>OX383953.1:0-1312500 GCA_947532085.1 Elegia similella
CATTAGGTTAAGCGAGAATGGTTCGGCTACTATAATAAACCAACCTCAAAGCTCCGAAAGCATCGTTTCGGTGATTCGCGATACTATCCGCGAGGAACTTAAGGATGCCAGACAAACTTCCCACCCATCACCAACACCCCTCATTAAAAGCTTCGCTGCGACGGTATCGGCGCCACCACCGAAGCGTTTCTCTACACGAACATTGCCGTCTATAATAGTGAAGTCTAAGGAAACTGGCGACCAGCAGCCAGCGGTTTATGATGAGTGGCGTAAGAACGTGTCTTTCAGAAACACCAATTATGCTCCGTCGAAAGTGAAGGCTCTAAAACATAACATGCTTAAAATAGAGTTTGACACGCCGGAACAACGTGACGAAACGCTAAAAAAAGTGACCAAGCTTCGACGCCCGCTCATTATCCTCAAGGGCATAAACCAACACATCAAAAAAGAGGAACTAATCGAAGTACTAAGCCAACAAAATCAGTTAACGGCCGAGGACATCAGGCTATGCTTTTTACTAAAAAACCGTAGTGAGTACCTATATAATGCTGTACTGGAGGTTGCGCCGGCGGTGCGACGGCGGCTTGTGGAGGAAGGACGTGCGAACGTGGAGCACCAGAGGGTGCACGTGGCGGATTTCAGCCGCTTAGTTCAATGCTACAAGTGTTTACAGTTTGGTCACACCAATAACAAGTGCTCGGCTGAATTCTACCCGTGCGGCCACTGTGGCTCCACGGCCCACCACATGACCTCGTGCCCGGTCAAAACCGACGCTAGCAAAAAGAGCTGCTACAATTGCAGCAAGAGTAACACCGCTCAGAAAACAACACCCCATTCCGCACTCGATGCCAAGTTATGCCCCAAAATAATAAACGCCATGAAATCCCTCGAAGAACGTACTGATTATGGATATTAAGTCCCTCAAAGTAATACAATGTAATCTCGATAAATCCAAAAATTGCACAGCAGAATTTATAAACTACTTTATGAACAATGATTACACAGTAGCCCTTGTTTCCGAACCCTACATTGGAAAGGGGCCTTCTGTACGTTCAACACCAGGGATAATGACCTACCAGTTCCCAGCTGACAGAACCACCAAAGCATGCATCCTCATCAAAGCTGACACTGTCCAGGCACTGGGTATATCTCAGTACTCGTCGCCTAATTTATCCATTGTTCAAATTAAAGTGGGACATCAGCCTCTGTACATCGCGTCTGCATACGTAGAGCCCAATGCTGATGAGCACGGGACGTTAGAAAGGATTGACCATTTTATAGGACAGATTGGAAACTCGCACTGCATTCTGGGTGGAGATTTCAATGGTTGGCATCCTGCCTGGGGTAGCTCCAGAGCAAATCCTCGCGGTAACGAAGTGCTGGAGCTAACGTACGGCAAAGATCTCGTACTCTGCAATACTGGAAGTGTGCCGACCTTTGAGACCGTCACCCATGGTCGGGACCGGTCGTCGATTGTGGACCTCACATTTGCCTCTGCTCACATCCATGATAAGCTGGAAAACTGGAAAGTAAATTTGGAAGCTTGCCCAACATCATACCATAACGCCATTGATTTTTCCATTAAATTCAATAATAGCATTCACAATAAATCAAGAAATAACACTTCCACCTTTAAATACAACGCCAGTAAAGCAGACTGGGATATATTTAAAACAGAATTGCGGGAACTAATGGATCGGGCTGGGCTCACTCATGCCGACGTGAGCAATTACACTATCCTCCAATTGGAAAAGATAATTGATGATTTGACCAAAGTTATAAAAAAAGCATGCAACAAATCCATGCCAACTAAGACGGGCACGGCCAAACACAGGCCGCCGTGGTGGAGCGAGGAACTAGAGCAGCACAAACGTGGGGTTATCGATCTACATCACCAACTACACATTGCCAAAAGATTAAACCAGAGTGTAGATCAATTAGCTAGCGAGCTAGCACTCAGTAAGGCAGACTATGCGCAAAAAATCAAAAAGGCCAGCACGGAGAATTTTAGACAGTTCTGCGAACTCCAAACCAAGGAAAATGTCTGGTCACTGACTAACCGACTGCTCAGGGTCACATCTCCATCACAGCCTCCGGTAACCCTTAACATCAATGGTGTACACACCGCGGAGGCAAAGGAGACAGCTCAAGCCATGCTAGATCACTTTTTCTCGGATGACTCTCCTGACAGCGAGGAGCGCCACAGAGTCCTCCGAGAAAACATGTCGAAAAAACCCTCCACACATGACGATCTTCCTTTCCAGGAAAGTGAAATTCTGGAGATCCTCGAATCTATGAACCCACACAAGGCGCCGGGACTAGACGGGCTAACGTCGGATATATGTCTCCACTTCGCGAATATCTACCCCCAATTAATCACCAATATCATGAACAGATGTCTCCAAATTGGGAAATTCCCCAAACAATGGAAAATGGCATACGTCAAAATAATCCCTAAACCTGGGAAGGGCAGCTATTCCGAACTTAGCTCGTTCCGTCCTATTGGCTTGATCGCTGTCTTGGGAAAACTCTTGGAGAAACTATTCATCAAAAGAGTGAACTTTGCAGCGGCTCGGGCCGGCACATCCAACTCAAGACAATTCGGGTTCAAAGAACAAGTCAGTACCACTACAGCCCTACACACCGCTATCAACAAAATTAAAGAAGCCAAGGAACAACGCCTGCAGGTGGTCGCTGTCTCGCTGGACATTAAAGCGGCCTTTGACAACGCATGGTGGCCCGCGCTGTTCAACAGACTGAGGCAAATTGGCTGCCCGCAAAATATCTTCGGCCTTATTTTGGATTATGTCCAAAATAGGGAAGTCATATTAGACCATGCCAACTGCCGGGTCACCAAAAGTATGTCAAAGGGGTGCATACAGGGCTCCGCTTGCGGACCCATTATGTGGAATATTGTGCTGGACGAGCTGTTGGAGTTGGAACTACCGTCGGGATGTCACATCCAAGCATTCGCGGACGATGTCCTGTTGATAGTCACGGGGAAGCAGGCTAGCGATGTTCAGAGCTCGGCTTGTCAGGCCCTGGACATGATAACGCAGTGGGGACGCGAGGTTAAACTCGAATTTGGACCCACCAAAACGCAGGTCATCGCATTCACTCCAAAAGCCAAGAGCGTAACTTTGTGTATGAACGGGCATACGCTGCAGCTGGCCCGGGAAATTAAACTCCTGGGTATCATTATCGACGAAAAGTTAATTTTCCATAATCATATAAAGTATGTCATCGCCAAGACCTCGCGCATATTTGACAAAATCTGCTTGTATACCCGGCCAACCTGGGGGGCACACCCCGAAAACATAAGGGCCATATATAACCACGTTATAGTACCTATTGTCACCTATGCTGCTGGGATCTGGGGGCAAGTAGCCACTAAAAAAAAAAAAAAAAAAAAAAAAAAAAAAAAAAAAAAAAAAAAAAAAAAAATATGTAAAACGAAAGCTCGCCAGCATGCAGCGGTGTTTTGCTATAAAGGCAATCAAAGGGTTCAGAACAGTGTCTACCAATGCAGCGCTGGCATTGGCACAGTTCATGCCTCTGGACCTAAAAATCGACGAGGTCTACACTGTTGAAATGGCGCGTCTCACTGGGACCACTCGGTACCTGCCGGGCGATGTGGGCCTGGAGAAACCCACCCCTATTGCGGAAATGCTTCATCCTGCTCAGAGAGTAAATGTGGCGCCAACATTAACTGAGGACAGACCGGATGAACAGCAGCAGCAGGATGCTAACGCTGCATATATCTACACCGACGGCAGCAAGCTAGACGACGGTGCTGTTGGCGCTGCATTTGTTTGCATGCAGGGTGATGTACCAGCAGTTACCAAAAAATTTAAACTACACGATTGTTGCTCCGTGTTCCAGGCTGAACTTTTAGCCATACGCATAGCTTGTGAATGGGCCACTCAACAAAACTACGGGTACATAAACATCTATTCAGACTCTCAGTCTGCGTTGCTCGCGTTGGCTAATCGCAGCAATGCCCACCCTTTAGTTCACGCGATCCACAAATCAATCCATCATTACTCAGGTAAAGTGAAGGTGGCATGGGTGAAAAGCCACGCGGGCAATATTGGAAACGAGACTGCCGACGGTGCTGCCAAAGCCGCTACAAAATTGCATAGTTCACATCATTATGACCGTTTCCCTATATCCTACTTAAAGAAAATTTTAAAAAAACGGAATCTAGAAGCTTGGCAGCATCGGTACAGCTCCGAACCACAGGGGAGCCACACACGGTCCATGCTGCCCACAATAGCCCAAATTGGAAGCCTCTTCAGCGTCACTGAAAGAGGCTTCCATCTAACTCAAATTCTAACAGGGCACGGCTTTCACAAACAGTACCTTAAACGTTTTCACATAACAGAAAATGATAAGTGCCCATGCGACAACATTGCCACGCAATCCATCGAACATCTACTAAAGCAGTGCCCCAAATTTACAAACGCCCGGTTCAGCCACGAATCCAAGTGTGCGTTTCTAGGAACCGACCCATACAGCCTTGCAGGGTTCGTGAAGAACGAGCGAGCGGTTCTCTCGTTCACGACTTTCGTCCGAGACATAGTCAGCGGACTGAAAAGCTTTAATAAAACATAAATTTAAAACCAACTGATCCCTCTAAAGTCCATCTTTCCTTTATTATAATAGATTAAATTCCACTAACATTCTGTATCAAATAGCAGAATTAAATTCTCTGACAAATAAGTCAGAGAACAAAAAAAAAAAAAAAAAAAAAAAAAAAAAAAAAAAAAACCTAACCTAACCTAACCTAACCTAACCTAACCTAACCTAACCTAACCTAACCTAACCTAACCTAACCTAACCTAACCTAACCTAACCTAACCTAACCTAACCTAACCTAACCTAACCTAACCTAACCTAACCTAACCTAACCTAACCTAACCTAACCTAACCTAACCTAACCTAACCTAACCTAACCTAACCTAACCTAACCTAACCTAACCTAACCTAACCTAACCTAACCTAACCTAACCTAACCTAACCTAACCTAACCTAACCTAACCTAACCTAACCTAACCTAACCTAACCTAACCTAACCTAACCTAACCTAACCTAACCTAACCTAACCTAACCTAACCTAACCTAACCTAACCTAACCTAACCTAACCTAACCTAACCTAACCTAACCTAACCTAACCTAACCTAACCTAACCTAACCTAACCTAACCTAACCTAACCTAACCTAACCTAACCTAACCTAACCTAACCTAACCTAACCTAACCTAACCTAACCTAACCTAACCTAACCTAACCTAACCTAACCTAACCTAACCTAACCTAACCTAACCTAACCTAACCTAACCTAACCTAACCTAACCTAACCTAACCTAACCTAACCTAACCTAACCTAACCTAACCTAACCTAACCTAACCTAACCTAACCTAACCTAACCTAACCTAACCTAACCTAACCTAACCTAACCTAACCTAACCTAACCTAACCTAACCTAACCTAACCTAACCTAACCTAACCTAACCTAACCTAACCTAACCTAATCGAAATTTTGTGCTCCCGAATCTTAATCTGTTTCAGTTGCCGCTTATATATCCATTAGCTTAGCCCTAAATAATAGTATTTGAATAGACAGAACCTACCTGCACCTGTAAAATCACCTAATACTTACCGATTTGCATATTTCTCAAATTTGGTCATTTTTACAGCTGTTTTTCGCTCCTAACATATATTTCTTCTACTTTTTTCTACCTGGTACTCTTATTTCATCTTCTCCTAGCCGCCCCGCGTCGATTTGTAGCGTTTCCGCCGCAAATCGGCGAAAGATCGGCCCTCCAGGCCTCCTGTTGTAATTTCAAAGTATCAAAAATTAACATTTTGTTCGATTTCCAAAAATTTTTCATCGAAAGTACTTCTGCTTCATTACGTTTTCAGTGCCTCCCGTCACGCCGCGTCGTTTGACGTTTCATTTATCAAAATCGGCTCAGTAGTTTCTGAATTATTAAGGATTTTCTGATATTTAGGTATCAAAAAGTCTACCTAAGGCGAGTTTACGTAATTCGATTCGAAATTTTGTGCTCCCGAATCTTAATCTGTTTCAGTTGCCGCTTATATATCCATTAGCTTAGCCCTAAATAATAGTATTTGAATAGACAGAACCTACCTGCACCTGTAAAATCACCTAATACTTACCGATTTGCATATTTCTCAAATTTGGTCATTTTTACAGCTGTTTTTCGCTCCTAACATATATTTCTTCTACTTTTTTCTACCTGGTACTCTTATTTCATCTTCTCCTAGCCGCCCCGCGTCGATTTGTAGCGTTTCCGCCGCAAATCGGCGAAAGATCGGCCCTCCAGGCCTCCTGTTGTAATTTCAAAGTATCAAAAATTAACATTTTGTTCGATTTCCAAAAATTTTTCATCGAAAGTACTTCTGCTTCATTACGTTTTCAGTGCCTCCCGTCACGCCGCGTCGTTTGACGTTTCATTTATCAAAATCGGCTCAGTAGTTTCTGAATTATTAAGGATTTTCTGATATTTAGGTATCAAAAAGTCTACCTAAGGCGAGTTTACGTAATTCGATTCGAAATTTTGTGCTCCCGAATCTTAATCTGTTTCAGTTGCCGCTTATATATCCATTAGCTTACCCCAAAATAATAGTATTTCAATAGAAAGAACCTACCTTCACCTGTAAAATCACCTCATACTTACCCATTTGCATATATCACAAATTTGGTCATTTTTACAGCTGTTTTTCGCTCCTAACATATATATCTTCTACTTTTTTCTACCTGGTACTGGTATTTCATCTTCCTCTAGCCGCCCCGCGTCGATTTGTAGCGTTTCCGCCGCAAACCGGCAAAAGATCTGCCCTCCAGGCCTCCTGTAGTGATTTCAAAGTATCAAAAATTAACATTTTGTTCGATTTCCAAAAATTTTCCATCGAAAGTACTTCTGCTTTATTACGTTTTCAGTGCCTCCCGTCACGCCGCGTCGTTTGACGTTTCATTTATCAAAATCGGCTCAGTAGTTTCTGAATTATTAAGGATTTTCTGATATTTAGGTATCAAAAAGTCTACCTAAGGCGAGTTTACGTAAATCGATTTCAAATTTTGTGTTCGCGAATCTTAATCTGTTTTAGCTGCCGCGTATATATCCATTAGCTTACCCCAAAATAATAGTATTTCAATAGAAAGAACCTACCTTCACCTGTAAAATCACCTCATACTTACCCATTTGCATATATCACAAATTTGGTCATTTTTACAGCTGTTTTTCGCTCCTAACATATATATCTTCTACTTTTTTCTACCTGGTACTGGTATTTCATCTTCCTCTAGCCGCCCCGCGTCGATTTGTAGCGTTTCCGCCGCAAACCGGCAAAAGATCTGCCCTCCAGGCCTCCTGTAGTGATTTCAAAGTATCAAAAATTAACATTTTGTTCGATTTCCAAAAATTTTCCATCGAAAGTACTTCTGCTTTATTACGTTTTCAGTGCCTCCCGTCACGCCGCGTCGTTTGACGTTTCATTTATCAAAATCGGCTCAGTAGTTTCTGAATTATTAAGGATTTTCTGATATTTAGGTATCAAAAAGTCTACCTAAGGCGAGTTTACGTAAATCGATTTCAAATTTTGTGTTCGCGAATCTTAATCTGTTTTAGCTGCCGCGTATATATCCATTAGCTTACCCCAAAATAATAGTATTTCAATAGAAAGAACCTACCTTCACCTGTAAAATCACCTCATACTTACCCATTTGCATATATCACAAATTTGGTCATTTTTACAGCTGTTTTTCGCTCCTAACATATATTTCTTCTACTTTTTTCTACCTGGTACTCTTATTTCATCTTCTCCTAGCCGCCCCGCGTCGATTTGTAGCGTTTCCGCCGCAAATCGGCGAAAGATCGGCCCTCCAGGCCTCCTGTTGTAATTTCAAAGTATCAAAAATTAACATTTTGTTCGATTTCCAAAAATTTTTCATCGAAAGTACTTCTGCTTCATTACGTTTTCAGTGCCTCCCGTCACGCCGCGTCGTTTGACGTTTCATTTATCAAAATCGGCTCAGTAGTTTCTGAATTATTAAGGATTTTCTGATATTTAGGTATCAAAAAGTCTACCTAAGGCGAGTTTACGTAATTCGATTCGAAATTTTGTGCTCCCGAATCTTAATCTGTTTCAGTTGCCGCTTATATATCCATTAGCTTAGCCCTAAATAATAGTATTTGAATAGACAGAACCTACCTGCACCTGTAAAATCACCTAATACTTACCGATTTGCATATTTCTCAAATTTGGTCATTTTTACAGCTGTTTTTCGCTCCTAACATATATTTCTTCTACTTTTTTCTACCTGGTACTCTTATTTCATCTTCTCCTAGCCGCCCCGCGTCGATTTGTAGCGTTTCCGCCGCAAATCGGCGAAAGATCGGCCCTCCAGGCCTCCTGTTGTAATTTCAAAGTATCAAAAATTAACATTTTGTTCGATTTCCAAAAATTTTTCATCGAAAGTACTTCTGCTTCATTACGTTTTCAGTGCCTCCCGTCACGCCGCGTCGTTTGACGTTTCATTTATCAAAATCGGCTCAGTAGTTTCTGAATTATTAAGGATTTTCTGATATTTAGGTATCAAAAAGTCTACCTAAGGCGAGTTTACGTAATTCGATTCGAAATTTTGTGCTCCCGAATCTTAATCTGTTTCAGTTGCCGCTTATATATCCATTAGCTTAGCCCTAAATAATAGTATTTGAATAGACAGAACCTACCTGCACCTGTAAAATCACCTAATACTTACCGATTTGCATATTTCTCAAATTTGGTCATTTTTACAGCTGTTTTTCGCTCCTAACATATATTTCTTCTACTTTTTTCTACCTGGTACTCTTATTTCATCTTCTCCTAGCCGCCCCGCGTCGATTTGTAGCGTTTCCGCCGCAAATCGGCGAAAGATCGGCCCTCCAGGCCTCCTGTTGTAATTTCAAAGTATCAAAAATTAACATTTTGTTCGATTTCCAAAAATTTTTCATCGAAAGTACTTCTGCTTCATTACGTTTTCAGTGCCTCCCGTCACGCCGCGTCGTTTGACGTTTCATTTATCAAAATCGGCTCAGTAGTTTCTGAATTATTAAGGATTTTCTGATATTTAGGTATCAAAAAGTCTACCTAAGGCGAGTTTACGTAATTCGATTCGAAATTTTGTGCTCCCGAATCTTAATCTGTTTCAGTTGCCGCTTATATATCCATTAGCTTAGCCCTAAATAATAGTATTTGAATAGACAGAACCTACCTGCACCTGTAAAATCACCTAATACTTACCGATTTGCATATTTCTCAAATTTGGTCATTTTTACAGCTGTTTTTCGCTCCTAACATATATTTCTTCTACTTTTTTCTACCTGGTACTCTTATTTCATCTTCTCCTAGCCGCCCCGCGTCGATTTGTAGCGTTTCCGCCGCAAATCGGCAAAAAAATCGCCCTCCCGCCCACCCTTGGTTCATTCACTAAGTAAACTCGGTCACTGAAAGAGAATTACTAAGTGTCAAAGATGGTCGTCCAAAGGTCGCCCACTCGACAGGGAGACCAATTGCCGACCCAGTCACGGGCTTTTGTAGATAATCCAACGCCTCCGGACCCTGTATCGTTTCTCTCTTCACCTGAGGAAATAGTCGCGGCAGCGGCCAGAAGGGGCTCTAATACTCCGCCTCTTAGGTACGATTCGGACTCCGTCACGAATCTTACTCCGTACTTTGCGACGCCCTCTTCTCCCGCTCCCCAAATAACCGTCGCTGAGGTGCACCCACCACCAAGCACCCAAGATCCTCAGCCCTCAAAAATAACTAAATCTAAGAATGCGGCCACTACCGTCGTGGAATTACCAGCCTGGGCTGAGGATGTTAAGGACATGGATACTTTCGTGGCGGCGGTAACGACACTGACTTCTGCCATTAACAAAGCGGTCACCGAGGGTAAAAGCGTGACCGCAGGCAACAAGAGAGTTATTACGGCCGCCGCGCAGGAGATCCAAAGAGCCACTCAAGTCCTCATTAGGTTAAGCGAGAATGGTTCGGCTACTATAATAAACCAACCTCAAAGCTCCGAAAGCATCGTTTCGGTGATTCGCGATACTATCCGCGAGGAACTTAAGGATGCCAGACAAACTTCCCACCCATCACCAACACCCCTCATTAAAAGCTTCGCTGCGACGGTAGTGGCGCCACCACCGAAGCGTTTCTCTACACGAACATTGCCGTCTATAATAGTGAAGTCTAAGGAAACTGGCGACCAGCAGCCAGCGGTTTATGATGAGTGGCGTAAGAACGTGTCTTTCAGAAACACCAATTATGCTCCGTCGAAAGTGAAGGCTCTAAAACATAACATGCTTAAAATAGAGTTTGACACGCCGGAACAACGTGACGAAACGCTAAAAAAAGTGAATACAATCCCCGGAATAGTGGCTGAGGAAGCCAAGCTTCGACGCCCGCTCATTATCCTCAAGGGCATAAACCAACACATCAAAAAAGAGGAACTAATCGAAGTACTAAGCCAACAAAATCAGTTAGCGGCCGAGGACATCAGGCTATGCTTTTTACTAAAAAACCGTAGTGAGTACCTATATAATGCTGTACTGGAGGTTGCGCCGGCGGTGCGACGGCGGCTTGTGGAGGAAGGACGTGCGAACGTGGAGCACCAGAGGGTGCACGTGGCGGATTTCAGCCGCTTTGTTCAATGCTACAAGTGTTTACAGTTTGGTCACACCAATAACAAGTGCTCGGCTGAATTCTACCCGTGCGGCCACTGTGGCTCCACGGCCCACCACATGACCTCGTGCCCGGTCAAAACCGACGCTAGCAAAAAGAGCTGCTACAATTGCAGCAAGAGTAACACCGCTCAGAAAACAACACCCCATTCTGCACTCGATGCCAAGTTATGCCCCAAAATAATAAACGCCATGAAATCCCTCGAAGAACGTACTGATTATGGATATTAAGTCCCTCAAAGTAATACAATGTAATCTCGATAAATCCAAAAATTGCACAGCAGAATTTATAAACTACTTTATGAACAATGATTACACAGTAGCCCTTGTTTCCGAACCCTACATTGGAAAGGGGCCTTCTGTACGTTCAACACCAGGGATAATGACCTACCAGTTCCCAGCTGACAGAACCACCAAAGCATGCATCCTCATCAAAGCTGACACTGTCCAGGCACTGGGTATATCTCAGTACTCGTCGCCTAATTTATCCATTGTTCAAATTAAAGTGGGACATCAGCCTCTGTACATCGCGTCTGCATACGTAGAGCCCAATGCTGATGAGCACGGTACGTTAGAAAGGATTGACCATTTTATAGGACAGATTGGAAACTCGCACTGCATTCTGGGTGGAGATTTCAATGGTTGGCATCCTGCCTGGGGTAGCTCCAGAGCAAATCCTCGCGGTAACGAAGTGCTGGAGCTAACGTACGGCAAAGATCTCGTACTCTGCAATACTGGAAGTGTGCCGACCTTTGAGACCGTCACCCATGGTCGGGACCGGTCGTCGATTGTGGACCTCACATTTGCCTCTGCTCACATCCATGATAAGCTGGAAAACTGGAAAGTAAATTTGGAAGCTTGCCCAACATCATACCATAACGCCATTGATTTTTCCATTAAATTCAATAATAGCATTCACAATAAATCAAGAAATAACACCTCCACCTTTAAATACAACGCCAGTAAAGCAGACTGGGATATATTTAAAACAGAATTGCGGGAACTAATGGATCGGGCTGGGCTCACTCATGCCGACGTGAGCAATTACACTATCCTCCAATTGGAAAAGATAATTGATGATTTGACCAAAGTTATAAAAAAAGCATGCAACAAATCCATGCCAACTAAGACGGGCACGGCCAAACACAGGCCGCCATGGTGGAGCGAGGAACTAGAGCAGCACAAACGTGGGGTTATCGATCTACATCACCAACTACATATTGCCAAAAGATTAAACCAGAGTGTAGATCAATTAGCTAGCGAGCTAGCACTCAGTAAGGCAGACTATGCGCAAAAAATCAAAAAGGCCAGCACGGAGAATTTTAGACAGTTCTGCGAACTCCAAACCAAGGAAAATGTCTGGTCACTGACTAACCGACTGCTCAGGGTCACATCTCCATCACAGCCTCCGGTAACCCTTAACATCAATGGTGTACACACCGCGGAGGCAAAGGAGACAGCTCAAGCCATGCTAGATCACTTTTTCTCGGATGACTCTCCTGACTGCGAGGAGCGCCACAGAGTCCTCCGAGAAAACATGTCGAAAAAACCCTCCACACATGACGATCTTCCTTTCCAGGAAAGTGAAATTCTGGAGATCCTCGAATCTATGAACCCACACAAGGCGCCGGGACTAGACGGGCTAACGTCGGATATATGTCTCCACTTCGCGAATAACTACCCCCAATTAATCACCAATATCATGAACAGATGTCTCCAACTTGGGAAATTCCCCAAACAATGGAAAATGGCATACGTCAAAATAATCCCTAAACCTGGGAAGGGCAGCTATTCCGAACTTAGCTCGTTCCGTCCTATTGGCTTGATCGCTGTCTTGGGAAAACTTTTGGAGAAACTATTCATCAAAAGAGTGAACTTTGCAGCGGCTCGGGCCGGCACATCCAACTCAAGACAATTCGGGTTCAAAGAACAAGTCAGTACCACTACAGCCCTACACACCGCTATCAACAAAATTAAAGAAGCCAAGGAACAACGCCTGCAGGTGGTCGCTGTCTCGCTGGACATTAAAGCGGCCTTTGACAACGCATGGTGGCCCGCGCTGTTCAACAGACTGAGGCAAATTGGCTGCCCGCAAAATATCTTCGGCCTTATTTTGGATTATGTCCAAAATAGGGAAGTCATATTAGACCATGCCAACTGCCGGGTCACCAAAAGTATGTCAAAGGGGTGCATACAGGGCTCCGCTTGCGGACCCATTCTGTGGAATATTGTGCTGGACGAGCTGTTGGAGTTGGAACTACCGTCGGGATGTCACATCCAAGCATTCGCGGACGATGTCCTGTTGATAGTCACGGGGAAGCAGGCTAGCGATGTTCAGAGCTCGGCTTGTCGGGCCCTGGACATGATAACGCAGTGGGGACGCGAGGTTAAACTCGAATTTGGACCCACCAAAACGCAGGTCATCGCATTCACTCCAAAAGCCAAGAGCGTAACTTTGTGTATGAACGGGCATACGCTGCAGCTGGCCCGGGAAATTAAACTCCTGGGTATCATTATCGACGAAAAGTTAATTTTCCATAATCATATAAAGTATGTCATCGCCAAGACCTCGCGCATATTTGACAAAATCTGCTTGTATACCCGGCCAACCTGGGGGGCACACCCCGAAAACATAAGGGCCATATATAACCACGTTATAGTACCTATTGTCACCTATGCTGCTGGGATCTGGGGGCAAGTAGCCACTAAAAAATATGTAAAACGAAAGCTCGCCAGCATGCAGCGGTGTTTTGCTATAAAGGCAATCAAAGGGTTCAGAACAGTGTCTACCAATGCAGCGCTGGCATTGGCACAGTTCATGCCTCTGGACCTAAAAATCGACGAGGTCTACACTGTTGAAATGGCGCGTCTCACTGGGACCACTCGGTACCTGCCGGGCGATGTGGGCCTGGAGAAACCCACCCCTGTTGCGGAAATGCTTCATCCTGCTCAGAGAGTAAATGTGGCGCCAACATTAACTGAGGACAGACCGGATGAACAGCAGCAGCAGGATGCTAACGCTGCATATATCTACACCGACGGCAGCAAGCTAGACGACGGTGCTGTTGGCGCTGCATTTGTTTGCATGCAGGGTGATGTACCAGCAGTTACCAAAAAATTTAAACTACACGATTGTTGCTCCGTGTTCCAGGCTGAACTTTTAGCCATACGCAAAGCTTGTGAATGGGCCACTCAACAAAACTACGGACACATAAACATCTATTCAGACTCTCAGTCTGCGTTGCTCGCGTTGGCTAATCGCAGCAATGCCCACCCTTTAGTTCACGCGATCCACAAATCAATCCATCATTACTCAGGTAAAGTGAAGGTGGCATGGGTGAAAAGCCACGCGGGCAATATTGGAAATGAGACTGCCGACGGTGCTGCCAAAGCCGCTACAAAATTGCATAGTTCACATCATTATGACCGTTTCCCTATATCCTACTTAAAGAAAATTTTAAAAAAACGGAATCTAGAAGCTTGGCAGCATCGGTACAGCTCCGAACCGCAGGGGAGCCACACACGGTCCATGCTGCCCACAATAGCCCAAATTGGAAGCCTCTTCAGCGTCACTGAAAGAGGCTTCCATCTAACTCAAATTCTAACAGGGCACGGCTTTCACAAACAGTACCTAAAACGTTTTCACATAACAGAAAATGATAAGTGCCCATGCGACAACATTGCCACGCAATCCATCGAACATCTACTAAAGCAGTGCCCCAAATTTACAAACGCCCGGTTCAGCCACGAATCCAAGTGTGCGTTTCTAGGAACCGACCCATACAGCCTTGCAGGGTTCGTGAAGAACGAGCGAGCGGTTCTCTCGTTCACGACTTTCGTCCGAGACATAGTCAGCGGACTGAAAAGCTTTAATAAAACATAAATTTAAAACCAACTGATCCCTCTAAAGTCCATCTTTCCTTCATTATAATAGATTAAATTCCACTAACATTCTGTATCAAATAGCAGAATTAAATTCTCTGACAAATAAGTCAGAGAACAAAAAAAAAAAAAAAACCTAACCTAACCTAACCTAACCTAACCTAACCTAACCTAACCTAACCTAACCTAACCTAACCTAACCTAACCTAACCTAACCTAACCTAACCTAACCTAACCTAACCTAACCTAACCTAACCTAACCTAACCTAACCTAACCTAACCTAACCTAACCTAACCGAGTTGCGCTGTGCCCAGCGACCCGAACGTACAGTGTCCGCAACGCTCCGCGCTCTAAAAACGCGATTTTTACGCTTAAAAATTCACAATTCGTGAACGGAAGCAGTTAGAGCCTACCCTAATAGCTCAAAAAGTGCGCGCTAAACAGTACTATAAGCGAGTGAAGTGACGAAGACTTGGAATTTTTCCAAGTATTTTTAAAACTTAAAAAACTGACCAAAAAACGGGCCGCGGCGCGCAAAACAATTCGCCAAAAAATCACCTGGCAGTGAATAGTCACGAAAAATACATGCAAACGTGCTCCAGATTCCAGTGCATCACCAGGGACAAAAATCAGTGAAAAAAAACAATAAATTGGGACTTTGCAATAGAAAACAATTTGAACCTTTTCGAAATCTAAACTTCAAAGTGAAATTTCTCGCAAACTAGATCGGCAACCCCTAAATTTTCAACTGTGTTTCTGTGAGCTGTGGTGTACTATTCGCTAAGACACCTTCTAAAAAATTTTTTGGCCTCGCGTCGAAGCACCAGAGGCGAAAAACTGATTGGACCAATCAGCGAATTTCGCTGAATTGCGACGGAACCCGGGAGCGCTCGCTAGTGGTGATATCACCACTGGATGCGCCCCGAAAAGACGCATCGAGGAATACAAAGTCCAGGACCCTGGGACCAGGCGACCGGGAGAAATCGCTGATTTCGTGTGAAGAAGGCGACCTCGAGCAACTTTGGACCCGCCCACACCCGAAATCCCAAGGACGGAAGCCTCAAGTCGTATATAATAATAAGGTGCATTTAGTTGGTAAGAGCTGTGCCAAATTTGAGACCCCTAGCTCTAATACTTTCTGAGAAAACATCATCTGGCCTAAACACTACAAAATTTTTCGCAAGTTTTACGTAAATAAATTTCCAAAAATAGCTTTTAAATTATAAGGATTCCAGGCAAACAACCTTTTAAAACTCAAAGATAGGGCCTAAAAAATAGGTCCTACGCCGTTTCCAAAAAATTTCATTAAGCCGTTTTCGAGAAATCAGGGTCTCAATTTTGGCAAAATCCAGCAACTTTAGCCTAAGAATTCCTAGTGTTCCCTTAAGGGAAACCACATGTCCGTTTGTAATTAATATTATTTCGATTTAATGTATGATATTTAATAAGTAACTTATTCGGAAACCCGTTAGAAATCCTAAATTTCGAAATAAACAAAATCACGCCATCTGTTATCAGACTTGAGAACTATATACGTGTAATGAAATTTTTGGCAAAAATTTGAGGCGGAATAATTACCAAATTATAAAGTCTGATAACTATTGATCTTCCAAATAGTTACTTTTAGTTTTATTTTTGGATTTCTGACCAAAAATTTGATTTCAAAAAAATTTTTACCTCTTTTGAGAGAAAATCAAAATTTTGTATAGAAAGTTTTTGGTAAACCCTGCTATCAAACGGTACATCAAAATACCTTTAAATAGAGACCATACACGGGGCTTTTTGCAAAGATCTGGCAAAACTAGCCTCCCATA
Organism: Elegia similella; assembly: GCA_947532085.1. Taxonomy (NCBI): domain Eukaryota; kingdom Metazoa; phylum Arthropoda; class Insecta; order Lepidoptera; family Pyralidae; genus Elegia; species Elegia similella. The sequence goes on from OX383953.1 coordinate 16,450, forward strand.
CTTTCCGGAGTTCACTGTTGTTCGGAATTCCGGAAAACAAAAAATTCCCACAGTACCGGAACGCTTTTGCGAACCGAATAGAATTTTTTCAGAATTTTTAAATAGGAAATAAGGCTAAATACAGCCAATTTTAAGTTTTTATTTTAAGTTTTTATTTACATTTTTTACACCTTTTACTTTCGTTTTACAACGTTTATATTTTTATAAACCTTTTTATTACTTTGACGCCTACCTCCAAAACAGTGAAGATGTTCGGACACAGGACACCAATGAAGAAGCCCGCCCAGGAGTCGTCCCGGCAGTCAAGGTCCCCCGGAGTACTGGCAGCACCTGTAAACAAAAATATAGGAAAATTAGACGCTGCTGGAACAGCACAGAAAATCGACAAACAGGTAGCAGCTATATCTCCACCCCCGAAGACCTCCCTAACCAGCATATCGGCCAAGGCCTTTAGGCTGGTTCAGGAGGCCAAGGCCCAGTTAGACCAGTCGGGGAACATTAAAACGACAATAAAAGAAAAAGTTTTGGGAACCTTAAATGACCTCTTTGAGTTGGTCCGTCAATCCGAGGAGACCAAACAGAAGGAGAGAAACGACTCCTTAGAAATTATATCGCCCACGTTCTCCGCACAAAAACAGGAGAATGAGCTTAAAGAGCTGCTAAAACAAAATGTGGCACAAATGTCAGAGCTCCAGGAGCAGCTAGCCTCCCACAAGATCGCATTAAAAGAGGAGACCTACGCAGGAGTTGTTGGCGGTGTCCTAAATAAAGGGCCCTCAAAGACCTTGCACTCTCTGGTTGTCTCCTCAAGCAAGGAAGGTGAGACTAGTGAGGAAATCCTGGAACAAGTAAGAGAGGCGGTAGACGCCAAGGAAGGCTGGGTAAAGGTTGAGCGAGTTAGGAAAGCCAAGGACAGAAAAATCATCATGAGCTGTGGGTCGGAAGAGGAGAGGAAAAAGGTAAAGGAGAGAATAGAAAAAGCTGGCAGCCATCTAAATGTTGAAGAGATGAAAAATAAGAACCCGCTCCTCATCCTCAGGGACGTCCTGTCGCGACATAGCGACGGAGATATCCTACAAGGATTGAGAAATCAAAACCGCCATTTATTTCAGGGACTGGACAAGGAAAAGGAGATCTTGGAAATAAGGTACAGGAAGAGAGCCAGAAACCCCCTGACATGTCACGTGGTCATAAGTGTTGCCCCTAAGATATGGAGAAGGGCTGTCGACGCCGGGAGCGTAAGAATAGACCTCCAGCAAATCAGGGTGGAGGACCAGTCCCCACTGGTGCAGTGCTCTCGCTGCTTGGAGTACGGCCATAGCAGGCGGTACTGCAGGCAGACGGTGGACCTCTGCAGCCATTGTGGCGGCCCGCACCTGAAATCGGAGTGTGCAGACTGGCTAGCCAGAGAAGCACCCCAATGTAAAAACTGTAAAAAGGAGAATCTGGGGCGTGCAGACCACAACGCCTTCAGCAGCGACTGTTCTGTTAGAAGGCGGTGGGACACAATAGCTAGATCGGCCATCGCGTATTGCTAAGGGCAACACCGGCGTAAATATCCCCCACCGCGTTATGCAAGCAAACTTGCAGAGGAAAAAGCTAGCTACACAGGAGGCACTTATTGTTGCAGGGAAAAATAAATACATGGCAGCCCTGTTACAGGAGCCCTACTTGGGGTCATCAAGTAGTATGGCGAACCGGAGGGGTGTCAGAGTCTTTCAGGACGCAGGAAGCAGCAACCGGCCAGTTAAGGCAGCAATAGCTATATTTGACCCTGAGCTCGACGTTGTTCAACACCCTGAGTTTACAACAAAAAACATAGTTACCGTTGAGATTCGAACAGCAGCCTGGAAGATTACTCTGGTATCCTACTACTTTGAGGGAGACGAACCCCTAGAGCCATATCTGGATTACCTAAAAAATATAGCAAAGACTCTCAAGCCAGAAAATATCATAATAGGGGGCGACTCAAATAGCAAAAGCCCGTGGTGGGGGAGCCCAAAAACTGAACCAAGGGGAGATAGTATGGTGGGGACGCTGCACGAACTAGGTCTCCACGTGCTCAACACTGGCAATATACCAACGTTTGACACAGTCAGGGGTGGGAAAAGGTACCACAGTTTTGTAGATGTAACGGCCTGCTCTACGGCAATGCTCGGCAGAATAATAAACTGGAAGGTAGACGAAACTTTGACGAGCTCAGACCATAACACCATAACATTTGGTATATCTTTATTAAAATCAAAAGGCACAAACATAGCTAGAACAACAAGGAAGTATAACACAAAAAAAGCAAATTGGACCCAATTTGATGACAAATTGTGCCAATTAAAGCAAAATTATAAAATAAACAAAGAAGAAATAGAAAATATAAGGAACAAAACAGACATTGAAAAAATCGTAGAAAATATAGATAAAATTATTACGCAAGCTTGTGACCTGACGATACCTAAAAAACTAAATAAAGAAAAAATAAACTTACCATGGTGGAATGCTGAGCTCGCCAAAATGAAAGCCGATACAGCAACGAAAAGACGGAGGATCCGAAACGCAGCACCAGTCCGAAGAGCAGCCGTTGTAAACGAGTACCTGGAACAAAAAGAAAAATATGAAGCAGCAGCAAAGGAAGCACAGACAAAAAGCTGGAAGGAGTTCTGTGGGAGACAGGAGAAGGAAAGTCTGTGGGACGGAATCTATAGGGTAATGACAAGAACAGCAAACAGAGAAGAAGATTTACCACTTGAAAAGGACGGGGAAACGCTCGACCCAAAAAGCTCTGCAGAATACCTGGCTGAGACTTTCTATCCGGGGGACCTAGAGGTCAATGACAGTGCCCAACATAAAAAGATAAGAGAACAAGCAATAAATGTGAATAATGGAGATCATAACGAAGTAAATGACCCACCATTCACGATGCAAGAACTCCTATCAGCGGCCAAATCATTCAACCCTAAAAAGGCCCCTGGAGCAGACGGCTTTACAGCGGACATCTGCCTGAGAGCCATTGAGAGTGACCCAGAATTATTCCTGACACTTGTAAATAAATGCCTGGAAATTCATTACTTCCCCAACCTCTGGAAAAAAGCCACAGTGGTTATGCTGAAAAAACCAGGAAAGGATAATTACAGAAGTCCCAAAGCATACCGACCTATAGGACTCCTATCTGTGCTAGGCAAAATATTGGAAAAAATGTTGACTGCCCGCCTTAAGCATCACTTGTTACCAAAAATTAGCCGGCGACAGTACGGGTTTATGCCCCAAAAAGGCACCGAAGACTCCCTCTATGACTTGATAAAGCACATAAAAACGAAAATTACACAAAAGAAAATCGTCACGTTAATATCGTTAGACATAGAGGGAGCCTTCGACAATGCCTGGTGGCCAGCAATTAAAATGAGACTAGCCGAAGAAAAGTGTCCAATTAACATCAGAAGGACCATGGACAGCTACCTGACAAACAGATCTGTGACAGTGAGGTATGGCGGAACGACAGCAACTACCAGCACAACAAAAGGGTGTGTGCAAGGATCAATCGCCGGACCGCTACTCTGGAATCTCATAATCGACCCACTCTTAAAAAACCTAGAAGAAAAACAGGTCTACTGCCAGGCTTTCGCTGATGACATCGTGATAGCTCTAGATGGTGACACGGCACTGGAAATTGAAGGCCAAGCCAATGGTACGCTCGCTCATGTTAAGGCGTGGGGTGAACAGAATAAATTAAGATTTGCAGCGCAAAAAACCAACGCTATGGTTATAACAAAGAAATTAAAATATGATACACCACGCCTTAACATGGGCGGAGTAGCCGTGGAGATGACAACGGAACTCAAGCTGCTCGGAGTCACAATAGACTCAAAACTGACATTTAACAAGCATGTCCAAAATGTGTGCAGAAAAGCTATTGGGATCTACAAACATCTGGCCAGGGCAGCGAAAGTCAGCTGGGGACTAAACCCGGAGGTAACCCGATCCATTTATACCGCAGCCGTAGAGCCAATAGTGTTGTATGCAGCAAGTGTCTGGGCACCAGCTGCCAAAAAGATAATGGTGCAAAAGCAACTCAACTCCCTGCAACGAGGTTTTGCTCAAAAAATCTGCGGGGCCTACCGCACGGTCTCTCTGAACTCGGCACTCCTGCTTGCGGGTCTGCTTCCCCTAGACCTCAGAGTGCAGGAGGCAGCAGCACTGTATGAAATAAGGAAGGGATTCAGCCCGCTGGGTATGGGGGACAGGGAGATCGAGCGGAGGGCTTCAGCACTCGAATCGCCGCACCCAGCACAACAAGCCGAATTAGAGTTCCGTACCCTGGTGGACCGGCAAGACGTGCAGGCAAATAGTGACTACAATGTCAAGACCTATACTGATGGCAGTAAAATTGATGAGGGAGTAGGCGCCGCCTTATCCATCTGGATAGGCGACGAGGAAACCAAAAACATCAAACTTCGACTGTCACCATACTGCACGGTGTATCAGGCGGAACTGCTGGCCATACATAAGGCGGTGAGCTACGCGGAAAAACACAGAGCCTGTACTTTTGGGATTTACAGCGACTCAATGTCAGCTTTGCAAACCGTCACGAACCCGTCTTCCCTCCACCCGCTTGCAGTAGACATAAGGGAAATGTTGAGAAACATTTCCCAACAGAATAAAACCGTGAAATTATTCTGGATAAAAGCACACGCAGGGTTGGAGGGAAACGAAAGGGCAGATAAACTGGCAAAAGAAGCCGCTGTAAATTCCAAAAGAAAAGCTGACTATGATCTGTGTCCGAGCTCATACGCCAAGAAAATCCTGAGAGGCAACACAAGGCGGGAGTGGGAGCGGAGATACGGCGCCGGGGAAACTGCAGGTATCACCAAGATCTTCTTCCCAAACACTACGGACGCCTATAAGATAGTGCGCGAGATGCAACCGACGAATCTTATAACCCAACTATTGACAGGACATGGGGGTTTTGCCCAATACTTGCATAGGTTTAAGTTAAAGGAGGATCCCTCGTGCGCATGCGATCCTAGTGTAGACGAAACGGTTCCTCACCTGATAGTCGACTGCCCAATTTACGGCCAATCAAGGATGGATCTGGAAAATGAAATAGAGTGCAAATTGACAGTAGAAAATCTGCCGTCAATTATAAAAAGTAAAAGTAGAAATAGGTTTCTTAACTACTGTTATAAAATAGTCGAAAAAGTAAACAAAAGGAATAAGAACTAAGAAAATATGTTGTCATAATATGAAAATATTATAGCACATCATTAAAAGGAAGGAAGGTAAAAAATGTAAATATAAAATAAGGGCAAAAATAGTAGTAAGGTACCAGCATATAAAAATAATGTACTAGACTTAAGATATAAAACTATGAAATGTATCCAACACTAGATTAAAGACTGTAATACGTAAGTAAATATAAAAACTATTATTGTATAATTAGACAGATGAGAAATAACACTGTAGATTAAAACACAAAAGTGTCAGTCATAAGAGCAGTCTTGTATAAAATAAGGAAAAAAGTCAAGATAGACATATAAGGGTAAATAAAATGTAATAATTAAGACTAGGAGTATAATATTAGTGTAAATAAAATAAATAGATTATATCTATTGTACAGCTTTATATTTCTCATCCTTACAGTCTACTGTAAAGATGAGAAATATAAAATTGCAAACAAAACATTGTCTATAGAGATTAAGTTAGAAGTATATAATTGTTAAGTGATAAAAATTTAAGGCTCTGAAATAATTAGATAGAGATAAGAAAATGAAAATCAGAGAGAGATTGGAATAAAATTATTTCCCCCACAACCTAAAGTCCTGTCCAAACAAAATATAAAAGAGAAGCAGATAGTGAAGCCTAGACGGTAATCCCAACCGTAAAAGAGCAATAGATGATGTATGATAGAGAAAGTATGAAGAATGAAAGTGCGAGAAGCATACAAGCGAGAACTGGTATGAATGAGCTCGAAGAGAACACAGGCTCCGACCACGTTGGAGGTAGTAGTAAAAAAAAAAAAAAAAAAAAAAAAAAAAAAAAAAAAAAAAAAAAACCTAACCTAACCTAACCTAACCTAACCTAACCTAACCTAACCTAACCTAACCTAACCTAACCTAACCTAACCTAACCTAACCTAACCTAACCTAACCTAACCTAACCTAACCTAACCTAACCTTTTTTTTTTTTTTTTTTTTTTTTTTTTTTTTTTTTTTTAACGAAGGAAAGATCCCTGTTACGGATACCCGACAGCTTGCAGGGGAAGCTGTCGGGTTATGTGGGACTCCACGCCAGAGTGACGTGCCTACCCACTAAAAAACCTTCGGAGTTCCATCACAACCGCTTTTGCCGGGGACACGGGAACGGAAATACAACCGCGAACCCCGGCGCGGCTGGCCGCCAACGCGGCCCCTCCTCGGGGACGTCTGAGCGTCCCCCCGACTCACCAAGTAGGCGCGTCCGGAACTCACGGACGCGCCGTACCTCCTTGGGCCAATTGAGAGGCGGCAGACTCCCACGCAGTCCACCGCCTGTGGCCCCATGGGAGCCAGATAAACTGGCTCCCAGCGGCGGAGAAGATGACAGGCTCCGCCGCTTGCCTCTCGCCGCAATCACGGTGCGGCACCGCTCGGCCGCGGAAGAAAGGGAGATCGGCAGCGCAGCACTGAAACTCCCTCTCCTCCGCGACCGATCACCAACCACAGCCACGGCGGTGTGGCCCCGCCTGAAGCGCCGGGAGAGCAATAAAATATTCCCCTCCCGGCGGCTCCACCTCGGGTGGGGGGAGAACTTCCCACTCCCCCGCCGCCCCAATGGGCGCATCCTTGCGGATGCGCCCCTCCCCGGGTGGGGGCAGATCTTCCCACTGCCCCGCCGCCCCATTGGGCGCATCCCAGCAGGCTCAAGGCCGAAGCCGAGCCCGCGGGAGCGCCCCTCCTCGGGTGGGGGGAGAACTTCCCACTCCCCCGCCGCCCCAATGTGGGCGCTCGCTGCTGTGAACAGCAGGAGCGCCCCCGCGCGGGTTCCTCTTCGCTTCCCCGTGGCCAGGACTACCACGGGTACTGAGCCCCCCCGGTACGACAAACCGGGAACCACCTCGGGGGGGAACCTAACCTAACCTAACCTAACCTAACCTAACCTAACCTAACCTAACCTAACCTAACCTAACCTAACCTAACCTAACCTAACCTAACCTAACCTAACCTAACCTAACCTAACCTAACCTAACCTAACCTAACCTAACCTAACCTAACCTAACCTAACCTAACCTAACCTAACCTAACCTAACCTAACCTAACCTAACCTAACCTAACCTAACCTAACCTAACCTAACCTAACCTAACCTAACCTAACCTAACCTAACCTAACCTAACCTAACCTAACCTAACCTTTTTTTTTTTTTTTTTTTTTTTTTTTTTTGGGACGGGATGAAAAATGCCTTCGCATACCACTCTGCCGCGGGGACGGTAGAGTGGTTATGTGGGACTTGAACCCACTAAAAAACACCCCGGTGTACCTCATGTCGCATTTCATGCCGAGAGCGCAGGGTCACCTGACCGAAGTCTGGTATTCTACTGCGCCTCGGCTGCGACCACCTGCATCCAGGTACCTCTTAGAAATTGTACCGCCATGTGAGTGCGCGCGGGTACACGCGCACGCTACCTCTTTCGCCCATAAGGAGCGGCAGACTAAACCCCGAGTCTGCCGCCCGAGGCTACTGTCATGGCGGCATGTGGCGGATATAATCCCGCCGTCTCCGCCCAGCTCTACGGCGTCGGATGGCCAATGTTGTAGCGGCTTCTCGTTCCCGCTCTGCCAATTCTTTGGCCTCCATTACTTCCTCACAAAATGACCGCACGGCATTCCAGCCATCCCTCGACGAGACCATCGCAAGGAATATGGCTCGGAGGGATAAATCCATTCCTATAACGTCCGTTAATTCGGCACGTACACCCGTCCAGGCCGTGCACGCCGTGAGGGTGTGTTCGGCTGTGTCCTCCAGGCCGCCGCCGCAGTGATGGCATACGGTTGTTGGCTCCCTTCCAGCCACCTGACACAGGTATTTTCCAAAGCAACCATGCCCGGTTAAGACCTGTGTCAGCCGGAATGTAAGGGCGCCATGACACCGATCCATCCACTGACGAAGAATTGGACGGACGGCATCCAACGTCTTGCGGCCGAAATTTGTTTCTGCGAGCCTATCCTGCCAGATTTGCAGAGCGTCTAGCCGGAGTTGACTTCGACGCCCCGCCACCTCTCTGGGCGCAAATCGATGGCCCCGCACTTTTGCCTCCTCCCGCCAGAAAAAGACGGAAGCAAGGGTTCTCGCTTCAAGGTCCCAAGGGACCGAACCAGCTAATACGCACGCTACGCTATGGGAGATTGTGCGATATCCTCGAATGATCCTGATTGCCAACACCCTCTGAGACGAGTTTAGGAGGGCGATATTTCGGCTGTTCAAGGTTTCTGCCCATATAGGGGCACCATATAGTGCAATCGACCGAACGATCCCTTCGTAGAGACGGCGGCACGATGCCTTTGGTCCTGCAAGATTAGGCATCAGTCCTCCTAAGGCCAACGCTGTGGTTCGCAATTTGGGCACCAGCATCTGGAAGTGGGAAGCAAAGTCCCATCGGCTATCAAGGATTAGCCCGAGATACTTCATAGTCCTCTTGATGTCGATGGTAACTCCACCGACCATTATACCCGTTCCCAATGGGGGCGCTTGACGGGCTCCGTGGAATAAAAGGGCCTCCGACTTATCGAGTGCCACCTCCAACCCAAGCAGCCTAATACGCCGCACCACATGCGCCACCGCAGCGGTAGCACGCAAACATGCCTCTCTATATGTTTTACCCCTTACAGTCACAAGGGTGTCATCCGCGTAACATGTCAGGTGTACCCCTGCCAAATTTGCCCCTCGCAACACCCAGTCGTAGCCGATGTTCCACAGGAGTGGACCAAGAACCGACCCCTGTGGAACACCGCACGACATTGCCCAACTGTGCCAACCATCTTTACCAGGGTATTCAATCTGCCTTTCGGAGAGATAGGATCCCACGATATTCTGCAGGTATGTAGGTACTCTATGAAACTGCAGTGCCTCCTTGATACAGGCCCAGGGGAGAGTGTTGAAGGCGTTTTTAATGTCTAATGAGACAGCCAGCACTACTTCTCCTCGGGCCCTAGCATCCTCCACCAGCCCTTTCACGCGTAAAACTGCGTGGACAGTGGACCTTTCCCTCCGAAAGCCAAACTGATTATCAGCCAGATCGGGACCAACCGTACCAAGATGTTTGATAAGGCGGGCGGCAATAATCGCCTCAAAAAGTTTTGCCAATTCGCTCTCTAGTACGATCGGCCTAAACGCCGACGGAGAATCTGGCGAACGACCCTCTTTTGCCAGAAGAATTAGCTTCCCTGTCCTCCACTCCCTCGGGAATTGCCCCAACTCCATGCAAGTCGTCAGTAGTGCGCGAAATCTAGGCTCTAAGTGTTTCAGTGCTAACGCTAATGCACGACCTGGGATGCCGTCCAAACCCGGGGCTGCGTTCCTGGACCGGAGCCGAAGAATCGCTGCACCCGTTTCCGCTTCTGTCACCGTACATGCATCATTATGTGGCGTGATCACGCCACCTAGCGTGCATGCCATTGCTGGGGGTGTGTGTGGACCTCTTGTTGGAAATAACGTCGACACCACATTGCACAGAAATTCAGGCGGAAGAGTTTCCGTTAAGGGGGGAGCCCAAGGGCGCAATTTTCGCCGCACCATTCGATATGGCCGTCCCCAAGGGTCATTATCCAGCGTAGCCAATAGTTCCTCTCTGGCTTTGTCTTTCGCAACAGCAATAGCCTTACGCAGGGCTCTTTTGGCCTCTTTATATATGATTTGCAAATGCTGCTCTGCCGTTTCGTTCCTTGGGCGTCTCCTCCTTTGCCTTGTATATTGGCGTCTAGCCGTGCTACAATTTGAACGCAGTTCGGCAATTTCCACGGACCACCAGTATACCTGCTTCTTTTGGGTAAATGGCCTGGCCCGAGGCATCGACGCGTCACAAATACTTGTCATAGCTTCCCGGAACCAGGCCACTTCCACGTCAATGTTTTCTGGGGAGTCGGGGATCGGCGACCAGCTTTGTACCAGCGCTGCTTCCTCGAGAACCTCTTTGTCGAGACGTTTTAGGGCCCACCTTGGCCCCCCTCTACTAACATTTTCTGGCCTCGCATCTGAAGGGGTAACTTCAGATGAGGAGACACTAAATCGGATATATTCATGGTCCGACAGTGTCTCCGCATCCGGCACCACCTCCCAATCGCGAACACGGTGCGCAACTGCAGGAGAGGAGAACGTTACGTCCACTCTCGAACTGCCTTGAGGGCGCACGCATGTTGGTCTCGTTCCTTTGTTTAAAATTGAGAGGCCGACCATCGTAAGCCACTGCTCAACCACTATACCGCGGTCATCTGTACTGCGAGATCCCCAAGCCATTGAGTGGGCATTAATGTCTCCAGCAAGCAAAATGGGACGAGGATGGTACTGCCTTATAACGGCCCCTACCCCATCCAAGAAAGACTCGAATTCTGCGAGGGGTCTATTGGGTGAAAAATACACTGACACAACAACAATATTTCCCAACAGTGCCGAGACACAACCAGGCCTCCGTATCACGCATCGTGCCATCAATGACCCATCTAGCACTACTATGGCAGCTGTGTTGGAGCTGTCGACGATCCAGTTGTTCCTCGATGGGATGAAGTAGGGCTCCGCTATCACCGCTATTTGTACTGACCATTGCGCCAAGCTTTGTATGAACAAATCTTGAGCCGCGGCGCAATGGTTTACATTCGCCTGTAAGAAATTCAGTGGGGCCATATTATTAATTGACGATTTGTGACGTCGTCTCTGCCCTGAACATATCTGTGTCCATGGGGCTAGTTGGCTGCTGGGACTGGCCCAATGAACCACCTTTTCTGCCTTTCTTAACAACTGGTGCCTTACAAGCGCTACTACCCAGTCTGTGATCCGCAGGTTTGTTAGCTGCCTCACAAATCGCACAGTTAGGGACGGCCTCGCAGCTCCCAGCCTTGTGCCCTGCTTTGCCACAGCGATAGCAGGTGTCGCTGCGATCGGTCTCGGCTGTGCACTGCGCCCTAACGTGCCCACTCTGCAGACATCTATAGCATCGCCTGGGCTGCGAGTGAATCAGCCTCACCGAAGCGGTGACCCAACCAATGAGAAGTCTTCCTTCACCTGTAAGTTTTTTGGCCGCCATTACGGGGCAGCTGACAAATACCCGGCCCCTCCCAAACGGGTCTAGCCGGATATCACTCAGCCTGACCGACTCCCTTGAACATTCGCCCAATCGGGCGACTGCTTCCAGCACGTCTTCTGCACTGGCCGCGTCGTCAAGTCCGCTAATAATAAGGGTTGCACAGACCTCAGGTCTCGAAACCTTCACATCGGTCCCGTTGAGTGCTCCTCGTAGCTTTTCGGCAAGGGCATCCGCTTTACCTCCACTAGTTGTGCCAGGTAGTTCGAATACGGCCGCACCTGTGGCCGCTCTGCGAAAACGTAGACCCGTGATATCTAATTCGGCCAGCCCCACCTTACTTTTTGCCTCAGTTAGGATATCTTTATACGTGATACCCCGCTTCTCGGCCTCCGGCTGTAGGGTTAAAATTACAGCCGAGGACTGTGGCACTCGCACTTTTGCAGTCCGGGATTTATTCCTCCTCCTAGTTTGGTTGGAGCCCTCAGCTTGTGGCTGACCTGGACTCTTTTTCGCCTTCTTGACTTTATGTTTACCTCCCTTTCCAACCTCAGTCCATTCCAGTTGTCCTTGGGGAGACGAGGGTCCTGCAACTGCAGACTGCTGGATTGCAGGAGAAGATGAACTGGACTGTTGAGGTGGACCTGTAACTACCTCCGTATTGCCTTGTCCGTTGGACTTTTTGCCCTTTCCTTTTCCTTTCCCTATAGCGGTATCAGCAGATGGAGTTGGAGGTTCAGCAGCTACCTGGCTGTTTTCCGCTGGCTGGGTTGGAATACTGTAACCGGCAAGGGCCTCACTCCATGTCATCTTTCTATCGGCTGCTAATGGAGGCCGAAGGCGCTTCTCTGGTAACAGCCGATCTTGTATACCCTCTAGTTTGGCATCTACCATAAAGCCCGTCTTTCTGAGAAGGTCCGCCATAAAATTCTCTAGGTCCTCTCGAGTAACAGGGTCACCAGCTGCTCGGTTCCTTTCCTCAGCTTGCCTTTGGGTGGATACCTCTGTTTGAAGGGCAGTCATTTGCTTGCGGAGTTCCTGCACTTCTGAGTTGAGGCGACGGTTCTCTGCTTGTAGTAGGAGGGTTTCCTCAGACTCTGATCGCCCTCGCATGACCTCTACCGCTTCTGTTATTGCCGATGAAGCCTCTTTAAGGCACTTGACAAAGCCTCCTTTTAAATTCTTGGATTTTTGTCCAATATCCAAGATGATGTCCACCGCGTCCTGGACTTGTTTTGCCAAGGCCTCGCTAGGTAGACACTCATCTACCTCAACTCGGTTCGCCTTTCTGCGCGTCACCTTTCTTAGGCGAGCTTGCTCAGCCTTCTCCTCCAATTCTTTCTGGGCAACTATTTGGTCAGCCTCACGCTTAGCTGCCGCCAGTTCTGCCTTTGTCCTAGCCAAACCAATGTGGCTACCCGTAGAGCCAGAACGACTTCGGGGTTCACTCTCGATGCTAGTGACAGCTGGGGCCGTTTGGCTACCGTCAGCGCCACGTTTAGTGCGGCGCGGCCTTTTGCTGCGCCATGCTCCCTCGGATTCATCTGAGTCGAAAACAAAGCTCTGTAAAGAGCATGCAGACCCAAAATCAGACCTCTCCTCACAGTCTGTTACTGCTTCATTGTCCTCTTTCTGACCTTCTCGGTCGCTCCTACTTGACGTCGATTTTTTATATTTGTTTTTAATTGAGACTTCCATAACTGATCCCACGAGTATGGGGGAAATAAACGGTCACCTCGGGCGGTGCCCCCTGCACCCGAGGAAGCCTACGGGGTAACCCACTGAGGGGTCGGCCGGTGCCCCAGCGGGGGTAACGCTTTAGCTGATCTACCTTTCAGCCACGCATCCCATTGCAGCGCCTCCAAGGCAAGGGATTAAGGGTGATTTTTTCAGAGGTTGTCTTCCTCGCGGGCCGGGCGGTTAAGCCAAGCCCCTCGGTCCCAGAGTCTCCTCTGAGATTACGAGATCGTCCAAGCTGCCCGGTTTCCCGGTCAAACTTGGTCGATTCCCACTGCCAGCTGAAAACAACCAGCAGCCAAAAGAGCGGAAGTCCAAAAAGGGACTCCGCTTTTCCCCCCCATTCACACATCTACACAAAGTCTGAAAGCAGACCTGAGAGAGCGCCGTCTTCGGCAGGACATCAGACAACAACCAATAAGACCCCGCATACCGGAGAGTTATTGGCTGCCGCCCAGGGTGCACCGTCCCGAATCCCTTGTCAGCCCGCCGCTCGCACCGGATCAAGGATCAAATGCGAGAAGCAAAGCCTTCAAGGGACCGGGCACTCGAGGAGGTTTCCTGCCCGTAGCACCCCAACCTAACCTAACCTAACCTAACCTAACCTAACCTAACCTAACCTAACCTAACCTAACCTAACCTAACCTAACCTAACCTAACCTAACCTAACCTAACCTAACCTAACCTAACCTAACCTTTTTTTTTTTTTTTTTTTTTTTTTTTTTTTTTTTTAACGAAGGAAAAATCCATGTTACGGATACCCGACAGCTTGCAGGGGAAGCTGTCGGGTTATGTGGGACTCCACGCCAGAGTGACGTGCCTACCCACTAAAAAACCTTCGGAGTTCCATCTCTACCGCTTTTGCCGGGGACACGGGAAAGGAAATACAACCGCGAACCCCGGCGCGGCTGGCCGCCAACGCGGCCCCTCCTCGGGGACGTCCGAGCGCCCCCCATCCACTCACCAAGTAGGCGCGTCCGGAACTCACGGACGCGCCGTACCTCCTTGGGCCAATTGAGAGGCGGCAGACTCCCACGCAGTCCACCGCCTGTGGCCCCATGGGAGCCAGATAAACTGGCTCCCAGCGGCGGAGAAGATGATAGGCTCCGCCGCTTGCCTCTCGCCGCAAACACGGTGCGGCACCGCTCGGCCGCGGAAGAAACGGAGATCGGCAACGCAGCACCGAAACTCCCTCTCCTCCGCGACCGATCTCCGACCACAACCACGGCGGTGTGGCCCGCCTGAAGCGCCGGGAGAGCAATAAAATATTACTCTCCCGGCGGCTTCACCTCGGGTGGGGGGAGATCTTCCCACTCCCCCGCCGCCCCATTGGGCGCATCCCAGCAGGCTCAAGGCCGAAACCGAGCCCGCGGGAGCGCCCCTCCTCGGGTGGGGGGAGAACTTCCCACTCCCCCGCCGCCCCAATGTGGGCGCTCGCTGCTGGTATCTACAGCAGGAGCGCCCCCGCGCGGGTTCCTCTTCGCTTCCCCGTGGCCGGGACTACCACGGGTACTGAGCCCCCCCGGTACGACAAACCGGGAACCACCTCGGGGGGGAACCTAACCTAACCTAACCTAACCTAACCTAACCTAACCTAACCTAACCTAACCTAACCTAACCTAACCTAACCTAACCTAACCTAACCTAACCTAACCTAACCTAACCTAACCTAACCTAACCTAACCTAACCTAACCTAACCTAACCTAACCTCCCGACGCTGCCAATGCCTACAAGGTGATCCGAGAGATAGAGCCGAGTGGTCTGATTACTCAGCTTTTCACCGGCCACGGAGGGATGGCCCAGTACCTCCACAGATTCAAAATAAAAAATAGCCCGTCTTGTATTTGCGACCCCGAAATGCAGGAAACAATACCGCATATAATTATAGAGTGTCCGATCTTCGGAGCCAGGAGACAAGACTTAGAGCATAAAATTAACTGTAAATTAAAATTAGAAAATATAAAAGATATCATTGTTAGTAAAGAAAAATTTGAATTTTTAAATTATTGTCGAACAATTATAGAAATAGTTAACAAAAGAAACAAAACGTAAATAAAATAGGATGTAATAAAATTGAAAAATATATTTGTATATTATGATTTATATATGTATATATATATATATATATATATTGTATATATGTACCAGAAAGACTAAAGTAAAAGAATAGAATGAAGACAAAACGTATATGGGACTCTCACCCGCATAAAGAGAACCAGATGAAGAATGAGGCATGAAAGTGCGAGAGAAATACCTGCGAGAAATTGTATAAAAGAATAAAAATAGAGTAGAAACATACTCCGATTACGTTGGAGATGTATTAATTAATAAAAAAAAAAAAAAAAAAAAAAAAAAAACCTAACCTAACCTAACCTAACCTAACCTAACCTAACCTAACCTAACCTAACCTAACCTAACCTAACCTAACCTAACCTAACCTAACCTAACCTAACCTAACCTAACCTAACCTAACCTAACCTAACCTAACCTAACCTAACCTAACCTAACCTAACCTAACCTAACCTAACCTAACCTAACCTAACCTAACCTAACCTAACCTAACCTAACCTAACCTAACCAAAAAATTTTGGGTTCCCAAATCTTAGTCTGATTTTGCTGCCGCTTATAAATACATTTACTTATCCCAAAATAATAGCTTTGCAATAGATTAAAAGTAGATTCAGTTGTAAACTCACCTATTACTTACCAAACTTCATATAACTCAATTTTGGACATTTTTTCATCACTTTTTCGCTCCTGACGCCTTTTTCTTCAAATTTTTTCTTGTTTTTAAATTTTTCTCGTCTACTCCTCACCGCCCCGCGTCGATTTGTAGCGTTTCCGCCGCAAATCGGCAAAAAATCAGCTCTCCAGGCCACCTGTAGTCAATTTAAAACATCAAAATTTAACATTTTTATATTTTACCAAAAATTTTTCTTCAAAATTAATTTAGTTTACTTACCTTTTTGACTCCTCCAGTCGCGCCGCGTCGATTGACGTTTGATTTGTAGAAATCGGCTCAGTACTTTTGGTTTTATTTACATTTTTCTAAATTTGAGGTACCAAAAGTTTACCTTATACCGAAATTACGTATATAGATTCAAAATTTTGGGTTCCCAAATCTTAGTCTGATTTTGCTGCCGCTTATAAATACATTTACTTATCCCAAAATAATAGCTTTGCAATAGATTAAAAGTAGATTCAGTTGTAAACTCACCTATTACTTACCAAACTTCATATAACTCAATTTTGGACATTTTTTCATCACTTTTTCGCTCCTGACGCCTTTTTCTTCAAATTTTTTCTTGTTTTTAAATTTTTCTCGTCTACTCCTCACCGCCCCGCGTCGATTTGTAGCGTTTCCGCCGCAAATCGGCAAAAAATCAGCTCTCCAGGCCACCTGTAGTCAATTTAAAACATCAAAATTTAACATTTTTATATTTTACCAAAAATTTTTCTTCAAAATTAATTTAGTTTACTTACCTTTTTGACTCCTCCAGTCGCGCCGCGTCGATTGACGTTTGATTTGTAGAAATCGGCTCAGTACTTTTGGTTTTATTTACATTTTTCTAAATTTGAGGTACCAAAAGTTTACCTTATACCGAAATTACGTATATAGATTCAAAATTTTGGGTTCCCAAATCTTAGTCTGATTTTGCTGCCGCTTATAAATACATTTACTTATCCCAAAATAATAGCTTTGCAATAGATTAAAAGTAGATTCAGTTGTAAACTCACCTATTACTTACCAAACTTCATATAACTCAATTTTGGACATTTTTTCATCACTTTTTCGCTCCTGACGCCTTTTTCTTCAAATTTTTTCTTGTTTTTAAATTTTTCTCGTCTACTCCTCACCGCCCCGCGTCGATTTGTAGCGTTTCCGCCGCAAATCGGCAAAAAATCGCCCTCCCGCCCACCCTGGTTTCATCAGGTAGGTAAACTTTGCTGCCAACAGGGCCAAATCGAGTTTCATAACACAAAAAAGAAATTAATCTAAAACTCTTCTATTGTTGCTGCGAGCCCTACGGCATCAGTCTAGGATCACTCGGACTAAAAATAAGCACACAACAAATAAACTTTTGCTGTATTTTGACGCATTTCACTTTTTATATTGAAAAACAGGACTTGTCGTAAAGACACATACTTAAGGGTGCCTCCTTACCTATAATATACCTAGGTAGAAGTTATAGGACCCAGGAAGGCACACCTAGGATAACTTATTACAACTTTATCCTTACCCGAAAACAAAGGGAACTGGTTTAACAAAGTGAGCACTCTCGCAGCGAACCAAAATATAGCGGTACGAACCCAAATTAGGCTAGTAATACACAAATATATATATATAACTTATACAAACCTTACTGACGTGCAATATAAAACTTATACAAACTTCTTTTTAACCTAATATTTTAGACAAAACTTTGAGCAAATTTGCCCGGATTTTAACAAAATGACACAAAGGACGCCCATAAAACCCACCAAAAAAGTGGAAGAAATTCAACTGACATCTCCTATAATGGAAGAACTGACAGAGAAGGCCGGCCCTTCTTTAGAATCAGAACTTAACAAAACAAAGACAGTGAGGCGTAGTATCGGGGAAATAGAAGCGAAATTGACTCCTTCCACCTCGCCGAAACAAACACAAAAGAAAACGGAAGAAAACCTAAAAACAAAGACCCTGCCACCAAATAAGCAGAAAACAAAAACCCAGCCAGAGGAAACCATTGAAATCCTAAGCCAGGAAACTAAATACTCAAATAGAGTCTCGGAGGCAAAAGCCCTGAAAATAAAAGCAAAACTGCAATTAAACAACTCTAAAACAATAAAAACAACCATTAAGGAAGAAGTTTTAGCGGCAGTGGATAGGTTGTTCGAGCTGGTGAGGGATTCGGAAGCAGGAAAGACATATAATGGAAGGGAAAATAGCAGGGAAAAGGAAAAACTAAATGAAGTAGAAAATGGAAAAGAGGAAGGAAAGGAAGGAAATAAAGAAATAGAGGAAATGAAAACCATGCTAAAGGAGCACACTAAGCTTCTCCAAGAAAGTAATACAAACATAAAAGAACTTAATGAAGAGATAAAGAAGCAAAAAGAAAAGAACGCCGAAGAAAGAACTTACGCAAGCATGGCAGCCAAGCCAGTACGGAAACTAGAGCACACTACTATGCATTCACTAGTAGTGAGCAGTAAGGTGTCAAATTTAACAGGAGAGGAAGTAATGGAAAAGGTGAGAACGACAATAAATGCCAAAGAAGAAGGAGGAAAAATAGACAGAATTAGGAAAGCAAGAGATCAAAAAATAATAATAAGCTGTCAAACAAGAGACGAAAGAGAGACGATAAAAGGCAGACTAATACGGGCAAAAGAACAGCTCGAAGTGGAAGAAATTAAAAACAAGGATCCTCTTATCATAATGAGAGACCTAATGAATTATAACTCTGACGAGGATGTTATGAAGGCGTTGAGGACGCAGAACAAGAAATTAGTGCAAGGGCTGACAGAAGAAGAATTGAAAATGGAGCCAAGATACAGGAAAAGAACGCACAGTGATCTCAAAAGTCACAGAATATTCAGGGTCTCAACCAAGCTGTGGCAGCGACTTACTGAAGCAGGGGTTGTACACATTGATGTTCAACAAATCCATGTCGCCGACCAGTCACCACTGATGCAGTGTTCGCGCTGCCTGGCATACGGCCATGGACGTAAATTCTGCAAAGAAGAAGTCGAAGTCTGCAGCCACTGTGGCGGCCCGCACATGAAAGCAGACTGCGCCAGCTGGCGGGCAGGCAAAACACCAGCCTGCAAGAACTGCCAGCGGGCAAAAGTAGAGAATGCTGAACACAACGCCTTTAGCTACGAATGCAAAATTAGACAAAAGTGGGAGGCCTTGGCAAGGTCAAACGTAGCATATTGCTAACGCCGTGGTCCAAAACGAGACAAACAAAAAGTACAAAATAGCGCAATTAAACCTCCAGAAGAAACAGCTCGCCACTCATGAAGCAATAATCGAAGCCGGAAAAAGGAACATAGACATAGCACTTATACAAGAACCGTACGTGGGCGGGGTAGGGGAGATGAAAGGATATAAAAATACTAAAATTCTGCAATGTGATCGGAAAAGCGACAAAATCAACAAAGCGGCCATCGTGGTGTTTAATAATGATCTAGAAGTTATTAAATGCCCGATGTACACAACCGAAAATATTGTTGTTGCCAAGATCAAGGCAGAACAAGGAAACATCGGAATCATCTCCATCTACCTCGAGGACACGGCCCCATTAGAACCGTATTTAGAACACATTAAAAAGGCCGTCAAAAGCCTAAACACGGCAAAAGTTCTAATCGGAGGCGACGGTAACTCTTGGAGCACATGGTGGGGAAGTGAAGAGGAGGACCATAGAGGCACAGAGCTCCTAGGCATGTTTATGGAACTAAACCTGGAAATATTAAACACGGGCAACACTCCAACTTTCGACACTGTGCGTGGCAACAAACGGTACAAAAGCCATGTAGACGTCACGGTGTGTTCAGCGGAGCTGATGCCCTTCGTGGACGGGTGGCATGTAGACAAAACGCTAACGAGCTCGGACCACAACGCGATTATTTTTAGCATGCGAATAAAAACAGTAGCAGGAAGCGAAATAACCCGAACCACCAGGCAATTCAATACAAAAAAGGCTAATTGGAGTCAATTTCGGGAGAAAATGACCCAATTAATCCTAGAAAAAAACATTAACAAAATAGAAATAAACAAAATTCAAAACAAACAAAATCTGGAAAAAATTATAAACACATATATTGAAACAATAAAAATAGCAGCAACCGAAGCCATACCCAAAATTAAAAATAAACATACCGTAAAATTGCCATGGTGGAGTGAAGAGCTCGATAGGCTGAAGAGAAACATGACCACCAGGAAGCGAAGGATATCATGCGCCGCGCCGAACCGTAGACAACACGTATATGAAGAGTACCTGAAAGCAAAAGAAAACTATGAGAACAAAGCCAAAAAAGCACAAGTGGAAAGCTGGAAGGAATTCTGCTCTAAACAAGACAGGGAAGGAATGTGGGAAGGAATATATCGGGTGATAAGAAGGACAAGTCGAAGACCGGAAGATGTTCCCATGATAAGAGAAGGAATCACAGTAAGCCCGAAGGAATCGGCAAAAATACTTGCCGAAACCTTCTACCCCGAGGACGAACCTGAAACTGACAATGCGGAACATAAAAGGATAAGGGAAGAAGCACAAAACTCGAATAAATGGAACGAAGATGAACAATCTGACCCTCCATTTACCCTGAAAGAGCTTAACGAAGCAGTAGAAAGCTTTAACCCGAAAAAAGCACCTGGCTCCGATGGACTAACCGCAGATATCTGCAAATACGCCATTGACTTACAACCTGAAATATTCCTGGCTATAGCCAACAAGTGCCTTGCATTGGGACACTTCCCAAAAGCTTGGAAGGAGGCCACAGTAATAATCCTACGCAAACCAGATAAGGAAGACTACGCAACACCGAAGTCATATAGGCCAATAGGTCTCCTCTCGGTGTTGGGGAAAATCCTCGAAAAAATGGTAATGCAAAGGATCAAGTGGCACGTACTCCCTAAATTGAGCAGGAAACAGTATGGCTTTATGCCACAGAAAAGCACCGAGTGCGCCCTCTATGACATGATCAATCAAATCAAACAACAACTTCAAGAGAAGAAGCAGATTGCCGTCATATCATTAGACATAGAGGGCGCATTCGATAGCGCATGGTGGCCAGCCATCAAAAACCAACTGAAGTTGAAGGGATGCCCGACAAATATAAGAAGAGTGGTAGACAGTTATTTGGAGGATAGGAAGGTCAGCGTAAGATATGCTGGAGAGACCTTCGAAAAGAAGACGTCAAAGGGGTGTGTCCAGGGCTCGATAGGGGGACCAATCTTTTGGAACATTCTCCTGGACCCCCTTCTGCATGAATTAGAGCGTAGAAAAATTTATGTTCAGGCCTTCGCGGACGATGTCGTCCTCATAGTGTCGGGGTTCACAGCCCTAGAAATAGAAAGACAGGCCAATGCCGCTCTCGCCCGCGTTGCCGAGTGGGGGATCGAAAATAAGTTGCGTTTTGCCGCGCATAAAACTAAGGCAATGAATATAACAAGAAAACTGAAGTTCGATCTGCCGCGACTCAGCATGGGCGGGATAGACATTGGCCTGTCTGAAGAAATCAAGATACTAGGATTGACTATAGACTACAAACTAACTTTTAAAAACCACGTGAGTCTAATAACAAGGAAAGCTATAGATATATATAAGCAGTTATCGAGGGCAGCTAAAATATCATGGGGACTGAGCCCTGAGATTGTGAGGACGATATACGTGGCAGTGGTTGAACCAATTATAATGTACGCCGCTAGCGCATGGTCAGAAGCTACAAATAAAATCGGGATACAGAAATACCTAAATTCGGTACAAAGAGGGTTCGCACAAAAAATATGCGGGTCCTACAGGACGGTATCGCTAAATGCGGCCCTCATATTGGCCGGGCTCCTCCCGTTGGACATCAGAATCAGGGAGGCGGCAGCCCTGTACAAAACGAAAAGAGAAGCTAACTGGCCAGCACTAGGCGATGAGGAAGTGGAGCTCCCTGTGAAATCCGTGAAGCTCCCACATCCAGCAGAGCATATGGACGTGCAATTTAAATGCCTGGAAAACCAGCAGGATGTAGACGCACACAGCGGACATGCAGTACGCATCTTTACCGATGGGAGTAAGATAGAGGGACAGGTGGGAGCTGCATGCTCGATGTGGAATAGGGAAACCGAAACACGGGCAATAAAAATGGCACTAAAACCCTACTGCACGGTTTATCAGGCGGAATTGTTAGCCATATGCAGAGCCACGGATGAAATCCTGAAAAGAAAAGAGGAGAGTTTTGGCATTTATAGCGACTCGAGAGCGGCACTGGAAACAGTAATAAACCAGGGAGCCCCACACCCCCTCGCGGTAAAAATTAGGAAAAACCTCTGGCAGGCATTGATCCAAGGCAAAGTTATATCCTTGTATTGGATCAAGGCACATGCTGGCCTGGTTGGTAACGAACGAGCAGATCTTCTAGCAAAAGAAGCAGCAACAAAAACAAAAAAGAAAAAGGATTACGATCTCTGCCCAGTTTCATTCGTCAAGCGACAAATCCGATTGGGGTCCCTTGACGAATGGAACAAACGTTACCAATCAGGAGAAACAGCAGAGGTAACAAAGACGTTCCTACCGGATGCCATCGCGGCGTATAAAGTAATCAAAAAACTTAAACCTAAAGGCATACTCACCCAGATCCTGACGGGGCACGGTGGCTTCTCTGAGTACTTGAATAGGTTCAAGTGCAAGGAGAGTCCATCGTGCGTCTGCGACCCTGAAAAGAAAGAAAGCATCATACATTTAATAACAGAATGTCCCACTTTTGGAGCACGACGGAATGAATTAGAAGCTAAAATTGGCGAAAAAATAGAAAGTGAAAATTTATGCAACCTAATAAAAGATAAAGAAAATAGCATTCATTTTATAGAATTTGGCTTAGAAATTGCACAAAAAGTAATTAAAAGAAATAAATAAATAAAGTTTGGAAAATTTTGGTTAAAAATAGAAGTAAATATACAACTGTCAACATGAAATAGATTACGAAAAGTAGATTAAAACTAATTAGAAAAACATTGAAACGTATAAATAAAAGTAAAAAACAGAATTATATAACAATAAAAAACAAAAATTTTAATAGCAATAAATTAAACGTAAACAAGGTCTCCGAACATCCTAACCGGGGGGAAATTAGATTGAAAAGACACGGTGAGCAAACAGAGTTTTAGTCGGTGCGAGTCCGACACTATCTGGGCCCTCCATTCCCAGATGTCCATAAGGGATTTCTCTGCTTGCTCACAAGTCTATATAAAAAAAAAAAAAAAAAAAAAAAAAAAAAAACCTAACCTAACCTAACCTAACCTAACCTTTTTTTTTTTTTTTTTTTTTTTTTAACGAAGGAAAGATCCATGTTACGGATACCCGACAGCTTGCAGGGGAAGCTGTCGGGTTATGTGGGACTCCACGCCAGAGTGACGTGCCTACCCACTAAAAAACCTTCGGAGTTCCATCTCGGCCGCTTTTGCCGGGGACACGGGAAGGGAAATACAACCGCGAACCCCGGCGCGGCTGGCCGCCAACGCGGCCCCTCCTCGGGGACGTCATAGCGCCCCCCATCCACTCACCAAGTAGGCGCGTCCGGAACTCACGGACGCGCCGTACCTCCTTGGGCCAATTGAGAGGCGGCAGACTCCCACGCAGTCCACCGCCTGTGGCCCCATGGGAGCCAGATAAACTGGCTCCCAGCGGCGGAGAAGATGAAAGGCTCCGCCGCTTGCCTCTCGCCGCAAACACGTGCGGCACCGCTCGGCCGCGGAACAAAGGGAGATCGGCAACGCAGCACCGAAACTCCCTCTCCTCCGCGACCGATCTCCGACCACAACCACGGCGGTGTGGCCCCGCCTGAAGCGCCGGGAGAGCAATAAAATATTACCCTCCCGGCGGCTCCACCTCGGGTGGGGGGAGATCTTCCCACTCCCCCGCCGCCCCAATGGGCGCATCCTTGCGGATGCGCCCCTCCCCGGGTGGGGGCAGATCTTCCCACTGCCCCGCCGCCCCATTGGGCGCATCCCAGCAGGCTCAAGGCCGAAGCCGAGCCCGCGGGAGCGCCCCTCCTCGGGTGGGGGGAGAACTTCCCACTCCCCCGCCGCCCCAATGTGGGCGCTCGCTGCTGGTGTGTCAGGCAGCAGGAGCGTCCCCGCGCGGGTTCCTCTTGGCTTCCCCGTGGTTTGAGGACTAACCACGGGTACTGAGCCCCCCCGGTACGACAAACCGGGAACCACCTCGGGGGGGAACCTAACCTAACCTAACCTAACCTAACCTAACCTAACCTAACCTAACCTAACCTAACCTAACCTTTTTTTTTTTTTTTTTTTTTTTTTTTTTGTCGGGGTGAAAATGCCTTCGCACCGTACCGCTCTGCGCGGGACAGCAGAGCGGGTGTGTGGGACTTGAACCCACTAAAAAACACCCCGGTGTCATCGCCTACCGCGTATGGCCGAGACTGTGGGCTATTCTCGCCCATGGTCCCAGCGCGGTGGCCGCTACCTAGGCGGCCTCGGCACGGCACGCTCAACGAACAGCCTCTCCTTTGCGAGAGGGTCGGAGCGGCCAGCAGGACTACTCTCTACCTGCGACGGTAAAGGCGCACATGACACTCGTGCGCCTTTCAACCCGGACCGTTAAGCCGGATGGCGGATTCCCGAATCCGCCACCCGACCGGTCTTTGTTACGGGGGCAGATGGTGCAGGCCATAAGCCCGCCTTCTGCGCCCTGTGCGCCGGCGGCGGATGGCGAGGTCAGTTGTGTCCTCGCGATCTCTCTCCGCCGCCTCTTTGCGGAGCATGACGCACTCCGCAAAGGCCTGCACCGCTGTCCACGACGTCTCACTGTCGACCATGCATTTGACCACGGTCGGCAGCGAGAGGTCGTCCCCCACGACCGCGCGTAGTTCGGCGCGGTCAACTGCCCAGGCTGGGCAGACTTCCAATGTGTGCTGGGCGTCCTCGTCCAGGCATCCGTCGCAATGGTGGCAAACGGCCGACGGCTCCCGTCCCGCTATGCGACACAGGTACTCTCCAAAGCATCCATGCCCGGAGAGCAACTGCGTCAAGCGGAAGGTCAGGGAGCCGTGCTGCCTCGCCAACCATTGACCCAAGACTGGACGGACTGCCTCAACGGTTCTACGCCCAGCAGTGGGCTGCTCCAGCCTCTGGCTCCACACCTCGATGGCGCGCTGATACAGCTCGTTGCGGCGTCCTGCGATCTCTCTAGGTGCCGGCTGGTGACCCCGGGACAGTGCCTCCTCTCGCCACCTGAAAAGGGAGGCAAGGATCTCAGCATCCAGGTCCCAGGGCATACTACCGGCCAGCACGCACGCTGCCTCCGCGGAGATCGTGCGATATCCCCTTGCGGCCCTGATCGCCATCACCCTCTGCGGTCTCCGCAAGAGGGCGATATTTTGGTTACTCAGGGCCTCTGCCCATACTGGGGCACCGTAGAGGGCCATGGATCGCACGACCCCCAAATACAACCGCCTGCAGGACGCCTCCGGCCCTCCCAAATTGGGCAAGAGCCGTGTCAGCGCACTAGCCACCGCCATAACACGCGGCACCAACGCCGCAAAGTGGGCGCCGAAATTCCAACGGCCATCAAGGACGATACCTAGGTAACGCATCGTCGGCTTGATGGCGATTTGGACACCGCCAACCACAAGGCTAGAATCTGGCGGAGGCCCCCTCCGAGGGCCGTGAAAACACAACGCCTCGGATTTCTGAAGGGCCACCTCCAGACCCAGCCGGCGGATTCGGCGCACCACTTGCGCTACTCCCGCAGTCGCCAGCAATGACGCCTCCCGAAATGTTGCACCGCGGGCGGTCACGAGCGTGTCGTCGGCGTAGCAAACTACCGCGACGCCCGGAAGATTAACCGCCCGCAGCACCCAGTCGTACCCGATGTTCCACAGGAGCGGTCCTAAGACAGAACCCTGTGGAACACCGCGCGTCATTGCGCACTCCTTCCATCCGTCTCGAGCAGGAAATACTACCCTCCTATATGAGAGGTAGTCCTGGATGAGCCGGCGCAGGTATGGTGGCACCCCGTGATAGCGGAGTGCCTCCAAGATGCAAGGCCAGGGGAGGGTGTTAAAGGCGTTGGCGATGTCGAGAGACACCACCACGACCACCTCACCCTGGGAGACCGCATCCTGCGCCATGGACTTCACTCTCAGAATGGCGTGGATGGTGGACCTCTTCCGGCGGAACCCGTACTGGGAGTCCGCGAGGTTTGGGCCCACTCGCTCGAGGTGCTCGACAAGGCGGTCACAAGTGACTCTTTCCAGCAATTTGCCAGCCTCATCGAGCACGACTAGAGGACGAAACCCAGACGGGAAATCCGCCGGTCGTCCCTCTTTTCTCAGCAGGACCAATCGTCCCGCTTTCCACGCCTTGGGAAACTTCCCCTGCTCGAGACAGGCGTTGAAGAGCCCCCTCAGTCGCTCCTCCAGGGCCTCTACTGCACTTAGTGCGAGGACCAAGGCCTTTCCCGGTACACCATCTGGACCCGGGGCGACATTCCTTGCGCGCAACCTTTCCAGCGGTGCGCGCAGTTCGTCCCGGGTTATCTCCGGGATTTCTTCTCGGTCCTCGCTCCGTGGCACCGATGGAGGAGCCATGCTGGGGGGTTCGATTGCCCCTCCCTGCGGGAACAGAGTGGCAATCACCTCTTCGAGGAACTGCGGCTCAAGACTCTGCGTCAGGGGGACGCCATATGGACGAGTCTTGTTACGGACGAGCCGATATGGCCGTCCCCATGGATCGCGATCCAATGTGGCCAGCAGTTCCTCCCTTGCCGCTTCCTTCGCGGCCGCAATCGCGTTCTTCAACGCGTTCTTCGCCTCCACTAGGGCTGTGCACAAGGCGGCCTCTTCAGCGTCGTCCCGGCGCCGCCTTCTCCGGTATCGGGCGTATTGGCGTCTAGCCTCGCAACAGGCCTCCCGCAACTGCGAGAGTGCTGGCGACCACCAATACACCCACCTCCTGGGAGGACGAGTACTGGACCGGGGCATGGACGCGTCACAGACAGCAGTCATTGCACCCCGGAACCACTCGGTCTCGTCCTCAACCACCACACTTACCGGCGCACGGAACCAGCCTTGTAAAATGGCCGCCTCCTCTAGGAGCTCTTTATCGAGGCGCTTCAGCTGCCACCGCGGGCCGACCTCGTTCGGGGCCCAGTCTGTGCCACTCGGAGCGACCGAGGACGCAGAGAGATCAAACCGCACGAAGCGGTGATCGGAGAGCGTCTCCGCGTCCTCCACCACGCTCCAGCTCTGCACGCGGCGCGCCATCGCAGGGCTCGCAAACGAAACGTCCACGATAGAAGAGCCCTGCGGGCGCACGCACGTTGGTACTGAGCCCCGGTTTAACACGGCCAGCCCGACGGTGATGAGCCACTCCTCGATGACCAGCCCTCGCAACCGACGAGGGTCTCCCGGACGAAATGTTGCCGGGCATCCCCACGCCGTTGATTCGGCGTTGAGATCCCCAGCAACAAATACCGGGCGAGGGTGGCACCTGTGCACAAGCGCCTCGAGCTCGGCCATGAAAGTCTCGAACTCACTGAGCGGACGGTTGGGCGAGAAATACACGCCAATGACAACTAAGTCGCCCAGTTGAGCCGAGACCATTCCATGGCCACGTACGACATCCCTTGGAGGCGAAGAACTCGCCGAAGACACGACAGCCACAAGACCGTCCTGGTCCGACAGCCAGTTGTCCCGCGGAGGGACAAAGTACGGCTCAGCGACCACCGCCACGTCTATCAACCACTCCGCCATGCACTGAGAAAGCAGGTCCTGAGACCTGGCGCAGTGGTTGATATTCGCCAGGAGAAACTTTTGGGCCATACTTATTGGATGGCCGCCGTCTCCATCACCTCGGCGTCCTGAACCGTACGGGCGGGCTGCGTCTGGGCCGTGGCCACGGACGCATTACGCCTCCCTCCTCTTTTTTTGCGCGCGCTCGGGCATGATGCCCTCCCAACCCGGTGCTTTGCCGGCTTGCCGGCCCCAGCACACAGCACGCAGTTGGCTTCTGCGGCCGTGTATTGGGCGGCCTTATGGCCGGGCTTCCCGCAGCGATAGCACAGCGTGCTCCTGTCAGCCTCCGCAGTGCACGTCTGACTGACGTGGCCTACCTCAAGGCAGCGATAACACTGCAGAGGCTTAGTCGGCAGCAGTTTAACCTGCGCCGACACCCAACCAACAAGGAGCCGCTGGCCGCCGCTGGTCAGCCGTTTGGCCGCCACGACTGGGCACCGAACCCAGGCTGTCCGAGTGCCACCGTGGCCGTCTCGGATTTCTCCGACCTTGACCTCGGCCTCGGGGCACTGACCAACCCGGGCGATCGCACTGCGCAACAAATCCGGGGTCGCTGAGTCGCATAACCCGAGCACGCGCAACTCCGCACACTTTTGCGGGCGGGACACTTCCACCATCTGGGGGTCCACGACCTCCCTTAGCTTTGAGGCCAGCGCGTTAGCCTTGGCCTCCTTTTCGGCGCCCGCAATTTCCAGAATGCGGGCACCGGTAGCCGCCCGTTTCCATTTTACACCGGAGATGCCCAGCTCTCCGATGTCAACTTTCTGCTGGGCCAAGGCCATCACCTGCGCGTAGGTGGTCCCCCGCTTCTCCGCTTCGGGCTGTATCTTCAGTACTACAGCAGCCGAGCGCGGGGGGCGCAGTTTGGGCAGTGGCCTGGCGTTTGCCTGCCTAGGCCCAGCAATGCTGCGGGCGGCCTGAGGGCCAGCAGGGCCAGTTTGGCCAGTTTGGCCATTTTTCTTCTTGGCTCCACGTCGCGTCACCTCCGACCAAGGTGCATCCATAGATGCTGGTGCCGGAGGTAGTGTGCGCGGCGCTGGGCCCTTTGTTGCGGCATTAGGCCTCGCTTGAGAAGGCGCCGTCTTTTTGGCCGGGTGCTTCGGCGTTGCCGCCTTGGCAGGCGGCTTTGGAACCGGGGGTGCGACGGCCGATGTTGACGGCGTCGGTTCAGGCGAGGGAGGCTCGACTCGCGCCTTTCCCTTCTTGCCCTTTTGCCCCTTTTTGCCCTTTTTGGGCTCAGGGGAGGGCTTAGGCGGAGATTTCCGCCACTGCGCCGTATTACTTGTGACGGGGCTCACGCTAATCTGCGGAGGCTCCTCGTCATCATCTTCATCCGACAGCATATCCGAAACCGCCGCAGCAGCGGTAGAGATGCGCCGGTCAGCCGCCAGCGAAGGTCGTCGCACAGGATCTGGCAGGAGGCGGCTCTGAATGCCCTCGAAACGGGCATTTATAACAGGGCCTATTGTATCCAGGATGAGGCGCTTTTGCGCCTCATCGGACTCTTGCCGCGTGTCCATCGTTGCCGCCGGTGCAGCCCGCGCGGACTGTTCCACAATAGCCCGCAGCTCCTTCATTTCGCGCTGCAGCGCCGCTACTTGGGCTTCCAGGCGTGCATTGACGGCCTGGAGCCGTTCCGTCTCCTCGTTGGAGGTTCTACCAACAAGGGCCACCACGGCTTCCTCGATGGTGGCGGCAGCCTCCTTAAGGCCCTTCACAAAGGTACCCTTAAGGTTACCAGAGTTGGACGCAATGTGTCGGATGACCTCTATGCTAGCATCCGCCTGGTCCCTAAGGGCACCAGCCAAGCGGCCCTCATCGGTAGAGCTCACCCCCTCCGTTACTTTTTTGGCCAACATACGTTTGGCCATGTCCGCCACGACTTTTTCGGCTTCTTCCCTTCTAGCAGCCGCGAGCTGCCGTCTTGCCACGGCAGTCATCGTTGGGGCCGCCTTCGGGCGCCCACCCTTTTTTCCGGCCGACCGAGCCTGCACCTTAACAGCAGTATCGGAATCCGATCCAGAATTCGGATTATGGCTCCTTTTACGGCGCCGCCGCTCGTCCGTCCGACTTTCTACGCTCATCCAAGACCCGGTGTCTGATACAGAGCCAGCTTCTAGCTGCGACATCATTTGGTTATGAGAGGGACTCTCGTCCCTCTGGCGGATCGTGCCCCCCCCAGATACGGTGGGGCTGCCTGCATCCGAAGACGCAGGGAGGGATTCTCCAGCAATGCTGGTACCCTCCTGGGGTAAAGTAATTTTTCGAGTCGCCATATCATAGTTTCCTTTGTAGGGTGAGGTCCCTATCCCGATATTCCCCCCCAGGCGCTCGGAACGGGATTCCCCTCCCGTCACTCATCCTTTTTCGCAGCACGCCAGACTGCGTGGGATTGGGGTTATTTTTTATTGAGGTTTTCTTCCTCGCAGCACCGCTTACGAATGGGTCGGTGCCCTCGGCCCCAAAAGGGGTAACGAGTTGCCCGACGTTCCGCATGACAACGCAACGCCGCGCGAAGAACGCACTCCTACCCACCGTCTGAAAGCAGACGGGGAGAGTGCCCACCACACGAGAGCGGCCCACTACTGGACCGCACTTCCACTCGGCAGAATATTGGCCGACAACGAACAAGACCCCGACTATCAGGGAGTTATTCGCTGTCGCCCAGGGTGCACCGTCCCGAATCGCTTGTCAGCCCGCCGCTACCGCCTGATCAAAGATCAGACGGCAGAAGCAAAGCCTTCAAACGACCGGGCACACGAGGAGGTTTTCCGCCCGTAGCACCCCAACCTAACCTAACCTAACCTAACCTAACCTAACCTAACCTAACCTAACCCAGTATCGTGCCGACCGCCGACCGAGACGTCACGTTTTTCGACGCTCCGGCTAAAAAATTCATAAAAATTCTTAAAGTAGTGCTATTGACGAGCTAATTACATTATACGACGCGAAAAGTGATTGCCTTTTCGGTATAATAGCACCAGTTACCGTGGAATTAAAATTCGGAAGTGCAGCGAAGAAAACCAACAAGTACGAGTTTTCATCGATAGCAGCCACCGAAAACAGAAATTCCAGCAGCCGGAAGGTCGCAGACACCCTCAAAGTGAGTCACAGATACTTGATTCCTATTATTACAAAGATTTGACGAAAATAAAAACCACGTGTCGACCACGTGTTTATGTTAAAAACCGACAAAAACGCAAGAGTGCAGCTTTGCTCTGCCTTTGAAAGTGTTTTACAAACCAGCTAGACAAACGACACAAAAAATTTCACGATCTCCAGGTACGGAGAAAACTATAATATACACATTTCACTGTGACCACTTTGTTTGCAAAAACTAGCACAGATACGATCCTATACTGACGTTGAATAACTAAACTGCGCCAGAATCATAGCTTACACAAATTAACACGTGTTATAAATAACTACAAGGAAACCTTCTGACTTCACATCACTAAGAACCAAAATCAACATTAAAAATATATAAAACACACAGCCTGAGCAACCTAATATATATAAACGACGGTTATAACATCTATAACCAACATAAAAGTGAAAACTGTTTTGACGACTTGCATTGCCGTTAGGTTGAGCTATTTATAGATTTGACAACTTGCACTCAACAGTGCAGATAAAACGGCTGTGTTTAACAATTAGTGATAGAATAGTATAAATCTAGTCAGAAATACTACATATTTTAACGTCGGACACATTTTAAACCTTGACATATTATTTTTATACGTATACAACTTTTACAACTTTACAATTTTATTTTTACTTGATTATACCACTTATACAACTTTAATTTTATCTAACTAACGCATCCCTCCAACATGATGAGAAGAACACCAGTAAAACAGCCCAACGAGGGGGCCAAATCTCCCCCAAAGACAGTGACCATCTCCGTGAGAAAAAGTATAGGCGAATGGGAAATGGGGACCAGTGCCGAAGTTTCTCCCATAACTTCGAAGCAAACTGGCCCTGTAGCAAAGAAGTTACTCTCACAAGAGAAAAATGACAAACTGAGGCAGAACCAGGTGGAACAAAGTCCCCCCTCAGTTGCAAAATATGCTAATAAAACCGCCGAAGCTAAGGCCTGCCTCATTAAGGCAAAATTATTGTTAAATAATTCAAGAAATCTTAAAGCAGATATAAAAGCCGGCGTGCTCCAGGCCATAGAGAAACTATACCAGCTGGTCAAGGAGAGTGAGGGACAGGGAAAAACCAAACCAGAACCCGCAATAACCCAAACACCACAACCGGAAGTACGAAAAGAAGAAGAGCAAAACTTGCTTATTCAGTTAAAGAAAAATGCGAGCTTAATAGAAAATAATAATAAAAAGATCGACGAACTAAAAGAATTAGTAATAAAGCAAAGTGATACGCTAAGCAAGCAAACATATGCTGGAGCGGTTGTGGGACAGCCACAAGTACCACCCCAACGAAAACGACTAGCCCTGCACTCACTGGTGGTCACGTCGGATGACAGTGGAGACACAGGAGAGCAGGTGCTAGAGAAGATAAGGGATGCCGTAGACGCTAAGGAGGGGTGGGTCACGGTGGAGAAAGTGCGGAAAGCCAAAGACCAGAAGATTGTTATGAGTTGTGCAAGTGAGGAAGAAAGAAAGAAAGTGAGAGATAGGATAGAACAAGCAGATAGGGGCCTCCGTGTTGAGGACGTCAAAAACAGAGACCCGCTTCTCATCCTGAGGGGCGTCCTTGTTCGACATAGTGACGGGGACGTCCTGAAGGCCATGAGAAGCCAAAATGGGGGTGTTTTTGTCGGCCTCAGCTCGGAGGAAAACAGGGTGGAGATAAAGTACCGTAAAAAGGCGAGAAACCCCCTGACCTGCCACATTGTACTTAGTACATCACCAAAGATATGGCAGCGAGTGGTTGATGCGGGAAGCCTGCGCATAGATCTGCAGGTAATCCTGGCAGAGGACCAGTCCCCCCTAGCGCAATGCTCGCGTTGCCTAGGGTACGGACACACCAGGCGCTTCTGTAAGGACCCTGCAGATCTATGTAGCCATTGCGGTGGTACACATGTGCGTGCTGAGTGCCCAGATTGGCAGGCGGGCGGCACACCTAGTTGCCAAAACTGTAAAAGGGCCGGACTGGCTATCGTGGACCACAATGCATTCTATAATGAATGCCCAGTTAAAAAACGGTGGGACGCGATAGCCAGGTCGGCAGTGGCATATTGCTAAAGGCAACTTGGCCGCAAACATTGCTATGTACAGCAATTATTATACAATAGCTAATGTGGGCTCCACAGTGTCAATATTAGGAAGAGTGAAAACGGCGTTCCTTCGGGGACCGTATGTTGGAGGGGTAAGAGGTTGGGGGGAGTACAATGGAGCGCTGAAAATTCAAAAGCGAACCGACCGCTCACAACAATGTTGTGTGGGGCGACTCGAAATAAGAATAAAGTTTGCGTTGGCTCCCCGGAGCCTCGAACTCAGCCAACATACAGGGCTTCGCCGTGATCTTTGGTATAAAAGGAAAGGTGGGGGCTCACGCTTTCCCTTATCCTTCTGCGGTTCAAAAATGAATAGTAATGTATTCAACCACATAAAAGTTTACTCTTATTGTGTTGAGCCGGGAAGGGTCGGGGGGGCGAGGCAGCCCTCACTGTGGATGCGGTGTATGTAAAGTGTGCGATGTGCTGAGTGATAGGAGTGTAAGATGGTGTGAAAAGGGATCGGAAAATACATGGGAAAGTACAAAAGGGAAATAGGAATAAAAAAGGCTGTTTTATGTAGGAATGTTCGGAATAATTATAAAGTGTATGAAGTGAAAATAAGTAAAAAGTAAAACACTATAAAATAAGAAAACAATAAAGTGTTATGAAATATATAGACGGTTTATAAGATTACAAGTATTATATGATGTATTAAATTATGATATTAAATATGAATTATATTAGTATATGTTTAGTTATATTATAAAGTGTAAAAGGTGAAGAATGAATGGAATATATAAAAGAATGATGGAATGAATAAATATGATTGTGGAAAATTTAGAAACTGTAAATACCGTCTCCATCAAAATATATGGGGGGAAAAGAAAAAAAAAAAAAAAAAAAAAAAAAAAAAAAAACCTAACCTAACCTAAAAGCACTTTAAAAAAACGGCCAGTTAGTGGGCGTCGAGGAGGACAACCTCGTTAAAAAACAGGGGATAGGGCCCCGAGGAGATGACCTCGTTAAAATAACAAACTGGATGAGGCCTGGCTGTGGGTGAGGGGGGTGGAATCTCTCCGCACTCACAGTCGTGGTAGGGGTCGCGGGGGAAGAGGAGTGTCGGTGAGTAGGTGCGCCGTTCTCCCTGTCCTCCGCGACCAGGCGCGGCTGTGGCGCTTGACATGGCATCGGTGGGGCCGCAGGGGAAGAGGAGTGTCGGTGATAAGGTGCGCCGCTCTCCCTGTCCTCTGCGGCCGACAATTGGTGGGCCTCTGTTCCGTATTATTCATGACGGGGCTCACGCTCTGCGGAGGCTCCTCATCATCGTCTTCGTCCGACAGCATGTCCGACACCGCCGCTGCAGCGCTTAAAATGCGCCGGTCGGCAGCCAGCGGAGGACGCCGTACAGGATCCGGCAGGAGGCGACCCTGGATGCCATCAAAGCGGGCATTGATGATTGGCGCCATCGTATCCAAGATGAAGCGCTTTTGCGCTTCATCTGCCTCCTGCCGAGTCTCGGCCGATGGCGCAGGTGCCGCTAGTGTATCCCGCACAGACCGCTCAAAAGCAGCCCGCAACTCTGCCAACTCCCGCTGCAGCGCCGCAACTTTCGCCTCCAGGCGTTCATTGTGGGCACGGAGACGCTCCGTCTCATCATTGGCGGTCCTGCCACTCAGTTCCGCCACTGCTTCCTCTATAGAGACGGCAGCCCCTTTTAGCCCCTTCACAAACGTGCCCTTAAGGTTGCCAGATTTTTCGGCGATGGTCTTGATGATTTTTAGACCTTCGTCAGCCTGGTCCTTTAGGGCACTCGCTGGGGGTCCCTCTTGGCGTGCACTTGAGGTCTCTGTGACCTTCTTGGCCATGGCACGCTTGGCCATTTCCGTCACGACACGCTCGGCCTCGTCGCGCCGAGCAGCAGCCTGCTGCCTTCTGGCTTCGGCCGTCATCACAGGTGCCGCCTTTACGCGGCCACCTCTCTTACCAGCCGGACGGACCCGCACCTTTGGCGCGGTATCCTCATCCGAACCGGTTGGCTTGTGGCACCGTTTACGGCGCCTCTGAGCCATCTCGCCTGCTAGGCTCTCTTCGCTCACCCAGGAACACTCTGAAAGTGAGCCAGCATCTTGCTGCGACGTCTTATTGGAGGGACTTGCGTCCCTCAGGCGGTTCGCGCCCCCCCCAGATACGGTGGGGCTGCCTGCGCACGAAGACGCAGGGAGGGATTCTCCAGCACAGCTGGTACCCTCCTGGGGTAAAGTAGTTTTTCGACTCGCCATCATGGTTTTTTCCTTTGAAGGGTGAGGTCCCTATCCCCGAAATTCCCCCCAGGCGCTCGGAACGGGATTCCCCTCCCGTCACTCATCCCTTTTCACAGCACGCCAGACTGCATGGGATTGGGGTTATTTTTTATTGAGGTTTTCTTCCTCGCAGCACCGCCCATGAATGGGACGGTGCCCTCGGCCCCAAAAGGGGTAACGAGTTGCCCGACGTTCCGCATGACAACGGAACGCCGCGCGAAGACGCACTCCTACCCTCCGTCTGAAAGCAGACGGGGAGAGTGCACTCGGCAGAATATTGGCCAACAACGAACAAGACCCCGACTATCAGGGAGTTATTCGCTGTCGCCCAGGGTGCACCGTCCCAAATCGCTTGTCAACCCGCCGCTACCGCCTGATCAAAGATCAGACGGCAGAAGCAAAGCCTTCAAACGACCGGGCACACGAGGAGGTTTTCCGCCCGTAGCACCCCAACCTAACCTAACCTTTTTTTTTCATGGAAAGATCCATGTTACGGATACCCGACAGCTTGCAGGGGAAGCTGTCGGGTTATGTGGGACTCCACGCCTGAGTGACGTGCCTACCCACTAAAAAAACCTTCGGAGTTCCATCACAACCGCTTTTGCCGGGGACACGGGAAGGAAATACGACCGCGAACCCCGGCGCGGCTGGCCGCTAAAGCAGCCCCACCTCGGGGACGACTGAGCGCCCCCCCACTCACCAAGTAGGCGCGTCCGGAACTCACGGACGCGCCGTACCACCTTGGGCCAATTGAGAGGCGGCAGACTCCCACGCAGTCCACCGCCTGTGGCCCCATGGGAGCCAGATAAACTAGCTCCCAGCGGCGGAGAAGATGATAGGCTCCGCCGCTTGCCTCTCGCCGCAAACGCGCTGCGGCACCGCTCGGCCGCGGAAGACAGGGAGACCGGAAACGCAGCACCGAAACTCCCTCTCCTCCGCGACCGATCACCATCCACAGCCACGGCGGTGTGGTCCCGCCTGAAGCGCCGGGAGAGCAATAAAATATTCCCCTGCCGGCGGCTCCACCTCGGGTGGGGGGAGAACTTCCCACTCCCCCGCCGCCCCAATGGGCGCATCCTTGCGGAAGCGCCCCTCCCCGGGTGGGGGCAGATCTTCCCACTGCCCCGCCGCCCCATTGGGCGCATCCCAGCAGGCTCAAGGCCGAAGCCGAGCCCGCGGGAGCGCCCCTCCTCGGGTGGGGGGAGAACTTCCCACTCCCCCGCCGCCCCAATGTGGGCGCTCGCTGCTGGTGTGTCAGGCAGCAGGAGCGCCACCGCGCGGGTTCCTCTTCGCTTCCCCGTGGCTTGAGGACTAACCACGGGTACTGAGCCCCCCCGGTACGACAAACCGGGAACCACCTCGGGGGGGAACCTAACCTAACCTAACCTAACCTAACCATGCTGGACTATATATCGGATTGGAGAGTTGAAGAAAGTTTGACTAGCTCGGACCACAACGGCATAATGTTTGATATAAATATTAAAAAAATCTAAAGGAATAAAAATTGAAAGAACGACTAGACTGTATAATACGAAAAAGGCAAACTGGAGTAAATTTAAAGAAAACTTAAAAGAGTTAAAAGAGGATTATGAAATCACAAAAGCAGAGATAGAAAAGATAAAAACTAAGGAAGAATTAGAAATTACTGTAAAAAACATCACAAATATAATAACGGAAGCGTGCATTGACGCAATCCCCAAATTAAAACAGAAAGAAAAACTTACCATGCCGTGGTGGTCCGAGGAGCTCGCAGCGATGAAAGCACAAGTTGCCACAAAGAAGCGTAGGATCCGCTGTGCAGCACCGGTCCGGAGGGCGGCGGTGATCGACGACTATCTGAAAGAAAAAGAGAAATATGAGATTGAGGCGGCGAAGGCCCAGACAAAGAGCTGGAAGGAGTTCTGTGAGAAACAGGAGAAGGAAAACGTCTGGGAAGGCATTTACCGGGTACTCATGAGAACCACAAACAGGGAAGAGGACACCCCACTGGAAAGAGATGGGAAAACGCTCGATGCGCAAGGCTCAGCGGAATATCTAGCGGGGTCATTCTATCCGGGGGACTCAGAGGAAAGTGACAACTCGTTTCATCGAGAGGCAAGAGAAAAAGCGAAGCAAGTGAATGAAGGTAACCATAATGAAATATGGGATCCATCATTCACAATGATGGAGCTTAAAATTGCAGCCAGGTCCTTCAACCCGAAAAAAGCCCCCGGGATGGACGGTTTTACCGCCGATATCTGCCTCCAAGCCATCGAAGATGACCCGGAACTGTTTCTGGGACTCATGAACAAATGCCTGGAGTGCCACTGTTTTCCCAGCCAATGGAAAGAGGCAGTGGTCGTCATATTAAAGAAACCTGGGAAGGACAATTACAGATTACCCAAGTCTTACAGACCCATCGGACTGTTACCGATCCTTGGAAAAATCTTTGAGAAAATGCTGGTCGCACGGTTAAAACACTGTCTATTGCCTAAAATTAGTACTCGGCAATTCGGCTTTATGCCACAAAAGAGCACTGAGGACTCCCTTTATGCCCTAATGCAGCACATTAATGCCAAACTTGAACAAAAAAAGATAATCACTATGGTATCATTGGACATAGAGGGAGCCTTCGACAACGCTTGGTGGCCGGCAATAAGACTCAGACTTGCTGAGGAAAAATGCCCTATTAACATTAGGAAGGTAATGGACAGTTATATGACAGATAGAACTGTTACCGTGCGGTATGGCGGAGCAGAGGCGAAAACCAAAACCAGTAAGGGATGTGTCCAGGGATCGATAGCAGGTCCGATCCTTTGGAATTTGTTATTGGACCCGTTACTAAAGGGACTCGAAGGTAGAAGCGTATACTGCCAAGCCTTCGCCGATGACGTTGTCCTAGTCTTTGACGGAGATACAGCCCAGGCGATTGAAGGACAGGCCAATGGCGTACTGGCAATGGTTAGGGAGTGGGGTGTCAGTAATAAACTCAAATTTGCCGCAAGTAAAACGAATGCAATGGTCATTACGCGGAAATTAAAATATGACACACCACGACTGAGCATTGGCGGGATAGCCATTGAAACTGTTGAGGAGATCAAATTGTTGGGTGTGACCATCGACTCCAAACTGACCTTCAATCGGCATGTGAGCAACATTTGCAATAAAGCCATTGGGATTTATAAGCAACTTGCTAGAGCAGCCAAGGCTAGTTGGGGTTTGAATCCCGAGGTCACACGCACAATTTACACAGCCGCAGTCGAGCCAGTGGTCCTCTATGCAGCTAGTGTATGGGCACCAGCAGCTAATAAAATCGGCGTCCAAAAACAACTGGGAGCGCTTCAACGTGGATTCGCCCAAAAAATTTGCAAGGCTTACTAGCTGAGGAGGGGTGCCCAGTTGGTATCAGAAGGCTCATAAATAGTTACCTAACCGACAGAAAAGTAACAGTTAGATATGGCGGATCAGAAGCAAGCAGAGACACCAATAAGGGATGCGTACAGGGTTCCAGGGATAGAAAAGAATGAAAGATAACAACAAAATGTAGCCAATTACTCCAATTAAGTTGGAGGTATAAGATAAAAAAAAAAAAAACCTAACCTAACCTAACCTAACCTAACTTTTTTTTTTTTTTAACGAAGGAAAGTTCCATGTTACGGATACCCGACAGCTTGCAGGGGAAGCTGTCGGGTTATGTGGGACTCCACGCCAGAGTGACGTGCCTACCCACAAAAAAACCTTCGGAGTTCCATCACAACCGCTTTTGCCGGGGACACGGGAACGGAAATACAACCGCGAACCCCGGCGCGGCTGGCCGCCAACGCGGCCCCTCCTCGGGGACGTCTGAGCGTCCCCCGACTCACCAAGTAGGCGCGTCCGGAACTCATGGACGCGCCGTACCTCCTTGGGCCAATTGAGAGGCGGCAGACTCCCACGCAGTCCACCGCCTGTGGCCCCATGGGAACCAGATAAACTGGCTCCCAGCTGCGGAGAAGATGATAGGCTCCGCCGCTTGCCTCTCGCCGCAATCACGGTGCGGCACCGCTCGGCCGCGGAAGAAAGGGAGATCGGGAAGGCAGCACCGAAACTCCCTCTCCTCCGCGACCGATCTCCGACCACAGCCACGGCGGTGTGGCCCCGCCTGAAGCGCCGGGAGAGCAATAAAATATTCCCCTCCCGGCGGCTCCACCTCGGGTGGGGGGAGATCTTCCCACTCCCCCGCCGCCCCATTGGGCGCATCCCAGCAGGCTCAAGGCCGAAGCCGAGCCCACGGGAGCGCCCCTCCTCGGGTGGGGGGAGAACTTCCCACTCCCCCCGCCGCCCCAATGTGGGCGCTCGCTGCTGTGAACAGCAGGAGCGCCCCCGCGCGGGTTCCTCTTCGCTTCCCCGTGGCCAGGACTACCACGGGTACTGAGCCCCCCCGGTACGACAAACCGGGAACCACCTCGGGGGGGAACCTAACCTAACCTAACCTAACCTAACCTTTTTTTTTTTTTTTTTTGTAACGCGAAGAAAATCCCTTCGGATACCGCACCAGCTACGGGAAGCCGGTACGGTTATGTGGTGTAGCCACTAAAAACTCCGCGGTGTCACTTCTCAGCCATTGTGAGAGCCGGGCCATGGGCTATTCTCGCTCCACAGCCCGGCACGGCGGCCGCTAGCTCGGCGGCCTCAATTCGGCACGCTCTCATATCCCCTCTCCAGCGAGAGGGTCGGAGCGGCCAGCGGGTTGGCCCGTCGGCCTTCAATTTACCCGCTTGGGTAAAGGCACACGTGACACACATGCGCCTTTCAACCCGGACCGTTAAGCCGGGTGACGGATTCCCGTATCCGCACCCGACCGGTCTTTGTTACGGGGGCAGATGGTGCAGGCCATAAGCCCGCCTTCTGCGCCCTGTGCGCCGGCGGCGCATGGCGAGGTCGGTGGTGTCCTCGCGCTCTCTCTCCGCCGCCTCTTTGCGGAGCATGACGCACTCCGCAAAGGCCTGCACCGCTGTCCACGACATCTCACTGTCGACCATGCATTTGACCACGGTCGGCAGCGAGAGATCGTCCCCCACGACCGCGCGTAATTCGGCGCGGTCAACTGCCCAGGCTGGGCAGACTTCCAGTGTGTGCTGGGCGTCCTCGTCCTGGCATCCGTCACAGTGGTGGCAAACGGCCGACGGCTCCCGTCCCGCTATGCGACACAGGTACCCTCCAAAGCATTCATGCCCGGAGAGCAACTGCGTCAAGCGGAAGGTTAGGGAGCCGTGCTGCCTCGCCAACCATTGACCTAAGACTGGACGGACTGCATCGACGGTCCTACGCCCAGCAGTGGGCTGCTCCAGCCTCTGGCTCCACGCCTCGATGGCGCGCTGACACAGCTCGTTGCGGCGTCCTGCGATCTCTCTCGGTGCCGGCCGATGACCCCGGGCCAGTGCCTCCTCTCGCCACCTGAAAAGGGTGGCGAGGATCTCAGCTTCCAGGTCCCAGGGTATACTACCGGCCAGCACGCACGCTGCCTCCGCGGAGATCGTGCGATATCCCCTTGCGGCCCTGATCGCCATCACCCTCTGCGGTCTTCGCAAGAGAGCGATATTTTGGTTACTCAGGGCCTCTGCCCATACTGGGGCTCCGTAGAGGGCCATGGATCGCACGACCCCCAAATACAGCCGCCTGCAGGACGCCTCTGGCCCTCCCAAATTGGGCAAGAGCCGCGTCAGCCGCCGCCATAATACGCGGCACCAACGCCGCAAAGTGGGCGCCGAAATTCCATCTGCCATCAAGGACGATGCCTAGATACCGCATCGTCGGCTTGATGGCGATTTGGACACCGCCAACCACAAGGCTAGAATCTGGCGGTGGCCCCCTCCGAGGGCCGTGAAAACACAACGCCTCGGATTTTTGAAGGGCCACCTCCAGACCCAGCCGGCGGATTCGGCGCACCACTTGCGCTACTCCCGCAGTCGCCAGCAATGACGCCTCCCGGAATGTTGTACCACGGGCGGTCACGAGCGTGTCGTCGGCGTAACAAACAACAGCGACGCCCGGAAGATTGATCGCCCGCAGCACCCAGTCGTACCCGATGTTCCACAGGAGCGGTCCCAAGACGGAACCCTGTGGAACACCGCGCGTCATTGCGCACTCCTTCCATCCGTCTCGAGCAGGAAACACTACCCTCCTCTCTGAGAGGTAGTCCTGGATGAGCCGGCGCAGGTATGGTGGCACCCCGTGATAGCGGAGTGCCTCCAAAATGCAAGGCCAGGGGAGGGTGTTAAAGGCGTTGGCGATGTCGAGAGACACCACCACGACCACCTCACCCTGGGAGACCGCATCCTGCGCCATGGACTTCACTCTCAGAATGGCGTGGATGGTGGACCTCTTCCGGCGGAACCCGTACTGGGAGTCCGCGAGGTTTGGACCCACTCGCTCGAGGTGCTCGACAAGGCGGTCACAAGTGACTCTTTCCAGCAATTTGCCAGCCTCATCGAGCACGACTAGAGGACGAAACCCAGACGGGGAATCCGCCGGTCGTCCCTCTTTCCTCAGCAGGACTAATCGTCCCGCTTTCCACGCCTTGGGAAACTTCCCCTGCTCGAGACAGGCGTTGAAGAGCCCCCTCAGTCGCTCCTCCAGGGCCTCTACTGCACCTAGGGCGAGTGTGGTATAATGTGAACGCACCCTATATATAAACTATGTATCTACATCATATATCAAATCAATGTAACAGATTTGACTCTATTATACTGAATACTTAGAAGCGTACAGTCGTTTTCTTTAAGACTCTCGTTCCGCTCCTTATATGGCGACCCTGCTATATGAGTCTGCCTCGTGGCTGCGTTCGGCGCGCTAATGCTAAATTCCAGCTACGCGTAAGATTGTGTTAATGGACAATGAATTCTAAAAACATTTTTTGTCGCGAGTGCGCGGGTTTTACGAACAGTGAATAAAATTATTGAAGATGTGCCAATCCACTCAAAACAAGGAGGAGGTTTTTTTGAACCAAAATGCCGCTGGTTCAAATAATGGGAATTTAGAAAATATTGGCTGGCACCTGAGTACGCATAATATAATTTCTACTGTCATTGTGGTACTGCTGGGAGTTATGTTGATGTATTTGGGGTACAAGATGTACCAACGCTGTTTATCTCGACTTATTCGACGTGAGATGTTCCACGCAAATTTCAACGGGTTCCGGATGTCGTCCAGGCGACGCTACCCTGTCCAATTCGCTCCAGGACCAAGCGCTCAGGTTAGCGATACGAAGTGCTAAAATGTGTAATTACAGTGAGTTTAGTGAAGTGCGTATTCGGCTATTCGTATATTCGGCTGTATGTGCATAAATCGGAAATTTCGGTCATGATTAATTATTTTAATGGAGGACTTTAATCGCGTTATCTTATATTATAGGTATACATATATTAACCGCATGTTATGAGCAACAGTAATGTTTTATTTTGTAGTAATATGATCTATGTAGGTTACTTATTGAGTAGGTAGGCATAAATGTGTTTTGTGATTGCATTTTTTTTGTTGTTTTTTTGAAGTGTTATGGCCAAGGATTTAAATAATATTTTGATTGAATTACAATATATTAAGGATTATCTTGTAAAATTAGGACCTACTAGGAGAAGTACACAGGATTTAAAGGG
Organism: Elegia similella; assembly: GCA_947532085.1. NCBI lineage: Eukaryota > Metazoa > Arthropoda > Insecta > Lepidoptera > Pyralidae > Elegia > Elegia similella. The sequence continues at coordinate 59,046 of OX383953.1, forward strand.
TAAATACACACAGGCCTGTAGTTTATATGAAAAATTTACTACATTGATAAATACTGTGATACAAAATGAGGAAATAAAATCATCTGATTTAGAACTTATAGACACACTCACGGTAAATATTAATTCTATTTACTCCAAAATTCAAGATCTTTGTTCTACTTCTACGGTTGAGACGAAAAACACCGATTTGACGATGGAGTTCGATTTAAAAACTGCCGCTTCCTTATTGCCGGTGATGAATGATGATGAAAAGGTGACCAAGCAGTTAATTGATAATGTAGAAATGTACGCGGCTATGTTAGGGAATCCTAGTGGTAAAAATGCATTGATCACCTTTGTGTTAAAATCTAGACTCTCAGAAAACGCGAAATTGCGTATGTCCCAAAACTATTCCTCAGTTTCAGATCTTGTGCAGGACATGAAATCATTGTTGCTATCCAGGAAATCGGATACAGCTATCCAGCAGCAGCTGCAGAGGGCAAAGCAAGGTGAAAAGAGTATAGCGGATTTCGGTAAGGATATTGAATGTATGTTTGTCGATTTAACTATTACTCAGGCTGACGGCGATACGAAAAAATATGATATCTTAAAATCGGTGAACGAAAAAAATGCGATTAAGCGTTTTTCCGACGGCCTGCGCAATAGTCGAATTAGTACAATTATAGCAGCTCGCGATTATAAGACGTTGAAGGATGCGATTCGAGGTGCGCTGGATGAAGAGCTATCTTCACGTCCTGAAGGCTCCATGATGACATATGGTCGTCACCGAGGTAATTCGTACATAAACAGGCGCGGATTCAACCAACGTAGGCCTATGGCGCAACCCTTTCGGGCCAATTTTTCGCAGAATCGAGGAAACTTTTCTGTTCAGAATAATAGACATTTCTATAATAGTAACCGCAGGGCTTCCAATCGCGGTAATCGAGGTGGTAGAAACTATTTTAATAATTCAAGCGGTAGAGGTCAAACCAACGCCTTTCCCGGCACACCATCTGGACCCGGGGCGACATTCCTTACGCGCAATCTTTCCAAGGCTGCGCGCAGTTCGTCCCGGGTTATCTCCGGGATTTCGTCTCGGTCCTCGCTCCGTGGCACCGATGGAGGAGCCATGCTGGGGGGTTCGATTGCCTCTCCCTGCGGGAACAGAGTGGCAATCACCTCTTCGAGGAACTGCGGCTCAAGACTCTGCGTCAGGGGGACGCCATACGGACGAGTCTTGTTACGGACGAGCCGGTATGGCCGTCCCCATGGATCGCGATCCAATGTGGCCAGCAGTTCCTCCCTTGCCGCTTCCTTCGCGGCCGCAATCGCGTTTTTCAGCGCGTTCTTCGCCTCCACTAGAGCCATGCACAAGGCGGCCTCTTCAGCGTCGTCCCGGCGCCGCCTTCTCCGGTATCGGGCGTATTGGCGTCTAGCCACGCAACAGGCCTCCCGCAACTGCGAGAGTGCCGGCGACCACCAATACACCCACCTTCTGGGAGGACGAGTACTGGACCGGGGCATAGACGCGTCGCAGACAGCAGTCATTGCACCCCGGAACCACTCGGTCTCGTCCTCAACCTCCACGGTTACCGGCGCCCGGGACCAGCCCTGTAATATGGCCGCCTCCTTTAGCAGCTCTCTGTCGAGGCTGTAGTGTATGAACGGACCCCACATATGTTATATATCATTATCAGTTATGAATAAATCAGTATACTATCGCAACTCGGCTGTTTCAGTTGTCTCCTTCGACTCCCGATAATACATGGCGACCTAATGCCAGTAAAATGAGCTGCCCTCCTTATAAGGATTGGCATTCGTAAGCATCGTCGGGATCAGTGCAAGTTAGAGTGCAAGTTTAGAACAATGAATTACTGCGTAAAATATCGTTTTGAACTATTGTCGTGTGTAAAGACTGTCGTTGTTATAATTTCTCAAGATGGGTTCGCAAACCAGTAAAACGGAGGAAGTGACGTACAATACAAATACGGCAGTAGGGGTTGATAATTCCACCCATTTGAAGAAGTTAGGCGAACATGCTACAGTGGCTAATTGCATTTTGATAGCCATTATTACTCTTATGTCCATTGGGGCGCTGCTCATTCTGTATAGAATGTATAAGAAATGCCACGGTAGACTGGTTCAGCGCGAAGTTAATGAATTTGCGTTAAGGCGATACGCGAGCTTGTTACGACGCCAGCCTGGTCACCCTGCGGCCCTGGGTGCAAAAGCAGAGGAATCCGTGTAATTCGAGAGAAGTGTAGTGCAAAGGTGAAAAACAAAAGTGAAGTGAAATGTGCTCGTAAAAACGTATCGTAATTATATGCCTACATACAAGTATTACGTCTACATGTTAGTTGTAAGTATGTACTCATAGAATAAGGTAAATATGCATGGTTAGTCTTTGAAATATTATGTTATGGCCGATGTACTAGAAAATTTATTAAGAGATTTGAAAGAAATTCGTACATATTTAATAAAAATTGGCGAAACCAGAAGGAAAGGAAATATAAGTATAGTAAAGTTAAGCGAAGCCAATAATTTATATAGTCAGTACGTTTCTTTAGTCGATCATTTACAAAGTGAAATAAAAAGCGGAACCTTATCAGGTAGTTGTGTAAATTTAATAAATACGTGCTGTGCTCAATTTATAGATTTATATAACGAAATAGTTAATTTATGTTCGATAGCTCAGCGTAAAGAACAAGTCGGCATAATGAAGAAAAATACTTTATTTGATTTAAAGATAGCTTTGAATCTGTTGCCGGTGATGAACGATGACGATCATGTTACAAAACAACTAATTGAAAATATCGAATATTATGCGTCTACTTTGAGCAGACCTGAGTGCAAGAAAAATTTAATTGTTTTTGTGTTGAAAAGCAGGCTTTCTGAATCGGGTAAATTGAAACTAAGCCCTACTTATGATAATGTCGCAGATTTAATAAAGGATATGCGTAAACATTTGCTTCCACAGAAATCTTTTACGGCGATCCAGAGTAAACTACAGCGAGCGGTACAAGGTAACAAGTCGATTGAGGACTTCGGGAAAGACATATGTAAGTTATTTGTCAATTTAACAATTTCGCAAGCCGACGGCAACTCGGACACCTACAATATTTTAAAACCTTTAAATGAAAAATACGCTATAAAAAGGTTTGCTGACGGCTTGCGAAACCCTAAATTAAGTACAGTTATTACGGCGCGCAACTACACAAGTTTAAAGGACGCGATACAAGCGGCGCAGGACGAGGAGGTTTCCTCAGCAGCGAGTACTTCTGAAGTTATTGGTGTGTACAAGAGCACGGGTTCTCGCAGAAATTTTAGGCGTGGTGGCAGACCTGTAAGAATGCAGCCAGGACGCGGTAGGTGGCAAAGAGGATTTTACACACGTAATGGTAATTCGTTCCTAAATAATTCTACACATTTTAATAGATATTATAACAATCAGGACTCGTATTAAAGGAATAATTGGCGTGGTTATAATAGGGGTAATCAACGTAGAGGATTCCGAGGTTCTTCCTTAAATAATGCCAATGTGAATACCATGGGAATTACATCAAATTCGGTTGAGCCAGAAAACAACACATTAGATGCGAATCTGGGTCATTTTTTTCGATCCTAACCAAATGTGTGCTTGTCATTACTTAAATAAAGTTTCGTTCCAGATAGGCAATGACAAATATGGATGGCTCGTGGACTCTGGGGCCTCCATCTCAGTAGTCAAACATGATATCATAGCACGCATGCACATTCCTTTCCATAAGAAGAAAGTTCTTATAAAAGGTATAGGTGGAAATATTGTTACAGAGGGATATAGTTACATTAAATTACGTTATAACAATGAATATTTCATACATAAATTTTTCGTTTTAAAACAAATCCCTTCAAAGACAGATGGTATTTTAGGTCAAGACTTTTTGAAAACATTTAATGGAATTTTAAACTTTGAATGCAATACTTTGTCATTAACTACGGAATTTAACAAAATAGTGACTATCCCTTTACATTGCCTATCAGAAAACTGCAATTATTTGACGATTAGTGCAAGAAGCGAGTCGATTCATTTTATTGATACCTGTTATAAGGAAGAATTTGTTATTGAATGCCAGGAAATATGCGAGGGAGTATTTTTAGCCAGTACTATAGTCAAACCAGAAAACGGAAAAGTCCCTATAAAATTTTTAAATAAGAAGTAAAATTTTTTGATTAAAACTAACGCGAGATAATAACATTATTTATATGTGAATTATAATAATATATTTATATGTGAATTATAAAATAAGAGTGCGAATCGGGACGACTCCGTGCGCGCGTCTCGGTTCACATTCGCCCTGAGGAAGACCTCCGGATGAGGTTGAAACATGTCGGCCTGTAGCTGACTTCGTACGTGAGTAACCCGTAATTCACATATAAATAAGAAGTAAAATTGTCAAATATTTCCGTAAATAAATCTAAGTTAAGTGATTATTATATTTGTAACTTTAGTAGGCCTATAATGAACGCAGATAGGGTAAAATTATTGTTTTGGTCATTAAAATTAGAAAAATTTAATGAGGAAGAAAGAAAATCGGTGGAAAATATTTGTGCAAAATTCCCTGACATTTTTTATCTGCCTGGTGATAAATTGAATGTCACCCCTTTATATGAGCATACCATTGAGTTAGAGCCTCATAGTACTCCTATATATTCAAAGCCCTATCGTCTGCCTCAAGCTCAAAAATCAGAGATTGAAAATCAAATTCAGAAAATGCTGGCAGATGGTATTATAGAAGAAAGTACGAGCGCCTGGTCAAGTCCATTATTATTGGTACCGAAAAAATCTGATTCTAAAAATAAAAAATGGCGCATCGTGATAGATTATCGGAAATTGAATAATAAAATTAAAGATGATAAATTTCCGTTACCCAATATCACAGATATACTCGATTCGTTGGCCGGCTCGGTATATTTTAGCCATTTAGACCTTTTTCAAGGATTTTATCAACTTGGTTTAAATCCCAACAGTAGACCCTACACGGCGTTTACGACAAACAAGCAGTATCAAATGACTAGGTTACCTATGGGCCTTAAGACTAGTCCTAATGCGTTCTCGAGAATGATGACCATTGCTATGACAGGATTGAATTATGAAAAATGTCTAGTATACCAAGACGATTTAGCCGTTTTCGGAAGGTCTCTACATTCTCACAATCAAAATTTGCTAGATGTATTCAGTAGACTCCGAAAAGTTAATTTAAAATTAAATCCAGCCAAGTGCGTTTTCCTTCAAAAGGAAATGCTGTATTTAGGCCACATAGTATCAAAAAGGGTGTTTTGCCGGACTCGTCAAAAATACAAGTGGTAGAAAATTACCCGAGACCTCAAAACACGCAGGATGTCAAACGTTTTGTAGCATTTATGAATTACTACCGTAGGTTTATAAAAAACTTTGCTGATATTGCATTTCCCTTGAATAAATTATGTTGTAAAAATGTTCCTTTTATATGGACCGATGAATGTCAAAATAGTTTCGAAATACTAAAAAACTTGTTGATCAACCCTCCGATTTTACAGTATCCAAATTTTTCCAACGACAATATTTTCATATTACAAACGGACGCGTCGGGGGTTGCAATTGGTTCAGTATTATGTAACGGCGACGGTCGGCCTGTAGCTTACGCGAGTCGAAGTTTAAATAAGGCGGAAAGAAACTATCCTACTATCGAAAAAGAACTCCTTGCGATAGTATGGAGCGTCAAACATTTCCGACCATATTTATATGGAAAACAATTTAAGATACAGACCGATCATCGACCTTTAGTTTTTCTTTTTGGAATGAGAGATCCGTCGAGTAGACTTATCAAATTCAGGTTACAGTTAGAAGAGTATAACTTCACTGTTGAATATATTAAAGGGTGTAACAATGCAGCTGCAGACCCATTGTCACGCATTGTAATATCGTCAACAGATTTTAAAAAATTAAATTCCGGTATAAATGATATATGTGTAATGACGAGAGCGCAAAGTAAGAAATTGGTGGGAAATCAAGGCGGTCAACATTTTCCGGTTATTAATAATCCCACTTTAAACTCAAGGCCTGATCAACCGAGGGTTGTGGAAATTATTAAAAAACCGAAAAATTTTACTGAATTTTCTTTAATTGCAATGAAAAATTTAAATAAATTACGTAATCAAAATGTAGCAATGGATTTTTCTAAATATTTTATCTACGTATATGAAAAGTCAATTATTTATTTAAACCCAAATTCTCGATCGTCGTTATCGCGAGTCGAAATGACGAGAGATTTGAGTTTATTGTGTAAAAGGCACTCTATAGATGAATTGTGTATAATACTAAATGAAAATAATAAAGATTTTATAGCTAGCTTTGTGGAAGAAATAAATAAATTGAGTAATTGGTCCGGACCACGTATATGCGTGTTAAGAGGAGTGCAAAGAATTAATAATTTAGATGACAGACGTGTCATATTAAATGACTTTCACTTATTGCCTACGAGTGGCCACGCGGGCATTAAGAGAATAACTAACAATATTAGGAAATATTATTTCTGGCCTAATATGAATAAAGACATAGAGGACTACGTAAATAAATGCGAAATGTGTCAAAAGCAAAAATATTGTGTAAAAACTAAACAACCTATGACTATAACAAGTACGGCTCATACGGCATTTGAAAAAGTATATTTAGATTTGGTAGGCCCTTTACCTATAGATGATAGAGGTAATACCTATATTTTAACACTGCAATGCGAACTATCAAAGTTCATAGAGGCATATCCGCTACGAGCAAAAGATACGGTAAGTGTAGCAAGGTCATTCGTAAACAACTTTATTCTCCGCTACGGAATACCTCGCATTATCGCTACTGATAGAGGCACTGAGTTTGTATCGCACACAATGAAGGAGGTATGTAAATTATTAAATATTGAAAATATTACATCTACGGCTTACCATCATGAGAGCCTTGGTGCGTTGGAAAACTCCCACAAACATTTGGGTGCGTATTTAAGGATAAATTGCGAAAATCACATTAACTCATGGAGCGATTGGATTCCCTATTGGTGTTTTGCTTATAACAATAGTGTTCACTCAGAAACCCAATATACGCCACATGAGTTAGTGTTTGGCAAGTCATGTAATATACCTACTAATTTTAACGGAACTGTAGTTGATCCTTTATATAATCTCGACAGTTATCCGCACGAATTAAAATATAGACTACAACTAGCTCAAAGAGACGCTAGAAATAATTTATGTAATAGTAAAATTAATAGAAAATTATATTATGATAAAAATGTTAAGCCAGTTACTTATAAGAAAGGGGAATATATACTAATAAGAAATCCCTCAGGAGATAAATTAAAAAGTATTTACCTTGGCCCATATTTAGTTTTAGAGGATTTAGATTGTAATGTTAAAATTTAAAAAAATGGTAAAGAGGATATTGTTCATAAAAATAGGACCAAACTTTTTAGATCATAAGTTAACATTGTGACTGCATATGTTTTACTAAATACTATTTTATGTTATTTTTATTAAGGTAATGAAATTGCAAACCAATTGAAAAGTGATTATTTACTTGTTTATGTAATGTGAGTATTTACTTGTAAATGACTAACCATGACAATGTGTAACCTATATACTCACATATTCAGTAACCTTACTCTAGTATTTTTAAAAATAAAAAAGATAAATAAAAAAAAATGTACCTAAAATGTAAATTTTTTTAAATAAAGGGGGAAGATGTAGTGTATGAACGGACCCCACATATGTTATATATCATTATCAGTTATGAATAAATCAGTATACTATCGCAACTCGGCTGTTTCAGTTGTCTCCTTCGACTCCCGATAATACAAGGCGCTTCAGCTGCCACCGTGGGCCGACCTCGTTCGGGGCCCAGTCTGTGCCACTCGGAGCGACCGAGGACGCAGAGAGATCGAACCGCACGAAGCGGTGATCGGAGAGCGTCTCCGCGTCCTCCACCACGCTCCAGTTCTGGACGCGGCGCGCCAACGCAGGGCTCGCGAACGAAACGTCCACGATAGAAGAGCCCTGCGGGCGCACGCATGTTGGAACTGAGCCCCGGTTTAAAACGGCCAGCCCGACGGTGATAAGCCACTCCTCGATGACCAGTCCTCGCAACCGACGAGGGTCTCCCGGACGAAAGGTTGCCGGGCACCCCCACGCCGTTGATTCGGCGTTGAGGTCCCCAGCAACAAGTACCGGGCGAGGGTGGCTCCTGTGCACAAGCGCCTCGAGCTCGGCCATGAAGGTCTCAAACTCACTGAGCGGACGGTTGGGCGAGAAATACACGCCAATGACAACTAAGTCGCCCAGTTGAGCTGAGACCATTCCATGGCCACGTACGACATTCCTTGGAGGCGAAGAACTCGCCAAAGACACGCCAGCCACGAGACCGTCCTGGTCAGACAGCCAGTTGTCCCGCGGAGGGACAAAGTATGGCTCAGCGACCACCGCCACGTCTATCAACCACTCCGCCATGCACTGAGAAAGCAGGTCCTGACACCTGGCGCAGTGGTTGATATTCGCCAGGAGAAACTTTTGGGCCATACTTATTCGATGGCCGCCGTCCCCATCCCGGCGTCCTGAGCCGTACGGGCGGGCTGCGTCTGGGCCATGGCCACGGACGCATTACGCCTCCCCCCTCTCTTTTTGCGCGCGCTCGGGCAAGATGCGCTCCCGACTCGGTGCTTTGCAGGCTTGCCGGCCCCAGCACACAGCACACAGTTGGCTTCCGCGGCCGTGCAATGGGCGGCCTTATGGCCCGGCTTGCCGCAGCGATAGCACAACGTGCTCCTGTCAGCCTCCGCAGTGCACGTCTGACTGACGTGACCTACCTCAAGGCAGCGGTAGCACTGCAGAGGCTTAGTCGGCAGCAGCTTAACCTGCGCCGACACCCAACCAACAAGGAGCCGCTGGCCGCTGGTCAGCCGTTTGGCCGCCACGACTGGGCACCGAACCCAGGCTGTGCGAGTGCCACCGTGGCCGTCTCGGATTTCTCCGACCTTGACCTCGGCCTCGGGGCACTGACCAACCCGGGCGATCGCACTGCGCACCAAATCCGGGGTCGCTGAGTCGCATAACCCGAGCACGCGCAACTCCGCACACTTTTGCGGGCGGGACACTTCCACCATCTGGGGGTCCACGACCTCCCTTAGCTTTGAGGCCAGCGCGTTAGCCTTGGCCTCCTTTTCGGTGCCCGCAATTTCCAGAATGCGGGCACCGGTAGCCGCCCGTTTCCATTTTACACCGGAGATGCCCAGCTCTCCGATGTCAACTTTCTGCTGGGCCAAGGCCATCACCTGCGCGTAGGTGGTCCCCCGCTTCTCCGCTTCGGGCTGTATCTTCAGTACTACAGCAGCCGAGCGCGGGGGTCGCAGTTTGGGCAGTGGCCTGTTCTTAGGCCCAGCAGGGTTGCGGGCGGCCTGAGGACCATCAGAGCCAGTTTGGCCAGCAGGTCCGGCAGCCCGTTTATTTTGGCGTTTAGCGCCACGTCGCGCTACCTCCGTCCAAGGCGTATCCATAGACGCTGGTGCCGGAGGCAGCGGGCGCGGCGCCGGGCCCTTTGCAGCGGGCTTCGCTTTAGGCGCCGCCTCAGACGGCGCCGCCTTCTTGGCTGGCGGCTGCGGAGCTGCCGGGGGTGCGACGGCCGATGTCGACGGTGTCGGTACCGGCGGGGGAGGCTCGACTCGCGCCTTTCCCTTTTTGCCCTTTTGCCCCTTTTTGCCCTTTTTGGGCTCAGGGGTGGGCTTAGGCGGAGATTTCCGCCACTGCGCCGTTGTACTCTTGACGGGGCTCATCTGCGGAGGCTCCTCGTCGTCGTCTTCGTCGGACAACATGTCCGACACCGCCGCTGCAGCGGTTGATATACGCCGGTCAGCAGCCAGCGGAGGTCGCCGCACAGGATCTGGCAGGAGGCGACCCTGTATTCCATCAAAGCGGGCATTGATGTATGGGCCCATCGTTTCCAAGATGAAGCGCTTTTGCGCTTCATCTGCCTCCTGCCGAGTCTCGGCCGTTGGTGCTGGTGCAGCCGGTGCAGTCCACGCAGACCGCTCAAAAGCAGCCCGCAGCTCCGCCAAGTCACGCTGCAGTGCCGCGACTTTGAAATGAAATGAAATGAAATGAAATGAAATGTTTATTTGCAAGGGTCATCATACATATAAATTCCCGCCTTTTACAGTAGGCATGCAAAAATTATATTAGAAGGAAGTTAAATATTATTAGTCAATACAGATTTAATTAGCATACAAAATTCACTATCTACTAAATACAATTCATGTCAAATATTCGTGTATGTCATAATAGCATTTATCAATTAACCATCTATGCAATTTATGTTTAAATTGGTTAAAACTAAGCATCTTTTGGTCGACTGGCAGTTTATTATAAATTTTTATCGACATAAGGTAACAATTTTTATTAAATATAGTGCCCTTACAGATAGGGTGCAATAGTAGCGTAGGATCTCTTGGTCTTAGTCTCTGATTTACGACTTTGCTATCGAAGAAATCTGAATGTGTCTTAACAAAACAACAGCACTGATATATGTATAAACCAGTCAGGGTTAATAAATTAAGTTTCTTAAATAAGGGCCTGCATGATACAAGTGGTCCCACACTAACCAAAGCACGAATACATTTTTTTTGACAGACAAAGACTTTATGTATATCTGTTGAGTTACCCCATAGTATCAAGCCATATCTAAGCACAGATGCGACATAGCCATGGTAAGCAGTCAGAGCAGATTTAATGCCTGCTGTACATTTGAGTCTTTTTAATACATATGCAAATCGTTCTATTTTCGTGCAGACACTGTTTATGTGTGATTTCCAGTTACAATGCTTATCTACCACTATTCCTAGAAATTTTGTGTCTACAGTTTCTTTTATTTCTTGATTTTGACAATGTATATTTAACTTAGGGCGTCGAGCTTGATAGTTTGAGAATTGAATATAATTGGTCTTGGTTAAATTAACTTTTAATGCATTAGCTTCTAAGTAGTCATATATTATTTTAACAGTATTATTAATGTCATTTTCATACGATAAGTCGTCAATAACATGCGATTTTTTCATGTCTTTGGGTATTATTACAGATAGATCGTCGGCAAACAAAACACATTTATAGTCAGTAATTTTCAGCAAGTCATTAATATAAAGTAAAAATAGTAAGGGGCCTAAGATACTACCCTGTGGAACGCCTGTAGTATTTTTTAGAAATTACGACCTGAAATTATTCATTTCTTTGTTTTTATTTATATTAGCTATTTCTACACTTTGGGATCTATCAGTCAAATAACTTTTTAACCAATTAAGTGCATTACCTCTAATTCCGTATTTTTCACATTTGCTCAGTAAAATATTATGATTAACCATGTCAAATGCTTTGGACATGTCGAAAAATATAACTATTACCGGTTTACTTTCATCAATATTCTCAGTCACAATTTTAATTAAGGAAAAAGCTGCAAGTGTTGTCGATTTATTTTTTTGAAAACCGTTTTGATCTCTACTAACAATATTATGTTTATTCAAAAAGTTGTTAAGCCTACTTAAAAAAGCCTTTTCGAATATTTTTGAAAGGATAGATAGTAAAGTGATGGGTCTATAATTATTCATGTTTTTCCTATCGTTCTTCTTAAACAATGGTTTAACGATGGCAGATTTGAGTCTAGTAGGGAAAACACCTTCAGTGATAGATAGATTAATAATATATGTCAAAACAGGAAGTAAATAACATGCACACGATTTCAAAATATGAGTTGAAATATTATCAAATCCAACGGACCTTGTATTCGTCAAACTCATAATTGTCTTATACACCTCATCTTCAGAGCATGGCGTCAAATAAATAGAATTACTTACATTATTTATTGTTGTTTTAAATGACATATCTTTTTGAGGATTTCCATCACCTATATTGACAAAATACTTATTAAATTCTTCAGCAATAACCTTTGGATTATTCTGGTTTATTCCATTAATTGCTATTGACTCTATGCTGTTTGACTTCATATTTTGACTTCTATTTTTTATTATGTCCCAGGAAGTTTTGCATTTATTCCTTGACTTTTGTAACAATTTAAAGTTGACATTCTTTTGTGATTTAATAATACAGGTTTTCAATATTTTATCAAATGTTTTCAGTTGTTCTTTATTTGCCTCTGTCTTATTTTTGTATAAATGAAATCGTAGTTTTCGTTTCGTTTTGCATGACTTTTTGATTCCTGATGTTATCCATCTAGGCTTACTAAAGTCTGTTTTTTTTTTTACTTTGATCTCTGGGAAACATAGATCATAAAAAGTACACAGATCGTCGTGGAACAAATCAAAGGCAGAGTTTAAGTTTTTCTGTTCATAAATTTCTCTCCATGTAAGGTTTGACAGACATTGCTTAAATTTTTGTATATTCTCATTAGAGTAGTCTCTTTTTTTTATATACCAATAATCTGGACGTAATAGCTTTTTGGCAGTTTCGAATTGCAACGTTTGACAGGTATTGTGATCAGACAAATGTACGTGGTGTATAGAGCCCTGAGCATCTGGGATATTGCTGATTATGTGGTCTATACACGAGTTAATCCTTGTGGGTTCGGTAATGTGCAACTGTAGATTGTAGTTACTTAATAAGTTTTTAAATAATATTGATTGTTCATTGTCAACTAAAGTATTTACATTTAAGTCACCTACGATAATTAATTTCTTTTTATTCATTTTGGAGGTTAATTTGTATAATAATATGTCAATTTTTTTGTAAAAAGTGTCAAAGTTTTTCTTAAGCGGTATTCTATATAAACAAACTAATATGCAGTTAAGATCTGGTATCTCTATTCCGCAGCATTCGAAATCATTATCCGTTGACATTTCTGAGCATATTGCTACAGGTTTGGATATGATATGATTTTCCAATAAAATACATACCCCACCTCTTTTTTTAAGGGTCCTACAGTATGACGTTGCTACATAGTAACCTTTCAAGAATATATTTGCCTCGCTACCTTTTTTTACGAAAGTCTCAGAAAAACATAAAATATTTATTTCCCTTCCATTGTCTTTGAATTCGTCAAGGCATAATTCTACGCGGTCTAACTTACTGATAAGTCCCTGAATGTTTTGATGAAATAATATAATATTACTATTTATTTTATTTACATTATCACGATTAAGTCCGAAAAAACGCATTTCCATTACGCTTTATATTCACATGTATGTTATTTTTGGGAGATTTGGTTTTTTTAATGATACGGAAATAGAAAGGTATAGTTCCCTTTTTTTGTTTTAATAAATTATGTTGATTTTCCTCTTCTTGTGTAAAGTGTATTTCCCTTTCAGTTTCAATTGTTTTACTATTATTTATAACAGGAAAATAAAATGGAATCGTTCCTCTTTGGGGTTTTAATGATAAAGGTAGCGATGAGTTTTTGTCAAGATTTAATGCCTGAGGTTTATATTTATTTTTTGATAAGTTACCATTATTCATGTCATGTCGATCAAAAAAATGCTTATTCTTAAACATAGGTAAGTATTTATTTTCATAATCACAAATGTCGATATGGAAGTTAATTTTATGACTTAAAATTTCTAGCAAGATCGTGTAATTACATTTATTGTTAAAATAGTCAATAAATTTACAATTTTGGAAATTGGCGCATAGATTCTTGAGGCATCTATTTAGTTTAAATTCGTTAAGATAACAATTAATTGAAACTCCTAGAAGTATAACATTGGTGTTCTCAAGATATTTTAGCACTGATGAGAGTTCAATCAGTAACCTGGAAGGGTTGTTATCATTTTCGCCTACACTAATTATTACATAGTCGTTGGAACTGGCCTTTATATTATAACATGATTGTAATATATCCGTTGCTTGTGCGTAAGGTTTTGTGACCGCTGATATATTATAATTTTCATACCTTGTATTCTTTCTCGAGAATATTAATTTTGATGCTAGACCGACACATTGTTGGCTTCCAACAATATAAATATTTCTATTTGTTTTTTTTGGAGAATGCTTTATAAGCAGTTGGTCTATACTTTGCTTGCTCTCTGTACATGGAGACAAGTAAACACTGCAATCGTCTTGGATACTAGAGCATGGCGAGTCACAAAGAAAATTTAACTTCTTTTTGCCCAAGTTTTTTTTCTTATTGCTCTTCTTTTTTGTTTTTTTACTTCGCTTCGATTCAGTCAATGTAAAGTCTTTCTCGCTGGCTTTGTTTGATTGATGTTGTTTTTTCCTTTCCAATTCTATTTTAAGATGAGAGTTTTCTAATAATAACTCATCAATTTGGCTATGTGCACTTTCCAACTGTATTTTTAAGGTGTTTATTTCTTCTAAATAGTCTTCAGTGTCATGTCTGGATCCCGTAGATAAGTCTGGGAGGCTCACTGCCCTGTTATTTTCTGTTTCAAAGTCCACTGACAATGATGTAGAATTGTTTTTATCATTTTGCTGGGTGAGAATTTTCGTCCTTTCGCCTCCAGGCGTTGGTTGTCAGCCCGGAGACGCTCGGTTTCTTCATTGGCGGTTCGGACGCTTAGTTCCGCCACTGCTTCTTCTACAGAGGCGGCAGCCTCTTTTAACCCCTTGACAAAAGTGCCCTTCAGGTTGCCAGATTTGACCGCGATGCTCTTAATAATCTCCAGGGCATCGTCATCCTGGTCCTTTAGGGCACTGGCAGGGGGTCCCTCTTTCTGCGTGCTTGCAGTCTCCGTGACCTTCTTGGCCATGGCACGCTTGGCCATCTCAGTCACGATCCGCTCAGCCTCCTCTCGCCGGGCGGCAGCCTGCTGCCTTCTGGCTTCGGCTGTCATCACTGGTGCCGCCTTTACGCGGCCACCTCTCTTACCAGACGGACGGGCCCGCACCTTTGGCGCGGTGTCCTCGTCCGAGCCGGTCGGCTTGTGGCACCGTTTACGGCGCCTCTGTGCCCTCTCGCCTGCTAGGCTCTCTTCGCTCACCCAGGAACACTCTGAAAGTGAGCCAGCATCTTGCTGCGACGTCTTATTGGAGGGACTTGCGTCCCTCAGGCGGTTCGTGCCCCCCCCAGATACGGTGGGGCTGCCTGCGCCCGAAGACGCAGGGAGGGATTCTCCAGCAGCGCTGGTACCCTCCTGGGGTAAAGTAATGTTTCGACTCGCCATTTCATTTTTTCCTTTGAAGGGTGAGGTCCCTATCCCCGAAATTCCCCCCCAAGCGCTCGGAACGGGATTCCCCTCCCGTCACTCATCCCTTTTCGCGGCACGCCAGACCGCGCGGGATTGGGGTTATTTTTTATTGAGGTTTTCTTCCTCGCAGCACCGCCCACGAATGGGACGGTGCCCTAGGCCCCAAAAGGGGTAACGAGTTGCCCGACGTTCCGCATGACAACGGAACGCCGCGCGAAGACGCACTCCTACCCTCCGTCTGGAAGCAGACGGGGAGAGTGCCCACCACACGAGCGCAGCCCATTGCTGGACCGCACTTCCACTCGGCAGAATATTGGCCAACAACGAACAAGACCCCGACTATCAGAGAGTTATTCGCTGTCGCCCAGGGTGCACCGTCCCGAATCGCTTGTCAGCCCGCCGCTACCGCCTGATCAAAGATCAGACAGCAGAAGCAAAGCCTTCAAACGACCGGGCACTCGAGGAGGTTTTCCGCCCGTAGCACCCCAACCTAACCTTTTTTTTTTTTTTTTTAACGAAGGAAAGTTCCATGTTACGGATACCCGACAGCTTGCAGGGGAAGCTGTTGGGTTATGTGGGACTCCACGCCAGAGTGACGTGCCTACCCACTAAAAAACCTTCGGAGTTCCATCACAACCGCTTTTGCCGGGGACACGGGAAGGAAATACAACCGCGAACCCCGGCGCGGCTGGCCGCCAATGCGGCCCCTCCTCGGGGACGTCCTAGCGCCCCCCATCCACTCACCAAGTAGGCACGTCCGGAACTCACGGACGCGCCGTACCTCCTTGGGCCAATTGAGAGGCGGCAGACTCCCACGCAGTCCACCGCCTGTGGCCCCATGGAAGCCAGATAAATTGGCTCCCAGCGGCGGAGAAGATGGTAGGCTCCGCCGCTTGCCTCTCGCCGCAAACACGTTGCGGCACCTCTCGGCCGCGGAAGAAAGGGAGATCGGCAACGCAGCACCGAAACTCCCTCTCCTCCGCGACCGATCTCCGACCACAGTCACAGCGGTGTGGCCCCGCCTGAAGCGCCGGGAGAGCAATAAAATACTCCCCTCCCGGCGGCTCCACCTCGGGTGGGGGGAGAACTTCCCACTCCCCCGCCGCCCCAATGGGCGCATCCTTGCGGATGCACCCCTCCCCGGGTGGGGGCAGATCTTCCCACTGCCCCGCCGCCCCATTGGGCGCATCCCAGCAGGCTCAAGGCCGAAGCCGAGCCCGCGGGAGCGCCCCTCCTCGGGTGGGGGGGAGAACTTCCCACTCCCCCGCCGCCCCAATGTGGGCGCTCGCTGCTGACCGGGAACCACCTCGGGGGGGGGGACCTAACCTAACCTAACCTTTTTTTTTTTTTTTTTTGTTACGCGAAGAAAATCCCTTCGGATACCGCACCAGCTACGGGAAGCCGGTACGGTTATGTGATGTTACCACTAAAAACTCCGCGGTGTCACTCTCAGCCGTTCTGAGCCGGGCCGTGTGCTTTTCTCGCTCCACAGCCCGACACGGCGACCACTTTGTGGTCCCTGCCCGCTCTGGGGTCCCTCTCAGTAGAGAGAGGGTATCAGAGCAGGCCTGCAGGTTTGGCCCATCGGCCACTCTCGTTACCCGCAAGGGTAAAGTCGTCGTGACACTACACGACTTTGAACCCGAAGAGCCGTTATGTCGAGCAGTGGAATCCCGTTTCCACCACCCGACCGGCTCTTATTGTGGGGGCTGCAGGTGCAGGCCATAGACCCGCCTCCTGCGCCCTGTGCGCCGGCGGCGGATGGCGAGATCGGTGGTATCCTCTCGCTCTCTCTCCGCCGCCTCCTTGCGGAGCATCACCTGCTCCGCAAAAGCCTGCACCGCATTCCACGACGTCTCGCTGTCGACCATAACTTTGACTACGGTCGGCAGCGAAAGGTCGTCCCCCACGATCGCGCACAATTCGGCGCGTTCTTCCGCCCAGGCTGGGCAGCACTCTAGGGTGTGCTGGGCGTCCTCGTCAGCACAGCCATCGCAGTGGTGGCAAACAACAGACGGCTCCCTCCTCGCTATGCGACACAGGTACCCCCCGAAACAACCATGTCCGGACAGTATCTGTCTCACACGGAAGGTAAGCGAGCCATGCTGCCTCGCCAGCCACTGGCTCAAGACTGGGCGGACCGCCTCAACAGTCCTGACCCCGAAACTGGGCTGCTCCAGCCTTAAGGCCCACTCCTCAATTAAGCGCTGACGCAACTCAATGCGGCGTCCCGCTATTTCACGAGGTGCCGGTCGGTGACCCCGGGCCAGCGCCTCCTCACGCCAATAAAACAGTGACGCGAGGGCACTCGCTTCAATGTCCCAGGGTATGGAACCGACCAGCACGCAAGCTGCCTCGTAGGACATCGTGCGGTATCCCCTGGCGGCTCTTATCGCCATTACCCTCTGCGGTCTTCGCAAGAGGGTGATATTCTGCCGGTTTAAGGCTTCGGCCCAGACAGGGGCACCATATAGGGCCATGGACCGCACGACTCCCATGTAGAGGCGTCTGCAGGACGCCTCAGGTCCTCCGAGGTTCGGCATGAGCTGCGTCAGCGCCCTCGCCGTCGCCACGACTCGCGGCACCAATGCCGCGAAGTGTGCGCCGAAATTCCATCTGCCATCAAGGACGATGCCCAAGTAGCGCATCGACGACTTGATGGCAATCTGGACTCCGCCCACCATCAGTCCAGAATCTGGAGGAGGCGCCCTCCGAGGGCCGTGAAAGCACAACGCCTCGGATTTGTGCAATGCCACCTCCAGTCCTAGTTGCCGGATCCGGCGCACCACATCAGCGACAGCAGCCGTGGCGAGTATTGACGCCTCGCGAAACGAGGTGCCACGGGATACCACCAGGGTGTCGTCGGCGTAACAGACCAACTCGACACCCGGGAGATTGGTCCCCCGTAGCACCCAGTCGTAACCGATGTTCCACAGGAGTGGTCCTAAGACAGACCCCTGTGGAACACCGCACGTCACCTCTTTCTCCTTCCACCCGCTTTGCGCAGGGAAAATGACTCTCCTTCCTGAGAGATAGTCTCCAATGATGCGACGCAGGTATGTTGGCAACCCGTGAAAGCGGAGTGCCTCCATAATGCAAGCCCAGGGGAGGGTATTGAAGGCGTTGGTGATATCAAGAGACACCACCAAGACGACCTTACCCTGGGAAACCGCTTCCTGCGCCACAGATTTAACCCTCAGGATGGCGTGGATGGTGGACCTGCCCCGGCGGAACCCGTACTGGCAATCCGCAAGATCCGGGCCAACCGTCTCAAGGTGCTTGACGATGCGGTTAGCAATTATGCGTTCAAGCAGTTTGCCCGCCTCATCAAGCACCACGAGAGGACGAAAGCCAGACGGAGAGTCCGCCGGTCGCCCCTCTTTTCTTAGCAGGACCAATCGTCCTGTCTTCCACGCCATCGGGAACCTTCCCTGCGCAACGCAGGCGTTAAACAGCCCCCTCAGCTGCTCCTCCAGAACATCAAGAGCGAGAACCAGGGCTCTCCCCGGGATGCCGTCCAGACCGGGGGCGGTGTTTTTGGCGCGCAGTCTCAAAATAGCGGCGCCTAACTCACCCCCGGTTATCTCGGGGATCTCCTCGATTATGTCCCCGCTCTGTACCACCGATGGCGGAGCCATGCTGGGGGGGCAGAAATTGGCACTCCGCGGGAAAATAGCGGCCACCACATCATCCAGAAGTTGCGGCTGGAGACACCGCGTGAGGGGGGCGGCATACGGCAGGAACTTTTTCCTCACCATCCGGTACGGCCGTCCCCACGGGTCACGATTTAGTGTCGCCAGCAACTCCTCCCTAGCCGCTTCTTTCGCCGCGGCAATACGTACACTCAGCGCACTCTTCGCCTCCACAAGTGCTCTGCACAGGGCGGCCTCTTCGTCCTCGTTCCGGCGCCTTCTCCTTCGGTAGCGGGCATATTGGCGTCTCGCGTGAATACAGGCCTCACGGAGCCGGGATAGCTCCGGAGACCACCAATATACCCACCTTCTTGGAGGGCGAGTACTGGCCCGGGGCATCGAAGCATCGCAGATTGCGGACATTGCACCCCGGAACCTCTCGGTCTCACCCTCTACCTCTACACTGACTGGCGCACGGAACCAGTCCTGGACTATGGCCGCCTCATGCAGCAGCTCTTTGTCAAGGCACTTTACCTTCCACCCCGGGCCGAGCTCGCTCGGGGTCCAGCTTGGGCCACTCGGAGGGACAGAGGAGGCGTGGAGATCGAACCGCACGTAGCGGTGGTTAGACAGATTCTCCACGTCCCTCGAAACCCTCCAGCCATGAACACGCGACGCAATGGCAGGGCTAGCGAACGATACGTCCACTATTGAACCGCCCTGCCAGCTCACGCACGTGTTGACTGTCCCCCGGTTGAGCACAGCGAGCCCGAGCGTGATGAGCCACTCTTCCATCACCCGACCCCGCGGGTCAGTCGCGGGAGATCCCCACGCCGTTGATTTGGCGTTGAGATCCCCAGCCACTATCACAGGGTGGGGGTGGCTCCTAAGCACAAGTGCCTCGACTTCGGTCAGGAAGTCCTCAAACTCATGGAGCGGCCTATTGGGGGAGAAATATACCCCAATCACGACTACGCCGCCCACCAGAGCAGAGGCAATTCCGTGACCTCGCACAACATTTAATGGAGGCGAAGAGTACGCCGAAGAAATCAATGCCACCAGGCCATCTCGGTCCGACACCCAGTTATCGGCCGGCGGGACAAAATATGGCTCGGCGACAACCACCACATCTATCAACCACTGTGCCATGCTCTGAAAGAGCAAATCCTGAGCCCTGGCACAGTGGTTGATGTTCGCCTGGAGGAATTTTAGGGCCATAATTATGCGGTGGCCCCAACCTCCATCTGTTCCGATGCGCTTGGTTGCGCCGGCTGGGCGGGCTGCGTTTGGGCCGTAACCCTAACCGCAGCGCGCCGTCCACGTCGTTTATTGGGTTGGGAGGCAAAACATGCCTTGTTCCCAACCCTATGTCCCGCCGGTTTCCCCAGACCCGCGCAGAGGACGCAGTGGGGCGCATTTACACACTTGGTCCATTTCCCCATCCATTGGGGTCCATGGGTGACCGTCCACTCGGGCCTGGAGTGGCTGCGCGGCGCTGCCTCTTGCCCTTCTTCTTCCCCTTTTTCCCAACAGGGACTTGAGGGGGGGCAGGTGCCTTTTTAAATTCAGCAACCCTGCTTCGTACCACCGTCGTAGCCTGGGGCCCCTCTTCATCACTCTCCGACGACGACGGAAGTGGCATCTGAGCGACCTGGGTACGCTTGTCCGCCGCCAGTGGCGGGCGCAGACGTTTTTCTGGCAGCAGCCTATCCTGAATGCCCTCAAACCGGGCGTTCAGCATAGGGCCGACCGTCTTCATTATAAAGTTGGCGACCGCTTCCATCTCCTCCTGAGAGCCGGCCGCCAAAGCTGCTGGCATAGAAACCGCTGCGGGCGCACAAGATCGCTCAGCGCGCAGCTCCGCCGACTCGCGTTCTAGAGCCGCAATCCTGGCCTCTAGACGCTCGTTTAAGGCATACAGCCTCTGCGTCTCCTCATTGGTCGACCGCTTGTGCAGGGCCGACACTGTCGCCTCTAAAGAGGTTGCGGCTTCCTTCAGGCTCTTGACAAAGATGCCCTTCAGGTTACCGGACTTTGTCGCAATCTCCCGAATAATGGAGACGCTGGCCTCCGCCTGTCTTTTGAGTGCGTCTGCCGGCGCTTCCTCCGAGGCCTCCGTGGCCTCAGGAGGCCCAGTGACCTTTTGGGCCATTGCTCTCTTGGCCATTTCCAACACCATCCGCTCAGCCTCTTCTCGGCGAGCTGCGGCCATCTCAGCCCTGGACCTGCGGTCGCTATTCGAGCGACTACGGCCCCTGGACGCAGCCGAGACCTTCGACGGCGCTCCATCGTTTTCGCCTCCTACGTGGCACCTTTTACGGCGCCCCTCCAAACTGGGGTCGCGAGAGGCTGATGTCACCGACTCGAAGCTCATTTGTGAGCTCGCATCTGAGACATCACCCCCCTCAACCTCTCTCCGGCCTTCTTGGCCCGGGTGCGGGAATTCTTCCCGGTGACGGATCTTGCCCCCCCCAGATACGGTGGGGCAGCCTGCGCCCGAAGACGCAGGGAGGGATTCTCCGGAATTTCCGGTACCCTCCTGGGGTATTAAGTTGTTTAGACTCGCCATCATTTTAGTTTTTAGGCGCTTGGAACGGGACTCCCTTCCCGTCATTCATCCCTTTTTACGGCACGCCAGACCGTATGGGATTAGGGTTATTTTTTATTGAGGTTTTCTTCCTCGCGGCACTGACCTGTGACAGACAGCACCCTCGGCCCCATCAATTTGAGGTAACGAGTTGCCCGACGTGTTTGGAAAATCCAAACACGTCGCGCGTCGGCAGGATATTAGCCCACAACCAATAAGACCCCGAAGAGAGTTATTGGCTGTGACCCAGGGTGCACCGTCCCGAATCCTTTGCCAGCCCGCGTCCCTCTCACCGGATCAGAGATCAAGTGACAGAGTTTAACACGAGCCCGCAAAGGACCAGGCACTCGAGGAGGTTCCCCGCCCGTAGCACCCCACCCCAACCTAACCTAACCTAACCTAACCAACCAACCAACCAACCAACCAACCAACCAACCAACCCACCAACCAACCAACCAACCAACCAACCAACCAACCAACCAACCAACCAACCAACCAACCAACCAACCAACCAACCAACCAACCAACCAACCAACCAACCAACCAACCAACCAACCAACCAACCAACAAACAAGCCCCAAATTTTGCAACTTGAAGACTTACTTTCGCACTGATACAGATTTATTAGTAAAACTTGCGGTGTAAAGTAAAACTTTATTGTAACCAGAGAAAAATCTTCATTGTCAATATTTTTCTAAGGACTGCATCTTCGAGTGGGCGCGAGACCACCGCACCCACTACAAATACGCAGACACGGATGCGGATCCCCATAATGCGGAGAGGGGGCTGTTCTACTCGCACATGGGCTGGCTGTGCTGCAAGAAAGCACCGGAGGTCATCGAAGGAGGCCGCAGGATCGACGTCACCGACCTCTACGATGATCCAGTCGTCTAGTAGGCTCTTGAAGCTGCGTTGAAACGCTTCTTCAAATCAGAAGTATTACGATCGTTGACATTTCGTGCAGCAACCCAGGCTTCGTAGGCCTTACGCTTGAGGTGGGCGACGCGCAAAGACGAGCCACGAAACCAAGGTTGAGACCGCCCTCCGTTACGAACCGCTGAGTTAGGAATGTAGCACTCCATACCCAGCAGTATCATCTCGTCCACAGCTTTTGCACAGATGTCAGGATTTTCTGATGAGAAGCACAACTGTCTCCAATGGTAGGATGCATAAAATTCTCGCAATCTATCCCAATCCGCTGACCTATAATGCCACACACGACGCATACCAGGTGGTCGGAATTGCGTGGTCTGACCGGATGGAACCACAGTACGTACCAGGCAATGATCCGATGTTCCCAGAGGGGCATCACGAAATACCTGGTAATCGTTTGGATGTGAGGTCAGCAGAAGATCCAACAAAGCAGGATTGTGTCCTTCAATATGTGGGGCGCACTATAAGTTTCCGGAATGAATATGAAAAAATACTATTAAAGGTACATAATTAATTTATTGTTTTTCAAAATAATCTCCCTTGGCGTCTATGCACTTTTTCATTCGATGAAACCAGTTTTGAAAACTTTTGTGCCACTCCTCTGTGGTGACCTCTGAAACGTGTTTTTCATACTCCTCGACAGCCTCTTCTGGTGATGAAAATCGTTGACCGCGTAATTGGTTCTTAATTTTTGGGAACAGAAAAAAGTCACAAGGTGCCAGGTCGGGACTGTATGCAGGATGACTCATGAGTTCTACATTTTTCGCCTTCAAAAAGTCGTTTGTCTGTCTGGTCGTGTGAGAACTAGCATTGTCGTGGTGCAGGATGATACGGCGTTTACGGTTATTTTTACGGAGTTCGTCAATAACTTCCGGCAAACAAATGGTCCTGTACCAGTCACTATTCACTGTACGACGATTCTCTAAAGCAACAGTAGCCACGTGTCCAGTTTTATTAAAAAAAGAAGCAATCATCCGCTTAGATGCACTTTTCACGCGCGCCACTTTGGTTGGTTTCGGCTCATCTTGAAAGACCCATACGCTCGATTGCTGCTTTGTTTTGGGATCGTAGCAATAAATCCATGTTTCGTCACCTGTTACTATGTCCCACACCAAATTTGACGCACCTTCGTTGAATCTGGTAAGCATGGCACTGCACCAAGTGACGCGGTCCGTTTTTTGAGCCTCGGTCAAGTTGTGTGGGATCCACCGCGAGCACAGCTTTCTCACACCCAAATGTTTGTGTAGGATTAATTGTATTTGACTCATGCCTATTTCTAAGGATGCGCGAATTTCATGGTAGGTCACATGCCTGTCTGTTTCAATCATACGGCGCACAGCATCGATGTTTTTGTTGGTCACAGCGGTGGACGGCCGACCATCTTGACGACCACGCTTGAATTCTGCAAACCAGCTATAAACAGTTGTCTTGCATGGTGCTTCATTGCCAAAAGCTGTTTCAAGCCGAGCGATGCTCTGTTGAGCTGTCAAATTACACTTAAAATCGTAGAAAATCATACTACGAAAATTTTCCCGAGTTAAATCCATGTTGATGCAGACACACAATTTTTTAAATGGCGCCACAAGGTAAAAACAAAAGACAGTCAAATGAAACAAACTGCATTCTACAGCCAAAGAGTTCTATTTCCGATGTTGCAATACATTTTTAAATATTGTTTATGTAAGTGGCCAGTTCCGGAAACTTACAGTGCGCCCTATGTATCAGGTATTCTGGTAGGACCATCAACTAACTGGTTGAGGTCATTTGTCACAACAAAGTTGAATGCAGAATGAAAAAAAAGTAGGTTAACAAACATATACGTCAATAAAATATTTTTTATTATGACAATGACTACTTTGTTTTTGAAGTTGGAAAGCCTTTAGTTTTTATTTAATACTATGGTTGGACTTTTTATTAAAACTATATTTATTTCAAGTTATACAATAGTGAGGAAAACCCTGTCCGATCCTTAAATGGGATAAGCAGCCCGTTGTTATGAAAATATTCCCCAAACTGTCTACTCCAAGTCAACTAATTAGAATTGGCTGTCAACGTCATCATTATTTGACAGATTTACAATGACAAGTGAATAGGCATGCAAATCAGGGAATATAGCTTTATAAATTACTCATACATTCAAATACAGGATATTTTCAAAAAATCATAAAAAAAGAGAAAAAAATCTGGAATTATTTACATACTAGCTTTCGCCCATAGCCATGTGGTTTCCGGCAGATAGCCGTGTGGTTTCCGGCAGAGTAGAATAGGACCACTCCAAGTCTTCCCATGGATGCCGTAAGCGGCGACTTAGGAAATACAAGCTAAACCAAACTCATAAACATCAATGAGTGAGACCTCTCCAACCCGTCTGGCCAGCGAGGAGAGTGTAGGCCAAATCTCTGTCTGCTCTGGCCAAGTATGGCTCCGGTAGTACAGAGAGGGTCCTGCAGTGGAGACTAAAAAGACCTGATGTTGATGATGATTTCGCCCGGGGCTCCGCCCGCGTTAATGTCGATCCCTCGGGAACAGTACTTTTTCCCGGGATAAACTGTGCCCTATGTCCTTCTCCGTACCCTAAATAATGTGTATGCAAATTTCTTGATAGTCGGTTCAGTAGTTACAACGTGAAAGCGTAACAATAACAAACAAACAAACTCACTTTCGCATTAATAATATTAGTTAAGATTAAGATAAGGCTATCGCTTCCGCTTGACCGCAAGTTGTCAATGTGCTATTTGGATTGGCATGCGCATGTAATATTTAAGCGCCTATTAGACTACGCGTTATTCAGCACACGGTATTCAGTCTGTCTTCGAGTCTAATTAGACCGCTCGCTATTACACTAGAGTCTAGTGTAATAGCGAGCGGTCTGATTAGACTATTAGCCCGCGTTTTTCAGTCTAGTGACTAGACTGAAAAACGCGGGCTTGCTCATTCGCACGCCAGACGTCGACGTTGGCGGTTGTAATGGCACCTGCAATTTCTAAGCCCAAAAAAATTGCCGTAGCAAAAAAACATGTTTCTTTTGTAATTCTTTATTCAAATAATCTTGATGATTATTTTTGTCATAAACATGGCATCTCATGGTACAACTCTAGCATGCAGTCATGCTTAATAATAATTTTCTACCGACTTAAAAAAAAGGAGAGGTTAATATTAATTTGGTTGTATTTATTTTAATTTTTGTTACCTCAGAATTCCGTCATTTTTAAAACTGTTATTTGTTCTTTTTTTTAAAGAGTACCTATGCTTTCAATTTGGTCCCATTAAATTTCTTCATAATCGTTTCATATGAAAGATTATTTTTCTATACTGCGCGCCATTATTGTAAAGGTAACGCAAACAAGACAAGACACACTTAATATGAATAAAATATACGTAGCGCACGCGCAAGTCCGCTCCCTGTGGACGCGAGCGCAGACTGAACGGTGTAACGCTTATTACACTACTCGATATTCAGACTTTAACCCAGTCAGCCTCGCCGAGCCCGATCTTGCTGACTGAATTCAGAGTAAGACGGTCTAATCTAACTCTTATTACACTACGCTAGTTAGACTTAGTCTGACTGAATGCCGTGTGGTGTAATAGACGCTTTACGTCTTTATCGCTCCTTGTTATGAGCTTCATCGTCACTGGTGTGGTGAGATGGGAGACAGATGCCTACTTGTGCCTACTTCAATATAAAAATAAAATATATAATTTTCTCAATATCTATATTTCCTTAATTTTTATTTACGTACATAATATACTATTTATTTTTTAACTACATACGTATTACTTATATCTTCGAATAAGAGTTATATACTTGTGGTGTGTGGCCCCTCGAGTCCAAAGCCGTGAAAAAATAATGACATTTAAAAAACCAAGCCCGCCATCTTTGATCTCTCTTTCGCTACTGTCATTTCCGTGATCCGTGTGGGATTTAGGTTAGCGTGTGTATTTTTCAGTTTTAAATTACACAAATCTGTGATTGTTCTGTATCAAATAGTGATATTTGGCTGTTATTTCAGAAATACAAAATGCAGAACGACGCCGGTGAATTCGTTGACTTGTACTGCCCGAGGAAGTGGTGAGTCGCGTGTTGAGGTTATGTTCGTCGCTATGTTTTTGGATTTTACATTATCTCGGAATGCATGAGACTAACAGTGTAGTGAAATTAGTCATTTTGATGATATTAATACATATTGTGCGTTTGTACTTTAGATATCAATGTAAACAAACTGTCTTACAAGATGTCATGCGTGCCACGCGCTGCGTGGAAGCTAGGCCGTAAGTTTTACTGCTGAGGACAGTCAACAAACGCACTTACCGCTGCAACTGTTACAAACTTTTAATTACCTATGATCAGAATCGGCTTGTAAAAGACATGTTCTGTATGCACTAGAGCACAACTCAATCTGTTGTCGTGGGACAGGTTGCCCAAAAGAAACATTGCGCGTATAGAACTCAATCAATGAAGGGACAGTCGATTATGAAAAGGGTGGCTACTTGCCATTATACTTGGCCATTCTTTAGCCAAATACTGGTTAAATGCCAGATGTCCACAATGGGCCACAATTACACTCCCATCAAGTTGCTCGTCTGCCCACACAAACATAAAAGCTATGATAGTCAACTTATTACTAAACCACAGCATACTATTACATGTTACATTGCAATGGCAGCTTCATCAGTAATGTGCGTGAAGAACTAACAAAGGGATTTTTTACATACCTTACATAATACAAGAATGGAAGCAATTTAACATTTTAACTTTGGTTAACTGATCTACAAAGAAAGCTGTGACTTTCCCCGCTGTGTGAAAGACGGCCGTTGGGAGCTTAAAGCAGCTCAATCATTATCATAAGGGTAAATGGGATAACCATCCATCTGAGTGTTTCCAGTTGCATCCTCGGCCTGTTGCCTCCATCGGCGGTGATGCTTCAGAGCACAGGTTTATTGGCAAAGCAATGTCTGTATTTCATGCGTCAGTGGAGAAGTGGTTAAAACATCAGCCTGCTATACAAGGGGTAGTGAGTTGGGGTGTTGTATGGCCAAATATTTATACTTTATTTTCACAGGTATTTTTACACAATTCTAGGCTGGCCCTTAAATCTTTGCAAATCATACTGGAACCCCCAGTCGTTGTCTGATGCACTCCAACTGAGATGAGAGGAAAACATTCAGTTGATGATGGTATTTAAACGGCCAACACTATTGCCTAAAGGCATCCGACATTGCTTAACACTGTTGCAGACACTGCCCGCCTGTAGACGTAATTCTATTGTTATTTCTAGTGTCTGGTTCAGTGTCTGTGAATGAGTAAACAACTGTCATAAATGATGACAGCCCGGACCAACAGTTAAGCATGGACGAGCTCAAGATATTTTTATGCTGGTGACCCATGGAACCGGGGAATGCACCTGGGGTTTCTTAACATGCATAGGCACTAATAATGCTCATTCCATTGGCCCAACAACCCCTCTCTCTCTCTGTCGTCTATGCGAGACCTTTATTGGCTGCACTTCTTGATTTGATGATATAAAAGTATTTTATCTTCAGTGGGGCCAATTCAGAATTGGAAGCATGTCTATCCTTTTCATTATTTTGTACTGACTCCATGCCTTACTGAGTATTCCGAAGAAGAACTGCATGAGCTTCAAAACACATGACACAAATTTCTCATTGTCTCCTCTGATTCATCACATGTCCCTCATAGTGGGCTTTTAACAATTCTCAGTTTAACTCCCACTAGAATTCTTGTCTAATACAAAAGTAGCTATATACCCTTGGTGTCTATTTCCAGCTCGGCCAGCAACCGCCTGATCCACGCGAAGGACCACGCGTCCGTGCAGCTGGTGATCGCGGACGTTGACCCCGCCACGGGCCGCGCCGCCGACGCCGCCAAGATCTACGTCGTGTGCGGGGCCATCCGCCGCATGGGCGAGTCCGACGACTGCATCGTCAGGCTCACCAAGAAGGATGGCATATTGACCAAGTAAGTGAACCTTCTGTTTACTTGCATGACTTGACTATTGCCCCGGCGCCTTCGCCAGACTCAGAGGCCAGGGTTACTTCCAGCAGGGCATGGTGCCTCCAGCTGTTCTTGACCTTTTCGACACCCCTGAATAGCCGGCGCTTGGGTTCACCGCAGCCTTTAAGACGGCCCTGCTTGTCATCAAAAGAAGAAGCTGCTTTACAGCGAGTAAAGCAGCTTCTTCCAAATTCTAATCTTCTCTCTCTCTCTCGGATCCTAATACTGAAACTCTGGCCTCCTGTCTGTGAACCTGTCTAGACCACTATAGCCAAACTATGACTACTATTATTGTTATAAGGGATACTTTATTATGAATACTATGGTGATTACTATAATACAAATTTGTTCTCCTTCTTCCTCCTCATCAGACTATTTCTGGTTGCATCATCAGCTGTGAAGTGTCAGAGCTCAGGGTCTGTTATTATAATGCTGTGATATGATTAGAGCGAAGTTTTTACAGCCAACTACCTCCCTGATGCCATCCGATCCTGGATATCACCCGAACCACAGACATATACCTACTGCAGGCTGGCGTGTTAACCACTGCGTCATGGGGGTCAATCCTTGGATATCACCCGAACCACAGACATATACCTACTGCAGGCTGGCGTGTTAACCACTGCGTCATGGGGGCCATTGTTGTTATTTTTCTTTTGCAAAATATACATTATCATGATATGTACCTAGTCAGAAAAGCTATCTCTTAAAAAAGTCGTCAAAATATTGTCTACCTGTATGTCTGGTTTTGTAAGAGGAAAGAAATAAGAGACTGCGTCTTGAGGAGAAAATTTTGTCATTTTCCTCTGTAATACAGCCCACAAGTGCCTCTGCATCGCCCCAGTCCCGACCATGCAAGGGTCCTGGGTTCGATCCCAGGTCATGATGGTTAACAATTTTTCAAATTGTACATAGGTATTGGAAGTATGTTTTAATAGCCATTGAGCCAGTATGCCACAAGACATGTAACTTAGTTACATCCAGGGCTAGCTCAATCTCTGACTTGTTCCTCTTTACCCATAATTATATTCATTTGTCCGAAAGAGATCCTGGATCGTATTATAACAATGACTTTTCCTTTGTTCCAGGAACTACTGATGTCGTTAGCTGTAAGCGCTATTTTATTACAAAAAAATAAAAAAAATCACAAAATCTATGGCATGTTTTATTTGAACACTTCCATTTGATAGTGAGAGACGCCTCGCGAGCGCCCGGCGCTTCGCCGCGAGACTGGTGGCTGCGCCGGTGTTGCGGGGTGCATCTGGAATACGGCAAAACCATTAGACCCAACCCAAGACAATACATACAATAAAACAGTAGCGGGAAAAAATATTTTTGGGGATTTTATACCGGGCCGGACATCATTATCGATATAATATGTATCACGCAATAACTACTGAATAACTGGAAATTAGTCAGAAGGATACCTTAATTACCAGTTTTTTTTATGTCATATTTACTTATAAGAGAAACAATAATTCAAAGCTAAATTGCAAAAAATACATATTACATACCTACTTGAAAAATTATATTTGTTCACTTATGGACATTAATTAATTACTTGTTAGACATTTTCTTATGTTAGACATTTTATGCCGCGCAAAAAAGAAAAACGTCGCTATTGCGCAATCCATTAAGCCTGATGGCTTGCGCAGAACTATTAGGCGATTAGGGAAAAAGGATGAAAAGTCTTAATATTTTAATATTTATATGATTATAACAAAATAAACACATACATAGTACATATAAATATTGTCATGAGAGTTATTGTTTTAGCCGTAAAAATTAGAAAGATTTCAAAGAAAAATGCTTTTAGATATCATACCATTAATTCTTTCAAATTCCAACAAGAGGGCGATCTTGTTCAAGGATTGATCTAAATTATACAAATACTTTTAATGTATTTCATCATCATCGGGGGTTTATGAAACAAATCCTTCCGTCGGCCATCTCATCCATAATAGTCAAGTTACATACATAGCTATACATATATCTTGAAATCATTTGAGTGTACAATTTAACTATGTAAGTATAAAATAGCACTAATATGGTACTACATCCTAGTCACATCATATTCGCAAAACCGGGCGGGGTCCCGTCATCTTGACGTTCATCATTGTCTGTCCAATGCCTATTTGAGCAATTCACACATGTGACCACAATAGTGCAGGTCAAACAAGCTAGAACAATCCAAACTTCACAACTAAAGCATGATGACTTACCATCGTCCGCGCCCCCCACAGCCGGGCTTGCCCCCCGGCGGCGGCCGACATATAGTCTTCTTCGTGCACCCGAGAGCGACAGCCACCATCTGCATCAACAGTAGGCACACTGTCCACGCCAGATCCACCAGCCACTGCAAATACACAAGTTTTTTCAAAGACAAAAATACGCTGACCCCGCCATGCATGACACTCGGGATAAGGCAAGGAATAGAATAGTACCTACTTATATAGGCAAGGATTCTAACGATACCTTATTATACATCCAAATCTGTTTAGATATTTAGTAGAATATAAACAGATGTTTAGTTTGACATTTTAGACTTGAATGTTTCTAAAATCATATAGGTAATCATAATAAATCTAATCCTTTTTTGTGCAGACGTAAAAATGAAGTAATCATCTGATAAATTAAATAGCATTTACGCAGAAGCAAGAACTTGCATTTATTTGACAACAGTGTTTGGAGCCAAGGAAAAGATATAATCATCATATTCAACGAAACAATCGAGTGTCATCTTCTAACAGCAGCGCAAAATGTTAGTAGGCGACGAACCAAACTCATGCATATCTCTACCTAATAAGATTGCATTACATGTTACCATATTAATTTTTCACCGCTCGTCTCTCATTCATGCGGCAGCGGTCAGCGTTCGACCTTCAGTCCAGTCTCCACGTCACCAGTACCGGGGCTTGCAGCCGCCCGGGCAACGCGGCGGGCGACACGACGGCCTCCGCTTGCAGGCAAAAGCACCAACTACCTGCAACCAACAGCGATGGTACAGCCAACCTCCTCCTTGGCTAAAAGCCCAAACATACCATAGCCCGCCTTGTCCTGTAGCGTAGATGATATTGATGAAGCACCATGCGCGGGAGGAGACGCTGCTAGCACAGACATGCCTAACTAACAATGCATTGATAATGTTGTCTATCTCTTCTACCTTCTCCTTAGTAGTAACTACTTAATGCTTGAGTAGGTACTGCTATTTTCATGTTTCAAAACCTACTAATCAATAGTTAGTACCTAGGTACCTAATGGTTCTAAATTAACGATGTTCAAATTGCACTTACGACCATTTGATACCTAGTTGCTTACATAAGTTTTACTACAGTCGGGGCTTTTACTGTGAAACATTATTTATCTGTGTTTTTACTGACTTGGGTACCTACACGCTTTTTTTTATAAAATTTTCATCATTAAACAGGTTTGATTGTTACCATGCCACGAAAAGCAGTGTCCTAATCTAAAATTCAGGTTCCATGGATCTTACTGACACAGGATCTCGAATTAAATTGCATCAAGTTTATCCACTTTCGATATATAACTATGTAGGTCCTCAGTACATAGTTCCCGTGCTGGATTTCGTCTTTTTATCATGCACAACAACGTAACCAGACCTGTCTAAGCCGTCCGCTGTGGTTTGTGACTGCACAAACCCTGTCCCTGTTGTCATTAGCCGTGGCTGAGGAGCACGTACCTGCGCGAGGAGACAGAAAAGCCACCAGAGACCCGACCGAGAATACTTCATATTTGTCGTGCGGAGCGTGGCGTCTCTACATCATGTTTTTTAGAAAAACACACAAAATTTCGTTGAGTTCATAGCCGAAAATTCTTTTGTTCTGTTTCTGACTTTCTGTCACGACAATGACAGGGTTCACGTTTTTCTCGTCGTGGCGTGACGCGGCCAGCGCAGCTTCGTGACAGATTTTTAAGGATCCTTCTTTGATTAGGAAAAAGGATTTTTTAACCTAGGTATTTTGTCAATATAAAAAGTTGATAAAAAGCACGGACATGAAAAGTAATCTGTGATAAACAGGGATCAAGAGGAAATCGGAAAACTTAGATGGAAAATCACAGCAGACATAAAAATGGTAGGCAAAAGAAGTCGCATCGTAAATGGGGCGGCAAAATGTAAGGTTTAGTGCCATTAAGTGAGCAGCACACAGCTGGTTAAGTAACCAGGCAACAATTACCAGTAGACTCCCAGTCGGATCTGTTTTTTATGGTATAGGAACGCAAACGAGCAAACGAGTCACCTGATAGTATGCGATAAGCGCTGCCATGGCCAACTGTAACAACAGGAGCGTTGCCGGCCTTTCAAGGAGTTGTCCGTAGGATGGGCCTCCGGCACCCTCACTCACTGAACGAAACATAGAGGCGGTAAAGCTACTCAAACGTCATTTTTCTGTGAGTTACAGTTATATTACAATAACTACTTTTCATGTGAAATTTGCAAATAGTAGGCAACGCCGGTACAAACTACGCCACATTATTCGTACCATGGTATTAGTCCTTATCCAAATAAATTAGTTAATAGATTCAGGTGTTACTTTGCGGAAGTCAAAAGCTACATTTACTTTGAGATAATTTACTTTGCGTGCTTCCGCCGCCAGTTAGTTCATGCAAACTATTGCTGGCCAGCGCCCACAATAAATTACTTCAAATATAAATAAATTACTTCGTTAAAGGCTATATCAGTACCTGTCATTTACTTTATGAATTATTCAAATCGATGTCCTATTTGAATAATTTTGATAATTATTACACTCATGTTTATTACATTCAAAAGTTATCATGAGTGTACTATTTATCAAAATTGACATTTATGAAACTGCGGCATCATAGCTCCTATACAGATGATTTGATTGTTACTTTTGTCAAAAGCAGACTTGTTCAAGTATTCTAAACATGGAAAGTCTACCAAGAATTGTTAAAATTTATACATTTTTTAAATACTTACCTGTACCCGTAATATCTACTCGTGCGAAGCTGGGGCGGGCCTAAATTAGATATCCAACTAACGTACCTACCGATTACCTACACGTAGCCAAAACAGCACTGTATTTTACGCCCGCAAAAAATTATTTGTCTGTACCTTATACTCCACTGTCCATCTATCTGTCTTTCACCATAGGCTTTCTCATGAACTAACTAGACAGTTGAAATTTTCACAGATTGTATTGCTGTTGCCACTATAATAACAAATACTAAAAACAGGATTAAATAAATATTGAAGTAAGGGCTCCCATATACGTGCTGGTTTTTTTTACCGCGGTAGTACTTCCGTAGCTGACACTTGACGTTCCCCCTTCGCGAGCTATTCCGATTCGCACTTGGCCGGTTTTTTCAGAGTGTTTGTATAAAATATGACAAAGAATATATTTGCGGTTTTTGAAAATGCTCCATATATCAAAAACTGCTGACTATGTGGTGTGTGACACACGCCCTCATTATTGTCCTACTTAAACCTTGTAACCTTTTCTATGTAGACCGCCTAGATTGCTCATCCTTGATCTAGGTAGCCATACCTTACATCAGTGCATCTATGTCCTACTTTTTACTGTATATAAACGCATCTCGACAATAAACACACGTTCAGTTTAGGAACATCGACGACTGTATTTCATTAGTACACCCACTCGTGCTATATCACATGGCGACCCTGCCAGACACTGTTTCTAGACAGTGTTCAGCTGCCACGGGTTCCGCGAGTTACCTATATCTCAGTAAAGTGGTGTTATACTTTTGCAAGATGGGCGGCGCCACGTCGACAATAAAGACGTTTGTTTTGTTTTTACGTTGACTTTACGAACATCAACGATCGTGTTTCAATATTACACCCATCATGCTACATCACAACTAGGTTTATCTCGTTCAAACCAATTTCTGTATAAAGTATTCTCTGAGATCTACTCGTACTTACATTAGATTATTCACTCTCTTATAAGGGGGGAGGACATGTTTTACCATTTTGGATTGGAAGTTTTATTGACCCTTTCAGTGCAGTTCCTAAGCCACACCTTTTAGGACCGCCGTTTAGCGACGTTTTTACACGACAACCCAAAAAACAGTTTCATGTTTACAAAGTTTATTTGTAAACTAGCTGTTGCCCGCGGCTCCGCCGGCGTTAGTGTCGATCCCTCGGGAACAGTAGAATTTCCCGGAATCAAACATACCCTATGTCCTTCCTCGGGCCTCACACCTCCATACCAAATTTCATCCAAATCAGTTCAATAGTTGAAGCGTAAAAAAACGACAGACAGAGTTACTTTCGCATTTATAATATTAGTAGTAGTATGGAAGTATGGATATTATTTATACTTCTAAGTCCAGAAATGAGAAAATTTCTATAAAACCTTTACCCTACCATTTTACCCCTTAAGGGACCAATTTTGTCCATTTCACCCACATATATCTTTTTTAATTGTAATCGAGAACATACCTATTTATTTTCATACTTCATAGTCCAGAAATGAGAAAATTTCCAATTTCCAAACAAACTTTACCCCCCTGGGGGATTTTTTTCCAGTTGACCTACACAGATCTTTTTCAATTGTAATCGTGAATTTATTTACCTATTTTCAAACTTCTAAGTCTAGAAATAAGTAAATTCCTATACAATCTCTACCCCGCTATTTTACCCCTTCAGGGGAAAATATCGTCCATTTTACCTACACAGATATTTTTAATAGTAACCTAGAATTCATACGTCTAAGTCCAGAAATAAGAAAATTTCGATACAAAGTTTATACCACCCACCCACCCCATTTTTCCCCTTAAGGGGGGAATTTTGCAAATTTCATCAACCCACACACATCTTTTTTAATTTTAATCGAGAACTTATATACCTACTTTCATACTTCTAAGTCCAAAAATGAGAAAATTCCATATAAATTTTACCCCTTCAGAAGTTAAATTTCTTATAAATCCTTTCTTAGCGCACACTTACATCATTAAAAGAACCCCTGTACCAAATTTCAAGTTTCTAGGCGCAGCAGTTTCGGTTGGTTTGCCGTTTGCCCGCGGCTACGCCGGCCGCCGCCGTTAGTGTCCATCCCTCAGGAATAGTTTGGACCCTTAAAGGGGTGACTCAGGTCATCAATATGAACAACTTTTTCTATAGGACCAATGCTAGGAACTCAAAAAAATTCGTCATTTCCATAAAAAAAGAGTCCGCCGCCCGGCCAGTTTGTATGGGAATGTCGATTTTTTTTTTGAGTTCCCAGCATTGTTCCCGTAGGAAAAGTTGTTCATTTTGATGGTCTGAGTCACCCCTTTAAGGGTCCAAAACGGTAAAAAATTCACCGTGTATATTTGCAGGCAAACTAATGCTTTGAGTTCATTCAAATGACGATAACTTTTTTTTTAATGAACCGATTTTGGTGACACAAACGTTAGATGTTTTGCTGAGTTAAATAAAACAAAGCAATTAGTGAAAGTTTGAAGTAAATTGGTTCAGTAATTTCGGAGATAATCGTGATCATACATACAGACAGACAGACAGACAGACAAGAAATTCAAATAATTATTATTTGCTTTCTATTATTCTTTTTAAGTGTCCCTCTATCCATTTCAGTCAAAAATTCTAAATGTACAGACAAAATATTTTTATAGCTTTATTATATGTATAGTCGGAGATAATCGTGATCATACATACAGACAGACAGACAGACAGACAAGAAATTCAAATAATTTTTTTTTGCTTTCTTTTATTCTTTTTAAGTGTCCCTCTATCCATTTCAGTCAAAAATTCTAAACGTACAGACAAAATATTTTTTACTGTTTTATTATATGTATAGATGAAATGTCTGAACAGATCGGGATCGGTGAGGCATCGTTACAGTTTTGCCTTATCTCTAGCCGTGGGCCATATTTTTTTTTGAAAGAACAGTCGTATTATTTTCATTCAAAAAACTTGTTTCAGCACCGTTAGTTGAATAAATATATATCATTAAAAATGAAATAAAAAGTGCACAAAAAAGCATTTATTTGACTAAGAGCACGCACAGGGCAGGTCGTCCCTGGGGCAGCAGACCTGCGCCGCCAAGTACCCGCGCACAGCGCGCCAGTACTCGCGGCACAGCGCGCACAGCGACACGCCCGCTCCCCCCGCCGCCCCCGCCGCCTTGCTCGCCGCGCCGCCCGCCTCCCCGCCGCCCGCCTCCCCGCCCCCCGCCTCCCCGCCCCCCGCGTGCCCGCGCGAGTACCGCTCACTGCGCTCGGAGCTGCGCGTGCGACGCGTTGCCGTCACGTGCATCGCTTGGAAACGCTTCGCTTGCGCGTACAACTAGAGGATTAACAGTAGGCTAAGATGAATCATATCAAGAGGACATTCTTCATACCAAAAGTATTAATCACAGGTATTCATGGCAAAAAAAAAGTTTATGTGGTAAATCTACTTGTGTTAATGAGGACCCAGTGGGAGTTCCCACTGGGACCATCATCATTAACTGTCGTCGTGCTGTAGGTATTTTTATTCAAAATCATGTCAAGGCGTAAAAACCTTACGCGGATCTTTGCATTCGCGATTGTTCGCTCATTGAGACAACAGCAGCCTCTTAAATCCTGCACAAGTCCAGCATGTGAAAGGCAGTCGCAATATAACAGCGCACGCTACCTGCATGGGGTCGTCGAGGTTGAACGCGCAGCGCGCGTCACACAGCGTCGTGCGCGAGCCCTCGTTGCTGGAGTCGTGTTTCACCACGCTGCGCACAGATAACTTATGATGATGAGGAGCCTACTAGACGAGGCAACGCCGCAGCCTGTGTGTAGGAGACACACAGGCTGAGGCGTTGCCTCGTCTAGTAGGCACGAGATTTCAAAAGGGGACCGAAATCGGCATTGGTCGAGGTAGAGCCACGCTACCGGCAAAATAAATCGCTAGTACCATGCATGGGCCGGCTCGTCCGGGGAAGTACCACACTCTCACAGGAAATCGACGTCTGAGTAGATACCTTACCCCTTCTGTGCTTCGTTCGGTAAGTGAGAGACCCGGAGGCCCATCATTCCCCCCTACCCTCCCCAATTCCTTCCCTCAACTCCTTGAAAGGCCGACAACGCACCTGTCACAACCTGGTGTTGCAGTTGTCCATGGTGCAAATCTACTAATGATCACGTCTGTTAGTCTACCTTCCGTCGATGATATTCCGTTCCAGAAACCGTATGTCTGTAGGAAAACGGTATGCATATAATTTTATGACATCACATAAGTATATATTTGTGCGTTTCGTCGTAAGGTCATAGAATGTAAAGGCTATTCAGCTATACGAGATTTCGGCACATGAGATCGACGTCCCTGGGGACTGGGGAGCCAAGTTATAGCATTATCTTAATAAAATATAGTTACCTTTCAGTAGCAATATTAGGGTACTTCCGCACCACATCTTGCGGCGCAATATCTAGCGCGTACGCGTTGCTGACGGCGCGCAGGTTGGCGAGCCGAGCGGAGCGGAGCTCGCTGCGCTCGAAGCGCTCGGTTCGCTCGTACTCGCTGCGATCGATCGGCGACTCACCCACAGCGCGCTCTACTAGCTGTCGCGCGTCGGTTTTTATTAGTTTTGTAGTCAGCACTTTCTGAAATGTATGCACAAATATTACAAAAAAAATTGTTGTCAGTATTGAGGTAGAAGTGAGATAGATGCGTCACAAGCCGAACGCTTAGGCCAATTTTGAGCCGAATGCTTAGGTACCTCTCTATTGCTTGTTCTGCGCACTCGCTTGCACACGGAACGTGCGTGACACTAGTTCGTGCGTGTAGCCGGCGTCCATCGATTTATAAGACATTTATCGTCAAAAATGATATAATATAAGTAGTTAGTTCATACATGTGTAGAAGTAACTAGCTAGATAGTAGTTACTTCTACACAGAATAAGTAAGAAAATAATAGGCGACAAATTACAACAGCTCTTACTAATGGCACCTGACAATCACTCTGTACTTCACCAGACCCGTCAGCTCTACGAGCGTACCCTTTACTTGGCGGGCGGGGAGGTCTTCTCATTGCGGCGGTCGAGCATACCCACACCACAGCATACCTTATCGTTCCCGGCATCATATTTAATTTTGTATTTATTATATTTTACTTAAGGCTGCATTTATTATAGTGTAATTAACTGCAAAATCCTATCTAGGAGTCTTTGGTTATTGGGAAAAGAGGAGTGGAGTGCGTTCAGTCCTTAGGGAATACGTAGGATCAGTACCTGCGTGGGGGCGATGGTTTTGCCGGTCCGCTTGCGCGGCTCGTCGGTGGCGACGAGCTTGTCGGAGACGGACACGGAGGCGGAGGAGGGCGGGCGGCGGCGCGCGGGGGACGCGGCCGGCGAGCGCCGCGCCACGAACATGCGGTTCAGCTCGTCCAGCTTCGACATTATGATCTTGTACGTCTTGCACTCTTGCGCCTGCGCAACAACATAACACGACTTTGTAAAGTTAACGTGTAACAGTTTTGGGTGTGGTGTGGGAGGAGGGGATGGGTGGGGGGAAAGGAACGTATACCTCTTATACATACTACTGTTGTGCCTGAGTAATGGTGCCTTATAACCAGGGTTACGTATGCCATCGGGTATGCGTCCCAATTAATCCGGGCAAGTAGTCATAGCCAAAATACATGGGGGTACAGTCAAGCGTCAAAAGTGAAGTCATAATTCTCATACTAATTGTATGAGGAAATTCTTGATGATAGATTTCCATGTACAGTACCTCAGCCACAAGAAACTTATGTCTATATGCACCACAGCCACAGAGGATAAACATAAGTGTTGTGTATTCTTTTGCCTGGGGTCCTTACAGCTCCTAGTAAACCTATGACAGCTTGCCCGAATTCATCTGAGTTTGACTACTGCGAGGTTCCAAATGCGTTCTCGTGAAATTGATAGAAAGATCGCTTAAATGAAAATGATATCCATTATCATTGAAGCGATCTTGATGATGACAAAACATTGCAGTTTTACTCTGTTCTTGTCCTTTCGCCGCGGGTCCCTCGTACTCCTACTGGACGAGGACAAGTCGCTGGAGTCCGTCTTGGTGGTCCGCTCGGTGGGCTCGGTCTCGGAGCGCTCGCGGCGCTCGCCGAGCCGCTCGCACAGCAGCGCCACGCGCGCCAGCTGCCGCTGCTGGTCGCGCAGCGTGCGCTCGCAGGCCGCGCGGAAGGCGCGCATGGAGCCGGCCGAGCCGCTGGCGCGCGCCGCGACCGGCTCGCGCTTGGTCTTGATGCCGGTGCTCTCGGCCACGCTGTACCGCCTATTCGAATAACAATATCAGTGCATTTATTTCCTTTGCCAATCGCCTCGGAAAGACGAGTACCTACTTTGGTCGATGCGCAAACGCTGTATCGACCAGGTATAGCATTAGTGAAATAGCCGCCCGCGGTGAAACTGAAAGGAACCGGGGGAAGGCTCCGCAGGACGGTTTGGAGGCATCACCCACCTCGTAGTTGCCTTAGGTAAAGAAAGACAACCTCTTTAAAAAATACAGGAGCGAAGCCGCTCATTGCTCATAGAAGGCTATTCTATGAGCAATGAGCGGCTTCGCTGGCTGCGGGTGAAAAAGGTGAGCTCTCTCTACACTCAGGTCGTCGTGACGCAGAGGTCTGTCACCTTTTTGGTAGAACAGAGGGCAAGCTGAGGGCTAACTGGGTGGCGGAAACAGAATTCCTTTGTTCGACAGACAGCCTTCCGAATTGAGACATCGCTGGTATCAACTAGGTCGTCTACCCGTTGGGCCGGATGATCTGGCCGAGAGTCGCTCCGACCCATCTCATAGAGGGCACCGGAGCTAGGTGGGGCTGGTTGCCGTCCGGCTTCTTACGCCCGAGTTGTGAGAGAACCTTGTAGCCCGGGCTCCGTAGCGCCAATAACAGAGGAGCGCTACCTGTGCGGGCGATGTCGCCGCCTGGCGTAGCTGCCGTCGGACACGCCGGAGTCGTGCGAGAACCGCTTGTACTTGTGCGCGGCGCGCGGCGAGGACGCGTCGCTGGAACTGCTGCTGGGCGGGGGCTTGCGCGCCAGCCCGCCGCTGTCCACCACCAGCTGGCTGCCAGAGGAAACAACAATGTTGACACTTTCGCGCGAGCATCGCATGCCGTGGCACGCATTTTCCCCATATATATATTTTAACGAACATAAACGTTTTGTTGTATATTATGACTTCCATGTAACTTATAGTGGCTAATTATTTTATCGAAATTGTAGAAGTAGTAATCGAAAATTCATACAGAGTAAGTTAAAAAGTAACAACACCAACTACCTAAATAAAAAATAAATGGGAATAAATGGGTATCTCTTGGATAGGCATGTAACATCCTCGTCTTCATCGTCACTTACCATCAGGTGAGATGGGAGACAAATGCCTAATTCAATATTCAGTAAAAAAAAAAAAAAAACCTGAAACACCTATAGAAGCCGTTAGTAGCATACGAGACGACGATGAGGGAAGACGTGTATCTTATGTATGTATGACCGATTCTTATGAAAGGAAATTGTGACTTTGATACGTTCAGTTGCTACTTTTATTAGGGCACTATTCGCGAGCGCAGTGTACAGTACACCATACCTTTTTGTTGCTATGTTATTTTCCATTGTTGCTAATTTTGCTGTCACAGTTTACAATCACATACTAGAAGAGCAAGGTAAAGGATATGGGATATCGCATTTTTGTCGTTTCGGCTGGAGTGCCAAAACAGCTTCCAGCGTGGGTTTTGTTCACGCAGTTTAGTTTACCCCGTACACTCGTTGCGTAGTGTATGTGATATCTTACTGCCTGTCCTGTCGCCGTGGCGCGCGGTGCGGGCGCACGCCGCGCATGAAGCGGTCGAGGTCGATGACGTCGGCGCCGGCCGCGGCCGACCACGACTCGGACGACGAGTGCGTCGCCATGCGGCCGCCGGCTGCAACACATCACCATCATCATCATCAGGACTCCGTGCTGCAAGCTCAGCACTCGTAAGTGTTATAACTACATAGTTGATAGATGTGTAGTGTACTACATATTCAATTGATTCAGGTGTTACTTTATATTTATTTATTTATAATTTACTTTCGTGCTTCCGCCACCAGTTAGTTCATGCAAACTATTGCTGGCCAGCGCCCACCCACTACTGTTAGCCCGCCAGCAATAGTTGATGCATGCGACCTTGGTCGATGCTGCTGCATCCGTTGAAGGTGCAGCAATATAGGCCGTCGTGCTTGCGACACATGTTTCGCCTCAACACGAGACATCTTCCCTCAGGCAGTGACCCCTAGATGTTGGTCGTTCGTTGCTTGCCAATCGAACGGAAGCACGCAAAGTAAATTATCTCAATGTAAACTTACACTACCATGGTTATTTATTGGTCGGCTCCGGTACATGGCTCCTACATATATATTTAATATAAAAACCTTGGTTTTGTGACTAAATGGCAGTTTGTCAAGCTGTTCGGCTTTTATCTTCTACTGGTCGTAAATTCTCGTGAAATTTTGTGACCAGCTAAGATAATTACATAAAAATATATTTTTAGAGTAATCAACTTAAGTTTTTGTATTTTTAAACAGACCTACCTACCTATGTATTTTCTTGCAAATATCACACTTTTATAAATGTATATAAAATAAAGAGGCTTTTGGGCAACCAATAAGCTTTGTAAACTGCTAAACAACTGCTCCGTGGCATGCTGGACGCTTTCTACATGACTAACGGCTCTTGTCAATGATGCACAAGTCTTTACATTGCGCAAAAAACTATTTGTTTAGAAGGGTGGAGAGGGAGCCCGAGCTCACCTGATCCGTTCTTCTAGCTAGTGGCGAGCTGGGCTCGCCCGGTGGCGGCCGCTAGCAGCATCTTCACAACACGCCGTGATAGCCCTCGCTGGCTGACGGAACTTTGACGTGACCATGGCGTGACAGAGATCGCGTCATTGGCTTACAAGCAGGTTGTGGTTAAAGAGGATTTATATCGTTTAATGAAACAAGTTTTGAACTGCAGTTACAGACATAAAAAAATCTTTGGCCTAAAATGAACTTTGAACAGACTTAATACAGGCACCTGAAACATTTATTGTCATGCGGAGATGCTGAGATGCTGCATGAAACATCAGAACAAGGAAATTACTTGGACTTTAAATTCTTTTCTTAAAAGTAATTTGAAAAAATTCTTTGCTATCCCTTTTACTTTTAAGTACATCCAGGAGTTTAAAGAGAGGAGGAAAGGGAGGGGAGGAGGACGCTGGAGGTGGATGAGGAGTAAGGGAGGGGAGGAAGGGGCGAGGAGGTGGTAGGGGAGGGGAGAAAGACGAAGTGGAGGGGGGGGGGGGGGAGAAGAAGACTGGATTTTTATATCTGTGGGATTTTTAAGCCAACATTGAAGAATAGAGTTTAGATTCCAATCAGGATCTTAGATGTCTCTATGATTCTTATAGGTTTTCAATCGTAACGTGAGTACCTGTTTGCAATTTTGCATTGATACTGGCGGCTGGGAATGAAAGGAAAAGAAAGTAAATGTGCCAAAATGTACTATTCACAAACTACGAAGAAGATACTATTTAGTACTATTGTATTGGTGTCATAGAGATAAGACAATGGTGTTGCCTTGAAGATTAAGCAATTAATTTAAAATTGTGAAAATATCAGTTAAGTAGTGCATAGCTAAGTAAAACAGTTCAATTGAGTGAGTGGTAAGTGTAAGTCCTACCCTACCAAAACACAAGGGCTATCGAAAATATAGTTTTATAGTCCCTCGCAGTTTCTGTATTCTATACCTACTGATTAGTGGTAGATTTATTTAATTACGATATACCTCTGTACGGCCAAATCACACGGATTGAGCCCCACAAACGTGTGATTTCATTGCATATAGGCTTGAATTATTTGCGGCTGCCCGACTGAGCGGAGCGGCCACTGCACCGGGAAATTGTAACTTAGGGTTATTAGTGTTTTTCAAGTCAACCTGTTTAAATAAACATCCAAGACCCAGGCCAATTTGAAAAAGATCATTCTAAACCGGGATCGTCTGGGTGACAGCGGATGCCTATTTATAAATAGGGCCCCATTATAT
Organism: Elegia similella; assembly: GCA_947532085.1. NCBI lineage: Eukaryota > Metazoa > Arthropoda > Insecta > Lepidoptera > Pyralidae > Elegia > Elegia similella. The sequence continues at coordinate 102,415 of OX383953.1, forward strand.
GCATTGCACTTTGATTGACCGCCAAATGTTGATTTTGAATAGAAGCAGCTGGTACATTTTTATTAAGTACTAGCTTTGGCCCGCGGCTCCGCCCGCGTCAATGTCGATCCCTCGGGATTAGTATTAGGTAGCCTATGTCCTTCTCCGTACTCCAGAGAACCTGTATGCAAAATTTCATTATGAACAAACTCACTTTCGCATTTATAATATTAGTAAGGAAGTAAGGATAAGGATTTTGTGTTTGTTACCATTCCAGACATGGACGCTACGCCCTCTCTATGTCCTAAGGAAAGGCGGAGCGCGGCGTGGACATCCAAGATTAGTATCCTGGCGAAATTCGACTTCATCTGCAGGGCCATGATAATTTTCTGCCTATTATTGTACATACCGGTGTACAACCGCGTTCCCTCGCTTCTGCCTGAAGGTCAGTTTTAATTGTGACCGGTTAAAAAATCTTCTATTATATAAATAAAGAGAATAATAATAGCCTTTATTTAACAATCTTTCTTAGAATATAGTCACAATAATATTTGTAACGACACCGGTATGTGAAGATTGTCTTGCTGTCCAGCATAGGCCTCCCCTAGAGTTAGAGACTAGTCCGTTGCAGGTGTGTTAATGCTATATATTGCTAGTAGAAGCTTCTTATTCTTTTATTATTTATATATTGCAAATAGCTAGCAATGCTTTTGAACCCAATTTTTTATTTTTAATCTACTATTGCATATTTAGTACTTAACTAAAACGTGACTTTGGCGTTCCCGTAATTTTAAATTGTAATTTGTGTCTATTTGTGAAGACCTATTATTGGATTTCTGTTTGCTACTTTATAAGCTATATTACTAATGTTGCTGTTGGTCATCCGAATGTATAAAATAAATAAAAATAAATAAATAAAATAAATAGAGTTCGCCATCGAATGCGATTCTGCGCTTGTCTTTTCCAAGCATGTCACGCTATTTTTTTGGGTGCTAATTAATCAGGATTCTTTTTAATAGCATTATCCGCCTCTAAAAATGTATGTTGCCTTCTAAATTACTAAGTCAGCCACAATTAACGAGCATCTAAATAATACCATCTTAGCCACTAGTTATCTTCTATGTAAGCCACTCTAAATACAACTCAGCATGATGGTTATTATTTAGCATCTAAATTTGTAACTTGCATTCTAACAGTAAACTTCTAAAATACTAATATTTGACATCAAAAAATATATTTATTTAGCTTCTATTTTTTTAACTCAGCATGTTTAAAATGTAACTTATCCCAAAATATTTGATCGTCATTATTTAGCTAAAATTGTCATCAAATAGTATAATATGGCCACTAATATTGAGGAGAGACAAAATAACTTTATTTTTGAAAAAAATGTTTATTAAATTACCATAATTTTACTAATAGTAATAGAGCTGGTACAAATTTTTGGGCAAGTATTTGAAGCAAGCTGAAAACTTGTCACATATAGACCGGCGGCCGGTGGCAGGATTTCCTACCTCATAAGATACCTGAATAAGACTAGTATGTAGTGAAAGTAGGTGCTTTGGAGGTGGGGGCCAGGTAGGGTTGCCAATCCCTAACCTGGAAGAACCATAAAAAAAAAGGTGTCAAAAACGTCAATTTTGGCCTAAAATTATCTCATCAGATACTCGAACGGGAGTTTGACGTAGTGAAAGATATCCTTATGGAGAGGTGAACCAGCTAAGGTTGCCTGCGGCAACCCTGGAAGAAGTCCAAGTTCAGCCACCCTGAAGGGGGCGATTTTTCATGGTAATTTATCTCATAAGATACCTCAATGAAACTAATGCCCGATGTTAGTTCTGAGGGTCGGGACTGCGGGGAGAATAAAATAGGTTGCCTGCGGCAACCCTGGAAGAACCCATGTTCAGGCACGTTTAAGACGTGGAATTTGAAAATTAAAGTAATTAAAAAAACCTCGGAACCATATCCAAAAGCACTGCAGGATTACGATCGTAACATTATTTTTAACCGACTTAAAAAAAATAGGTTTTCAATCCAATGTTCAATATATTCTCTAAAACTTTTAATTGCATTGTAACGAATATTAATTGATGTTTCATATTACATTTGATTTAGTGTAAGTTCCATCAAAATCGGTTCAGTAGTTTTCGAGATATAGGCCAATACGTATAACTGTGCAATTTTTTTAAATCTCATATAGTACATGAATGAAACTAGTGCCCGATGTTAGTTCTGAGGGTCCGAACTGCGAATAAAATAGGTTGCCTGCGGCAACTCTGGAAGAACCCATGTTCAGGCACATTTAAGACGAGGAATTTGAAAATTAAAGTAATAAAAAAAATCTCGAAACCATATCCAAAAGCACTGCAGGATTATGGATTACGATCGTAATATTATTATTAACCGACTTCAAAAAAAATAGGTTTTCAATCCAATGTTCAGTATATTCTTTAAAACTTTTAATTGCATTGTAACTAATATTAATTAATGTTTTATATTATATTTGATTTAGTGTAAGTTCCATCAAAATCGGTTCAGTAGTTCACGCGATATAGGCTAATATGTATAACGGTGCCATTTTTTTGTTATCTTATATTTTACATGAATGAAACTAGTGCCCGATGTTAGCACTGACGATCTTGTATATGAATAAAATAGGTTGCCAATCCGTAACCTGGAACAATCTAAGTTCGGGGATGAACTTGGATTCTTCCGGGTTACGGATTTATACGTGGAATTTGAAAATAATTCATTTAAAAAAGAAGTTGAAACCATATTTAATATATAATAATAGGCGAGATTACGATTGCGATGGTTCTTAATTGACTTAAAAAAAGTGAGGTTTTCTTTTCCATAACCTATTCGTTATGTTAATTATTTAATTATTTATATGTAAACATTAAATATTTTTCCCGGTTCGCCCGGGCCACACATCGTATGACTCGTCTACAGTAGTCCAACAGCGTTTCCCTTAGTTGGTTGTCTGCAAATGCTCTCAATGTATTTTCATGTGTAAACTCCATACCCAGTCCCAATCTTCTTCTTTTCGAATCAAAATGGTTATGTTTGCCTTCTATTATACAGTTTTTAGCCGTGTGGTTTTCGAAAGCCGTGTAGTTTCCGGCAGAGTAGAATAGGACCACTCCAAATCTTCCCATGGATGTCGTAAGAGGCGACTTAGGCAATACAAGATAAAAAACAAAACACATAAACATCAATGAGACCTCTCCAACCCGTCGCATGCCCCTTATATGTCCAGTGATATGACTAATGCCATCTGTTTCCCGTTTTAGGCTTCCTTTACGATTGTGAGTGCGAAGTAGTCCTCCTTACCGGGTTTGGGTATTGTTTTTATAACAACTCTTTTCCAGGTTCTGAGGAAATATCCGAGGCGTAAGGATGCGTTATATAGGGCAAGCATAACCTCAGGACAAGCCATAAGTGCATGGGTGCAGATATTAGCTGTGAAGCCATTATGTCCCGGGGCCTCTCTTGGGCTCATTCCATTCAGCACTGTAAGAAGCTCGTACATGCGAAACAGTTACATTGCATCGAGATGAGCGTTTTCCAGGGCCCGTACAATGTTTTCGGCTTCTTCTCGTATCGCTGCGAGGCTTCTTGAGTCATTCTAAGCAATGACTCAAGAAGCCTCGCCTATGTGTCGGTTGGATAAAAGGTTTCAGCCAGCAGTTCTGCGGACTTTTCTGGACACAAAAGGCCGCTTACGTCTGGATTTCTCATTAGTCTGTCCTTCTCCACCAGTCCACCCGCTTTCACAATCCTATAAGCCGTTCTCAGATGTTCTCTTTCTTTTAACAGCTTTCATCTCAGCCAGTAGCGGGTTCCACCACTTTATTAATTTACACTTCGTTTTAGGCTTAAGTTTGGGAATCGATGCTTCGCGAGCCCTTGTTACAATCTCCGAGTATCTGGCCACCAGGTCATCATGGCCTTCCCTATCTTTAATACGGCTGATTGAGTACTGGGTTATTTGATCTGCTAGGACTTTTCCTCTAACATTCTTTTCAAATATAGTCCAGTTAGCTTTCGCTGTTTGGTATTTCCTTGTACTAGTATTTTGGGGGGATTGTTGTTGTAATATTCAATTCACATATACCAGTTCCATGGTCATGGCTCTATTATCAGGCAAAGGTAGCAGATCTGCTTCTACTCGCCAGTAGTTAAACTTATTCGCAACACCGGGTGTGGCGAGAATAATGTCTGAAATACTCTTATATCGTTTATTGCCTCTGTAGACATAGAAAGTTGATTTATCACGGAGACAAATGCTCCGTATAAGCTAAAAGGTTACACTAAGACGTATTTGTTTCTAACTCGAAAACTATGTACTAACCTAGTTTAATGCAACTGGCAACAAGTTAAACCAAAATAATATAAAACAAGTAAAATTAACATAACCAATAGGCTATGGAAAAGATAACCTCACTTTTTTGAAGTCGGTTGAAAAGCATCGCAATCTTAATCTCGCATTGCTTTTGAATATGATTCCAACTTCCTTTTCAAATGATTAATTTTCAAATTCCACGTATAAATCCGTAATCTGGAACAATCCAAGTTCGAGGATGAACTTGTCCTCGAACTTGGATTGTTCCAGATTACGGATTGGCAATTATTCATATCAGGATCGTCAGTCCTAACAACCTGCACTAGTTTCATTCATGTACTATATGAGATAAAAAATGGCACAGTTATACGTATTAGCCTATATCTCGAGAACTAATGAACCAATTTTAATTAATATTACACTAAATCAAATGTAATGTGAATTCAATTCAATTCATTTATTTCATAACAAAAAACAATTGTGTTGAAATGTTTATCCTAGACTACAGACATATTTATTATAAATATTATAAACATATGTGGGTAATTAAATATAATTTATCCAATACAAAATGAAACATCAATTAATATTAGTTGCAATGCAATTAAAAGTTTTAGAGAATAAATTTAACATTGGATTGAAAACCTATTTTTTTGAAGTGGGTTAAAAATAACATTACGATCGTAATCCTGCAGTGCTTTTGGATATGGTTCCGAGATTTTTTTTATTACTTTAATTTTCAACTTCCACGTATTAAATGTGCCTGAACATGAGTGCTTCCAAGGTTATCGCAGGCAACTTACTTTTTTCGCAGTTCGGACTCTCAGAACTAACATCGGGCACTAGTTTCATTCATGTACTAATGAGATTTAAAAAAATGGCACAGTTATACGTATTAGCCTATATCTCGAAAACTACTGAACCGAATTTGATGGAACTTACACTAAATCAAATGTAATATTAAACATCAGTTAATATTAGTTACAATGCAATTAAAAGTTTTGGAGAATATATTGAACATTGGATTGAAAACGTATTTTTTTAAGTCGGTTAAAAATAACATTACGATCGTAATCCTTCAGTGCTTTTGGATATGGTTCCGAGATTTTATTTATTACTTTTATTTTCAAATTCCACGTCTTAAATATGCCTGAACATGGGTTCTTCCAGAGTTGCCGCAGGCAACCTAGTTTATTCGCAGTTCGGATTCTCAGAACTAACATCGGGCACTAGTTCCATTAATGTACTATATGAGATTTAAAAAAATTGCACAGTTATACGTATTAGCCTATATCTCGAAAACTACTGAACCGATTTTGATGAAACTGACACTAAATCAAATGTAATATGAAATATCAGTTAATATTAGTTACAATGCAATTAAAAGTTTAAGAGAATATATTGAACATTGGATTGAAAACCTATTTTTTTAAAGTCGGTTAAAAATAATATTACTATCGTAATCCTGCAGTGCTTTTGGATATGGTTCCGAGATTTTTTTTATTACTTTATTTTTCAAATTCCACGTCTTAAACGTGCCTGAACATGGGTTCTTCCAGGGTTGCCGCAGGCAACCTATTTTATTCGCAGTCCCGACCCTCTGAACTAACATCGGGCACTAGTTTCATTGAGGTATCTTATGAGATAAATTACCATGAAAAATCGCCCCCTTCAGGGTGGCTGAACTTGGACTTCTTCCAGGGTTGCCGCAGGCAACCTTAGCTGGTTCACCTCTCCATAAGGATATCTTTCACTACGTCAAACTCCCGTTCGAGTATCTGATGAGATAATTTTTGGCCAAAATTGACGTTTTCGACACCTTTTTTTTTATGGTTCTTCCAGGTTAGGGAGTGGCAACCCTACCTGGCCCCCACCTCCAAAGCACCTACTTTCACTACATACTAGTCTCATTCGGGTATCTTATGAGGTAGGAAGTCCTGCCACCGGCCCCCGGTCTAATACCTCTCCTATTATACCCCAACACGGAACTGCAGACCTGGCTGGTTAGTGGTAAATAGCGGGGCTAAATCATCCCCTGATTTTTTGGCAGCGTGGCTAGTAGAAAGTCTCACCAAAATAGAACCCTATTAAAATTTCAACCTGCCTCAAATTTATTTTTAAATTTTTTTGCAAATTTTTTTGCACGCATCTGGTAATTTTAAAACCCCGACTAAATCGTCTGGCTTATATTTTTTATACATAAAACATAAAAAATTGCATATTGTCACAAATATCTATATTTTTGGTAATGAAAAAAGAATATTAAAAAAAAAAATAGGGGTCTATTTAGTACCGCTACTAACCAGCCAGGTCTATAGTTCCGTGTTGAGGTACAGGTATGTGACAATTTTTTTAACTTGCTTCAAAAACCTACCTACCCAAAAATTGGTACCAGCACTCCTGCCTATCGATACATGAATCATGCCATATCATGTAGTGGCTATTTTTACGATAAAAGATGATGTATTATTTTACATGCTAAGTTATAATAAATGATGCTGACGGTAGAAGCTTGAATTATATTTTTTTGAGGACATAGTTTTGATGCTGTAAAAAGGAAAATGGTGACGAAATATAAAATCTGTGGCCGAGTTAGTAAATTAGGTGGCAACGTATAAATAAGAAGGATAAGTCATAATAATTGATGATCTTTATTTGACGCTTTCTATACAATATATAATTCATAATTCATTTATTCGTCGCTTACATGTTGCATAAAGTTGACAATAAAAGATAGTGCAGTATATACATGTACCCAGTCAGGGCGTTGCGATATAGTTGGCAGTGTAAAAAAGACGAATTAGTTTATTAGAGGCTATGTCATTTTCCCGTTGCTTAGTTATGAAATTAGAAGTTTGCTCACGTGGCCAACAAATAATTTTGTGGCTTAATTTATTATTTCCCATTTTTTTTTATATCGTCTTCCCAACTACGTCGCTGTCTCCCTCTGCTTCTTTTGTTTTGTCTCGGACACCATTCTGTTACTTCCTTAGACCATTTATCCTTTTTACTCCTAATCATATGTCCTGTCCACCTCCATTTTAGTTTTTTAATACAGTAAGTAACGTCTGTGATTCTAGTTTTCTTCCTTATAGTATCAAGTTTTATTTCTTCTATTCATTTGATGTTAATGTAAGCTACGTTCTATACTGTGTTGGCAAGTTTCTAATGTACTTATGTTATGATTAGTTAAGCTTCAGGTTTGGCATCCATATGTCATAACAGGCAAAATACACGAATTAAATATTTTGCTTTTCGCTTTCAGTGGTACGAGTGGGTTTTTCATTACCTCCTTGAGAGACCAGTATCTTTTCCATGCCAAAGTGACTCTATTGTTAATTTATGTCGTTGTTAGGTCTCTTGGGCATATGATCTATCCGAGGTACGTGTATTCCCTTACATATTCTATGATTATTCCGATAACAGTTCTTTATAGGGATGCTTTCCGAGTTTGACATTATTTTGGTTTTTTCCGTATTCATTGATATGTCCTACTTTATCACTTTCGTAAACCAGTTGTTCCAACATGTTTTGCAGGCTTTTTGAATCTTCCGAAATTATTATTAGATCGTCTGCAAATGTTAGGTGGTTTAGTCGCACTCCGTTGGTGTTTAATCCGTAGTTATCCCACTGGAGACGTCTAAACACGTGTTCGAGAACAGCTGAGAAAAGTTTGGGTGACAAAGGATCACCTTGTCTTACTCCTCTTTTTATTAGAAATAAATCTCCATCTCTTTCAGTTCTTATTTTTGCTTTCATGTTCTTATATATGTCGTAATCAATCGAATATTTTTTCTCCACTCCTTGTGTTTCTAAGGCTTCTGAAATTTTGGAGTATTTTAAGAAGTCGAACGCTTTTATAATCCACAAATACCAGGTAAAAGGTAATATTGTATTCACTACATTTCTAAATCACTTGTTTTATAGAGTGGATGTGATCTATTGTTGAAAAGTTATTGCGAAAACCTGCTTGTTCTTTGAGTTGGTTCTCAGCCAAAGTCTTTGTTAAACGATCTAGCAGTACTTTTGAAAATACTTTGTACACATTGAACATCAAGCTAATGGGTCTGTAGTTGGCTATATCATCTTTCTTCCCTTTTTTGTGTAGTAATATAATAGTTGATATAGTCCACTGTTGAGGTATATATATATTCTGTGCGTAAAATTTCATTAAATATCTCTGTGATAGTGTTTAACGTTACTTTGGATGATCCTATTAGCAGTTCATTAGATATACAATCTCCTCCGGGTGTTTTTCCTTTCTTCTTACCTCAGTATACAGGGGGTCTCGTCTTCGTCAGTTTAATAGTTGGTTGGATTCCTCTATTGTTATGTCGTTGTTGTATAAGTCACGGTTATACTTTGTGTTGTGGCTACTTCTAATATTTCGATTCTATTTGTGTTATTTTTTGAAGTTCTATCGAAATAAAATAAAACAACAAAGGGTAAAAAAATGAAACATTGTCAATTTCCAAGTTGCCCGAATATGTCTTTGCGACACACAGACTCAACAAAAATGCTTAAAACTTACTTGTGTCCAAATTGATGATAAACTTTCATTTAAAGATCAAATCGAGGCACTTTCTAATAGAATAAGGAAAGTGGTTAGTGTGATGCGAAAACTGAGAAATGTTGCAAGCATTGACACTTTAAAGTCGATATACTACGCGCTTTGTCAATCTATTATTATGTATTGCATCTCATGTTGGGGAAGTGCTGCCAAGACCCCTCATTCGAGCAGAAAGGGCTCAACGTTCCGTCCTTCAGAAACCATAGACATACGACATCAACACTTTCCAAAGTCGCTGAAATGCTCACCTCACAGGCGACAACTTTTTATTTTGAAAACTTCAGCGCTGGTGCACCAATCAGTTCAATGTCCTCGAGTAATTATGACGTATTGGTAAAGCGATATTGGTTGAGGACAGTGTAATCGCAACGCTACGATTTAGGACGACTATTTGCCGCCCGCGCTTGGTCACCTTGGAAGCGGCAGCATTGCCCACCGAAAAAGAAGTTACAGATGATGGAAATGTATAGGGAAATACCCTATCTTTGTAATAAAAAAACCGGTTAAGGGCGAGTCAAACTCGCGCACGAAGGATTCCATACCGTTATCTATAAAAAGTGCAAAAAATGGAATTAATATTAATATTAGTTTTATTTTTATTTAATTATTTATTTAGCTAAATATCCTGTGAATATTTCAACTGTAGCCGTTATCAATATCGATCAACAAGCAATAAAATCATGTTTGTTGCATGAGAGCCTCCTTAAATATTTATTTTATTCTATTTTTTTGTATTTGTTGTTATAGTAGCAACAGAAATACATCAGCTGTGAAAATTTCAACTGTCTAACCATTACGTTTCATGAGATACAGCCTGGTGACAGACGGACAGACAGACAGACGGACAGCGGAGCGAAATTAATAGGGTCCCGTTTTTACCCTTTGGGTACGGAACCATAAAATGACAAAAACGATTTTAATAAGCCATTGGATACCAGACATAACAAATATTCATATTGCTCGGAATTAAAATCGTTTTTTTCTTAATGATACATTTTCTTTAACCCAGCATTTTCTCTTTTTCCTTTTTTTTTAATATCTATTGTTCCCGTAGCAGTGGGAAATGGGGCTAAGGCAAGCCCCACTTATTTTCTGTTGCTTTGATAAATACGGCGCCATACATACTCTTTCAAATCTGTGATTGATAGGGACGTGCAACCCGAGAGCAATCGGTCGATGGACTGTGCGTTGTCCCGATTTAGAAATCAATTTAGTGTAGTGTGATCACTAGCTTCCAATTTAGGTTCCTAATACGTTCCTAATTAGATTTTCTACAAATTGGATAGTGTAATAAGCGTAAGTCGTATAGTTTTTCGAGTTCCTACTCCTTCAGTAACTGTCGTCACTGATTTATAGTTATTCACAAAAATATTTTACTATCTTTACTTACACATAACGTCACTACTATATTGCACTGAACTATATTTTTTTTTGTACTTTAAGTAATTTAAAATATGCTATAAACAATTTTAATGACTATCGTTAACGGAGCTAATGTTTACATGGCGAGTGCTGCCCTCTGACCTCCTGCGTGGTAAACACAGCCCGGGTGTTTAAGACCTATAAGGCACGGTCAGCATGTTGGTGGGCGTTAGGTATAAAACGGAATAAAATAGTGATGGGTTGCTAGCCGCGGGAACACATTTTACGTTTCTCATTTTCTCCCATGCCAGCATAAAAGAATATATAAATTGATCTAGCACCAAATGAAAAATTTCTTCATTTTACAGGTCCAGCCACCGACTGGTCTATGCGCACCAACCGTGACACGAAAATATATGTTCAACCCAACAACGTTACCACAGTTCATCAACCGGCATATTTATGCCCGAAAGCTACGAGGGACAAGAAAAATAACCTCTTTTTACTCATAGTCGTCTGTTCTTCCACCACAAACTTCGACAGAAGACAAGCCATCAGAGAAACGTGGGGCAGCTACGCCGTTTACCTAGAAACGTCGCAAGTATTCCACAAAATCAGAGATAAATATAACAACTATTATTATCACACTTACAATTCTTACGCGGGTCCTGTGAGAAGCCCGAGCGAGTATGGAAGTACGGTTAAACGCTTTATATCTAGCTTTCGCCAGTTAATATTAGAATTAGCTAAAGCATTGAGTTATCTAGTTAATGATAAGACTAAAGAGGAACCTGAAAAGCGATTTGAAGATGACATTTATGTAACTGACGAATCTACAAAGATAAAACCGGACTATGATGATAGTGATTATTATATCCATAAAATGTTAAGAATAGTGAGATTAGAATACCCCAAAAACCGGCGAGGTGAATTATCTGTCCCTGTGCCTGATTACAAAGTAGTTTTCTTGTTGGGATTGCCAGAGGACGACAAGAACCCCCGAGGGTTCCTTCAGGGTAAACTCGACAATGAGGTGGCAAAGTATGGAGATGTGATACAAGAAGGATTTGTTGATTCTTATAATAATTTAACTTTGAAGACTTTAATGATGCTGAAGTGGATAAATAATAATTGTGGGGAGAGTGGTAAGTTCCTATTCTTCTCCATTATTTAGCTCATTCATAACATAACTTGTTTTTTTATCATTTATTTATTACGTTTATATAGCCATTACACCCTATACATGGAATTTTTAGGACAAATATATATTGTAGGATAGGAGACTTATGTTGTGTTTTCAAAACAATTTAGAAAACTATCATCATCAATCAATACTAATAATTAATCTGTAAGGGTTGGTCATGGAGTAAGTTACTTTGTTTTCAGATATATCGTGTTTATAAGCTCTATGCGTGATGATGAGGATTTTTAATTTTTTTTTCTTTATGTATGTATATATGTATTGACCTCCATAACTCATAAACGAAATAACCTAATTTATGAAACTTGGTAGATATACATTTAGGCGTACAGGACACAGGATAGGCTACTTATTTTTTTCTCCTGTCACGATAACACGGTGCATACAAACATAACATTAAATGTACGCGAACGAAGTCGCGGGCATTGCTGGTATCTTATAGAATCTTAGTTAATTGTACCAGAATCTTAGATTCGGCGATTCTGTGGTTGAGCAAAATCCAGTTAAAAAAGGTATATAAAGTTTGCCGATGTAATTGGGCACCTAATGCGATGTATGTAATGTAATTTGCTTTATTTTGATGTCGTCTCAAGTGCGGAATAATTCCATCCGGCTGCATGCAGGCAGTTTTGATCATGTTCTCGGACTGCGAGCACGTTGTCTGTTCATGTAGCGTAGCCTGTCCTCGGCGGAATTGCATGGATTTCACTCTCAGGCCTTGTCTAGGGTTCCGTACTCAAAAGGTAAAAACGGGACCCTATTAATATCGCTCCGCAGTCCGTCTGTCCGTCTGTCACCAGGCTGTATCTCATGAACCGTGGTAGTTGAAATTTTCACAGATGATGTATTTCTGTTGCCACTATAACAACAAATGCTAAAAAAATAGACTAAAATAAATATTTACGGGGGCTCCCATACACAAACGTGATTTTTACGATAACTGATAGCTTGAATTATTCACAGAATATTTAGTTATATATTTACTTTAAAAATATATAATTTAATTAAAAATATATAATTTAATAAAAGTAAAATTAATATTAAAGGGGGCTCCCATACAACAGACATGATTTTTTTGCCGTTTTTATAAATAACTAGCTTTCGCCCGCGGCTCCGCCCGCGTCAATGTCGATCCCTCTGGAATAGTACTTTTTCCCGGGATAAAAGGTAGCCTATGTCCTTCTCCGCACTCCAGAAAACTTGTATGCAAAATTTCATCATGATTGGTTCAGTAGTTACGGCGTGAAAGCGTAACAAACAAATAAACAAACAAACAAACAAACTCACTTTCGCATTTATAATATTAGTAAGGATAAGGATAAGGATGGTGATGGAAGAACCCTTCGTGCGCGAGTCCGACTCGCACTTGGCTGATTTTTCTATCTCCATAAGCAGGAATGACTGAGCCTTCGAAATTGTGTTTATTTCCTACAGCGTGTTTAATATTATTGTTTAACACCAGTGCGCTATATCCTCAAGACCGACGACGACACGTTCGTCAACGTGCCGCAGGTCATCGCGAACCTCAGGAAGAGGTCTCAGGAGTTTGACGAGAAAACAGCTACGTATCCTAGTAAGGACAAGGAGTATCTGCTCATCGGACATCTCATCCATGGGGCGAAGCCGGAACGGAACCATCATGAGAAATGGTGAGTGAATTAGCTTATCTAATCGTGACTTCGTAAGCCGTCGCAGTTTTATTCAAAATGCAGGTATGGCATCGGGCACGCGCGACCAGCCGTGTCCAGGCCGAGCTACTTGGTTTCGTCAATACATCCGAGTGAGTAACTTCCCAGTACCTTCATTCCATTCCCAAATCCACATATTTGTATCCTTCCCCAGCTTAAAAATACTTCCGTTAGGCAGCAGCGTCCGAAGCACAAGAAGCCAAAGAAACTGCACTCGCCAACCCGTCTGCCAAGCGTGGAGTATGGCCAATGGAACGAATCCCTTGGAGAGATCTTTGTCCAGCATTGGACTTCTTACGGCTGAAATGATCATATTGTTGAAGTCACGGTCAAAAGTAAGTGGCAGCTGCTCTCTCTGTTTGCATCTCTGTAAATTTTGGTATTTGAATTTAATCATACGTAAATTATCGTGTAAATACCAGGTACACTCCACGCTCCATGTACAGCGGCCGCGTGTACCCCAGGTTCCTGTCGGGTTCGGCGTACGTGGTGTCGGTGCCCGCCGCTCAAGCCCTCTACAAAGCTGCGCTTAAGACTAATTTCTTCCATTTAGAAGATGTATATATTACCGGTGAATACAACATTTCCTTTCTACACAACTGTGTTCTTTTTTAAGCAAGAAAACAATTGTTTTCAAGATTGACCAGATTTGCCGAGTTGATGTCGGTGGAACATATACGTCTGCATACAAATATTATAAGCAAAAACACATTTTTTTATCGACAAGACAATAGTGAGTTGTACGGTGCAGCCGTACATTTTCGCTGGCTCATCATTTTGCGCTATGTGCGTCATTTTTATTGCAACAATTGTCAGTACACGTTTTGGCTAGCATACAGCTACGCGTACTCCCGATCGCCGCAATAGTGATCAAATTATCATTTCTATCATATATCATTAGTGTTTCCAATAGTATCAGTTTAGTGTAGCAGTTATCAGTATCCATAATCAGTGTAAATTAGTGTGAAAGACAATATATACATTTTATATTGAACCTGCCAGACTTTAATTTATCACCTCGTCAATCAATCAAGCATTCATATGTACGGGTGATCAGGGGCCCGTACATTGTGGTCCTTCGAGTGAACAGAACAGAACCTTGCAAGTGAACATAGTGCAGCAGTGAACATTACCACTGGACAGTGTCTGTGTTTCGTGAGTGAGGACTGAGCTATCCAAGCAGTATCAACATCAAGCATCAGCAGTATCAAGCACATCACTAGCTCATCAGGGCGGGAAACTCAACATCCAGCAGTATCAGAGAGGATCATACAAGTAAGATCTTTCCAATTTACTTATCATGTCCAGCATGGAGGATCTGTTAGCAACTCAACAGCAGATAGCAACATCAATTGAGCAGACATACACTAACTTCAAAAAAGACGGCTCCGACAGGAAAACCGTTGATTATATTAAACGCAGACTAGATACTTTAGATGGGTATTGGCGTGAATTCCAAACTAATCACGTCAATCTCTGTAGTTTTGGGATCAGGAATCATACATACTTCACCACTGATCACTATAATGTGGTGAAGGAGCGTTACGATATTGTGCGTGCAGCAATTGAAACTTATCAACCCGTAAGCAGGCCGACAACACCGGTACTGAAACCAGCAGCACTCCAGGTTCCAGGACCGTCGGGATCATTGTCCGTTTCCAAGGGCACCGAAAGCAAAACCGAGGACATGTTGAAAAAGCAGGCTAGCAATTTCCGAGCTTTTAAGCGAACTGTCTCGGCTATTAACCTCGATTCGGTGTCGGAAAAGTGGGAGTTAGAAGATCTTTTAAAAACATTGCAATCACGTTGGGCATTAATTGATTCCCTGCATTGGGAACTCGATAAAGAAGCAGACGGTTCTATTAATTCTGAATATGAATCGATGTTTTCTCACTATGAGCAAATTTATAACGATACTAAAAAATCTATTAATAGAAAGCTCTGGCCAGCGTCGCACAGAGAAAAGGTTACTGAGAAGATGGTCATTCCCATTTTCTCGGGCCAGTATAATCAGTGGTCCTCGTTCAAAGATCTTTTTATTGAAAGTATTTACAGCAATCCGCATATCACTAACGCACAAAAGATGCAATTTTTGAAGGCTAAGGTGAGAGGAGAGGCGGAGCGACTCATTCAGCACTTATCAATCAGCACGGATAATTACCCTATATCTTGGGATATCCTTAATCATAGGTACAACAACCGCAAATTGTTATTTACGTCGCACGCTAATACCTTACTATCACTGCCTTCCAGCCAAAAAACATCAATTGGTCATATTAAACGTATACATGACGTAGCATTAGAAAGTTTAAACGCTATAAAAAATCTAGGGGTCGACATTACATCTTGGGACCCACTAATTGTACATATTTTGTCACAAAAATTAGATCAGGACACCTATAATGAATATGTACAATCGGTTAAGCAACCACGTGAATTGCCAGTACTCAAAGAATTTTTAGCCTTCTTAGAAAGTAAATTCACTAGTTTAGAAACATTTGGTCGCAATACAAGTAACCAATATGCATCGAATAGTAGTAAACCCACTATTCAAAATCAAAAACAACATGTTTATAGACATGCATATTCTTCTAATAGCACTAATAAATCATCATCGGATCAAAGTAAGAATAACTCATCATCTAATTTGCAATCAAAACGTTTTAAATGTGTAGTGTGTAGTAGCAATGATCACGCCATATTTCAGTGTCAGAAATTTTTGGATATGTCCCCTTTCAATAAAAAACGTTTTCTAAAAAATTCTAACATTTGTAACAATTGCCTTTATGATCACCGTGGTAAAGAATGTTATTCCGAAAAAAGATGTCGTAATTGCAATGAACGACACAATACCATTTTACACGAGGCATTTGCTAGCAACCAGACACCGTCGACATCAAACGGCGGGCCGGCCACACAGGCCACGCCACCGGTATCACGCGGCACCTACGTGTCCGCACAAGGTGATACATCGGAAATATTATTAGCAACTGCACTTATTAGGGTACAAAAAGCAGATGGTACATATCAACAACTACGAGCTCTTATCGACCAAGGGTCGCAAGCTTCGTTAATTTCGGAAAACGCAGCCCAACAGTTAGGCATTCCTCGACAAAGTACCAAGGGGAAATTAATATCAGGCATAGGAAATAAACCAAGTAGTTGTAAGGGATCGCTTATCATTAATTGCGCTTCTATATATAGCGACTACTCGTTTCAAGCTAATGTGTGTATAATGAAAACATTAACTAAGCATTTACCGAACACATCATTCAATAAAATATCCAGCCCATACTTGGAGAATATTCAGCTAGCTGACCCCGAGTATTACATACAACGACCGGTGGACCTTCTGTTGGGTGCGGAGGTCTATGCGGAAATATTATTACAGGGCGTTTGTAAACCGAGCAGTACTTTACCTATTGCCCAACAGACTAGACTCGGGTGGATTTTAAGCGGTACATTAAACAACACGTTACACTGTAACATCGTCATTAGTGAGATAGAGGACATCAGTAGGTTTTGGGAAATTGAGGATATCAATGAAGAGCAAAATATATCAGAAAAGGATCAAAGAATTATTGAATTTTACAAATCTACGACTATCAGACGCCAAAATGGACAATATGAGGTTAGGCTACCATTAAAATTAAATTTTGAAAAAATATTAGGACAGTCTCACGGCAAGGCGATTGCGCAATTTAAACAATTAGAGCGGAAATTCGATCAGCAAAGGGAATTCGCACAACAATATAAATTATTTATGAACGAATATATCGCGCTTGGACATATGACACTTGTTCAAGGAATCGCAACCACACAATTATTTTTACCTCATCATGGCATTCATAAGGCCGAATCTCCATCAAATAAGTTTCGCGTTGTATTCAATGCCTCATCAAAAACATCTTCTGGGCACAGCCTTAATGATGTCATGGAACAAGGGCCCAATCTGCAGCAGGACTTGCAACGTCTAATCATTGAATGGAGGCAGTTTAAGTTCGCTTTCACTGCAGATTTGGAAAAAATGTTTCGTTACATTTGGCTAAATGAAACAGACCAAAACTTACAGCAAATCGTGTGGAGAGACAGTCCACACGAGCCGATTAAATCATACAAACTAGCTACCGTAACATACGGTACAAGAGCGGCTCCTTTTCTCGCGATGATGACCTTGCGTCAACTCGCACATGATGAGAAATTGAACTATCCCGATACGGAAGCAATCAGCGTCCTTGAAAGATCATTTTTCATGGACGACGCCCTTTACGGGTCCCATAATATTGAGCATGGGAAGAAGTTACAGAGAGATTTAATAAACTTGTTAAAAGCAGGCGGGTTTAATTTACGGAAATGGCGATCGAACTGTACAGAATTATTGGCAGGCGTAGAGTGTGAACAAAGCGATCAGCAAGAGTTTGACTTCAAGCAACCGGAGTCAGCCAAAACATTAGGTCTTAGTTGGCACCCATGTGAAGACACATTTATATTACAGTTTAAAGTAGAAATGCCTAAGTCTGTATCAATGACAAAACGAGCATTATTATCAGCAATATCAAAATTTTTCGACCCATTAGGTTGGATCTCCCCACTCACCACCAAGCTTAAAATATTATTTCAAAAAAGTTGGTTATTAAAAATTGATTGGGACGACTTGTTACCTGAACATATATATAGAGAGTGGGTAAAAATAACAGAAAACATAAATAGCATCGAACCTTTCACTTTACCAAGGTGGCTAAACACACACCAAGGTGGAACGATAGAGTTGCATGGCTTTTGCGATGCCTCAACAAAGGCTTACGCATGTGTTATCTATTGTAAAATTTTCAATCAGGATAAAATATCAATCAATTTGGTGGCAGCTAAAGCAAAGTTAGTTAACACAAATAAATATACAGCTACAATACCGAGGTTAGAGTTATGTGCAGCACTCCTCTTATCAAAATTAATGAAAAAAGTTCGAGAGTGTTTAAAAGATTATAATATTAAAATCTTTTGTTGGGTAGACTCCATGGTTGTGCTGGGTTGGCTTAACGGGGAACCAAGTCGGTGGCAAATATTTGTCGCGAATAGAGTGACTCAAATTACAGCAATCATACCGCCCAACAAATGGAGGTATGTAAAGTCAGAAGACAACCCAGCCGACTGCGCGAGCAGGGGATTAGACGCAGTACAGCTCCATGATCATAAACTGTGGTGGCAGGGCCCGACGTGGCTCCCACAGTATCAGGAAAAAAAAAGCATAGATATCATTTATACTACTAATCAAGATGAAAAAAAATATAAACACACTAACATGGTCGTAAAAACCGATGGGGAAAATTCTATCATACAATATTTATTAGAAAAATTTAGTTCATATATTAAAATTAAACGAATATTGGCGTGGATATTACGATTTATAAATAAAAAGAGAAGCAAGCAAGCATTTTTATCATTATACGAATTAAATAAAGCAAATAAATTATTAATTAAACATGCACAGCAAGAAATATTTTCTGAAGAAATAAGCAGTCTACAAAAACAAAGCAAAATCAAATCAAGCAGTAAAATACTAAACCTAAATCCTTACCTTGACTCAGATGGCATCCTAAGAGTCGGCGGGAGACTCCAACACGCGTTGTTACATGATGATGTCAAGCATCCCATAATATTGCCTTCAGACAGTATCTTATCAGCATTAATCATCGATTATACTCATCATGTACTTACCTTCCACGGGGGAGCAAGGGTGACATCGGCGACACTGCGACAAAAATATTGGTTATTAGGTGGTAATCGAGCGGTTAAAAAGAGGTTACGTAATTGTGTTACGTGCCGAAAGCATAGCCCTATTAAACAGCAACAGCTGATGGGTGACTTACCACCAGCTCGATGTAATGCCGCCACACCCTTCTACAACACCGGCTGCGATTTAACAGGCCATATGTATATCAAAGCCAACAAGGGTCGTGGTATAAAAACAACGAAAGGATACGTAGTTGTCTTTATATGTATGGCAACTAAACTTGTTCATCTTGAACTAGTATCCGACCTAACATCATCGGCGTTCCTCGCAGCATTAAAGAGGATGGCAGCTAGGAGAGGCTGTCCGCGCCACATGTACAGCGACAACGGGACCAACTTTGTTGGCGCCAGCAAGATCTTAGAGCAAGAGTACGAACATTATCAAAAATTGTTTAACGACGAGCAGCTCTTAACAGATATCACCAACATGGAGGTACAATGGCATCCGAACGCGCCCTCCTGGGCCTCAGCAGGGGGTCTCTGGGAGGCCGCGGTAAGAAGTCTGAAGCATCACTTGAAGAGGGTGATTGGTGATCAAAAACTCACATACGAGGAGTTTTATACAGTATTGACACAGTTGGAAGCAGTGTTAAATTCTAGGCCTTTATGCCCTTTAACAGAGGATCCAGAGGATCTAGATTTTTTAACCCCATCGTCATTTATCAATATCAATACCAATCTAAACATTTTGGAAACAGAGTCAGATATGCGCACGCGGTGGTATCTGACTCAAAAAATAGTTCAAGATATTTGGCGGCGGTGGCGAAGTGAATACCTCACCCAACTGACAGCCCGCAGCAAGTGGAGATCAAAAACAAATAACCTACAACTAAACGACATAGTAACTATACATGACGACAATCTTCCGCCGGGAAAATGGGCAATGGGTAGAGTGACAGAGCTCCATTATGGAAAAGACGGCTTAGTACGGGTCGTTACATTAAAAACAAAAAACGGGTACATCAAACGTCCCATCATCAAATTATCACCATTGCCGGTCAACAAAGATACAGGGAAAGGTCAACAAACTGTACAAACGAATCAGGTTAGAAAGCGATCATTAAAAAATGGTTTAGTATCTTTGGTGACTGCGTTATTATTTTTTATGAATATAGTGACAACAACATACGGTTCTTTTAATGTAACACAGCTTAATTCCAATCAGACACTTTACTTTGATCGTATTGCAAACATGCAATTAACGCGTGATGAGTGGAAGTTGGTTAGTTATTACAATATGGATCCCTACTGGCAAGGTATATCCGCTTGTGAGCAATACATATCATATCTAAACTCTATTTGTACTCAAATAAAAGATAATACGCATTGTAAACTTATAGCAATTCAATTAGATCAAGAATTCTCAGAACTGAGTTACTATAATACTATGCTGCTAAGTCAGCACTCTAGTACGCGTGCGCGGGCCAGACAGCGTCGGCGCCGCGGGCTTATCGACGGAGTCGGGTATCTAGCTAATAGTCTCTTCGGAGTACTGGATGCTCGCTTCGCGGAGAAATATCAGTCAGACATTCAACTTACGCGCGACAACGAACATCATTTAGCATCCCTTATTAAAAATCAAACATCGATCATAGAAGCAGAGTTCAATGTTTTAAAACGTCATCAAGATTCTATAGATAAACAACACAAAATGTTAAACCAACTATCATTAAAATTAGATAATATTGCCTTAGAAACTAACAAAGAAATCAGATTAAATTATGTTATCAGCGACTTTAGTTTAGGAGCTTTAGCCGCAAGCAACATATTGCGACACCTTAAAAATATACAAACAACGCTATTAGACACTATTACAGACATTTATCACGGACGTTTCAATTTTCATTTGATATCTCCAGAGCAATTAAAAGAACAACTTAGCATAATTTCGAGTCATCTTTCTAAAGATCTCTCACTTCCGATCAACGTACAAACAGATCTAAAAAACATTTATCATTTATTGAAAGTTCGAACTAGATTGTCCGATGATTATTTATTGTTCGAAATAAGGTTGCCATTAGTAAGCCGAGACGCTTATGACATCATGCGCATCATACCCATACCGCACGTGTCAAACAATAGCATGGTCAGCGTTGCTCCCGTCTCGGAGTACGTGGCTATTAACTTACATAGAGATTCTTATTTACAATTATCTAAATATGATATACAATCATGTACACATGATAATATCGATAGTTTTATATGTTTTATTCAGAAACCAGTTTTTCAAATCACCAGTAATGAAAAGTTTTGTTCGATACAACCGAACATTAAAAAATGTGAAATTAAAACTACTAAATGTACAAATCAATGGATCGAGACCCACAAGGTCAACAAGTACTTTTTCTTCTGTTGCGATCGCTGTCCTATTCGTGTCTTATGTGATGATCAAGTAGGTTTATATCAATTAACAAAATCTGGAATCATAAGTATTGATCATGGATGTACTTTAAAGGCGGAAGGCCTTACAGTTTTTTCGCATTACGAAGGGAATAGTGCCTTCAATATTAATCAAACAATATCAACTTTCAAAATTGAGCCCATTAATCATATTTTAAATCTTTCTATTCCCACGGCCGAACTTGAAGGTTATGCCGAGTTGAACAGTTCCAAAGATTTACAACAGATCCACCAGCAGATCAAGAATATACAGAAAAATTCAGACATATCAGATCGAATGTCATATCATGATGTACATCATTACACAGCCTTTTATACCGTCCTTGGAATCTCGGTCATAGTTGCCCTAGCATTTTGGTGGGGAAGGATCCGGAGGATCAAGCAGCAGCGTCAGCAGCCAGTCAGCCCTCAAACAGAGCCTGACGTACCCTCAAACACCACTGAAGTCGAGATGTACACCCTTCCTCGTCGCTCCCGGTCGCGGGCGACGACCGAACCTCATACCAGTAGTGAGCAGTGCAGAAATATCAATAGTGAAGTTCAGTGCGACTCTCAGTATAGTGAAATTTCGGAAAAAGTGCATAAAGTGGACAAGAGTACAACGCCTATAGTGAGAAAGGCCGAGTTCAAATAAGGACATTAGTAACTAGTTAGGATTGTAAATTCACCTTGTAACCCATCATCCAGCATCTTTCTTCATCATACAGCATCTTTCTTCTGAGGCCGCGAGCATGTACGGTGCAGCCGTACATTTTCGCTGGCTCATCATTTTGCGCTATGTGCGTCATTTTTATTGCAACAATTGTCAGTACACGTTTTGGCTAGCATACAGCTACGCGTACTCCCGATCGCCGCAATAGTGATCAAATTATCATTTCTATCATATATCATTAGTGTTTCCAATAGTATCAGTTTAGTGTAGCAGTTATCAGTATCCATAATCAGTGTAAATTAGTGTGAAAGACAATATATACATTTTATATTGAACCTGCCAGACTTTAATTTATCACCTCGTCAATCAATCAAGCATTCATATGTACGGGTGATCAGGGGCCCGTACAGTGAGTCTTGAAACAGACGACAACCAACTTTAATAGGTCATCAAGCGTGGTAATCAAATTCATTTTTTTTTTCGAGCCATCATGTGTCCCACTGCTGGGCAAAGGCCTCCCTCCACTTCTTCCATTCTTCTTCTTCTTCAATCAAATTCATACGAGTATAAAATAAAAAATGTTTTGTGTGTGTGGTATTTTGTGTGAAAACTGAAAAATGCCTTGTGGCGTCATAATTAACAGCAATAGCCCAAAAATTGCATGCACTGCATCCATGCATATTTTCTATCGGACTTAGCAGTACCTAGGCGTCATCTATGTACATCTATCTGTGGTTCCAGGCATGTGCTCAGCCCGCGCGTCGCCTCGCATCGTGCCCCACGATGACCAATCCTTTTGCTACTGGGCCCGCGTCACTCGCTGCGTCACACGAGCGACCGCGCATAGGGTTCCAACCCAACACATGTACAGGATCACAGCTGACATGCTCGACGAAAAGAGAGTAGATGGGTAAGACCTATGAGGATGGTCTGAAAAATTTCCGACTTCTGCGTGAAGATAGCTGCACTAGTCAATAAAAGCTAGTGAATGTTTTAGCCATTTTGGACGCGCAGTTTTTAGTCTACAGTCGTTTATATGAGTCGATGTTTTGTGCTTCACCAACACCACGTGCCGTCTCACACTTCAGCGGTCGCCATGGCGGTGGCAAGAATCCACGACGGATTACGGTTTGAACTGCTTGACCATCCGCCTTACTTACTAGATCTAGCCCCAAGCTACTTTTTTGGCCTCATCTAAAACTGCGGTCGAAGAACAGAGAGGGGAGGTTATCACATTAGTGAACAATTATTTTACAGAGAAAAACTCCGAGAAAAATATTTCGACGGGTTACAGATAGACCGGCGGCCGGTGGCAGGACTTCCTACCTCATAAGATACCTCAATGAGACTAGTATGTAGTGAAAGTAGGTGCTTTGGAGGTGGGGGCCAGGTAGGGTTGCCACTCCCTAACCTGGAAGAACCATAAAAAAAAAGGTGTCGAAAACGTCAATTTTGGCCAAAAATTATCTCATCAGATACTCGAACGGAAGTTTGACGTAGTGAAAGATATCCTTATGGAGAGGTGAACCAGCTAAGGTTGCCTGCGGCAACCCTGGAAGAAGTCCAAGTTCAGCCACCCTGAAGGGGGCGATTTTTCATGGTAATTTATCTCATAAGATACCTCAATGAAACTAGTGCCCGATGTTAGTTCTGAGGGTCGGGACTGCGAATAAAATAGGTTGCCTGCGGCAACCCTGGAAGAACCCATGTTCAGGCACGTTTAAGACGTAAAATTTGAAAATTAAAGTAATAAAAAAAATCTCGGAACCATATCCAAAAGCACTGCAGGATTACGATCGTAATATTATTTTTAACCGAGTTAAAAAAAAATAGGTTTTCAATCCAATGTTCAATATATTCTCTTAAACTTTTAATTACATTGTAACGAATATTAATTGATGTTTCATATTACATTTGATTTAGTGTAAGTTCCATCAAAATCGGTTCAGTGGTTTTCGAGATATAGGCCAATACGTATAACTGTGCAATTTTTTTAAATCTCATATAGTACATGAATGAAACTAGTGCCCGATGTTAGTTCTGAGGGTCCGAACTGCGAATAAAATAGGTTGCCTGCGGCAACTCTGGAAGAACCCATGTTCAGGCACATTTAAGACGAGGAATTTGAAAATTAAAGTAATAAAAAAAATCTCGAAACCATATCCAAAAGCACTGCAGGATTACGATCGTAATATTATTTTTAACCGACTTAAAAAAAAATAGGTTTTCAATCCTATGTTCAATATATTCTCTAAAACTTTTAATTGCATTGTAACTTATATTAATTGATGTTTTATATTATTGTTGATTTAGTGTAAGTTCCATCAAAATCGGTTCAGTAGTTCACGAGATATAGGCTAATACGTATAACTGTGCCATTCTTTTAAATCTCATATAGTACATGAATGAAACTAGTGCAGGTTGTTAGCACTGACGATCTTGTATATGAATAAAATAGGTTGCCAATCCGTAACCTGGAACAATCTAAGTTCGGGGATGAACTTGGATTCTTCCGGATTACGGATTTAAACGTAGAATTTGAAAATTAATCATATAAAAAAGAAGTTGAAACCATATTTAATATATAATATAATAATAGGCGAGATCACGATTGCGATGGTTCTTAATTGACTTCAAAAAAGTGAGGTTTTCTTTCATAACCTATTGGTTATGTTAATTATTTAATTATTTATATATAAACATTAAATATTTTTCCCGGTTCGCCCGGGCCACACATCGTATGACTCGTCTACAGTAGTCCAATAGCGTTTCCCTTAGTTGGTTGTCTGCGAATGCTCTCAATGTATTTTCATGTGTCAACTCCATAACCAGTCCCAATCTTCTTCTTTTCGAATCAAAATGGTTATGTTTGCCTTCTATTATACAGTTTTAGCCGTGTGGTTTACGATAGCCGTGTAGTTTCCGGCAGAGTAGAATAGGACCACTCCAAATCTTCCCATGGATGTCGTAAGAGGCGACTTAGGCAATACAAGATAAAAAACAAAACTCATAAACATCAATGAGACTTCTCCAACCCGTCGCATGCCCCTTCAATGTCCAGTGATATGACTTATGCCATCTGTTTCCCGTTTTAGGCTTCCTTTACGATTGTGAGTGCGAAGTAGTCCTCCTTACCGGGTTTGGGTATTTTTTTATAACAGCTCTTTTCCAGGTTTTGGGGAAATATCCGAGGCGTAAGGATGCGTTATATAGGGCAAGCATAACCTCGGGACAAGCCATAAGTGCATGGGTGCAGATATTAGCTGTGAAGCCATCATGTCCCGGGGCCTCTCTTGGGCTCATTCCATTCAGCACTGTAAGAAGCTCGTACACACGAAACGGTTACATTGCATCGAGATGAGCGTTTCAGTATCCAGGGCCCGTACAATGTTTTCGGCATCTTCTCGTATCGCTGCGAGGCTTCTTGAGTCATTCTAAGCAATGACTCAAGAAGCCTCGCCTATGTGTCGGTTGGATAAAAGGTTTCAGCCAGCAGTTCTGCGGACTTTTCTGGACACAAAAGGCCGCTTCCGTCTGGATTTCTCATTAGTCTGTCCTTCTCCACCAGTCCACACGCTTTCACAATCCTATAAGCCGTTCTCAGATGTTCTCTTTCTTTTAACAGCTTTCATCTCAGCCAGTAGCGGGTTCCACCACTTTATTTATTAACACTTTGTTTTAGGCTTAAGTTTGGGAATCGATGCTTCGCGAGCCCTTGTTACGATCTCCGAGTATCTGGCCACCAGGTCATCATGGCCTTCCCTATCTTTAATACGGCTGATTAAGTACTGGGTTATTTGATCTGCTAGGACTTTTCCTCTAACATTCTTTTCAAATATAGTCCAGTTAGCTTTCGCTGTTTGGTATTTCCTTGTACTAGTATTTTGGGGGGATTGTTGTTGTATCATTTAATTCACATATACCAGTTCCCTGGTCATGGCTCTATGATCAGGCAAAGGTAGCAGATCTGCTTCTACTCGCCAGTTGTTAAACTTATTCGCAACACCGGGTGTGGTGAGAATAATGTCTGAAATGCTCTTATATCGTTTATTGCCTCTGTAGACATAGAAAGTTGATTTATCACGGAGACAAATGTTCCGTATAAGCTAAAAGGTTACAATAAGACGTATTTGTTTATAACTCGAAAACTACTAACCTAGTTTAATGCAACTGGCAACAAGTTAAACCAAAATAATATAAAACAAGTAAAATTAACATAAACAATAGGCTATGGAAAAGATAACCTCACTTTTTTGAAGTCGGTTGAAAAGCATCGCAATTTTAATCTCGCATTGCTTTTGAATATGATTCCAACTTCCTTTTTAAATAATTAATTTTCAAATTCCACGTATAAATCCGTAACCTGGAACAATCCAAGTTCATCCTCGAACTTGTATTGTTCCAGGTTACGGATTGGCAATTATTCATATACAGGATCGTCAGTGCTAACAACCTGCACTAGTTTCATTCATGTACTATATGAGATAAAAAATGGCACAGTTATACGTATTAGCCTATATCTCGAGAACTAATGAACTGATTTTGATGAATCTTACACTAAATCAAATGTAATGTGAATTCAATTCAATTCATTTATTTCATAACAAAAAACAATTGTGTTGAAATGTTTATCCTAGACTACAGACATATTTATTATAATTATTATGAACATATGTGGGTAATTAAATATAATTTATCCAATACAAAATGAAACATCAATTAATATTAGTTACAATGCAATTAAAAGTTTTAGAGAATAATTTGAACATTGGATTGAAAACCTATTTTTTTTAAGTCGGTTAAAAATAACATTACGATCATAATCCTGCAGTGCTTTTGGATATGGTTCAGAGATTTTTTTTATTACTTTAATTTTCAAATTCCACGTATTAAATGTGCCTGAACATGGGTGCTTCTAAGGTTGTCGCAGGCAATTTATTTTATTCGCAGTTCGGACTCTCAGAACTAACATCGGGCACTAGTTTCATTCATGTACTAATGAGATTTAAAAAAATGGCTTAGTTATACGTATTAGCCTATATCTCGAAAACTACTGAACCGATTTCGATGGAACTTACACTAAATCGAATGTAATATGAAACATCAGTTAATATTCGTTACAATGCAATTAAAAGTTTTAGAGAATATATTGAACATTGGATTGAAAACCTATTTTTTTTTAAGTCGGTTAAAAATAATGTTACGATCGTAATCCTGCAGTGCTTTTGGATATGGTTTTGAGATTTTTTTTATTACTTTAATTTTCAAATTCCACGTCTTAAACGTGCCTGAACATGGGTTCTTCCAGGGTTGCCGCAGGCAACCTATTTTATTCGCAGTCCCGACCCTCAGAACTAACATCGGGCACTAGTTTCATTGAGGTATCTTATGAGATAAATTACCATGAAAAATCGCCCCCTTCAGGGTGGCTGAACTTGGACTTCTTCCAGGGTTGCCGCAGGCAACCTTAGCTGGTTCACCTCTCCATAAGGATATCTTTCACTACGTCAAACTCCCGTTCGAGTATCTGATGAGATAATTTTTGGCCAAAATTGACGTTTTCGACACCTTTTTTTTATGGTTCTTCCAGGTTAGGGAGTGGCAACCCTACCTGGCCCCCACCTCCAAAGCACCTACTTTCACTACATACTAGTCTCATTGAGGTATCTTATGAGGTAGGAAGTCCTGCCACCGGCCGCCGGTCTAAGAGAGATGGGAGCATCGCTGGGAGAAGTGTGTAGATAGAAGGAGACGTAGAAAAATGAAAAAAGTCTTGTATCATTGTAAGTCGGAAACTTTTCAGACCACCCAAAAAATATTCGTACGTACAAATCACACATTGAGCTAGCCCCAAAGTATGTTCGAGTTAATAGCTTGCTACAGAATTTTTCCTGCGGTTGTGACGCTACGGCAGGGCGGTCGGCGTCCGGTAATGTGATAGCATGTCCGTCCGTCCGTCATTTACGATACAACTGTCATGAGATCGGACTGCCGCATATCCTCTTGTTGAAATCAAGCAGTACTCGTATTCATTGAGTTTGCCGCTTCTGGAACAGCCAGACGTTTGTTTCTTTTCTGGCATATCCAGTCATCAACCAAATGACTGACTATGCTGTCTCTGGCCCCGGCTGGAGAGGAAAACTAAGGAAAGGGCTGGATCACGGCTGATATGCTCGTCTTAGACTGATAATAATATTATTACACACTTGCTAACAGACAACTCTTGTGTAGGTTTCCTGATGACGCTTATCTTCACCGATTCGTACATGGGCCAAATCAAACAACAAACTCCGTCGAGCCGAATCGAACCACAACCTTTCGGATGTCGGTTGTAATATTTTAAAAAGATTTTTTTAATTTCAGCTGTGAACTGCTGCGGTTCGAAAATATGCGGAGATATAATACCGAAGGCAAAGGACAAACAAAATGGCATTCAAGTATCACAGACGAAATACTACGCATTTTATCATACCTAAGCTCTTATGCGTCTTCGGAAAATACGACGCTAAGGCCTGGTCAAGTTGACATTGGCCGGTCAAAGTTAAAAATGTGATATTTTACGTGATGGCGATGTTTACTTATAATTTTTTTTTGTGTAATTTGCCAGCCACTTATATAAGCATCCAAGTCATCGCGCCATCTCCTTCTAGGTCTGCACGTTTTCGGCGGCCATCTGGTTTCCACAAGGTGGCCACCTTGGCCCACCTTTCTTCTTGCATGCGGCATAGGTGTCCCGCCCAGTCACACTTAAGCTGATAATTATTTCCCGCGTTAGGGATGACTGGAGACAAAAAGGGGAGGCCTTTGCCCAGCAGTGGGACACTGAAATAGGTTATTTAAAAAAAAAATTATAAACATTTTTTGATTATTGGGAATGGCCATACAATATCTGACAATAAACACAACAATACGAAGTTTATTTATTATTGTTCAAAAGTAAAATATGACAATTTAATAAGTGTTCAAAGAAACCTATATTGAATAAACGTTTTGAATTTACGAGATCCATTCCGACATTATATTAAATTGGAATAACATAATATAGGTATTAATTGTTTGTAACATAACTTTATTGTGTCTTTAGTGTTTCTTTCCACAGTATAATATAAGTAGTGATCTGTGTTATGTGACATTGTTTTTAATAGTCAAGAAATGACATCGAGTAAGTTTAGTTGCCCTCATTTTTTTTTTTTGGAATTCTTTGTAATACCAACTTTGCGGTAGCTTATAGTTATAGAGATTGTATTTTTATATTGGCGGGTAAGACATGGCATAAATATTTCAGGAACTAAATTATTATCTGTAAGAATCCTGTAAGCTTTTATTTTTACTAAGTACTTATTGAAGTAGGCGTTTGTCTTCCATCTCACCTGATGTTAAATGACGATGAAGACGACGAAGGTGACATGCCTATCCAAAGTTACGGTTAATGTTAGATTAGTATATGGTATATGTATATGCCCCATGCTGGGGTGTGTAGGTACGTACGGGAGGTCACAAGGCAGGGCCTTGTTGGATCTTCTGCTGACCTCACATCCGCACGATTAGTAGGTTTTCCGTGATGCTCCCCTCTGGGAACTTCACATCAATGCCTGGTACGTACTGTGGTTGCATCCGACCAGACCGCGCAATCCCGACCACCGGGTACGCGTTGTCTGGCATTATAGGTCAGCGGATTGGGATGGAGTGTGAGATTTTGGCACCCTACCATTGGAGACAGTCGGTGCTTCACATCAAAAAATCCTGACATTTGTGCGAAAGCAGTCGCCGAAGCGATTCTGCTTTGCATGGAGTGCTACATTCCTGGCTCAGCGGTCCGTACGGAGGGCGGACTCCACCTTGGTTTCGTGGTATATATGTATAATAGTATAGTATATGGTACAATGGGTCGCTATTTTTATTTTGACCGGACAATATTGAAAATAGTTTTGGTTTTTTGTACTTTGTACAAACTAATAAAACGAGTTGAACATAATATGGTTTCAATTTATTTCGTACAGTTCCTAGTATGTAAGCATAATGTTCGTGTAAGTGTACATATATGAGTATCGTTATCCCACCGTAACTACTAAATGTCTCCAAGGACCTGGTCGTGTGGGGTATCTTACTTTTTGTGAGGCACCGTGTGACATGCACTAGTTTATAAATAAACAGTGCATGTCTGCGTTTAGCAAGTGTCTCTTCAAAAACATTGTCTGTGGCTTTGCTGAGCCATCACGACTTGACGCGCTATAATATTTCAAAACGTGTATATTTGTTTGTTGCGCTGACAACCATAACGCAATTTTGCAATTACATTGTCAGGTGAGTGGGACGAGAATAAAACAAAGCAGTAGTTTCGGCAAGTTAATTGTATTAATGAATGGGTACATCGCTAGTAATTATTATGACTCCCGACTTCGACCATCGTATTTACACACAGTTAGCCATCGACCGCGCTCAGTCGACGCCTGGTGGGCGCTGTCAGCTATGATACTCCAATGTGGGATTAGAGACACGTCCAACGAATTCATTTCCAACTGCACTAAGAAGGACTAAATAGCTTACATCATAAACAAAAACGTTTGTTCTACGAGTTCATACGTAACATAATAAATTAAATAAAAATGAATTCCCAAGTTTTTATTGTCCTGTCGTGATATTTGTAAGTCTATATAAAAGAAAGGCCGCGACGCTCGCGCGTAGAGTTGTTAACATTCAATCAGAAAGTAAAACGGAACAAATTATCAAGTCGTAACAAACGTTGTAGTTCATGTTTTAGCTATCTAGTCCTGCGAGGCTATCACTGTTTTTCGAATATCCCTGTATAGGTTTAAGAGACGAAAAGCTACCGTTAAAACGGTTGAGCGGGTTTTTAAATCAAAGACGTGTCTTTAATTTAGCATTCGACTTTACAGTGAACGGAACACGTGTCTTCTAAATAAAATTACATCGTTCAACAATTACAAAACACATCAAAAGAAATAGACACACAGTATGTATTTATTTATTAAAAATAAAACTATATTAAATTACAACAATTCATTCAACAAATTATATAAAGTTCAAACATTTCATTGATTTCTCAAAATATTTGAAGCTACTGTTCCGTCGACTGTGGTAAATCAGTAAAAAAACATCGCAGGTACCAAACTAGAGCGATTTACGCGCCACCACCAAATATAGACATACCTTTTTTGTTTTTGAATTTACTATGGAGCTAACCAAGTGAGCTTTCGCTACTTCACCGGTCGTTTGAGGCGAGGGCAGAGTGCCCTCAACCTTTATAGACAACATCACCAAAGGGAGGGACGGACCTCGGCTTTGGGCGTTGCCTGTGTGCGCAAGGCTTGGAGAGGCAGCAAACTCTCATATTGCCTGATGGGCCGCGTATGCGTGCATGCAATCCTGAAGGGCCAATCTGTGAAACAATGGCAAAAGCCTTTGGAGAGCAGCAACTCTCATCTTTTGCTTTATGGGCCGAAAGCTACGTTGCCAGAAGGGCCTATCCTGAGTGCAAGTCACCCGGGACCGCCGGGCGGTCACCAGTAATCGGAGCTAATCCTACTCTACGCACTCTGTTCCGGTGTCAAATGCGACGGGGTCGGATAGTGGGATTCCTCTGGCTATCCGGAGCCGGAGAGGGGTCGGGGCGGGAGACACACTGCGAATAGCAGCCTTATATTGAAGTGCGCGGGGGAGGGGGTGGGGGGGGACGCAGTGATGGGCGACAGGCTGACCGGCGGCACTGGCTTCGACCATAACTTTAAGAGTTGCTGCTCTCCAAAGGCTTTTGCCATAGTCTCTCAGACCGGCCTAGAAGCTATGCATGACTATGAGAGCTAGCTGCGCCTCCCAGCTTTGCGCGCACAGGCGCCGCCCAACCGGAGGGCCGGCCTCCGGGGTCTTCGGGATGTTTCCTGTACAGTTATATCATTCAAATTAACGTGAGATAAGGACATTATGACTAGGGTCCCGAACTCACCATGAAAATGGGCTCCTCACGAGTCTGAAAGTTGGCAAGCCCAATGAAATAGCTCGTGAGTGACCCGTTTTTAGAGTTCACACAGACAGGTACAACAGCAGACGTCGCCACCCGTCGACGGCAGCCGACGTCGCTTTGTCAGCTGCCGTAACCCGTTGACGGCTGCTGTCAACGCGTTGACGGCTGCCGTCATAGCTTCGGCGGCTGCCACCAGTAGGTAGCAGCGGCTGCAGTGGGATCTGCCGTCAACACAATGCCGCTCGTATGTATAGGCCTTAGTCATAATTTCCTATACAGGTTGATAGGAAAAAGTTGGCCCGTTCAAGGGCACGTCGATGGTACAGTAACACCTGATATATTACGTCTATAATTCCATAGGTACTAAAGCCACAGAGGAAACATACTAAATTGAAATCTGGAAGCCATTCGTAACTCTTACCTGCACGCCTGTGTGCGTCGAACCTCTATATTACATATATTTGCGTGACTCTCGCGCGTAAATCGCTCATCTAGCCTATGACATTCATGTCGGTCTCCACTACTACACAATTTATATAATCTCAACTCAACCGAGCCTTTTCCATGGGAAACCTTACTTCTACTGTATGTGGACGTTTCGACAAAAGCGAAAAACGTTACCACTGTTTGTTTGATCGTATATCTCGGATATTGCACAGATTACTAATGCTTGCAAGAGCATAAATCTTTTAAAATTAATGGACGCTAAAAAGCATGTTCTACTTCGCAGAAAAGTAGCTGTAACAAAACGCACCCTGGCCTCGCCAGGGATAAACAATCAAACAATGACACAGGCTACATCCGACAGACCCGCGGCGTGACACTCGCTGCGTGACATATATGTTGACATGCATGACAACAGTACCGCGCTGAACCCTGAACCATTTCTTAGGCTCAGGGCCCCTTTTTGATGCATGAGATGATACCATCGTGCAAAGGAGCCCCTGTAACTGGGGCGGAGGGCCCAACCAGGGTCCCTAGGCAGTTGCCTTGTTTACTTAATGAAACCTCCGGTGTTTGGCCGGTGTCAAACTATCAAATCTCATTGGAATTGCGTTACACCTTTTTGATATAAACAATAATTTTTAAATAAGCGGGTAATTATAAATAAGTACAAAAAACAGAACACTTATTAACCGGCCAAATGAAGAATCTAATTCTAATTCCAATGCATAGTAAAAACATCATCATCATCAGGTCTTTTAGTCTCCACTACAGGAGCACGACCCTCTCTGTACTACTAGAGCCATACCTGGCCAGAGCAGTCAGAGGACTTGGCCAGTAATTGTTATCTCAAAAGACAACATTGAGAAAGGTGATTCTAGTTTAGAATAATTTCACTGCGACGCGAATCTTAGATAAATTTACTTTGGATACTTACTTATATTTAATTATTTTCACAATATTAATATATAATACTTAATTCTCTGTCTGCTCTGGCCAAGTATGAGTCCGGTAGTACAGAGAGGGTCATGCTCCTGCAGTGGAGACTAAAGAGACCTGATGATGAATTCTGTGATTCACTTGCAAATTATATTTTTGATCACTAACTGCCGTCCTAAAACAAACGAGATAACCGGAGACACATGGAATTCCAGTCCGCAGCGTCTTTATAAAACATTTCCTGACTTTGTCTTTCATGTGCATTTGTGCGTTAATCGCCAATAAGGACAACCCATTTTATAAATATAGAAAACAGATACTGCGATTTGGTATGAGCACACAGTACATTGCACGCTGTCAAGTGTCACGCAGCGAGTGTGAAGTGTCCCGCTAGTGTCCGCTCCGTGGCCGGCGGCGGGGTCACTGACTGTTGGCCAGCTCGTCCATGCGACATCTGCAAATAAATTAAGCATTTATCAATGTAGCAATAGGTTTTTTCATCAAATATAGGTAAATTAAAAATAAAAAGTTTAATTATATTTACAACAATTAACTAAAAATAAAAAATACCTAAAACGCGTCTCATCTATTTTCAATTATTATCACACCACACATAGATACAGAAACAAACAGCTAATCTGAAAATCTTTGACATTGAATATTGATTTTGCAGACGTTGATCACGGGGACTTTTATATTTTTATACATGATGGTGGCCTTTGGGTCCTATGACCTTAGGGTTCTATCTACCGCTCAAGGGATAAGTTTTCAGCTCTATGAGAGATATTGTAGTATAATTGGCCCAACTTTCGAGCTCTGTAGACTGGTTTATTACCTGACAGCCATCTCTGCTACCTCCAGACTGGGGTAGTCGAGCTCCTTGACCAGGCATAGCACCGCCGACAACAGGTTAGAATTCTGCAACAACCAGAGATAAAGTTAAAAAGGTGCTGATTGATTCGTGGCGTTTAAGATATGCCAATAACCTATTCTACATCTTGGTAGACGTCATAACACTTTTAAGAAACCAGCTTACGTTTAGGAACAATACTTTAAAAAATTAAACAGTATCATTATTAGATTTAAATTGCTTACTGGTGGCCCTTCAGCATTTTATCATAAAATTCTAGAAACATTAAAGGTAAGGGACCGAAAATTGATCCTTGAGGTGCACCTATTTTAACAATGGATAAATCAACGTGGACCTTACTTGGATCTCATTTATTTGCACAAAGTGGACACCATTTCTGAAAAATAACGATAATGGCATCGAGTAATTTACCTTCAAATCAGTTTTGTAGTATTTTCAGCAACAATTTGATCATTTACTTAATCAAATGCCTTTAACAACTCAAACATTGCAATAATCATGATTTTTGAGAGACGTGAAATACTTAGTAACTCTCTCATCCCCGAGTAGAGCGAGTGTTCAGTTGCATCCTCAGCCGTATCACTCCGGAGCTCTAGGTCCGCTGTACAGACAGCATGCCAATTTACACTATACTCGTACATGTTATAAAAACATAATGCAGTCTTTACGACCTATCCGACTCCGACCCTGAGTGTCAGAGCAACTCGTCCTCCATAAGATGAGTTGCTCGGTCGTCTAGTGAACCCTCTGTTGTCTGCCATCACGGCGGAGTGGTATTCCCTCCCCCGCTCTCTGCGCCCGTTGTCGAGACACCTGTATACTCACCCTAGCGACGGGTCGTCTCGTGAACCCCCTGTGCTCGGCCATCACGGCGGAGGGGTATTCCCTTTCTCGTTCTCTATCACCAGCGCTGTTGTTCCACTCGCGCTGAGGAACTTGCTGGTATGGCTCCGATCTGTAATAAAGAATTTAATTAGGATATTTTAAGATAATATTTTATTTCAGCGGCAAAGAGTCTTATACTAAAAGACTGCATCTTCCAAAGAATTCAATTTAGACCTGTTAGAATCAGAATTCAAATCCCCCGAGAATATTTTAATCTGGTAATAAGGATCGTTAATAAAACAGAAAATCTTAATACAATAAACCCGACTTCTGCCATTTCAACTGTTACCCACGAATTCATCGCGTGGTTTTTTTTTTTTCTTTGAAATGACTATGTAGCTAGCTCCAAGTGAGCTTTCGCTACTTTACCGGGTGTTTACATCGCGTGGGTTTCGGTTTGATCACGCAGTCCATATTTATTATTACTGGTTTTGTATTAATATATATCTACATCTATACTATCTACACTAGTATTATAGAGGAAAGATTTGATTGTTCGTTTGTTTGCATTTTAGTGATGACTTGTGTTACCTATTTGATTTTTGTAAATACAATTTAGGTAACTTATCTTATAATTGCTAGCTACCATATCGATATACAAGCTGTCTATTGATAAAATAAAATACCTCTCGTAGATTTTGAATTTATCAATTACAAACATACAAACGCACAATCATTGATAGAGACAGACATACAAGGGTAAGTGTGACGAATGTAATTTGTAATACAAGACAGTCCTTATTATTATAGGTGTTAGCTACTCGTACATGAGTAGTGCAATGGTTCAGTTAAGATGTTAAGATGTTAATTTTTTTTACAACCATGCATATTTTACCGAACATAACGGCGTGTAAACATTAGTTTTATTGAAGTTACGAATTAGATGCGTCAAATATAAAAATTAAAAAAATACTTAATTTAATGTTACAATTACATTTTGGCTTATAAAATCAAATAATTATAATAATAATAATATAATAAGAGTTCAAATTAGCAATATTACAATATATTAATTATTACATCATATAGTCACGTGCGACAGAAGCCGCGTCTCACCGGTCATTCCTGTCGTAGTATGGCTCGTGGTACTGCGGCGGCGACGCGAGCCCCGCCGCCGACCGACACTCGCCGTTCGACGAGTACGCGTACTCCTGCAACCGGCCCTCGCACTTTATGCTAGCCTGGTACACCGACCAAGGGTGTAACACCGCGTTAAAATAACGTTTGAAAACGCTCAGTCTCATTTCATTTAAGTAGGCAAAGCTGTCATCATATTCAATATTTTACATCACGCATTATATTCACTTTAGTATAACTTTGCTTACATGCCATAAATTGAAATCAGAAAAAGAAAAAAAACTGTCTATAGGAAAAAAAATCATTCTTAGTGAAATCCAAATCTTCTTGAATTTGTTTTTACATCCCCTGATAAGACTGAACATACCTCTCAAATATAAATAATAAATAAATAAATATTTACAGACAAATCACACAGATTGAGCTAGCCCCAAAGTAAGTTCGAAACTTGTGTTATGGGATACTAACTCAACGATACTATATTTTATAACAAATACATATATAGATAAACATCCAAGACTCAGGTCAATCTGAAAAAGATCATTTTCCATGACCTAACCGGGGATCGAACCCAAGCATCCTCGTGTCGCAGGCTGACGTGTTAATCACTACGCCACGGAGCTCGCCAAATATTATTTTATACTGATTTATACTAATTCAACAAAATAAAATGTCTCGCCGTATAATAAATAAGAACATATTGCAGTGTACTCTAAGTGAATTTGTATTTTATCATAAAGCATCGAAATATATCTCAACAATAAATATAAAAAAACAGACATTTAGAATGAAAACTGTTGTGTTTTTTTAAGAACTATCGATACACAACTGGGAAAGTCACACATTTTATAATAACAAACAAAGTAATTTACTTTAAAATAAATATCGCCAAAGATATTTCAATATTTTATCATATATCAACTTAACGCGTCTCTCGCTGAACTAACGGTTCTTATTATTTTCATTTTTATCAGACTATCAGGCAATTATCATTGACCAACCGCACAAACACTTTTCCCCGATCACTCCAAAATGAGTGCACCACTGAGAGTTAGTTACAATGACATATCAAGCATGAACATTACTCGAGAGCGAACTACAGTGGGTGGCCATGATAAGTGTTAACATGATTTACGCTGACAGCGTGACTTTTTGTGTGATGTGTTTTATATATGCGGTAAAACGTGAACCCACATTCCACCAAAATAATTCTTTTTACTAATTACAAAAAGTCCCGCGTCTGTGCAGGCTTTAACGCTTACAGCGTGACACACGATACGATGTAACGTGACGTCTATATTACTGCGGAGAAAGCAATACTTAGTTGAACAAAGTGACTGAGAATCAGAAAACAACCCACATGTACCGTTTATCATTTTTGTTAATTGTGACGTCATTTTCAGGTATGAGTGGTGTGCAGTGCAATGTACGAGTATTTTAGCGATCGTCTATTCTAAAACTGAACTATTCTTTTCTAATTACGACTGTTGCAATGTGCGAGTGGTTGATATTTATTGCAATACTATCGTCATAGCATAGACCGTATTCTTATATGTCAACTGATCATGACATCAATTAAGGCGGTGTCAGTGAGAGCGGCGGGCGCGCGCATTGTAGGGTGACACGTCCGCTTTGGCGCACTTTCTTGTTGTTAATGCACTAGCTTGTCTCTGAATCTTCGTTTTTGTTTTTGGAAAAACAAAAGCGAACATTAATAAATAGCGTGGAAGGGAAATAAATCTAACCAGGGTCTATACTAGATCATTATAGTATAACGAAATTAAAATAACAGCCGAAAAACAAAAAAGAAATTATTTCCATACAATTTGTATAGAAATGTCGAATTTAATTTTGGTTTTATGACTGTTATTTTAATTTTATTACTATTGAGTGATCTAGTATAGCCCGTGGTTCGATTTATTACGGGTATGTCCCTTCGGCGTTGTATATCAATTAACTTATTTTGTGGGTGAGCGTAAATGCACTGGAGACACGTTCAGTTTGAAATTAGCCGATGGCTGTAGTGTGGTGGTGTGGTGGTGTGGTGTGGCAGTGTGGCGGTGTGGCGGTGTGGCGGTGTGGCGGCGTGGCGGCGTGGCGGCGTGGCGGTGTGGCGGTGTGGCGGTGTGGCGGTGTGGCGGTGTGGCGGTGTGGCGGTGTGGCGGTGTGGCGGTGTGGCGGTGTGGCGGTGTGGCGGTGTGGCGGTACCTTGACGCTGTGCGCGGAGAACGAGTGCCGCAGCGCGGCGTCGGGCGACCGCGGGCCGCGCGGCTGCAACAACACACCACTTCGCCACTGTGCCACTTCATATGCAACACTTATACGCTATTTCACTATTTGTGAAGGTAATATTTAACTTCAGATCGATTTCTACTCACATGGATAAGATCAAATGTTATAGTTGTAGCGAACCTAGGTTTTATAAAATAAAACAAATGGAGTTCTACTAACAATATAATGGTGGATATCACACATAGGTGTCTAGCGGCAGGAAGAACACAGCAAAATATTCATACCGAATACTTTTATGTTAACACGAGAGCATTCTAGTTTTAATTTAAACAAAGAAAATGTTATAGATAAATTCTATCTCTATTTTATAAGTACACGTTTCTTTACTACAATATATATTAATTTAACTCAAAACATGTTCAGTCCCTCGGCAAACTTGTAGCATGTCTTCCTCATGTTTCTATTACTGATCGATCTGACAATAAGATTTAAAACAAAACAATAAACTAGTGTATCATTTGATCAAAATGTAATTCAAACAAACCCATGCATGTGAGTGGTTTAAATAGATGGTATGCATGTTACACGTGATATTATTAAGATAGACATATTTCGCTGGGAAGACCACATCACAGAGAAAAACTAAAAACCACTTTTTATGTGCTGTGGTGAGGACATTTTCATTACATTCGAATGACGCGCGGCTCAAACTGCAATCCCGTATTTTTGGGGCGCACCTTCCTAGAGTGCACCACTCCCTATTTTCCTAGATAAGTGTTTTATGACTTGTTTAATTACATGTACACTAACTTTATTTATGAAAATGTGATCAAACCTTCCCAACAACTCACTACTGATACTTTTTAATGATATCAAAGAGCTGCTCGTGGTACTACTAGTACTTATGAATGGTAGGATCTAGCATTTACATGAATTTTTGATGATGTTAGCACAAATCTATATGGTCAACAACTACGGTTTTTAAGATGGCCTCGGTTATGTGCTAGATTCATTATTAATGGATCACTAACTTTTAAAATAGCTTCTTTAATCCGAGAACATAAGAGTAAATTATAATAATCCTCGAGCCAGCAGCAGGTTTTTCATAACAAACTTCTTCCCGGGCGATAACTCGTAAAATATTTCAGAGAGTTGTATCATAAAGCGCCGGGAACGTCAGCTCCGCCCGCGCAGCCCATTAACATAGTCCACAACTGACCTGCACGCGAGTTTTTTGCACAAAACTCTTAAGCATTCTACAAGATATCGCTTGAGAGGAAATGACTGACGTAATGTACCTGGCTCGCAGAAAGAGATTTAATTTTCAAGACTGAGCGATGTAGACTAGCTCTGCATACCTAGCAGAGTCCCTGTCCGTAGTATTAACAAGCGGTACTCACGTCGTACTGGCTGCGCGTCATGGCGGGGTGGTCGTAGCGCTCGTCCGTGTCGGGGGAGCCCGCGCCCCCCGCGCCCCCCACGCCCCCCACACCCCCCACGCCCCCCACACCGGCGGCGGGGGGCGCGGGGGGCGCGCCGCCGCTGCCCACGGGCGCCGTGCGCCGCGTGGGGGACAGCGGACAGGGCTGTAGGAAGCAACAAACTTACATTACACTATATTGTATTGTTAATATTCATATACCAACTTATAATATCACCTGATGGCAAGTGATCACCGCTGCCCATGGAC
The DNA here is from genome assembly GCA_947532085.1 of Elegia similella. NCBI lineage: Eukaryota > Metazoa > Arthropoda > Insecta > Lepidoptera > Pyralidae > Elegia > Elegia similella. Next base: position 142,522 of record OX383953.1, read on the forward strand.
AACTGCAACAGCAGGGTGACTTTTTTTATGGATAATACGTGTGCTTTTGACCTCTATCTTGCCTGGTGGGAAGAAACGATGAGGTCGAGGGTGGTACACGCAAACTCATATAATGCCTATTCACTCTTGCCTTAAAAATCCCTAAATTGTACGAGTCGGGAAACAGCGACGCGGGGAGGGAATTCCATTCCTTCGCGGTTCGCAAAATGAAAGAGGAGGCGAATCTAGAGGTACGATGAACAAGAATATCGACCACGTACGCCCGGAATCCCTGCCTACGCCGTGTCGTCCAAAGATGGAATAGTACGGGGGGAATTAGATGGTGCAGTTCCTGTGCGCGCTCACCGAAATGCAGCCTGTAAAAGACACACAGACTTGCTACTAACCGACGGTGTCTGAGGCTCTGAAGCTGTTCTGCTGTAAACAACTCATCATCAACGAGTCTTCTGGCATGTCTATCGATAGCTTCCAGGGCTTCGAGCTGATAGCGGGCCAATCCATCCCACAGATGGGAACAATACTCCATGCAGGAGCGGACTTGAGCTGTGTAAAGGCTCAACAGCTGGCCTGGAGTAACTATGTGACTTGGACAGCAGCGTTGCCGGCCTTTCAAGGAGGTTTAGGCCTTTTACTCAAACGTCGATTTCCTGTGAGAGTGTGGTACTTCCCCGGAGTGACCAAGATTAATAAATAATCTTTATTTATTATAATAGCCAGGGTTTCCTCCTCAACTGCCTGTTCGGCGGTTACAGGTGTGGGGTACGCGGCCGGCCTCTCGAGCTGCTTCTTACTTTTCCCTCATTCACTCGAGTGAGTAGTATCCCAATTATTCCCAAATCCAACAAATTCCTGTCCTTACCCCAGCTTACAAATGCTTCTAATCGGCAGTAGCGCCGGAAGCACAAGCCAAAGAAACTGCGCTCGCCAACCCGCCTGCCAAACGTGGTGGGTATGGCAATATCCTCCCATGGAACGTAGTATCTCTGGATTTTTGACGGCTGTAATGATGACGGTGATGATGATTGTAACGTCTGTTAGTGACAGTGAGAAACAAGCGTGGCGTTAATGGCATGGATGTACCTGCGCGTCGTGCGGCGGCGAGGGGTCCGCGGGCGCGGGCTCCGAGTCCGAGGCGTCGCTGGCCTGCAGCCGGGGGGGGTTAGTTCACACGCATATTATATGTAATCATTATACATGGGGAAATGTTGATCGTAACTCAGACCATCAATATGAACAACTTTTTTCTATGGGACCAATGCCGGGAACTCAAAAAAATTTCGTTATTACCATACAAATGAGTTCCGCCGCCCGGCCAGTTTGTATGGGAATTTCGGGTTCCCAGCATTGTTCCCATAGGAACAGTTGTTCATTTTGATGGTCTGAGTCACCCCTTTAAGGGTCCAAAACGATAAAAATTTCGCCATGTATATAAACTATGACAAGAAATGATTTTTTACATTAATTAATGTTATGCATAACATAGAGAACATGCTATCACATACGTAGGCTGTCACGATGATATGATAAATTATTTAATTCCATAACTTAGTAATTACAGACGTTACATTACAAATAACAACGTTTAAACAATATTTTTCAAAATATCCCGCGATACACACAGTGTTAAGATTGATTAGCGACCCCATATATTTTAAAATATCGTACACACACTGTCGTCTACAAACATGAGAAAAACAGCAATCATCCAGGTATTATTGACAGTACGTTTCTGTAGATCACACACAAGCGACATTCTTACATCATGCTGTAGCCTTATCCACGAACGAACACGCACCTCCGTCTCGTAATCTTTGACGTTAATACTCACTTTCCGCCGCTAGAGGCGCTAGTATAGTGTGAGGTGAGTATACCAAATTACATTTAATAGGACTAATACCTCGAAATCAGAGATTTAGACGAACAGAAGTATTTTTCCGAAAATGAGACAGATCTGTATCGATTTTTTGCCCCAAAAACCCTTGTTAGTATACAACATTTTATCGAAATTGTCATTCATATGTCAAAATCACCGTACATTTATGAGTTTAATTCTCGCGTTGGGTGAACGTTATCTAGTTCCCACTTGAGGTGGAGCCAAGGGCCCTCGCCTAATACGTTTTAAAGTGTTTTCGTGGATAGACTACATGTACCTGTAACTGCGATCAAGTATAAAAAACTAAATACACAATCAGCGATAAAAACGTCTGAACCAAATAGGCACCCACTACACATCTGGGTGCATATTATCCGGTACAATTCGAATTTTTAATTCCGAACCATTGTCGCCTTTCGTAATTCAGCTTTATTATGGCATGTAAGTAGTTCGTAATATAACAATGTCTACTTGTGTAAATCATAAAGTGAAATTTTTATATATGATTGTGTCTAGTCTTTTATACTTGGTCGAAGACCTTTTAATGGCATAGCGTCTCTCCCTTTTGGCACACAGAAAAAGAATTCTTCTTAAAGAAAACAGGCAGTTGTGTGAGCCGACCTACCTCGTGCCTCACGTAGATGGCGTCGGCCTCCCTCTCAGGGCTGGAGTCGCAAGACCGCTGCCGCCGGAACTGGCTGTAGGCTTGCTGCTCTTGCTGGAACGCAGAAGAACATTTTCTTTGAGTAGCACAAAATGCCACAGTAATGTATGACGGACATTAATGTAAAACGTCACACTTTTTCACAATCACCACAATATAAATTACTCGTATATCAGACCCGCTTGCTCGTTTGCCGTCCTATGTATAAAAAAATATATAATTAGGTTTCACCCGCGTCACCTCGCTTTCCTATAAGTAACAGACGTGCGGAAAGGTTCTATAGTACCTTTCACTTCCATCGAAGGAAAGATCTGTAAAGCAGGGGACGGCAATTATTTTTGACAGCAATTAATTTTTTTTATTTTCCTTTCACACTATCATAAAGGACCAAATAAGACGTATAATTAATACGTACAACTAATAAGGAATAACACAACGGTTGACATCGGCCATTTATATTATGGGTTGGTTCATGATGGTAACAGCTAATGCGCAGTGAAGAAAAAATACCCGTGAAATATTCACAAATATATGTCGAGCCAAGTCGGATTAAAATAGTCGAAAAATAAAAAAAGGAATACTCAACATATTTGGCGGGCCTTAGCCAAGACCTCCCGTGGTCCAGATACAAACCGCTGTCTACCTGTTGCCGGCCGGTGTTTCGCATTATGTAAACGCGCTCAAATCACATATAAATATGCAATTTTCTTTTGTTCTTCGTGATGTTATTTTGCTCTTTATTTTTTTTTACCTTTGTACCACAAAGTAGGCAGTATTTCATCAGATTGTTCCTTGTTTTCTCAATTTTTGAATATTGGGTGTTGTGTTAATTCTTTTAATTCGGCAGTGCCACGGGCAACAACCCGTTTCCCGGCCGTTCTAATAATCGACCACCCGCGCAGCCCCCGACACTAACCTGCTGTGGGTACCCCTCGTCGTCAGAGTCAGGGATGTGGGAACCGCGACGCATCGCTTCTTGCACCTGAAACACAAAGCAATATTCATTAGTGATGACGTACTGACAAGTATACGACTATGCTTGACCATATAAAGTAAACTGAACGATAGTGTTCTTATTATTAATGACATAATTGCAATTAAAGTGTGTAATGTATTCAAAATTCATGAAATATAATCCATGAACTCTTGAATACATAATATGTAAATACATTTGCGTTGATCTACTCCGATTGCCTGACGCCAGCTCTCTGCGTAGCTCCTGAACTGGGGACTAATACTCGTGGAAAATGAAGCAGGTACAAGTAATCCGTGAATCAAACCCAGCGCCCCTCGAGTAGCGGGCTGTCGTGGTAGCCTGGTAGCCACTGCGCCACGGGACCGCCGAACTTTGACGTTCAAGTCTATAAATGTAGAAGAATGACCACACACACACCTCTTCAGGATGGACGGGAACATTGTCTAGTTTCTCGAGATTCGGTAAATTCCTAAGCACCGTCATTCTGTATCTGAAAACAGAAACAACACTTTTATTGAACGCTTGTTGAAATGCCTACCGCTACGTGAAAAACATTCTTCTTCTCTGACGTGACTAAGAAGGGATTTTTGGATATACACCCCAGTAAGAGTTAAAATCAGGAATTAAAGTTTTTTTAATATAAACGATGTCACAAATGTAATATGAGCTTATGATTTAAAAAAATCTTGAAGGTGATAAAGTTTGTATAAAACTCATTTATCTATTTTTCTGCGATATAGACTGCGAGACAAAGCCGAAAGCTAAGAGGGCGAAGTCGCGAGAAACATCTAGTATCCTAACTAATATTATAAATGCGAAAGTGAGTTTGTTTGTTTGTTACGCTTTCACGTTGTAACTACTGAACCGATCATCATAAAATTTTGCATACACGTTATCTGGGGTACGGAGAAGGACATAGGGTACATTTTATCCCGGAAAAAAGGACTGTTCCCGAGGGAACGATATTGACGCGGGCGGAGCCGCGGGCGAAAGCTAGTATTATATAATGTACTTCTGCAACTTTTGCTCGTCTATAAGTGTAAAGTTTGTTTTATAATATGTGGCTTATTTATTAAGTTTATTGGATTAAGCATTTGTCTCTCATCTCACCTGATGGTAAGTGACGATGAAGACGAGGATATTACATGTTGAGGTGGAAGGTGTAAGTGATATTTGACTTACTGCGGATGCGTCGTGCACGGGTTCTCGTCCAGCCACAAGCTCGTGAGGTCCGGCAATCGCCGCAGATGCCTGATCTCCCTCAGATCCCTGATTTCATTCTTCCGCACGTAGAGTTCTCTTAGCCTGCGACACGCTGCGAAGTCTCCCAGTGTGCGGATCTTGTTTATACTGGAACACAAGAGAGACAGGACGTTATTGACACTGATTTCGGCATTTCTCATTGCTTTCTCCAGCCTTCCTCGGTAAATAACACCTTATGTCAAATTGCTTTTGAGATTATAGATTATATTTAAATTATATTATATTTATTTTAATTGTTTATATTTTATTGAAAATAATTGTATTCGAGTCGTTAATGAGCGTTATCAAAGGTTAATTTTTAAACAAAATTGTAATTTTCGTGATGTCATCTTTAAGTAAGCTCAGTAATACGTTTTTTTTACACTCCACCCTTGTATATAATACAATTATGACTACCCCCACCTAATACTACCTAAAACGCCACTCACAGCAATCGATATGGTAATTTAAATGTAACACAATCATCTGTAAATGCCTGCGTTCTGATAACAGTGTGTCACCGCGCATTGTCTCCGTCTCGACTCGCCTCTCTTTGTGATACAAAGTGTGGAGCCATTCTGCTGAAGCGTCCGTTTGGTGAAGTGACTCATGAGCGAGGAATCTAATTTTAAAAGGTAGTAGCGTTCAGTGACTGCATGTTAGATGAAGATAGTTAGCAAAAATAACACTAGGTATCTAGTCCAGCCCTCGCAAACAGAACTTCATTGACACGCAGCATACGGCCCCCGACGATTAGACAAATGTAAAAATAGCTAGTAGCGGTTTTCAAAAAATATTTCTTCAGAAAATAGGCTTTCATACCTTATTAGTTTTATATACCAAAAGGATAATTAGGGCAAAGGAAGCGAGCTGACACTATCCCCCTACTATTAATTGTTGTTGTACACTCAGGGTACTTTTTACTGAGACACTATCACATCTTTAGGCTTGAGCTTTAAATACAGAAATGCTTTAACATAATTATTTAATTCCACACCTACATGTGTCATCTATTATTGCCCGTCACTTCGTCCGCGTGGGTTTCGGATTTATATATTTTTTTACTAATTATTGAAATAAGCAAAAAAAATCGCGATCTCTCATAAAGCACCGCTTTTTGCTAGTTTACATTACAACATAGGTATGTTTAAATAAGTTTCGGAAGCGACCGCTGCAGTGCAGAAAATAATGCCAGAAAAAAGGGCAATCATGTTTTTCATACATATATATTTCTTGTTCGTGTTTTTTCGTGTGTAGGTGTGTGCGTGTGTGTGTGTGTGTGCAAAAATATATGATTAATAGAAAAGAGTGTCCAATGACAAAAGACATTAGGTATAACAAAGTATTCTCAAAGAAGGCGAGCACACTCAAAGACTGTTTCATTAGTCAGCTGAAATATGATGCTTAAGACGAGCATGTTGCTCTAATCGTCTGTGATTTAAAACGCCGCAACAGAAATAGCTAAACAAGTTTTTACTTTAAAAAACGCTATATTTGTTATGGCCCTTACATAATAATAAAGCCAGCAATAGCAAAAAAGTGAAATTATTAATTTTAACGGCTTCCGGCGGCGCGTGCGCAAGGGCAGCCAATCAGAGCGTGGCGCGGCGCGTTGCCCAATAAGCGGCGGGTTGCCTGGCGTTGGCCAATCGCGATGTGTTGAACAGTGTGGTTGCACTTCACACACGTGGCACACATTGAAAATAAAGGTGTTATTTTTTTCTGTGTGGGGGCAGTAATAGGCCCAGATATGATATTCAAATTCGCGCCAGCCTCATGTCCGTCCGTGACATAGCAGACAAACTGAAAGAACGCTGTTACGGCCGAAAAAACTATCTCTTACGACGACTTACGCTCTGCCAATTGAGGTCTTAGGTTGTTCTTATTTCTCTGTTTTATAACACTAAGATAGATTAGCCTTTTGAATGCTATTGAAGTCGCTTTTTAGGGTCCCGAACCTCAAAAGGAAGAAACGGAACCCTTATAGGACCACTTTGTTGTCCGTCTATCTGTCTGTCAAGACCTTTTCCTCAGGAACGCGTAGAGGTACCAAACGAAAATTGCGGAGCTGTGAAAAAATCAAACTTCTAAGCCAACACAATCAAAAGAAGCTGTTTATGCCGCAAATTTGACATTCGCAAGAGAATCAAAACCTACAGGGTACTGTCCGTGTACTCAGAAACTTGAATTTGGGTACGAAGCAACGTACTCTAGCACTGATAAAGGAAAAATTGCGAAAAGCATAAATTTTCAATTTCATCATAAATTAATATTAAAAAAAATAATAACTTGTTATAGACAATGGTACGGAACCTTCCGTGTGCGAGTCCGACTCGCACTTGGTCGGTCTTTTCATTTGACAGATTATTATTTTTGATATTGAAAGAAAGAAAGAAAGAAAAATTGTTTATTTGGCACACTAAATAAATTTGTTAACAACATACATATTGAACAACAATTAAAATTACACAAAAAAAAAAGGTACCAAATTGGTCTCCGCTCAGCATTGTGTCATAATTCACCCTCAGGGGAAACCATGACGCTGGTCTTCCGCGGATGCCAAACTTAATCTAATAATAATATAAAAATAAAAATGTAGTTATACAGTTGAAACAGAAGACCTAAAACAACCCTATAAATATACTCCATACCACGCCATATATTATAATAACATTAAATATAGCAATAGGAAATAGTAATAAAAAAAAAGTAATAAAATAGTACAAAACAGTTACAGTTTTTGAAAGTCTAATAAATACCTCCTCAGATTAACTTTAAAAGTAGTAACCGTGTTTGAATGCCTTATAGGAGGTGGGATGTTGTTCCAGCACCCTGTCGCAGCGTATCTGAAGCTACCACGAATGGCAGCAGTTTTATGTTTGGGGCACATTAGACAATCAGGGGCTCTTGCCCGTCGGGTGAACTTTAGTTTATGAAACAGATATGAAGGACTGTTATTTTTAATCACGCCATATAGAAGTACGGCAAAATGAAGTTTACGCCGAGAATCCATGTTTAACAGGTCGTTCCGGTTCAAATATTGAGCACATATGCATTACGCTGTGTCCAGCCAACCAAAGATGCAAGTGTTTTGAGATCACGCGTGTCCGCCTGGTGCGTGAGTAGCGGTCTTCACTTGACAATGCAACGCGTTCACATTACAATAGTTAATTAGTGGCCACGTGCTCATTATCTGCTCCAGACAGAGGTGCGTACGCGCATTTCTCTCCGTTCATTACAAATTACCACCGGACCAAAATGATGTAAGTTCGATGATAATGCTACATCATGATGATCTGGCTTCCGCTGAGGATGCTCTCGAATGACGATGAAAGTTGGCATACTTTTGTAACTTCGATGGTAATGCCAGTAATATGGCGTCCCGGCCTGATCGGATGATGGAGAACTGCTCAACGCTAAATAGCTGGGGCCCAAAATGTTATAGCAATCATTTGGCCATGGAATTAAAATACATTAGATCGAATCAACTACTTTGACTAGCTCCGTGGCGCAGCGGTCAACACGCCAGCCTGCGACTCGGAGTGACCGGGTTCAATCCCCGGCCAGGTCAAGATGGAAAATGATCTTTTTCAGATTGGCCTGGGTCTTGGATGTGTATCTATATATGTATTTGTTATAAAATATAGTATCGTTGAGTTGGTATCCCTTATCACAAGTCTCGAACTTACTTTGGGGCTAGCTCAATTTCGTGTGATTTGTCCGTATATATTTATTTATTTATAAAAAAAAAAAATATCACTGAAACTTTCATACTCAAACAGGCTTAGGAATAATGTTAGTATTTCTAAAACTAGGCATAGTATAAGTATGCCCTCCGAAAATAAAAGGGGTTGCAAATCGGTTCATTAGTCACGGTGAAGTAACAAACATATCAAGAAAATCTTGGGCGTCTGTGAAAAGCTAGTCATTTTTAGTACTCGTAATAGGAACAGATTGCAAAGATAACATTTTTTAATGTCCTAGTGCGTCTCCTATTACGGCTATTATGTTACGCATATGTCTCTTATTTATGCAAATCCAACCAGATTCATCGACGCACCGGCTTACGGAGCAAGGCGCGTTTCTGTCAGAATACCAGAATTGGTTACAAACAGGACAGTAAAAAGTAGTTCCTGCCAACTTGGCGTATATGGCGCGGCGCTCCGAGTGAACGACCCGGTGGGAGGAATTTTAATAGTTCTCATGCTCTGAGAAGATTTATCCATACTAATATTAAAATGGGAAAGTAACTCTGTCTGTCTGTCTTCTTTTCACGTTTCAACCATTGAACTAATTTGGATATAATTTGGTATGTATATAGTGTAAGGCCCAGGGAAGGATATCATCATCATCAGGTATTTTTAGTCTCCACTGCAGGAGCATGACCTCTCTTTACTTACCGGAGCCATAATTGGCCTACACTCTCCTCGCTGGCCAGACGGGTTGGAGAGGGAAGGATAAGCTCGACACTAACGCGGGCAAAGCCGCGGGCAAAAGCTAGTATACTATAATTATTACCTAAACTATTGCCAACCAAACTATATATGTGCAAGGGCATCGCCAGGTTTTGACACGTTCGCTGCCGGAAATCTAATGTATAGCTACTTACATATTACCATCTTTCCCATGAGGTAGGCAGAGAACACGGATTTCCACTTGCTACGATCCTGGCACAGCTCATTCGCTTTATCAAATTTTGAAACAATGCATATTTTATAATGGGGGGGGGGGGGGGGGGGCTGCATCAGCATTTGATGCTGAGGCAGGATATTTTTAGTTTAATATTTAATTATTTGTCTGTATATGTATTTAATTAAAATACCGCTAGTAGATCTCATCGCAGATCTGATATAACGGATCACTTCAGCCGTAAGAAGCCCACTGCTGGAAAACGGCCTCTCCCTAGGATTGTTCGTTCCATGGGAGGATATCGCCGTACTCACCACGCTTGGCAGGCCGTTTCTTTGGATTCTTGTACTCCCAACGCTGCTGCCCATCGGAAGCATTTGTAAGCTGCGAAAGATATGCATTTGTTGGATCTGAGAAGGGAATGAAGGTATTGGGATACTACTGCCTCGGATAAATGGAGGAAAAGATAGAAGCTCGGGAGGCCGGGCGGGCGTCACCGATTTTTGACCGATGAGTTCCCAGCATTGGTCCCATAGGAAAAGTTGTTCATATCGATGGGCGGAATCACCCCTTTAAGGGTTCAGAACTGTAGGGTATTTAAGTTATTATTATGTCGTAGCTGTCATCTCCTGTCTTATGTTTTTTCGAATAAACCAGTCAGTGAGCAACCGCCATCTTTCATTGACGTTCCACTGGCGACGAGGATTTCGGGATTTCGGTGTGTTTTAGTACCGTGTTGCGCGAGTGATTAGCAAAATGCCGATCGGTAAACTCGAACCGTTTGACGTGAGTTCACAAAGGTGGCCAGCATACATACGCCGGGTCAGACAGTACATTTTGCTCAACGAGGTCAAGGACGAGTTATGTGTTCCCTTGTTAATTACGATCGTGGGAGATGCTACGTATTCACTGATGTGTGATTTATGTTCACCGGCCCATCCGGAATCTAAGAATTTTGATGAACTCGTTAACATCGTATCACAACACCTAGAACCCCAGCGTTCGGAGATAGCCGAGAGACACGTGTTCCGATTACGTAGGCAAAATGTCGGCGAGACACTTACGGATTACTTACAAAATCTGAAACATTTAGCAACAACATGCAATTTTGGAGCGAATCTGGAAGAGAATCTCCGAGACCAATTCGTTTCGGGCCTCGCAAATGAGGTTATGCGGTCTAGAATTTTCGCTGAGAAAAATATTACGTATAAAGAGGCGGTGGAATTGGCTTTAGCGCTAGAGGCTGCAGAAAGGCATGCGGAAGTGAGCGGCGTCACTTCAGTGGCCACGCAGGAGACTTCAGGTGTAAAAGGCAGCGGGGCGGACGAGGGCTTGCATCAGGCAAGCGCGAGGCGAGGCGGCGGCGGGCGAGGCGCCCGGCCGCGCGAGGCGGCGACGTCGCCGTGGCGGCGTTCCGGAGAGGAAGTATCGACTTGCTGGCGGTGTGGTAAGGCGCATCGGCCTGATAGGTGTCGGTACGCAAATTATAATTGTGATCAGTGCAATAAAAGAGGCCATTTAAAAGTTATGTGTAGACAAGTGAGTGGCGGTGAGCGACCATCCGGTCGACAAAATTTCGTAAGTGGACCTGAGGAATTTTCAGATGACGAAGACATCTTTAAAATCGAGCTGACGGCTAAAGGTACCAAACCATTCTTTATAAAAGTGAACATTGACGATAACCCGGTGGAATGTGAGATTGATACAGGAAGTCGAATTTCAGCAGTCAGTGAAGGCTTCTATAAACAATACTTTAATCATAAACCTATCACTGCGAGCAATATTGTCTTTCGCAGTTACTCTGGTTCACCGATCGAATCGCTCGGTTCTATTAAAGTTGATGTTTCTCTTGGAAATGTTACTGCAAATAAATTGTCATTGCATGTTATTAAAAATGGTAGTCGGCCATTGCTGGGCAGGGAATGGATTCGCGCTTTAAATATCAAACAGATTAGTTTCAATGAGATTCGAGAGGATTCCATCGTGAAACAGTTAGTTAAGGAATTTCCGGAAGTTTTCACAGAAAAGCTAGGCACTTGTAAAAAATTCATTAAGTTAGAATTAAGGGATTCAGAACCCGTTTATGTTCGTGCGCGGCCGGTGCCACTGGCGCTGCGCGCGCGCGTCCAGGCTGAGCTGGAACGGCTGGAGGCTGAAGGTACCATTTATAGGGTTGAGCATAGCGATTATGGCACGCCTATCGTGCCGGTAGTTAAGGAGAACGGCGATATTCGAATATGCGGGGACTATAAGGTAACGATAAATCCGAAACTAAAACGGAAGTTTTACCCCCTTCCACGCATTGAAGAATTATTTTCTACACTTAGCGGGGGGGAGGAGTTCAGCAAAATTGATTTAACACATGCGTATGCTCAAACAATGTTAACAGAGGACTCGCAACCATATACAACCATCCACACACACATAGGCACGTTCATTTATCGCCGAACTCCTTATGGATTGTCGTGTATTCCAGAAAAATTCCAAAAGCTGATGGAAGAAACTTTACGGGGGGTACCTTGCACAGTCGTATTTTTAGATGATATAGCCGTCACAGGGGTTAACAGGGCTGATCACTTACGTAACCTTAGACAGGTATTAGAGAGATTAAAGAACATGGGTTTAACTGTTAAAATTGAAAAATGTAAATTTTTGCAAAGTAGTGTCATGTATCTGGGGTATATTATTGACCAAACGGGATTGCACCCCGATCCTAACAAGGTAGTAGCGATTACTCACGCCCCGAGGCCAACGGATGTCACTCAGTTAAAAAGCTTTCTCGGTCTTTTAAATTATTATGGTAAATTCATTCCCAATCTCAGTTCAAAATTACATCCGTTGCATCAATTGTTAAAAAAAGGCAGTGAGTGGAAATGGACATCGGAGTGTGAGAGCGCGTTCAATCAGGCAAAAAATGCTTTAATGAGCGACAATGTATTAGCACACTATGAAGAAGGGCGGCCACTTGTGCTGTCAGTGGATAGCAGCGCGTACGGCGTGGGCGCGGTGCTCGCACATAGCCTGCCGGGCGGCGAGCGGCCGGTCAGCTGTGCGTCGCGGACATTGAACGAGGCCGAAAAGAAGTACAACCAATTAGATAAGGAAGCGCTTGCAATTTTCTTTGGGGTAACTAGACATCACCATTACCTATTCGGTAGAAAATTTACGTTGCGCACGGACCATCAGCCGCTTAGCCACATTTTTGGCCCTAAGCAGGGTATTCCCCAAACGGCCGCCAGTCGTTTACAACGCTGGGCAGTTCGTTTATCGGCCTACGATTTTAACATAGAATTCATAAGATCGTGCGAAAACGGCCCGGCCGATGCGCTGTCACGCTTGCCTTTGTGTGTCGAGCGCCGATGCACCACTTCGCCGCAAAGTTATATGAATGTAGTTATAGATAACTTACCAGTTGATTTCCGTGACGTTAGTAAACAAACGAAGAATGATGTTTTATTGAGTCAAATTTTAGGATATGTAAAGTTCGGTTGGCCGCTGAAATCGAGCTGTGAGGAGGAAAAGCCCTATTTTGAACGTAAGAAAGAGATAGTTGCGGAACTAGACTGCCTTATTTATAAATAAAGAATTATTATACCCCCAAAATTACGTAAGAGGATACTCGAAGAACTGCATGAAGGTCATTTAGGGATAAACAAAATGAAAAATTTGTCACGTAATTATGTTTATTGGCCAGGGATTGACGCTGATTTGGAAAATGTGTGCCGCACATGTGACGCTTGTCGCGCAGTTCGGGATGCACCCCCCCGGGCAGCGTTGCACCCTTGGGAGTATCCGTTAGTACCCTGGCAACGCATTCACGCGGATTTTGGGGATTGTGCAGGAAAAAGATACCTCATTATGGTAGATGCATTTACTAAGTGGATTGAAGTCATATCGATGACCCGTACTGATGCCCAGTCAACCATTTCCGCATTTCGAACTGTTTTTGCCCGATTCGGTTTACCCACACAGCTCGTGACGGACAACGGCCCACCGTTTTTCTCGTTAGAATTTAAAAACTTTTGCTCCTTAAATTTTATTAGACATGTGACATCAGCGCCGTTTCGACCGCAGGGAAATGGCGCCGCGGAAAACGCAGTGAAAATGGTCAAAAAAGCGATTAAACGGGCGGTACACGACGGCCAACCGATAGAAAGGGCTTTAAACGTATTTTTATTTTCTTATCGCAATTGTGAGCATGCGACTACGGGCGTGCCGCCGGCAGTGCTTATGCTGGAACGACGTTTGCGCAATCGTTTAGATGCTCTCCGCCCCGATTTGTCATCAGTCGTGCGTGCTGCTCAGGAGCGTCAGGTTATCAATGCCGGTGGATCTACTAGAGAAATTGGTATTGGTGAACCTGTCTTAGTCCGTAACTATTCCGCAAAAGGCGATAAATGGGAAAAAGGGACGATCACAGAAAAGACAGGTCCTGTTTCATATAAAGTTAATTTAGGAAATGGAATGGAGTGGCGGAGGCATCAAGACCAAACGCTGATGAGTTCGAAGACGCGGCGGATGTAGGGGAATCAGGATTTGCAGAGATAGAGAGATCGCGACACTTGGAGACGAATCATAAACCCTCTACTGTCAATTTAGAATTACCGACATCCCCTGGGCCCAATGCATCGGCCCGCACATTGCGTGCGTTTAACCGGACAAAAAAGCAACTAGATTAAGTTATATCAAAATGAATGTTATCTTAGTTAAAACTCCTTTTTTACTATTATATTAAGAGGGGAAAGGTGTAGGGTATTTAAGTTATTATTATGTCGTAGCTGTCATCTCCTGTCTTATGTTTTTTCGAATAAACCAGTCAGTGAGCAACCGCCATCTTTCATTGACGTTCCAAGAACGACCAAAATTTCACAATGTATAATGCTGATCCTCTGGACGGCGACGCCCTTATCTATGGATTGTAAATACAAGTAATGAAGAGAGGTTTGAGTTACGGGGCCGACTAAAGCGTAGACTTATAGTTTCCCAGACTGCAGTAATTGGACAGAAGACTTATGTCTGATCCCGGGGGCCGTCGAATGGCTAGTCTAGACGGCAGACGGTCAAAGACCTCGAGTAGAGCCGACATACCTTATATTCTCTCCTGGGATGCTCCATGCTATGTCGATAGTACTCGTATGTAAGTTTTATCAAGGAAGACCACTAGAAAGTCACAAAACTAAAAAAATACAACCTAGTGAACATTTTATAACATACTGATAGAAACTTTTTTAGGTTCTTCTGCTAGGTCACCTGCCTGTATTTTTGGAAACCAGAACCGGAACAATGTAGTTTTATATTGGCTGTACTATTGTCATAAAGCTTATTTACTGAGATAATGTGTGTAGGTACGATTCATCTATTTCTTGATTAGAAAGTGCGTTCATATGAGATTCATGGGAGATGCCACAGAAATAGATTTCTGTTGGAGATGCTATCTACGCAGCTATGCTATTGGAGCAGTCAACAAAAGCTGTGTATAATGGTGTGTTGTAGTCTTAATATTTTTCAGTTATTGTATATTTGATTGATCGTGTGGAGATAGTTGTTGTATATACTGGGTGGAATCCTTCAGGAGGTTGACGTTCACCGTATAATACAAATTCATAAATTACAATTTATGTCTATCAAGAGGGCTCGGGGCGAAGCCCTAGTTTTGGTTTGCTAGCTTTCCTTGTCTCTAAATAGGAGTGAGCGAATTCCACCACGTAACAAAAACGACTTGGCCACGGCCGTGTATATATTCTTTGCCACGGCCACGTAGAGGTTGGTCCCTTAAATTTTTAATAATATTTTGCGTTTATAATTTATTGTTATTGCGGGAATCGATCGCACATTCTGTGAAAATTGCAAGTCTCTACGTATAATGGTTGAAGAGACAAAGCCCTGTGACAGACGGACGAACATCGGAGACTTAGTTATAGGGCCCCGTTTTTAATCTGTGGGTACGGTACCTTACATTAGTGAAAATCTTTGACCCTTGCTCGCGGTTCATGCAGAAAAATATTACGCACTACTATTTACAAAGGTACAGAAATATTGGCGTCTGTCAGTACAGTGCATGGCATACAGTTGAACATATAGGTATTTCTTTAGCATTACATAAAGTCTATGCATAAACAGCAACACCAGCGGGCGCGGCGCCCAGCAGATCTACATCATTACGATCTAATCACTTGCATACATACAAGCAGCAGGTTACACAACGACGGATATAAACAAATTATTCACTGGTTTCATCTTAAATTGCTTTAAAATAAAATCTGCTTTAAAATAAAATCACACACCAAGCGGCCGTACCACCGTACAATATTCAACGCTTCTCGTATCGGGACTTTCGTTAAGTACATATACTTGAAACCTCTTCCAAGCCACCTCTCTCAAGAGATCAGCCTGTGTTGAGCACGCGTTTTTATTCTCAATTATCTGTGGTTTGAGATCTCAATAGTATCAATTAATAAGTAGCAACTTTGACAGAATCAAGAAAAAATGCAAAAAGAACATGTTTCTCGTACTGAATCCTTATATAATTCTCTCCTTTTATTAAAGTAATAATCTAAATTATTTATTCTACGTTTTTTCCTCCCATACCAGCATGAAGGAATTTTTGAAGTCAGAGGATATTTAATGTGTCTGTCATCAAATGTGTTTTCTGACAGACATAGTCGACGCAGGCTCCAGAGATTTTTTTTTTATTTATTTATTTACCATATAAAATACATAACTTATAATATTTAGTTTTAATAGGTAACATATCAAAACCACGAAGGTTTGTGCCAATGTTATTATTGAATGCATAGAAATAACAGAAATTGATTAAATATGCCTATCTACTTAACTTTACCTATATCTAAGTTAGTTTTATACTTATAGCTAGACTAGCTATAAGTACTAGCTATAGACTAGCTCCGTGGCGCAGCGGTCAACACGCCAGCCTGCGACACGGAGTGACCGGGTTCGATCCCCGGCCAGGTCAAGATGGAAAATGATCTTTTTCAGATTGGCCTGGGTTTTGGATGTGTATCTATATATGTATTTGTTATAAAATATAGTATCGTTGAGTTAGTATCCCATAACACAAGTCTCGAACTTACCTTGGGGCTAGCTCAATCTGTGTGATTTGTCCGTATATATTTATTTATTTATTTTATTTATATTTATATTTTACGTAAAAAAAGGAATCTTTATTAACCAGAAAAATACTAAGTGTTATCCAAAACATATTTCTTTAATTCTGTTTTATTGTTAGGTACAATGTCATCGCGTAACGTAACTCAGGAACAGATAGATTGCGTAATAATACCGAGACACACGCGGACAAAGTCGCGGGAAATAACTAGTTACAAATAATAACACTTAGAGTTTGCTGCTGCGATGCGATGTATCTATTTGTAATGTAGTTCCGGAGCCGGCCAGTCTGCCGCATCGCCCTCCGCAGGAGGGATGCGGAACAGCCTACGAGTACAGTACATCCCGTTACGGAAAACATGCGTATGATAATCTTTCATATATAAAAACCGACTTAAGGCAAACAACTGAACCCATTTTGATGAAATTTAAACGGGACCAACCTGGATGCATATATCATTTCAAATAAAAAATATCAAATTAGTTCATAAATGACGTCGAGGTAACAAACATTAAAAATACAACATTGATATCCTCCTCCTTTTTTGAAGTCGGTTGAAATTGTTGTGTAAGTTGTTATAAAAATAGCTGTGGAATGAAATCAGTAAAGCTACAGTTTGAGGAGATCGACGGCCCAGTGGGCCTACGCATTAGCACTCACGCATGTTAAGCATCACCGGGCGGTGCCCACAGACAGGTGGGTACAATACGAGAAGCTCGATTCTTTAGCTGTGCTTTAGAAGGTACGTTAAGCCGTTGGTTCCGCCTGTTATCATTACATCGAGTCGAGGCCAAGCTCGAAACTCTCTTTGGAAAGAGTTTCCCATCGCCATCTAATTTTATACCACCTTCCCAGGAGCTTCCCCCGGCCACCAGCTACCATGGCTGGAAGAGTTTAAATAGACTCAGAACACAGGTAGGCCGGTCGAAACAAAACCTGGTGAAATGGGGCTTTTCGGTCGATACTAATGGTTAGTTATGTCTATGTGGAGACACTCAAACAATGAGCCACGTGTTATCTTGCTCTCCATGTCCCAGCATGCACAATGGGTGACCTGATGGCTGCTAATGCAAGCGTTCAGGTGGCCAGGTATTAGCAGGAGGACATCATTTAATAGCTTTTGCGGTTTTCCGTGATGTCTCAGGCAGCTCAAAAAATGTTTTAAAGGTCGTCGTCACGTCAACTTTTTGCGGTAGGTCAGTTAGACACTGTAATGTTATTTATTTAATTAAAACCAAGTGATGGCACGATAACACTTTTATTAATATTGTTTCACAAATAGATGCCTATGAGCTCCGTCTCTCCGTTAATCTGACAGACGCCCTTACAATCCACAGAATACACATATTTCTCTGAAGGCCGTGACATTGACACATTGTTGACATTGACATGTCTCGATACTACATCCTCCTCCTTTCCAAAACCAAAACAAACAAAAAGTTATTTAATGAGGGAAAAACAATAACAAGAATATTAACCTTTTTGTAAATTAAGCTAGGTTAAATTAATGTTTTAACACTAACTAAAAATTAACAAAGTCTTTAACATTTGTTTACTTAATCTACTATATTCTCCTCCTTTCCAAAACCAAAACAAACAAAAAGATATTTAATGAGGGAAAAACAATAACAAGAATATTAACCTTTTTGTAAATTAAGCTAGGTTAAATTAATGTTTTAACACTAACTAAAAATTAACAAAGTCTTTAACATTGTATACTTAATCCACTTTCGGAAAGATCACTAAAAGTAGCTTGAACACATCCTATTTGTCCCTGAGATGAGATGTTCAAAAGATAACAAATTATTTTCATACACACATAATACTTATTTTTACTAAGTACAATTTTTTAAATCCCTATAATCCTTAGAGTCTACACATTCAATGCTGAAGCCACCAGACTATTGAGAACGCATATGATATGAAGTCCTTGTATAAATACTCCCATTATTATCCTTTATGTCATAGGATCTATAGTTGTTATTATTTACAATTTGACCTAAACTCCATTTATTAATATTAGGCTCTTTCTTAAACCACACATACTCATTTAACTTAAAATTAGGCTTAGATCTTGCAGTTCTATTGTAATTACTTACATTTCTATTAACTACTTTGGCAAAATCAGTCTTTACATTATCATTCATTTTAGGTTTGAGGTACTGGTGTGTTACCGGTAATTTGGTTTTTAAATTTCTGTTCATTAACAATTGGGAGGGTGAAAATATTGTACCAGACACAGGTGATGACCTGTACTGAAGTAATGCTAGCCTGTAATCAGATTTATCTTCAAAACATTTATTCATCAATTTTTTAGCAATCTGTACTCCCCGTTCTGCCATACCATTTGACTGAGCATATCTCGGACTAGAGTAAGTGAACCTAAATCCCCATTCAGAAGCAAACTTCCTACACTCTAATGAGTCAAATGGAACATGATCTGCTACTATTTCAGATGGTATACCAAAACAAGAAAAAATATCTATTAGCACATTGATAATGCTTTGTGATGACTTACTAGAAATTAATCTTATATCTAACCACTTTGACATATAGTCGTAAATTATCAGATAATTTTTCCTTCTGAAATCCATTATATCTATTCCTAATTTGGAAAAAGGTAAAGATGGTACCTCATGTGGCATTAAAGGTTCCTTAATGTTGTTATTTTGGTAAGTTTGACAAACAATACATTTTTTAACTAGATTTTCTACATGACAGTCAATTTGTGGCCAGTAATATAACATTCTACATTTTTGTTTCATTTTTGTCATGCCTAAATGACCCTCATGTAATTTATTCAAAATTGTTATTCTTAATGATTTAGGTATTACAAGCCTGTCCTTCATAAAAAATAATTCTTGATCTACTGATAAATCTTGACGACATTTGTAATAAACTTTTAAATAATCAGGTACATTCTTATTTTCTGGCCAACTATTGTTAATAAATTCTTTCAGTTTACAAAGTTCTTCATCTTGTAAAGTTTCTGTTATTAAGTTTTTCTTTTTTTCTTCCGTACATTGTAATTGAGAGGCAAGTCCAATGCAGTGTACAACTTCATACATGTATGACTCATCTTCATCTACTTCATCTAGATATGACCGCGATAATAGATCTGCAATGTGCATGGATTTACCTTTCATGTACTTAAAGTCTATGTCATATTTTAACAATTTTAATTTCAGTCTTTGCAGCCTGACGGAGGGAATTTCATGCAGACCCCTTTTTAATATAGTTTCCAATGGTTTATGATCATTAAAAACAAGACACTTTTTTCCATAAACATAGTAGTGAAATTTTTTTAATCAAATCAAATCAAATCATATTTATTTGCTGTAAAAGTGGTACATAAGGTGTTTGTTACAGTTTAAGATCACACTTTTAACCTATCTAGGCATGCAAATATTAACAAATCATAAAGTTAATTACATATTTAAAACTAATAATATTCATCCCTATTTTCAATTCATCACTATTATATTAATTTGAATGTCATTCATTAGTCATTTTTAAATATATGTGTCATAACTACTTATGCCTCTAAATATTCTTGTATAGAGTAAAAACATTTATCTATTAGGAGACCACGCAACTTGTTTTTAAAAGCTGGCAACGGTAATTCTTTTATTTCTTCCGGCAGCTTGTTATAAATACGAACTGCCATCGGATAGCTGCTTTGGGCATACAAAGTTGTAGATATATTTGGCAATAATAGCTTATTAGGGAATCTGCCACGATAATGAGTAATAACATCACAATTTCGTTGAAATAATTCTGCGTGCAATTTTACAAAGTGACAGATTTCATAAAGGTATATGGATGGCAGTGTCAATAGTTTGAGTTTTATAAAGTGTGATTTACAGCTAGTTCTCTGAGGTATCATACATATAGACCTTATGCAATTTTTTTGGGCTATAAACGCCCTGTCCATATCTGTCGAATTTCCCCAAACAACGATCCCATATCGCAGCACAGATGCTACATAACCATGATACGCCAACAGTGCTGTTTTTAAGTTGGTTATATTGACCAACCTCCACAAAACGTAAGCAAATCTATTAAGTTTACTACATACACTTTTAATGTGAGATTTCCAGTTTATGTTTTTATCCAAAGTAATTCCTAAGAATTTAACGTCATAACATTCATTTATAATTTGTCCTTTATGCTTTATTGTTATATCTGTAGTCTTATTATTCCTTTGATTATGAAATTGTACATACTTTGTTTTTTTTGTGTTTATTTTTAAGTTATTTTTGTCCAACCAATGTGTAATCTCATTTAATGTGTTATTAATGTCCATATTATATTCGTCAGTTTTATTTGATAAATTAGGTATCACTATAGATAGGTCGTCAGCAAATAATGTACAGAAGTGGTCAGTAGCTTTTGGAAGATCATTTATATATATTAAAAACAAAAAAGGGCCTAGAATACTTCCTTGAGGAACACCAACATTACTTATTGTCTCTTTGGATTTAAATACATTCTCATTTAGATTTCTATCAAGATTAGTAACTACTACTTGCTGTGTTCTGTTTTCAAGATATGATTTTATCCAGTTATAAGCATTGCCACGAATCCCATACCTATCACATTTCGAAAGCAGTATTTCATGAGATACATTATTAAAAGCTTTACTCATATCTATAAACATCGCTATTACTTCAGTACATTTGTCTACATGACTCATCACTTTATTTATTAATTTGAACATTGCTAATACAGTAGATTTTCCTTTCTGGAATCCATTTTGCTTTGTGTCTAATATATTATGTTTGTTTATAAATGTAATAAGCCTAACATGCATACCTCTTTCAAATATTTTTGATATAATTGACACTAACGCTACAGGTCTGAAATTTTCCAAACAATTATTTTTGTTTTCTTTTGGAAGTGGTTTTATGAGTGTGTTCTTCAGTTTCTCAGGAAATTGTCCTTTTTCAAACGACAGATTTACAAGAAAGCTCAACACAGGTGCTAATATATACTTGGAATGTTTTATTACATATGTAGATAAATCGTCACTTCCTACAGAATTTGTATTTTTCAGTCCTGTTATAATTGTACATATTTCATCTCTATCAGTAGGAAACAAAAATAAAGTTTCATTTACTTGTTTGCACGAATTTGTAGTTGTCTCATCATTTTTTTTATTCATTTGAATATCCGTAAAAAAGTCATTAAAAGCATTAGCCCAAACCACACTAAGTAATTCTTTTTCAATCTGTGAGAAATTTCTCTCCGCCTCTGTCAAGCTTCTAGACGCATATGTTACAACTTTACCATTTTGCATTAGACAACATCCTAAACCATTTTGACTAGCATCACACTGTATGGAAATAGGTAAAGAGCTGTTGAAATTCTGTAAAACAGGTGCATTCGTGATACATTTTTTAATATTTGAAAAACAATTTTCATGTGTTTCAGTCCATAACCAAGTTACACCCTTTTTTAGTAGAGATTGTAATGGAGCACTTATTTCAGCTAATTTGCTAATAAATTTTCTTAAATAGTTAATCATACCCAGAAATATTTGTAGCTCTTTTTTATTTTTTGGACTTTTCATTTCCAAAATAGCCTTAATACGATCTGGATCAATCTTCATTCCTTCCTCAGAAAAGATATGACCGAAAAATTTGACTTCCTTTAATTTATACTGAAATTTTCGTTTGTTGAATCTGACATTATGTAATTGTGCACGTTCAAAAACTTGTTTTAATATCTTATCATGCTCAAAATCGTTTTCTGCACAAATTAACAAATCATCGCAGTAAATTACAACGCCTTCAATGTCTCCGAATATGCTCTCACTGTATTTTTGAAAAATTTCTGGTGCAACAGACAATCCAAAGGGCAATCTCAAAAATTTATAACAGCCGATCGGGCTGGAGAACGTACACAGGTCTGTTGAATTACTTGCAAGTCGGATATTATAAAACCCATCAGACAGATCAACAACAGAAAATACAGACTTATTACTTAATTTAGCTATCAACTCCTCTAAGGTAGAAATAAGATGATATTCCCTAATCAAAACTTTATTTAATTCTTTGGGATCTAAACATATTCTTAAATTTCCATCACTTTTTTCTACTATGACAAGATTACTTACAAAAGACTTGGGATGTTCTACCTTCTCAATAATCTGGTGCTTCTCGAGGCTCTTTAATTTAGTTGCCAGACGATCCATCAGTGCCAGCGGGACACGGCGTGGTGGCCTTACAACTGGTTGAGCGCCTGGTTGAATGTGTAGCTCCAAAGGTGTTCTGAATTCCCCAATTCCCTGGAAAAGTTTTAGGTTTTCATTAATCATTTTATCTTTTTCTGTAATACTACTACTGGTGTGCTTAATGCTGCAAACCAAATTACAATTATTTTTATTTAATAAATTTAATTTTAGTAAAGTGTCTAAACCCAAAATTGGCCTGACCAATTCTTTAATAATTATAAATTTTTCACTGAATTTAATATTATTGTGAAACAATGTTAAAGTCCTAGTGCCCAATGGTTTTATCCTACTTCCTCCAAAGGCTTCCAACACAATGTTAGTCTCAGACCACTTAGGACTATCATCATCGACTATTTTTCTTAATTCCCTCAAGGACATTACGTTGACCTGTGACCCAGTGTCACACTTAAAAGAAACTTTTTTATTTTCAACTCTTAAGAGTTGAAGCCATTCATTATTTTTTAAGTTAATTGTATTCCCAATTGAGTGGCACACCTTAACTAGTCATAAATCCTGCACTAAATTACTTTCATCGGTCTCATCAATATTGTCATTAATATTTATACTTTGTACTGTTTTGTTCTTACACCCAGAAGCAAAATGATTTAATTTATGACAAATCAAACAACTCTTACCATATGCCGGACATTGTCTCGGGCCATGTTCCCGATTACATTTAAGACAATGATATTTCTTATTAATATTATTGTTATTTCTACTAGACCATTTACTACCCAAATTATTGGTATACTTAGCTTCTCGATTTGCTGAAACGTTAGGCTGCTCGCTTTGTGTTGAGACTGCATCTACCGCCAACAGGGACTCCGGTTGTTTTTGTATGACCTTTGCATGTTGTTTAGACAGCTCAGCTGCACGGCATATGCTGATTGTTTTATCCAGGGTTAACTCGCTGATTTCTAGAAGCTTCTGTTGTAGTTTATTGTCATGTATGCCCATGACAATGCGATCCCTCAGCATTCTGTCTTCAAGTTCTCCAAAATTGCAATTTTTTATTAATTTTCTCAGGCTTGAAAAAAATACATCGAAAGTCTCTCCATCCTCTTGTTTCTTGTTATTGAAGTAGAAGGTGTTAATGACCTCGTTTTGTTTCGGGGTAAAATAGTCGTCCAGTGCTTTTACGACGCTCTCGTACTTGGGGTTGTCCTCATCTTTTTTCAATATATTAAAATACAAATCTTGTGTGTCCGGGCCTATCGCATTCAGCAAGATGGCTGCTTTCCGGGTTTCCGACAGCTTGTCGAAACCAGCCGCAGAAAGAAAAATTTTAAATTGCTGTTGAAATTTTTTCCATCTCGGCAACAGATCATCCATTGAGTCCAACGCCAGTGGCTGAGGCATTTTATATTCGACCATGTTTGGCATGATTTCTTGATCTTCCGCCATGCGGCGTGTACCACTTCCAAGAAATAAAAATGCTAACCTTTCTTGTGAATCCTCGCTTTCTTCTATTCTTTATTCTTGGAGCGTTTCTTCGTTTTACGACTGCGCCATGTAATGTTATTTATTTAATTAAAACCAAGTGATGGCACGATAACACTTTTATTAATATTGTTTCACAAATAGATGCCTATGAGCTCCGTCTCTCCGTTAATCTGACAGACGCCCTTACAATCCACAGAATACACATATTTCTCTGAAGGCCGTGACATTGACACATTGTTGACATTGACATGTCTCGATACTACAGACACACAAAACACAACCAATAAGAACATGCACGTGTAAATACGTTGGTAGCAAGGGCGTTGGCCGCAGGCTCAACCTACCCCGTAAGGGACAAAGACGTAATTAGTTTGAATGCACTCTTTACCAGGTGCCCAGCATGTTTTACGTGTAATTATGGTGTCCATGCCGTGGTTCGTGTCGTAATATTATCTCATGGCGTGTCAGCTGCTAATTTTGTGGCGTG
The DNA here is from genome assembly GCA_947532085.1 of Elegia similella. NCBI lineage: Eukaryota > Metazoa > Arthropoda > Insecta > Lepidoptera > Pyralidae > Elegia > Elegia similella. Next base: position 167,197 of record OX383953.1, read on the forward strand.
ACACCAATTAAGCTAATGGCTTCTTATCGTTTACGATATAACTATATTTGTAAAGTGTGTCAGCTTTATGTTATAATCATTAAACTGTTTTTATATAACATTACAATGCTCGGTATATTAAAATTGAATATATGTGATGAAAAAGAACTCGGCCACAGGTAGGATTTGAACGCGTTGGCGTGGCCATCACCTGACCAGTATAGTAAGAATACGAACCTGAGAGCTAACACTTCAACGTTGGGCATCCGCCTCAGCAAAGTGACGTCTCCGAGTTCCGCGCCCCTGAAACAAGCACATCATCCAGTTAGGTGAGTCGTTTGATGGAACACATGATTATACACTTAGTTTATATCCTATGGGGATGTTTGGACAGAAATGGGAAAGGCTTTCTCCCGCAGTGGGGCAATATAAGTTATTGGGCGAGTGTATATCCTGCATACGTAAATATAAAATGTTCCTTAATAAAGTAAATTAGAACCGAACCTAAGATTCAACATCTAGTTTCGGTGCCCTGAAACGAACATATCATCTAGTTAAATGAATCGTTAATGGAAATTTGATAGAACCCAGAGCAAAGATCTAGTTGCAAGGGTCGTTTGTAGTCTTCTAGGTTTCTGTTAGATGCTTCAGTCGTTAAGGGTGTTGGAAAGAATTTTGAACGGAATCGCTTAATAGGTGTTTCATAATTACAACTCTCGGCCCCCTTTTTGTTACTGAATTCGTAAAATTGTAAAAAGAAACGAAGCTTATTAAAATACTTAAAACTACGCGATGTAAAAAGTTGCATAAATAAACGTCAAGTCCCGCCCACGCTTCCGATTGCTAGTATCAGCGCGGCTCGAGACATCGGACGCGCGTCTCGATCCAAATTCGCCCTGAGGAAGACCTCCGGATGAGGCCGAAATATGTCGGCCAGTAGCTGACTTCGTACGTAAGTAACCCGTTGTTACATATTTTAAAAACATCAAGTTGTAAATAGTAAAAAATTAACAAATAAACAAACAATGACGGCGGCAACTGGTATTAATAAATAACCAATTACACACTGATGCATTCATCAAACCGAATTGATTTCAACTAAAACCAATAAGTCAATAAATAAGTCGCACACAGTAGTAACTCGAGTCATCGCGTGATTCATCCCATTCATCGCAATCAACAAAAAACGTCAGCCTACAACTGATCGCATTCGAGTCATACTTGCACATCGATGGTTCCGTAGCAATAAAAATAAACATTTATACATACACATTCGTGCAATTTAATTTGTTAATTGCTAAACATTATTTTGAATATTTTCTCTCCCAAATCTATTTATTTACGAAACACATTCCTGTTCATATATATTTCATTCAACTCAATCGATATAGTAGATTCGCAGCAAATTTGCTGTGAACAGGGTTACCCAGTCACAGCAAATTTGCAGCATTAGGGAAGATGCCTGTTGAGGATACTCGTATGTACACAAAACCGGCCGGCGCTCCGCTGGCTGGGCGAGCTGCCTGCTTGCACGATTAGACCTTGTATTTGAACTATTGAGACCCGCGAAATTCAGAAATGTCTTAGCTTAATGCCGGCCGCAGGCTTGTCAACCGTAAAATGCCTGTCAAATGTGGCGACCACCTCTCAGATACCGCCTAGCTGTGAGGAGAAATAAACGGACACATAGAATTCCGTGACTAGGACGTATAGAACCCTAATATCGATTCAACTCTCGGACGGCTTGTAATCGACTGTCAATTAGACACAATCGGAATACGGTTACAATGTGTACAAGATCGGAGTAGAATTGCTTATTAATATTCATATGACGATCACCAATATCTAATCCTATAAATGTGAGGTTATCAATTTCTGCCGTTTTGCCAAAATTATATTAGTTTTTTTATTTCTTTTTTGTATCTGTTCATATATTCAAATAGCCGTGCGGTATCCGGCAGAGTAGAATAGGACCACTCCAAGTCTTCCCGTGGATGTCGTAGAAGGCGAGTTAGGAAATACAAGCTAAACAAAGCTTATAAACATCTATGAGACCTCTTCAACCCGTCTGGCCAACGTGGAGAATGTAGGCCAAATCCTCTGGCTGCTCTGACCAAGTATGGCCCTAGTAGTACAGAGAGGATCGTGCTCTTGTAGTGGAGACTAAAAAGGACCTGATGATGATGATATATTCAAATCATTTAAAAGGTTTTTTCGTTTGAGTATGGGAAATCTTTTCAAAAATGTATAAAATTATAAAAATAACCGGCCCACGACACGAATGTCCCTTTATCTTGTCAACCAAATAATATTCTATTAAATTTAATTATTATAATATATTTGCATGCCTGAATTGGCAAAATATGTACGCTACTGACAAGTATACTAACACCTCTTATACCAAATTTAATGCAATAAAGATTCTGATTCTGAACAGCTGAAGTCAGCAAAATCAGTTCAAAGTGCCGCAGACAGATACACACAAACACACAAAGCGGTAAAAGCTATAACACCCCTCTTTTTGCGTGGAGGGTATAAAACTACCTGGCATAAACTAACAACCGCTCTTTGTCCAAATTATTATAAGTGACATTATTAAGTACGACATCAGTCACGCCGGTGCCGCACGACTAGGTACGTATACGTACATACACAGGTTACACGTCCAACATACATTTCCGACAACCTTCGTCACCCATACAAGGCAGTAACTGTCGTAAACCGTGCTTTGTTCAACAGATACGCGTAGAGGTAATGTCGCCGTTATATCATCGCCTTAGTAGAATTTGTAGTACTCGTATTAGTACTTAACTCTTTCGCTGACACTGCCCGTCTGTAAACGTAATTCTATTGTTATTTCTTTTGTGTCTGGTTCAGTGTCAGCGAACGAGTTAATCTGTGATATTAGAGATTGGACCCCGGGCTCTGATCTTCTTCTTTCTTTTACTAAATATTGAAGTAGGCCTCGGAAGACCAGCGTTGTGGTCAGAAGGCCACAACATTACGCTGACAGGAGGCCATTTTGTAGGCACAAATATGTTAAGTGCTGAGAATTTGTAACATTGTTTACCGTGTTTGTGCTATATCAAATAAATAATTTTTCTTTAAAAATTTTTTTTAGGTATTTGTCTTCCTTTTTTTATTGATTTGTCATAGCTGAAGATGCAACCAAGACCAAGGGGAAATGTTGTGTTCATCATTCCAGCCGTAGCAACTCCGCTGCTGGACTAAATCCTCTCCCAATGTTCTTCATTCCAGGGGAGGACATGGCCACACTCACTACGCTTTGCAGGCAGGTTGGAGAGCGTAGTTTCTTTGTCTTATTGTGTTTCCGTCGCTACTACCCATAGGAAGCATTTTTAAGCTGGGAAAGGATAGGATGATGGATTTAAGAAGGAAATGAAGGTATTGGGATACTACTCACTCTGATGAATGGAAGGAAAGTAAGAGCAGCTCGGGAGGCCACCGGACAGACAGTTGAGGATCTCTGACCACGTATAAGTTTTGATGATGTGCCGTTTTACAAATAGCCCTCCCGTGCCGACACCCCTACACTACAGTGACTTTCACTGCACATGTCATTGTATATGTCCTCAAAGACCATACAATTCCGACAACCCATACAAAGCAGTAGTTAATTGCACTTTGTTCCATCCACCAGATATGATGTTGTTGCTTTGTCGCGCGTAACATAATGACATAACTGCACATAATGGTGCCGTACTCAGCCGTACGGACGGATTGGATCAAACACCACGACTCTCGTATTGCGTTCTCTCAGATTGCCTTCATAATTTAGACACAACATATCTCCGACAAAATTATCGATGCCAACATTGCCAAATAACAATAATGGCTGAACAGGTGATTTGGATTAGATGCAGGCGTAGGCTTCCAAAAACATTGCCTTCACTACATTTATTTATTATCTGTAGTAAATCAACTTTTCTTTCGCAACAGCATCATCGGCTTGGGAATATCTATGAATGCCGAAAGTTATCGTCCATCAGTCAACGTCAATTCTCGTCTAATGTCCGCAAACTTTTACCAATCCGTCCATTGTAGTTGGTAGTGCTTGTCATTCACAATTCGTCAAGACTCCAACTTTCCTTTCGAGCACACAATACCATTTTCTATGAAAAGCCGAGCCCTATTGAAACAACACTCGAATTACCATAATTTGCGTTTTTTCCGTAACATGAACCGGGTCTAAAAAGGTGATTACACTTATTGCTAGCCACATAAGGATCTATTTAATTTCTAACGATATTTTAGACGTGCGGCGCATGACAAGGCATTTTGTGCAGTGTTACAAATGTATTTAAGTGCCTTTAGCTTTTGAGGCTGTCGGGGTGCGTCAGCGACACGCCCGCCTGATACGGAGGGTGTTTACTTTTCAATAAACAAAGTCGTGTTCAACAAGGGTGGTTATGGACCCTTGTGGCTGACGAGAAATATTAACTTCAAATGAGGTATACTCGTATGGGTGACTCAGCCCGGCAAAATGGACAGAAACAAATGGTTAATCGACATTTTGATACAAATTACGGGGCCGGACGATCATTTATGAAAATGCCAATTTTTTTTGTTCCCACTCAATATTAGTCCCTCGATATATTTTTTTCGGTATTTTGACTTATATTTGATTCACTGGATACTATTTGCTGTCTGATTCGGTGAAGAAAAACATGAAAACGCTGAGATGAATTCTACACCCTTGAGTCTAAAGTTGTCACTTTACTAGTAAGTACGTAACATACTAATTGTGAAATCCATTATTTGGTCCAAAGCAATCAAGACAATCAGAAGTATTTCTATACTTACTATTTGAATAGTGACTTCAGTGTGTGACACAGAGCGAGTTACCAATGGAACAAAATCAAAATAAGAAAGAAAATACTGAATAAAAAATCTGCTGAATGACGGTTTCTGAAATGCTTATCACAGATGGCCGCTACTCTGAAACATCATTAAGTAATCTGTGCCGAAATTGAATGGTAGCTTTCGATAATTCGCTGTCATTGGATAATATTTGACCAGCCACAACTGACACAATGTCTATTAACAGCTTGCCGGACCCGACGCCTCAGTGCTGCCGATACTTATTTCGGAAAACCCTCATTGCTTATACAGCATAATTTTGAACCACTGAGCTACATTTTTTTTTTTATGTATATCCGACGGCAAACGAGCAGACGAGCCACCTGATGGAAAATGGTCACCGTCGCCCATGGACATCTGCAACACCAGAGGAGCTGCTGATGCGTTGCCGACTCTTAAGATACCTGTAAACCTTTGCCTTTTGAAGGACCTCAAGTCATAGCTCACAGGGAAAACCTCGGGAGGGAGTCCATTACACAATCTTGCTGTACGAGGAAAAAAACCACGTGACGCTCTGACATTTTTGGAGACCCAAGTGTCATGGATGTGGGGATGGACTTTACTCCTGTGGCGAGCGGTGCGGTGGTAGAAAGGTGACGGTGGCACCAATTCAAAAAGTTCTTCAGAACACTCCCCATAGTATAGACGGTAAAATACACACAGAGAGCCAACGTCTCTCCGTAGACTGAGGGTGTCTAAATCGTCTGTGAGTGTGGGATCGTCGATAATACGAATTGCCCGGCGTTGGATGAAATCAAGAGGAAGGAGTTGGTATTGAGGTGCACCAGACCAGATATGAGAGCAGTACTCCATAAACATACACATATATTGAAATCTCGGAATCAGAGTCCTTAATGGAATACAGAATTGCAAAAAAGGCAAAAACTTACAAAGTTGACGATCTGGGCTTTTTCTTACAATTTTGCATTTCATAGGGATTCTAATTCCGAGATTCCAATATAGCTCAGTTAAAATAAAATAAAAACCTTGCTAAAATAAAAACTATTTTAACGAGGAATTATGTTAAGGGGAGTTTGGTTAAACCTCATATTTCGGCCGTCTTATTCCGCTGTTAGAAAGTGAAACCATACTACAAGTACACTAGAGGTAAACCTACGCTTACACGCCGGCCCGCGGCATGCGGCATGCCACAACGAAAGTGATTATTAGATGTTGGCGAGAGAGATGAATTGCTAATACGCGAGGATTGTATTTGTCTACGTGGTGAGATGCTCCTCAGCCTTTGATAACACTAGCGAGACTTGAAATTCCTATTATCCGACAATGACATTCAACATTAGCCAAAATATTTTTTTTTATCACCCTTTTTCGTGAGCTTATAGTCATGTACGTCATACAATAAACCTGTATTTTGTAGTTTTACTCAGTTCTGTCAAAAAGTGCTGCTAGTTTTTTTTTATAGTTAAATATTATAGTGTAGTATGGAACCCAGGTCGCACTTGGCCAGTTTTATTTACTCATGGCCAGTATCTTTTAAGAAATTCATAAATATGTAGTACGAGATTGGCCTGTATTGTCTATTGCCACATTGAGCTACACTGCCGCCCTGCCAACTATTGAGCGAGTAGTAACAATATACAGGTTAAGTTCTATTATAAGCCTACATATTCCTAAACGAACACTAACTGGCTGGATAGTCATTTCACTCTAAGATATCACCCCGAACTGGTTCCATTGATGCTTCCGTTGTAAAGTTTCATTCCAAAAATCAACAATGGATGTGTGGTTTCTCGTCATCGATAAATACTAGTAATCACGTGTCTTTATCTCTTACGGGGAAGACAGAGCCTAATACTATAAGACTCAAACGCTACGTTGACGTATATCGACAAATAAAAGTGAAAGACCTCCACTGCCGGTTATAAGAGTACTACTAATAATTTCGTATGTAAGGTGTTCGTCAATGGACTAAGTATTATTATTCTCAGTTGTATTATAATAATAGCGGTCATTGACTGTAAATGATAAAGCTCCATTGCCGGCTCTGCTGTCATAACTTCTATTTCAGTTCTAAGGTTAACATCAATAGAATTTATGCGTTTAATTATAGTCGTCCAAGTACCAGCGGTCATTTACTGTTAAAAGTGAAACCGTCTGCGGCGGGTATTGTTGACGTAGCAGCATATCCTGGTTGGCAATTATTATGTGTATCGTCTGTCAGTTCGTCTAGTGTGGTTTACTCGGGGTTAGTCATCGTTGGAAAATTACACCACTGTAGATGAAACCATGTCTCTATAATCACCTTCTTTTGTATCATGAATTCTTCGTCAAACGACGATCGTCATCTTAAAGTTGAGAAGGATTTGAGTTAGATATATGCATATGTTTTTTTCCTTACGGACTAAACAGAGTCTTGGGCCATATGAGTTAAAGGTCACGTTAAGAGTGTTGGGATGGGAGTAAGGTGAGAAAATTTAATCTAAACGATTATAAACAGCGTATGAAATATTGCATCCTGGAATATTAGGCGAATATTGCAATGTGTTTAGTAATGTATCATATTTTACTAAAAGACTTAATGTTCCTAGCAACACTTTCACTCAAATCGCGCAACAAAGCAATTTAAACAGCGACAGTGTTCGACAGTGGCAGTACAAAGAGTTTACTTTTGATCGTAATGTATTATCGTGAACAAAAAGATCGATAAGCTGGATAAATCAATTGGTATTCAAAACAGCCACACGAATAATAATGGACACAGCATAACGACTGCCATCGTGAAGCTGTGTCAGTTCAAAAATGTGATACAAGTGTCGACGACTTACATGACATGAAAACATGAAAACCAATCATCGCAGACAAAATCGTCAAGGTCTATCAGCTGATCAGATCAATCAATCGGTATTCAATTCACATAGAAATAAATTATCTCAGCGGTGGCCGAGTAGTCTCCGAATCAGATATGTAAATATGGATCACCTGCGAGACGCGAATCAAATCTCACTCCGTGTGACTTGCAACTTTGAGTTTGTTGATCAATCTAAAGACAAAATCGTCAAGGTCGATCAGCTGGATCAATGGATTGGTGTGCATCGCAGGCACGCGAATAAAAACGATTGAAATGCATACAATGTCAGTGCTGGGAATTTAATTGTTGCTAAAAGATCCGCGAACATGACGGACGGGCGGCACGCACGCGACCATTTCGAAGATTACACCGGGACGAAATGTGACCATGTAACACGCTTTTATTTAACTTACAATGTTAGTGCAAATATATATTTAATTGTGTATGATTGTTTGGTTCACATACTGCAACTGACTTTTAAGCAGTTGTTCTCAACCAAGTAGTTCCGGAAAGGAATTCCCATTTATAAATGGGGAAAGGAAATCCCATTATAGCCTCATATCTTTCTGTTTTCCTAACACTACAAGACACACGATTATCTGCCATTCAAGGAGTTTCAGCGTCAGGTAAGCAGCCGACCATAAAAACTTTCACAGAGCCTTAGAAACTGTGTGATAAAGTGGCAAGATCGTCCAATTAAGCCAAGTTCGCGTTGTGGGTTCAGTATAGTGAAAAATATGAGCCAATGTTGGTCACTCACACACACAAAAAACAAACAAACAAAACTGTAAAGAAATCTTTTGACATAGGTACATAAAAAGCAACCACTTCGTACTAAAAGGTATCTAAGTTTTCGCCATTTGAGTTATTCCGTTCTGTAGAATAGCAATCTGTATACAATTGGAGCGATCAGTGATTGATGGTGGCACCATGACGCGGCAGTCTGCAGTCACGGGTGAAAAGCGAACAACGGTCAATGACGAGACAGAATATCATGGAGTTTGCCGCAGTGGTAAGCGATTCAGCAGGAGTGCTGTTATGATAGGAAATCGAGCTCCCACACATCAAAGCGGAGGAAAACGGTCAGATGATATCTTAAGACGAGGCCTCAAATGTTTGGTACCTTCGCTCGGCAAAGGACTGATCAAGTGCGCGCAAGGGATAGCGCTTGGCGGTTTAGCCCGTGAATGATGAGATAGGAGATAGTGTCGAGTCGCTCAAAGAAAAAAACATAAGCGCCAAATTCGTTATTTCTATTTTATATAAAATCAGACCGGTTAATTGTATTTTCATATTTACATTTTGATGAATTACTAATAACCTATCTTTTAGTCTAAAAATCATTATTTCATTCGTCGCATTTGAGCTACTAACAAAAACTCTGCGAACGAAGACCATTTCTCAAAAAATATTTCTATCGAGAAAATTTTATCAAAACGTGTTTTCATCTTCAATTTTTGGAGATGAAATAGCCAAACTAATTTAAGTATTTTGCGAGATAAATAAGGTTCAGAACGACCTTATTTACAGTGGTATCGCCTTAAGACGACATTGCAGCCTTAATGTGGCCTTTAGATCTTATGGCCCTTGACTCTATTCACCACAGGATAAACACGTAATAATAATATATCAATGACACTGCAGCCGTCGTGACGTGATCGAATGGACTGGGGATGAGAGATAAGAAGTTCTCTAGTAGTTCTTTCATCGTTATCATGATCGGCTGTCGGCTGTCCACGACCTACTCACTGTTAGCTGGGTGGGCTATAAGGGTTTAAGTTTCCTTTTGTTTACTTTTATGGCATTAAAAAAAGCCAGAAATTATACAGACAGTTGAAAAATTAAATCGTGCGTGTCCCGAATTACGTGTCCCACATTGGCGACCTGACCCGAATGGTATAATTCGTTTTGTTATGAGCTATTTGGGCTAATGGGACTATTGTTATTTTATTTGTCAGCCATTAGGCTTTGGCCATTATTAGATTTATCATTTTTTAATTTTTCAATCAACTAAATTGTGACAACTCTATATAATGGAGTCGTGGAGCTGACTCCATCATATTGTGTTGTCATCTGATTTACATGTTCAGTCAAGTTTAGCTCAACTGATCGTCGAGGAAGAGGCTCTAATTTACTCTCCGAGATTTGACCTCACACAATAACACTTATACAGCAACCGGCAACTCTTTGTAGACAAATTACATCATACAGTAAAAAGGCTAACATGGGACAGATTCTAATTGTCTATGTCTTTTTATTTATTTATTTAAACTACTTTTAATACGTTGCCGGCGTTATTCATTCTCTTGTGAGCATTTGGTTATTAAGAAGCAAAGATATGCATTTTTTTAATTATCTGCTATTCAAAGGAGAACCTTCTTGAAGATGAGGAAGGCGTCCCGCGCCCGCTGGTACCAATGGCGATGTCCTAAAACAAAGGCTTGTTAAGTGATAAAACATTGCATCAGTATCAAAGATGGCTAACAATTTACAACTTTTTCATTAGTTGTGCGAACCAAACCATGCGAACTCCAAAAACTTTGCTTTTTCGTGGTACATGAAATATCTCCGAACAACAGAGGCAAGTCGATCGATGACAAATGATTTTATTGTTGGAGAATGACCTCGATCTATAAACGCTATAAGCGGCCCCAGCGACGTCACGTCATAGTGTAATGGTGTTGCACCATCAAATTTTAAACTACTATATTATAATTATTGTGGGTTGGAAATGCTACGGCTATATTGAACCTTCGATCTAATATTTTTCACTCGTGTTCAAACTGTATCAAATAGCTAAAATTTAAAATCAGGTCACTCACGTGCTATTTCGTCCGGCTTGCCAACTAGTTTCTGAAACTATAGTCTTCAACGGTCTACAATCCCAACAAAATAATGAATGTATATAACAAATTTCTTTCATTTTAGCCAGTGTCTAGTTATTTTTTGAGTTATTTTTGCTTGTGTATCAACGAAATGATGGTTTAATTCATTTAGCTTATTTCGACGGAGCCCCTGCCGACAATTCCCACGAGTCCACTGGCTTGATCATAAACGACGCAACAAGGCGAGCAAACACCAGCCCGCTATGTAAATCTCACTACAGCCGCACCATGAGTCATGACACTTTATTTTAGTTATTCCACACTTTGTTCATAAACATGGGTATTTATAACACCAAATTACACCCGATTTCACATTATAAAATCCACTAGAAACAATTTGCAAAACAATCTAAAACAAAAGCCGTGCAGTCCGCCGAAATTCCAAGAACATTACCTCACTTTCAGATTTTTCAGATTGGCCTGGGTCTTGGATGTATATCTATAATGTATTTGTTATAAAATATAGTATCGTTGAGTTAGTATCCTATAACACAGGTCACGAACTTACTTTGGGCCTAGCTCAATCTGTGTGATTTGTCCGTATATATTTATATTTATTTAAAAAAAGTAAAAAAAATCAATGTAATATCTCACTTGTTTTTTTAATATACTGGCATCCGAAAAAGAGGAAGGCCAAGGAAAAGCTGGATGTAGCGAGTAAAGGAAGATATGGGTAAAAATAGTAAACAGATGCCAAAGATGTTATCTGACACCAAGGTTACCCAGTCAGTGAATGAAAAAAAATTAAGTCGCATTAACGTACCGATTTGGCCCCACGAACAGTGTGGCAGACTTGTTAAGGCTGTGACGCATGGAATAAACTCATTTATATTCACGAGTCCTGTTTCTTGGTGTATATAGTCATATATAAAATTCTCGTGTCACAGTTTTCGTTGCCATACTCCTCCGAAACGGCTTGACCGATTTTGATGAAATTTTTTGTGCTTATCCGGTATCTATGAGAATCGGCCAACATCTAATTATTTATATGGCAAAACAACGTTTGCCGGGTCAGCTAGTAGTCATATATTACCCTACGTGTTGAATGTAATTAAGTCCCTCTTAAGTTGTTTGTCTCGTCAATAGCTATCGCCTATATCATTACGCGTGGTGCCATAAATTATAGAGATTTAGGACGTTATGGAAGGCGGCTTCTCTTATTTTTTTCCACTGGTGTTATCCGCGGAATCGTTAAGAAATGGAATGTATTTCCTGCATCAGTCTACTATTCAGTAAACCGAGACAATACATAAATTAGCATTAAGTGCAAATTCCGTGAATATGAAACAGGCGGACTTGAAACAAAATACTGATGAGTACTGTCAGAGTCGTGGTCTCCCGTCACGAAGACAGCTCGCGCGCCGGGCGCTCGTCCAGCTAATGGTCGTGACGCCAGGAGACCAATGAAGTCTCTATTATTTGGTACTGATGTACCAAATAATAAATACTTATTGATACTGATGTAGCAATTGTACCATCAACGATTCTGTTAATGGTATTATTAGACCCGAATTATAACTATTGCGCAAGTGACGTCGGGTGCCAAACTTGTACTTTTTTCAATCATACTAATGGCATAAAACGGTGACCGTTGTACCATTAATGGTACTAGTCCGGCTCCGGCGGGAGAAAAACTATCGTATCTTAGACAGCACTCAACGGCAGGCAACAAGCAGATCGCGGTCCGGACCAGACACGGACCGCGAACTGACAAATAATTAAAATCTTTCTTTTTTCCTTAAAACTAATCCGGCTAGGCTCGACAAATATTTGTGAATCATTTATATTATAACAAAAATTAACTTTTTACACTGCGCAATTGAGCTGCGCTGTTCCCATCATGGATCAAACTGTAACTGACTCAAGATTGTCGCTTACTCCTCGTCAACTGTCTATTTCGCAATTAGATTTTTAACAATTTATTAGAAATGCAAATTAAAAAAGAACAGGAATTTGGGCCTTATTATATCGGACGGAGTCCATTTAAAAATAGTTTCCGGGAATACCCAGCACCGGAAACTCGGCTGATGTAAGGATTCTGACAAAATCCCACACATTCAAAGATCTGGCAATTACAAGATAAGTGGGAATAAGGAACGCCACTTGCAAATCTTGAAGTACTCCTGTACACTGTCTTTGTCCACGATCCTTTCCTCGAAGAGATATATTTCTAATTTCTAAAACAGTGCCGACAGCTATGCAGAAGTCTGTCAGTCTGTCGTGTCGTCCCACACCTTTCTTGGCCCTGGCCCAAGTGAACTGACCTACTTCTAGGCTGACTCAGATGTTAGGTCGTCGATTTAGTTAAGACTACGCTGGTTCAATGCCCGCCGCCTGTATTGCAACGAGCGACTTGAAATCACGAAGGAGCTTTATAAAAGCCTTATACTCGTACATAGTAATAAATAAATAAATAATAAATATAGGTATACGGACAAATCACACAGATTGAGCTAGCCCCAAAGTAAGTTCGAGACTTGTGTTATGGGATACTAACTCAACGATACTATATTTTATAACAAATACATATATAGATACACATCCAAGACCCAGGCCAATCTAAAAAGATCATTTTCCATCTTGACCTGGCCGGGGATTGAACCCGGTCACTCCGTGTCGCAGGCAGGCGTGTTGACCGCTGCGCCACGGAGCTAGTCAAAAGTAGTTCGCTCTCATCGTTTTATTTGGAAGTGTGAGAAAGAGTAATGTTCTCCTCATCCGGGCGTTCCCAATTGCATCGTCAGCAGTGTTTATTGAAGCTCAGGTATCGTTATTATGACAGAAAGTTAGTGATATACAAATTCTCCAAGACAATATACAAATTCACCAAGATGATCGACCAAGATTCTCCAAGCTGCCGCCTGCTTGACGCCTACCCGGGAGACGAGTGATGGGGATGAGGGAGGAAATGCATACAAACCATAGAGATACTAATACTACCTAGATAGAATAATCCTATGAACTCACACGGTAATTAGGGAAATGGGCCCATACAGGCTTATTTATCGTTAAAAGGAATCTACTACTACGACTGGAACTGACATTCTTAAGTCTCTAGCTGTCTTTGTCTTTCTTTAAGGTAAAAGTCTAGACTAGACAGAGACAGAACGAGATTAGAAAAGGTTTGAGTTAAATGGTATTCAATAGTCGGTCGTAAAGGCCTCTCTTTACTATTTTCTTCCGTTTACTCTGTGCAAAAAGAGAGTAAGACGTATGAATGAATGACGTAATACAATTTAAAAACATCTTATTGTTAGCAATCGAGTGTGCAATGACAATAGATTTAAGTATCTGAATTTGTACTCCAATATACCTATATGTCTGGTGCAATAAAAAAAATATTGTATTGTATTATCACAGAGTACTGTCAAGGAGACCAAGCAGACCAGTCCCATTGGACCAGGAGACGCATGAATTGGTCATCGTTGAGCTGAATCATATTAAAGGTCATCACATTGTTGCTGCAAGATGAAGTCAGCTTACTCAAGACGAATGCGTCATGCCATGACCTAAACTCTTCATGAAGTACATCGCTTGGATCCTTTAAGACAGTTTTCAGTATTCGGTTACAAGGTGGGCGGCAAATTAGGTTTTATTAACTGTAATTGTATGTAGAGACGTTCGAAAACAATGAATCATAAATTAGTGTCAATAAAAGTACAACACTAACATTTAATTAATAGATTCAGGTGTTACTTTGCGAAAGTCTGCCTAAAGATGCCTCGTGTAGAGGCGAAAGCCGTGTCGCGAGCACGACAGCCTACATTGCTGCAGCCTCAAAAGATGCAGCAGTATCGACCAGAGGTGCATGCATCAACTATTGGTGGCGGGCATGAAGGGACTAACAGTAGTGGGTGGGCGCTGGCCAGCAATAGTTTGCATGAACTAACTGGTGGTGGAAGCACGCAAAGTAAATTGTCTCAAGTAAATGTAAGATTTAATTCAAATAAAGTTTTAATACCTTATCCTTTGCGTCCGCAAGAAGTCCAACGCTACGTACTTGAACCTTCTATACGAGTGTAAAGCAACAGCCAGCTAATAAAATATATGATTACCAGCATCAGCTGTTGGTGTCATGTTTAGAATATGTTCAGCTCGGTCGTCAAACTGCCATAAACTAAGCTGCCAGCCACAGCACCGTATCGATTCTCTATAAACTATCAAGCTCGCGAAAGCTTTGAACTTTCTGCGTATCGGCTTTGTAGCTAATGCCTAGATCTTACTTTAGTCCAATAAAAATGCCTTTAGTTATAGTTATGCTAAAAAGTCTGCAATGTTGGTCTAGACGCTGAAAGTAAATATCAGATAAAGAGGATATTTCAGAAACTCCTTATATTTTTTCTTTCGGTTTTGCATTATTTACTGTGAGATCCCTTCATAGTACCTTGATCCAGGAACTAGGAAGTAGTTAGGCTCTGTCAACCACGTCAGGGATAAAGACGTGATAAAATTTAGTTTTGTGTTGTTGCGTGTGAGTGCGTTTGACCTCCATCTTGCCTGATGAGAAGCAACAATCAGATCTGGGGTGGTACACCCAAACTCAAATAATGAATGCATTCTCTCTTTCCTTAATTAAAAATCTCTAAATTGTACGAGTCGGGAAACAGCGACTCGGGGACGTGGAGTGTGTTCCATTTGTTAGCGGTTCGCATAACGAAGGAGGGTGGCGAATCTTGACAATATAGGGATGAAATGCCTACGCCGTTGCTACGCCGCGTCGTCCGATGGTGCAATGGTGCACGGGGAATAAATAATGCAATTCCTGTGCACAATCCCGAAACGCAGCCTGTAGAAGACACACAGACTTGCTAATAGCGGGCGGCGTTCGAGGCTCACCTCTAACCGACACAGAAACAAATGGCTCTGTTAAACTTGACATTGAGTGCGCGGGAGTGGCTCAACCCGCGCGGGGCACTGAGTCATCGCAGACATGGGCGAAGTCGGGAGGTAATGGGCTGCAGCCGTATAATATACGGCGTGTCTCATCGCACTCGGTCAGTGACGAAAGTGGTTTCAAGGAAGAAATTTAGTTCACATACCGAATTTTTATAAATGAAAGGTAATTTCAAAAGGTAATTTTCTGTTGCCGCAATTGTATAACAAGAATTATTTTTAAAAATAGAATTATATAAAATTTAAGGGGTCTTAACTTACTATAATCGTCTCCCATACAACAGACATGCCATACAACATTTGTTTGCCGTTTTTATAGATAATGGTACGGAACCCCTTCGTGCGCGAGTCCGACTCGCACTTGGCCAGTTTTAAGTAAGTATTATAGAAACAGTTTTTCTTTATCGAAATCGTGTTCGATTCCCGAGTTAATTATGACGTTTTCTGAAATTCTATGAATTTTCATAAAAATCGGTATCATGGTTCCTTCCACTTCTCCACTTCTTACGGCTAGAATCATAGTGACGTTGTTAAGCAACGCCAACGTGGTTTCCACTTGAAAAGATAACACAAATGGCATAAATATCTCAGTGACATAAAATTTGAGTATTGGCCCCGGCGTGTCACGTGTCAGCCGTCATTAGACGGCGATGAGGCTGCTCGAACAAATCGCAGGAACAACAACAAGGCTGGCCCGCACTGCTCGGGTCATTGATCATCCCGTCGGTGGGATTAGAAGTAATGAGCTGGAATAAGCGTGGTTAAGGCGTTTGCCTGTTGACCCGGAGGTCGTGGGTTCGATTCCCACCGGTAGCATACTTTGTTTAGTTGTTTCCAGTTTGGTTAGGACATTGCAGGCTTGAATCACCTGATTGTCTGATAATAAAGATGGTTCCGTGCTTCGGAAGGCACGTTAAGCCGGTAGTCCCGGCTGCCATCCGGTAGTCGTTAAAGGAACTACGTCAGAGGCCGAGAGGCGGTTCCGAAGAACTCTGACACCAGGGTGTGCATGGTCGATTGACCGTGACACCTACTCGAAAATGAATGAATGATGAGCTGGAATGTGACTAATTCCTACCGTGCTGGTTAAAAGTAATCGTGAACATGCTCGCTACCCGTCCTCGCTCGTGGATATTGAAAGTGTTCAAAGGATACGCAACGACTGCTTGCTTTCTCAGCTTCTGCCCGGGATCCACTTTGATGACAGCTTTTATGCTTATTATGAATTAGCAAGTGACCCTTGGCCGCCTGTCTGACGCCAATCCAATGCCTGTAAGTAAACCGCAGTCAAATACCTGTGAAAATGAGGGAGCCCAGGGAAAGCCGTCACATTAATGACTCCTGTACACATTGCAAGGACTATAAAGGGAAAGGAAACAAGCAAGATATAGACAATTTTCGACCGCTATCAATTATCGCAGCAATTGCAAAAATATTTGAGTATGGGATTAGCTCACGCATCAACACTTTTTTATCCGAATTAAATATATTGTCTGATCGTCAGTACGCATACCGCAAAGGCCGATCAACGACTCAGGCTGTACGAGGTGTTGTCCAAGGTATATTAGACGCCCGTGAACGCAAACAACAGGTTGCAGTTTTCAGCTGTGACCTGTCAAAGGCGTTTGATGTGGCCAGTCATGAACTTCTAGAAAGGAAGTTAGAACATTACGGCATTGATGATAAAACATTGAAGCTGCTAATGGATCTACTTAGAGACAGGTCACAAATTGTAGTTGCCGACAATGGCTGTATAAAGTCGGACCCAATAAAAAAGGTAGAAGGTGTTGCGCAGGGATCCTCGGTATCAAATATACTATTTAGCCTTCTAATGAACGATTTACCAGCAACAATACAAGGGGCTGAAATATTTATGTACGCTGATGACGTTGTTGCAGTTGTAACAGGGCCTACGATTGAACAGCTTGAAATCAACCTTAACAACATTGCCAATCAATTGGCGTACTGGTTCACTTGTAATGGTTTAGCGTTAAACAAAGCAAAAACGAAACACATCCATATTTGTTTGTCAGGCCACACGACTAGACCAATTAACATATTACTGAATAACACGCCAATTAAGCAAGTTGAATCAGCGGACATACTAGGTTTCACACTTGACAGAGCCCTTACATGGGTGCCACATATTGATAAGGTATGTAAAAAACTCAGCAAAGCATGCTTTGCATTGAGTCGCGTATCTAGACTGCTTGACTACAAAGCTACGCGCTCCTGTTACTTCGCATGTGTGCACTCGGTCTTGCAGTATGGTGCTGAATGCTGGGGTCGCTCTTCTGAATGGGAGCGTGTATTCCGCATGCAGAAGAGAGCTGTAAGAGCGATTGTCCGTGCCCCAAGATTGAGTCATGCGAAAGAATTATTTAGATCACTTAGAATTATGACATTTCCTGCAATTATTATATACCAAGTAGCGATATATGTGTACCGAAACTTACTGACATTCCCAAAAAGAGGTGACAATAACTTGACAATGAAAACGAGGAACGCTGACAAATTGGCTTCTATTCATTGTACGCTGGAAAAATCTGGCAGGTCAACGCGTATCATGGGGCCGACAGTGTACAACTGCATACCGCAGGAGATAAAATCGGCTCAAAATGAAAAATTATTTAAATTAAAGATTAAAGACTGGCTGATAGGTCTGGCACCATACTCCTATGACGAATTCTGCCAAATGGAAAAAGGTTAAATTTCTTAAATTAATGTTATTAAATTCTAATTAATTAATTTATTTATTTTTTAATGAAATAATGTTATATTTATTATAATGTAATGAATGTATGAAAATGAAATTGACATGTAACGAATGTTATGAATATAATCAATAAACAATAAACAATATACATAAGTAATTCTCTATGATGGGTAATCTGATACTGATTATAGTATAGATTAATATTACAATGATCCTTGGCTTAGTTTCGCGGACCGTATCAAATAACTGACTAGTTAATGCAGTATACTGCCAGAAATATACCTTCGCAGCACAGTAGCTAGATTAAAACAAAATAATTGAAATCAAGTAAGCATTACGGTGGCGGCGGAAATTTTAATGGACTGCACGGTTTTGAATTATTTTGAAAACTGATTCTAGTGGACTCTTAACGTGATATTGGTATTAAGTAATGAACATTACAGATCGATCGGAAACCTCATATATATTTCACCGCCCTGCATTGACAGAGTAATCAAAATATGTCTATTAATAGCCAATAGGTCAGACAAGGTCGCTTGAAGGACGATATTGCTGCGTCACCAGAGGAGGCCAGGGATAGACCACGGAGGGGTGAAGTTAACGTGGCTTAAAAATTTGTTAAAATGAAAAAGTCACTATCAATAGCCACAAGGCAGCCGTGGGGCCATCAAACTATGCCTATGCGCCATAGACACCAATGGAATTTTGAAATATTTCCATATACTGAATGAGGATATTGGGAATTGTATTTATTCCCCGGTGGCGGGACGATGCGCCGGGATGAGAGGTGGTTTTGACGGCAGCTGTTAAAATCCACCAATGACAAAAATATGATTAAACATGATTGACGGATGACAGCTGTTGTCAAAAACACCTCAGCACAGTGCCGCCTAGGGAAAAATCTATTCCGAAAAACATCACTGGCTATTTGATAATTGAACCTAGTTTCTTGCGAAACGGTTAAATAATGCGTAGAGAACAGCCGGACAGCAGGACAGATGGACACACGAAATAATTTCTGGCCAAGCTGATACGAAAACGCCCTGAAGCCTTTGGAGCTCGGGTTCACATATGACAGCGTGGTCGTTTATTCTTTTCTTCGTGGTCCCTGTCATCAACTGGTAAGTTTTTGGGCAGTATCGATTACATTTATTATTTAGTAGAGGCGTCCAATCGAGGCACTTTGTGTCGGGCGCTGGGCGCTGAAGACCTAATAAATAATGCAAGTCACGCACTCGCTAGGCTATCTAGGCTGCGCGGGTCTTGGCAAGGATTCCTGGAATATTGATAGTTCCGGGAGACATGGCCCAGTTGGCATCCACAGTACTGCGACAGAAGAGGATACTTTTTAGAGGAGTAAGGCGAAGTCAAAGACAGGGTATATCTCCTTAAGAGCCCGCCATATGCCAGGCGGCGTGGCGATACAAACGCGGATGGTCTAAACGCGTTGGCTACTTTGGATATTTTCGTTTTTTAGGAATATTCAAGGGTTATTCGAAAAAGAAAAACATATGATGGCTGCCTTATCTGTAATGCAATAATAATCAAAAGTTTCAAGATTAATTTTAATGTATTTGGTGAATAATACTATATACCGAGTAAATTAGACGTGATTTGGAGGCATGTTTTTGAGTCATATAGTTACCAGAGTTAGTCCTGAACTTTGCTGCATTTTTATTTCAACTTGAGTATTTAATTATTATTGATATAGTCAATCATGCAAAGCAGTTTGAGGTAGTACGGGCCCTTAACTACCCAACGCAACTTGACGTATGATATATCGGTAGATGCGTCTTGACAGTCCGCTTGTTATAGGCTATGGTACGGCACAAAATCTCCCAAATGGCGCCCTCTAGAATACAAAAAGCCGTGAAGTTAACGCAACTCCATAACCTCCACACTCACTGGGCTATTTAGCCATTTATTCTCAGGAATATGGTACGGTATGACCGGTCGAGTGTCCAATATTTCATTGGTTCTTCCCATTGTCTGTACAAAGTACAAAGACACGCCGGTAATGTACAATCATAACATTTACTTCACGGATCGTATAAAAATTGCCCGAAGACATTGCGTCCGTCGCCCACGACACGACTGTTCTTGCTTTTGAGTACTTAATTCACTGTGCCTGTCAATGTGTTTATATCAAAGAGTAAAATAATATATGTTTATATAAAATTTCATTCGGTCGGTTCAATACTTAAAGCGTGAAAGCGAAACCAACAAATAAATATACAAACTCAACAATTGATATTGCTAAAGAGTAGCCATCTGTGTCTATTTTAGATTTAAATTTCTAATGTTTCCCAAGACCCAGGCCAAAAGATCGGTTTCTATATTTACCAGACCGGGGATCGAACCACCCTTCAAATGCTCTTGGGGTACCACTGAGCCATAGTGGTTATTAAAACATCTTTAACTGGCATGGAGTACGGACCCCGTCCGAAATAAAGATGTAATGCTATCTGCAATAGAAGATCGCAACACTACGGACAATGACGTCACTGCGAAGGTGTGAATGCTGGCATGTGTCGAGATTCACGGCCGCCCATTGTTCTGCAGACAAAGATACCGTGATCACAGCTGCTCCCGCCTTCCGAACAATTGATCGAGTTTGGTTAAGACAAAAACTACTCGTGACGTGACGTGTGCAATGAAACACGAACCGAAATTTATTTGCTTTGAATAAGCCAAATATAGATATTGTCCTTTACATTCAGCTTTTCACATCATGCAAAATTTTTACGTTTTTGCTTATTTTATAAATTTACGCATAAAAAAACAAATACACTCTAAAAAAATTACCTTATATGGGAACCCTGATGCATGAAACCTTTTTCATGCGACGTCTCTTGTAAGGTTAATTCTTTTATGCCCGTGCAAGAAATAGTTATAACAAACTCTTCTTTCCTCACCAAAACCACAGATTATAATAAACAGAAGTGCCCGTTCACTATTGTTTATAATACTCTGTGGTTTGAGGTATCAGTTATAATTTAAATTAACAGTATTTGTGACAGAATCGCCGTGAGAATAAATATAATTAATTACAGCTAGTACAGCAGACAAACAATATCTAAACAGTGCACTAACGACACGTTGCGTTACACTTGATGATAACAGTTATCGATGTAGTGTTGTTGACCTGCTACTCGATGTCGACCACGAGTGTTGATTATAGAGCTTGAGAGCCCAGCGTGACGTGCGCAGTGAGAAATAGCCGTATTAAAATATTGGGTCCCTTGGCTTTGCCTTATGCCTAATCGATATCCATACTAATATTATAAATGCGAAAGTAACTTTGTCTGTCACATTTTCACGCTCCCACCATTTGAACCAATTTGAATGAAATTTGGTATAAAGGTAGTTAGCGGCCTGGGGACGGACATAGGGTACCTTTAATTCCGGGAAATTCTACTGTTCCCGAGAGATCGACATTAACGCGGGCGGAGCCGCGGGCAATAGCTAGTATCAATACATACACAGTCAACGGTCGCTAGACCAAGAGATGATGGGCAAAAAGAGGATAACAGGAATCAAAATAAGCAAGCTTATTACGTCCGGTATCTAGGTGGGTTGACGACATAAAATAATTCGCTGGGAGGAACTGGATTGCAATGGCTGGAGATTCAGAGGAATGGCGCAGACAAAAGGAAGCTTTTATCTCCTCATCATCAGCTACTTACGACCAGCGGCTGGAGTGGGTCGTAGGAAGCTGACGATGATGTCTATAAATCTCTGCATAGTATAAAATGAAGTCACTTCCGCTTTCTGTTTGTTTCACAGACAATATAACCTTATATTGTCTGTGGTTTGTTTAGATCTTCTAAACTACTCAACGGATTTCAATTAAGTTTACAGTAATAGATAGAGTGATTTAAGAGGAAGGTTGATACTGCCCCCATTAGTATCTACATTGGTTCCGTGCGAAGCCGGGACGCGTCGCTAGTATAAAATAATCTATAACCAATTGTGACCAGCGTGAAGCGTGCAATGATGAGCAGCTGGCAAATATTTATTTGCTCTCAGACTGAAAATGATAACAGCTTGAACACAGTGTAGACAAAAGTAATATATTGCAAGCTTTGCGGTGGGCCGGTGACTCATCGCATCAGTCAGCGGCCCGCTGCAAGTAATTGCATCTGCATCGCGCATAATACACGGCGACTCTGCATGTTTATGGATATACAGCATTTACCATGAGATGCATCGATATATTATTAAACTAGCTGTTGCCCGCGACTTCGTCCGCGACAATTTCTGTATAATTAATTAGTATAGATGAATATTTTTTCCCCGATTTCAAAACATTTTTTATTGATGCTTCGCTCCTATTGGTCGCAGCGTGATGTTTTATATCCAAAAGCCTTCCTCAATAAATGGACTATCCACCACAAAAGAGAATTTTCCAATTTGAATCAGTAGTTCCTGAGATTAGCGCGTTCAAACAAACAAACTCTTCATAATATTAAATACCGCTTTATAATATTAGTATAGATTATAATTATTTTGTTCAATTGAACTTCATATACCTACAATATTGTGAAAGATATAGGATTGTGTGGTAGGTTGGTTGAAAGTAGAAATATAAATAATCTGAGGAATCGCATTAGTAGGCGATGCGGCTAGCAACCCATCACTATTTTGATTCCGTTTTCCATCTACACGTCCACCAACATGCTAAACGTCGTATTCTAAGATCTTGACCCTTTCCCTATCCAAACGAGGCATAATAAAACAATTTTCACAAATGATTTCCGGGGCAGGGAACCTGTTAAGTCGTAGCTGGAACATTACACATGGCTTCTTTGTTTGTTTGTGCACGCACATGTAAACAACACCGCGCAGACCTTGAGCCTTCGCTTCCCACAAGCTCGCCGTCGCCCAACTCTCCAAATATGGCGATACGGACTTCGGAGCAACATGGGAACAAGAGTACGGGGGCGGTTGACCTCACGCAGCATACAATGCAAACTAATGGCGTCTTGTGCCATACAGGGTAGACATAGTCTGTCAAAATACCTGAATGATGAGTTATGTAGGAGGAAAATTACTACTTACTACTATTTTACTAGCTCCGTGGCGCAGCGGTCAACACGCCAGCCTGCGACACGGAGTGACCGGTTTCGATCCCCGGCCAGGTCAAGATGGAAAATGATCTTTTTCAGATTGGCCTAGGTCTTGGATGTGTATCTATGTATATGTATTTGTTATAAAATATAGTATCGTTGAGTTAGTATCCCTTAACACAAGTCTCGAACTTACTTTGGGGCTAGCTCAATCTGTGTTTTTTGTCCGTAATACTCCGTATATATTTATATTTATTTATAAAATGAGCCACATCGCTTATTGACATAATTCCTGAGTTTCACAAAACACTCGACCGGCTTTTACGAACTACGCGAGAAGAAAAAGTAGCTTTACATTCAAAGACATTTTCTTTCGGCCAGATCATGGAAGTACCTCACGAACCGCCTTGTGAACTGTTCTAGTCCGGTGACGTGACGTCAGTCATGACTTTATCCCTTACGGGCTAGACAGAGCTTAAGGCTTAGGCCACGTTTAGTGTGTTGGTGGTTTAGTGGTTGGTTTTGGTGGAAAACCTTATTGGTTGCGTGCGATCCGCATCGCCTAGACATGATCCTTGGGTTTTGATATCCCTCGACTGGATTCTACGGTCTGCGCGGGAGCTGACACGGCTACAATTTTCTTGAGGATTACTGGATTGACGGGACCATATGAAAATAAAATAAGTCCAAGAGTGTATGTCGAAGCTGTTTACTTAACTGAATCAGCGGAAAAGCTGACAGCGGAAGTAATGTTTTGATGGTGACGTCCTACGTACGTATTATCTAATCTAAAGTGAGTAATGAAACCTGTTTATCTGGACGAAAATGACGTCTAAACCTGAAGACGTAAACATTTACCCAGTCACTGATAACGTAGGTACCTTAGCGCTAAATATTAATAAACTAGAGGCTCGATAAGCTCGAGAAAAAATACATACAACTGAATCGACAAAAACTCTAACTATGTAGGTATACCTATATCGAAGCTGCTCGCAAAATTTTACGAGGATCGACCTGTGGGAGAACAGCTAGACATGCGAAAGCATTTTTGCCAGCTGAAACGAAGTCGCTTCGCTCGCGCTTCCGCTCGGTTGACGACTACTTTAGGTACTTTGTCCGTGTTGAACCGAAGATTTGTTCAGGCCTTTCGATTCACATTCGCTCGAAGAAGACCTCTCGAGAAAACCAAAACGAAAAGATCAACCAGAACTGCGGGCATGCCCGAGTCTCTCGTCTGCGTGTTCCCGGTTGCATCCTCTGCAGAGATGCTCCGGAACCCGGGGAAAACCTTCCCGCCTAACCCATATTAATAATCATGATGTGGTAGTTCTACACAAAAAATAATAGCTGACCAAACGAACGCCGGGCCAAACATTCGTTCGTGTGTCCCGCTGTCTGTCCGGTTGTTCGCCTCTACAGCTTGCGTTTCTCAGCCGATCATCGTCATGTTTTTTGTGACGGGCCATGGTGACGGGTTCAATAATCGGGTAGGAGTTATTTCCTGCCTAGATTACAGAACCACTCCATTCTATAAACAGAATGGAGTGGTTCTGAACTCTAGGATGTCGTAAGAGGCGACTAAAGGACAGCACATACATCCCGTGCAACGAAAGCATTCCCAAGGAGGGTTGATGTTAGGCAGGCGGCCAGTCGAAAAAAATAAGCAAAAACTTTTCATAGCATGAAAAGTATAAAAAACTTCGATACTGTCCCAACCCCACATAAAGTGGAATGAGGAGTGGAAGAAGAAGTATACATTTATTTTTGTCGATTAAATTAAAGTACTTAAGCGCCCCCATGGCACTGAGGACCTCTGTGAGTTCGACGTGATAAGACTCGCGAGGTCTACAGCTCAAAGATCCACTTATAATGACAGCTACTTCTCTCGCGCAAATCGTAGATGTCAATCTCAAGGGAACGAGCGGAACAGCCTCCGTGGTCCAGTGGTTAAGGCGTTTGCCTGTTGACCCGGAGGTCGTGGGTTCGATTCCCACCGGAAGCATACTTTGATTAGTTGTTTCCAGTTTGGTTAGGACATTGCAGGCTTGAATCACCTGATTGTCTGATAATAAAGATGATTCCGTGCTTCGGAAGGCACGTAAAGCCGGTGGTCCCGGCTGCCATCTGGTAGTCGTTAAAGGAACCACGTCAGAGGCCGAGAGGCGGTTCCGACGAACTCTGACACCAGGGTGTGCATGGTCGATTGACCGTGACACCTACTCGAAAATGATGATGAAGGGAACGGGCGTAAACTTGTATATTCTCGAAATGACGCAACTCTGCGTCCATCGTGTTTATCGCACGTCATTACGTAAATGATAGTGTAACGCATAAACTGCGTAGGAGTAGGTGACGGAACACTTTTACTTCCGATGTTTAGAATAAATTGTGGTTTTACTAGTCGTTAATATATTCCGGAAGTTTCCAAACGGACATACGGCGGCCTTTCATTACTGTATGTATGTCTTTATGAATGACGACTGCTGTGGCTCAGTGGTACCGCGAGTGCCTTTGAATCGCAGGGTCCCGGGTTCGGTCCCCAGGTCAAGCCAAGATGGAAAGCGATATTTATCAGATTGGCCTGGGTCTTGGATGTTTATCTATTATTATAAAATATAGCTTCATTGAGCTAGTATAGTAGAATCTCACGACACAAGTTCACAAATTACTGCAGCCTGTAGAAGCCGGCCGAGGTTTGAGCCTTGACGCTATACATATAAAACATATATACAGAAAATAAGCCTCTGCAGGCATTAGGCTTAGGCTTTTTACGTGTCACGTCAAACCTTTGTTAGTAATATTTGTTTAATTCATTATTATTATTGGTTAAAAGCTACAGACTTCTAGCGTGATACATTGTACTTATATAGCACAATCATAGGTACTTAGCACAGCTCATACAGTACAAGTGGCCAAACTGGGAATTGAACAAAGGGCTTCTAACGTGTCAATACTCAGGCCATCAATTACCTTGATACAACACTGTTTCTTTGTTCACTACTTAACAAACTTCTTTATTGCCCCAAATTAACGTGAAATTATAATACACCTTAAAGGTAAAACAATAAGTGCCACATTGTCTTACGTTGAGTTACTTCCCGTATAACACCAGTAGCTGTCTTGGTTTGAGTGATTTGTCATAATTATGTTAATACTGGTATATGAAGTGAAACCAGTATCATATCTTTTTTTGGTACAATTTATTTGTAATTACAATGCTTAGATTTTGTATAAAAGAAGGAAGCTAAATGGGATTACTTCTTGTTCATATGGTTGGTAAGACTATGGTGACCATATGTCAGATGTTTAACAGTTATACGGTATGATGGGTTGAAATTTGTATGTTAGTAAAGGCTCTTATAATCAGGAACATGAGGAGTTACGAAGTTATAATTAATGTATACATGTTATAATTAATGTTGAGGATTGAATTTATCAGATAAAACAAAATGTGAGTGGGCTTAGCAATAGCTTAGCACAAATGTAGATATTCTGCACTATTCTGAACATGCTTCACAGGAGGAATTATTTAGGTTGCACACTCCAACCATTGATTGACAAAATGCCAAGATACTCCAATTTGATAAGAATGTTTAAATGCATTTCAGTAGTTATTAAATAAAATACTATCATCAGGTAATTTGTTGTTGTCTGGAAACCTGATTGTATCAGGTAAGTGTGCACATGTTACTTATTACAGTTTATAATTAGATAAGATAAAAATATAGACAATGCCTATCTTCTTACAGCTGCATACAAAAAAGATATAATTTTATTTCTGGCTTTCAACACTGATCCAAATTTAATATTAAGCATATGAATGCTTCATTGATATTTGTGAGTGTGGATCTTTACTACTAAATCATGCATAAACTACTGAATTGATTTGAAAGAGAATAGGCCAAAAGGTGAATAAATTCTTAATAAAGATGGCCTTCTGCTCGGTCTCTCTTAAAAAAGAAGAAGAATGTGAGACAAAGCAGTCACAGGCAAACCCAGACTTAGGGTTATCAAGGATAAGAGTGTTGTTTCCATGACACTAAAGCAGGATCTAAGCGTAGTTTTTAACTTATTAAATTTTCCAGTATTTTAATAAAAATATGTGCATTAAGTAACCAGTAGCTAATGTGTTTCAAACTGATTACTAATTAGGCAAAAAAAACAATTGCTTATATTTGTAAATCACTCATTGTATTGCGTACAAAATGTTAATTTGTTTCAACAAGTGTATGTTCACCTCAAAATGGTAAAAAAAAAAGTTTCATGCCAATTACATTCAAGGTTTGGTGCATCAGACAGCCTCGGCCTTGACACATTTCTAACTGGCCGGAAGCAGAGGAGAATAACTTTTTAAAAACTATTCGAGCGTAAAAATTACCAATTATGCCGTCCTTGGGGTTGGTTTTCTCTCAGGAAACGGAAAAAACGGGGCATTCTCGAGGCTCACAACCGGGAGGCGAAAGGGTAACGAACGACAGGTCGTAGTACGGCCCCGACTATTATTTACGCTACAGACTTCATGGTAGCATTACAGATGACTTCACACGCCCGACGGTGAATCAAACGACTATTTTTTACGCTAATAACCAAGAGTATGTCACACTCACCAGCAGTTGAGTTTCTTGATCGCTGATAAATCCGACTGCTTCGAGCGGGCGATCACCATCTCCTCAGTGAGCCGAGCCATTGTCACAACACTATCACAGTTTCTACACAAAATACAAAAATTGAACACTTGGGTTAGATCGACGCAAGGCTGCAGCCGCTCATCGCGCCGCTGACACGGAGCGGCGATACGGCATGAGCGCGGACAAAAACTGAAAACAATACACGATCTCCGTCCGTTCACTCCTCGAAAGTCGATTGAGGATTGACTGTTTCCACGGGCTTGCGTCGCCACGAATTATGAAACGACTGTTCGTGAGTTGTTTCTTATTTGGAGTAGGTACCTACTTAATGTTAGGGTTAAAACCTTCTATATTTTTAAGAAGAATTTATCGTTTCATGTATGTTACATAGCAACGAATGTTTCAGTGTTTACTGTCAAATAATTTTCTCTTAAACATTTTAATAATATGACACTAATAAAAAGTTTTTCTGTCTCTTTTAAATTCAATAAATATTATTTATGATGAATATATGCCTAATAACTTCCAATTTAGTAACCGTTAGCTTTCAATCGGCGACCCTATAATATATGTATGTATTAATTAATATTACTAAGCAGTGTGGCCTCTCTGTACCCAGCTCCTCATAAAGTTCCCTCTTTCTATTGAAATACGGCTTCAAATTAACTACCTCACACTTTTCCGGCCAACTATTCCTAACGTAATTAGGAACCCTGCATAACATTACACTAGGTAGTGAAGACTCCGGTGTAAATATCGCGACTTAACTAATTACAATAACTACAAACCAGCCGGCCTATTTGCTAACTCAGTGTACAACGTTTTAATAGTAATTACGAAGTACATTGCGTTTTATATATCTTTAATAAAAATAGTCAATCATAGGAAACCCGCAATGTATTATGAAGTGACTATCAAAACGTTGGTCGCTGAGTTAGCAAATCGGCCGGCAGGTGGCGCTGAACGATTCTAAAACGCGCAAACGGAGTTTCTTCAATCGATCTGTTATTACCATCTCCGATGTAACATGTTTTTTATAGAAAAAATAATACTCTCTGACGAGCATGTAATGTGCTACAGGATAGACCCTTCTGGCAACGGATCGGTCGGTCCTTATGGAAAAGATGAGAGTTGCGGCTTTCCAGTCCTTTGCTATTATTTCTCAGATCGGCCCTTCAGACTATGCATGCAATCGCGGTCGCGACCCCTCAGACAATATAAAAGTTTGGTACCTCTCCAGGCCTTTAGTTATTCCTTAAATAAATAAATAAGCCTTGCGCAGACAGGCAACGCCTAAAGCCAAAGTGCGTTCATCCTGAGGGCCCTTTTGTGATGTTGCCTAAACAAGTTGAGGACACCTTCCCTGGTCCCGAATGTTTGTTAGGAGCTTGCTAGCCAGTTATTTAAGAAAAACAGATAGAGCCGTGAACGCACAACTGCCGAACAGGAAGATTTTTACTTTGGGGCGGTGAAACATACCAACTCTCTCCCGCTATTACAATACTATCGTTTGTTCAAAGTATTGTCTGCTTAGAAAAATAAAACTGTTCATTTTTGAAGCACTATATTAATTGTATCACTCAAATCACCTAGTCGTGTGACGTGTCGTGTTTAATCAATTAAATAAAATCCAACATGAAACAGAGGAAAACTCGTGCCGTATCGTATGCTGCGATAAAATGAAAACAGACGTTACATCAACAAACGTCATTCTATTGACAACTGACATAACTTACTTTTAATTACTTGACATATTGAGGCATCAACATATTATTATAAGGAGCCAGCCACCATTCTTCAGTCAATGGACAGCTTTATTTTGTATCCGAACGAAAATCGTTCAAAAACATCTTGACAATGACATTTGACAGTTTATCAAAACGTCAACACAAATTGTTCTTTGGTCAACAAAATCCAAAGATGCGGCTTGTGTTTGCTTTTTTGTGGTTTATTTAATACTTTCTAATTGATAATGGATTCTAACGATATGACGGACGACAAGGACAGCGGGCCCGAGGTCCAGATCACCTTTCCGAGCTCGGTCATGAGCCGGATCGAGGAGCTTATGGGAGGAACAGAGCAGTTCGATAATGACGAGGTATTTACTAGTTTTCCTCACAAATTCCTTATTTCATTATTTTAATAGATTATTAATTGTCGTTTTTTAGGTATTCAACCAAGCAGAATACAGATTTGTATTCAATTCATCGTTCTTCAGAGTCTGCAAATCAGTATAAAAATACTCATAGTAAATATAATTGATATCGTAAACCTTGAACCTTTTTAATAAATGCGATTTATTGTTATTGAATTCAGATTTTTCTATAAATTTGGAATGTTACTCATTACAGTTCGACGCAGTAGCCTACATAAACCGCATCTTCCCTACGGAGCAGTCGCTCGCCGGGGTGGAGAGCG
This sequence comes from Elegia similella, assembly GCA_947532085.1. NCBI lineage: Eukaryota > Metazoa > Arthropoda > Insecta > Lepidoptera > Pyralidae > Elegia > Elegia similella. Next base: position 197,475 of record OX383953.1, read on the forward strand.
CGGTGGCCCGCTGTGAGTTCCGCCTTGCCGGGGTGGAACATGATATACGCAGGCTGGTGCGGGCGCAGCCAGACCAGAGAGAGCAGGGGCAGAAGGCTTTGCTGCATGCTCAGCAGTGTATTGCAGAATTAGCTTTGCAGGCAAGTCACTAAAGTGATTCTATTACTCATAATTCTACAGAAGCATCTCTAGAAGAAAGTGAGAAAAGACTGTACATGTCAGCTTCCTTTCCTTTAAGAATATATTTTGAAGCAATTGGTTCATGTTTCCGAGTGTATGTATATGCCAAATAAGTGGTAGTCAACCACCATATGCTATAATAGAAACTTCCAGCCATGGATGACCAAAAGGAACTTCCTGTGACGGTGTTCCTGAATCGATACTGGATGGGGAATGGAACCCAGCTTGTGATATAGTAGACCACCTGGTTCACCTGGTTCTGTGGCCAATTTTCCACACCTAGGCCTCTAGTTTGTGCTCATTGTGAGTAAGGAGAAGACTATCCATCTCTAGGTATTCTGCTTTAGAGAGTCTACACTCTCTCGCCTCTTCCTTCCATTTCTTTTGGGGTTGTCTTTGTTATTTTACTCAAACCAAACCAGCTCGTATAGTTACACCAAGTGAACCATGACACAAGCATCCTAGCTTAGGCAATGTATAAACGAAAATTAATGAACTGAAAAAATCACAACATGAAGATTTAACATTATGTGCACTCGCGCGCCGATACGAAACATGAACGATATGTGACGCGCCTTCCATTTGACATAAGCAATAGTGTTGCCAGGCGAAATCTTTATTTTAACGATTATTCTTAAGCCAAACTAATTTTGGCATTATTCTTACAGGTAGCAGACATAAATAAGAAAGCCGAGCGCAGCGAGAGCATGGTCCGTGAAATCACTTCCGAGATCAAACAGCTGGACTGTGCCAAGTCCAACCTGACAGCAGCGATCACCGCATTGAACCATCTCCACATGCTGGTTGGAGGTGTGGACTCTCTGAACACGATGACAGATACCAGGCAATATAAGGAGGTGGTGTTGCCCATGCAGGCTATCATGGAGGTGCGGAACATTACAACAAACATAAACAATTAGGTTGTAGGCTAACCCAACCCAGACCAGACCGATTACTTACTGCATACAGTACTTGATTGAACACAGCAGTGTATTACCTTCAGGAGTAGGTTTCCAAACCCTATTTTGCATGCTTAAGGTGTCTTTCTGCGAGACAGTCCTGCTTCAAGCCTATTTCTCTGTCCCCAACCAGAGCAATAATGACTTCTTTAGAAAGTGTAACTTTTCAGTGAGTGGTTGATAGAAGACCAAAACAAGGCCCCCATCCTCAAGGATCAACAATTTCTCACATATTTATTCTCAAAACACTTTTGTCAGGCACTTTAAACTTATTTTACAAAAAAACGTTACAGCACAAATTCAAATGATCAAAATACTCTGTAAGCTTACTTTGTATTTTTTACGGTTGAAGAATGAAAATTTTGAAAGTTAAGCAACTGATATTCCAGAAAATTTTGTTTGAGGATATATAAAGTAGAAGATTTTGCTTAACGGATATCCTGAAAGAAACCATTTTCATAACCGCAACCAAACACCGAGGTACCTCCGCCGAAATAAAATGTTTGCATGGCGCGAAAATATCCGTCCGCTATTGGCTGATGCGATCGCGCCATGTCTGGAGTTCTGTAGCGCCGCGCCGTACAAATCTTATGAGCGAGACAGCACGAGTCCTATTGTTTTACATTTGAAATCTTATGTAGTAGGTATAAGTTCGTTATTTCACTGTTATTTTGATTCGGTTTGAGTCGGCGGTAGCTTGTGCTATTCTGCGCCACCAAACAAAGCCGATGCGACATTAAAGAGGTAGTACTGTACTAATATCATAAATGACATATTATACGAGGATTTGACTACCCATAATAAATAGAAAATCATCTTTGTTTACTCTTCAAAAGGGCCCCGAATTCTAGTGTGCCCCAGAGCCCCAGCATAGTTTATACAGCGTTGACCTTGTGTAAACCACTACTGAAAATATTAATAAGACTGATCTAGTGTTTATATCAGTGTTATATAAACTGAACACTAGCTCAGCCTTATAAACTTTGCAGTAATGCTCGTTTGTAGGCTATACTCATGAAGCAGTGATATAAGAGCTTAGATATTATTTTATGATAGTTTTTATTTTATGATAAAAATACTTCATTTTTTTCCTCATTTGCCTTTATAAACATCAAAGCCTGTTTTGGCTGACAAACAACTTTTGCAAAACGTCAAAAACCACTTTTCTTCAGGTACTACAACACTTCGAATGTTACAAAGAGATTCGCGAGCTCTCCGCGTTGCGCGACCAGGTCCACGCCACACGTTCTCAGCTCGCCGCCCAAATTCTGGCAGATTTTAAACAGGCGTTCACAGGTTAGCGGTTTATAAATATTACAGGTTCCAGTATGCTACCTCGGATGTTACCGCTAGACTCGAGGATAGTATGCGTTATGGGACTAAGTGCACGCCACGTGTTCCCAGCTCGCCACTCCGGTACAAATAAAATTTATGCTTTCCTATTGACTGATACACACGATCCACTCATCATCTTTCGTTTTTGTTTGCAGCAGGCAGCAAAAGCACTGTGTCCCACCGAACCCTCACAGAAGCTTGTGGTGTCGTAGACATCTTAGAACCCCGAGTGAAACAAGAATTGCTGGAATGGTTTATTAAAATGCAACTGCAGGTATGCTTTGTGTATAATAGTAAAAAAAAGTATGGTCGTATAACAGTGGCGCTTTTTGCTCTTTTACAGGTTTAAGTCATATAGCGATCATCATCTGTATACACTTCATAAGCCAATCGACAGGCCAAGATGCGCCACATAGCGTTAATATGAGACTAAATTAAATTCGCTCCATGTGTCCGTTTGGAAAAGCTTAAAATAATTGTACGTCTTAAGTCATATTATGGTCATGCGTAGCAATTTTTCATATACCAGAAACATTATTATAAAATCTGATCTGCAGTAGATATATACTAAATTATGAAATGAAGAAGGCAACGACAAAACACCAGCAGAGAGTAATCTGCTGAAAAACAGAAATCACTTGCGTATTTTCCTCACAGTGACATGCGTACCCCAACACAGCTCAATGTGACTCCGACAGGTTATGAAAAAGGACTGCAAGAAAACGAATATCATGTTTTGTTCGTAATAGTAATCGGTAATAGTAGCGCTCCCTTAGTATGAAGCGACAGACCTGTTGTAGCTATGCAATAACGAGAGGTTACAATAACAATTATCTCTTATTTGCAGGAATACCAACACCTATTCTCGGCAGAACAGGAGTCCGCCTGGATATCGCACATCGAGCGCCGATATGCGTGGCTCAAGCGACATCTGCTTGCGTTCGAGGACTCTTTAGCCAGTATATTCCCTCTAGCTTGGAGGCTGAGCGAAAGGATCGCTATGCAGTTTTGTAAGGTAAGTTACTCTTGGAATTCACCCAATGAGAATCCCGTATGAGTCTTGCTATATTTTTCTTATATATAATTTTTTTTTTTAATTTAAGAAGTTTGTAGATATGTTACGCGATGACTACTACTGAAAGTGCTCTTCTCACACCTGTACCGATCGATATATCTTCAATAAAAATGGTTTTTTATCTTTTGATTTGAAATCGTGTTTACAGATGACCCGTGAGGATCTGAGCAGCTTGCTCGCCGCACGCCGGAACGAACTGGACGTGAAGTTGCTGCTGTACGCGATCCAGAAGACCTACAACTTTGAACTGCTGCTGCACAAGAGGTTTACAGGTACGAACGTGTGTTTTAGTTACAAGTAATGTGTTTTAGTCACAAACAAAATCTTTTTGCTATATGTGTCGTGTTTGTTCGGTTTGTCAAATCATATTTTTGAATCAGTTGCTCTTAACCTTTTGAGCTAATATTTTGCAAACTTGAGTCAGTTGGATTACAATATACTTTTATGATGTCAAGGACCTGTTTCGATGATGGAGACGGAAGGTGATCATAAATTAAACAAGATAAACATAATGGTTAATATTACCTTTTTTAATAAAGTAATTATGTTTTTATTTAATGACTAGCTGTTGCCCGCGGCTCCGTCCGCGTTAGTGTCGATCCCTCGGGAACAATTAATCCCTCGGGAAGTAGAATTTCGCGGAATCAAACATACCCTATGTCCTTCCTCGGGCCCTCACCTCCATACCAAATTTCATCCAAATCAGTTCAATGGTTGAAGCGTAAAAAAACGACAAACAAAGTTACTTTCGCATTTATAATATTAGTATTAGTATGGAAGTATGGATATTATTTATACTTCTAAGTCCAGAAATGAGAAAATTTCCATAAAACCTTTACCCTCCCATTTTACCCCTTTAGGGGTGAATTTTGTCCATTTAACCCACATATATCTTTTTAAATTGTAATCTAGAACATACCTATTATTTTCATACTTTATAGTCCAGAAATGAGAAAATTTCCAATTTCCAAACAAATTTTACCCCCCTTCTGGGGGATTTTTTCCTGTTGACCTATACAGATCTTTTTCAATTGTAATCGTGAATTTATTTACCTATTTTCATACTTCTAACTCTAGAAATAAGTAAATTCCTATACAATCTTTACCCCGCTATTTTACCCCTTCAGGGGAAAATATCGTCTATTTTACCTACACAGATATTTTTAATTGTAACCTAGAACTTATATACTTATTTTCATACGTCTTAAGTCCAGAAATGAGAAAATTTCCATACAAAGTATACCACCACCCACCCCCATTTTACCCCTTAAGGGGGGAATTATGCAAATTTCATCTACCTACACATATCTTTTTAAATTTTAATCAAGAACTTATATACCTACTTTCATACTTCTAAGTCCAAAAATGAGAAAATTCCATATAAATTTTACCCCTTAAGAAGTTAAATTTCTTAAAAATCCTCAGAGTTGGTTTGCCGTTTGCCCGCGGCTACGACGCCGCCGTTTGTGTCCATCCCTCAGGAACAGTTTGGACCCTTAAAGGGGTGACTCAGGTCATCAATATGAACTACTTTTTCTATGGGACCAATGCTGGGAACTCAAAAAAAAATTCGTCATTTCCATAAAAAAGAGTCCCGCCGCCCGGCCAGTTTGTATGGGAATGTCGAATTTTTTTTGAGTTCCCAGCATTGTTCCCGTAGGAAAAGTTGTTCATTTTGATGGTCTGAGTCACCCCTTAAAGGGTCCAAAACGATAAAAAATTCACCGTGTATATTGGCAGGCAAACTAATGCTTTGAATTCATTCAAATGACGATAACTTTTTTTTTTAATGAACCGATTTTGATGAAACAAACTTTAGATGTTTTGCTGAGTTAAAACAAAGCAATTGGTGAAAGTTTGAAGTAAATCGGTTTAGTATTTTCGGAGATAATCGTGATCATACATACAGACAGACAGACAGACAGACAGACAGACAGACAAAAAATTCCAAAAAATTTTTTTTGCTTTCTATTATTCTTTTTAAGCGTCCCTCTATCCATTTCAGTCAAAAATTCGAAATGTACAGACAAAATATTTTTACTGTTTTATTATATGTATAGATAACAATAATGCGTTTTATGTCTCATAAAATCACACAGATTGAGCTAGCCCCAAAGTGAGTTCGAGACTTGTGTATAGTATAAGAACTCAACGATTCGATATTTTTTACGCTATTTATGTCTCTGTCATCTAAGCGTGTTCCCGGGTACATCCTCGCCTGACATGCTTTGAAAAGCTAGATCCAAAGGCCGGAAGTCGGGCCGGCCCGCATAGACTGTAAAATAAAACCGAACACCACATGGATGAAGTCATGGGAAACAGCTAGCGAACAATATTTTTAACTTTGCAGGAACTAACATCGGCGAGCAGAATCTAGAAAATGCGACGGACAGCAAAACAGCATTCGATATCGACGCTAAAGAGGTCGGTGATACATCATCATCAGGTCTTTTTAGTCTCCACTGCAGAAGCATGACCCTCTCTGTCCTACCGGAGCCATACTTGGCCAGAGCAGACAGAGGATTTATTCTTTGTTAATTATTGAGTTTTGACATGAGTTCTTCATGGTTGTTTAACAGTGGACCTTACTACCTGCCCAAACACTTATTTAACTAACAAGAGGTTGGAGATCTACTAAATGTTAATCCGAACTGTTCTTAAAGTCGTATAGTATATTTACTTGTTTGTGGCAGAAGAAGGGTTATTTCTCCGATTAAATTACCAAAACTTGTATTTATTATGTATTTCCATATTGTGACATATATTTTGTTCTCACTCAGCCGGACGGCGACGCACTGGAGGGCGGCCCCGCGGCCCCCGGGGGCTCCGTGTGGGTGGGCGCCATTGGCGGCTGCTTCGAGCCCTACCTGTCGCTATATATCAAGTCACTGGACAGCAATCTCAGGTCCTTTATGGACAGATTCCTGCAGGTGAATTATTTTTATGTCTCATTCATTTTGTAGCTGTATAATGGTGCTTTTTGACAGTTTTATAAAGGCTATATTCTTATTAGTAGTACATCATTAAAAAAACTTATGCGAGATAAATTAATTATAAGGCAGGATTACGGTTGTAGTCACGTCATATTCTTCGGAGTCGCCGACTCTTCTTCTCCATCATTATAAATTAAATCGCTGGACAGCAATCTTAGGCTCAAAATAGTTTGTAAATGGTTTTCGATTATAAGACCATTTTAATAAGACTTTTTTTTTCAAATATTATTTATTTCCTTTTTTTATAGGATGCGAAATCTGACACAGGAGCGGGAGAGATGTCTAACACGGGTGGCGGGGCGGTTATATCATCGTGTGCAGATTTGTTCTTGTTCTACAAGCGGTGCTTGGTGCAGTGTGCCAGGCTGAGTAACACGGAACCTATGCTAGGTATTACACGGAATATAATCATATAGCAGTAATGGTGTACTCTTTTATATAATTTTTGGTCTAATAGCTGTAACAATAGATTATGGTATAGTGGTCAAAGTCATATAGCGGTGGGCAAATCAAAACATAAAATAATATTATTTTGTACACCTGGACGATATTTAGTAGATAATGTGCGACTTAGCTACTCAAAACTTAGGTGTAGTGCGCCGGAGTCCGAAAGTCTGCTAATATAATAGCAAGTATGAAAAATACAAAAGTAATACTTTCAATTTGATTTACAAGAACGTTCTAAGTTACTAAAGATAACTTAGAACGTCCTTGCATTCTTGCAGACATGGCAGTCTTAGTAAACCAACTATAGACACATAACCTTTTTTTGTTATATTAGTAACTTTAAAAAAATTGGCTGTCTGTAAAGTTGGTTTACGGGCGATAATTTTACGTGATAACGGTGGAAGAGGAGATAGATTCGTTACAAGACGAGCGCTTTCGATAGATGCGTCTCATGCCGAACGCTTAGGTCGATTGTGCCTCTCTACCGTTTGTTTTTTTTTTATGTATATATGACTGCAAACGAGTGGAAAGTGGTCACCGTCGCCCATGGACATCTGCAACACCAGAGGAGGTGCCGATGCGTGGATGTGGCACTTTTTCATGCGTGTATCCGGCGTTCATCGATTTATAAGGCGTCGTCTAGGCCCTATATGGGACATTAAAATGAGAGAGTGGAATGTAAATCGAATGCTGGTTTATTTAATACCAATTAGGCCAAAATTAGGGGAACTAGGCGCGTCGCTCTTGGAGTTCCTGAGATGTGTAGTGGGGGCTCGCCGTCCGCGATGACGTGGTGGCTCGGCGGCGGGCGGCACGTTAAAGTACTGTCGGTCGTGTGTCAGAGCTGGCGGGCGTGTTCGCGAAGTACCTGCGCGAGTACGCGGCGAGCGTGCTGTCGGCGGCGCTGCCGCGCGCCGCCAGCACCGGCACCGGCCTCGTCGGCAACCTCCACACGCTGCTGCGGGACGACGTAGCACACAGGTACACACACATTATACATTCATATATATGTTCGGACATATCACACAGATTGAGCTAGCCCCAATGTAAGTTTGAGACTCGATACTAACTCGACGATACATATTTTATAGCAAATACATATATAGATAAACATCCAAGACCCAGGCCAATCTGAAAAAGATCATTTTCCAGTTTGACCTGGCCCAGGATCGAACCCAGCACTCCGTGTCGCAGGCTGGCGTGTTAAACACTGCGCCACGGAGCTGTCAAAAAGTCTGCAGAAAATTTCAAAAGGTCAACAGATTGGACTCATCTTACATACGTACATATTGTCACGTCGTTATCCCTTATCAAGAATCATTTATTCCTCTGAACATGGTTACGAAGATGTTACAATCCAATGATGCACAGCATATTCCACCATTACTGGCGTAGGAACAATATATACATTTATAAATGTCTTAGTTTACCTATTAGAAATTTTTAAATTAAATAAAAATTTTGAGGGACAAGGAAATAATATAGGGACAATCGAAAATCTAAAGAAAAGCATTGTTTAACAGTGACTGTACGGTATAAATAGCTATAAAATATTAAAATCCAATAAAAAAAATGCTGCTAATTTCTAAATCGTAGCGTAACATCTGAATCGGATTGTTTGTGAAAATTCCACTATGAGTTCCCCTTTTACGCTGTGCCTATTTTGCTTCTAACCAAGTCTAGTGAATTCACATTTACTAATCTTTAGAGGAGCGATGACCCAGTTGGCACGCGAATAATTACAGCTTACGCGTGTTTAGTAACGCCGGGCGTGATCCTGGGATGGGTGACCACAAGTAGCGCTTAAACTTCTCGAACTCTTCTGTGCTTCGGAAGACACGTTAAACGTTGTTCCCGGTTACCATCGTCACTTGATGACAGTCTTCAAGTTTTTTTTTACTAAATGTTGAAGTAGGCTTTTGTTACCCATCTCGCCTGATGGTGACGATGAAGACGAGGATGTTACATGCCTATCAAGTTATGTAAGATGTCTTGAGGCAGTTTGAAAAATCTGTCACTGTTGGCCACATCTACACATGAAGCGCTCGCTTCATGTTTTTAATTATAACTGTTTACAATATTTCAGGTACACGCCACAAGAGTTGGCGAAGATCACCAGCGTGATCACGACGTCGGAGTACTGCCTGGAGACCACGGTGCACCTGGAGCAGAAGCTCAAGGAGAAGGTGGCGCCGCGCCTCGCGCCCTGTGTCGACCTGCGGCCCGAACAGGTGCTGGTGTGGGTACATGCTGAGAAAGCCGGACTAAGTGGGGTTTCTCCAACGATTTCCATTGTAATTGCGGTATCACGCAATCGATGACTGACCTTATGACGTGCCTCAATTGTCCTTCCTGCCTGCACAAGAAGATCTTAATGAGGCAAACGACAAAGGAGTCGCTGTGGCCACTGGTCAAAAACTGTATAAGAGCAAGCATAACTCGTTTCTTCCAAACGACTGGGTGGATTTTGACAGTGAATGTACCGTTAGGTACAAACAAAAAAATATTAAACAAACTCAGTTATCTCAAGTACGTATCTAAGTTAACTTTTGCTTGCGGCTAAGCTAACGTCAATGTCTATCCCCCGGGATCAGTATTTTCCCGAAATAAAAGGTGGCCTATGCCCTTCTCCGTACTCCAGAGAACGTGTATGCAAAATTTCATTATGATCGGTTCAGTAGTAACGGCGTGAAAGCGTTAAAAATAAACAGACACAAACTCACTTTCGCATTTATAATTGTTTCGGCTCCCCAACACGAATAAGCGACGCGCGAGCTGGCAACACCGCGGGGACAGCGAGGGTCGCGGCGAGCGGGCGGCTCTCTCCGTCAGCGCCGGGCGGTGCAAGCATCTCGTATATACTTAACCTCATTTTGTAACACGAACAATAATGAACGACGAAGGCGAATCACTTCAAACACAGTATACGTGACTGATTTGAACCTGCGGTCTATCGCTTTACAGTCCAACGTATAGACCACCAGGCCGAACATTGTTCTGAGGTAGTTGATGAAATTTTCCTTTAAGTGATTTTTTTCGTTTGAATTCGTGACGTGGACATTGTCGTTCCTCGTACTACACGACAATAGGATACAAACGATATATTTTGTTTGGCAGGATCTGTTCCACAAGATGGTGACGGACTGCATCCAGCTGCTGGTGCAGGACCTGGAGCTGGCGTGCGAGCCGGCGCTGCTGGCCATGGCGCGCGTGGGCTGGCTGCATGTCCACGCCGTGGGCGACCAGAGCTCCTACGTCTCCGCCATCATCATGCACCTCAAGAACACCGTGCCCAACCTGAGAGACAACCTCGCGTCGTCCAGAAAGTACTTCACGCAGTTCTGTATCAGATTCGCCAACTCTTTCATTCCGAAATTCATACAAAACATATATAAGTGTAAGCCTATATCTACAGTCGGCTCTGAGCAGCTGTTACTAGATACGCATATGTTGAAAACTGCTCTGTTAGAACTGCCTTCGATAGGTTCGGAAGTGAAAAGACCTCCGCCGGCGACGTACACGAAAGTTGTTATAAAATTAATGACTAAAGCCGAAATGGTGCTTAAATTGGTAATGGCGCCGCTAGAGGGAGCTGGCGATGGTTTCGTAGCGCAATTTTTGCAGCTGCTACCGGACTGTACTCTGCAAGAGTTCCACAAGGTGCTGGACATGAAAGGAGTGAAGATGTCTAAAACGCAACTTCAAGCGTTGGATTTGTTGTTTAAAGAGGCTGCGAAAACGGCTAGTACAGAGGCTGGGAAGTAGATCAAATTATGTGTAACTGTTGTAAGATTTTTATTTGTATATAGTTTGTACAAAAAGATATAATTAAAATATACACGCTTTCAGAATCAATACATTTGCATTTGGTCAAAAGTATGACAAGCTAGATCACAAATTTCTCTAGTTTCGTATTAATAAAAAAAAAAACTGTTGTCGTTGGATGGCGATCATTGAGCTACGAAAGATACCCTTGGACTGCTCGAAAAATATGTAGCTGAGTTGTTTCAAGCAGTAACTGGGAAACACTGCTATTTATCTCAAACTTGCTTTATAAGGCACTACTATAGAACTTAAAGTCGTAATTTATTCTTATAAGAGTGTATGAAGAGTTTGACTATTTTTATTTTTTATTATTTATGTCGCTGCAATATGTATGATTGTAAACTAGACTGAATATATTTATATCATGCGAAAGTATTAATAAATGACTTTTAATTTATTAAATGGCTATTTTTTAATCTTATCATCATCATTTCGAGTAGGTGCCACAGTTAATCGACCATGCACACCCTGGTGTCAGAGTTCTTCGAAACTGCCTCTTGGCCTCTGCCGTGGTTCCTTTAACGACTACCAGATGGCAGCCGGGACCAACGGCTTTACGTGCCTTTCGAAGCACGGAATCATCTTAATTATCAGACAATCAGGTGATTCAAGCGTGCTATGTCCTGACCAAACTGGAAACAACTAAACAAAGTTTGCTTCCCGTGGGAATCAAACGAATTTTTAATCTTACCCGTTTGTTTATTACTACCCAGCTTTCGACCGCGGCTCCGCTCGAGAATGTCGCTCCCTCGGGAGCACTCATGAAAGACAACCTACATACCGCATACGCATACAACGTGAATGTAACATTTCATGATGATCGTCGAACCGCACCAAAATAACAATTTTGGTGACGATGAAGACGAGGATGTTACATACTACTCGACATAAATATTAGCGTAATCCGATCTAAGTTTTCAAAAAATGGGTGCAGGCAGTGTTGGTAAGACTTGGCATTAGGCTTCTCCTGAGTTGACCGTATTTATAAAGTAAAAAATATATCGTTGGTCAACACCGCTATGTTGACTCGGGCAAATATTCCAATGTTATATTAATTTTTACATCTATGTGCTAAAGCAAAATTTTAAAATGTGTCTGCATAATAAATATACGAATATGACCGACTACATACTCAACTACTTAGATTTTTTTTATGAGAGTTTAGCAGCAATGGCGGTCTATATTAACACAAATATTCCCAGTCGGATTAAGTAAAAAAAATTGGTAGTAAAAACTATGTACGTTTTATTATTTTGCAAAATTGTTATATTATTTATATCTAAATCAACTTAAAAAATAATACTTACTAACAACTAGAACTAGTATAACTGTATAATATGTACACTAAATAAAAGTTATCTATAAATAAAAAATGTCACGCAGATCATTGCCTTCCGGTAGAGTGCCTAAAAGGCTGGCCGCATTGCCACGTTGGATGGCAATGCTAATGCGTTGTGCAAAAAAATTGCCAGCCCTTTGGTCACCAGATACCTCGACCAGTCGCTTATTTATGGTTTTAAATAATTTATGAGCTGAAGGGCCCCACGGACCCATAGTCTCCACCCCAAACGGCTCAAATATGTAGCCATTGCCAAGGCATGCATATTTGTGACGTTTGAGGGACTCGGCGGTGGCCGCAGCTGCGCCAGCCTTAGAACTAGTGCCATGGAGGTGGGAATGCGCGAGTGTGTCAACACACGTGGCGTCCCACACTAATGGCCTCCCTTTGCAAAATAGAAAAGTTTGAACTTGATAGGCTGCATAGAGTGTGTTTACATGCCCGCCTTTCCTGTTTAAAAAAGTAAAACTGTAAACAAACATGGTCGCCGATAACGAAGCAAAACGTCAGAATCAGTTGTTTCTCGCGAGAGCGTGCGCGACGTCGCGCATAAATATAAATTAAAATTTAATTATGGTGCATATTCCTGTGCGGAAATGTTGGCACGCTGCTAAAGTATGTTTTTTACTGTTGCTTGTGGTGTGTCTGCTTAGTTTATTCGAGCAATGGCGAGGAGGGAAGCGATCGGCGGTGGCTCTGTTTTCCAACCCAGATGAAGCTGAGTATGAGAGAGAAATACAGGAGGATGAGGCTCGAATTATACCTGGTTTGGGAGAGGGTGGAGTGGCCGCGCACCTGCTGGGCGAGGACAAGAAGAAAGGAGAGGAATCTGAGAAACTATTGGCCATGAACGTGTACCTCAGTGACCGGATAGCTTATAACAGGACTTTGAAAGGTACCTGATTTTCATTATAATTCTTCTCCATTATACATTTTAATTAGAACCATTTATGTGCATCTTGGGAAAAGCCGGCTATTGAATCTTGTATGAAATAAATTTAATAAGCACCTTTTTAGTTATGTTTCCTCAAAACAGTTTGCACCAAAAAGTTTGATGTTTATGAACTTTTAAAAATAATGCCTCCGAGATTTTTACTAAATTAATTTGATTGGTTTCTATGCAATTATTGGTTTATTCAAATTGATCATATGCACTAAATCAAGAGATAATTTAAGATTGATTGAAATTCTGGGAGAAGAGAAAAATACATTAAATATTTTTTTTGGTTTAATGTGGAAAGTATTATTATGAAAGTTGTGCAAACTGTACTAAGCAGGACATATTCTACAACTCCTTATTTAAAACTATTCTAAAGTGTTAGCGGAGAAACTTTAATATTTAACTACTCAGGGAAAAGTTCCCCACTATTCCCTCATCCCACAGCCCCCCAGTTCACCCTGGATGGTATTTTTTGGAGCAGTGCATAATAAAACACATCATATTACAAAAACAACTGTATGGATTGTTGATTTGAGCATAGATTCCCGATTTATGTTGACTTGAAAAGAAATGGGCGGAGGTTGAATAAAGAAATAAGATATGGTGAAAAGATGCCATGCAGGGAAGGCTAGACTCTAAGCTCACCTTGTATGACCTAAGCTAACTGACCTAAGCTCCACCATATCCCATTCCTGTTACTAAGGCCTGCACCCAAAAGCCCAAATAATGGGTAAATATACCATTGAATTAGCTCCACAAATACATTGCTCTTCCAACATAATAGAAGCTCCAAACAAAATACTACTAGCAGCTATCCAGGTTTGCCTAGCGCTGGATTTCCCTTTGAAGTAGTGCAGAACTTTCACATAAGGCACTTACCTTGTGGTAAAGCTCCTTATTTGCGGTTCCCATATTCGCAGATTCAATATTCAGGGGTCTAAAAATTGTGGCCCATTCTTCATAGTCCAGCCATATACACATAAACTTTTTAAACTTACACACCTCCAAAAATATGAAAGCATCCAAGATCTGGTTTTTTTTAATGTATATTTGATGGCAAACAAGCCACCTGATGGAAAGTGGTCAACACCAGAGGAGGTATTGCCGACTTTCAAGATGCCTGTAAACATGCCTTTTGTAGGACCCCAAGTCATAGCACACAGGAAAACCACGGGCGGGGCAGACCTGGGGTAGGTAATTTCCTTTAAGGTAAAACCACCGAAGAAATTAACAGATGGGTGGAAGAAATATTGATCTTCAGTGATCAGTATTTCTTCAAAAGTTAAGCTTTCAATATCTGCATACTGCCCTTCATTAACGCGATTTTAAATCAAGAGAAAAGCTGGAACCATGCCAGAGAGCCATGGAGAAAAGCATGACAAGAATAAGGAAACAAGACAAAGTAATAAGCAGCAGAATAAGAGAAACAAATAAATAAATGCCAATTAAAAAGTTACTTAGAATTTTTTGAATGTATTAAAACGAAAACTTTGTTCCAAAATTGTTTTTTGAATTTATAATTTTGGTTAAAATTATAACAGCTGTAAATTTTTAAATGTTTAGCTTGTAGTACCAGTAGTACCACCAGGAGTTGTAAGGGTAAAGAGGGGCGAATCGCTGAACATCAGAGGCTAAGTAATAGTACCTTTCGGCACCCTTCAGTAGCACCATTCAGGTACAGAACCCTAACAAGCATAAACAAATTACAACAGCGCCTGCGCATGCCTCGTTGGTGACGTTTGGCAAACAGCACATGTGTTTGTCTTCATGTCTCAATAATTAGTTATTAGGTCAGACAGGTGACATTGACCTACGTCGACCACTGTTGTTTGAACAATTGCGAGGGTAGAAAAGGATATTTATTAGTTTAGGTACATGTCTAATAAGAACACATAGGACATATATAGGTCAGTAGAACATTTAGGTCAGAGTATTGGGATCCTTGGCGTCGATATTACGAAGGAGGTCCAATTCCGGAGTCATCTGGAAGGTAAAGCCAAAATGGCTTCTAAAAAACTTTGCGTGCTCAATAGAGCGAGGCAGTACTTCACTCCGGGTCCTAGACTTTTGTTATATAAAGCTCAAGTCCGGCCCCCCATGGAGTACTGCTCTCATATCTGGTCTGGTGCACCTCAATACCAACTCCTTCCTCTTGATTCCATCCAACGCCGGGCAATTCGTATTATCGACGATCCCACACTCACAGACGATTTAGACACCCTCGGTCTGTGAAGCGACGTTGGCTCTCGGTGTGTATTTTACCGACTATACTATGGAGAGTGTTCTGAAGAAATTGGTGCCACCGTCACCTTTCTACCACCGCACCGCTCGCCATAGGAGTAAAGTCCATCCCCACATCCTTGACACTTGGGTCACCAAAAATGTCAGAACGTCACGTGGTTTTTTTCCTTGTACAGTAGGATTGTGGAACGAAGTCCCTCCCAAGGTTTTTCCTGTGTGCTACGACTTGGGGTCTTTCAAAAGGCGTGTTTACAGGTATCTTAAGAGTCGGCAATCCTCCTCTGGTGTTGCAGATGTCCATGGGCGACGGTGACCACTTCCCGTCAGGTCGCTCGTCTACTCGTTTGCCGTCAAATATACTTATAAGAAAGGTCAAGTGATTCAATGCGTACTACATGTCTTGGAGAAAAAAATACAAACGGCCAAGTGCGAGTCGCACACACTAAGGTTTCCGTACAATATTTGTCTACGTTGTATGTGGACTCTGATGTATAAGGATGCATGGAACCTCTTCCATGCGACCCTCTAGGTAACTGAACGTTTTTTTGAGTGGACACCATTTTTCTTAATTATATCTCTGGTTTTAATTGAACACAGTTTGACGCCTCAGTAATAAATGAAGAGCAACTTGGACAGAATCGAGAATTACATTGAATGAAACGGGTCGGTTTGACGGAATCGCACACGAAGGGTTCCGTTCAATTAAGACACAAATGGAAATAACTCCAATCGTGTCTAACGTACTGCCTCGTCCCTCTCTTCAGTGAAGTGTAATAGGCCTTTTAACTAGGTAAATAAAAACCGGCCAAGTGCGAGTCGGATTTGCGCACGAAGGAATAAGACGTTGCTTCGTACCAAATTTCAAGATTCTGAGTTACCGGTATACAGAGGAAGTGCCTTGCGTTGGCTTAGAAGTTTGATATTTCACAGCTGCAAGGGACAGTAGACCTAAGTATTTGATATGAATTTCAGCTTGATACGGCCACGCGTTCCTGAGAAATAGGGTGATAATGGATATACACATTCTGTGAAAATTTCAAGTATCTACCTGTTACGATTCAAAACATACAGCTCTGTGCCACAAGGACGGTTGGACATCGAAAGCTTAGTAATAGCGTCCCGTTTTTACCCTTTGAGTACGGAACACTAAACATAGAATGAACCAGCTACTTCACTTCCCGCGCCGATCGTAATACCCGAATTATGTCAATAAGCATGGTGGTTAGCAAGCCCAACCAGCAACCCCGGACGCAGGCTTCACTGTGATGGCTGACCGCAAGTGGTACAAACTGTTCTCCAGCTGTTCTGTGCTTCGCAAGGCACGTAAGCCGTTGGTCCCGGCCACGGTAAAGATTAGATATCTTTACCGTGTCCCGGCTGTCATCATTGATGTCACTCGTTAAGCTGCGTCAGATGCGTTTAGGCAGCTTGAAAAATCCGACACCAATGTTAGCCACTTACACACACAAAAAACAAACAAGCGAGCCGAATCTTTGTGTTGCCCCATGTTATTTTGATTTCATTTTCACTCTTTACATTTAACACTCCCTCCATCACGCTAATTGTAGCCTATTGAGACTTCAGCTCTCGGCTCTGTCTACTCTGTAAGACGTGATTAGTGACGAAAGCAGTGCCGGATTAGGTCAAATGAAAATTAAGCAATTGCTTAGAGCATCACGACTTGCAACCAGAAATAAAACCAGCACAGAAATACTTATAATACTAGCCTGCCCCAGCCCGTGTTGCCCGTCACTGTAAGAAACTCAATAAGTACCCATTTGCACCCCTCCACCCATGAATAGCCAAGGCGGGCTTTAACAAGAGTATACTCAAAACTTGCACAGCTCATACCGCCTTCTCCTTTCTTCTATCGGACGCTCAGGCACACCGCTGGATAGTATCCTTACCTGGTTGAAATTCCTGGAATTTGTACCAATTGCTTCTCATCGTCAGCTAAGGATTGGAATGCGTTGCATGTTGTATTCTGTGTTACTGACCGCATATAACCTGAATCTCTTAAAATATATAAAAAATAAATATATAGAAATTTAAAGAGTGAATAGGCTTCTTCATGGTGAGCTCGCTCCATCTTAGGCCATATCTTGGTCACGATAAGAGCAAACACATTCCATATATTAAAAAAGTGATTAGAGTCCCCTTGTGGTTCCATCCGGCGCTGGATGTAGGTCCCAAGGCACTAGCGGGAGCGAGGTTGCATACACTCCGCAATAAAGGGAAGACGTGTCCTCCAGACAAGGTGTTGCCTACTGCAATCTTGTTAGGTTTGGCGTGTAAACCAGATACTTATTTAATGTAGTGAAGTCGCCATGACCCAAAAGGATGTTCTCTTTAACAGGATAGTTAATAAAGTAGGTGAACAGTGGGACTAAATCAGGAAAACAGTGGCTGATTGTATGAAAGCTCTTCCCAGGGTATCAAACTATCTCCATACCGAAATCCTTCTAAATCGGTTCAATGGTATAAGCGTGATAAGAATTCAGAAATAATATTTCCTTAGTTGCGTGGTTACACAAGTAGCCTACTAAGTACTTGTGTGGAAGTACTACGTTATCAAAACTCGTTAATATTATACTGCGTTTCTCATGACACAGATTTGTAGACGGCGTCTGATAAATCTACGCGAACTTTTATTGAAAAGCCCCTAACGTTATAGGATGTGAGGAGCCCGACCGCATTACCCACTTTTACGGGACTTAAACGGATCTACGAATGATGAGCCGGAGGTAGTGTTTATGCAGGGTAGAGCGAGTGCAGCGGTCGCTCGAGTCGCCAGCTGCAGGATGCTGCGGTTAGCTGGACGGTAACTTCAGACTTGGGAATAATAGAAGACGGGAATGATAACGTTGAGATGGATGTCTGGTTGTAACGCTAAAGGACAAAATAAGGAGGATGTCGGCGATTAGTTCCAAGTTCTTAATTTAATGAGTACTTAAGAGGAAGCCAACCTGCTGTGCTACCCTTATAGGGTAGCACAGCAGGTTGGTTTGGTCACGTAATGAGAAGGGAACAAAAAATAACAATGTAAAGAGGAAATAATATGTTAATCAATACCCCACGACATGAGTTTGAGAATAGAAGAAAGAGTAGAAATTGGGGAGACCAAGAAAAGATGAGCGAAGAGCTTAAGAACCGCCAAGACGAATCCCTAGGGATTCGCGTACCTCACTTTGAGAAACCCTGGGCTAGGCCATCAATGATAAGACAATCAGCGTAGGCAAATACTGGTCAAAGGATGATGAAAGGTGTATTTTTAATTTCACATTCTATAATAATATTAACGTGGAAAGATTTGTGTGTTTATCTGTAATGAAAAAAATCTTTCACCAATTTAAAGCGACATTATCAGCGGGTGACATAGGCCGGACATTTACGCGGATGAATTCGGGCTGGTAAATGAATTCGAAAAATAAAATTGTTTTCTTGTTTCGATTTGTAACTCCAACTTTTTCTCCACAGACTACCGCAACCCGGCCTGTCGCCGCGTAGTCTACGACGCTGAACTGCCCTCAGCGTCAGTCATCATCATATTCCACAATGAACCCTACTCCGTCGTGCTTAGGACGGTGTGGTCCGTGCTGAACAGCGCCAGACGAAATCAGCCGTGGTTCAAGCAGGCGAATTTCAAGACGAGAGATGGAGCTACTATGAAGCTAGGTTGGTTTTGTTACTTCCATTATATATATGGTGTCCTGGAACATTTGCTGTGTTCCCAACAGTGCTACCAGTAGAACATCTTCATACAGATACACTGAAGCTTCTATGAAATAGGCTAGTTTCCTGGGTCAAAGTTCATCAGTGGATCAAATATTGGACACGTATTTTTTCTTTCGTTAATTAATCAAAAAATATGAAGATAAAGCGCGTTCATGATTGGGGGCTTGTGGCGTCAGAGTTTGGTAAAAAGTGTAGCAAACTGTGACGCGACAAGGAACTTTAACAGGATATATCTTACTAATTTTTTTGTTTAATTTACAAAACAAGAAATACATGCAGCACTTTTTGATTACCTATCTAACTGACGGATTAATTATATATTTTTTTGGAAACAAGCATATGGAACGGTTTTTTGCAAAATGACCTATCTCCAAAATTTTGATGTGATAATTAATTTTTGATGTAACGATTTTTATTAAACTTGGAAGTAGGTCGTTTTGACAATATGATTTTTTCTGGTTTTTGTTCTTTGCGTAGTATGACGTTTGAGTTATACATTATATAATGTTATTCCGACCGTCGATAAAATAGTTGCACCTGGAAATTGTCTAATCGTTTATCACCTAAACCATATTATTGCCTGTTAGCGGCGACAATGATATTAAAAATCTCTACGTTCTACTCTTTAACAAACTCATCTCTTCATATAATCATCATTTTCATATTTTATAAGTGATTTTTTTCAAGCGCAATGATATTTTATAATACTCTTATTATATTAAGAAATAAAATATGCTGCAAAAATTTCATTCTTTCTTTTATCTTATTTCTTAATTCAATAAGAATATATAATTTTAATATAAACTTGTTTCTCCTTAGGTTCCAAAGGTCAGTCGCAGTCTTCCCCGTTCGTGTACCTCAAGGAGATCATCCTGGTGGACGACAACTCCACGCTGCCCGAGCTGAAGGGCAAGCTCAGCTACTACATCAAGACGCGACTCCCGCCCGACATGATACGCGTCATCAGGCTGCCCGACCGGTATGTACTTGTCGTTATTTTGGCTGCCTAAAAGGAGACTTTGTAGTTCCGCGACAGCGACACATGTTTTGCACTTTATAGGTATTACGCGACAAGTGTCGCTGCTTTTCCACACAAAGTGCGCGTCATTGGCCGCACCATAGTATCCTATGAGATAAGCACTCAACATTTTCCTGAGAATGAGAGATCAAGTAAGAAAAATAGCCAAGGTATGCACAGACCATAAAGTACTTTAAACTAAATGGTTTATTCAATATACTTAACAATTTCTCAAAGATGAACTGTGGATACATACTTGTAAACTGGATATAATATGGTAAACAACTGATGTAGATGCAAATTGAATAGATATCGAGCGCTCAGCTTGCAGACCCTGTTATGTATTGAGACCAGGAATCTCTGAATCCTCGATAGTACGACATTAATCTCATATTATGAGCGTCCTTTGCTGGACTTCAAGTGAGCTCTGTAGATCTGATTCTCTGTTCATTATAAACGCGTCTAAAACCGGACTAGGGACATGTTCTGCCGTCACATACATGGAGTTGACGGCGTCGGCGTTTAACACTTTAGTTATTTCGTCTGATTACATGGCAATATTAGGATTATAATTATATGATAAGTTTAAGCATACTCTTTAATATATATTTAAATTAATTTAAAATATTTGCATGCCTTATTTTTAGGTTATATACAATGGACACTTTTAATAGACTTAAGATCTTCAATGTACTGTATTTGAGCAAATAAATGATTATGATAAAGATATTAACTACACAAGTTATCTGCTTGAATCTATTTGATCATAAGATCATCATCAATCATGAAATCGACGTGCTCACGAATCATCGACAAAGGTAAGGTAGCGTAAAGACTTACTATGTCGATTAGGTTATTTTGTCGACAAATATATCGGCATGATGTAAACCGCGTTAATTATTAAATCCGTACACCTTACTCTGATCTGCAGAGGCTTAATTATATTAAAACTTACGCGAGATATATTTACTATTTTATATTTCGCTTTAATTAACGCTTCGTCATTGTGAATATTTAAACTTAAAAATTTAATTGAAAAATAAATTGT
Source organism: Elegia similella (assembly GCA_947532085.1). Taxonomy (NCBI): domain Eukaryota; kingdom Metazoa; phylum Arthropoda; class Insecta; order Lepidoptera; family Pyralidae; genus Elegia; species Elegia similella. The sequence continues at coordinate 218,610 of OX383953.1, forward strand.
ATTTTAGAAACTCAGAACTGTTAAACCAACCACGAATCAGGACCGTTATCTGGGCCGGAACATGATCAAATGGACTGTCATAGCTCGTAATAGCTCCAATCCATAAACTCATTCAGGTTTATAGATCGGTTGTGGTTAGCGGCGATACCAGCCAGCTCAGCGGCGGATCTATACGACCTTAGTCGGATGTGTCTATGTCAAGCCATACTAATACGGACAGGCAGCGACGTGCGCACACATTTTTCGGAAGGTAGACAAAATCATACTTAAGTAAAAAACTTAATAAATTACGACTCGTACCTAAATAAATACTTAATTTTCCATATTCAATAACAAGTGATTTTTGGAGCATTTTGCTTGTGATGTTTTAGGGGTACCGGTCTAATAGCTTTTTTGTTAGAGAAAAAATGCATATATGATTAGTGAGTTCAGGATAGACAGAACCTAACTGTCTGTATGGACTCCACGTCACTGCTGATAGGACAACTTTTACAAGATACATATAGGCTAATCTGAAATTGAACTCCGGTGCATTTATAAATATACATTTACTCACATAGGTATACACCGTGTAAATAGACCCTCGACATTCCCTTAACGGGGTGACTCAGCCCACCAATATGAACAACTTTTACTATGGGAACAATGCTGGGAACTCAAAAAAAAAATCGACCTTCCCATACAAACTGGCCGGGGGCGGCGGAACTCTTATGTATGGAAAAGACAAATTCTTTTGTGAGTTTCCAGCATTGGTCCCATAGGAAATGTTGTTCATATTGATGGGCTGAGTCACCCCTTTAAGTAAATTTCGAGGGTACATTAACACGCTGTATGTTAAATGAAATCAAAATACAACTACTGCATTTGTATTCTTCTGATCTGAAACCTATTTTCACATACTCTTTTTATCGACTGTATAATTTTCCTTCTAGTGTAGGCATAATTTTCGCAAAATGTCTTCCTTGTTCCTTGTTAAAATAATATTTGCACGCCTGCAAGCGGGCTGATTACATTACTTACATAAGACCTACATTGTTAACCACTACATATTAACTACTGTAATGTATTTCATGCAAATAAATCTTTATCTTATCTTTATCTTATCTTAAACATGCGAATTTGCATTTTTATATCATTCATTTATCTATAAGTTAGTTGGAGAAGCTTCCTTTCTTTCCTTGTTTTCTAATTTTTTACTTTATAATAGGAATCAATAACTTTTCTTTCGCCTAATGGAAAAATTATATTCTGCCTTTTTGGTTTATTTTAAATTGTTTATAACTTACTAGCTTTCTCTCGCGAGTTTGTTCTTATAGCATTTGTGCTATATTGATGTAAAAGGTTTAATGTTGTAAAATTTCATCAAAATCAATACCATTTTATTTTGCGTGAAGGGGTAATATTTTTTTTTAAATCTTCACAAGGTAGTAGGATTCATTCTTACTAATCCTTACTATAATGATATAAATGCGAAGTGAGTTTGTTTGTTTCTTACGCCTTCACGCCCTATCTGCTAAACCGATCGTCATGAAATTTTCCATACCCATTGTGCAAATTTAATCATACTCTGTACAAAGAATAAAATATACTTCTGTATATTTATAGATTAATGGAGAAATTAATTTAGGATATTATTCATATTGTATCGTTTCCTCTTGTTTAGATTAATAATCGGCTTGCCCAAAATATGTTTTTTTTTTTAATATTTTAAAATAAACTTTGTGCCGTATTTAATGGCCAATTATTTTTCCTGTATTATTTCCTTTACATTTCAAAGAATGTATTTGTTCTTCGAGTCTTTTAAAACCTCTTCTTTACTATTTACATCCGACTTATTCTCCCTACCCTTTTCTCTTTTTTCTGTTTTTCACTACCCACGCTCAAATAACGGAATAACATGCCAGGCATCATGTACGCGATTCCTCTTAAATAAGGTTCGACATCGCCGTACATGTTATACGCCTTGCGCCACAGCCATCATTACTCAATAATCGAGTGTATGTCTCCAAAATGGAACTAACTTTAAAATCTATTCTGTAGGGTAGATTAAAATGATGAGTAATAACATAAGTCTCGTAATTGTTGGTAATGTAATTGTCGGGCAGTCTAGGGCTGACGCGCGCCCGCTTCGCCGGCAGCCGCGCAGCTAATGGTGACGTCATGATCTTCCTGGACAGCCACTGCGAAACGACAAAGGACTGGCTCAGACCGCTGCTACAGAGGCTCAAAGAAAAGAGTAACGCTGTCATCACGCCCCTCATCGACATGCTGGACACCAAGACCTTTGACTATTATAGCGGGGGATGGAAAAGGTTCGAGGTATTATGGATTTTAAAGCCCCAAGGTTTTATTTTGAGGTTGCGACATCAATGATAGCGGAAGATGTCGCGTGTTAGTAGTAGCAGCGACAGACGAGACTTCTAGTTATAATGGGCTTCAATATATCATATTTAAGACATGTGCTCTTGTCGGTAAAGCTTTTCCCATTAGTCTCTCTGCCGGCCGTTTCTCATCCTTATACGTAACAACTTGTAGTTTTTCATAAAGGTTTGTCTCGGCCTTCCCGGTCTCCTTTTACCTTCCATCTTTCCTTCTATGATGTCTATCAGTATGGAACAAATTTAAGAGGTAAGCAAGTGACGCATGACAGGCGGGGACGTTTGCCGCAATAAGACGACAAGTGTCGCGTGTTCCGTCTTCCTAATGCCGCTGTCGTCTGCTCCTCTCCTGTCCATCTCTACTGTCATTTAAACACCGAAAATCTATATAGATGTTGAGACGGCATTGGCAACTTTATGGCGAATTTATCAGGGAATGAAGAATTTAAAATGGATCTCTTAGAAAAATTCTTGTGTGACGGGGCTGTACAACGTTTTATATTCTACTAAATTAAAATTCGCAATTTTGTGTCATGGAACGTTATCAGATTATTTGTAATGATTTTGACAAGTTCTGTGTATGTTGTAAAACTATAGAATAGTTTGTTTAATAACTTAGAAATAGAACATTTGCGTAACGGGTACGGGTCGTATGCGACTTAGACGTTATAACGTATAACGTCTAAATCTCGGATTGTTATGGTGTAATTTATCTTAGTTACTTTACTGGAAATAAGTACCTATTTTATATGGCTACTAATTCTTAGCTACTCTAGAGGTATACAAATAAGAACGCTTGGTGGTCGCTGCCAGGGTACCGCGGCCAAAAGGGCTAGCTTCATTTGATGTGAACTTTAAAGGATTTAGATAACTAACAATATGTATAAAGTTATATAATTAAATGATTTATGCAATAAAATCTACTTTCGTAGTGGGCGATACTTTGTAATGTATACCACATACATCACTGTAACACAATCAAAATTTTATACAAACAGTTGCAATTCGACTCTTGACATTTACTGCAGTATTTTTTGTGTAATTAGTTTACTATTATTATCTTTGAACTTTTTCTACAAAACGAACTTCCAAATACTTTTTTTTCTCTTTATTTTTAAGGGGCTTTTATCCTAAAAGGCATGTCAGCCCCATCGTATCCTAATTAAAAGATCTTTACGTCTGAGGAAACGTTATAACAAGTTCGTAGAATTTTCTGGCAGCCACCGAACTAGGCTTCGACATTATTATTTGGGCAAGACCCACGTCGCTGTAGTTTAATTTTAATTCCCTCATTAGTAAATCCCTTTCACACTTATATTTCTTACAATCTATTAATATATGTTGGACATCATCTAATAATCCACATACTTCACAATTGGGTGTATCTGATTTTTTCATCAGAAATTTAAACTTATTAGATAGATAATGCCCAGAACGAAGCCTAAAAGCTAGTTTAACAAAGCTCCTGCTGAGTGTTACGTCGCTAAACCAGGGCATTTGAGGAGGTCGAGTTGTATACCAAATTCCTTTCTCTAACGATCTGCGGTCAAAATATTCTTTCCAGGCAGCATATATGTATAATGTCTTTAAATTTTTAAACATTTCAATATAATTTGGAAGAAAACTTCCAAATACATCATGGCGCATCCAGCCTGATATGATAGGCCGAAACATGTCGCGCTTTGACGGCGTGGCAAGCAGTGTATATTGATATTTCTACACTAGAACGGCAGCGATGTAAACAAATTTGAAATCTTATCAACATACGCAAAATGAACTGTTTAGTATGAATTATTCTAGCCGTTTTGCGTATGCTGATAATTTATAATTGAAATTACTTGCTGCTAGCTGTTGCCCCAGTGTAGATTAAGTCTCAGATAAACATAATTACCGGAAGATGTTTGTAAACCATTGCTTTCTGTATGTTATTTTATTCCTTGCTGGCCGAGAGCTTCACGTTTTTGTCCTCCTTGCACGACTAAAATGCCTGCCAATATCACCAAACACCGTTTACTAGGCAAGGCTTGACGTACGCGCGGCACGTCGGCGCAAGAGTCGCCACCGGTGACGTCATGGCTTTCCTGGACTCGCATTGCGAAGTGAACGAAGATTGGCTGCGGCCGCTGCTGCAGAGGGCCAAAGAAAAATCAACCGCCGTGCTCACGCCCATCATTGACGTCATTATGTGGAACAGCTTTGCGTATAGGGCTTTGATGATGATGGACCTTGTGAGTGTTTTTCGGTAGTAAAGTAATGAACAGGTGACCGGTTCGCGGAACCGGGTAGTTGTATGCTGAGCTGAGATCTTCCAGAATATTATTTCGACAACCAAACTTTGAGTGATTTTCATTTAGAAACGTTCTTTTTCGAAGCCTTTCAAAACTAGTACTCCCAAAATGTAGATTCAGTAGGATAACGATTAAATTATTATAGGAAATACGTTCGGTAGTTTATTTTTTATATTTATGTAGTTGTTACAATTCAATAATGAAAAGTAAATATATGAATATGATAGTACAACTTTATTTTGCTAACACATTGATTTTTTAATGAATGTTAAATAAACAAAAAAATATATTCGTGGTAATGCATAAAAGTTATATTATTTTATAGTATTGGTATTTTTTTAATATTGATAACAGCACAAACATACACGCATAATAATTATATCCTAACATAACCAAGAAAGTCATGAATTAGGTCTGGAGCCACCTAGGTTTGAACATGAATATTTTTAGGGCTAACAGTATGTCCGAGAATACATTGCATAAATATATAAACTACAAACATATTTTTTTAAAATATGTTGCAATAATTCGTAGTGGAGACAATTACTGTAAAAATGATAGGTAGATATTTTGCGTAATAGGACGTTTTGCGTACATTCGGCCGTTCCGAGCATTTCAGCGCCTCCCTAGTTTACTACGTGCGGTATCAATAGTTGTAATTCGTTCGGTGAGTGAGAGAGCCGGAGGCCTATTGCACCTTGCTACTTGTACATGAGCTACCCGTAGTTACATATTTGAATAATAGGCTAGTTTTAGTTAGATATTCAAAAAATAGTCCTCTGGCTGCTCTGGCCAACTATGGCCCTAGTAGTACAGAGAGGGTCGTGCTCCTGCAGTGGAGACTAAAAAGGACCTGATGATGATGATGATGATGATTCAAAAAATATTGGCCACGTATTTTTTCTTTTGTCGATTAAACAAAAAATTATAAAGATATAGCCCTTTGAAGTTCCGTGTGACGTCATAGTTTGCCACAATTTTTAGCAAACTTTGACGTCACGAGCCCCCACTCCTGAACTTTGACGCGCTTTATCTTTATTATTTATTTGACAAAAGAAAAAATACATGTCCAATATTTTTTGATTATCTAACTGACGGACTAATTGTTTTGTTATTATTACGACCCAGGAAACTAGCCTATTAAAGGTTATCCTGTGCGATTGGTCCCTATATTATGTTTATTAATATTTTTTGTTATGTAATACTTATTGTAATAGTCACAAGTAGTAAGCAACAAGGACAAGTGCTGTAGGACACTGGTCAGGGCATGGCTGTGTGGAGAGATAACAGTGCGCTCGGATAGTGATACTGTGCTAATCAATTTTCTGAGGAAATGTCTTTGCAAGCCGTGTGATTGTAGCTTAGGTTCAGGCGTAGGTTCTACGACATCTTCGAGTTTTATTGCAATAATAGTTTTTCTAGAAATTGTGATCTTCCATACTCTCGTCTGCTAATAAGTAATTGTTTTACTCTATTGATGAATTTTTTGACTGTTGTAATAGAATGTATTGACTTATATTGTGCACAATTTACCTATCCTAATCTTATTTTGACATATGATATTGTGAAATTTATTATTTTTGACATTTGTATTGGTAATATTATAAAAGACATAAACAATAACCATTGCCCGTTAGAATTATGTAAATTTAGTAACTTCACGTTTTTTAATAATTTTTGCATGCCAGAGCCTGGTGAAATGTGTGATGATATCTTATAATTTATAATAACACCTGTCTGTGTACCACATTTTTAGCAAAATAAAAGAATTTGTATTTGTATTTGTCTAAATATTTTCATTAAATTCCGCGTGAACTATACCTATGTAGCCGCTAATAATGTAGTTTACAATTACTCAAATTATAAATTATATATATTATAAATTATTACGTAATTATTAGAATACAAAACATACAAAATAAAAATTATACAATATTAATATACACATAAAAATAAAATAATACATAATATATCAAATTTAACCTGTTGTTTGCGGCAATACCAGACACAATAGTTAAACAATGGACTTTTGCACAGATCTGCGCTCCCGTATATGAGCGATTTATTAATTGTCAATTCATTTATTATTTGGAAGTTTATACGTGCAAAAATTCTTCTAAATTGTAAAAACATTTTCATATTAATTATTTTTTAAGTTCTCTCTAAAATATGCATTATTATTCAAAGATCGTACACTTTATTTGCTGGAGGAAAGCAACATCAACATCAGTATCAATACTAATAAAAGGTAATATTAAACTTACATACACATTTATTGGGTAAACTTCTCGATGTACAGTCGAATTGGTCGACCTTCGTCACAACTATGTGTATATGATTTTGAGCTTCAAAATTCATATAATTAGGTTGTTTGTTTTGTCTTTCGTGTGTGCAAGCGACTAACACTGAAGGTATATTCTAATTATCCTAGATATCCGAGCGTGCTCCCAATTGCACCTCTTCAGAGCCCGGGATGTAACAAAGAGACGGCTAGATATATAGCAAAATGAAAGAGTTTTACATGCTGTCCCGAACGCGCGTAAAGTAAGATAAGGAGAGGAGGACGAAGGTTTTCATTTTAAAGATCACAACGACATTGTCCTCTAACGTAGTGATGCGCGCTTCGACCACCACGTTGCAGATGTAATATCAATTAATTTGAGTGTTTTTAATACTGAATTTAAACAATCGCCATTGAATCTTTATATGAATCATCTAGCGATCTGAACCCAAACTTTTGGGTCCGTGCCATGTCGTCGAGATTGTAAAATGGTTGGAGACAAGATTTATGAAATGCAAACTGTCCAGGCAAATATTATGGGAGCTCGAGTGACATTTGTGCAGATCGGAAGTTCCCTCTGTTTTTTACATTCTTTCCTTTTCTCATACTCGTGACAGTACGAGGGTAAGACGAGCCCGACTGATCTCATGAACAATAATAGAGTATCCCATGAAACATAAGAAATAGATTGTCGCAGAAAATCTCGTCCTTTTCGGATTAATAAATAAGATTGGGCATCTTGATATTGTTCATTGTATATAACACCACTTTGGAGTTGAGTCTTTGAGCTCACGCATAAGCGATTGACCCAAATCTTGTCTGTTTTATTTAACGAAAAAGAAAGTAATTTATAGTTTCTTCTCTTAGTGTGAACCTGAGGTGTGAACAAATAAATCATACATTTTGACAACATCAAATTATTTTTTATCGAAAACGCGTACTCTAATAAGTTTACATATCTTTTTATGAGTTTGTTTTATAAATGAGATACGATCACCAGCATCATGTTTCGCCAAAAATCATAGAGCTTTGGTGCCGTGACCAGGACATGACAGCTTTTTAGAAAATTTTGGATTATTGACCTGTAACATAGATTTGTGTGAAAGATTCTCGTCCAGAGATAGTTTATGGTCGCTGCCCTTTCCGTTTAGTGACTATGACGTCTTAACAGTGTGGGGTTGACGCGCGCGCGGCTGGCGGGAGCGCGGCATGCGTCCGCAGACACGCTGGTGTTCCTGGACTCCCACTGCGAGCCGCAGCAGGACTGGTTACGCCCACTTCTCCAGCGGATGCAGGACGACTCTCACGCTGTGTTGGTGCCTATCATCGACGTCATAGACCGTTCCAACTTCATGTACAGCGTGCAGGGGTCAGACAGCTTCCAGGTTGCCATGTTTTTTTTGTGTGGGCGTTGCGAACTCTTAACTACGATGTCTTCAATTTTGGCTTAGTTTTCATACGTTGTGGAGAATGTTTACACACGTACGTCATACTTGAATGGGAAACTCAGCTCGCCAAGTATAAGTAACTTTCCCATGGAACCTCTAAATAAAAAATTAAGATGTATATAACTTATGTAAGCATCGACCGTACATTTCACACTCAAAAGAAGAAGTGGTTAAGCAAAACACATTAGTGAATTCTCACAGAATATTTAATAAAATCCCATGCGAGTATTTTGGTTTGGTCATTTTAAAACACGCTAGGTGTATTGTCCACAACAGATTTACAAATTAGTCCTTGTTGTTTTGTGAGATGATTTGTGTTTTTTGTGTCTGTAAGCAAATTTCTATTTTCCTTCTCTTACTTACCTGTGCGTTTTTCCGGTTGCATCTATAGCTATGATGGTTTCAATCCCGATGGCATTTCCTGACTTGCTTATTTGCAAGAATTGCAAAGTTAAAAACCCTTTGGCTATTAAATGCTTCTGATGAGATGAGCGATGCTGTTTCAAAGTAAAATTAATTAAGCTCTAGTCTTGTGAATTCCCCACGGCAAACTTTTCTGTGATTTATCTCTTAAAGCGTTATATATTCGCAACGCCCACTTTCTTTCTGTGTGTAGTGTTGTTGTTGTGCTTTGTTGTATGAATAGTTGATAGTGACCGATTGTTCTTCACTTCCGTTTTGCAATTCACCTTCTTTCACGACAACCTATCGAACACTTGTTTTGTTTTTGCTTTTTTATCGCACGCACGTTTTGTTTACATGGTTCCGAGTGAAAAATACTTCTTTTTCCCACACTTATCGGTTATATTGTTCAAAAGTTTAGCACGTGATTTCAGGCCGAATCGATTGACCGGAAGTGATTAAGTAAAGAGTTTTATCGAAAAAATTACCTTTTTTTGTATAGGTATATCGAAACTTGTACATAGGTAATACGACTAGCTTTCCTGTTTTTAAATAATGAGACCATTTACGATTTAAAAAAAACAGGCTTAGGCTTTAATTTAGGTAACTATTTTGCAAATTAAACTCGCTTTGCTCTTCACGAAATGATTTTAAAGCGCGGATCTTAAATTTACATACAAAATAGCTTAAGAGAACATTGTCATTTATTGATAACAATTTTTTTTACTAAATATTTACCACAAAATACATGAAAATTAGCCTTATTTATTGCGTATGAGAAAATCGCTGAGCAATTATTTAAAAGATAATTTTCTTTAGATATGCAGACTCGATTGTAAAGTTAAAAAAACGTACAATAGGCACGTGTTGCGGCGGGTCGATAATGGCGGGAAAATTACACGTTACAATGGAACGCGGAGACGGTTTGACAGAGCTCTTCATTTATTCATGTTTACGCGGTACTATGTTAGGCAGGAGAAAATTTGAGGGCACTCTGCGCTCGCCTCAAACGCCCGGTGAAGTAGCGAAAGCTCACTTGGAGCTAGCTACATAGTCATTTAAAAAGAAAGGGTCGTCTTTATCCGTGGGGCAAAGGATCTGAGTCTGAGGGAATGCAGAGTGGGGCTAGTCCTACCACGACGAAAAACAATTCCTGGCACTGCCGTGACTAAATGGAATACAGAAATTAAGCTTGATTGGTTAATACTCAATACTTTATTTGCATCCTTATTGTAAGTAACAGGTCCTATTCTTATACAATAATTGTAACAATTAAGGAGCTTTTTGGGCGCAGCAATTGAAGTTGGGCTGAGTTGTCAATGTTTGATTTAAATTTAAACAACTAATTTTTTTATTCATCATATTTTATTTCTTATATGATTGTATAATGTGACATAAATCTGATATAAGTACTTTTTGACATTTCCTTGTATTTCATAATTTAATTCAATTTTAATGCACAAATCTCTCTTTTATTTCTGTTGTTTAGGACTCAAATAATTAATTATTGTATAATTCATTTGATTTCTATATTTATATATCAGTTCTGTTAATATGTGGAATGTAGGCACATTTTTCTTTTTGGCTCTCACGATCTGAATATAGAAAAAGGTCTTGCATGAAACTATTGCAAAATCAAATAATTATAATTAGTGGTGCAAAATACGTAATTCGCAAAATGTCATTAAAATGAACTATATTCAACATGACATTGAATCTAAGGCATCATGCGGGGTTTCCAAAACCTTGACACTGGCGATTATATTATTTTATCGACCGAAATAAGAAATTATACATTTTGGCTCAAGTCTCTAGGGTCAGTGATTTACAAAGAAGTTACGATTCTGCCTAGCATCGTGCATCAAATATTTTTTGTATCCAATCTGAAAGAAGTTTGGTCTGGTATGTGTTTTTTGATTGATTGAGGTCTCAGATTGTATAAGTGATAACCGAGGTATATTACGTATTTAACTATGTTTTACCGCAGATGAGGGCTCGCACCTCCGGCAATGATACCATTATCGTATGCTTACGTATTATTAACACATCGTATGAATTTATTTGTTTTAATTTGTAGTTATTTTATTTACATTGTTGATTTTAACAAGAAATACATTAATTGTGAGATAGTTATATATTATTACATAGTATCTCCCGGAGTACTGATGTACATATACATCAAGTGCGTGCAGTATTTACATTATACATCGCATGTAGCGAAACAACGGGACTTTGTTCAGAAAGACAAAGGGCGTTGGATTTGGGGACGCTGCTCTTTCTCGTGTTTACCCTTAATCCCTGACGTAAAAAAGAGAGATACTAGAAATTTGACCGCTATGTGTGTGTGTGTCTGTGGTAGCTCTTTAACTGGTCTTTTAGAGATGGTTCTTTTTCGTTGATATGTTTCATCACAATTTGGTACAGTCGTTGTTTACAAGATACAAGTAGTTTCTTGTCATTAATTTTTTCTGTCTAAAATAGAAAAACTTATTTTTTTTTATCTGTATCTACAAATTTGTAAGTTAGAACTGAAGATACTTTTTATTTGAGGTTTACTCTGTACTGAGGTGGACAGTAGAGGAGCTTTTTCGTAATGTTTTTAACACTACCACGTTATCCTCTGAGAGGATAGGTAACGTCTAAGTCCAAAAGACCGAAAGGCCTGAATTGGATGGTGGGCGGTGGGTTGGAACTGACAATCAACAAAATAGTTACTAACCCACGCTCATTTAATGTCATCATTTTTATTAATTTGAAGAGATAACATGAAAAACATTAAGTCAGACACATTTCCGAATGGGGTGTCTATGTTACATCGTAGTGTTAGTTCCCTTAACGTCAACCCTGTTCTCTTTCTGCACAGAGTCTACCTCATCTCTTGTTTTATTTAAAACTAACTAGAAAGTATATGAATTGATAACTGTGATGATGAATTTGAGAATTTGATTGTGGCCGTGGCGTTTAGTTCAAAGGAAGTTCGGCTAATATAACATGGCATTTGATTTTTATAGTTCACTACAATGTCTTTGTTTTGTGTTGATGTCATTTTAATGAATTTTTCGTTAATGTCGTTTTAAATACGTATTTCGTAATTTCTATGTGGTTTCGAGGAACAAAAGACGAATCTGTCTACAAATTTACCGAACTTAACTTGTTATTGTATAATCTTAACCCTGCTCGGCTGTGGTGCGTCGGAGCCTGGACCCGGTTTGATCAAGCAATTTATATGTTTCTTAATAGTCCATTCAAAAGTTACATTTGAGGTTGTGTTTGACGGAGGACGCAATTTTATTTTTTAGATATGAAGGAGGCTAGTGTAATGTTAGTCCAAGTTTGTGCAGTTGCAACCCTTGTCTCATTTTTAAATTTATTCATTAATTAAGGTTTCCAAGATGGCGGCCGTCGGACAAGGGTTGCAACCCCACTTACTTGGATTTAACTTTACACTAATCCCCCGTCGCATCTGACAATGCACGCTGAGCCTGAAATAAATGTAACATTTCCATGGACTGTAATATCAGTAAAAAACATTCCAGCCAAGGCCTGATGCTGGCCCGCATTCGCGGGGCGCGCTCGGCGCGCGGCGACGTGCTCATGTTCCTGGACGCGCACTGCGAGCCCAGCCCGGACTGGCTGCGCCCGCTGCTGCAGCGCATCAAGGAGAAGCGCGACTCGGTCTTGACGCCCATCATCGACGTCATCGACCAGGCCACCTTCAGCTTGGAGGCCGCTGAGCAGTTCCAGGTCCACCGTCTGAGCTTACGATGCGGTTGAGGATGTGCTAATACTACCTATTAACTCGTTTATATGAGACGCAGCTTGAGGATGAGGATATACTAATATTACTGCATTGTTAGCAGACTTGAGGATGAAACTATAGCAAGTCAGGCAACTCTTTTGTGGCTTTGATTATAATACCTAAACCGAGTAAACGTACGATCCCAACATCTTTGAAGAGGCGATCCAGCCCGGCATGAGGCCAATGTTTTCTGTGAGACCTGGACATCTATTTCTGAACTGGTAGATTGAGATCCGCCCTTGTTGTGACGTCAGCACTCGGTTCGGAACATGTAATGAAAATTCACATGAGGAAGCTTGTAGGATCACATTCATTTCGAAATTGAGCTCCTGAAAGATGAGAACTAAAATTTTCTGCACTTTTTTAACGCTGATTGGAATTGTAATTAGGCTAAGGACAGGCGTGTTGCCTAGTGTGGGGCCTACAGTGTAAACAATTGTATATTATAACTCTAATGTTCAAAATAAATTTCTAAAATAATTGTATTTCTCATACAAAAGAGTTCCACAGACTGGTCAAGTCCAATCTGTATGAAAACGAACACGTTGTCGAGATCCCAGCATTGGTCACCCCCTTCAAGGCTACGAGTATGTCGGAGGATTTGCGCTGGTTATGGTGCTATGGTCCATATCATTACTAGCTTTAGTAATGCAGCATATGTGTGCCGGCATGGAAGGAGTTATGAGATGTCAGCTAACATCAGGTGTTTGGCCTAATCTAATAATCTCGTTGTCAATCGAAGGACGTGCATGCGGCTTTAATGTTTTTTGATGGACCATCGACGAGTGTGAATGGAAAGAGTTTGTTGGTTTGGATTGAGAAAAAAGAATGAAAAAGGCATTAACATATACTAAATTATTAACGACTAACATATTTTATTTTTATATTTTCAAGGTAATACGTAAATTACGACTGCATCGGGTCTGTACGTAATCAAAGAATCGTAACCAGCTATGAAAAATATTTTATTTTGCAATATATTTTATTGGAAATTGCATTATAATTTTAAAATCTTTCGTGAATGGCAAAGTTAATAGCAGCAACAAAAACGTATTCCACGTGAATTTCTCTTTTTCTTTGTCAATTTTATAATAAGGGCCGTTCTGTCTTTACTTTAGCTCGTATCGGTCAAGCCTTGTGTAAAGAATAGCCATTTTGACTCGAGAAGAAGGAGAACTCGGATCTGTGTTCGTGGAACTACTGGTAGGTCAATCGGTAGGATCGTGGTCGAACGATTCTCATAAACATGAGTTAAAATTTGCATCCTTGTAAAGTGTTAACGCTGTTGTCAGATTTTCTCAGCTGCCTAAATGCATCTGCCACAGCTCAATGACTGTCATCTGGTGACGACAGTCATTTTTAAAACACTGTAATGTGTTAACATAGGACATTGATGTGGCGTTAAAAGGAACTACTAACATTTTTTACGTCCTACACACGGTTCAATTTGTCATTCAACAGAGCGCGGCGAAGAGAAAATCTTACGACTTGTATTTAACGTAAATAGTCGTGTGGCTGGCTCTTTTGTTCGACAATATGAATCGTGTGTGTTTTATAAAGCAACCTGATGGAGACGTTGGTCCAATTAAATATTATTGAATGTCGAATTAACTCGAATCTTTCAAGGAGTCGCGCAGTTTAATTGTGGTTTTTGTTAACATCCACTTCGAAAGCGGGTAAAATCTCTCGGAAGAATAAACAGTGCTCTCAAATAAACCAGATAAACCGACTATTATCTTTCTGAACAGAGTGTAGTTCGGATTTACGTGAGGTCATTGTTTTCCTCGGCGCCTGCAAAAAATGCGTTTGCGTGCACCACGCGCCGCGCGCGTTATTAACACGAGGTTCCGTCGTCGTTGTCGACGTAAATAATCGATTTTAAACTGAACACGAGGTTCCGTCGTCGTTGTCGACGTAAATAATCGATTTTAAACTGACCTGTTTAAATCTCGTTTATTCATAGAACATTGAATGTTACGAAAAAATAAGATTTTTTTTAGATTTCTTTCATTTTGGATTCTGTACCCAGAGGGTAAAAACGGGACTAAGCCTCAGATGTCCGTCCATCTGTCTGACACAGGGCTGTATCTGTTGATCCGTCTAGGTAGAGATTTGACATTTTCACAGAATCTTAATCTTAATATATATCTTAATATATATAAATCTCGTGTCACAATGTTTGTCCTCAATGGACTCCTAAACCACTTAACCGATTATAATAAAATTCGCACACCATGTGCAGTTCGATCCAACTTGAGAGATAGGATAGTTTTTAACTTATGGCGAAACGAAGTTCGCCGGGGCAGCTAGTATATATATATATATTGCAACGCGTAATAAAAATAATATATAATTTAAAATACAGGAGAAAGTGTGTTTTAAAAGTTTTTGTACTCAAATATTGTATTGTGTGTGTGAATTCCTTCGTGTGCGATTTCGACTCGCATTTAGCCGATTCTATTAATTATTTTCTTAGGATTTCTTTTTTTTTGCATCACTGATATGTTTATGAATGTTCTAATTCATAATGACTTCATTCTATTTTAAATATTTGATACTCCTTATCACCCTTGCCCTTACTGTTTATAAACAATGATATACACTCCTTGATTTCAATAGTGGCATTTTTCACTAAGAGGGCCGCCGAGCACACGGCCACCTTCCCGTGGTGCCGTCACAAAAAGGAGAGTTTTCCAGAATCATAGCAGATTTCTGTAACTATTGCCTTCAACACGGTGTACTACGTTGTATTCGTGTATGTTATTTATACGCTATGTAACTTCTATGTACATATTACAAGCATAATGTTATAACTTCCGTCATAATAAACACATGTCGTTTTGCGAATCGGACATTTTGCGACTACCTTATTTTGTTTTGCGAATACACTCACAATGTCATAAATTTATTTTACAGATCAAATGCCTATTTTTTTTAATAAATTGATACAATTTTACTATTTTAATAGAATTGTAAAATTAAATAAAATAAAATTAAAGATAACAGGTAACGTTATTAAAAGAAAAGAGCATTATTTCAATGTCACTTTTTGCGTGTTAAGCCATTAATGCAATTATTTTATGGACTTTTAAAAAAATAAGCTTTTACACTGGACTTACGCATTGACACACAGACACGAACTGTCGACACTGCCATCGTATAATGTATATTGGATTGTTAGTTGTAAGTTATTGGCAGTAGATATTTAACGTAGTTACCTGGTATACTAACTGAGTGGTTTGAGTGTGGCTATTAATTGTAGATAAACTTGGTTTGGTGTTGGATTATAGTTATAGAAGTCAAAATATCCTATAATTAATATAAATGTATCTACAGATTTATAGCCGATCGATAGCTGGACGAACAAAATGCAATATTGTCATTACTATGATGATAGTACAGGCACATCTTTACAATTTGGTACTAATTAAGAGTACACTAAACTATTGGTTGATTAAAAATCTGTAGGATGCAAGAAAACTATTGCCTTTTCTTCAATTATTATTCTTTCTGTCTTAAAATTAAAAAACACGGTAGGAAAACCTTTTTTCGATGGTTCGAATCCATCAAGGCTTTTACTACTTACCATAAAAGTAGGTAAGTACTTTTTGGGCTTTACTTTTGTTAACCAATGCATGAATTTCAAGTTTCAAAATGGAATGACTGAACGTGAATGTTTCAATATTGTGCACCGAAATCTTCCAGTTTTGTTGTACTTGTGCATCTAATTTAATTCAACATTTTGTCTTTATTTCTTCTCTGATGTTATCTATACAAGAAATATACACAGTCCTATAACAAACTGTTATACGCAGGTGGGTGGATTCGTATTCAACGGTCACTTCACGTGGATCGACGTGCCCGAGCGGGAGAAGAAAAGGAGGGGTTCGGATATAGCGCCCACGTGGTATGTTATTTTTAGGATTTTAGCATTCACTCCAGTGGTTATGAGATAATCATCAGTGTAGATGTTAAAGGTCTAATTCAATCCGTAACGAAATTTTTTGTAAGATGTTTCCAATTTAAATATTATTGATCCTGAACTTTCTAACGTTACATCAAATATTTTTAAACCAATTCAGAAAAAAAAATCGCTAAAGGCAATGATTTGCGTTTTTTTTTACCTTACAAGCAAACACTAATCAACTAAGTAAAACTTCAGCACATGTCTTCTCGCGAATCTCTCCCCTGAAATAACAAACTTTTTTCTTGTTGTAAATGATTAGTCTAGAATAGTGGTAATCAGTTCTCGCAAAGAATTTCCATTGCAGTGCAGAGAAGCAATGCTGCCAGCTTACTGGGCACCCTGCCTCGCGGCGATGCGTTGGAATCTCTATTTTATTTGTAATTTAAGTATTATTTTTAATTAAGGAACACATTTGTATGTTTGAGTGATCTTCTCCTTGAGAAAAGATATTGTTTACATCAATATACATACATAGGCCGAAGTGTATGAGAATAATAAAATGAATATATCAGTTCTATAAAGGGCTCATACTTTGTTTGATTTATGTATTGTTTGTTTATAATTACGCTTGTTGAATAGGTCACCAACCATGGCAGGAGGTCTATTCGCAATCAACCGCGAATACTACTGGGAGATCGGCGCCTACGACGAGCAGATGGGCGGCTGGGGAGGCGAGAACCTCGAAATGTCTTTCAGGATTTGGCAATGTTAGCGTACAGTGATTTCTAGTATAGTTTTACAAAATAGTCATAGCCGTGAATCAATTCTGGATTAAAGAAATATAAAACAGTGATGGACGGTGGACATAAAGAAAGGCTCAATGTTGAAGACAACATAAATAATGCGATGAAAGTTACAACGTATTTTTACTACTATGTCATCATCGTCATCATCATATCTTACAGATAGATGGTCGGACGACCTTAGTCAGGTCGTCCGACCATCTGGTCGGTGGGTGTCCGACGCTGCGCTTGCCGGTACGTGGTCGCCATTCGAGAACCTTTCTGCCCCATCGGCCATCGGTTCTGCGCGCTATGAGCCCCGCCCACTACCACTTCAAAGAGCTAATCCGCTGAGCTATGTCGGCGACCTTTGTTCTTCTACGGATCTCCTCATTTCTGATTCGATCTCGCAGAGAAACACCGAGCATAGCCCTCTCCATAGCTCTTTGAGCGACCTTGAGCTTTCTTATGAGGCCCATAGTAAGGGACCACGTCTCGGACCCGTAAGTCATCACTGGTAACACACATTGATTATAGACTTTCGTCTTTAGGCACTGAGGTGTTTTGGACGAGAAGACATGGCGGAGCTTCCCGAACGCTGCCCAACCGAGTCGGATTAGTCGAAACAGCTCGTCCTCGAAGCTGGAACTGCCAACCTGGATCAATTGATCCAAGTAGACATATTGGTCCACAGCTTCAAGGACGGAGTTCCCAACAAATACCGGTGAAGGCACAACATAGACATTTGACATTATTTTCGTCTTGTCCATGTTCATTGTAAGGCCCACCTGTTGGGAAACTCCATTAAGGTCATTGAGCATGGTACTTAAGTCCTCCAGCGACTCCGCCATAATGACGATGTCATCAGCAAATCGAAGGTGAGTGATATACTCGCCGTTGATGTTGATGCCAAGTCCTTCCCATTCCAGGAGCTTGAAGGTACTACTATGTACGTACATGAAATTATTACACCAATATAACGAGTGAGTACATGCGCAGAGCAGCATTGCTAGGCGAGACTGTGGTTCCTGCCCACCGCGCTCCTTTGTGGTCTTTAGCGGGTGAGAACACTCAGCACTGGAGTGTTTTCATCTTAATCGGTTTAGAACTCAAAGATTACAACTGTATTCAAAGAACTCATACTGTATGGCTATAAGAATTTACAATTATCTTCCAGACAAATTTCATACTCTAAATATTAATAAATTCAAAAATGAGTTAACCAAATTACTATTAGAAAAATGTTATTAAAAAGTTAAAGACTCTCTCTTAAATAATGCGTTTAAATTATAGTAATAAATAACACTGGTCTAATTTATATTGTATATTATCAATGAATTATAATAATTACTAATTGTGTGGCATAATTTATGATTTTATTGTATGTAATAGCATTATGTAGTAGTCATATGAACTTTTATGAAAACCTATTCCAACGCCAAATAATGGCAGAATGTGTTTGTACTATCTGTTCTGTAACACCTGCTTTTGACCATTTTCGATGGAATAAATGATTTATGATTCTGATTCTGATTATTGGTTGGAACGTAAACGAGTATGGTTTGACATTCATTATATTTCGTCACTTTGTTCGAAGATATAGATAAGTAAATATATGTATGTATTTAAATACATATATTAGTGTAATAGGTAGTATCCTCTATATCTTCGAAAAAGTGACTCATGTAATACTGATCGAACTTCACTTGGAAGTTCGTTTGATCATGTATTAATGTACTTTCCAGGCGGTGGTACTTTAGAAACCATTCCCTGCTCGCGCGTGGGCCACGTGTTCCGCTCCTTCCACCCGTACGGACTGCCCGCCTCGTCCGACACTCACGGCATCAACACGGCGCGGATGGCCGAAGTCTGGATGGACGATTACGCCGAGCTGTTCTACATACACCGCCCGGACCTCAGGGTGAACCATCTTTAGACTCATTCTCGAAATTACACATTCTCAAAATGACAGATGCTCAAAATGACATTATTAAAATGGCCGTTCTCCAAATAACATTTTACACTTTGTATACCTTACGAATTAGAAAGCTGAGGACATAAGTCATACAGTAGGCTTAGAGGTAGAAAATGGAATCAAGATCCATAGATCTAACAGGGAATATGTCATAACATATTCCCATTCCCTCGATTGGTTTCACGATCTGCGTAGGAGAAGAAACAGCTAGAACATCCTATGTTTATTTTTTTTCAGACCAGCGAATAAGATATATTATAAAACTTAATCGTTAATTGTATTATTTTTACGCTTAACTTCGACTTAGAGAGTGTAACGCATCTTTAACAGAAAAACCCCATAATTGGAGACGTGACCCACCGTAAAGTGCTGCGCCAGAAACTGAAGTGCAAGCCGTTCCAGTGGTATTTGGATAACATTTACCAGGAGAAATTCGTCCCCGTCCGAGACGTAGTCGCATATGGCAGGTAAGGCAATCGTCAACACAATAATCGCAAAATGTAATTTTTACAAAATTAAGTATTATTAAATAACGCATTCGCAAATTGACTTATAGTAAAAATACACATTTTCAAAATGAAACGTTTTCAAAATTCCTAATTCTCAAAATGACATATTTTCCAAGTGATATGTTTTCTGAATATCTATCACTTGGAAAATATGTCTTTTTAAGAATTAGCAATTTACGTATTCTTTAAATATTCATAATTTTAATCTGAGCCAAAATATAGAGCTACAATCTACAGTAAACTTAAGTAAGACAGACTAAAAAAGTACTTAAGACATGAAAAAAATATTACTTTGATATTGATCATATAAGTATTATCTTCCAACAAACATTTGTTTATAGGCACAAAACCGAATATAGAAGGATGATACCTTTTTAGGAAAGAATATTACCTGTTTTTTGTCTATAAAAGTGTCTCCATCTCTTCAAGGGTTGTCTGGAAGAGATTGCTTTAAGCGATAAGGCCGCCTTTTGTGCTACTTTATCTATATACATATACATATAATAAAACAGTAAAAATATTTTGTCTGTACATTTAGAATTTTTGACTGAAATGGATAGAGAGACACTTAAAAAGAATAATAGAAAGCAAAAAAAAAATTTTTTTCGAATATTTTGTCTGTTTGTCTGTATGTATGATCACGATTATCTCCGAAAATACTGAACCGATTTACTTTAAACTTTCACCAATTGCTTTGTTTTAACTCAGTAAAACATTAAAAGTTTGTTTCATTAAAATCGGTTCATTATCATCATCATTATCAGGTCCTTTTTAGTCTCCACTACAGGAGCACGACCCTCTCTGTACTACGAGAGCCATACTTGGCCAGAGGACTTGGCCTACACTCTCCACGCTGGCCAGACGGGCTGGAGAGGTCTCACAGATGTTTTAAAGCTTTGTTGAGCTTGTAAAATCGGTTCATTAAAAAAAAAGTTATCGTCATTTGAATGAACTCAAGGCCTCATGCCTTGCAAATATATAGCACTTTTAATCCGACGTCAATTCATCATCATTATACGACAGCGTTATACCTATCCATACTATCGATACTAATCCATACTAATATTATAAATGCGAAAATAACTCTGTCTGTCGTCTTCTTTTCACGCTTTCGCAACCATTTGCAACCATTGAACCAATTTGGAGGAATTTGGTATGGGCAGTTTGAGACCAGGGGAAGGACATAGGGTACCTTTTATTCCGGGAAATTCTACTGTTCCTGAGGGATGGACTCTAACGGCGACGGCGTAGCCGCGGGCAAACGGCAAACATGACTTATATATCAACGCAACCGAAACTGCTGCCCCTAGAAACTTGAATATTGGTACCTGTACCAATATTCAAGTTTCTAGGGGCAGCAGTTCCCCTGGGTTCTTTTAGTGATGTGAGTGAGCGCTAAGAAAGGATTTTTAGAAATTTAACTTATAAAGGGGTAAAATTTATATGGAATTTTCGCATTTCTGGACTTAGAAGTATGAAAGTAGGTATATAAGTTCTCGATTAAAAATAAAAAAAGATGTGTGTAGATGAAATTTGCAAAATTCCCCTCTTGAGGGGTAAAATGGGGGTGGGTGGGTGGTATAAACCTTGTATGGAAATTTTCTTATTTCTGGACTTGGACGTATAAAAATAGGTAAATAAATGCATGATTACAATTGAAAAAGATTTGTGTAGGTCAACTGGAAAACATCCCCCAGAAGGGGGGTAAAGTTTGTATGGAAATTTTAACATTTCTAGACCTAGAAGTATAAAAATAGGTATATAAGTTCTCGATTACAATTAAAAAAGATGTGTGGAGATGAAATGGACAAAGTTCCCCCCTAAAATGGCAAAATGGGAGGGGGGTAAAGTTTGTATGGAAATTGGAAATTTTCTTATTTCTGGTCTATGAATTATGAAAATAAGTAGGTATGTAAGTTCTCGATTACAATTAAAAAAGATAGGTATATGTGGGGAAAAAGGGGAGGGTAAAGTTTTTAAAAATTTTCTCAGTTCTGGACCCTAATATCCATACTAATACTAATAAACATACTAATAAATGTGAAAGTATCTATGTCTGTCGTCTTTTTACGCTTCAATCATTGAACTGATTTGGATGAAATTTGGTATGGAGGTAGTTTGAGGCCCGGGGAAGGACATAGGGTATGTTTAATTCCGGGAAATTCTACTGTTCCCGAGGGATCGACACTAACGCGGGCGGAGCCGCGGGCAACAGCTAGTATATAATAGTTTTAAATTTTGTTGTATCCTAATTTCGGTGCAATAAAGAATATTTGATTAATTCATGAATTGTTAGCATGTGCCATTTGTCGGCAGGTTCAAGAACCCGGCGCAGAACCTGTGCCTGGACACGATGCAGCGCGAGGCGCCGGGCTCGGCGCTGGGCGTGTACCCGTGCCACGAGCGCCTCGTGGCCACGCAGTACTTCTCGCTGTCGCTCACCGGACAGCTAAGGGACGAGGAGAAGTGCGCCGAGATAGGCCCCCCTGGGTAGGCTTAGCAACCTCTCATTGACGATGTTCATGTCTGTGCAATGATGTGATGCGAGTTTCGGTTTCGCCAGGTTATGATTACAAACTATCTTTATCACTACCTTTACAGAATCATCTTTATGAACACCTATACATATTACGGTAACTACCTGGATATGCTTGCTTCTTTATCTTTCTCTCTCTTTTGAACATAAAAAGTAGGTAAGAACATTCCTTGTAACATTTATGATTTTTTTTGCAGCAATGAAATTGAGGGACACGATGTGCTGATGCACAACTGTCGCGGCGGGAAGCATGCCTCCAGAGGCCAGGTACATTCGCTTAATTCTTAAAGGCATTTATAAATCATGACATTTTATCAATAAACTGCCCAAGTACGAGACGGATTCAGACACATTTGGAGTTCCAGATCATCATTCAATACTAAACTACAAAAAAAACACGTTCCTTGTCTGCATTCTAATGTATAAATCACATACGCATGAAACCTATTTCATCGACCTCTCGCAAGGTAAAACAAACTATTTATTGTACGAACACTATTGTTTTTATCATCTGTGTTTAATAAATTAGCAGCGCCTTTTAAAGAATGGAGACGAAAATACGCTTCCATTTTTTTTTTGAATATTTTATTAGCATGATTAACATATATCTTAAATCTAAATATGTATGTAATAGTATGCAATCAGCCTGCATGCAGGCGTGCAAATTTAATTATATATAATTTATGTGAATTTACAATTAAAATATTAAACAATCATTTTATTTTCATAGCGTCAAGAGATAATTTCTCCATATTTAGTCGTCAAAATACTATAAATACATTATTAGTCATATAAATTCAACGTTTGCCATCCATAAACTCTTTAATGCTATAAAACCTTTTCTCATGCAACCATTTCGTTAATGTGTTTTTAAATTTTTTATTATCTAATGTTTTTATGCTATTTGGTAGTTTATTAAATATTTTTATGCACATGTGGTACACATTTTTTCTGTAAATATATTTGCATCCACTTGGTTGATACAGCTTATAAATATAGTTGCTTCTTAACTGTCTTTTGGATTCCTGCGAGAGTAATTTAAAATAACACGGATGCTCTTTTACAAAAAAACATATATTTTTTATATACATGCAGGGTACAGGAAGTATTCTAAGATTTTCAAACAAGGGTTTACAGCTTTCTAGATACCACGAGTTAGTTAACGCTCGTATGCATTTTTTTTGAATACCAAAATCCTCTATCAGCTTCTACAGAATTGCTTCTTTTATGGCACTTACCACTTTTAATTTTATATATTTTTTTATTGTTTGTTATTATAGCGGCAGTAAATTTTCATTCACATTCTGTAAAAATGTCCGACTATTACCCCAATACCCCATTAGCACCCTTGAGTTACACAAACCTAAAAAGAATTAAATATTGATAGTATTCTATTTTCGCGATCGTGGTTTTCGTTTGATAGTAAGAATTATTAATTTCATTGAAAACATTGACTGCGCCTGAAGTAGGCTTAAGTTTAATGTCTAATATAATATGTCATTCATTTGCTATGCATACTCGTATATTTACAGCCGAAACAGCTTGATTGATTTGGTTGTAAGTGGCCAACATTAGTGCAAAATTATTGAAGTATTTTAGGGATTTTTTTTTGCATTCGATTTTTTCCCTTCAACCAGTTTGTTTATGTACACTATACTCATGCAGAAATGGAGTTTCTCCAACGGGCGCATACAACACGTGGCCTCGCAGCTGTGCCTGTCTGTGGGCCTGCAGGCCGGCAGTGACGTCACGGCGCGCGCGTGCGACGAGTCGCGCGACCAGCTCTGGGCCATCGACTACAGCGCGGACAACGACTACACCAGAGACAGTGAGCGCGTTTATTTTACGTCATATTCTAATTTGGTGTAACGCGGAAATAAAGCAAACCGGTGTGAGTGAGTCTGACTCCCGTGAACGTGTTCCCCGGCTGCATCCTCGGCTGTAGTGCTTCGGAGCTCGGCACCCGCTAGCATGTGAATTATTGCTATTGCTACAACATATTGGATATGTTTTTGCAAGAGATGTGTTGTGCTTTTCTCCTCTCATGCGACATACAGTATCAACTTTGATTGTCAAACATAAATATTTTATACACTTTGTATAAGACATGCGTAATAAATGCTACCACGACGCGCTATACATCATGTCCATAGTACAATGAAATAAAAACAACGGTCCCAAACGAAACGCATTGTCGCACTGTCGTTTTCTTTTTTTTGCACGTTATTTCCGTCGTGCGTGATTCAGTATATTATTATGTATATCGTGATTTAGTTCGCGCCCGTGGTGCGATTTATTTAGTATATGTCTATGTATTATTGTTTTAATTATTAGTTATTTTCCTTCGTAAGAATAGTTTTTGCAAAATGACTCGTTTTAAATGCATCTCAAAATGACATATATCATACAGTAAAATTCAATTACGTCATGCTCTAAACATTGAAAAGTTTCACACTACAATTGTTGATTTACAATTATTTGATTTTCCCATTTACAGGTGAAAGCATGTCAAGGGAACAAATAACGCGACTGAACAAGCTGCGACGTCAACGGTCAGTACTTTTTATTTGTGCGATAATACAGTATATATTTAATCCCTCCTCTCCGAAATATTTAAGAGAACGCTCTACTTTTTACAGAGATGAGAAAGGTCTTAATCTACGAAGTTCTGAAAACCTTCGTCTCAAAATCCCCACGCATTCAACTAATTTCTATTCCCAGTCATTTACAGTGCAAGCTGCCCTTCTTTGGAACTCACTCATCTCGATCCGGTGTGCTCAAATGCTAGCCAGCTTTAAATCTCTTGTCAAATCACACTTCTTGTCCTCTTTGTAGGCATATTTTATTTCCTCTCGTGTTTTGTTTTAAATCCTCGTTTTGTCTTCAGATATTTTATGTATGTATTATTAATATGTATAATATATAAAATTTTAGATTTTCTTTTTTTTTCTTCTTTTCGGACTTAATTAACTTTAATATAACTTTATTTCCCACCTCTATAAATTTTGCGCCCTACCTGTTGTTATTTGCTTATATTCCTACTACCCTCAGGTTGCCTGGAAGAAATGCATTTAGCGATAAGGCCGCCTATTGCTTTTCTAAGTCTGTTACCCTTATGTTTATTTCTTGAAATTGGTGCAATAAAGAGTTACATAAATAAATAAATATACATATATCAAAAACATTTAATTCCCAACCAAAAGATTGTGGTGTTATAAGTTACACGACTAGACTGAGACAACAGTTCCCAGATGTGGAGACGTCATATGGTAAAAAGCTTTGGAGTATTCCGGTGTATGCCGGCTACTTTAAGCACTTCTAGTTACATAGAGAAGCAATGTTGAAACATGTACAGGACCGCAGAAACAGGTCACTCAACCTAAGGCCGCATTTCGCAATATAGTAAGGTTTGAAGTTGCAGGCTATTGAAAAGTGTTCGTTTTGTATCCCAATTCTTATATTTATATTATTACCTTTACTTTTTTATAGATGTGATAACGAACATGTACTAATAAATCAATATAATTTCAGCAGTACACAGTAAGTATATTACTTATGGTTTTTATCCTTATCCTTACTATCCTTATCCTTAGTAATATTATAAATGCGAACAGAGTTTGTTTGTTTGTTACGCTTTCATGCCGTAACTTCTGAATCGATCATCATGAAATTTTGCATACAAGTTCTCTGGAGTACGAAGAAGGACATAGGCTACCTTTGATCCTTGAAAAAAGTACTGTTCCCGAGGGGAACGACGTTGACGCAAGCGAATCTGCGGGCCAAAGCTATTTACAATATAAATAGTATCGGACGGCAGTCTGCTGTACTTTATTGGTAATTTAATAAATCGATATCAATGTCAACGCGAAGCTAATTGTAAACGTCAAATCTTGAGACTGTTCCTAACACACATATCTTTATTTTTAGGAAATCACATATGTAAGTCAGTAATGCATAACAATAGTGATAAACAGTTTTTTTTCGTGTGTATGTAGTCAAAAGTGGTTTCAGATTTTTAAAGCTGCCCGAGAGCATCTGACGTAAATAGGTAACGACTGCCATCAATGATGACAGACGGGACCAACGTGCCCTTTGAAGCACGGTGGAGCTAGAGATATTCTTATGCCACTTGCAATCACCCATCCCAGTAGCGACCGCGCCGGAAGTTGCTTTACATCGTAATCATTAATAATGTCGATTGGGCCAAAGGGCTCCTCAATGTGGCATACATAATTGTCGGCCGGGCAGCTTGTGGCGAACTGTTGGTGCGTAACGACACCACGGACCCGAGTGCTCTAGAGAGTCGGTCAGAGCCCTCGGCCAAGACCTGTTCAAGGGCATAACATAGAAAGGTATTTCTAAGAGCGGGTTTTGGCAGGAGACCAATTACATCAACTTCTCCAAAGGGCCTCTACGTGTTGAATCTATATCCCCACGCAAGCATCTCAAAATTGAATTAGGAAATGTATAATAATTACAGTCGTCCACTTGTCAGTATATTTTTAATTTATTTTGCAAACTATTCATTCAGTGGGGAGATTTCCCTAACAAGACATACCGAAATATAGTCAAAGGAATCATGTCTATGACACCTATTTTTGAGAAAATAAAACAGCATTTATGGATTTTCCAAAAAACAGTTATGCCCGCGTTCCCAGCATTGGACCTATATAAAAAGATGTTCATTTTGACGGGCTAAGTCACCCCTTCACCAGAACGTTGTTGGTTAAGTTACGCGCTGTATATATAAATAAATAAAATAAAACTTTTCTGCACTTAATTAAGTATTGCCCGGGTTGGGCATTTCATTTTTTTATATATACAAATAAATATACACACATATAAACATAACTAAAATGGTTCCTGGTCTGGATCTTAATAACTCCTGCATTACGTAAACTATTGAGGAAGAAGGTGCGTGTGGACGTTTCAAGGGTTAGGTAGGTGTCTAATCGAGCAGACATGCCCACAGCCGCATCTCGCGCTCGCTGCTCTCCGTCGATGACAACCGCGTAGACGATCTGCCCGCTAACCTGACCAGCTCGCACAGACGCTCGCACAGGAAGAAACACAAGAAACGAACTCATAAGAAGAAGAATAAGAACAAATTTATACTCAGGATTGAGAGGACCGTGTCGCCGAATGGCGGACAGGTGAGGAAAAACTAAACACTAAGCATGCTTTGCAATCGATAGACATAAACACAAATTAAATTTACAATTAGAATCAGAGGCTAATACTAGAAAACTCAAGTAGATCCTGTGAGTATAGAAAACTATTGTAGAATTGGTGGACGCTGCTTGAAAGGTAACTGCATAATGTAGCCGTTTTTGACCTTATTTTGAACACAAGTACAAGAAAACTAAACGAAACTTCAAGGGTCGTCTAGTTTGATATTTTTCTGAACTTTGTAAAAATTATAACTACACGCTTATTAAAAAAAAAAACAAGATTTGACCAGACTGAGGTATTATAGGCAAAATATTATTTTAAATTTTACATCATCGCTTTGAAATAAAGTTTAACACCAATTAAATAATTGTACCAACCAGGATAATTTCCGTTTGTTAGCAACCGCATGAGACGGCGACGGAGCACTTGGAAGTGGATATCCGCTGTACGCATCGCAAACTCTATCCGAACAACACGTTCGTCCGAGACCTGGTCTCCGTACTCAACATGCACGACATTAAGGTAAGACTTTGAAAAAGTTTTCCATCGATAACAGCCATTCTACCCGCAAAGTGTTGTTGAGACATTTATTCGATATTGTGTTTTTGATTGAATATCTTTCGTAATAGCCTGACAATCTCCTATTCTGTTGATACCATGTTCAAGATAGCTTGAAAGATATAAAAAATACGGTATGCAATAAACTGTAACTAAACATTTTTTATTGTGTAATAAAGCACAAAACAAAATATTTTTTCTTAAAATGTCCTTTTTAGAAAAATTATTTTATAAGAAACGAGTAACGAGTCTTTTTGCGTAAGAGAGCCGTAAATATCAAAGATGTAATGTTAAGAGACTATACTTCTGTGACGAATATTAATAGAGTGAAATAATTAGTTTTAATTACTGTCATTTTAAAAATAAATAAATTTTGAGGACAAATAAAAATATATATGAAAACATAGAGTGAAATATATTCTTTGTTTTTTTTTTTTCATTAAAGCGCTCGGTAAGCATACTCAAGGTTTTTTTAAAGAGAAATAGGTGGTGTAGTGGTGGTATTTTAGAATTACCCATTGGAGTTGTGCATTTACATCTTATTTCGAAGAATTGAGCCTGGCGGTGTCGCCATTAACGAGAGCCGAATTAGTAAAATGGTTAATGTAAAATCAATGACTGCTTAATTATTTGAATTCTTAACATTAAATATGACTGATCTATACGAAAATACTACTACTACAATATATTGTACATACATACTGTAGTTACATGGTTAAGTTTCGGGATTTGATCTAAAACACCAAACTCTTCAGAGGTAATTTATTTACTACGGAATCCCTACACTGACACCTGATTGCTCTTCTAACACGTCAAGTATTCAAAATACAAAGCACTCGTAGTCCTGGTTCGTTGCTGTTGTCGTAAAAATTATTACTGTTATCAGACGCACACAATCACTCGTATTAGTATCGCTCACTAAGAACTGTCAACTGATTCATGATCTCCACGGCCTATACGGTTTTATGGGTCCCTAGAAAGTTTCATATACTTTCGGTTCACATTTCAGAATATTCGAGACTGTGTGTGACCGGGATAGAATACGTGTGTGTGAACAGAATGAAAGATGAATGAGCGCGACAGACGTTGTTCGGGAAAGTTCTAGATTATTACATTCTGGAAGCTTCGCGACAATAATACTGTCGTGGGATACTATACTCAACGATACTATATTTTATGATAAGTACTTATACATATAGATAAATATTTAAGACTGACTGGGGACCGAACCCCTGCGATTCAAAGGTACCATTGAGTCATAGAGTTAGTCGTACCCAGTATACAAATAAAGTCGTTGTATCAGGTGATAAACAACGGCAGAGTGTTCGAGAGGAACCGTGTGTCGCAGCTGCCGCGCACGGAGAAGAAGGAGACGCTCATCAAGGAACTCGAGCTCATCCAGCCGCCCAGCGACCAGCAGAACCCGGAGGTAGGTTTTAACCTATCCATGGGTGTTACTCATTATTAAAAAAGAGGGAAGTTTACTTAATATATCTGTATGTATGTGCGTGGCATCGTAGTCAGCCAACTGGTGAATAGATTTGAATGCGTTTTCTGTGTATTTGAAACTACATTGAGAAGACTAGATTAGATTTTGGGTTCAAATGGTAAGTATATGCGACGATGGTATTAGGTCAAACCCTGCAAGTTTGAATGGAAATTGGTTTCATTTATGAAGACGATGTATTTTTATGGTCTCTCATAGGTCTGACTTCATCATCAGGTCTTTTTAGTCTCCACTACAGGAGCATGACCTTCTCTGTACTACCGGAGCCATGCTTGGCCAGAGCAGACAGAGGATTTGGCCTACACTCTCCTCGCTGGCAAGACAGGTCGGAGAGGTCTCATTGATGTTTATGAGCTTTGTTTAGCTTGTAGTCGCCTCTTACGACATCCATGGGAAGACTTGGAGTGGTCTTACTCTACTCTGCCGGAAATCACACGGCTAGACCAGAACTAGACTAGAATCACAAGACTGACGTAATGATAGCTTAAAGTAGATTGATTTCCAACAACATTAGGTTCTTAAGTTCAGGATTGTTTTATCGCGAAATAGGTTTTGCTTTGACGCTAGATGTTAATCTACAAAGCGTATTTTGTAAAAAAGAGTAGTAATCACTATGAACTATCTTCGCTCCCCCAGCCCGCAGAAGGCGTGGAAGGCGCCTCGCGCATGAAGCGTCCGTCGCGCAAGCGCAAGCGGCCGGGCGCGCGCGGCGGGGCCCTCCGCGGCGGCGCCCCCCGCGGCGGCGCCCCCCGCGGCGGCGCCCCCCCCGGCCCCCACGGCGCCCCCGCGCCCCCCGCACACCCCGCGCCAGACCCCGCGCTGCAGCACGCCGTGCAGCACAAGATTATCATCGAGGACTTCGTCGAGGTGCCCACCACTGACTCTGCCAAGCCGAAACAGGTACCTGCTACAAAAGATTTTTTTTACTTGAATTGACTTTGTTTTTCTTCAATGATAGCAGAGTAGCAGTCACCTTCAAACGACCGGGAAATCACCGCAGCAAATCATTGACACGTAATACGTATAGCCACTTTAGGACTCTAAAGAAGAAGGACTGATATTATACTGCTATAATTTTCAAACACTAGTGCGTTGGTTTGTTCGGTACGTTTTCATTCCTCGGAAGCAGGTAGTGTTTGATGAAAATGAACATACAAGAGTTGTACAAACTTTAGGTTCAACTCAAGACGGACATCGATCGAACCTCGACCCTTCAGTTGCGGATTATTTGACCTGGCTTTTAGACTGGATGCGATTATTTACAAATTAAACTATTCGATAAATAAATATTTATACAAAATAATAATGTCTCTTAGGGAAATGGGGCGTTTTGCGAAAACTTACGTAATAGGTATTTAAACCATTACGTAAGTCTTCGCAATGGTAATGGTAAATAATAATACTAGTGGTTCTGCGAGAACAGTAGACCTCGCGAGCCTTTACAACCAACAGCACATTTGCCCTCCAGTGCTCTAAAATATATCTGTTACTAATATGCTAATTGACTAAAGGATGATTTCCTTCAGTTACTATTTCCCAATCCCCGCTGCTCTTAATTAGGTACCAAAGGAAACGGAAATTTAAACCTACATTTCCCTTACCAGAACATCCGACCAGACCCTTTTTTAAGAGGAAACACTAACCTCGAGAGAATTGAAAAATAGATATTTATAATATCTATTGCTGTCGCGCCGCGTGCCCAAACAAACCCCACAGAGTGCGATAGAGATAACTGCAGCTCGGCCGGAAAATACTTATAAAAATTACACAAAATTAACGCTTGGTAGTCCTCTGATTTCTTCTCCAAAACTTAACCGATTTAATTTCTTCTTACATTAAAAATTTTAAATAAGCTATGGCTGTGTTTCTGCGTTTCTTTCTCTTATATACTTAATTGCCTAAATTTGTTTTCTTGATGTTTGAACACAACGGAAATTCGTACCAATTTTTCATGTTTTTGAAGTTTCATATCTCTTTAAGTAATTCAATTATGAAAAAATTTTAACATACGGTTTTTTTTAGTAAGAAATCATTACTCTATTGGTACTATCCGGCGAGGAATCAGGGGACTGCTCTTGTATGGAAACACGGCCCTTGAGTACCATGTTTAGTATGTTTTTGTACACATTAACTAAGTTGGAGTGATCCTCATCAAGATCGGAAATATCGGAATAGCGAACTTGGCATAGGTGAAAAGGAGGCAAAGTTAAAGTACCCGGTTTCATAGTTGTTATGTTACCAATTGATAAAAATTTTAATAGGACGCTAATTTTCAACTATTATGGCAGACAAACATGCGAACTTTACGTTAAGAAGTGGCCGGCATCTATAAGCCCCGGGTTCAAGTCACAGGATAGCATGTGAATCTCTTTTATTTATTTTTAAATTTTATTTCAGGATTCTAAGTTTATTCAGTGTTTTTAATTATAAAAGTAATACGCAGTATCATGCTTAAACCAAAAAAATATTATTTATATGTGAATTACGGGTTACTCACGTACGAAGTCAGCTACAGGCCGACATGTTTATGTTGACAAAAAAATATTTTTCATATTTTGATTTTTGTTCCTTAGGGAAAGTTGTTCAATTTCACTCCCTCTCCCACTTCACGTACTTCTTTCATAAATATACAGAAAATCGATTTCAGACAACTTTTGGGCAAATTGCCGACTATAAACACGTTCAAGTTTATCGTATAAAAAAGTTGTTCGGACAAAAAAGTTGCGTCTTAATGAGAATAACAAAAATGTCTAAAGTCATTTTTGATTTTTTTTCCAAATAGCTGTGCTATGAGTTTTTTTAAGTATCGGTACCCCATATATCCGCCATTTTTTTAAATTTCGAAAAACTGGCACGGCAAAAAAATTCTATATAATTACCGAATCTGCTCACAAAATTTCATGAGAATCGGTTGAGAAATGCGACCTGTAGGCGAGAACAGACAGACAGACAGACAGACAGACAAAAGAATTTTGGGCCAGTGGAAACTAAGACGCTTCGCTCGCTCGGTCAAAAAGATAATGGTAAAAAACGTAATGGGTAAAATGGGCATTTTGCTATTTGAATTTTCGTTGCTATCATGCATTGTACGTTACGCAAAATCAGTGGCTTTATAAAATTTCTATAGATATTGGCAGTATTGCCGTGTGGCCTACTACTTCAAACTATCGGCCATAGGATAGACTGATATTCTGTGCAAATTTCAAATCAATTTATTACCGCTCTATTGGCACCCATCGGGTACCGCATGAGAATACTCTATACGCTAGTATTATTTGATTCTGCACTTTGCAGCGTTACCGCATGCGCAAGCGCAACAAGCACAACAAGCAACACCGCGCGGAGCCCGCCGCCGCCGTCCCGCCCCGCGCCTCCCCCCGAGACTCTCCCCGCGACTCCCCCCGAGACTCTCCCCGCGACTCCCCCCGAGACTCTCCCCACGACTCTCCCCGGGGCCCCGACGTGCCGCAGTCAGCTAGAGACGCCTTACTAGCGCTATTGGGAGAGAAGATAGATAAGGCTACAAGGCAGGGCAAGCCGTAAGTTATAACTGTAATATATTTATACATTATGTAATAAATTGCATTCGTTCATAGTAAACCAATAATTCAAATCTAAGACGTATGGTAGGAAAAGAAAAGGACCTAAGATAAATCCTTGTGGAACGCCGATTTCAGTATAAGATCTCTATGCATTTTATGCCATTTTTAACAAAAGCCTGCAACTTATACATTAATGAGAGTGTATTTTTTTTATCGATTTAATAATAATAACTAACCATAACTGTATTGGTCAAATTTGAGCAAGTGGCTGTTGATCAACGCAATCAAACGCGTTTGAGAGATCTTAGAATATTTCAAAAGTATCTTGCTAAGTACATTTGACAGATGTAAGATGGATGATCGGAGTAGATAAAAATCTTTACTCTGTACCGAAAGCTACATATTTTTAAACTTTTCATTAAAAAACTTTTTAAGGAATCGTTTCACGCAATTTGTGACAGTCAAGTGTTTTACCAGTATACCATTTTTTATGTTTAAATGGAAGTTTGATCAAGTATTTTTTAAAGCGTGTTAGTGTATCCCACTCATGGTCAATCGGTTACACTACTGCAAAAGAGAGTGTAATGATTTTAGAGTCCATGTATCTAAGTTTCTTTATTTTACCATCACTTTTAAAAGACTAAACGGATTTGAATTTACAGGGTATCGTTCCCGAGTGACATAAAGAAGTTATACTATCATTTTATATATAGCAAAGCAGTCGTGTTTTATTCTTCTTTGCAAAAGTTGTTCTACTAATCTTTATCTTGTTTCCCGTCGCGCCATTTTGTCGTACAATATGCGACCGGAAAAATATACGACAATTTATAAGGTAAATGATATCTGGATAGTCATCGAGTTTGTTTGAATGCGATGTCCCGCAGCGGGCGCCAGCGGCCGGCGGCGGGCTGGCGCGACCAGCCGGCGGCCGACGCCTCCGCCGACGACGCGCCCATGACGCTGCCCGGCGGCCAGCACTGGCCCGCAGGTCAGTACAACCAACACACCTATAT
Organism: Elegia similella; assembly: GCA_947532085.1. Taxonomy (NCBI): domain Eukaryota; kingdom Metazoa; phylum Arthropoda; class Insecta; order Lepidoptera; family Pyralidae; genus Elegia; species Elegia similella. The sequence continues at coordinate 252,707 of OX383953.1, forward strand.
ACTGCTACAATACAAACAGTGCCTGCATTCTGATAATGGCCAAAACAAGAAGAAGTTCCAAGATAACCGGTTTGTTGTTATATTTAACCGACCTTTCAAATTCCAGATGGCCCTCACAACTCCTCAGTATTACAGCCTCTTCGACGCGACATGGCGGCCTCAGCGAGCGACGAGATCTCGCGCAAGCAAGCTCAGGATCTAGTGAAGCAGTACCATGACCAAAGCCAGGAGGAGGGCAATGAAGGTAGAAAGGTCAGTTCCTACTGCCGCGAGACTTAACGTGGGTTAGTGGCCAACACAGTCTCCTCGAGCAAATAAAGCCAAGACGAGAATGATGGTAGACACTAGATAGCTAGTAGTTTCTCGTCTGCGGTATCAGCTTACGGCCATACTGACTCTTTGAACCAATACTTCAGCATAGCAAAGTCTAAAGTGAAGTTTGTTACCAACTTGTTCTCCTATTTTTGGAGGCTGTTGGGCAGCTGGGGTGAATCGGCTGAATCTGATTTTGTCAGAGATTTTTTAACCCCAATAGGGCATTCTACTTTTTATCTCCGACTACCGTAGCTTAGTTGAAAAAATTAAAATGTTTTCTTGTAGTACCCAGTCTAATTAATCGTATAATTAATAACAGTATAATTAACCTTATGGCATTAAAGGCAAAAATAAAGTCCAAATCATATAAAACATGCTACCTACCACACTCTACTAAGAGTTAAGGATAATGTCACCACAGAGAAATATTCCTGATATTCTTTTGGCACACAGTCCCACATTTTTTTCATGACTAATGTTAGTCACTATCACACATGTTAAAAAGAATCTATCAGTTGATAGCATCCGGAATCGAGGACCAAATTACGTTAACTGATAGCACTTACTACGTCAGATTTACCCACCATCATCATCATCATCATCAGGTCCTTTTTAGTCTTTTAGATTTACTCATCAGTGTCCAACTTTCAGTCTACGAGGCGCTCGAAGAAAAAAGCTCGGATTCAGACCACCGACGACGACTCCGACAAAAGAAAGTCAAGCGACGAACAAAGCACGCGTGAAGAGCAAGACGCAGACATAAACATAGGGAAGCCGGTGAAGGTGGGTACTTCCGGTCACTTCCGGCCCGGGACAGCTGGTGGCGCTCCAGGGCCTCACACCCGGGTCCCGAATAGATTGATATATTCACACTTCCATATCCATACTAATTTTATAAATGCGAAAGTGAGTTTGTTTGTATCACGCCGTAATTACTGAACCGATCATCATGATTACCCGTTGTCTGGGATACGGAGAAGGATATATTTTGTCCCGGGAAAAGTACTGTTTCTGCGGGATTGATATTGAGCCGAGCGGAGCCGCGGGCGAAAGCTAGTGTATACACGGTGAAAATTTGATCGTTTTGGACCCTTAGAGTGGTAATTCAGCCCGTCGATATAAACAACTTTTCCTATGGGACCAATGCTGGGAACTCAAAAAAAATGTGCCGTTCCATACAAAAAATTTGGCCACCCAGTCAATTTGTATGGGAACGTAAAAAAATGGTGTCATTTTACTTAAGCTGTTTATAGAATACATAAGCTACCAAGTTTCTACTGTGTAGTCCTAAAAGCGAATTTAATAAGGGCTCTGTTGTTTGCCATTCGGCTACGGACCCCTGAAAAGGAGATACATCCACCTGACTTGAATAAAACATCGTTTTAGGTGACGATGAGGAATAACTTCACGTTCAACATCGGCGACGAGTTCTTCGCGTGGAGGTCCAACCACGACGACGTCGCGTGAGTAGCGGGGTTCGTTACTGTGGGGACATTTCGGGCTCGCTGTGCGTTAGAAACGAGGACTTGCAATCCGACCATAATAACACCAAAAACACTTACTACTTTACCCTCACCTGTCATTTGAATTTGTTCATATATTTGTGGTAGAGCCACGCTGCCAGCAGAACTCATGTTGTTAGTAGAATAATTGGGCCGGCTCGTCCGGGGAAGTACCACACTCTCACAGAAAATCGACGTCCGAGTAGAAGCTTTACCGCTTCTATGCTTCGGTCGGTGAGCGAGAGAGCCGGAGGCCCATCTTTCGCCCGTTTTGGAAAATTTTTGTGTATCTGATTTTGCAAGTCGAGCATCATATATTTTGGCACTTCTAATCCTTGGAAGCGTTCCGTTTTTGGTAAATTACTGACATGGGTCATTCGCGAATTGAAGATTTTCAAGCGATTCGCCTAAATGTTTGACACCTTTTCCGTTTTTGGCCTGTGACGTCCACTTGTCACGTATGGGTTAGCAATGGGGGTTTTAGTAAAACAACAGCCTCCGTGGTCCAGTGGTTAAGGCGTTTGCCTGTTGACCCGGGGGTCGTGGGTTCGATTCCCACCGGAAGCATACTCTGTTTAGTTGTTTCCAGTTTGGTTAGGACATTGCAGGCTTGAATCACCTGATTGTCTGATAATAAAGATGATTCCGTGCTTCGGAAGGCACGTTAAGCCGGTGGTCCCGGCTGTCATCTGGTAGTCGTTAAAGGAACCACGTCAGAGGCCGAGGGGCGGTTCCGAAGAACTCTGACACCAGGGTGTGCATGGTCGATTGACCGTGACATCTACACGAAATGATAATGAGTAAAACAATCAATTAGTATTTGGTTACAGCCGCGGTCGCACGTCCGATCGCTAGGTCTGACAGTCAGTAACTGTCACCCCCACTCTGTTGGGGGAGCGTCCACGTCTATATATTTACTGCAATATGTCACATGGCCCTTCGCGTCGGAAGGGTATATCAGCGCAATGTCCTCTTCTCAAAATGCCTTTTTTCACACACTTGACATTTTGAGAAATATTTGCTTTTAGAAATAGGACATTTTGAGAAAGGTCAACCATTTGCTCGGAGATTTCCGAGATAATCATAATCATTTATTTGCCAACTAAGTGTATACAGAAATGGTCTTATAACTAGTAATGCACTTTACAACTTAGTTACCTTCGACAGGTATTGCAAATAAGATTGTCATTGTAATTGAATTCCTCCGCAGTGACATCCTCGGCGAGCTGGCCATCCCGTCCAACTCGTCCCCCGCGGCGCCGCCCATCGAGGCGTGGGTGCGGCCCGCCGCGGCGCCGGGGCGCTTCCCCCCCGACCCCCCCGACTCCCCCGACTCCCCCGAGCTCCCCGAGACGCGCGACACGCGGGACATCCCCGAGCTCGCCGACGTGACTGACCCCGAGCGCGACGGCCTGCGCGCCGGCGACTCGTCCGACTCCGGCGACGACGCCATGAAGATCCTCACGGGCCGCGGGATACTGGACGACGACTCCAAGACTGTGTCGCACTCGGATAGTTCAGGGGACTAACTTTATTTCATTTTCTGTCGTGCTCATTTTTAGGTAAACTCGAACATGCAATTTGAGACGTGACGCATGAAACTAGCGTAGCCTTTCTTCCAAATATTTTATTTCAAATAATTCACGACAAAAACAGTTTTTTCAGTCGTGCTATTTGATTTTTCGTCGGTTATGTCGATAAGTTTCTTAATTAATATGTAAGTAAAGCCCGAACTATACCGAGATAGTTTTAAGTAAAACGTCCTCGTATCTCGTGCCGTCACCATCTTACCGAGCGAGACAGAGATAGCTTAAGACTATTATAATGTTATTACTTAAAATTCTTTTGAAAATTCGGGCGTAACCGTTACATATGTTTGAATTATTAATTTAAATGATGAAATGCGCAGGACAGAAAGCATTGATTCCTATTTTTGTGTAAGTTAGACAAACTGTACAGTTATTATTACTACCAAAAATATATATATTTTTAGTACAGAGTAGTTTGAACGGTTGGCCACAGATCCAATGTCATGCTATGGCCTTTTTAATTGATCGCTGCATAATTTTTAGGACTATTCTTATTACTCGATGTGTGTTCACTATAAAAGAGTAGACTGTAGTTGATATCTCTACAAGCACGTCTAAATTGTTTTAGGAGGCAATGTCTTAGAACGCAAATTATCATAATTTTGTTGTAAAAACTAATTTTGAGGAAAAAAGGGTCATTTTAAGAATGAACATTCAGAGGAATGGACATTTTGAGATAGTAAACCTAAAATGAGACATTTCGAGAAAAGGACATTATGCGCTGAGACGAAATCATGAGTTGAGTTGGCGAAGCGGCTGCCAACCAAAATAAATTGTATTCGTTTATGTATCGAAACAAACGAATTCTTGCAATGACTCTTTTGTCTCAGAATTATAATTTTCTGGGAAATTACCCACGATTGAGAAAATAATATTTCTATTTCTGTAAAAAAACGTAGATTGTATCAAATAGTTAATTGATTTGATTGTAACCAATAGTTATATCGTTAATGCTACAGTTCTCATAATGAGATATATGTTACGAAAACGAGTTTAGAGAGAGGAAGTTTTATTTTTGACAATGTATGTGACAGAAGGAACCCGACTCCCAAATTGTTTCAAATCAGCAAGTCTATTGCACGCTTTTTGGCGGCGGTGTTGTTCACACTCTTGCCACATGTTAAGTCGGTAAAAATGTTACGCGGGTGACAAATATCGCAAGCTTCGCAATAATATTTTTAATTCAGAGAACGTCCGTTACTATAGATTGGCTGATTTAAAAAAATATTCCTTATGAGAACTGTACTGTATGGAATAGCTGACGTCACTCTTTCATAATGACGTCACCTGTTCCCATCTTTAGAGTAGTTGTAATTTTGGTGCTGCAAAGTGTACTTAATAGATATACTTTTTGTAAGATTAAAATATTTATAGCTTCCTCAGGCTTCATTTTTATAGTCTTTGAATTTATTATTGAATGACGTTAGGACTTTGTTATTAGATATACCATTCTAAATTAGTGCGTAAATAATCTTGTAAAAACTGTAAAAAACATTTTTTTGTCTGCTTTCTTACATTTTCGGTATCTTTGGCCATAACTTTAGTTTTTATTAGCAATTGCTAGTTTTTAAATCCTTCGCATTTATTTTGAATACTTACCGCCCGAGTGGATTTTATTTTTCGTTGTTTTTTTATTAATATGTAAGTACAATAGTGTATATTTTTTTATTTAAGAATGATGAGCTATTTTTATATTTTATAACATGACACAACACAAGGCATGGAAGGAAAAGCTATTTCGTCTGTCAGATATCAAATAGATTTTTTGCTTTGTCGAAATAGCATACGTGTCCAAGATTTTATTGATCTCTATTATAAGTATAAAAAAATGTTGTCATACGTATTCATTTAAATTCCAGTTTTAATAGCTCATCTTTGAGCAGGATAGAACGAAAATTTAAAAAAAAAGTTATTGATAAACAGAATTGTCTACATTGAATGAATATAAAAAAATTCTTGCTCCATGTGCACATCTCCAGCCTGTCTGCGTTGTGACGCAAAACGTAACATAAGACCGCGTCAAAATTTACCAATCAAAAATACGCAAAACGTGTCGTTTTGCGTTACGACCTCTTCTTTGTTACGTATACGTTTCAAAATCTTTTTAACCTGCATTTTCTTCTCCAATACAACGTGTAACAAAATGCGGACAACAATACTTAAGGGATGGCCAGTCCATGATATTGAACAACTTTCTATACAAAGCATTTTTTTCGTACTGTGTGGTTGTTCCCTGGGGAAAGTTGTTCAATATTGTTGTCCCTATTTTGCTACAAGTTGTACAACTGTCCAGCCATGACATTCAATGATTTTGTCTAACATTATTCGACATGAGTTGGGTTCCTCCATAAAATGCGACATCTCTGGTCGCCATGGGCGGGCTTTTACTGATACATATCCATATTGCCTGCACTACGTAAGTCTTAGAATGGAGTATTAACTTGAGAGTTGCTCAATTTTCTCAATTGTAAGTGGTTGTTTAAGTTTCTGTGAGATTTGTGTTGTAAGTTGCAATATATGTGTTGAAGACTGGACTGGCGTTTCATTCCTCTACGTAAATATGTACTTACCCCTCCAATCCTCTTGAGTAGAATGTAAATAAAAAGAAACTGCTTTTACAAATTAATGATGCTACCATGCTGTGGTGGTCAGGGAGAAAAGAAAAAACGTAGAATGTACCAGCTGCTTCTTTTCCCGCGTAGAACATAAAAGCCGATTGCGGCTAGCAACCCATCACTATTTTGATTCCGTTTTCCACCTAATGCTCTGTGTTAACCCGCAAGGGAAACATATCCTTTTTGCTTACACCTATTGGGAGTCCTAGATGGATGCGAGTTTTCATGTAAAATCGACATGTGTCGTCACAAAGTCACTTACGCCAACTTGGATTCCAAAATTTACGTCATTTTCGAGATCTTCACCCCAAAAAACATAGAAAACGACACCTGTGTAATTTTTTATAATGGTGTCGCGTCCGCCATCTTGGATTCCAAAAGTGACGTCATATGTACACCCTAAATAACCTAGAAAACGACACCCATGTCGGTCTTTTATAATAAGCCGCGTCCGCCATCTAAAAGTGTCATTTTCAAGATCTGCATCCCAAAAAACCTGTCTTAAAAAGATTAGTTGAAAACTACCAAAAACTCTAATTTCTAGAATTATTCTCTTAAATGTCGCCGTGCCGGCAGAGTAGATAGGGCCACTCCAATCTTCCCGTGGATGTCGTAGAAGGCGACTTGGGAAATACAAGCTAAACAAAGCTCATAAACATCAGTGAGACCTCTCCAACCCGTCTGGCCAGCGAGGAGAGTGTAGGTCAGATCCTCTGTCTGCTCTGGCCAAGTATGGCTCCGGTAGTACAGAGAGGGTCATGCTCCTGCAGTGGAGAGTAGAAAGACCTGATGATGATGATTCTCCTCAATACGTCCACTGCCACTGACTCACTACCGCTCTCGCTGTAACTTAAGGTCTGGCACAGCATGCTGTCTCTTTCTACTTTGGCGCAAAGCTGCCGCGCTGTTTGCGCACATCCGTGCCGCTCTTTATTTTTGAACGCAAGCGTCTACCTCTGCCGCGCGTACTCGTGAACGAGCCGGCAGAGAGATAGATGCGACACAAGCCGAACGTTTAGGCCGATCGTTCCTCTATCGCTTGCGCGCCCTCGCTTGCACACGGAAAGCCACCCTTTTTCGTGCAGCCGGCAGTCATAGATTTATAAACGTTATCCCGTCAAAAATCTGTGGCTTGACTAATAATTTCCCATTACTTACGATTTCTATATAAAAGAAATTTTGTGTAGGTACAGCATGATATGTCATGGGACTGTATATACCTATTTTTATAAGTGTTTTATTTTGCATTCACAATGCTATTTTGATATACTCTTAATAAATTAAGAAATAAAATATGGCGAAAAATCATCATGCGGGCGGGACTTGAACCGGCGATGTAGGTCTATGTACGACCTATGCTCTGCCATCTGAGCTACCGCCATATCCCATTTCCCTTTATACGTATTTCTTAATTTATTATATTAAGAGTGTAACCTATATTTGTACTACTCTTCCAGTAGATCCAATACAATTTCATATTTTTATAACGATGGTCCGGTTGATAGAACCACAGGCAAAAAAATTGCCCATGGATCGACCAGTAGAACACGGCGATCGGACCACGGGCAATGAATGGTATAATAAAACACACAGTTGAGTCTGAATATTTTTAGTGAATCAGTTTACAACCTTCTCAATTTTCACAACCCTTAGGTACCATTTAGATAACTATTAAAAAAAAACAAAAGTAGATACTCGCAAAAAACTACTTACGCTACGTATATTAATTTTATCAAGAAAAAAATGCCTCCGAGCTCCGGCACGTTTAGCCGTTGGTCCTAAGTGCTACCGCTAGATGGCAGTATTTTCACAACTTTTTGGTTACTTTTTACGTAACTATTAAACAAAAACAAGAGTCGCACACAAATAACTACGTAGAATAATTTTAGCAAGAAAAAAAATATCTGTCTCCGAGCTCCGGCACGTTAAGCCATTGGTGTCGATTGCTACCCCTAGATGGCAGTCGCAAAGTTTCGCCTTCAGGCGCCTTGACTATTCAAACAAAATTATGACTTTTTAGACAAATGTCATTAAATTACTCCATGAGGACAGTAAGAACAAATAAGTGGACAGATAAGTCCTTCTGGCATCCGCAGCATGGCGCGACAACGTTTATCGACTATCTCTTGTTTACGTTATATTAAAGAGCGAGACGGCTATAGTTTGTCCCGCGATATAAGCGGCGTCGCAATGTCATGACCCGAGGGCTACTCTGCTAGTAACATTAAGAAATACATTTGCCTAGTCCAGTCAAAGGCCTAACCAACGGGCACATAACTACAATTTTAGTGTATAACGAGTGTAGAACAAATAATATCAAACTTATACTAATTGCATAAACATTAGAAAAATCAACGAGCGATACCCGCACATGGATATTTGGCTTTAGACAATGTACGGTCACCTGCAAAGTCTATATATAGCTTTAAGGTGAAAATCGATTGCACTGATTAGGGCGGCATATATATTTAACAATGTCATGAACCTTATGCCACATGTGTAAGGTTGAAATTGCTGTAATTATTAAATAGTATCCGTGGCTACACACGACTTTTTACGCAACTTGTATATGGACTTGTGCAGGCGACCGTACGACAGTTCTTTGTACTTAAAGCATTATACGAAAAGGTGGCGATTTATAACTAATAGATTTTACTTAGGTATATTGAATTTCTGTAAAACAGAATCCCTATATCCCTATGGACACCTACAGAATTGCTAGAAAAAAGGTAAAACACATTTGTCCATCCATAGAAATTCGCGCAGCTGATCGGCGACTTCATATGGAAAACCTATTATTTTTTTTGCATACAGATTTTTCTTGTAATTATTTATTCAAAAACAAGGGATTCTGATTCCGAGATTGGAATATAGCTAGGAGGTTCAAAATCACGTTGTATACTAATATAAGGAGTAAATATTTGATAGTATGTTTTCTAACAAATAAACACAAAAGCTTTAGTAAAATACATCCAATAGTTTTTGTTACAAAGTTTTATCAGAAGCGGGTAACATAGGTTTGTAAAGTGAATCATAAGCCGACATGTGCGGGTAGGTTATAGGCAAACCAGACACTGTCCTCGCCGTAACGCAATAGGGCGTGAGGAGAGCGGAATACAACGCTGGCGGTAAGTTCTGCGACTTAGTACCCATTATTTACCTCGATCAAAGACAATATTTTGTCTTTGCCTCGATGCAGCAATAACATCACGTTTCACTCGATTTTTTTGAACATTAAAATTTGTTTAGTAGACACTTGTTCAGAAATGAATGATGAACAACTTTCCCTTTCAAACATATACCCAGTGAACACGAGAAACCAATTTGATAAGCCATAGTTGTCCATAAATAGTTGAATTCATATAATTCCATATTTTCCGTGTCCTTGTAACCCATGTAACTTATTCATAGAAAATCCGACGGACGAGTGCGTAGTTTCGAGTATACAGTGTGTAACATCCAACGACGTTCCCGTGAAGGTGACGCACTCCGTCATAATGAACAACTTCTCCTATGGGACCAATGCAGATTTTTTTGACATTTTCATACTAATGTCCGGCCGGCCGAACATTCTTGTATGAAAACGTCAATTTTTTTTTCGAGTTCCTAGCATTGGTCCCGTAGGCTGAGTTACCCCCTCACGGGGACATCGTTGGCTGTGAACACAATCAAATCTTTTTTCTTTGGTATTTTTGTTTATATTCCAAAGGGAACGTTTCAGTGCTCTCGCGAATTAAATCCTAAATACGGTTTTATCGCGTTTATTGCATTATCATTACATATAACGTTACGTAAACTTTTCTATTTTCATGTTCCCAGGTAAAACTAATTAATAAGCAATACCTTCCCAAAAAATATGTATACAATGTGGAAGGGACATACCCGTAATAAAACGAACCACCGCCTATACTACATCACTCATTTATAATAAAATTAAAATAACAGTCAAAAAACCAAAATAAAATTCGACATTCCCATACAAATTGTATGTAAATGGCGAATTTCTTTTTTTGTTTTTCGGTTGTTATTTTAATTTCGTTATACTATGATGATCTAGTATAGACCATGGTTAGATTTATTACGGGTATGTCCCTTCCACGTTGTATATTAAACCGCCTTCTTATAACACAATAGACACATGTTGACATAGTCTACCTGCGAACATGACAACTGTAAGTTTACGAAACGTAAGGTGTAATAATATAATAAAGTCGAGAGATCCTGCGCCCAAAGAAGGCAGTGTTAATGATATTGCACCTATTGAAACCACACGTATGATATCTGATTTGCCTTAAAATCTAAATAATATGACACTTTGGAAGAATAAACTTGTACTCATGTACTAACAATTGTCATAATTTAGTAATGAATCAGTCTCACTTATATATATTTTTAAATAAACTTTGAAAAATATAAAAAAAAAAACTGCACCCAGTCTTAAAGTAACAGTACCCGAAAGTACTTAGGAACTTCTCTTCTTCAGTCTCTCTTATTTCCTGGAATAAAAACAAAAATATTATTAAAATATAGAAACTAACATAATGAAAAGGAGAATTATCCTTTTTAAATAACAAATTAACAAGATTTTATGCAAAAATACATTTATGCGACAACCTTCAAATGATCCCAAACCCGACTGGTGTACCTTGTTTAGTATTGAAGAGTTCCTATGGCTACGACTCCATCATCAGACCAGCGCATCGATTCCATGTTGTATTGTCATCCAATTTACACATGCATACAAAATTTCAGCTTAATCAGTGACCGGGAAGTGATTAAATTTAACTTGCAAGATTTGATTACAACACCGGGACAGATGAAGCTAAATAAAAGCTTGTAAAACATCACTCGAATTTGTTGCTTTGTCGATATAAAAATACTGAGATATAGCGCACACACTTCAGGAGTATGGCGTTCGTTACGTCGCCTTTGTTTAGAATCTACAGAAACGCGAAGTTTCCAAATAATATAAAATATAATCAAATCAAAAGAAATTTGAACGCCACAAAATGTTTGTATGTACGTCTGCTTATTTACCAGTCTATAGAAATGTTTTTGGTTACCTCGATTTTATGAATTCTCTGCTTTATGCAATATACATATATAAAAAATCACAAGGTTCTGTTAATGACCGTGATTTTTCAGCTAAGTCTCCAATTTGTAAAGTTTAGATGTCCTTCGAGAACCATTTAACGAGTAGTCACCTTTTTATCAACTCTTGGACCAAATGATACAGTTAGTCCAAAATATTGCATGACGTAAGGGACCGTTCAAGTATTACGTATGCACTATATCAGTTATTTACAACCCCCTCCTCCCGCTTGTCAGCAAAAGTAAGAAAAGCTCTTACGTAAACATTGCTATATTTTTTACAAAATACTCGTACGTTTTGAAATTAAAATTTTTTTGAACATTAAAATACACAATATACAGTATACCCTACGGGGTAATATGTGATGAGAGAATTCGACGCGGTGATTCGAAGTCACGGTGGTGTAATGGTATCACACTTAGGGCGTTAACCTAAGGGACATGGGTTCGAATCCTACCTGTGGCCGAGTTCTTTTTCATCACATATTTTCAATTTTAATAATATAGAATCGTTTACACTGTAGGCCCCACACCAGGCAACACGCCTGTCCTGTGGTAGCTTAACTACAATATTTTGCAAAATGTTGCTGACCTCATCACCGTGCAGACCCTTCCACCCCCTCTGTCAGCAGAAATAAGCCAAGCCCAGACCCCCCGCCCCCCATTCGCTACTTACTTAATATTTGAATGAAATAACCATGTAACGTACGTTTTGTGAAATTTGTATTTCTCATATTACAGTGAATAAATATTTGAAATGAAACAATAAGAAATCTACGGCGCCATCTATAAATAAAATTATTTTATTTCAAACCACAAATTTTGTCCATATAGTTGTTAGTAACAGAAAACATCTATAGATCATTATAAATCCTTACTAATATTATAAATGCGAAAGTGAGTTTGTTTGTTTGTAACGCTTTCACGCCGTAACTACAGAACCGATCATCATGAAACTTTGCATACAAGTTCTCTGGAGTACGGAGAAGGACATAGGCTACTTTTTATCCCGGGATAAAGGACTATTCCCGAGGGATCGACATTGACGCGGGCGGAGCCGCTGGCGAAAGTTAGTATGTTAATAAAGTCCTTGTGGTTGTCGTAAGCGGAACACGTAAGTAGGTACTCACGTGAGCACTCGCCGGCCGCGCCCCCGACCGCCCGGAGCGTCGCGCAGCGTCGCTTCGTGCGGAGACGGAATGTGCGGAGACGGAATGTGCGGAGACGGAATGTGCGGAGACGGAATGTGCGGAGACGGAATGTGCGGAGACGGAATGTGCGGAGACGGAATGTGCGGAGACGGAATGTGCGGAGACGGAATGTGCGGAGACGGAACGTGCGGAGACGTGACGCGCGCCGGCTGCGGCGCGGTGTCGCGCGTCGGCAGCGATTCGTGCGTCACGTCGCGCGACAACGGACACGGCTGCTGTAATATACAATACCAATAGTCCAAGTCAAATATCATTTATTCATCATAAGATACTTTACATATCATTTAGTGAACGTTAACGATTAATAAACAACAAAATATTGTTGACGTTAATTAACTTAAAGCTAAGTTTAGAGCCGCTTCCAAAGCGGAGTGCAGAAGAAGCGGCAACAAACTATAAGTCCTTTGCTGTAATTATTTACTACCCAAAAAGGGATATAATGTTTTTAGGCCTGACGTGACGCGATCGTTCGCCTTCTTTCTTTACTTTATCTGATTCAAGATTCAACGATTTATTCAGAAAATAGGCCATTTCAGGCACTTTTTCACGTCAATTATCATTCTAAATAATACTTATTAAATTATGTTCAAATTATTAATTAATATTCAAAAGCTACAAACTACTAGCTGACTTTTTTATGTGGGGTCGGCATAGATGTCAGTTCTCCCCATGTGTAGCCTACCCTCGCTTTAGTCATTCCTTTCTTGTTCATACTCTCCTTGGCACAATTCATCCATAATGCTTTTGTGACACATTTAAAATCAAATTATTTAATATTATATTATATTAATTGCGTTTATTATATTATTATTACACCGAACGTTTCGATAACATTACAATAGAACACTGCCTGCGAACATGAAAACGGCAAAGTTTACAAAACGTCAGACGTAATAATAATGTAAGAAACGCGATATACCTATACTCGTATTGATCACTCCATATTCATCCATTTTTTCGATCTATATCAAAAATTTTAGATAAAATGAAAGAAAACGAAACGATTTTAAAGGGCTCTTCAAGCGAGAATTCTGTTGACAAATATTTCTTTCGACGTTTCTTCTCTGCAGGAGTCGGTTCCGAAACGCTGGCAGTTTGGTGCTTTTGAACAATAATATGGCCGTGTGGTTTCCGGCAGAGTAGAACAGGACCACTGCAAGTCTTCCCATGGAGGTCGTAAGAGGCGATTAAGGAAAAACAAGCTAAACAAAGCTCATAAACATCAGTGAGACCTCACCAACTCGTCTCGCCAGCGAGGAGAGTGTAGGTCAAATTCTGTCTGCTCTGGCCAAGTATGGCTCCGGTAGTACAGAGAGGGTCATGGTGATGATGAATAAACCTGTGTGTGTGTGTAGTGGTGCGCCCGCGCGCGCAGTTCGTGCATGACGCGGCGTGCGGCGGCCGTGTGCACGCGCAGCGCATCGCACAGCGCCGCGCTCGACATGTGCGCCAACTTGCTCGCCGACAAGCTCGCGCACTCGCATGCTACCGCACACATGAGAAGAACGGTGTCAACAGCTGTATACGCTTAGAATATTGTAACATGCGCGCTATGTACATAGAGCGTAGAACCGATGGCTGGTGGGGCAGGTCCTCGGATGGCGACCACGTACCGACAAACGCAGCGTCGGACACCCGCCGACCAGCCGGCCTATTTGCTAACTCAGTGAACGTTTTGATAGTCACTTCAAAATACATTATATTTTTCATACCTTAAATAAAAATAGTAATAGGAAGTCTATATCCAGCAGTGGATGACGATGACTATGGATGGTAACATACGAAAAATGGATACAAAAAAATTTGTAACATTCACGCGTTTACTGCAAACAGGGCCGTTCAAGTATTACGTAAGCAATATATCAGCTTGTTTTAATCCCCTCCCCCTTGTCAGCAAAAGTAAGAAAAGCTCTTTCCCCCTCCCCCAAGCTTATGTAAACATTGGCATCATTTTCACAAAATATATTTGTTTATTTGCTAAATGTTGCTGACGTCATCACTGTGCAAATCCCCCCATATCAGCAAAAATAAGCCTAGCCCCGACTCCCCACCCCCCATTTACGGCTTACGTAACATTTGAATGACCCCAAAGATTGCTGACATAAGCCATTTATAATGACAAGAATAGCTCTTACTTGCTTATCCCCCATTCATCTAAGTAAGCAGTATTCCAAAACCTTCATTTCCTTCCCAAATAAAACATAATAATTCTATCCAGCCCCAGTTTAAAACTGCTTCCGATGGGCAGCAGCGTCGGAAGCACGAGAAGCCAAAGAAACTGCGCTCACCAACCCGCCTGCCAAGCGTGGTGAGTATGGCAATATCCTCCCATGGAACAACCAATCCTTGGGAGACGTCTATGTCCAGTAGTGGACGAAATGGTGAACTAAAATGACAGCAAGAGGCGGAAGTCGGAAGGCCTAAAATGGAGTTCAAACTGATCGCACGCAGGAGGCTATTTTGTAAATGGCGCGTCACCAATACATAAGACTTATACGTCTACAAGTCACACTCGTCGTTGACGTCACGTCACGATATATTGAAACTGTCGCTTGAGCTGTACTGCAGACAACCTCCAGCGAAAAATATTTTAGTATTACACAGAAAATATTTAAAACGTAATTATTAGAAGATTTATGAATGTAGACTAAATGTTAATGAATGTAGCATGAAATGGAACGTAAAATCAAGAATTTAATTCAAAGAAGTGCTTTTATGCCGTTGGGATGCCAAATTATATAAAATCAAAAATTTTAAGCAACACTGGATACGAACATCTTTGTTTCTTTTAAACGGCTGAACTGATTTTGATAAAACACGTATATAAAACCTGCTTACAAATAAAAAAAACATTATTATGGTTCACCCATTTAAAATCTACGGTATCACAGATTTTTTTATTATCATGTTGACTACTCAATATTTATTATTATGATATTGTCCCCATATTAGAAAGCAAAGATGTTGTCATAATACTTTCATATGTATACATTTTTTTTTTTTAAATAATAAAATAGATTTATTCCTCATCACAATTTACACAACATTAATACAATTAATCTAAAACAAAACAAACATGAAAATTGTGAGAGAGTGGTGTCTGAGATATGTTTCAGACGAAACCTGTAATACAGATCACCACATAGCACTCAAAAGATTCAAGCTGAAGAGAAACAGTTTAAATGGCTCATAACAATGTGCCCAATGAAAGGATAATGTTGGCGTGAGGTAACAGATATAGGTTAAAAACAAAATACTCACGCGAGTCCCGCGAGAGCTCCACCTCTGAGGAGTGCGCGCGCGCATGAGCGCCGCGCACGAAGGCCGCGCTGTCGCCCGAACACAGCGACCAGTCGCACGACGCCTCGCCGCGCGCCGGCTCCTGCGACACGGGGTTGCGGATCTTTTAACCTGTATTGTCCCCTAGGGCGGATCCAGGGGGGACATAACCCCCCCCCCCCCCCCCCCCGGCATGGGTCCAGGACCTAGGTGGAACACTAATTAAACTTGTTAAACATAATGTTTATAAAAATTCATCCATAAAATTGTACCCATTGATATATATAATAAATAATAATATGAGGTGACAAGGCGTTTCGGAAGAAGACGTAAAAGAAAAATTTATTTGTCATTAAATATATGGATTTTTTAGGTACAGTAAGTACTTACATTAATAAAATACCTACTTTTACTTGTATCTATGATTATGAAAATTAAATTATAAGTTCTTGTCACTTGATCACGACTCTGTGATCAATCCCCCCCCCCCCTCCCCCGGCACCAAAACTGGATCCGCCCTAGATTGTCCCACTGCTGGGCTAAGGTCGCCCCCATTTCTATCCGAATATTCTGCCACAATTTTTTTTATTTTTTTTTTTTTCTTTCATAACGTACCTAACTAGTTATAATTAAATACGCTAATATTATTACAATCTAGCCTAGACTCAGGCTAATGAGTAATATTACATTGACCTAGTTTTATAAATTATTGAATAAGAATGTGTCCATCGGCACTTTTCTTACTGTCTCTATTAAGGGGAAGGCACTTTGTTCATGTGTCTTTATATGCACTATCACAATACTTATTTTTATTTATTCATTTTGCACTACACTACACTAATTCAAAAGGTTTCGTTCTTTTGAGACGTCGCACTAGATGTGTGTTGTCTAGGAGCTGGATTGCCTCGACGTTCACATGATGAAGCAATCTATATTCGTGTGCTTCGGCATATTTTTTAATAACTTTATCGACAGACTGTATATTAAGGTCCCGATGCAGGTCGTCATTTCTTACATACCAGGGCGCATTTACAACTGCCCTCAGTACTTTATTTTGGAATCGTTGTATCATTTCGATGTTGCTCTTTTTGGTACAGCCCCACAGCTGTATACCATAAGTCCATACTGGCATAAGGACTTGTTTGTAGAGAAGTATTTTATTATGTACTGACAAAGCCGAGATTCTTCCAAGCAACCAGTACATGTTGTGAAATTTTATTTCAAGTTCTTGTCTTTTCTTTTTGACGTGGGCCTTCCAGCGAAGCTTTGCGTCTAAAGTCATACCTAAATATTTGGCTGTATTTTCATATGGTATTCGCTTAGCGTTTATGTATAAAGGACTGTATTGGTCTTGCTTGTTGGTAAAGTTAACGTGGACTGACTTTGTTTCATTTAATTTGATTCTCCATCTCCTTGTCCAGTTAAAGATATTGTTTACAGCTATTTGCACTTTTTCTGCTGCTTCCGCGTGTGTGTCTCCGACAGCCATTATTGCAGTATCATCTGCAAAGGTCGCTATGCAGTCGCTTTCTAAATGGGGAATATCGCAGGTGTATAGCAGGTACAGGACCGGACCCAAAACACTTCCCTGAGGTACTCCAGCTTTTATTTCCTTGAGTTCAGAATATGCATCTTCTTGTCGAACTCTAAAAACTCTATCAGTAATGTACGATTTCAGAATATCTACATAGCTTTTTGGCAGCATTTTGCGAAGTTTTATGATAAGTCCTTCGTGCCACACCTTATCAAAGGCTTGCGCTATGTCTAGAAAGACAGTAGAACAGACTTTATGTTCAAGAGCTTCTTCAATCAAGTTTGTTATTCTGTGAACTTGATCTATTGTTGAATGTTGTTCTCTGAAGCCAAACTGATGGGCTGGAATTACATTTTTGGCTTCTATAATGGGTTTGAGTCTTTTAAGTAATATTTTTTCAAATAATTTTGACATAACGGGCAACAAGGAAATTGGCCTGTACGAGGTAGTTTCGGTTGGCGGTTTTCCCGGTTTTGCTATCATGATTACTTCGGCGATTTTCCATAAATCTGGAACGTATTTAAGTCTCAATGATATTGGTTAATCTAACTAAATAATATATATATATATATATATATATAATAATATGTATTTATTCAGATTTCGAAGATCCATAATCCACTAAAGCTTTTCTTGGGAGATTATGCAGTATTTCTCCAGATATCAGATCATAACCAGGTGATTTTCGGGAGTTGATGTGTTGTTTTATTTCACGTAAAACTTCTTTCGGTGAAACAAGCCGGATCATAGCTTCTTCGTTTATGTCAATGCACTCTTCATCGATTGTGTCATTATTTTCTTCTTGATGTTCGTTTGGTTTAAAGATCTGCTCTAAGTGTTCAGCAAACTTTGCGGCTTTTTGTTCATTACTAACTGCCCACTTTCCAGATTCCAGTTTTAAGGGAGGGATGTGGTTTATTGGGCGTTTTATGTGCTTGGTAGCTTTCCAGAGAGAGTAATCTGTACTGCGATCACTGGTTAGTTTTTGTAGATAAGTATTAGTACACTTTTCAACATGATTTTGAATAAGCCTTTTTAGTTGTTTCGTTTGATTATTTAGTTTCTTTTTGTCTTCTGGAGATCTAGATTGGTGCCATAATTTTCTCTGTCTTCTTTTTTTAACAATAAGCTCTCTTATTTCCCACGGATAAGTATTTTTTGATGTTCTCTTTTTTATCTCAGGTGAATTTTTCCATGCTACCCGTTGTATTAACTTAACAAATTTTTCTAAGTCTAAATTCAGTTGCTCCGGATTCTTTAGAGGTACTCTAAGGTCAATCTCGGCATCTAATTCTATTCTAAAACTATCCCAGTCAGTATATTTGTTAACTAGGGTTAGATTGCTTTCTTTAAGTATAACTTTCTCACTTATTTCTAAATATAAGGCTGAGTGATCTGAGTTCATATCATAACTTTGGTCAGTTTTCATAAAATTTGTTGGTAAATTCTTATAGATGAAGAAATCTATGAGATCAGGGATTTTTGATTTGTCGGTTGGCCAGTATGTAGGAGATCCTGTTGATGCAACGTCACATTTAATTTCTGTAATGGCAAACATAAGGTTTCTTCCTTTTGTGTTCGTTAGTCGGGAGCCCCAATACGTATTTTTAGCATTGAAGTCCCCTCCTAAAATAAATCTGTCACCAAGTGAATGTAAAATATTAATATACAAGTCTTTCTGAATTTTGTGTCGCGGTGGGCAGTATATCGCAGCTACAGTAAGCCAATAATTTCTCATCTTCAGTTGTACGGCCGAACATTGCACTTGTGGAATTTCATGTTTGATATGTTCTTGATGTTGAATATTTTCTTTGATGATAATAGCACTGCCACCTCTCCCTTTATTTGCAGGATGCAATGCATAATAAACCTTATAGCCTTTAAATTGTATGTAGGATTGCTTAGTGAAGTGTGTTTCTGACACCAGGCATACATCAATATTTTCTATATCCAGGATTACTTGTAGTTCATTTTTATGTTGTAGCAATCCATTGCAGTTCCATGCCATAATTTTTAAATGACTTATCATTTTTTGTTTTTAGGAATAGCCAACTTAGTGCTATTTTTCTCGATTTTTTTCAGACGCTCATCAAATAAAGTCATAAGGCTCAGAATTTCATTCAACTTACTGTCGTTAACATTGTCTTGTTCCTTACGCTGTGAGATAGAATTTTTTGCAGCAGCCTTGGCGTAAGAAACGTTAGTACTCACAGTCGATACAGGCTTATTTTTGGGTTCCTGTTGGTTGGTTGAGTCCTTACTGTCGTAGCTGACTACATGTTTTTTGGTAGATTTGATTCTCATCTTTTGCATCTCTTTGGCTATCATACAACCTCTGTAGTTAGCCGGATGCGCTTCGCCACAATGCACTTATTTTGGTTTTTCTGATGGTGGTTTTTTGCAGTCTTTAGTCAGGTGTTTACCAGTGCATTTTACACACCTAGGTTCTTTAGCGCAGTACATATGAGTATGTCCATATGCCTGGCATCTTTTACATTGAGGAATAAGTTTTGTGGATTTTAATGGCTGTATATCAACCATGCAACCCAAGATTGAACTTATTTTGTAGATTTTATCTATTTCTTCCTGGTTGCTAAAGGTAAGCATGAACATGTTCAGTGGTTTCTTACTCTTCCAGCTTAACTTAATCACTGCATTTTCAATCTTTAGACCCTTCGATTTAAGATCTTGGATAATCCTCTCTGGTTTGCAAGTAGAAGGTAGTTTTTTTGCCATCACCCTTATTAGCCTTTCTTGTTTATTTTCATACGAATGCCATAGGCAGTTATTTTCTGACAATAGCTTCGATATGGATTTATATGCTTCTTCGCTGGAAGCATTTATCTTCACGCTGTCTCCATTTAATATTTTTACCGTAAAAGTGTTAGCTGGCTGATCTTGTGATAGAAAATCATAAAAGCTTTGATAATTTTTCACACCGTCGACAACGATGGGAGGTGGTGGTGGAATTTTCTTTAAACTCGGTGCTGATTTTGTGCTTTTTTTTTCCTGTGGTGAGAGCGTGGGTGACGTGTTCAATTTTCTTTTCTTCCTACTTTTTGTTCGTATCCACTCTGTCTCTTTTGCTAGTTCTTCCTCGTCAGTGCCATATTCAGCATGGGACGTGGAAGTTTCCACATTGGAAGTTAATGGAGTTGTTGTTTTTGTCGTAACAGCGCATTGCAACTGCTGTTGAAGAATTGCTATTTGCTTCTTCAGGTCCTCTATAAGGCTCTGTTGTTTTCGCCGTTCTTCTCTCTATTCTTTGTACCTGTAATAAAGGTACTATTCCGTTTCTGTTTTTATTTCGATTGATTTAGATGGAGTACTCATTGTTAAGGCAGTTGAGAACGTCGCCTTAACAATTATTCGTCGTACGTAAACATACCGAGCGCAATGACTTACCGATCTAGGTCATCGCGGCCCAGCTGCTCGTGACGGCGGTGTTGTTGTGATGCGTCTGCACTTTTGCACTGTCTCACTATGTGACACAACTGTACTAATCGAAGATTGAACGATCACTGCCACATAATAAGGATTATTTTGTGTAACTTCAGACCATATCTTTTCTTGGCTCCTAATATTATCACACCAACGCTCCAAGCCTACCTCTTTCTCTGTATCCATCTTCTGAATTCATTTCAATTTTATTTATTTGCATAAATGTATGTGTTACAAAGCAACGAAATATTAAAACTCGACTCTCTACTATCTGCCTGCAAAGAGTGCTTGAGTTCTTTGGTCATATCGCCAGAAAAGAAGGGAACAACCTCGAACAACTCATGGTTACCGGAAAGGTTGACGGCAAGAGACCAAGAGGACGTAGTCCAGTCAGGTGGACTGATCAGATCCGAACAACCTTGGACACCGATTTACACAGTGCTCTGCATTCGGCCAAAGAGAGGAACAAGTGGCGAACAATTGTCCGGAAGAAGATCACC
Source organism: Elegia similella (assembly GCA_947532085.1). Taxonomy (NCBI): domain Eukaryota; kingdom Metazoa; phylum Arthropoda; class Insecta; order Lepidoptera; family Pyralidae; genus Elegia; species Elegia similella. Next base: position 273,784 of record OX383953.1, read on the forward strand.
CCACAACTAGGGAATCACGACCCTCAGTATTGAGGATAACGACGCGAGGAGGACGATGTGTTACAAAAGTTAATAACCTTATCTTAGAGTGGCATTACATGGAGTCCATTGTGTGACTATAGTAGCCCATCGGTCTGGATGCATTCGGCAAACGTGACTCGCCCAATCCCATTTGAACTTGGCGGCTTTGTGCCCCACATCAACAATGCCAGTTTTAGACCGAATCACAGTGTTTGACACTCTCTCTAGCCTGGTGACACCCGGGATACTTCGCTCTATCACTCTCACAGAGTTAGGGTTACAAAATGAAAAAATAAAAAATCCGGAATAAAAAATCTGAGATTTTGTTACAATTTGAGAATTTTCTTATGAACGTAGTGCCCAACAATTTAAAAAAGTAATTCTATAAATATTTGCTGATTTTAGTTCTGCAATTATTACCAAAGTTGATTACCAAAGGTTATACATGATGTTGGCGAAAATATATTGTGACGTAAGTTAAACCCCCCCCCCCCATATATCTTCAAGCAAGGACCGGGCTCGGTGACCGGAACCCGACATTTGCCGTGCATGCAGCCGATGTTCATGGATTTATAAAACGTCATCACGGCAAAAGTATTAATAAAATAAATTAAATAAAAACACTCACCAAGTAAAAATGCTGCAGCGACCCCGTGAGCCAGCCCTGCGCCTCGGCCAGCGCGGGCGCCGCCTCCGCCACGCACGCCCCGCCCCGCCCCTCGCCCCCCAGCTCACACAGATCCCTCTCCGGCTCCCATTCCATTTGATCCAACTCCACCATTTTCTGACCGATATCGTGTCTCAAATTCTGTTCAATAATCTGCCCTATTTTGCAATTTTGGTACAAATTTTGCTTCAAAATCTCAGGCTCCTCTATGTACGGGTCGTTTTGATTCGTATTCAGTTTAAAACTACGATCCAAGATCTCCGTATTTCGCCTCACATGTCCGGTATTCTGCCCGAAATGAGCGTTTTGCGCCAGCGGCCCACTGGCCATTTGTGGCCGGAGCGCGTGGGGCTCGCGAGGCGTCTGCCCCGAGTTGTGCGGGGCGAGGTTCTGCACCAGCTGCTGCAGCATGGCGTCGGGCGGACCGTGCGCGGGCCAGCCGGCGAACACCGGCAGACGGGAGCGCCGGCCGCCGGACACACACAGCTCTGATGCGTACACCTAGCCAAACATGTTTTTTGTCACGACCGTTGCATCATCATCATTATCGTCTATTATTAACTGCCTCCGTGGCTGGCCTGTAGCCCCGGCGCCCGGGGGTCGGGTTTGATTCCCACGGAAAGCATACTTTGTTTAGTTGTTTCCAGTCTGGTTAGAACATTGCAGGCTTAATCACCTGATTAATAAATATTTCTCCATATATATTATACGGACAAATCACACAGAATGAGCTAACCCCAAAGTAAGTTCGAGACTTTGTTATGGGATACTAACTCAACGATACTATACTTTATAACAAAATACATATATAGATAAACATCCAAGACCCAGGCCAATCTGAAAAAGATCATTTTTCATCTTGACCTGGCCGGGGATCGAAACCGGGCATCCTCGTGTCGCAGGCTGGCTTGTTGACCACTACACCACGGAGCTCGCCTAACTGTCTGGTTCACCTGGTTCACCTGGTTCCGTGGGCATTTTTCCACACTTAGGCCTCTCATTTGGGCCCATTGTGTGTGAGCTGAAGACGTCTATTCTCCCAGTCTTCTGCCTTGGGGAGACTGCTCTCTCCCTCATTTTTTTTGTTGTTTTACTCGAGCCATCTCAGCTCGTCGAGGAAACGTAGGACTGCAGAGGGTGTGCTGCAGGCCTCGCTCATGGTCCCCGGGTGTCCCAGGAACTCCTCTCTAGTAGATGCTATGCTTGGGCACTCCAGTAGGAGGTGCTTCGCAGTTTCTTCAGCTTGTAGGCAGCCTCTGCAAAGGGGACTGTTAGTGATTCCTATAACAAAAAGGTGTTTGTTTAACGAGCAATGCCCGGTAATTACTCCTATAAGGAGTCGTAATTTTACCCTTGGTAGCGCCAGCATGCGTTTTGAGAGCTTGCTGTTTAGGACAGGCAAGGTTTCCCTAGCTTGTCGGCATGTGTCCAGGGTTGACCAGATTCTTTGATGTTCGGCCTTACCTCGGTTACTGATCCATGAACGTACCTGCGCGAATGGTATGGGTACCATTGGTAGTGGGCCGAATGGAATCATATTCGACCCCCTCCTTGCAAGTTCGTCCGCTGCATCGTTCCCGAGTGAGTTACTGTGGCCTTTTATCCACTGTAAGGTAACTGTGTTATACTTACAGAGTTCGTTCAATGCGATGTGGCATTCGAGGATGAGCGCAGAGTCAATCAAAGGGTTTCTTAGAGCATGGAGTACTGCTGCGCTGTCTGATAGGATGCGAATGTTTAGTTGCGTTACCTTCATCCTGTTGATATGTGCAGCGGCATGAGTAATGGCTACGCATTCTGCTTGGAAGATGGAGTTATCCCTACCCAGAGCCGTTGCATAGTTTATGTTGAGGTCATGAGAGAAGACTCCTGCTCCTACTCCTTTACTTGTTTTGGAGCCGTCGGTGTAAACTCTCATTTCTCTGATGCCTGAGCTGTCAGATTTTCCCTCATGTAACTGAATCTTGTATTTCTTGTCGAAGACAAATTGTTTCTTAATTCTGTCATTTATAGCTCCCATCATTAGGGATGATTCCATCGCTCTTGCCAGAATTTGTGTGTGGGGTGCCTCAGAGTTGCTTTTCCAAGTACCCATTGTCTTTAGTCTTATGGATGCAATCTCCGCTTCTTGTTGTATGTGTAAGTGGAGTGGTTTGATGTCGAGTATCGCTTCCAGGGCTGCTGTAGGTGTAGTGCTCATGCCTCCACCAATGGCCATACAGGCTGTGCGTTGGAAGCGCTGTAGTTTGTCTTGTACTGTTTTTAAAGTGGTTCTTTTCCACCAGACAATTGCTCCATATGTGAGCGCTGGTCTTATAACCATCGTATAAAGCCATTTCATTATTTTTGGTGTGAGACCCCAGTTTTTGCCTACCATCTTACGGCAGTGCCATAATGATATGCAGGATTTCTTTATTTTGTTTTCTAGATGACTATTCCAGCTTAGTTTGCTGTCTATGATGACTCCCAGGTATTTAACCTCTGGTGACAGTTTTAGTGTGATGCCAAATAGTTTTGGTGGGGTATAGTTACCTAGTTGTCGTTTTTTTGTGAACATTACCAATTCGGTTTTATTGGCGTTTACTGTTAATTCGTTTTTTCTACACCATACTTCTACAATCTTTAGTGCACCTCTGGTGAGGTTGCAGGCTGTATCTGCAGTTTTCCCTGGGATAAGTATCGCCAGGTCATCTGCGTAGCCGATTGTGAAGAAGTTGTTGTTGTTTAGGGTTGTTAGAAGTTCATCTACAACCAGACTCCACAGGATTGGTGATAGAACACCCCCTTGCGGGCAACCTCTTGTAGCTATTACTTTTGTTGTGTCCTGTATTGTTAGTTGTATTTTCCTTTGTTTCAGCATATTACGGATCCAGTCTGTAATGGTGTCCGGAGTGCCGTGTCTAGATAGGGCTTCGCATATGCTGTTGAAATTTGTCTTGTCGAAGGCTCCTTCGATATCTATGAAGGTTCCTAAGCAAAGATCCTTGTTATGTATCGATTTTTCCGCTATGCTTACTACTTCATGTAGTGCTGACTCGGTTGACTTTCCCACACTGTAGGCATGTTGCCTCGGGTGGATGGGGTTTTTTGCGATGATTTTATCTCTAATAAATCTATCGCATAGTCTCTCCTGGGTTTTCAGCAGGAATGAAGATAGACTTATTGGTCTGAAGGATTTGGCGTCAGTGTAGTCCGTTTTTCCTGGTTTGGGAATGAAGACTACTTTAACTTCTCGCCATTGTTCAGGTATGTATCTATGCGCTAAGCAGGCTGTTATCAGGTTTGTTAGGTGTTGGAGTAGAGTGTCTTCACCCCATTTAAGTAGGCCTGGGAAGATTCCGTCCGGGCCAGGAGCTTTGAATGGTTGGAAGCTATTGATTGCCCATTTAACTCTGTCTTCTGTTATTACTGCTTTCGCTGTTTGCCAGTCTATTTCACTTGTAGGTCGTCTTACTGTTTCACCTGGGCTGTTTGTTTCTGATGTGATTTCTATGCAGCCTGGGAAATGCGTGTTCAGTAAGATCTCGTTAATTTCTGCCTCTGTTGCAGTGTAAGTCCCGTCTTGTTTTTTAAGAGTTCCAATAGTTTTTTGGCTGTTGTCCCCGCTTAGTACTTTTCTAATTCTTGAGGCTTCGGCGGTAGATTGTATGTTTGAACAGTATTTACACCAGGACCTTCGTTTAAAGGATCTTATTCTTCTTTTATAATTTGCCCTGGCCCTGTTGTAGTTGTCCCAATCGTAGTCACTTCTGGTGTTCATTGCTCTATTAAAGAGTCTGCCAACTTGACCCTTTCTACGTGCTAGTTCAGGGCCCCATATACCTTTGTAATTTTTTTTGCCGCAGGTAGGGGCACTTAAGGGGCATGAATGATGGAAGCTCTCTATTAAGGCGTTTGATATTGTTTTTGCATACTTTTCGACTTCTGTGCAGTTATTTAGGTCTGTTATATCCCGCGCAGTCCCGAGACTCTCCTCTAGGCTCTTTTTGTAAGCTTGCCTGTCTGTTTTTCTGGGGTTCCTGCGTGTGATAATAAAGATGATTCCGTGCTTCAGAAGGCGCGTAAAGCCGTTGGTCCCGGCTGTCATTTGGTAGTCGTTAAAGGAACCACGTCAGAGGCCGAAAGGCGGTTTCGAAGAACTCTGACACCAGGGTGTGCATGGCCGATTGACCGTGTCACCTACACGAAATGATGATGATGATGATGATGATGATTACGCTGCTGCCCATCGGAAGCATTTTTAAGGACAGGAATTTGTTGAATTTGGAAGTGAAGGTTTTGGGATACTAACTCGCATGAGTGGGGGAAAAGCTAGGAGCAGTTCGGGAGGCCGGGCGCCGTACCTGATGCCATACCTGACTCCACCCGACAGGCAGTTGAGGATGACACTCCGCCATGATTGATGCCATTTTAGTCCTTATCACATTGACTTAAGAACTGATGGGTATACATATCAATGCTCGTGACTGTTTAAGTGTTAAGGTGGGAATACACTGCCGATTTGTCATCCGACAATTGGACAGTGTTGCCGTTTTATGGATGTCCTTAGATCTAAGGGAAAAATGATTGTATTTGGAAACTTCTCTTTTGTAATCTTCTTTCGCAGGAAAACTAGTTTAATGAGAAGAAGTTGAAGTCACTGGACATCCACACAATGATCTTTTTCAATTTAAAGCGTTGTGAAAATAAACATGTACCTAGACATTTTATAACCGATCTTATTTTTTCATTATTTACTAGGACTTTTAAATTAAAGTACCTAAGGGATATCTAGACGTATTTACTTTGCAATTTCCCTAAAATCTTGAAATTTATTTTCATGCAGATCTAGGGAGTTTCTTATTTATTTAAAGGCAACACTGATATCGGATTCGAAGCAAATCAGACGTCTATTTTAGCTTTAAGTGTTATCTTATATATGACGGCATCTTCTAGGGTGTTATAGTTAAATTAAGATGAACTGTAGGAATAATCGTGTCGCTAGCGCCATCTTGTTAGATCACACGATACTCCCAAACCAGCATGGACGAGGATTTAACAGATAAAAGGAAAATGCGCCAGACTAATTTTAATACTATTATTTTGATCCAAGACTAGCCTATTATTCAGAGTATTATAAGATAATTGTTTCTCTTTCTCTAAACTAATAATTTGGACGCAAAGCCATAGACAAATCATACCCACTTGCTCTACACACTGATCATCCTCCCACTTCTCCACCCCGTCCCAGCCCGGGTCCTCTCCCCACTCGTCTTCGTAGCTCCTCACAGGCTCGATACTCGGCTCCCAGCCCAGCTCGGCCTTTACGTCGGGGATGGCCCAGTCGCGCTCCTCGGGCGGGGGCTTCATGTCGAGGATGGTGTTCTTCCAGCGGCGGAGGGTGGGGGGAGGGGGTTCAGGTTTCAGGTCTTCTTTGAGATTCTCATCTAGGTAGGAGAAAATGTGGTCATCATCATCTCAGCCTATCTTCTGCCCACTGCTGAGCATATGCAGCTTATATATCTATTTATTTGTGTGCGCAGTGCGGCTCACATCATTATTATTACCGAAGTACAACTTTTATAAGTCGCCTCGGCAACGGCATTATTCGATGGCGCAGATTAGCGCAACCTACCGCCGACTCAAACCGAATGAAAACATCAGTTGAAAAACGAATTTATTGCTACTACATACGATTTGAAATAAAAACAGCAGCACTCGTGCTGTCTCGCTCATTATACTCGTACGGTGCGGCGCTACTCCAGACAAGGCGCGAACGCATCAGCCTTTTTCTATAAAACCCTTCTAAGGCCTGTTCTAATGTATGGTTCAGAATCCTAGGCACTGAGCGAAAAGCAAGAGAGCAACTTATTAGTGTTTGAAAGGAAAATGAGATGCGGTATTAGATGGTGACACCTGGCGATCGAGATACCATCTGGAGCTTTTTAAATTATTTAAAGAGCTCAAGTACATCAAGTACATCTGGGAAACGTTTCATTTAGTTTTTGCGTGAACATATACCGTTTTAGGCGTGGTAGAGCTAAGCTACCGGCATATTTCATTTTTGCTAGTAGCATGAATGGAGCAGCTTATCTGGGGAAATCTAATAGAAAAATGATGTTTAGTAATGATGTTAAGCAGAAGCTTTACTGCTTCTATGCTTTGTTTGGTGAGCAAGAGAGCCGGAGGCTATTCTTCCACCATTTCCACACCATAACTCCTTGTAAGGCCGGCAACAGTCCTGTCACACCCTGGTGTTGCATTTGTGCATAAGCCGCGGTGATCACTTAGAATTAGGTGACTCCACTTACCATCAGGTGACTCATTTGCTGTCCGATATTATATCATAATAAAATACCGACCTATGAGTTAAGAATAGTGAGTCTCACCAGAGTCTGTCTCCAGGAAGGCATCGTTTAGCGGCTCCGGGGGATCCACCTCAGGCAGCGGCTCGTCCTCTACATTGTATGTCTCATTTAGCTTCTGCCTGAAAGAATACCACACCTCAGTTTGGTACACAAAGAGAGCTCTTTTAACTCCACCTTAACTATGAAAGGGTGCCTGAGTATGAAAAGAGGGGTGGTTATCGTCACTCACAGATTTATTGGCACCCCTATCACATCTAAGGCAATGGTGCCCCAGCGCCTATTAAACCATCATATATTGATTGACGAGAGGGACGCCGCAGTATGTTAGACACAAATGGAAATATCTCTAATTGTATTGCACGTATTGCAGCATTGTTTAATAGCCCCTTAATGTAAAATTAATCTAAAAGTAGCGGTAAAAGTTAACCTACTTAGATGGCCCTTCCTTCTTGAGCTGCCTCTCATTCTTGCAGAACTTCCACTTCTTTTTGTTCTTGTAGAACTCCAGGCGGTAGATGGCAATGAGCTCACCCTTGCTGGTATTCTTATAGTTAGCCATTGTTGTTGTTCTGAAATATTATATTTACGATGTACACCCATAATTATATTCATCATCATCATCAGGTCTCTTTAGTCTTCACTGCAGGAGCATGACCCTCTCTGTACTACCGGAGCCATACTTGGCCAGAAGAGACACAGGATTTGGCCTTCACTCTCTTCGCAGGCCAGACGGGTTGGAGAGGCCTAATTGATATTTATGAGCTTTGTTTATCTTGTAATTCCTAAGTCACCTCTTACAACATCCATGGGAAGACTTGGAGTCGTCCTATTCTACTCTGCCGGAAACCCATGGCATAATTATATTAATGTCAACATATTCAGAAAGAGAATGGAATACTGAGTACCCTCTATCAATATGTGTCTTTTCAGCCACCCTATACCTAAACTTTGCAAAAAAAGCCTAAAATAAAATAATACTCCCTTCCATGTTGATCTGGGAGAAAAGACGTAAAATGTGCCAGAAAAGCTGCTTCTCGTCCCACTCAGCATGTAGAAGCAGGCCAAGGGAATCCTATCAGTAAGTAGAATCCTATCAATAGGCGATGTAGCTAGCAACAATGCAATAGCTTAACAGGCTTATGAAGCAAGGAGTAATTCGAGTAATTTTTAAGCCACTTGCGTCAAATTCGAATGGGAACCTTGCTCAACCAGTTGCTTGACATGCCTCAACCCTAGAAATGCGCATGTCAACACAATATAAATTCTCAAGACAAATCATTTTTAAAGGTTATCGTTTAAAAATTATCCTTATGGATAGATACTCTGTGAGCTTAGTGCTGTAAACATGAATCAACTATAGTGAACAATTATAACAGTTTAATTATTTTGCAATTACAATGCTATTTATAATTTCTTAATATAGACTAATTTAAAAACTACTTATAAATAAACCTAACTATATTCATACTAAAAAAAAAAAACCTTAAATATAAAATAATTAAAAACTAAAAATTGCTTCTTCTTCTTGGTCGTTTTCCTCATGACTGAGGGTCGTGACCACCATAATTTGCCCCAGCCACAAGATGTTTCCAGGCTGATCTGTTCTGAACCACCATGATTACAACAAAAATTGCTAGATCATTAAAAATTTAATTACAAGTTTTTACATTACTATCAATGGCTAGCTCATCTGTAATAACCTACGCAGCGGAAATGTTAAGTAGGTACCTACTTTCTCAGTTTCCAAGCCAATATCAAAGGAATTTTGAAAGACGATAGGTTTTAAAACTTCGAAACTATTCGACGTAAAACTGTTGCGCAGTTTTATACTTACAATTATGAGTAAATTCTTGACTTCTCGAATTGTTCCATTACTTGTGACTTAAACTAAGTTGTAAAAACTCACTTTTGGGATTAACGAAACAATTTCACATTTACCGGCATTTGAAAACAAACAAATCCATCCAGTTTTTGTTTTGTTGTGACGTTGTGTGTGAGTGAAGTCAAATGTCATTTTCCTCTCTCTCTGTCAACTGTCAATGCTGTCATAACCACAGATTACAGAGAACTATTTTACCATTATTTTACACAGATATATTTTTGCTCATAGGTAACCTCAGCTTATAACAACGGAATGCAACGTGAATGCAACGTGAATGCAACCATTGTACTCAAACTCAGAACACCTCAGATTAATAACCTTTGTTCTGAGTACTCCGAGTACTGAGCCGAGTACTCAACATTCCGTCAGGATTATCATAACTCTATGGTCAAAAATTTCGTAACGATTAAGTAATATAAACTTTAAGAGTAAAATCTTTAATGAGTCTAGTTATCTAGCAGTAGTTGTTCTGAGACCTATAGACTGTCATCTAATGACGATTTTTGTTTTAATATTAATCAGAGACACAAAAATTTTTTTTTTAAATCTATGATATTAATGCTATGATGCTATCTATACTAATATTATAAAGCTGAAGAGTTTGTTTGATTGTTTGTTTGAACGCGCTAATCTCAGGAACTACTGGTTCAAATTGAAAAATTCTTTTTGTGTTGGATAGTCCATTTATTGAGGAAGGAGGAGCGAAGCATCAATTTAAAATGTTTAGAAAACGGGGGAAATTATTCATCTATACTAATAAAAAAACAAATTAATCAAATAGAAATTGCCGCGGACGAAGTCGCGGGCAACAGCTAGTATAATATAAGCTAGTTTAGTAGGTATTGAGACACCTCCTTCCTTGTGGTGCCCTGCTCAAAGTCATTGTCATTGCCAATAGTTGCAAATCTAGGTATATTGTTGGAGTACCTACCCACTTTGCGCCAATTCGCCTCGTACTCCGATATTGTTTAACAAGTACGCTACGCAATATTCAGACAGTCTTACTCAAGTCTTCTTTGGTATATTTTATCAGGTATATAATAAAGATATAAAGGGAAAACTTACTCTCGAGTAGCAATGTCAATCTTTCCTTTTTTTTATTACAATACTTTCACCCAGTATGCGGCTGAAGCTACTGCCCTGAAGGTATGTCATTTGACTCCTCAAGAACTTTTTGTCTCCAGTAAATGTTTAGGGGCAAATCACACATGGGGATTTAAGTAAAATAAAACAAGTCAGACATTTTAATGTTTATTTCTTTAAAAAAGGAACTTATCAATATAAATACAGAAGAAAGAAAAGATTTCCGTAATTTAAAACAATATTACAACCACATTTTCACAAGAAATAAATTCGAAGACATTTTCCGTTTTATTTAATTTTTTTAAATTTGAGCTGGCTGATTTCAACTTTTGTCATTTTATGATAGCAATGTCACTTAATGCCTTATTTTTAAATATTTAAAGCCTCTTTTACACTACCTACTGCGTCAAATGAAAATACACATACATACTCGAAAAGCATCTCATGATTTTCGAGCATATAAATTTTATTTTCTGGTTTGCCCATATCAGACTGCCCCGGATACAACCCCTGCATACATAATGATTTTGCCCCAGCAAGGAGTTCCGGAGTTTCGGCTTGTATTACGTTACCGTTTTTAGATTAAAAAAGCTTCCATTTTATATAGTTTTGGCACCAACTTAGGTAATTGCTATATAAAATGACAAAATAAGCATTGCCGCCTCATCGTATTATCAATTCAAAATATAATTAGAACTAAGTTTAAAAAGTCGAGACAAATAAAAAAATACTAGGAGATATTTCGTTCACTTTAGTAATGGCCAAAAATCAAAGGATTTTTAAGAAAAAAATAACAAAAAATGTGTAAATGAAGATAACAGATATAAAGGTTTAAAAACGTATTTCTGGCCATTCCTATAGGAAAATATTTATATATAAATATTATGTACAGAATTAGTTTTACTCCTTACATACACTGATGGTAAAAATGGTATTGCGCTGCCCACTATGTTGTTCATTATTGTAGAACATACTAATTTAATAAGAAGGGTTATATTAAGAAAAAGAGCAGACATACTTATCGTATGAACAACTATTGCTATGTGACCAACTGCAAGATCGTGGAAAAAAATCAGCATATATGTTGCAGTCAAATTCTTATCTACATACATATCAGTCACGTTATATATTTAGATGATATATTATTTTTTGACGATTTCTTAGTTGTTCCCGCAATAAAAGTTGTTCAAATAGATAAGTACGACACCCTTTGGACTTCGTATTCTCTTTTCATTTAACGTGTAAGTGAATTTTAATAAATTAATTTTGTAATAAAATAACTAACAGATAAATACAAATCAAAATATAATTTTAATAAATAAGAGAATTAACGTAAAATATTAACTTTTGGCGTGTACACATTTATTTGCCAATTATTTTATTACCATTTTGCCAATACAATATAAGTACATACACTTGAAAAAATAAAAAAATTGTCACAACAATAACAACGTAAATGAAAAGTATTATTCTTAAAATATATTCGTGACATATTTTGTGCTCGAAATAAACATAATCTTGAACATTTAGCTATATTGACCAACTGAGAATATGACCAAACGAAAAAAGGAAAAATAAACGGAAATTTTTTTGACATTTGGGCACTGAGTTTCGTAATCAATTGCCGAAATACCTATAATATATTTATGTCATGTACAATGTGAGCGAGTGTTGTGACGTCAGCGGGCAGCGTGGCGGCAGCAGCCTAGAAGAACTTCTTCGCTTGCGCTTCTTTCCTCTCTCTGAAAAATAATAAATAACAATAATATTATAAATAAATCGGCTGGTCTGGGAGAAAAGAAAAAACGTAGAATGTGCCAGCGGCTTCTCTTCCCGCGCAGATCATAAAAGCCGATCGAGGGAATGGGCGAAAATCTGCGGAATCATATCGTGATACTAGGTATATGTATGTATGTATAATATATAGGAACAATTCATACTGACTGATTGAACGAGCCCCACAGCAAGTTGTGAACTTGTATCGTGGGAAACCAATGTACTATAGTATATTTTATTTTTAATAGATACTTTACAGGTAAACATCTTCGACCCAGATGAATCAGAAAAAGTGTTCAATCTCAATTCTTGAACCCTTTTAAGCGATTCAGTTGCTTAAAAGATACTGGTGGTCAGAAATGTCGTTGCCTATGTCGGTGGTCAGGTATATCGCGGCCTATGTCAGTGGTCAGGGATATCGCTGCCTATGTCGGTGGTCAGGTATATCGTTGCCTATGTCGGTGGTCAGGTATATCGCTGCCTATGTCGGTGGTCAGGTATAGCGTTGCCTATGTCGGTGGTCAGGTATGTCGGCGGTGAGGTATATCGCTGACTATGTCGGTGGTCAGGTATATCGCTGCCTATGTCGGTGGTCAGGTATATCGCTGCCTATGTCGGTGGTCAGGTATATCGCTGCCTATGTCGGTGGTCAGGTATGCCGCTGACTATGTCGGTGGTCAGGTATGTCGCTGATTATGTCGGTGGTCAGGTATGTCGCTGATTATGTCGGTGGTCAGGTATATCGCTGCCTATGTCGGTGGTCAGGTATATCGCTGCCTATGTCGGTGGTCAGGTATGCCGCTGACTATGTCGGTGGTCAGTTATGTCGCTGATTATGTCGGTGGCGAGCCTGTAACAAATCGGGTCGGGTGCACATGTAGTACACTCACTTGTACATGTTGTAGAGCAGCATGAGACACAGCTGGCCCGTCAGCACCACCAGCAGCGCCGTCAGCGACACGCACGACACGGCCGGACACGCCGCCTGCGTCTGCGCACCCATCTGCGGCGCCGTGATGCTGCCACCATCATAACAATATGAGATATACACATTATAAATATATAAATAAATAAATATATTCGGACAAATCCGTGGCGCAGTGTTTAACACGCTAGCCTGCGACACGAGGGTGCCCCGGTTCGATCCCCGGTCAGGTCTAGATGGAAAATTATCTTTTTCAGATCAGTCCCATTTACGCAAACGTTCCGAACACATATTGTGTAAAAATACAAATATATTAGTTATCCGGTGTTACTTTGTGGAATCAAAGCTACGTTTACTTTGAGATAATTTACTTTGCGTGTTGCCGCCACCAGAAGGACGCACAGTAAATTATCTCAAAGTAAACGCAACAAGATCGCCTGCATCGCACCTGGCTTAAATGTGCCCATAACGCTTGCGGCATTCCCTCGCTGTATTGCGAGAGAAGAGCTTAAAGTTAGCCCTCGTTTTATAATAAGACTGGATGGTTTTATCTTCCTTAATTAAAAAGACCTGCCAACTGCGAGTCGGACTCGCGCACGAAGGGTTCCGTACCGTTATCTATAAAAACGGCAAAAAAAATAATGTCTGCTGTATGACAGCCCTTTACTATTTTATTTATTTTTAAAGTGAATATATAAATAAATGTTCTGTGAATATTTCAAGCGTCTACCTGTCGCTGTTATCAATATTGAGCAGAAACAAGAAAAAAAAAACATGTTTGTGGTATGAGAACCCCCTTAAATATTTATTTTATTCTATGTTTTAGTATATGTTGTTATAACGGCAACAGAAATACATCATCAGTGAAAATTTCCACTGTCTATCACGGTTCATGAGATACAGCCTAATGACAGACGGACAGCGGAGCGATATTAATAGGGTCCCGTTTTTACCCTTTGGGTACGGTACCCTAAAAATGCCCATGGATACCTTCCGACTCCCTCATCAGATCAGTCTAATGGTACCATAAAATTTCATTGTCATCTGACTTACACAAGTAAAATCTAACAGAAAGGATCACGTTGGTAAAAGGGGACAACGGGGGTTTATAAGAAACCCACCAGTGATTGGCTCAATACTTGTGACGCTTATGACTACCCCCCCGTTGTCACACGCACCCCCGTTGACACTTCGACGAACCCTTACCCCCCTTAAGGAGTGGTGAACTTACCGCTGCGCGACACCCGCCACGGTAGTCTTGACCTGGTTGATGGAGTCCCTCATCTCCGCCAGGAACTGAGGGTTGATGGCGCCGGCTCCTGCAGAGACATAGTCCGATAAGTCTATGCCGTAAGGTCAGGGGTGTCATCCTTAACTGCAGCGACGGGGTGCGTATTGATTGATATAATAACAAATTATATATTTTCATTTCAATAAAGTTCATAAGATATAATGTTAACTTGACATAATCATTACTGATTATATTCTTAAAAGCTATAACATTAATAAAATTTTCAATTCGAAAAGCATAAACTCATTTTTTATAACGTTTATGAATACTAAATATCACCTGTTATACAACTCATGCAGTATACATTCCAAAATGTATACCATTCAAAAAGTATAGTATTTAAAATAAATATGAATCAAAATCTATAAAATGTATACGTATTAAAAATATATAACAGAGAAAATATACCAGCTAATTAGTATAGACCCATGTCTATTTTGCGAATTTGAATTATTTCAGTAACACCAGCAAAAGGTGCATCATTCAAACAGACTATCGAATAACTAATAATAGGTAATCGATTGCATCAGTAAAGCAAACGGAAAGTAACACAAGAAGTCACTAACTTCATAGGATTACAAAAATCTATAACAAACAAAAGAATTTATTACAATATTTTATTGCATGTAAATATTAGGACAAAGTATGAAATAAATAAAAAAAATTGTGATACTTACTACTTACTACTAACTTAATATATACATATTAGTACGGATAATAATCATTGGTTTTACGAATTAATTGGTAGAAGATGAAAAAATTAAAATGGGATCAACTTGGTAGTAAAGGCTTTTAAATAAAAAAGAAATATCAAAATCGGTTCACAATTGGCGAAGATATCGTGTAACAAACACACATAAAAAAAGACATACCGTCGAATTGATAACCTCCTCTTTTTTTGAAATATATTAATATTAGAACAACGTTAGAAATAAATTTAAAAAATTGTGATCACAATTTTTCTAAATATTTTTTTAGTATACCTATTTTTTTTATTTTTTTTTCACTTATAATAGAGACTATAGCTCTAAGAAATTCACACTCGTAATATTCAGATTTTCGTTTTAATATATTGTTATCTTTTTCTTGTCTTATTAATATTTTTTGCGTTTACGAGATCGTCAGGTTGCTATTTTCGGCTAGGCGTTCTATAAAAATAAATAAGATAATTTATTAACCGGCTTCAAAATAGGGAGGAGGTTATCAATTCGACTGTATTTTTTTTTATGTATGTTTGTTACACGATATCTTCGCCAATTGTGAACCGATTTTGATATTTCTTTTTTATTTAAAAGCTTTTACTACCAAGTTGGTCCCATTTTAATTTGTTGAATATATAATGAAGAACTTTGGAGATATGCAAGAAACTCGTAAAATAAAATTGATTGAGATGCTAGGTTTTTTTTAAATTTAATTATTAGGTATATATTGAGAATCTTCTACCAATTAATTCGTATAACCAATGATTATTATCCGTACTAATATGTATATATAAAGTTTATTATACATAACAACTAATCGATGTTTTAAAGTTTATAATAATAAAACGGTATAATAAAGGTTTGATATGTTGAATGATTGTTATAATTAAAGATTTTAGTTTTTTTAAACTTATTTCTTTCGATTTTTATCTTACTTGATAATTATACTAACCAAAATTATATGTTTCGTTGATATTTATCTTAAATTATATAGATTTTGTGTTTATATGTTATATTACTTACCCGCAGCGACGTGCACACACGTTTTTCGGTAGACAAAAACATACTTAGTCAAAAATTTACCTAGTAAATTACGAATCGTACCTACAATAGAATATGTTTACTTGCATATGAATACGGCACAAAAATTGGTGTCACAGAGATTTATTTCACTCCTAAATAAATACTTTATTTTGTATATTCAATAACAAGTGATTTATGGAGCATTTTGCTTATGGTTTTTTTAGGGTTACCGATCTAATATTTTTTTCTTAGCATAACAAACATACGGGTGAAGTTAATAAAAAACGTGTAAAGAAGTAGTGTTCCCGGGGCTCGCTATACTGCCTACCCCCCGCCCCGCACTCACCCGCCTGCGCGCCGCCCGCCAGCAGCGAGTCTGACTTCCGCGCCACATCGATCACGAAGCCCCTGCCGGACACAATTACACATCTATAATTTCTATACTAATATAAAGCTGAAAAGTTTGTTTAATTATTTGAACGCACTAATCTCAGTAACTACTGGTTCAAACTGGAAAATTCTTTTTGTGTTGGATAGTCCATTTATTGAGGAAGGCTTTAGGCTATAAAACATCACGCTGCGACCAATAGGAGCGAAGCATCAATAAAAAAATGATTCTAAAAGGTGGGAAAATAATGAATCAAAATTGCCGCAGACGAAGTCGCGGGCAACAGCTAGTTAATTATATTTATAGCATTTGTGATGAAAAAATTTCGCCACAGGTAGGATTTTAACCCACGAACCTTCGATATCTGGCCCGTCGACGCTCTCAACCACTGAGCTGCCATTACTACCCACTATTTAGAAGTGTGGCATCGGCGGGCCAGATGTCGAAGGTTTGTAGTTTAAATCCTAATTGTGGCGAAAAAAGTTTTTTCATCACATAGCTATTTTCGATTTCAACACATTTTTACTTTTATACAGGTAATGATACGGCTAAAAGCAGTAAGCCTAGTGGTCATAAAGTATGGCTCCAGTAGTACAGAGAGGGTCATGCTCCTACAGTGGAGACTAAAAAGACCTGATGATGATAATGAAATAGGGAGAGTGTGATTGGTGTACACCAACGAGTAAAATAGATGCTATTGAATAAAAAATAATAATAATAAATATTTATTTTCAAACATCTGTCCATAGTGTTAGGAACAATTGGCTTACGTCTAAGGTTAGTATCATCATCATCATCATCAGGTTTTTTAGTCTCCACTGCAGGAGTACGACCCTCTCTGTACTACCGGAGCCATACTTGGCCAGAGCAGCCAGAGGACTCCTTACTTAATGATATTTATGAGGCTATAAAATGACAATATTATATCTAACCGCAATGCAAACTATTCCAGTGCATCAGCAGCGGACGGCTCCATCTAACCGCAATCATCTTCAGGATGCTATTGGAGGTATAAAATGCCGTATATAGTAAGTATATGTATACTGACTTGAGCTCGGCGATGGTGTTGATCATGAGCTGGTTGTTGGCCACCAACGTGTCCCAGTCGTGGCGGCCGACGGGCAGCGCCGGCATCTGCCACACAACATGCGGTACTCAATACTGATACGTACATTTACATTTACTACTGAATATGTATGTTTCTCAATATTAGGGATTATGTGCCTTATTTATTTATTTATTTAATGAAGATGTACAATGTGTCTTAATATTAGGGATACATACAACATACTGGGCAAAACTGTTGTAATTATAAAGACATTACGACTCGAAAAGAAGAAGGGATTATGTGTCTTAATGAAAAGATACAATGTTTCTTAACAATAGGGACTGTGTCCTAATAAAGAGGTACATTGTTTCTCAATATTAAGGTTGTCTGTATTCTAATCAAGGGTGTAATGTTTCTCAATATTAGGGACTATATGTCTGAAATGAAGAGTTACAATGGTTCTCAATATAAGGAACAATGTGTCTTCTTAATGAAAGGGTACAATGTTTCTCAATAATAGGGACTATGTCCTAATTAGGGGAACAATGTTTCTCAATATTAGGTACTATGAGTCCTAATGAAGGGAACAATGGTTCTCAATATTTAGGACTGTGTCCTAATGAAGGGTACAATGTTTCTCAATATTAGGTACTATGTGTCCTAATGAAGGGAACAATGTTTCCCAATATTAAGGACTGTGTCCTAATGAAGGGTACAATGTTTCTCAATATTAGGTAATATGTGTTCTAATCAGGGGAACAATGTTTCTCAATATTAATGAGATTTAATATTATGAGGGTCAACAATTCACGTGAGGGAGTTAAATCGTGTAGGATGTGTCATTTCACAAAGTGGTATATATCTCTTGAAGTAAGAAGGTTATAATAGTTTACTATGCGATGTAACACATCGCATAGCGGACCCCAAGATCCGGACCATCTAAGGATGCAACCGGGAACACGTGTGATGTGAGACATATACCTGCGCGGGCGGCTGTCCGGGCTGCGCCAGCGGCTGTCCCTGGGCGTGCGAGTACACGGCCGTCAGCATGGACAGCGAGTTCATCTGCTTGCCGATCACCTGCGGGGGGAGGGGGACGCACATTACTACACACAACAAGGATTATTTATGTTTTATTTTGCATTCACAATGCTATTAAATATTAAAAAAAAAATAGTACGTTTTATTTCTTAATAAAATAAGAAATAAAACATGGTGAAAAAATTTCATGCGGGCTGGACGTATAAGGGGAAATGGGATATGGTGCAGAGCGTAGGTCGTACATAGACCTAGGTCGCCGGTTCAAGTCCCGCCTGCATGAAATTTTTTCATCATATTTTATTTCTTAATTTATTAAGAAATAAAACGTACTATTTTTTTTAAATTGGTTATCTTTAAAATCGGTTGACACGAAAATTCTTCTATCATGATCAATTTCGATAAAACATATCTAAAAAATAATCGCTAGAAAACCTGCTATCAAATAAAAATAACTACATAAACGGTGCACCCGTTTAAGAGCTACGACTACACAGACACACACACATCGGTCAAAGTTATGTAGTGTGACGACACACGTCATTATTGTCCTATGTTAAAAATCCGTGTAACCCTTCAGTGTGCAACAATCATTTAGTTTACTCAACTTAGATAAAGGTTAATAATAATAATTCTTTATTCATATAAAGTTGTATACACATTTCGTTTTATGAGTAGGTTACAGATGACACAATTATATGTATGTAAACCCTGCGCTCCAAACTATATTTGGAGTTCAGTGTTGATTGGAGTCAAAGGTAATGACTAACTATGTGTTAGAATAGAATATAATAATCTTTATTTTGACATATACATCTACTTTTAACATATATACGAGTATACAGGGTTATTTGTAAAACAGTAATAATCTCGCAGCACTAGATAGCTAACATTATAAACACCGTTTGCTGACGACTACGAGTTCTGACATTGGTTTAAATTAAAATTATTTTCAAGTATTTAATATCCTGTCGTGACATTTGTAAGTCTAGGCACACGAATGGACGAAACGACGCTCGCGTGTAATGTTTCTTTGCGATGCGAGTAGACTTGTTATCATTCAACCGGAGAATTAAATTAATAATTATATTTGTATGAAGGTAAAAATTATTTATCAAACAATCATTATCATCATCAGGTCTTCTTAGTCTCCACTGCAGGAGCATGACCCTCTCTGTATTACCGGAGCCATACTTGGCCAGAGCAGACAGAGGATTTGGTCTACACTCTCCTCGCTGGCCAGACGGGTTGGAAAGGTCTCGTTGATGTTGTATCACATAATATTATTTAACAAATATTAACAGAGATTATTTTAACATTCTTTTTGCCTTTTGCAGAGGAGACGTCGGGGCCTTGGGGCCCAGATGCAAAATATTTTTTAAGGACATCACACATAACCCGTCTCATCGAGGCAACGGGGGACATTCATGCTGCTAGCTATTTTGCTCAGCGTATAAGTATCAAAAACGCTGCCAGTGTTCTTGGAACGTTGCTCGATGTGATGGGTTTGCAATTGTGTTTCATCTTTTTCTTTTGTATTATTTTAGAAATAAAAGATGCTTGTTGTACTAAAACAATACAAATAATCAGTCGTAGAACAAACGTTGTTATTCTAGTCCTACGAGGTTATAAATGTTTTTAAGGTAACCCTGTATAAACTTCTTTATCGATAATGAAGCAGATTCATTTACCCTGCACGTTACATCATACTTATAGTACCTCTCTCCTTGCGTGGGGGGGTAAAGAGCTCACCTCGTCAATCTTCTTGTTGATGTCCCGCAGCGAGTCGTGCATGGCGGCCTGTCCCTGGAAGATCTGGCGCAGCTCGCGCTGCCCGTCCGACTCGAACCAGTCCTCCATCTCGCCCTCCTTGTCGCGCACCTGCCCACAGAGCGAGACAGGTCACGTTATATACAATAAAAACCTCTTCTCTACACCTGATACGTGAAAATCTATTAATTACAATTCGATTTTGCTCGTAGCATGAATGGGTCGACTCGTCCGGGGAAGACAGAACAGACTCTCACAGAAAACCGATGTTTGAGAGCCGGAGGCCCAACCTCCCAACCCCATCAGTCCTCCCCCAATTCCTTAAAGGCCGGCAACGCTGTCACACCCTGGTGTTGCAGTTGTCCATGGGCAGCGGTCATCACTTTCACCACAGAAATGAAATTTTATGTCAAATTCTTTCACTCTTTAAGCTCCTCGACTTTGGAATGCTTTGCCCGTTGAAATTAAAAAAACTTCAACTATATTTTCTTAAAAAAGACAGGTTCACTCTCACCTTCTTGATACTTTATCTCCTTTGAACCCCCGTCAGTAATTATTTTTTCTATATTCATCATTGGTAAGTATATTGTATTTATATGTAAGTTTATGTATATATTGCATATATATGTATTTATTTACTTTGCTGTCGTTTATATATATATATGCACATTACGTACCTCGTCGGGATGCTCCTTCCTGTACTCCTCCTTCTGCTGCTCCAGCTTCTTCTGGTACTCCTGGTACTCCTGCGAGAGCTTCTGTTGTTCGTCCGTGTTGATCGGTTGGCTGCCTGCAACACGTCATGGGAACAAAGTTAAATATGTATAAGTGTTGAAAACTCCTTTTTGTTTTTTCGCATCTTGTCATTGTACTTATGTCACTTCGTTGCATCATAAATTTTGTCTTTCAATAATATATTCCTAGCTAAAAACTTCCGTTTTAATTAACCCCAACGTGGATTTTCTCTACATGGTCCTTCGAGCCGGATTAACGCGTTTTTGGCAGCTGGAAGAAATCGAAGTAAAATCACATCATTATAAAACCTATATAAAATAAGAAAACATTAACATTATAACATTTTCACCGTATAAAATCAGTTATTTAACACGGGTATATCTGACTCTTGTATCTAGCTCTAAATGTAGTTTTGATTGGATCAAATCTTTTAACTGAATTTTGAAGCAGTTAATATTACTTTTTGGCGCGATAACGTCTTATAAATCGATGAACGCCGACTGCACGTATGAAAAGTGTCACGTTCCGTGTGCAAGCGAGAGCGCGGTACAAGCGATAGAGAGACACGATCGGCCTTAGCGTTCGGCTTTCGACGCATCTCTCTCCTCCACCGATTTTTGAGACAACCATTTTTTTTATAAATCGAATGGTTATAACATTATGAATCAAACTAGCTTTTGCCCGTGGCTTCGCTCGCGTTAAGAAGTATAGAAGTTTCATACAAACTTTCATCTCTTATTTTATCCCCTTGGGGGTAGAATTGATCAAAATCCTTTATTAGCTGATGCCTACGTCATAACATCTAGCTGCATGCCAAATTTCAGCCCGATCCGTCTAGTGGTTTGCGCTGTGCGTTGATAGATCACTATGTCAGTCAGTCTGTCACCTTTGAGTTATATATATTTAGATGAAGATGATTGTACGACGCACTCGCTCGTGTAACGTTGGAGCATTGATCGTTGGTTGACCTGTCAAAATCGAGAAATTTCGCGCTCGTTTGGTTCGCGAGGATTGGCGAGCTCCGTGGCGCAGTGGTTAACACGCCAGCCTGCGACACGAGGGCCCCGGGTTGGAACCCGGTCAGGTCAAGATGGAAAATGATCCTTTTTAGATTGGCCTGGGTCTTGGATATTTATGTATATAATAATATATATGTATTTGTTATAAAACATCATCGTTGAGTTCATTACTACATCATTTCGAGTAGGTGTCACGGTCAATCGACCATGCACACCCTGGTGTCAGAGTTCTTCGGAACCGCCTCTCGGCCTCTGGTTCCACTGCTGGCACGTGGTTCCTTTAACGACTACCAGATGGCAGCCGGGACCACCGGCTTAACGTGCCTTCCGAAGCACGGAATGATGTTTATTATCAGATAATCAGGTGATTCAAGCCTGCAATGTCCTAACCAAACTGGAAACAACTAAACAAAGTATGTTACCAGTGGGAATCGAACCCACGACCCTTGGGTCAACAGGCAAACGCCTTAGCCACAGGACCACGGAGGCTACTATCGTTGAGTTACTATCGCATAACACAAATGTCGAACTTACTTTGAGGCTAGCTCAATTTGTGTGATTTGTCCCTATCGTCGTCATCGTCGTCAATGGCCGTCTCTACCTCCTCTGTTGAGAGGTGGTGAGGTGATTGGTCAGGACTTTGTCCTCTGCAGTGACTTCTTCGCTGCCCATAACTATGGGCAGGTCGTCGGGGTGGCCGTGGCGGCCTGCGGTTTTCCCTGATGTTTCCTTGGGGGTCACGGAGGGTCGACCGACGCGTCTGCGGTCCCTATATATTTATTTATTTATTTTATATATCCCCCCGTACCTTGCTGCTGCGCGGTGTGCAGCGAGGTGGTGAGCATGTGCAGTACGTCGTGGTCGTCGGCCAGCCCGCCCGTGGCGGCCGACAGCCCGAAGTGCCCGCCGCGCGGCAGCGACACGCCCTCCGCGCGGAAACACAGCTCGTAGTCCGCCTCGTTGTTCGTCATCCCTGAAACAACACGTTTTTAGGGTTCCGTAGCCAAATGGCAGTAAACGGAACCCTCGTCATATCTGTCTGTCTGTTCGTAGTATGTCACAGCGTTTTTCCGAAACTACTACTTGTTTTGGGGGTTCCCCATACTTGGAATTGAAACTCAACAATGTTGACACGTGTGACACTTCCAAAGTGGTCTTCTAAAATAAGAGAATGTAATTATAAACCTCAGGAAATCAGTAACAAAGATTCATTCAGTACAAACACCCCTTCAAGTAACATTATAAACAGGACTCATGCTATCTCGCTCATAATACTAGTACGGCGCGGCGCTACAGAACTCCAGACATGGCGCGAACGCATCAGCCAATAGCGGGCGGATATTTTCGCGCCATGCTAACATTTTATTTCTGCGCAGGTACATCGGTGTAACTTACGAAAATGTTAATACTGTACTTTTTTTTTAAAATACTGTTCTCTACATGAAATACTGAGCTAAGAATAAATAAAAATGCGGCGGCAGCACTGAGACGTTGGGTCCAACAAGTTGTTACTAGGCGACAATGTGTCAGTTGTTGCCGCATGCAGTTCGACCTTGAAATTAGGGTTTTCTGAAAGGCTTAACACCTGGTTAAGCCTTTCAGAAAACCCTAATTTCAAGGTCGAAGACGTTTAGTGTGACATCATCAACATTGACCGGTAGGTGTGCTAGGCATCAAAAAATAATTAAATAATGTCAAAATCCATGACATACAATATTAATTATGTTTCTAAAGTAGTCTGGTTCTAATCGGTTTCATGGATAAAGCATAAGGTTTCTGACTATTAAGAAGTAGACAGACCAAACATCAGTAGACCAATGAACGCACCTTGGTAACCTGCATCTAGCAAGGCTTTATACTGAACCTGGAAATGTACTTTGGTTAAAAACGCCTAGTAGCTTCGTCGATGCGCTGAACTAGTCGTCATTTCTGACTAAAATACGTGAAGTTTGTGATTTCAAATCACTCACCATTGTGGAAGTAAACTGTGAGGGTGTTGAGGTAGTACTCGATGCGTGCGCGGGTCGGGAACGGCTTGTTCCTGAAGTCTCGCAGACAACCCGACAGCAGCTGCTGGGAGCCGTCACTGGAAACCAAATATTATTAATTTAGTCGTGGCAGAGCCACGCTTCCGGCAAAATTAATTTATGCTAGTAGCATGAGTGGGCCGGCTCATCTGGGGAAGTACCATACTCTCACAGATATCGACGTTTGAGTAGAAGCTTTACCGCTTCTATGCTTCGTGTGTTGAGTGAGAGAGCTGGAGGCCCAGACTTCACCTTATTTCCTCCTCCCGACGCCTTGAAAGGCCGGCAACGCTCCTGTCACACCCTGGTGTTGCAGTTGTCCATGGGCAGCGGTGATCAATTACCATCAGGTGACTCGCTGGCTCGCTGTCATATATTATAAAAAGATACATAAAGCAACACGTCTATATCGTTTACGGGGTAGACATACCGGCAGGTTTTAAGACCAAAGCCCACATGTCAGACACATCAATTGTATGCCGTTTTTCTTCTCATTCTGACTGCAACTGAGAGCGAGCTTTCGAAATATCGCCCTCTAGGCATCTAATAATTCTTATGAATTATTAGTGGTAATTATTAGATGACTAGAGGGCGATGTTAAACAATTTGGTAATCGATTAATATTATTTTTTTAAAATTATTTTACCGTTTTATTACAAATAATATTGAACCCACTTTTAATTTGATATCGATTTACGTTAGGTGATGCTGGTGCTTTTCCCAGATGTCTAAACTCCAGTCGGTCAAGACTGCCTGTCAAGCCCTGATGTGGACATTTAAAATCCTTCTGTATGCCATACGGCTTTATTATAATACACGGCTAAATTTTGATCGTTTTGGACCCTTAAAGGGGTGACTCAGACCGTCAATATAAACAACGTTTTCTATTGGACCAATGCTGGGAACTAGAAAAAAAATTCGTCATTTCCATACAAAAGAGTTCCGCCGCCCGGCCAATTTGTATGGGAATGTCGAATTTCTTTTCGAGTTCCCAGCATTGTTCCCATAGGAAAAGTTGTTCATTTTGATGGTCTGAGTCACCCCTTTAGGGGCCAAAACGATAAAAATTTCACCGTGTATAACGTAACGAAAGAGACACAGTAAAACATAGTATCATGATTCTCCTTTCAGGGGTTGATACGGACGCAGAAATACTTTATTGATAACGGCATAGACTAAGTAAGATAGAGCTAAGTGTCACTCACCTCTTATGGTCGAAGATCTTAGTGCCATCGTTGACAACAGCCATGATATAAGGATTGTTGTGTTTGTTGTCGTTGTCGAAGGAATCGAAGATGATTCCCAGACCATTCCACCGGTCGGAGGAGCCGAACACGTCGCCGGTGTAGTCACCGCGCTGCGTTGTGTACCAGAACGCCTGTGGACAAAGGTATATTATTTTGTGTATATTAAGACATTTATCATTACATAGCATAAAACAAAGTCGCTTCCTGATGTCTTTCCGTCCCTATAAAACTACGCAACGGATTTTGATGCGGTTTTTATAATAGATAAGAGTGATTCAAGAGGAAGGTTTATATGTACATTGCACCCGAGCGAAGCCGGGGTCCGGGAAGCTAGTATAAAATAAGGCAGAAATAGAGTTTTAAATAAACGAATTTATTTTGGTATGGGGATGTAATTTTTTAAATTTTTGAGCATAAAATGATAAACTTCCAAGGTACGGAATGATATGCAGTGATCGGGAAAAATTTCAGGAAGTCCAATTAGGTCTGTGATAAAGGATAATTCACTGAACGCGCACCGTTCGTTATTATTACGTAGATATTATATACTCTTGTCCAAAGATTATGCAGCTCTCTTCATTCCGATTATTAAAGGCGTGTTCTTCTCTTATCTTAAGAGTCGGCAACGCATCAGCAGCTCCTCTGGTGTTGCAGATGTCCATGGGCGCCGGTGACCACTTCCCATCAGGTGGCTCGTCTGCTCGTTTGCCGTCAAATATACATATAAAATAAAGATGGTACTCACCAAACCGTCGGCACCGATCCTGCCCCGCCCGGTGACCTTGAACATGACGTCAACCTCCCACCAGTCAAAGTTGATGGGAGACTTGGTCCATATCGCGCCCTTCTGGCTTCTGAGAGACGGCGCGAGACGCACGCTCTCGCCCGACGCTATGGCGTCTGCGAAGAGAAAAAAAGGGAAATTTATAATAAAGTCTAAATATGAGGCCAAGTGGAGGTCCCTATAGTCTCTGCCTACCCGCACGAGAAAGAGGCGTGATTATATGTATGTATGTCTAGACAGGTAAGTGTGGCGTCAGTGGCACTGCTACCCTGTAGTTACCACTGTGTGGTAAATAGATTTGCTTAATTTCATTATTATAGTTCATGTACGTATGTGACTTTCTTTGTTCTACTATTAGAGTCCACCAGAGAGAGAGTTTTTTTAGAATTAATAGAATCGCTTCATATATTTAGTCTCGCTCAGCGCAGCTCTGGAGGAGACAGTTTAGCGAAGGAGATTGTCTGATAATAAAGATAATTTCGTGCTTCGGAAGGCACGTTAAGCCGTTGGCCCCGGCTGCCATCTGGTAGTCGTTAAAGGAACCACGTCAGAGGCCGAGAGGCTGTTCCGAAGAACTCTGACACCAGGGTGTGTATGGTCGATTGACCGTGTCACCTACTCGAAATGATGATGATGGTGAAAATGGTTACATCGTTTCATATCTTGTTACCCATCTTCTCACAGCTCATCTACCTTTACAAATCTCTGATGCACTTTTACTCTTTGCATATTGTATATATAAATGCCTGAACAGATTTGATTTAAATGTACATCTATACTAATATTATAAAGCTGAAGAGTATGTTTGTTTGTTTGAACGCGCTAATCTCAGGAACTACTGGTTGAAATTGGAAAATTCTTTTTGTGTTAGATACCTAGTCCATTTATTGAGGAAGGCTTTAGGCTATAAAACATCACGCTGCGATCAATAGAAGCGAAGCGTCAATAAAAAATGTTTTGAAAACGGGGGAAAATTATTCATCTATACTAATTAATCTTAATAACAGAAATTGCCGCGGACAAAGTCGCGGGCAACAGCTAGTATACAATATGTATAGAAAACCCTGTCCAATCCTTGAAGGGGTGATTCAACCCGTCGATATGAACAACTTTTCCTATGGGACCAATGCTGGGAACTCTACGCGTAGGGCTGGCCATCTGAACAGCCGTACATATGTTATCTACACAGCTGTTCAGAGCCACGCTGGAAGCTTATCTATCAGATAAGCTTCCACGTTGCTATGTTTATGGCCGCTATCTAATCTAACTGTATTTTGTGACAACTATTTCTGCCCCTGTTATCCTAGTACAGTCAGCCACCGATATACCTGACCCCGCCATCTACTTCAATTTTCTCTTAAAACTTAAAATAATATTAAAATGAAAATATATATTCAGAAAGATTTTAATTAAGACTTTCTGAATATTATTTTTTATGTTAATATTATTTTTAGTTTAAAACAAAATTCAAGATATAGGTAGAGGGCGGAGTCAAGTATCTCGGTGGCTGACTGTACATATACAGTCATTGGTGTACCGTTTCTCAAATTCTTTCTTTTTTATTATTGTTTTTATCAAAATCGGATCAGTAATTTTGTTAGTCGGTTTTTTGTTTTTTAACTAAAAGTACTTTAGAATTTATGTAAGCAATTTAATTGTTAATTTAAGTACTTAAGTTATTTTATTTTTTATTATTTATTGTTATAACGGCAATAGATTTTGTGAGAATTTAAGTGTCTATTTATTATTGTTCAAAAGTTACAAATGGATGGACAGCGGATGCTTAGTAAAAAGGTCCTGCTGGCACCCTCAGGGGACGGACACTTATAATATATGAGCTGGCCCGCCGCGAGTTATTTTAGTTGATTGAAGTGTAAGTAGCTTCGATCAAATATAATGGTAGATACACAGTCTCATACAAAATGAAGCCTAAATAATGTCCCTGAGCCAAAACATCACGCATATATACTAGTGATGTAACGAATGTCATATTTTGGACATTCGCGAATGCGAATGCGAATATTTACTGCCGACATTCGCGAATGCGAATGCGAATATTCAGATTTTGTTTAAATTTGGCGCCAATTCACTATGGCTTGGTGACCTTGATAGCAGTTCCGTTCGAACGAGGCGAAGCGCGTTCGATTTGATTTTTGTTTCGATTTCTCAAAGTTAATAAATAAATGTTACCAACCAAATGATAAAGAGAAGACTGATTATATGATGACGAGGTTAAATAATTTTCTTGAATTAAAACATAGTTAAGTATAGATTTTGTTTTATTATATCAAACAAACAACAAAAAAAATTAAAAATAAAAAATATTCGCAAAAACATTAGCAGTAAATTCGCGAATGCGAATGCGAATGCGAATATGCAAAAATATGCGAATATCCGCGAATGCGAATATTCGTTACATCACTAATATATACAACCAACAACAAAAACTTGCTTTCTCTTTTACTTTTGACGCGTAGTTTTTGCATATTTTCATTGTACCTTCGTCATCGCGAGACGTGTGAGTGCTAGCGCGATTTATTGAAACTGTGGACAAAACAGCTCCGAAACTAGATGAGGGCGCTGTTTTGCCGGTGCCACTTTTCGAGCGCGAATCGTGTATCTACTATTATATTTGATCGAATATAAGTAGCCCTTATAAAGTTAAGTACAACGGTTTGCGAGTTTTATGGCTTAAATCTAATCTTTGTTGGATATTACGAGAAGTAACGAAATCTACACTATAATAATTATTAAGAGACAATATTTGTGGGTTTGTATGTAATAGATAAACCTTAGAAACTACTGGTCCAATTTTGAAAAAGCTTTCTTCCGTATTAAAAGCTAATATTTGTAATTAAAAAGACAGAGCCTCGGGCGTTATGATGAGCGTGTACGGTAGAAAAGGGAATCAAAATATTGAAGGGTGGCTAGGCGCATGGCCTATGACATAGTTTCTGAGGTATCGCCTATTCCCTCGACTAGATTTTACGAATGGGTATAAATCTGGGACCGTTTATGTATTTATTTATTAACATAGGGCATACACAACAGGTAACAATCAAAATACATCCTATTTCTGAGCTAAATTGATTTTTCGCTTATGGGTTGAGCTCAATGGCCTGACCCACTATCTACTGTTACTTAGTAGTTCTTCTTTTTCTTCAGCAGCCTACTTAATCCACTGCAGGATATAGGCCTCCTCTAATGCACGCCATTCGCTTCGGTTTTGCACTTTTCTTTTACATAATGGACCGGCTGCCTTGACGATGTACTTGTATGACTTAGTACCTTTTTTATTTTTATAAATATATATTGTCCCACTGCTGGGCAAAGGTCTCCCCCATTTCCTTCCACTTGTCTCTGTCCAATGCAGTTTCAGACTAACCACATTGAAAAACGTCGAGGTCGTCGCGCCAAGGGTTTCTAGGCCTTCCCCTTCGACGTCGACCATCCTCAGGTATCCATTACTTAGTACTTACTAGGTAAGAAAACCATGCGTCAATAAAACAGTACAAATAAATAAATACGGACAAATCACACAGATTGAGCTAGCCCCAAAGTAAGTTCGAGACTTGCGTTATGGGATACTAACTCAACGATACTACATATATTTTATAACAAATACATATATAGATACACATCCAAGACCTAGGCCAATCTGAAAAAGATAATTTTCCATCTTGACCTGGCCGGGGATCGAACCCGGGCACTCTCGTGTCGCAGGCTGGCGTGTTGACCGCTGCGCCACGGAGCTAGCCATAAAGTCATAAAGGAAAACAATTCACTAAACCAGGTACCTACGACGTGTTTAAAACTCTTATTCAATAACTTTTTGATTAGCATAACAGTGAAAACATTACCGAGAAACCGTAACACAAACATACACATGAATTTAAACTCTACCACTTACAAAATAAGGTAGGAAATTGTA
This sequence comes from Elegia similella, assembly GCA_947532085.1. Taxonomy (NCBI): domain Eukaryota; kingdom Metazoa; phylum Arthropoda; class Insecta; order Lepidoptera; family Pyralidae; genus Elegia; species Elegia similella. Next base: position 303,487 of record OX383953.1, read on the forward strand.
AAACTAATATTACAAATATTCTAGACGGTAATTTGTGCTTTATGCTATTGTGTTAGAGTCGGTTTTGTTATAATAAGTGATAATTATGTCAAAGCGTTAAGCTTGCTATACAGAGAAATACATACATAGAAAGTATAATGGATATTTTTAGAATTACCGAAATTTTTTCCACACTGGCCAAATAAAATATATTAGTGTGCCAATGTTTTTAACCGACTTAAAAAAAGGAGAAGGCTATCAATTCGGTTGTATTTTTTAGGGTTCCGTACCCAAAGGGTAAAAACGGGACCCTATTAATTTCGCTCCGCTGTCCGTCTGTCTGTCTGTTCGTCTGTCACCAGACTGTATCTCACGAACCGTGATAGTTAAACAGTTGAAATTTTCACCAATGATGTATTTCTGTTGCCGCTATAACAAAAAAATACTAAAAAATAGCATAAAATAAATATTTAAGGGGGCTCCCGTACAACAAACGCGATTTTTTGCTTGTTAATGCTCGATATTGATAACGGCAATAGGTAGACGCTTGAAATATTCACAGAATATTTAGTTTTATATTTACTTTAAAATAAATAATTAAATAAAAATAAAATTAATATTAAAGGGCAATAACTTTTTTGCCGTTATTATAGATAACGCTACGGAACTTTTCGGGCGCGAGTCCGACTCGCACTTGGCCGGTTTTTTTTAAATGTTTGTTATCCCATTTGTTACCTCAGACCTCTGTCATTTATGAATTGGTTCGTGGGACCTACCCGGCACCGCGGAGCAAACTTTGAGAATGGCCGGCCTATAGTTAAAGCCGATGTGTAGCTTTCCATAGGAGACAATTTTAAAATTGGTAAGTGTATAACAAGTTGCAACCTACTTGTGGCATAGTGATGATATGTAAAAATCCATCAACTGGTTTTCGAGAAAATCAATTTAGACATATCAGCTATTTTTAACCTTTTTTGTTGAACATGCTGTAAAAATATAGTTACGTCAAGGTTCAATGACTCCTCTATTTTGTCTGTTTTATAATTTGACTATACTATAGCGATTTAGTATAGCCGTCGCTTCAAATATGGAAGCGAATTTGATAGAGCACTACTTCGATTGAACCAGAACCAGTTGTAGAGAATATTCATGAATGGATATAATTACTGTAATTATGATAATTGATGTAGTTACAGAAAAGCTATGTGGCAAGACTTACTCCGTGGGCAAGACTATTGTCTTGCCACATAGCTTTTCTGTGATACATATGTGTGCATGCGATCTACCTGTCCAATGATATTTCATTGGACAGTAGATCACATTCACACATATGTATGGAGTAAAATGAGGTTCACACATATGTGAGGTTTTACCCAAGCTCTTTTGGCGTCAGGCAGACGGCCACCCGGGATCCGGATATGTAGTAAGGTGATGTGTTAAGGGGGTATCATACCATCCTGAATGAGGACAATGTATACTCAGTCCACACACCTAGTTTTTAAGATAAACTAAAATTGTAAGTTGACGTGAATTGGAGAAAATGCGCTGTGCAGTTTGTTGCCGCTTCTTCTGCACTCCGCTTTGGAAGCGGCATTAAACTTAGCCATAAGTAAATTACTGACGTCAACAATTCTCAGTTGAAAATATATGACAATTAATAAGTGTCCAAATGACCTATATTAAATAAACGTTTTTGAATTTGAATTTTGAATCGCATCCTTAAACGGATATGATGAGAGGGACGCCGCTGTACGTTAGACACGATACGAGATATCTCCAATCGTATCGCACGTATAGCGGCGTCCCTCTCATCGGATCCTAAATTCAGAATGGTTTAATAGGCGCTTTATTGTTGCAGAAATAAAATTATATTGAAAGAACTCATATTTTTTTAGTTTTATACCATTTTCTTGACATTTTGTAATCTATTAGGGATTTTTATTCCGAGATTTCAGTATAGATAATTTGTCATACTTATAAGACAAATGCTAAAAATCTTCTTTGTGTGAATAATGATTTCCTTAACACGGTACTTCACGAAATTGTGGAAATCACTAGTTCTATGCGCTGAATAAATTAAATACATCAAAAGTATTTGTATAATTTAGGTCGACCCTTGAACAAGATCGCCCCCTTGTTGGAATTTGAAACTGATACATGTGGAATTTTAAAACGATATATATATGTATGTGTTATGATATCTAAAAACATTTTTCTTCGAAAAGTTTTTATATGTTACATCTAGTCTAAAACAATAATTCTCACATGACAATATTTATATTTACATGTCGGAGGTCGCCGCTTTTCTTATTTTTTATAAAAATATTAAGACTTTTCATCTTTTTACATCATCGCGTAATGGTTTTGCATGCGCATGCGCATCCTAATGCATTGCGCAGTCGCGACGTTTTTAAGTACCTACTAATGGATATTCTATAACCTTGATATTTTTACAATAAAGTGTTTTCATTATGACACAAATTCCTGAATCAGTCATATCATGATTGTTGTGCAATACCCACTACCACACTGACCTTTTGTAAAGTTATTTATAACTACTGATAATGTCAATGTTATGAAAACACCAAACGGTATATTTTCCTGAACCAGCTGAACCAGCCCCCGTAGCATGGCACATGGCACACGCGACAACGTTTATCGAATACCGCCATCCTGTTTTCTGTAATAGCCGAACTAATAGCAACCATCGTGGAAGGTCCAACACTACTCGGCAGGAATCGACACACGTGTCCCTGCTCTAATTTTGATTTGATTTCGACAGTCGGTCGCAAGTGTGTGTATAATCCATACACTCCTGTAAAATTATATGTATAATACAGGTTTTTAAACGAACTGGACTTTCTATTTAAAGAGCAGGATGGGTATATACATATAGTTTATTGCGCGATATAAACGGCGTCACATCGCCATGGAGCAGTTAAGTAAATGTGCGACTGGTGCTGTCCAATCTATGGGTCATCTCTTGGTGTCCTCAAAACGCCTAACTTCTTGCTCTCAACAAGATCTGAATGAGGCAATCGAACAGGCAATTACGGTAGCAATGCACTGGTCGAAACATATTTAATGTGAACACAAAGGCATTTTACGACTCGATAGAAGAAGTAAATTATTTATGTAAGAAAAATCACACAGGACCAAGGGCCAGTGACTTTTTGACTACCAACAATCAGTATTCGAGGCAGGTCATATATATATATTATACTAGCTTTCGCCCGCGGCTCCGCCCGCGTCAATGTCGATCCCTCGGGATTGGTACTTTATTCCCGGGATAAAAGGTAGCCTATGTCCTTCTCTGTACTCCAGAGAACTTGTATGCAAAATTTCATGATGATCAGTTCAGTAGTTACGGCGTGAAAGCGTAACAAACAAACAAACAAACAAACTCACTTTCGCATTTATAATATTAGTAAGGATTAAAAGTGCATCCTATCACAAAAACATGGCGATTAATAATGATTTGGAAAAAAAAAAACAATTTTTTAAATTTTGTGCTTTCAACTCACAATTATGTTTGGGAAGCTGTTGAAATCAAGAAGTTTAAGAGTTTCAACAGAGAAGACAGATACAAACTATCTAACCAATGGAGTCCAGTGATTGCCAAAATTAAATTGCGTCTTAGGAGTCCAACATAAAGTCAGACACTGTTAGTGTAGTGTGCAGTGGGGTTATAAATAAAACCACTTTATATGGGGAGTGAAATTATAAGTGAAACTGAGTCCACCACCACAGGATGACACTGCTGGATTCCAGACTCTAACTTGATTGAAACATTAACAGACACAATTAATAAAGAGGTTTGTGCTAAGTCCCCTTTATATAAATAATTATAAAAATACTTGATTTGTTAACTTTTTAAACAGCTTATGTAAATATGCGTGATTTTGTACGTATAAACTATATTACAATCCTGGAATCAGAATCTCTAATTGAATATAGAATTGTAAGAAAAAAAGGTAAAAACGAAAAAATTGCTGATCAGATGGGCAAATTTCTATGTAATGTCAAAATTATTTTTTCGTATTTTACTTTTTTTCTTCTAGTTCATAGGTACAAAATCACACTAAACATAAAGATTTTAAAAGCCCCTTGGCTTTTAAAAATTAACCAAATGCTTTTTTGCTTAGTAGTTTTTTTTTATCATAGTGTACCATATTTCTTTTCTAAAGTTCTTAATTTCTTCTAATAAATTCTTGAGAGTTAAATTTGATCCACTTCCTGGTTACCGATTAAGCTGAAATTTTGCATACATGTGTAAATCGGATGACAATAAAATATAATCTTGCACTGGTGTGATGATGGAGTCGGAAGGTGGCCATAGGAACTATTAAACTAAATAAATAAAACAAGGTACATTTGATTTGTCTTTGAAAACACTTTACAGTGTGGATTTGTTTATAATAAAAGCTTGTCACAAAAAATATGTTTGCAATAAAACTTGTTTATGCTATTATATTTTAACAGTAATAGTCATGTTAATTGATAAAATTAACAGAACATTAAGTAAATAAATTGGTAATTAATTAGAAACCAATCAGATAGCAATTAAAAACGCGTTTAAGAAAAAAATTACATTACTTTTAAATATTTTTTTATGTAGACAGAGGGTAATAAATCAATTTATTTTGGCAAATCACAGTTTCAGCAATTTCAACCGTGTCGTGCCGTCGTGGAACCAAAAAACACGCTTTTGATAAGTTTCTTTCATCTCTTTCTAACACGTGGACATTCCCATACACGCGTCCCTTTCCCACTTGACACTTTTCACTGACGTGTCGCTGTCAAACGCAGGATCGAAACAACAAAGACAGTTTTTGCCATTTTTTTCTATTTTTATAACATAAATTACACGTTTTGGGCACTAAAATTATCATATTTGCCTTTTATTGCCTATATAGAGCGAAAATCGACTTAATTACGGCGAAATATAAGAGAAAAAGGGATATACTCACTGCCTCCGTACTCCCAAAAAGGAACCGATCCATCTTTTTGTGCTAAATACGGCGGCTTGAAAGAATATTTGTATTCGAACCGTCTATGCACAGTCTGTGTGTTAGCACCCACAAATATACATATTAATATTGAAAACACTAATAAATTCAATTTTATTGAAGACATCTCGACGGACAACTTCATCGCTCACGTCAAAAAAATGTTGACGGCGAGTCAGAGTTGCCACATCGCTTCAATCGTAAAATCATCTGTCACAGTAAAATCGATTTAAAATATTGTGATTTAATCGATATTATTACGAAGATATTAATCTAAAATTATATTTTAGTCCATATACTTATATGGACTAAAATATGGTAGGTGACAGATCAAAATGGAGGGAACTGACATACTATGCCGACCCCACATAAAAAGTGGGATAAGGTAAGGGAAGAAGAAGTCCATATACTTATAAATGGGTTTAGTTATCACGTATATAAATAATATTAAGTGTGTAGGTAGATTTTTAAATGCCATAAGTAAATTTTTGACGTCAACAATTGTTGAGAAGTGAAATATGACAATTAATAAGTGTTCAAAGAAACCTATATTGATAAACATTTTGAATTTGAATTTATTTAAATACACTATGTGTAATGTAAATACATTTATGACATGATAACGCCTTTAAATCGATGAACGCTGGCTACACGCATGAAATAGTGTCACGTTCCGCGTGCAAGTGAGAGTGCGGAACAAGTGATAGAGAGACAGGTACGATTGGCCTAAGGATTCGAATTCTGACGCATCTACCGTTCTTCCACAGTTGTCACGTACAATTATTATCGACCGTGAACTGACTTTACAGACAACTCTCTATATCTCTCGCTATATTTATGTCTGTATTTTGGTGCACAACTCGCGGCGGAAAATACTTAAGCTTTATTAATAACTAGCTGTTGCCCGCGGCTCCGCCCGCGTTAGTGTCGATCCCTCGGGAACAGTAGAATTTCCCGGAATCAAACATACCCTATGTCCTTCCTCAGGCCTCACACCTCCATACCAAATTTCATCCAAATCAGTTCAATGGTTGAAGCGTAAAAAAACGACAGACAGAGTTACTTTCGCATTTATAATATTAGTAGTAGTATGGAAGTATGGATATTATTTATACTTCTAAGTCCAGGAATGAGAAAATTTCCATAAAACCTTTACCCTCCCATTTTACCCCTTTAGGGGCGAATTTTGTCCATTTCACCCACATATATCTTTTTTAATTGTAATCGAGAACAAACCTATTTATTTTCATACTTCATAGTCCAGAAATGAGAAAATTTCCAATTTCCAAACAAACTTTACCCCCCTTCTGGGGGATTTTTTTCCAGTTGACCTACACAGATCTTTTTCAATTGTAATCGTGAATTTATTTATCTACTTTCATACTTCTAAGCCTAGAAATAAGTAAATTCCTATACAATCTCTACCCCGCTATTTTACCCCTCCAGGGGAAAATATCGTCCATTTTACCTACACAGATATTTTTAATAGTAACCTAGAATTCATACGTCTAAGTCCAAAAATGAGAAAATTCCATATAAATTTTACCCCTTCAGAAGTTAAATTTCTTATAAATCCTTTCTTAGCGCACACTCACATCATTAAAAGAACCCCTGTACCAAATTTCAAGTTTCTAGGCGCAGCAGTTTCGGTTGGTTTGCCGTTTGCCCGCGGCTACGCCGGCCGCCGCCGTTAGTGTCCATCCCTCAGGAACAGTTTGGACCCTTAAAGGGGTGACTCAGGTCATCAATAAGAACAACTTTTTCTATGGGACCAATGCTAGGAACTAAAAAAAAAAATTCGTCATTTCCATTAAAAAAAAGAGTCCCGCCGCCCGGCCAGTTTGTATGGGAATGTCGAATTTTTTTTTGAGTTCCCAGCATTGTTCCCGTAGGAAAAGTTGTTCATTTTGATGGTCTGAGTCACCCTTTTATAGGTTTAAAACGATAAAAAATTCACCGTGTATATTTGCAGGCAAACTAATGCTTTGAGTTCATTCAAATGACGATAACTTTTTTTTTAATGAACCGATTTTGATGAAGCAAACTTTAGATGTTTTGCTGAGTTAAAACAAAGCAATTGGTGAAAGTTTGAAGTAAATCGGTTCAGTATTTTCGGAGATAATCGTGATCATACATACAGACAGACAGACAGACAGACAGACAGACAGACAGACAGACAAGAAATTCAAATAATTTTTTTTTGCTTTCTATTATTCTTTTTAAGTGTCCCTCTATCCATTTCAGTCAAAAATTCTAAATGTACAGACAAAATATTTTTACTGTTTTATTATATGTATAGATAATTGCAATTGACAATTATTACGTAAACAATTAGTATTGATGATAGTCTCACTCCAGCCCCTTTGACCGCGAACGTCGGATAAATCCGACATACATTTTCTATGAAAATCCTTTCTAATCTAATATTATAAATGCGAAAGTGAGTTTGTTACTGAACCAATCCTCATGAAATTTTGCATACACGTTATCTGGGGTACTGAGAAGAATATAGGGTACATTTTGTTCCGGGAAAAATTACTGTTCCCGAGGGATCGACATTGACGCGGGCGGAGCCGCGGGCGAAAGCTAGTTATCTATAAAAAAAAATTGATATGAGATTGGCTTAGATTGATAAACTTGTGTGTCAAAGGTAGCATATTTTTTTAAAACATGCCACTATTCATAAAAATTGGTTGTTTGTTAAGTCAGTTTACGGTCGATAATTGTACGTGCTGGTGGAAGAGAAATAGATGCGTCATAAGCCGAACGCTTAGACCGATCGTTTCTCTATTCATTGTACCGCGCTCTCGCTTGCACTTTTTCGTGCGTGCAGCATTCATCGATTTCTAAGACGTGATCACGTCAAAAATGCAACATTGATGTCGTTTTCGAAATATTTTGGGTGTAGCTCATTACTTTTCATACAAACCCCACTTTTTGCGTCGGTGATTTTTACCCCTTAGAACCTGCCCTACTAAGTCCAGGCCCCTGTCCCTGGATCCAGGGCTGAATAGATCACGGAAATTAATTCAAGTTTAGATAGTATTTCCAGTACTGAGGCCTTATTAGTTTACCTATACTTAATTTGTTTTTTCTAAAGTCGGATTTAAGCGTAAAAAAAAGAATTTACGAAGATACATTTAATTTTGTAGCTGACGAAAAAGCGTAAGAAAATGTGTTCTTATCTTAGGGACCGTACTCCTTGTTTAAATAATTATAAGATGCCATTAACCTTATATCGATTATATATGGTGTAATGTCATCGATAAAGAAATTTATATCTTTTATGACATGGCAATAATAACACATTCCAATCTACGCATTTAGGTAGGTCTCGATTTATTTTTAAAATACATCTCTTTAATACGTTTATGTAGTATCCTTTTAAACCTAGTTTGTGTTAGTAATACCTAAGTATCCAACTTATTAATGTATTTATTTACTTCTTACAGCTATAATTACAGGATTTGATACCTAACTTGTAGGTAGCAACCCGATTTTTTTTTATTGCTTTATGTAAATTTATATTATATTATTTGACATTTTATATGAATTTTATAGCATTATTTCTATTTTCAATCAACTGAATAATTTATTAATATTATTGTATGTCCATGCCGGGCACAGTGATACTCACATTGTTAAATTAATCGCGTCAATGTCAATCCCTCGGGAATAGTACTTTTTCCCGGGATAAAAGGTAGCCGATAGTAGGAAAACTAGTTATCTATACATAAAAACAGCAAAAAAATCATGTCTGTTCTAAGGGATTTCATTATTTATTCTTAAGTGAATAATATAATTCAATACATGGACGTAAAAAATAGGTACCTACGATAATCTTTTTTATACGTCCATGACTCAATATTACATAGGTATTTATTTTATTTTGTTTTTTATTCCTTGTTGTAGTGGGAACAGAAATACATTCTGTGAAAATTTTAACTATCACGGTGATAAACAGCCTGGTGTCAGACGGACATACAAACATACAGATGGACGGACAGCGGTCCCATATTAATAGGATCCCGTTTTTATCCTTCCGGTACGGAACCTTAAAAATAATAGTGACCGCGAAAGCTTGAAATCTTTAAGTCAGCTTCAGTATTTTCTTATAAAACACAAAATAATTTTGCCTAAAGGTTTTCAATCTCAGCTTAATCATAAAGGGATAGGTATGAGTAAAATAATCTTAGAAATGTATGAGGTAAACATTTTATTTAATTATCAGACTTTTCAAACGGGTAGTAGGGGTGGTCAAGCCACTTCAGCTGCGGGATGGTCCTGTACCCCTTGTCGTAGTTCTTTAGTAACTCCTTCTCTTCTTGGGTCAAGGTGAAGTCGAATACATCGATGTTTTGCTCGATTCGGGACTTTGTCAGCGATTTTGGGATGGGAATGACTCCAAGTTCCACCTGGAACATTGGAACGGTAATGAAAATCGAAACGAGTGACTCGTTTATCTCAGCGTGGGTACACGGCCGCATCTACAGCTGTGGTGCGTTGGTGTCTGGGTTCTGTTTTGAAGCGTACCATATGATTTACAATTTTCTTCAACCAGCCGGCTGGCGCTAGTGTATCTCCAGAACCGCAAACAAATGAGGAACTTGTAAAAATTAAGTCCTTCAATGTCCCCAGGCTGAGGGCATCTATAGCCCAGTTCAAATTCAACTCTCTGTCCTTAACATAAGGTTCAAAACAAATGGAAAATCTATACAATAGGTAAAGAAAGCACTGTCCGATCCTTGAAGGGGTGATTCAGCCCGTCGATATGAACAACTTTTCCTATGGGATCAAAGCTGGAAACGCGTGAAGCAGGCAAGCTAGTAAAATAACTAAATCTTACCAAATATCTCAATGCAATTTGAGGCACAGTGTTGTTGTACTTCTGCGCTATCTCCACCAGCTTCGGTTCGTCTATCCTGGGAGGGGGCGCGTCGGGCTTGGCCTTGCTCGGGAAGAGGGAGCCGAATGGCGTGTAGCCCATCACGACGATGCTCTTCTCCCGGCAGTACGAGAGGAGGGACGGTTGTTGGAGGTTCAGGTTTATCTACAGTAAGAGAAATATTTAAAATGTATGTATGTAAAAACTGCCTCAGTGGTCCGGTGGTTAGGGCGTTTGCCTGTAGACCCGGGGGTCGTGGGTTCGATTCCCACGGGAAGCATACTTTGTTTAGTTGTTTCCAGTTTGGTTAGGACATTTTAATTATATAACATAATTAAGATGTTTCCGTGTTTCGGAAGGCACGTTAAGCAGTTGGTCCCGGCTGGTAGTCATTATAGGAACCACGTCAGAGGCCGAGAGGCGGTTCCGAAAAACTCTGACACCAGGGTGTGCATGGTCGATTGACCGTGTCACCTACACGAAATGATGATGAATGTATGTATTTCACCGTAACCTATTTTTCATTGCTTTCAGTGTTCTATGAAATCTTTCTATAATTACATTTGTCTGAGGATGCACTGGAAAGGCATCCTCAGGACGTTTTGCTATTGAAAGTTAAAGCGTTTATACAGAAAATAGGCCTTTGCAGGCAGCATACGTCAAATTATTTAGTAATGTTTATATAATTAATGAATGTGCATAAGCTACAGACTACTAGCGTTTCGGAACCGACCACTGCAGAGAAGAAACGCCAAAAGAAACTCTTTTCAACAGGTATTGGTCGCCTACTCGCCTGAAGGACTTGTTTATTTGATAAATATTTTTATTTTTTTCTTTTTTGTCATTTTATGTAATGTATACAATTTTTTTTTTATTTATTTTTTATTTATTTATTTATTTCATAACTTAGTCTATCTTAACAGTTAACCACCAATACGATAAACAAGTACCCTAATTAATATTATTATAATTGTTATTATATTGTAAGACAACACAAATAATGCTGTTCTTGTGAACTCGCTCAAGGAACAGGAAAAAAGGTCTAAGCTCTCTGCCATTAGGTTGAGAGTGCGCAGCGCTCGCGTGAGCGGCGCGCGGCGCTGTAACTCTGTGCGGGCAGCCGGCACCGATAGCAGCAGTGGCCGGCGGCGGCGGCCTACATACCCATCGGGGACACATAACCTCACCTGGGCAAGGAAACTGGGATTGTGGGTTCTTCCGCGGAGCAATTTAAACATATACAATGCCAGTGCTAAGTCTCTACGCACCCGCAACTCAGTGTATCCCACCATACCGAGTACAAATAAGGAAGGATACATTAGCGGATAAAACGGATAGACGCCGTAAAGTCTCATGTATAAATATCTGGCAAATTTATTCTGAATGCGCTCCAACATGAGCATATATTTAGCTTCATGTGGAGCCCATATGACTGCATTGCCTTCCAGGTGGCTTCTTACCAATGCATTGTATAAAGAAACGATAACTTTAATATTAGTGAAGCCATGCACCCTACGTAATACTAAACCTAGGTTTCTGTAAGCCTTTTTCACAATCATACTAATATGCTTCTTGAATGAAAGTTCTGAAGTAAAGTGGACTCCTAAATCTTTCACTTCTGTCACTCTTTTCATGGCCACCTTCTGTACGACATACTCATAGTGTATAGGCCTATGCTTTTTTGTGAACGAAATGGCGACACATTTGGACGTGTTAAATTGGAGTCTGTTCTTGAGCCCATAGGACTATACTATCAATGTCCTCCTGCAATCGATTACAGTCTTCCACCGTGTTTATTCGTACAGATAACTTCAGATCATCCGCAAATAATAGACAATTTGAATGTCTGGTGAATTTGGGTAAATCATTAATCATAATGAGGAATTCAATGGGACCGATATTACTGCCCTGGCTTACCCCTGATCGAACGAAATATGGCATTGATCGGCATCCTGCATACTCCACATACTGCTGTCTATCCCTCATATAGCTGGCCAAGAACGTTAACAAGTGTGGAGTGCATCCTGCGACTGCCAGCTTTACAAGCAGTACGTCATTATCGACCAGGTCGAAGGCTTTCCGGAAGTCAAAATACGCGGCATCCACCTGCCCCCCGTCGTCTACAGCTGGAATAATTTGGTACATGTGATTCAGCAGGTTAGACGTGGTGCTGCGACCTGGCCGAAATCCATGCTGTGCATCACAAAGCTGTGTGCTCACCTGTTCGAAAATGCACTTTTGAATTGTTGAGTCGAATACTTTGGCGGGTGTAGACAATACTGCCACTGGTCTAAAATTGTCTATGTTGCGACTTGTGCCGCCCTTTGGCACTGGTATTACGCGTGTCAATTTCCAGGCTTCCGGAAATATTGCCAGGTGCAGACATTTGTTAAATATGTGCAACAATGGTTGAGCCAAAACCGCTCGACAGTCCCTAAACAGGAACGCCGGAATTCCATCTGGTCCCGCCGACCGTTTTGGTTTGAGCCTGGCTAATGCCTGGACAACATCAGTCAGCTGTAACTCGTCCACATGTATACGTGCAGACGCATTCGCATTACCCGCCTCCGCGACTGCAGCTTTTACGCTCAGCTCAGGTTGAACCGTATTATAAACTGACTGAAAATAGTTAGCGAATTCCGAGCAACATTCGTTTTCTGATATTTCTAAATCGTTATTAAAAATCTTTTTTGATGATCTTGTATCTTTTTTGGAATTGATATAGTTCCAAAAAGATTTTGGGTCCTCAGCCAAACGATTCTGAAGTCGGTCACGATGTTGATTTTCCGCAATTTCAATCATATTCTTTACACCAGTCCTACATCGAGCAAAATTATCGTAATCAACTTGTGACCTACTCTGTTTATACCGCTTGTGAAGGAAGGCTTTGTATTTAATGTTACGAATTAACTCAGCCGTGTACCATTCAGGGTAATTGTACCTAGAATTTACAGGCTTTCGCTGTTTAATAGGAATACAATCGTAAAATATGCTATATAAAGTGTTATAAAATGAATCTAAAATTTTATCAATATTTTGTAGAAATAAAGGGCTCCAATCTATGGCAGCAATTCGCGCATATAACATGGGAAAGTTAGCTTTATTAAAATTCCACTGTACCTGCGACAGTTCCGGTATAGAACTACTGTTACTTTGAAGTGGTTCCCCCGCCGTTGCCGCGCCACCGCCTGTCACCGCCAGCGATACCTCCAGAGGGGGATGCTGTGCGTCCACCGGTACCAAAACCTCTTTCGCAAGGCACACCTTAACATCTTCTAACGACGATAACACTAATTCTAATTGACGACCGTTACAGTTAGCTACCTTATTTCTTTGAGCGAATCCACAATACGTTACGAAGTATTCATAGTAATTAACAATATAATCGGAACACGAATGTAAATTAAAATCGCCTAAAACTACCACTTCATTGTACTTAACACTAATTTGTTCTAATATTTTGAATAACAACATATACTCATTCTCAATTCCGTGCGGCGGAATGTACACAACACCACGTAAACATTAAAATCTATCGCGTGAATATACTTTAACACAAGTTATCTCAAATGTGTGTTCATTGAAGTTTACATTGCCCGTATAGGTACCCTCCTCAACTCGAAGCGTGGCGCGGCCACGAGAAGTGTACCGCCTTGTTTTCGCCCGTCGGTTCTATCGCAACGCACTATCTTGTATCCGGGCGGAACCAACTCTCCATCGTGAATTGAACTGCAACATCCTGTCTCGGTTATTGCAAATAAATCTACATTTAAAGATACTATCCCTGCAAAGAATTTATCCAATTTGGTCCTGAGACCTCTTACGTTTTGATAATAAATCTCTAAAGTCTTACGACGATTTTCGTGAGTTATTGTTTCGAAAAAATATCCACTCACAAAATTCAACATTCACTGGCCAGATGTTTTCATTATATACATGACTTTTTGGGTCATATTTTGTTAGCAATTGAGCGGGCAATGATTATATTACTTACGTCTGCGATAGTTATTTGATTAGCATGTTTGGTGGCTGTGTTTTTTACCTCAACTTGAAGAACTGAAGGGATTTCAAGCCCATTCTCGACGAGCCTGTCCATCTGCTTTATATTGAAGTTGGAGACGCCGATGGACCGCGCCAGGCCGAGCTGCTTGGCTTCCACCATACCGCGCCAGGTCTCCACGTAGTCTGTGAAGTCGTAGGTCATGTTGTTCTGAAAGTTTATACATTACGCATATTATTTCCTCAATAATATCAAATATAAATGGTATTTACAATATACTTAATCCCTGCAAAATATTATTTAGCATCTAAGCATGTTTGTGTAACTGTTATACAGAAATAATACTTCTGAACTTCAAACATAGTATCATATATTTTTTCCCTTGCCGGGTAGACAGAGCCTAGGTCTATAAGACCTCGGCCACATTTAGCATGTTGGAGAGCGTGTAGATGAAAAACGGAATCAAAATATAGTGACGGGTTGCTAGCCGCATCGCCTATTGCCCATTCTCTCGATCGGCTTTTACGATCTGCGCGGGAAGAGAAGAAGCTGGCACAATCGAGGTTACGTTTTTCTTTTCCCCCAGACCAGCATGGAAGAGCTTCTGAACTTCATGCTAAGTCAATGATTCAAATCATCATGAGGGTGCAAATCAAAGCAATTGCCCTGCATCCCCTTGGTGGATTAACTAATAATAAGTCTTTTTTTCAATTTTGGTATTCAATTTTGTCTATGTCCAGCGATCAGGTGCCTCGCAACCCTGGATTAAGCATCGTTACCCCAAGAACAGAGATAGAATCTGGGGAACTTGTCATTTAACGCCTATCCAGATGTGAACTACTTACGAATTGTCCAACGGGCCAGTGAATCAAGTAGAGGTCCACATACTCCAGGTTGAGCTTAGCGAGCGACTCCCGCAGAGCAGGCACCACCGACTCCCGCGCATGATGGTCGTTCCAAAGCTGAAATGTTAGAAAGAATTATTATTATATTTTTTTACTACTGCATGTCTTCTCTTTCTTCATCTTATGTCACTAAAAAGTTAACCCCTCTGTTCAATTTTGGTTGACTGGAAGAAGTCTCATTTTGGATTATGAAATGAAATAAAATGAAAAAATATTTATTGTAGAAACTCAAACAAAATAAAAAATACAATTACAACATATAAAAATACAACTAATAAAAGTGTACTACAATAGGTGATGGCTCAGTGTTACGCTGGACACATTTGTGATCAATCCAATGCGCCTAATAATGATAATAATTAATAAATAAAGATAATAATAATAATAGGTAACAAATAGTGGTAATATTAATCTGTTAAATATTATGGAACCAGTCATTTCCTTTCTGTTAATTTTTGATTGACTGGATGGAATAAGTCCCATTTTGGTTTATGGAACCAGTCATTTCCTTTCGCCAGCGGTTCCGCTCTTGTGAATATTATCTAGGGAACAGTATCTTTTCCCGGGATGAAAGAAATAGAAAATATATGTCCCTGGGTGTCAAACTATGAGTACATATCGTCTCCTGATCTACATTTAAATTAGTTCAGTGGTTGAATCGTGATCAGGAAAAATGACAGATAGCATGGATATAAATAAATATATACGGACAAATCACACAGACTGAGCTAGCCCCAAGGTAAGTTCGAGACTTGTGTTATGGGATACTCAACGATACTATATTTTATAACAAATACATCAAATACATATATAGATAAACATCCAAGACCCAGGCCAATCTGAAAAAGATCATTTTCCATCTTGACCTGGCCGGGGATCGAACCTGGGTACTCCGTGTCGCAGGCTGGCGTGTTAACCACTGCGCCACGGAGCTGTCAGATATTGTCTGTCTGATATTGTTTTTATCCATACAGTTTGTCCTAGCTATTGCTTCTTACTCATTTATGCAAGGTAATTATTTTAATTCTCGTGTTTTTTTGCAAATTATTGAGACTTTATAAAAATCTATACTTCATTTTGTAAAGATCATCTCTTTTCACTACTTTCCTTTTCTTCTTGACTTTTCCTCTCCCTTAGTTCTAGTCTTCAATCTTATACGAGAAGGCGTATTGGTATTTTTCATGGTGCAGCCGCCTCCCCCCCCCCCCCCCCCTCCCCTAGCCAGCAAGCTTCTTTAGAAGACCCTGTATTTTAAATAGGTATTAATATAGTTTACAGCAATCATTGATTATTTCCCTACCTTCGTAGTAATGAACAAGTCTTCTCTCTTCACTCCTTCTCCAATCTTCTTATTGACCCCCCTGCCAACCTGGTCTTCAACCTTGTATGCGAAGGCGCTGTCTATATGCCGGTAGCCAGCGTCGATAGCCCAGGCGACGGCGTCCTCCACCTCGTGGGAAGTCGGCTCGATACGGCCATGTAGAAAAAATGTTTTATTAGAACATCAGTTACTTTAGTAGTGTCCTTAGAGGACGTAACTTAAATGTTTGTTTACTATATTCAGGCTGCTAGGTGATCTTTATTCAGCATAAGTGTATACTACAGCTAGCATCAACGGCCCAGCTATACTATACTATAGCTAACACCAACATGCAATCTTTCATTTGCTGCTGTAGTGGGCCAACATCACAGACAATATTGTCAGTGGCCACCACTCTGAGTCGTATAGTACGACAGGACTTATTATAGTGGTACCTTAGTACTTAATGTCACTTATGCTTAAAGAATATTAAGCATAAGTGACATTCTAGCATAGTTACTGTGTTAGTTTCTTTCGGCGTATTCTTCTCAGCAGTGGTCATTCCGAAACGCTAGTAGTTTTTCGATTTTACAAACATAAAAGAAAGAAAAATAAACAACGGAAACATATGACGATAAAAAAGCGATACATGTATCCTACTTTGAATAAAAATTATTAATTTTCACTTTCATTTTCAGCTACCTTTTACACAAGAAAAAACGGAAGTTTAGTACCTTGGTGTTGTTCCCGAGCCACGTCCCGAGCGCCAAGGCTGGGATCTCCCTGCCATCCCGCAGCTTCAGCTTGGGCACTGTCCCCGCTCCATGCTGGAACGAACCATTTGAGTATATGGGTATCTCTTGGATAGGCATGTAACATCCTCGTCTTCGTCGTCACTTACCATCAGGTGAGATGGGAGACAAATGCCTAATCCAACATTTAGTAAAAAAAAAAAGAGTACGACCTGTATGCAAATCGTCATCATTATTTCAACCTGCAAGAAGTCTACTGCTGGACATAGGGCTTCCCCAAAAATTTCCATTATTACCGGTTTGTAGTGGCCGGCATCCAGCGGTAGTAATATATGAAATTGACAAGCAGGGCTGTCTTTACCAAGGGGTACGGCGAAACGGGGCGCAGAAAAGGTCAATATTCTCCCCCTTTTCCCCGCTGAAAGTACCCCACCCCCACCCTTCCCTCATCAAGTTGTAACAAGATTTTTCACCCGGGCGCCCAATTCGTTTAAGACGGGCCTGTTAAGAAGTTTTTTCATTGTAAATTAAAAACTGTGCGATTAGTTTTTTGTCAATAATAAACTCGTGTTCAACATGCACTACAAAAAATCTCCATCCATTTTGATAATAAACAAAAAATACTTACAGCAAAAACAGCACACAACACCACCAATTTCACAAGCATATCCGCCACGTCACTGCCGCATTGGCAGACTGATATCACTTGACCTGAGTGTACATCTACACATAATACAACACACTCGCCTAACACGACTGGTCAAACCCGTTGGGTAATTAAGATGTCCTCTATTGGATAAGCTATGCTATAAGTTAAGTTTGGTTGTGAGAAGCGGAGGCTCTTATTACATTAATAATCACCGTATTTTATCTATGTCCAGCAGTGGACTTCTTGCGGCTGATATGATGATGATGATGATATCATGCGTAATGGTTTACGCTTGTAATATTACTCGCACAGAGTACGGATGTGGTGAGTCTCGCTCGAGTATCGCTTCCTCGTGGGCGCCAGGGTTTATACGGTTTATCTTTTCGATCTTCTATTCGTCGCTATCTTCACGGTTTTATCTTACTTACATCCAACTTTAATTAGGTATTTCCATAAACGTTTTTAGGGCACCGTACCTCAAAAATAAAAAAAATATCACTTATAGGATCACTTTGTTGTCTTCCGTCTGTCCTTTTTCTCAGGAACGCGAGGAGGTATAAAGCTGAAATTCATATCAAATACTCAGATCTACTGTCCCTTGGAGCTGCGAAGAAATCAAACTTCTAGGCAGGCACAAACAAAAGGCACATCCGTTTATGCCACAAATTTTCGACATTCGCAAGGAAATCAAAACCTACACTACAGGGTACTTCCCGTGAACTCAGAATCTTGAAATTTTATAGAAAGCAATGTCTTAAAGCACAGCCAAAGGAAAAATTGCGAAGAGCATAGGTACATTTTTGTTACATATTATTTCGAAAGAAAGTAGCGTTCTTGGTAAGGAGGGTGCGAGGGAGTGACAACAGCATCATGAAAATGTTAGCTGAGGATGTACACACACCTCTACTGAGACACTTCGTCCGGACGATGACGGAAAGACAAGATTGTCGTCTGGAGGTTCGGTCTCATCCGCACGGAGTGCCTCGTAGATATGTGATTTATTAATGGTCACCTACCTATTGTTATTTTTACTTTTACTTAAATCATATTTGTAATGTAATGGATCTAGTTGTCCGAAAATAAAGAAAATTTGAATTTTGAATTTTGAATTTGAATAATATAATAAAAATATTTTTAATAATTTTAAAATACGGAACCATTCGTGCGTGATTCCAACTCTCATTTTGTCATAGAGAAACTAGCAAAAAGCGGTGCTTTTTGAGGGCTCGCTAAGATTAATTATAAAACCGAAACTCACGCGACGATAAACAACACATTCGATGTAAACCACAATGTATTTTATTCTATCCAGAGATGACTTAAAATTCAAATCCCAAGCCAAGGTGTGATAGTTACACTTTGCTCGCGCCTAAAGGTGTGATATATAGCTTTTAGATCTATACCCTGAAAAAACCGGTCAAGTGCGAGTCGGACTTGCGCACGAAGGGTTCCGTACCGTTATCTATAATAACGGCAAATAAATCATGTCTGTTGTGTGGGCGCCCCACTTTTTTTTTTAAATTATTTATTTTTAAGGGATAACTAAATATTCTGTGGATATTTTAAGCGTCTACCTGTTGCCGTTATCAATATCGAGCAAAACAACCAAAAAAATCGCGTTTGTTGTATGGGAACCCTCCATATACTGTTCCCGCGAG
Source organism: Elegia similella (assembly GCA_947532085.1). NCBI lineage: Eukaryota > Metazoa > Arthropoda > Insecta > Lepidoptera > Pyralidae > Elegia > Elegia similella. Next base: position 322,624 of record OX383953.1, read on the forward strand.
ATCGACATTAACATACGCGTAAAAATCATTACCGTCTTTCTGGCTACCCAGAACTGACTGTGTTTCTAGTTGTTACCCGACTGACTGTCGGGTAACAACTAGAAACACAGTCAATACAAAAATAACACTTCATGCTGTCCACATTTATTTATAAATAGATATTATTGTTATAATATAATATAAACGACGACATTGTTTTGATCTACATCCACTTACAGTCAGAGAGACGCATTTTTTTTTATCTATGCGTAAAGTCTTATTTCGAGAGCTGATCGTCGTCGGCTTTAGTTGTTCAAAATACAAATATATTATTTGGTAAGGAAGGACGCTTTTTATCGCTGACTGTGTATCTAGATCATAGATTTAAAATAAAAAAAAAAACATACTTCTATGATCTAGTTATACCTTGACCAACTGATTCAGTTGGTAAATCCTACGTTTTTTTTCACTCATGAAACACCGCCTTTCACGTTATCAATGCCAAACAAGTGTGTTGTTAAACAAACACCAGCATACAGATCCATAACAACCATAGCGACTTACTACTCGTTGCCTTATTCAAAGTACTTACGTCTTGGTTAGCCGTTATGAAGTGTGAAAACAATTAATATATCAAAATATTTCTCTTTTAAACATAGATACATTGATACAGATAACAGAAAAAAGAGTAGATCGCTATGTTTTGCTATAAATAGCATTAAAATATTAAGATAACCACATAACTAATAGAAAATCATATTGCAATTTATATAGGAATTGACATACAAATTGATTTAAATATGAAGCCCATTTAAATTATAAGTAAACAATTTGTATCAATAAATTAATGTTAAATTTTAATAAATAATGTCAAAAGAAAAAAGAAAAAATAAAAAGCATGTCAAAACTTACAATCGGTCATTTAAAAAATCATTTACAGAATAATAACATTTAGAAATTAAGAAATCAAATAGTCGTTTTTTAAACAGATTTATATTCAAGTCTTTTAAATCATTTGGCAATTTATTGTATACTTTAGTGGCCATACCTAAATTTCTTTCTTTCAATTAAGTGTGGATTGCTGATAGGAAACCAAACTTGATTTAAACCTGGCTCATGGAATGATCTACTCGTAGCAGTGTTATAGAGAATCATCGCAATCGACCGAAATGCTAGGAGCTCAAAGTTGTCACACTTTTAGACATTTCCAATTTTCCATACAAATTGCCAGGCCGGCCAAACACTTTTGAATGAAAATTTAGATTATTTTCGAGTTCCCGTAGAAAAAGTAGACAACTTTGCCTGTATAGGTACAATATGTAGAGAAAACCCTGTCCGAACCTTGGAGGGGTGATTCAGCCCGTCGATATGAACAACTTTTCCTATGGGACCAATGCTGGGAACTCAAAATATTTTTTGACGTTCCCATACAAATTGACTAAGCGGCCGAACATTTTTTGTTTGAAAATGTAATTTTTTTAGATTCCAGAGTTGTTCTCTTGTATATAAATTCAAGACCGAGTTAACGAAATGAACTTCTACAGCGTAAAACAGGCACTACTAATCGTTTTTCTTTTAATCATATTTATTTAACTTATTATATTAATTGTAATTATCTTATTTGTATAAGTGACTTGTGAATGACAAACATTTGTGCACCTGCATACAGGTTGAATACATTAAATGTATAGTTTTAAGATTGTATGTAGATGTATTCATTGCAAATAAAGATTATGATTATGATCAGGTGAGATCAGAAACGAAGAATCCTTGGGAATGGCCTTGTCCAGCAGTGGACTTCTTATACAATGATGATGATGATGACCTACTAATAAAGATGTGCAGAAAAATACAAATAAACTTATTAAAACCAGTCCTTTCGAACATCGATCATCGATCGATCGAAAAATTAAAAGGTTTATTCAGAAAGAAGGCTTTTGCAGGCAAATCACAATAGATTACTAGCTTTCGGATAAGTAACTAGCTTTCGCCTGCGGCTCCGCCCGCGTCAATGTCGATCCCTCGGGAATAGTACTTTTTCCCGGGATGAAAGGTAGCCTATGTCCTTCTCCGTACTCCAGAGAACTTGTGTGCACAATTACATAAGATCAGTTCAGTAGTTAAATATATAAATATATACCGACAAATCACACAGATTGAGCTAGCCCCAAGGTAAGTTCGAGACTTGTGTTATGAGATACTAGCTCAACGATACTATATTTCATAACATATACATATATAGATAAACATCCAAGACCCAGGCCAATCTGAAAAAGATCATTTTCCATCTTGACCTGGCCGGGGATCGAACCCGGGCACTCCACGTCGCAGGCTGGCGTGTTAACCACTGCGCCACGGAGCTGTCAAAGTTACGGCGGCGGCGTGAAAGCGGAACAAACAAAAAAACTCACTTTCGCATTTATAATATTACTTTACTTAGTTAGGATTAGGATGTCGCATATCAACAGCTACCGTGACACACAACCTCCCGGCTTAACAAAGGCTAGCTTAGCAGCCTTGAATCCCTTGCAATACCAACACTCAAGCTTACGGCCTGCAGCAGGCAGTCGGAGCCAATCCGCGGGCCGGACCACATGGCTGTACGTTTAGTGTATTTGGTGCTCGCTGTGGCCAATGTTCACTGTGTAAGTAGTCAGTAAATATCTTTTTACGGTCCCGTACCCGTTTGTTGTGGTAGAGCCACGCTACCGGCAAAATTCATTTTTGCTAGTAGCATGAATGAACCGGTTCGTCCGGGGAAGTACCACACTCTCACAGAAAATCGACGTTTGAGTATAAGCTTTACCGCTTCTATGCTTCGTTCGGTGAGTGAGAGAGCCGGAGGCCCATTCTTCTCCCCCTTCCTCCATGTCCCCCATTTTTCCCTACTTCCAATGTCCTCCCCCAACTCCTTGAAAGGCCGGCAATACTCCTGTCACACTCTGGTGTTGCAGTTGTCCATGGGCAGTGTTGATCGCTTACCATCAGGTGACTCGCTTGCTCGATTGCCGCCCTATATTAAAAATAAATAAAAACGGGTTAAAACGGGGACTATTACTAAGTCCGATGTCCATCCGTCTGTCACAATCACAAGGCCACACAAGACTGTACTGACACTGTTTGTTGTTAGTTTTACTGTATCTATTGAACCGTAAGGTATAGATTTCAAATGTGTATATATATTGACGCTATCAACAAGTAATTTAAACAAAACAATTTTACAAATAATGCGCCTCACACAAGATATGTGTTCTTTGCGTCTCTCTACATTCTGCCAAAAGTGCTGCTAATTTATTATTGACTAGCTTTTGTCCGCGGCTTCGTCCGCGTTAATATGCATCCCTCGGGAACAGTAGATTTTTCCGAGATGCCAGGTATGTCCTTCATGCCTCAAACTACCGTCATATCAAAAATAGATCGGCTTAATAGTTGAAGCGTGAAGTTGTAACAGACAGACAGACTTTTAAAATATTAGTATAAGAGTATGGATTTCTATTAGAAGTTACGGTAGTATGTTACAGTTAAGTTAATGGTTTCTGATGTTTTCGCGACTGTTACACATTTAAATAAATCTATTTTTTTTACACCTAACGTTTCGAATAATGTAATATTCGCGATAATACCGTATTAAAGTAAATTTATTTAAATACAGTTATGTTAGTTAAAAACTTAAAGTAGAGTTTAATTTGGTTCAAAAGTGATATTCAAGGGCATGGCAGCCAGTGTCATTCTGCAAGGAGCTTTATTACCCAACTTGTTTGCATCACAACAAATCCGCGAGCTTGCGGCCGGTCAGTGTGAGCCAATCTGCGCGCAGATCAACATGGCTGTGAGATTAGTGCTGTTGGTGCTTGCTGTGGCTTATGTACACTGTGTAAGTAGTTTTATTACAGTGTAAGAAGTAGTTATATACTGCGTTGTCAAACAGGCATAACACTGTATTGCCTTTTCGTTACCGTATTCTGAGATGCTGTTGTATCTCTTCATGGTTTGTGGGATGCTGCATTAAGGCGAGGCCTCAAATGTTTGGTACCTTCGCTCGGCAAAGGACTGATCAAGTGCGCGCAAGGGATAGCGCTTGGCGGTTTAGCCCGTGAATGATGAGATAGGAGATAGTCTCGAGTCGCTCAAAGAAAAAAACGTAAGCGCCAAATTCGTTATTTCTATTTTATATAAAATCAGACCGGTTAATTGTATTTTCATATTTACATTTTGATGAATTACTAATAACCTATCTTTTAGTCTAAAAATCATTATTTCATTCGTCGCATTTGAGCTACAATAACAAAAACTCTGCGAACGAAGACCATTTTTCAAAAAATATTTCTATCGAGAAAATTTTATCAAAACGTGTTTTCATCTTCAATTTTTGGAGATGAAATAGTCAAAAATCATATTACTTAGATTTGAAACTCCTAATTTAAGTATTTTGCGAGATAAATAAGGTTCAGAACGACCTTATTTACAGTGGTATCACCTTAACGAATTATTTCCACGGCCCTTTTAGATATATGGGCATTTGAGTCATGATGTATCTGTAAAGAGCTTTATTGTCCAATGCAATAGCTATTGGGAATCACGAACTAAGGCTCTCAATTAACTTGAATTTTTATTGCAAAACTCAATTCAATTCAAAAAGTTCACTTAATAATTTTCTTTGAACACATTTTATTATTACTAGCTGTTGTCCGCGACTTCGTCATGGCCATTTCTAAAGAATATATACACTACGCGAAATAGATGAATAATTTTTCCCCGCTTTCGAAACATTTTTTATTGATACTTCGCTCCTATTGGTCAAAGCGTGATGTTTTATAGCCTAAAGCCTTCCTCAATAAATGGACTATCCAACACAAAAAAATTTTTCCTATTTGAACTACTAGTTCCTGAGATTAGCGCGTTTTAACAAACAAACAAACTCTTCAGCTTTATAATATTAGTATAGATATAGATTAATTGTCATATTTGACTTCTCAACAATCGTTGACGTCAACAATTAACTTATAGTAATTAGTTTAATGCCGCTTCCAAGCAGAGTGCAGCAGAAGCGGCAGGAAAAAGCACAGCGCATTTTCTCCAAAAGACGTCAAATGACATTTTTAGGAAACCTTAGAAACTAGGTATCTGGACTAAGTATACATTAGTCAAAAGTACAATAGATAACAATACAATGTTAAAGATAATTAATGGACTCGTCTACCTCGTAAAGCATAAAGACGTGATTAGTATGTACTTATCCTTACATAATGACTAAACAGAACTTCAAGTTTGTTGCCAATCCGCGGGCCGGTCAACATGGCACATGGCTATGTTTATTTTGTTTATGCTTTCTGCAGCCTGTGCACACTGTGTAACAGCTAAGTACTTACCTACACTATTACCTATTACCGTTATTGATATAGAGCAAAAACGGCAAAAATATCACGTTTGTTTTATAATAAATTTTATTATAAATATAAATATACTAGCTGCCCCGGCGAACTTCGTTTCGCCATAAGTTAAAAACTATCCTATCTCTCAAGTTGGATCGAACTGCACATGGTGTGCGAATTCTATTATAATCGGTTAAGTGGTTTAGGAGTCCATTGAGGACAAAAATTGTGACACGAGATTTATATTTATTAAGAAGATACGGAAAAATCACACAGATTGAGCTAGCCCCAAAATAATTTCGAGACTTGTGTTATGGGATACTAACTCAACGATACTATATTTTATAATAAATATATACTTATATATAGATAAACATCCAAGACCCAGGCCAATCTGAAAAAGATCATTTTCCATCTTTACCTGACCGGGGATCGAACCCGGGGCCCTCGTGTCGCAGGCTGGCGTGTTAACCACGCGCCACGGAGCTCGCCAAGTTTGTTGTATGGAAGCCCCACATAAATAAGTATTTATTTTCCTGTCTTTAATATTTGTTGATATAAAAGGGCAACAAAATACATCATCTGTAAAAAAAAAACAACTGTCTACCTATCACTGTTTATAAGCCTGGTGACAGACAGACGGGCAGTGGAGTCTCACATAATACGGTCCCGTTTTTACCCTTTGGGTACGGTTCCCTAAAAATGCTGCCATACAAAGTGTATTGTACTAAGGGTGATTTTAAATTCCCTGGCAATATCTTATTTTGGAATCGAGTCCCTAATAGAAGATCTTACAAATTCATCAATCAGCTGATCCAATTTCTATGAGTCTTAATTTTTTTATGAATGACCTTTTTTCTTGCACAATAGGTACTTAGGTAGATTTAATAAGATTTCGATTCCGACCTTAACATATTATCAGGCGATTCAAACTCACCCTGTATATTAATTTACGGTCTTCTTCATCATCATCATCAGGTCTTTTTAGTCTCCACTGCAGGAGCATGACATAGCCATACTTGACCAGAGCAGACAGAGGATTTCGCCTACACTCTCCTCGCTGGCCAGACGAGTTGGAGAGGTCTCATTGATGTTTATGAGCTTTATTTAGCTTGTATTTCCTAAGTCGCCTCTTACGACCTCCATGGGAAGACTTGGAGTGGTCCTATTCTACTCTGCCAGAGACCACACGGCTATTATTTACGGTCCAAGATACATTATTTACCGTGCGTTTCAATCACCGAGCTATCTCAATGTGTGAGGTAATTCTCAAGGTCTTTTCCTCAACACCTTCAGCTTCTTATAATTATCCGATGAAACCTGTACGACGAGTTGATTCGTTGAATTCCCACAGCTTATTTATAACCTAATTAACATAATACATATTCTACAATCAATCAATGCATAAGGGTATTTAAAATCAAATCAAAACGTCTTTGAGCTGAGCATTTGAACTGCCTCCGTGGTCCAGTGGTTAAGGCGTTTGCCTGTAGACCCGGGGGTCGTGGGTTCGAGAAAGCATACTTTGTTTAATTGTTTCCAGTTTGGTTAGGACATTGCAGGCATGAATCACCTGATTGTCCGATAGTAAAGATGATTCCGTGCTTCGGAAGGCACGTTAAGCCATTGGTCCCGGCTGCCATTTGATAGCCGTTAAAAAAAACCACTGATGTCTTGGAGGTTGACTTTAGACGAAGAAATAAACTTAAAGATATCTACATTCATCATAATGTCGTATAGGTGACACAGTCAATCGACCATGCACACCCTGGTGCCAGAGTTGTTCGGAACCGCCTCTCGGCCTCTGACATGATTCCTTTAACGACTACCAGATGGCAGCCGGGACCAACGGCTTAACGTGCCTTCCGAAGCACGGAATCATCTTTATTATCAGTCAGGTGATTTATACTTTAGAAAAAACTATGTTTTCTTTTTCCCACTGCTGGGCATAGGCCTCCTTTCTTTTTTTACAAATACTATATTTATAAGACTCAAATCAAAACGTTTATTCAGAAAATAGTCTTTCGCTAATCGACTAAACTAACCTTACTAATTTGTTCCAGGCCCCCAAGAACAGTGGCGTAGCCCCGCTGCTCAAGCTGAACGATGGCCGCTTCGTGCCCAGTTTCGGTCTGGGCACCTGGCTCGGGATCACTAAAAAGGTGCGTGGAATGATCTCAATAACGTGTATCCCGTTCAACAACACCAACGGTATGACCTCTTACAGCTCATAATGATGGGCAAAGTAACTGGAAAACGAAAGGTGGGGGAAGAAGGAAGTCATGGTTGAGGAACATAAAGCAAGAAACTAACAGATGCAGTGCGGCGGAGGCGCGCCACAAGCGGCGCAGAGTCAAAACAACAGAATATTAACCTTAATAGAATGAAGCATAAAGTCGATTTTTGTAGTGCGCCCGGCGCCATCATGCGGCGCGAAGCAGAGACGCAGTATTCTGTTGTTTTGACTCTGCGCCGCTTGTGGTGCGCCTCCGCCGCACTGCATCTGGTAGTTTCTTGCTTAAGACAGTGGACCGGGATTGCTAAAGCTGAGCTGTTCTGTCGAGCCAACAACAGAGAGGACTGTACCAAGCTGATCATCGACCTCACTAGTTGGACTGGACAGGCACCTTAAGAAGATGATGAACTTCATCAGTGAAGATGTTGAGAGAACATTCGTTTAGTATCACTGAGATCTCACTTTTGCTTCGTCAAAATATATAAAAACAAGATACACATATTTTAATCCGTCTGTGTCTTGCTTAAATAAGTCACAGTGCTTTGGGATGCTAAGTAATAACCGATTTTTTTACAGTTGTTTGTCTCGCTAAGTTTCCCTTCAACAGAAGCAGTGGAATATTAATATTGTCGCGGAACTCCAGAATCCCTTCAGAGATTCTAGAGTTATTAATAACATAGTCTGTCCTGCTCACAAACATATTCCGTCTCACTCAAATATCTTCCACTTTTCTCTCACATAGTATTTGTAAGTATATATTCTTACCCGCTCATACACACAGTCCAAATATTTAAAATGTTCTGGTAGGCGGAACCGAAAGTATCAGAAACAGAAAGCCGAAAGGATAAGAGGCATCTAGAAAAATGTACCTAATACAATAGTATTAGCCACAAAAAAAGGAAGAAACGTGGATGTATCAAGCCGAAATTGATGTTACGAACTCCAAAGCTTTGTTCCGGCTGAAACATATTGTACTGTTTGTGTCGTCTTGAGTTCCGTAAGCACTAACGGTACTTGCTAAGTCTGTAGACTCATAGATGACTCGTGATGTAATGTAAGGGACGATAAATGATACAGTAGATTTGTTTGATAACGTGCTCTTTGTTAGAGAGCCGAGCAAAGACTGTCGGGCACCTTTTTTTTTGAAAGGACTGTGTATCGAGCTCCAAGTGAGCTTTCGCTACTTCACCGGGCGTGTGAGGCGACGACAGAGTGCCCTCAGCCTGTATAGCATCACCAAAGGCCCCCCAGGAGGGACGGACCTTGGCTTTGGGCGTTGCCTGTGTGCGCAAGGCTTGAAGAGACAGCAAACTCTCATATTGCTTGATGGGCCGCGTATACGTGTATGTAAAGCCTGAAGGGCCAATCTGAGAACTGTCGGGCCCCACGAAATGAATGGTTTATACACTCGTAGAGAGGCGACAAAAGCTAAAGTTAGTTATATATATAAGTCCCTACAATATCATTGATTTGTTTTTATTTTTATTTTTTAGCAGTCAGTGTTGTGTCCCACTTTAAGACAAAAGCCTCCCCCCGTTTACCACTCATCTCTAACCTTCGCTATATCTGGTCATCCATGTTTTAATCCATCGAGGTCGTCCCTCCATCTCCTTCTTGGTTTTTCTCTGCCACGGTGACTGTCGGTACCCAGAAACTGATCCGGCTGAAACATATCGTTTTTTTGTTCAGGGTGAACGAGAACCAATAATGGACGACTCTGTGGAGAAAGCCGTGGGCTGGGCTATAGACGCTGGGTACCGCCACATTGACACTGCTAGCATCTACGAGACTGAGCCGCAGGTATGTAACATTCCAGTTCTTACTCTAAGTATAAAGGTTGCAAAAGCAAAAGCAAGTGAAACTTCAAGCCGTAGAAGGTGTACAGCCAAAACGCACCAATAGTTTTAAAGTATGCCATAAATAACAATAAAAATACAAGGGGAAAATAATGCAGAATAAGGTGTTTTAATTTCATTTTTGTAGCGTCATTATAGATCGTAATATTAATTAGCGTATTTAAGTATTAAATGCGATAATTTAAGGACAAAAAAGAAAATTAAATGAATTATTATCATCATACTTTCTTTCTTATCGAATCGATGGTCAAATTTTCTTTTTCCTTTTGCCTTAATATTGCATTTTCTGTAGCCATGTACAGGTCCTCCAATGTGCAGGTCTCGGGGCACGCTGGGCATGATAGCAGATATGTCATGGTCTGGGGAGACACCACAGTTGCAGATAATATTTGCAGATTTTGTATAGCCCCCCTGACCAGGTTATCCTTGCTGCGGCCGACTTGGGTTCTTAGTCAGTTCAAGCATTTCCATTCCGGCTAAGTTAGGCCATCTCCAGGCGGTAGCTTTTCTGCTGGTTCAAATTGGGATGGAGTGGTGCATCCTACCAAGGTGTAGTCTTTCTTTTGATGGTTCCGATCCAAGAGGAGTGACAATGTCCAGAAAACACCGTCTGCTCATTAATCTGACTGTCGCATCATCATACTAACTGCCTCCGTGGCCCATTGGTTGAGGCGTTTGCCTGTAGACCCGGGGTTCTTGGGTTCGATTCCCACGGGAAGCATACTTTATTAAGTTGTTTCCAGTTTGGTTAGGATATTGCAGGCTTGAATAACCTGATTGTCTGATAATAAAGATGATTCCGTGCTTCGGAAGGCACGTTAAGCCATTGGTCCCGGCTGCCATCTGGTAATCGTTAAAGGAACCACGTCAGAGGCCGAGAGGCGGTTCCGAAGAACTCTGACATCAGTGTGTGCATGATCGATTGACCGTGTCATCTACACGAAATGATGCATGATGATCGGTTAAGTAGTTCAGCCTTGATAACGTAACAAACAATATTAGGCGTACCTACCTTTAATATTAGAACTAGCTTACGCGCGCGGTTCCGCTCGCGGCCATGTCGATCTCTCGGGAACAGTACCTTATTCCGGGATGAAAGTTACCCTATGTCCTTCGCCGTTCTCTAGAGATCGTGTATTTACATTTACAAAATTTTATGATGATCGGTTCAGTAGTGCCGTCACTAATGATAGCGTGACAAACAAACAAACTTAAAGTTACTTTCGCATTTATATTATTAAAAAAAAATAAAGTAAGGAAAGGATAAGAATATGTGGGATTGGGACAGCATGTAAGTCTTTTCATGCTGTGGAATTTTTCTGCTTATTTTTCGACTGGCCGCCTAACGTCAACCCTCCTTGGGAATGCTTTTGTTACACGGGTTGTATGTGCTTGTCCCTTTCTTTAGTTGCCTCTTACGCCATCTATAGAACAGAATGGAGTGGTCCTGTATTCTAGGCCGGAAACCACGCGGCACTTGATACTAGTCTAATTTCAAGAAAAAAATTTCAGGCTAGTAGGCGATCAATACTGTTGAAAAGAGTTTCTTTTGGCGTTTCTTCTCTGCAGTGGTCGGTTCCGAAACGCTGGTAATATAAATATGACTAAATTAGATCCTTCGCCTGCAAAGGCCTATTTTCTGAATAAACGTTTTGATTTTTTAATTTAGGTGTGTAACAGCTGGAAAAATGTATTGTCGGCCTTGACTCTGGGGTCTCTGTACATAAATAGAATCTACACATGACTATGTTTACTCGTTAATGATGTCGACACTCTCATTATCGCAAGGAAGAGATAATTGCGACTATTAACGAGCAAGGTTATCGGTATTGACCTGACCTCTCAGGTACTTATAACTACCTAACTGACTATATTTGTACTGAGTGGAAAGTTTCGAAGTATACTAGAATACTGAAGGACATACATACGTATTATCACGTATTTTTCCCTTACGGGGTAGACAGAGGTTAGGCTTATAAAAAAAAAAAATATATATGCTCATAAACATCAGTGAGACCTCTCCAACCCGTCTGGCAATATGAGAACTAAAATCCACGTTAAGCATGTTGGCCGGCGTGAAGATGGAAAACGGAATCAATATAGTGATGGGTTGCTAGCATCGCCTACTAACATGATTTCTCAAATATTCGCACATTTCCTCGATCGGCTTTTACGATCTGCGCGGGAAGAGAAGCAGCTACGGTACAGTACATTCTACGGTTTTTCTTTTCTCCCAGACCAGCATGGAAGAGGATACTGACGAATTCATACTATATCTTATATCTCTGTCTGTCGATCATGTAGGGACTATAGGGAATGTAGGGCATGTAGGGACCATGTCTGGATTGAGTATCTTTTCTTTTTTCTTTATTATTTATTGCCGTTTTTATAGATAACGGTACGGCACCCTTCGTGCGCGTACCCTTAGTCCGACTCGCACTTGGCCGGTTTTTTTTTCACAATTACTATTCTCACTAACTGAGGCCTTTAGGCTTCGCGGTCCACTCTTTGAGAATGGCTGGTGTAGAGTAGGTATTCTTAGAGGTATTTACAATATATGTACCTATTCTGAGACCTATGTATGTCCATCATGATGTCGTCGATGACTTGATGTCAATCAATGACAAAGAAATCATTTCATCAATTTCGTGTAGGTGACACGGTCAATCGACTATGCACACCCTGGTGTCAGAGTTCTTAGGAACCGCCTCTCGGCCTCAGACGTGGTTCCTTTAACAACTACCAGATGGCAGCTGGGACCAACGGCTTAACGTGCCTTCCGAAGCACGGAATATTTTTATTATCAGACAATCAGGCGATTCAAGCCTGCAATGTCCTAACCAAACTGGAAGCAGCTAAACAAACTATGCTTCCAGTGGGAATTGAACCCACGACCCCCGGGTCTACAGGCAAACGCCTTAACCACTGGACCACGGAGGGAGTTAAAAAAAGAGACAAAGAAATGAAAAAGAAGGAGAGAATATATTTTATACTGATTCGCTTGTGCTATTATGTTGTAACCATAACTCTCTTTTCATGCAGGTGGGCGACGCTATCCGGGCTAAGATAGAAGCCGGCGTGGTCAAAAGGGAAGACCTGTTTGTCACCACTAAGGTAGTATGATTTTAATATGAATTATTTGTAAGTGTAATCCAGTGCTTGTGATCAAGCAAGCTTCAAGCGGTTTAATTTTCTCTCTAGCTCACCTCGGCTTACCGTCAGATAGAGACATTCCTTGTCAATCAGTTTTGACCTTCTAGATCTAAAATAGGTACTCCTTTTAAGTAAACACAGGGTAAACAAAAGTATTTAATAGTTTTCAAAAAGTTATAATCCGGAATCTAGTTTTAGACGTCAATTTGAACCCATCATTATTACCAACATCAGGAATGAACGTCATCATCAAAATTTAAGATCAACGCTCTTGTCGGTGGAGCTCCCTCTATCTTGGTCTATTCTCTGCCAGTCTTTTCACATCCTGGTACGAAACCTTGTCCTGTTACGAAAAGGAATGAACGTTTGCTATACAAAATACCCATTATAGTTCCCAATACGAAACAATCTAACTTATCACGTCCTATGCGATTAGATCTAACAATAGAAAAAACTAATTGTGATCGGACTGAATCATGTGTACTAAAACCGACAAATTATTCCCATAATAAATGAGAGATAAATAAAAATACGTAAATAATATTACATAGGTAACATTTTTATAAATGTATGTAATTTTTATCTATACATATAATAAAACAGTAAAATTATTTTGTCTGTACATTTCGAATTTTTGACTGAAATGGACAGAGGGACACTTAAAAAGAATAATAGAAAGCAAAAAAATTTTTTTGGAATTTCTTGTCTGTCTGTCTGTCTGTCTGTCTGTCTGTATGTATGATCACGATTATCTCCGAAAATACTGAACCGATTTACTTCAAACTTTCACCAATTGCTTTGTTTTAACTCAGTTTAACATTTAAAGTTTGTTTCATCAAAATCCGTTCATTAAAAAAAAAGTTATCGTCATTTGAATGAACTCAAGGCATGAGTTTGCCTGCAAACATATAGCAAAAATAAAATAAAATAATAAGTGACTTAAGAAAATTAAAATCCAAAGTCAATTCATCATCATTATACGACAGCATTATACCTATCCATACTATCCATAGTAATCAATACTAAAAAAAAAGGAGAAGCTGACTGACTGACTGACATATCGACGCAGGGCCTAAACTATAAGGGTTAGGAACTTGAAATTTTGCACAGGGGTTCCTTTTATAACGTAGGGGAGCACTAAGAAAGGATTTTTGGAAATTAATCTCCTTAGGGGGAAAAACGGGTTGCAAAGTTAGTATGAAACTTTGTTGTTTTTGAAGTTATTCAAATGAAATTCAGCATGACGGTTCTTTACTAAAAGGCATGAAACACGAGTAAAATATTTTTCTCAAAAATCATCCCTTAAGGGATTTATATAACGGGGATGCAAAGTTAGTATGAAACTTTCCGTTTTTGAAGTTATTCAATTGAAATTCAATATTAAGGTGTTTCATTGAAAGTCATAAACTAATGTATTCCGGGTAATTCTACTGTTCCTGAGAAATCGACACTTACGCGGGCGGAGCCGCGGGCCAAAGGCAAACCTGACTTATATATCGGACTACAGACTAGCTCCGTGGCGCAGCGGTCAACACGCCTGCCTGCGACACGGAGTGACCGGGTTCGATCCCCGGCCAGGTCAAGATGGAAAATGATCTTTTTCAGATTGGCCTGGGTCTTGGATGTGTATCTATATATGTATTTGTTATAAAATATAGTATCGTTGAGTTAGTATCCCATAACACAAGTCTCGAACTTACTTTGGGGCTAGCTCAATCTGTGTGATTTGTCCGTATATATTTATTTATTATATTATTATTTATATCAAAGCACAGCCGAAACTACTGTGCGCAGAAACTTGGCACAGGGATTCTTTTTATGATGTAAATGAGCACTAAGAAAGGATTTTTAGAATCAAAGGGGTTGAAGTTTTATGGAATTTTATCATTTCTGGACGTAGAAGTTTAAAAGTAGGTACGCAGGTTCTCAATTAAAATTAAAAAAGATCTGTTTAGGTGAACCAGACAACATTCTCCCTTGAAGGGGTAAATAGGGGGTAAAGTTTGTATGGAATCTTTCCATTTCTAGACTTAGAGGTATGAAAATAAGTATATACGTTCTAGGTTACAATTAAAAAAGATCTGTGTAGGTGAAATGTACAAAATTTCCCCCTTAAGGGATAAAGGGGGGGGGGGGGGGATTGTATGGTAATTTTCTCATTTCTGGACATAGAAGTATAAAAATAAGTATATATGTTTACATTACAATTAAAAAGATCTGTGTAGTTAAAATGGTCGAAATTTCCCCTTGAAGGGGTAGAATAGGTGGGGTAAAGTTTGTATGGATTTTTTTTATTTACTTAGAAATATGAAAATAAGAAGTTCTCCATTACAATAAAAAATATCTGTGCAGGTGAAATGGGCAAAATCCCCTCCTTAAGGGCTAAAGATCTATGCAGGTGAAATGTATTAAATTATTAAATTCCCCCTTAAGGGGAAAAAGCAAGGGGGCAGGGGTTTGTATGGAATTTTTATCATTTCTACTGTTCCCAAGGGAACGACATTAACGCGGGCGGAGCCGCGGGCAACAGCTAGTGTTGTAGAATAAAAATATATTATGGATCACAGATATAGATGTAGATAGATGATGTAAATGCCCCTACTTCGCGTGTCTAAACCCCGACCAAGCGTCAAGGTCGGCCGCGGCTACAGACAGTCCGCACGCGTCTGTTGTAAACAAAACAAATGCCTCGTTGAGCCTGAAAATTGTTAGCATCCAAAGGACAAATTTCCTATCAGATTTCTAACAGTATGTGTTACAAAACCCTTGGTTTCTTATATAACTCGTGATACTTGCGTCGTCTTTGTACATCTATATATTATTATGGATAGTGAATTATTTCTTTTTATGATATAGGACGGCAAACGAGCAAGCGAGTCACCTGATGGTAAGTGATTACCGCTGCCCATGGACAACTGCAATACTAGGGTGTGACAGTGCGTTGTCGGCCTTTGAAGGAGTTGGGGGAAAGGAATGGGAAGGGGAAGGATGGGCCTTCGGCTTTCTCACTCACTGAACGAAGCATAGAAGCGGTGAAGCTTCTCAGACGTAGATTTTCTATGAGTAATGTGTTATTTCCCCGGACGAGCCGGCCCATTCATGCTACTAGCAATTCATTTTGCCGGTAGCGTGGCTCTACCACTACCTCTTTCTGAATTTGGTGTCTAATTGTACGTCGTCAAACTTTACTTGCACGCTGATACACTTATCGGTCTATTTCATAAATTTCTATGTCCTTGCAGCTATGGAACGACCATCATGCAGAAGACCAGGTGATCCCAGCGCTGCAGGAGTCCTTGGCCAAGCTGAAACTTGACTATTTGGACCTGTACCTCATCCACTGGCCCATTGCTCAATATGTAAGTCAATGTCTTATTGTTTTAGCCAACATTTTGAGGATTTCTCATCCGATACTTACTTATAAGAATTGTAAGTACTCATGAGTACTTAGAAGTATGCGATTTCGAAAGCCCAAGGGTGTTATTATCAAACGGGTGACTGTTCAAAAACGAAGATATTTGTATGGAAAAATCACTCGTCTTGTACCCCTGCCCCTGACTGTTTGTCTATTAGTCGATAAGGAGTAGGGAGGGACAGCATGTTAATCTTAATACTTCTAGGTTGACGAGATAAAAAGATATGACTTTTATGTCGCATATTTTGCGAATTTGCTCAAACTCGCAAGGGAATGAGTTTTCATTCCCTTATCAATGTTTGTATAGAGTACTTTCCCGTAGTCCTAGAATCGTAAAACGCGGCTGGAAGTAAAATACAAATAATTAATTTGCTGAAATAGGGTCAGTAACAGATGTTACATAAATAATAGAGCCTATTCACCTGATGAAAACAGTATGCTAAATATTTTTCTTTTTAAATTGCCTACTTACTTCTTACAAAGCGAAGAACGAAGCAAGGTCTTATACTTATAGCCCGAATAAAAGAAAAAATCCTTTTTATGTCGTGTAAGGAACCCTTGGTGAGCAAGTCCGACTCGCACTTGGCCGTCTCCTGACGCAAGTTTCATATGTGTGACAGCTCCGTGGCGCAATGGTTAACACGCCAGCCTGCGACACGGAGTGCCCGGGTTCGATCCCCGGCCAGGTCAAGATGGAAAATGATCTTTTTCAGATTGGCCTGGGTCTTGGGTGTGTATCTATATATGTATTTGTTATAAAATATAGTATCGTTGAGTTAGTATACTATAACACAAGTCTCGAACTTACCTTGGGGCTAGCTCAATCTGTGTGATTTGTCGTATATATTTATATTTATTTATTTATTATATTTATATACATTCACAAGTCTCATCTAAGAAACGTATTAGTGTACGGAACCGTTCAATTGCGGGGTCGACTTGCACCTGGCTCTTTTCGTCCTTCATTATATTAACTATTATTTTTTTCTTCTGCAGCTAAACAACACCTACTATGACGTTGACTACATCGATACCTGGAAGGGCATGATCAAGGCGAGGGACCGAGGGCTCACGAAGTCTATCGGAGTCTCCAACTTCAACATCACACAGCTTGACAGGCTTCTTAAAGCCTCCAGCGTGAAGCCAGCCATGCTTCAGATTGAGGTGAGGTGAAAAAGATTCCCTCGATCCACTTAAATCCATTGCAAATCCATCAATGGATCTTTTTACACTTTTATATACACTTTAATCCTTGTTCAGGACGTTTGACAAAGTCGATTATTTAGAACTATGAGTGGAAAATCCATGGGTGACACATGCAATCTTACAACTTTCCTTGTTGAATCATAACATCTTAAATGACAAAATGGATATCAATGGCCCGGATGGTTGGAGGTTGATACGCCTACGCATGTGTGAAAATAACGCGAACCACGGTCCAAAAATCTCTAACTTCTCTGTGCTTCGGAAGGCATGTTAAGCGATTATACCCGGCTGCCATCATATCAATAAGCAATACCGGTAGCAACTCCATCACTTTTGATTTCATTTTCCAACTGAATAGGTGGAAAATGAGACACCAATGAGCTAAACGTGTGTGACGTCTTGGGTCTGACGTACTTAAACTCTTAGATCTACTCTGTAATCTGTAAGGCAAAATTACGTGATAGTATGTTTAACATTTATCAAGTGTCGATTATCGATCTCAGCTATACGGACGTGTACAGTGTTAAATCAGAGTTTCATATATCGTCAACCTTTTCCTTAATTTACTGTTACGATCTTTTTAATAATAAAGTGTGCATCCTGCGAAGCTCCCTTTAACGATGGTGTCCAGTGTGGTTCTTGTAAGAGGCACCTGGACTTTAGTTGTGCGAATATTACCGAGACAGGCTACAGGAAGCTTGGTCCTGATAGAAGAGCGGCTTGGAAATGTCCAATGTGCAGAAGATCGTCGCCCACGCCACAGCAAACCGCTTCCGGTCCTAACACTGAGGCCACTCTGGACGCTATACTCGCTGAACTTCGCGATATGAGGAAACAGCTCTCAAGCCTTCCAGTGTTGCAACAGGATATTCGAAGCATTAAAGAGGAGCTTCTAGAATTAAAACGCTCGCATGAGTATAACAGCGCTTCTATCGTTGAACATACTGAGAGGATCCTAGCTCTCGAAAATAAGATTCCCTTAATTGAAGACGTTCAGCATAGTGTGACGACGGTTCGTACTGATTTGGATTATGTTAATAGAAGTATAGCCGCGTTTGAGCAACGAGTAAGACTGAACAATGTGGAAATTAAGGGAGTTCCCCAAAGAAAAGAAGAAAATCTGTTCTCCATCATAGAATCTATCAGTAAATTAGTCAATTTCAATTTTTCAAAAGATTCTATCAGTTACATCTCGAGAGTACCAGTCTTCGGCTCTAAAGAAAAAACCATAATTGCAGCTTTCACCAATAGATACATAAAAGAAGACTTTGTCGCTGCTGCGCGAGCCCAGAAAATATTGCTGGCCAAGGATCTTGGATTTGCGAATGCTGAAGGACGAGTTTACGTCAATGATCACCTTACTTCACAGTCAAAAAGTCTCCTAACGTTGTGTAAGTCTACCCTGAAACCAAAAGGCTACAAGTATATCTGGGTGAAATTTGGCAAAATCCATGTTCGTAAAACAGACGCTTCGCGGGTCTTCGTGATTAGTGGTGAATCTGATTTAAATGGACTAAATTAATTTGTTTTTTAAATTTATTTAAGACTTTTGTTGACGGTATACCAAATCTGGTAACCCTTTTATTACTTTCTTTCATTTGCATATTCAGACCGTTATCTCAAAAAGTAACTGCATACATCAATTTACTTGTTTGTCGTTTATTGCATCGCTTGTCAAATACAATAAAAATGTTTACGACCGCTGTCGATATCCCCGCTCGGGCGTGCGACCTTGGTTCGCTGTGTCGGTGCATCCCACCACCATATCTACGCATTGGTTACAACCAGGTAACTAATAAACTAATAACTATCTTGCTCGCACCAATTAGCGTGCATTACTGTCACTATCTTATGTTTCCCTTGCTGCCCAGCGAACTAAGTACTGGTCTCGTTAACAGACAGGGTATAGTTATACATTTAATGCACAGTTCATGCGCTTATTCGCCATTCGATATATACCTTACTTATTCAAAAAGTTGTGGCTTACGTACGTTCGTTAATATTAGGCATATAAAGATATTTAATTTGGTTTTACGTAACTTTAAAATTGATTATGGCTAATTTGTTTCCATTTCAGATTATAAATAATGATAAGCTATGTATTTATTATCAGAACGTGCGTGGACTACGAACAAAAACGGAAACATTTTATCGAAACTTATGTTCGACTAACCTATACGATTTAATTATTATAACTGAGACCTGGTTGGTAGATGGTATACAAGATAATGAGTTGTTTGACGATAGGTACGTCGTATGGCGGCGTGACCGTGACTATGCGTTGACGGAACAAAAACTTGGCGGTGGTGTACTTATTGCCGTTCGGAAGGATTTATCAGTGCGTTTTGAGACTAGTTTTAGTTCGTCTGCGGAAGACTTATGGATAAGTTTAAGGATTCCGCAGATGAATGGCTATATTAGGTTATATGTTTGTGTACTTTACCTATGTACACAGAATGGAGAATTCAGTTTTTCACAACAATTACATAACTTCATGGAGAATCTAAACAACATTATTGTGTCTGAAAATGAGTCGTATAGGTATTTAATTGTAGGTGACTTCAACATGAGCGATATTAAGTGGACATTGTCCACTGATGCGACCTATTTTTCGCCCTCTAATGTGACTAAATCACACGAAATTTATTTTATTGATGAACTGACATTTTTTGATTTGCAACAATTTAATGGTATACCTAATAACTTTAACAGGATATTAGATCTAGTACTCTGTAATGACGTCGTGTCGGTAACTGAGTGTCCAACGCCGATGGTACCTATGGACCCGAATCACGCCGTTCTTGATATCTCGGTAAGTTTCCTCAAATTTGAACCACTAAAGCCTGCTCCATTGGTAAAATATTTATTTAATAAGGGTGATTATGAAAGCATAAGTCGTGAATTGTCTTTGATTGATTGGGAATTTGAATTTTCAAGCAGATCTATTGAGGATGCTACTAGTTATTTTTATGACATATTTAACAAGTTACGTAATAAGTATATACCCTCGAAAATAATTACTAATGATAGTTTTCCTTTCTGGTATTCCTCTGCATTAAAGAAAGCTATAAAGGAAAAGGATAAATTCCACCGTAAATACAAGGTATATGGGAACCTCTCAGATTTACAATCTTTTACAGTTTTAAGGGATAGGGTAAAACGAATGGAACATTCTTGTTTTAAGACTTACATTTCATCAGTTGAGAAATCTATTGAAAAATCTCCTAAACAATTCTGGGCTTATTTTAAATCAAAATCCAAGTCTAACTCAGTGCCCAGTTGTATGAGGTATGATAATGTTGAAGCTGATACGGGAGCAGGAATCTGTGAATTATTTTCCCAATATTTTAAATCTAGCTTTTCTGGATCGAATCCAATTGACTTACAATGTCTTAATAACTCTCCTCTGTATGATTCCTCAACTGATATTCACTCAATTGTAACTAATGAGTCCGAGGTGTATGATTTAATTCTTCAACTGGATGTTTCTAAGTCGGCTGGGCCAGACAACTTACCTGCACGCTATATTTTGGGCTGTGCCAAAGCCATTGCCAAACCTATCTCCTTGCTTTTCAATAAATCATTTAAGGAGCATTGTGTGCCTGCTATTTGGAAGTCAGCTTTTATCACCCCAATTCCGAAAAAGGGCACAAAAACAGAAGTTGATAATTTCAGGCCGATTTCGAAGCTCTGCATAGTTGTTAAATTGTTAGAACGATTGACTTATAATCGTGTATTGCCTGCGCTTAAACAATCAATCAGTAATGAACAGCACGGATTCCTTAAGGGACGATCTACTACATCAAACTTAATCCTTCTTAACACCTTTATTACTGATTCAATGGATAAGGGCTTACAGGTAGACGTAGTCTACACTGACTATAGCAAGGCTTTCGATAGGATCAATCATAATCTTCTGGTCAATCGATTATGCAGTATGGGTATACGAGGTGATCTTCTGAGATGGTTCGCGTCATATCTTGAGAATAGAACACAAGCTGTGGTGGTCAGTAACTATATTTCTAGTTGGGTACCGGTTCCTAGTGGCGTTCCCCAGGGATCGTTGCTAGGGCCATTACTTTTTACAGTATTTGTCAATGATATAGGCAGTTGTTTTAAATCATCTAGACTTCTATGTTATGCAGATGATATGAAAGTATTCAGCTCCGTATCATCTAATGCCGACGTAGAGCTTTTACAACAAGATTTAGATAGACTTGCTGACTATTGTACTCGCAATCGATTAGATTTAAATCCGGATAAGTGTGCAGTCGTTACATTTACTCGTAAGACCAAACCAATTGTCGCTAAATATTATCTTAAAGGAACTGAACTAAATAGACAATCTGGTATTCGGGATCTGGGTGTATTCCATGACTCTAAGTTAATTTTTGATATTCATATCGATAACATAGTAAAAAAAGCTTCCAAATCCTTAGGCTTTTTGAAGCGTAATTCAAAAAATTTTAATCAAGCTAAAACTTTAAAAATCTTATACTGTACTTATGTAAGGAGTCATTTGGAGTACGCTTGTCAGGTCTGGAATCCCAGGTATGATACATACATATCAAGAATCGAGGCAATTCAAAAAAAGTTCATCCGGTATTTATATTATCGACTGCATATTAACTATCGTTCAGACTCATATTATAATATGTGCGCGAATCAACACCTCGTACCACTAGTTATGAGAAGAAATGTAGCCGACTTGGTTTTATTTGCAAAAATTGTCAATAATGTAGTGGATTGCCCGGACTTGCTTGCTAAGATAGGTTTCTTAGCTCCGTATAGAATATTGCGAAATAACTCTCTGTTTTTTACCCCTTCAGTTAACTCCTACTACAAACAAAATTCATTTCTTTGGAGGACAGGCAATAGCTACAACCAGGTTTCGTCTGAGGTTGATATCGACATATTTTGTACCAGTATACCTAGACTGAGACGCCTTCTTACTAATTTCTTTTTCCCAAGCGATGTAGTTGACGATGATCAATGTAAGTAATTTGGGTACTTACATTACTTAATATGTATAAGCTTTTTATTTCTAAACTAGAGAAATAAATTTCGATGCTGCTGTTAGTAGTTAGTTTTTCTTCTTTATTTCTAGGTTGTATGTTAATTAATATAATAGAACTATGCTTCTTACTTACAAGTAATCCCACAATTTATTCTATGTATAAAATTAATTAAGGACTGAATGTGTGGATGTTTTAAAGTGTAAGTTTTAGCTTCTCGTGAGCAGATTGATTAGAGATCATAATCTCGTTTTTATATACAATGTTTTCTATCAGTGAGGACCTGTAATAGACTTTCTGTTTATTTGTAGTTTCCTATGTAAATTAGAATAGTTGTTGGTCTTCCCAATAAAATAAAATAAAATAAAAATCTTCTTCCAGGTGAATCTACTCCTGCAACAGCCAGAGCTGCTGGCCTTCTGCCGTCAGCACGACATCGCTGTCACGGCCTACACCCCCTTCGGAGAGCTGACCAGCCGCGCCAGCCCCACCTCTCCCCCTCCCAAGATTGATGATCCGAAACTGGTGGAGATTGCGAATAAATACAAGAAAACTGTACCTCAAATCGTTCTAAGATATTTGGTAAGTTTGATTTCGATTTCATACCTGTCCCCTATTCTGAAAATACAACTATTGCTGGTAAAGAAACTCATGGGTCAAATAGCAGAAGAGCGCCATAACTGCCCCACTACTTGCGCGATACAAGACCTCAATGAGGCTAACAAAAAAGCGATTACCGTAGGCAAACACTGGTCAAAAGAAATGTTATCAAATGGACCATTTCGACTCGAAAAGAAGAACCTGTTAGTTAAACGTTAATCAATCAAATATATATAAATATATTTTTGTGACTTATGGGCTATTGCTAAAATCCTTACACCATCCTGAGTAACAGGTTATATTTTATCTGGCAGGACATTGATGTTTTTATTTTTCTTTATAAACTTGTGCCATTTTCCAGGTGGAGCTTGGCGTGATCCCGATCCCGAAATCCGTGACCAAGTCCCGCATCGAGGAGAACATCAACATCTTCGACTTCACGCTGAGCCCCCAGGAGAGAGCCCTGCTGAAGGGCTTCGACAAGGGACACCGCACCATCAACCCCCTGCACTGGAAGGAATCAATTTATTATCCTTTTGAGAAATAAATGATTTTACGTATATAGAAAGTTATTTCGATTTACCAACGATTCAAGTGGATCCAAATAGCTTAGTTCAGACAACTGTCTCTCACAATCTTATCATTAGTATACACTATTATAAATATAGATTAGAGAGAAAAAAAACATCCGAGGAAGCATGTTAAGAGCCCGCCATATGCCAGGCGGCGTGGCGATACAAACGCGGATGGTCTAAACGCGTTGGCTACTTTGGATATTTTCGTTTTTTAGGAATATTCAAGGGTTATTCGAAAAAGAAAAACATATGATGGCTGCCTTATCTGTAATGCAATAATAATCAAAAGTTTCAAGGTTAATTTTAATGTATTTGGTAAATAATGTTATATACCGAGTAAATTAGACGTGATTTGGAGGCAACTTTGCAATTTTTTTCTATCGAGAAAATTTAACGCAATCGTGTTTTTGAGTCAGATAGTTACCAGAGTTAGTCCTGAACTTTGCTGCATTTTTATTTCAACTTGAGTATTTAATTATTATTGATATAACAGTCAAACAGCAAAGCAGTGTGAGGTAGTACGGGCCCTTAATAGGCATGCTAGCAACCCATCACTATGTTGATTCCGTTATACACCTAATGCCCACCAACATGCTAAACGTGGCCTTTAGGTCTTATAGACCTAGACTCAACCTACCCCGCAAGGGAAAAAGACGTGACACTGTATGTATTTATGTAGGTTGGAGAGAAAAAGGTCAGGGGTGTTATAATGTTAAAAGTGTCATCCTCAACAGTTTTGCCGGTAGTAGCAGGCATGGCATCGGGTCCGCGCCCGGCCTCCCGAGCTGCTCGCGTTTTCCATATTCTTTCATGTCAGGAGTATCCCATTACTTTCTCACCCTTCCCAAATCAAACAAATTCCGTTCCTTCCCTAGCTCCCAAAAGCTCCAAAAGCTCCCAAGCTACTTCTTGCTTTATACCTTCATTCCATCCTCAAATCCAACAAATTCCTATCATTCTCAAGCTTAAAAATGCTCTGATTGGTAGCAGCGTCGGAAGCACAAGAAGCCAAAGAAACTGGCGCCAACCCGCCTGCCAAGCGTGGTGAGTATGGCAATGTCCTTCCATGGAACGAAGAATCCTTGGGAGAGGCCTTTGTCCAGCAGTGGACTTCTTACGACTTCCATCCCATTTCCCCTTATACGTATTAAGGCTTACGTCACCTATATACGTATAAGGGGAAATGGGATATGGTGGAGAATTTCGGCACCGAGATTGAATTGTGTGGTAGCTTAGATGGCAGAGCATAGGTCGTATAAAGATCTAGGTCGCCGGTTCAAGACCCGCCGAAAATAAAACACTTATAAAAATATGTCGAGAAGGAGTAAAAACCTTATGCAGTCCACAAGTAACAGCAGTGCCAGTTCAAGTCCATTTTTTATGAATAATTTGAATGCGTTTGACCTCTATCTTGCCTGGTGGTAAGCACCGATGAGGTCTAGGGTGGTACACGCAAACTCAAATAATTCCTGTTTACTGCCTTGAAAATACCTAAATTTAATGAGTTGAGAAACAGCAACGTGTGGAGGGAATTCCATTCCTTGTCGGTTCGCATAATGAAGGACGAGGCGAATCTAGAGGTACAATGTGCAGGAACATCGACCACGTATGGGTGGAATCCCTGTCCACGTCGTGTCGTCCGAAGATGGAATGGTGCAGGGGGAATTAGATGGTGCAGTTCCTGTGCGCGCTCACCGAAATGCAGCCTGTAAAAGACACACAGACTTGCTACTAATCGGCGGTGTCTGAGGCTCTGAAGCCGTTCTGCTGTAAGCAACTCATCATCAACGAGTCTTCTGGCACGTCTATTGATAGCTTCCAGGGCTTCGAGCCCATGCCTATTCTCTTTCTTTGAGTTAGTATACTACGACACAAGTTTACAGAAGTGCTGGGCTAGGCTAGATATTATTGGTCCTGATATCCATAGTATACAGGGTAACTGGTATCTAACGCATTACCTCCTAAAGACGACTTAGGTACATCAAGATTAACTGCATTTGCTATATGAATTTGTGAAATTCGATGTTTTGCTTTTTTCATAAAAAAAAAAAT
This sequence comes from Elegia similella, assembly GCA_947532085.1. Classification (NCBI taxonomy): domain Eukaryota; kingdom Metazoa; phylum Arthropoda; class Insecta; order Lepidoptera; family Pyralidae; genus Elegia; species Elegia similella. The sequence continues at coordinate 348,083 of OX383953.1, forward strand.
GCAAAAAAAGGAGTTCTACTTGTCTTAACTCTATGGCAATCAGCGCTACGAGGTAATAATAGTAGGTTAGGTTAGTAGTACTCACAGCTATAGAATAAAATAGAAAGAATTTTATTTGAAAATGCTAAAACACACACATATAACAAATAGGACAAATTCAACAATAAAGATTATAATCATTATAGCTTGTGAGCGTTGCAGCATTTCAAAAAGGTTGTAGGCTCAGCGTTACGCTTTCCTTACAGTTTATGAGCAAAGCACTGATATTCAGCCTCAACCTGCTGACGATCGGCTGTATGCCACAAAAGTTTAAATAAAAAACCATAAGCACAGTACAGTGTACATAGTCTTAAATAAACAGAAATACGAGCAGCTATAGTAGAATTAAATATAGACTTAACGTTTGATAGAAATCCACATAAAAGCTAATGTATGTAATATCTTACTATGTATTGCGTTTAGGTAAAAGTCATAGAACAAACGTTGTTAGTCATGATGTGCCTAAGTCGTCTTTAGCAGGTTATGCGTTAGTTAACTATAACCCTGTATACATAATAATCACGCCCTTACAGGACAGACAAAGCCTCAGGCCATAACCTAAAAGCCAGGTTTAGCATATTTGTGCGTAAAAGTAAAAATTGGAATCAAAATAATCCCTATATATTTATTTATTCTACGAAGCTTGTATTTCCAACAGACACTGTATTTCACCTAATCACATTTCATGTCTATGCCCCGAAAAATATTTCTATTTATTGAATTGTGCGGTAGCTCAGATGGCAGAGCATAGGTCGTACATAGTAGACCTAGGTCGCCGGTTCAAGTCCCGCCCGCATGAAATTTTTTCACCATATTTTATTTCTTAATTTATTAAGAAAATATTTCTACCTATCTACTTAATAAAGAGTAAACTCAGAGAGTTAAGAATAAAGAACTTCATCTTCTTAGCAAAAAGAAGATGGATTTCTTGATTCTTTACTCTATGAATTGACTTAACTGACATAGGACATACCTCAATTACAATAAAGATGTCACATTCCACGTAAACATTCTTCCGAAAAGAATACATTCCACAACAAACTTGGCATCACCATCATTCCAGCCGCAAGATGTCCACTACCGAGAGACCATGATAAACTTGTCAAACAAAATGTAAACCTCTAAAAATTCTTCTAAACCCTCGCCACCAATGTTCCCTCGGCCCACATACCCTGACAAGAAGACCCCGATCATTCGCCCCAATCCCGATTGGGAGGAAGACCTCTTCCAGACCGTGGTGGTCGGACCCACAGAGCTTGCGAGATGGAAGGAGTACTCAGCAGTCAAGAAGCCCAGGGTTCACAGGAAATGCTTTTGCCAGGTCATTTCTTGTTCTTATTTCGTGTCAATGAGAAATAAGTGTGGCTATACAATAGCTTATAATATGATATAGGACTATATCATTGAAACTAACGTGAGATACAGACATTGTGTACTAAAAATGGGTCACTCACGTGCTATGTCGTCGGGATTGCCGACTATAGTTTCGGACTCGTCAGGAGCCCATTTTCAAGGCGGGACGCGCGGCGGAGAATCCCGTACTGCTCTCGACACACCGCTCGTATAGCGGCAGTCCCGACGAAATAGAACTTGAGTGACCCGTTTTTAGTACATAATAATATAGAACTGTTCATTACAATACCATTTCAAAGCGCGGAGATTTTTTAAATTATACTTCATCATCATCATCATCATCGTCAGTATTCCACTACTCACTGCTGGGTATAACCCTGCTTTTGTATTCCCCAATCTTCTCTTAATTTTATACATTATCATTTTCATGTTCATACTTTTAGTTATACACGATTACATATTTTGTTTATGGTATTTATATTAAAGACGATGGGGGTAACAAAAGAAACCACAGAAGGAAACCTAACACACTAACCTTTCCTTGTGACCAAAACAGGAGTGAGTGAGCGAGCGAAGCGCGAGGGTCCTCGATTTAGGGCGAAACCCCCTCATACTAACCTAAAATTCTACTATTTTGTATATAGATAAATAAAAAAAAAAACATCCATAAATAAATAAATAGCTAGCCCCAAAGTAAATTCGAGACTTGTGTTATAGGATACTAACTCAACGATACTATATTTTATAACAAATACAAATATAGATAAACATCCAAGACCCAGGTCAATCTGAAAAAGAACATTTTCCATCTTGACCTGGCCGGGGATCGGACCCGGGCACTCGTGTTCGTGTCGCAGGCTGGCGTGTTGACCGCTGCGCCACAGAGATAGTGGATTATACCTATACATACATAATTATGTGTTTAAAAAAATAATGTGCTGTGGATCAAGCAAGAGTCATAATGGCAACTGGCAGAGGCCGCCTTTTTTTCCTCCTGTCTGTCTTTCGCCATCCAACTAATCTAACATAAATTTTTATTTGTCCCAGGCCCGTAAGAACACTGGCGTGGCCCCGCTGCTCAAGTTGAACGATGGCCGCTCCGTGCCCATGTTCGGTCTGGGCACCTGGCTCGGGATATCTAAATCGGTGCGTGGAATAAGCCTCTCTCCTCGTGAAGTCTAAATAAAGTCACTGTATATTACATTATTTTTACACCTAACGTTTCGATGGTCGCAGGTAGACTAAGTTGACATAAATATTGTAGGCGGTAGTTTTGTATCGAACCCGCGACCCCCGGCTCAACAGGCAAATGCACAGGCAAAAACTGATCCGGATGAAACATATCGGGTTTTTTCAGGGTGAACGGGTACCCGTAGAGGACGACTCTGTGGAGAAAGCCGTGGGTTGGGCTATAGACGCTGGGTACCGCCACATTGACACCGCTAGCATCTACAAAACTGAGCCGCAGGTATGTAACATCATCATCATTATCAGGTATTTTTAGTCCTGTCGTGGGTTCGATTCCCACGGGAAGCATACTTTTTTTAGTTGTTTCCAGTTTGGTAAGGACATTGCAGGCTTGAATCACCTGATTGTCTGATAATTAAGATGATTCCGTGTTTCGGAAGGCACGTTAAGCCGTTAGTCCCGGCTGCCATCTGGTAGTCGTTAAAGGAACCACGTCAGAGGCCAAGTGGCGGTTCCAACGAACTCTGGCACCAGGGTGTGCATGGTCGATTGACCGTGTCACCTACTCGAAATGATGATGAGTCTCTGCAGGAGCATGACCCTCTCTGTACTACCGGAGCCATACTTGGCAAGAACAGACAAGAGGATTTGGTATACAATCTCCTCGCTGGCCAGACGGGTAGAAGAGGTCTCACAGATGTTTAAGCTTTGTTTAGCTTGTATTTCCTAAGTCGCCTTCTACGACATCCGCGAGAAGACTTGGAATGGTCCTATTCTACTCTGCCGGGTACCACATGGCATGTAACATTACAGTTCTTTCTCTAAAGCGCTTATTGAACCATCCTGAATTCTGTCACTGATGAGAGGGATGCCGCTATACGTTAGACACGATACGAGATATCTCCAATCGTATCGCACGTATTGGGAGAGACAGCAAACTCTCATATTGCCTGATGGGCCGCGTATGCGTGCATGCAAGCCTGATGCCTTTGGAGAGCAGCAACTCTCATCTTTTGCCTTATGGGCCGAAAGTTACGTTGCCAGAAGGGCCTACTGGCAACTCTGGGTGCAACTCACCCGGGACCGCCGGGCGGTCACCAGTAATCGGAGCTAATCCTACTCTACGCACTCTGTTCCGGTGGCGAGTGCGAGGGGTATGGATGGTGGGATTCCTCTGGCTATTCGGAGCCGAAGAGGGGTCGGGGACGGTGTGACAGGTGCGTTGTCGACCTTTTGAGGAATTGGGGGAAGAAAATGGGGAGGGGAGGGGGAAGGACGGGCCTCCGGGTCTCTTACTCACCGAACGAAGCATAGAAGCGGTAAAGCTTCTACTCAGACGACGATTTTCTGGAAGAGTGTGGACAGACGAGCCGGCCCATTCATGCTACAAGCAATTCATTTTGGTGGTAGCGTGGCTCTACCACGACTAATGTGTGACAATAATGTGTCACTAATGTGTGAAAATTAAATATGTAACAATCGCGAAAACATCAGAAACCACAATTTAAAACAAATCTTATCTACCATGAGTCATGACATGTGGTTGCCCCTGTAGACTTGATCCCCGCTCCCCTCCTCCGAGTTTCTCCAACTCAAATGCTGCCGACGCGACGCCTTTGATACTAGGTGTGTAACTTCCTTGGTAACAGCTGGAAAAAGTATCGTCGGCTTTGAATCTAGGGGCTCTGTACACGAATAGAATCGAGGCTTGAGTGAGTGGGTATACACTCTAAGGAAACACTTGGCTTAAACAGCGCCAGGTGGCACAAAATGATCTGTAAATATAGCAGAAAACACACAAGAATTCTAGTTGGAGCCCTGACTGGACATTTTGAAAATAACAGTCACCTCTTCAAACTGAAGATTGTCGAAAGCCCACTATGTAGGGCATGTGAGGAATCGGAGGAGACAATGAGACACATCCTGTGTCTTTGTGACTCGTTGGCTGGTAAGCGTTTGGACCTCTTAGGATCAGCTTATCTTGAGCTAGAGGACTACGCACTACGCACTGGGCGATGTTCTGAAGCTCATGCAGTCCTTCTTCATAATACACCGTGGGCGTGAGTAAGGCATGGGGTAAGTACAAAATAACCCAAAGGTTACACGTGCTTCCGATTCTGACTCGGCCCCATCGAAGATAAGAGTGGGTATGTCTATGTTTAATAGCATTTAATGAAGCTGAGTTTCTCACTATAGCAAGAAAGAAATAATTGCGACTATTTACTAGGAAAAGGTTATCGTTACTAACCTGAGCTCCCAGGTACATACTACCCAACTCACAAAGTGCTTATACTTACTGGGTGGAAAGTTCCGAAGTATAAACCAGAATACTAAAGAATCAATATCTACTACCTATACTTATTATAAACTAGCTGTTGCCCACGGCTCCGCCCGCGTTAGTGTCGATCCCTCGGGAACAGGAGAATTTCCCGGAATCAAACATACCCTATGTCCTTTCCTGGGCCTCAAACTACCTCCGTACCAAATTTCATCCAAATCAGTTCAATGGTTGAAGCGTAAAAAGACAACAGACGCTCCTTTCTTAGCGCTCACTCACATCATTATAAAAACCCCTGTACCAAATTTCAAGTTTCTAGGCGCAGCAGTTTCGGTTGCGTTGATATATAAGTCAGAATTTGCCCGCGGCTACGTCGCCGCCGTTAGTGTCCATCCCTCAGGAACTGTAGAATTTCCCGGAATAAAAGATACCCTATGTCCTTCCCCGGGTCTCAAACTACCCCCATACCAAATTTCATCCAAATTGGTTCAATGGTTGAAGCGTGAAAAGAAGACTATACATACATACATAGTATCACGTCTTTTTTCCTTACGGGGTAGACAGAGCCTAGGTCTATAAGACCTGAAGGCCACGTTTAGCATGTAATTTTCCTATGTCACTTATAATATATAAGTAAGTGCTATATATTTGCAGGCGAGGCAAACTCATGGCTTAAATTCATTCAAATGACGATAACTTTTTTTTTAACTAACCGATTTTTATGAAACAAACTTTAAATGTTAATCTGAGTTAAAATAAAGCAATTGGTGAAAGTTTGAAGTAAATCGGTTCAGTATTTTCGGAGATAATCGTGATCATACATACAGACAGACAGACAGACAGACAGACAGATAAAAAATTCTAAAAAAAATTTTTTGCTTTCTCTTATTCTTTTTAAGTGTCCCTCTATCTATTTCAGTCAAAAATTCTAAATGTACAGACAAAATATTTTTACTGTTTTATTATATGTATAGATATAGATTTGAAACGCTGCCTGCGTCTGTCTGTAACCTCTTGACGCTTCTACTACTTAACTGATTTAAGTGTAATTTTGTGTGACTCTCTTAAAAAGTAGGATAAGGTAAACAATTAGTTAATATATATGAATAAAATATTTTTTATAGTGATTCGCTTGTCCTATGTTGTAACCATAACTCTCTCTTTCTGCAGGTTGGCAACGCTATCCGGGCTAAAATAGAAGCCGGCGTGGTCAAAAGGGAAGACCTGTACATTACTACCAAGGTATATATGATTTTAATTAAAATAGTATTAGTAAGCGAAATCCGAGAAAATGAGACCGCTTGAACACAACCACTTATTGGTAGTTAATAGATTCAGGTGTTACTTTGCGGAAGTCAAAGCTACATTTACTTTGAGACAATTTACTTTGCGTGCTTCCGCCACCAGTTAGTTCATGCAAACTATTGCTGGCCAGCGCCCACCCACTACTGTTAGTCCCTTCATACCCGCCACCAATAGTTGATGCATGTAACCCTGGTCGATACTGCTGCATCCGTTGAGGCTGCAGCAATGTCGGCCGTCGTGCTCGCGACACGTGTTTCGCCTCTACACGAGGTCTTCAGGCAGTGAAACCTAGATGTTGATCGTTCGAATGACAAGCAACGAATGACAAAAATTTTTTTTTTTTTTTTTTGAAATGACTATGTAGCTAGCTCCAAGTGAGCTTTCGCTACTTCACCGGGCGTTTGAGGCGAGGGCAGAATGCCCTCAACCTTTATAGGCAACATCACCAAAGGGCCCCCAGGAGGGACGGACCTCGGCTTTGGGCGTTGCCTGTGTGCGCAAGGCTTGGAGAGACAGCAAACTCTCATATTGCCTGATGGGCCGCGTATGCGTGCATGCAAGCCTGAAGGGCCAATCTGAGAATTAATGGCAAAAGCCTTTGGAGAGCAGCAACTCTCATCTTTTGCCTTATGGGCCGAAAGCTACGTTGCCAGAAGGGCCTATCCTGAGTGCAAGTCACCCGGGACCGCCGGGCGGTCACCAGTAATCGGAGCTAATCCTACTCTACGCACTCTATTCCGGTGGCGAGTGCGACGGGGTCGGATAGTGGGATTCCTCTGGCTATTCGGAGCCGAAGAGGGGTCGGGGCGGGCTTGTGCGATGTCAATAGGATCATCGGGATCGTCAAGTACGTTCCTAGGACGTCTACGACGTAAGGTCGTATCGTGTAAGTTGGGGGAGTAGTTAGCAGCTTGCACTACTAACGGGTTGGGGTGGCGTGCGGCTTTCTCAAAGTAACGCTTGGAGGCGTTTTTGAGATAGCCGCGAATGGATGGGAGATCTAGGTCACGGTGTAAGTCTGTCATGCGCAAGTACCGGTGGTGACTCGTATTTGTGGCACGGGTGACGAAGCGGTTCTGCAAGCGTTGCAGCCGATCGATGTGGGAGGGCGCGATATGAGAGAAGACTACGCCGGCGTAGGTCATGATAGGGCGGACGCAAAGCTTATAGAGTGTCAGCTTATTTCTAAGTGACATCTTAGCATTGCCTATCATGGGGTGGAGACGGCCTAATACGAAGGCGACATGGTTGCGGACTTTGGTGATGTGGGGGCCGAAGGTCATCGCGCTATCGAGTACGACTCCAAGGTATTTAGCCTTGCCTGCCCACTGAATGGGCTTTCCGTACAACGATACTGATCCTAACGAGGGGAGTTCTGCTCCGGACATGGTGATTTTTCGACATGACACAGCTTGGTTATCCTTTGAGAAAAACACAGCTGTGCTTTTCTCCGGATTAACTTCGATGCGCCACCTCTTGAACCACCCGCCGAGAGCGTCCACGGCGGACTGAAGACGATTCACGATGACCGTTTTAAGGTGATGGGACGTGTAGAGGGCCGTAGCGTCGGCGAATAGTGCCACTTCTACATTTGGGGTCTTTGGGATATCGCTTGTGTACAGCGAATAAAGGAGGGGCGAGAGAACAGATCCTTGCGGGACGCCGGCTCGAATGGGACGGGGCCTCGAGAGGCATCCCTCTACTCTGTACCGAAAAGACCGATTCGACAAAAAGTCTCGTATGATGTGCACGAGACTATCCGGCAGGCCCAAGTTGGTCAACTTGGATATCAAGCCCGAATGCCAGACTTTGTCGAAGGCTTTCGCTACATCGAAGAAGAGTGCTCCCGTAGGACGTCCCCAATTTCTCAACTTGAGAATATGCTCCGTGAGGCGGTGCAGTTGGTGGTGACACGCGTGTTTGGCCCGGAATCCAAACTGTTCGTCGGGAATGAGACTTTTGGACTCTACGTAGTCCTTGAGTCTTTTAAGGATGATCCGTTCGTAGATCTTGCCTATACAGTTCAAAAGACTGATAGGCCGGTAGGAGGAGGGGTTCTTCAGGTCTTTGCCTGGTTTAGGGATCCCGATCACGATTGCTTCTTTCCAGGCGGCTGGAAAAGTGCAATTTGCAAGACAAGCATTGAAGATGCTTACGAGCAGGAGGAGGAGGGTCTGTGGGAGGCATTTGAGCACTCCGTTCGAGAGTCCGTCAGCGCCGGGCGCTTTACGGGGTCTGAGATCGCGGATGATTGACTTCACTTCGTCAAGTGTCGTCGGGGCAAGGGGGGTATTCGGTGGGATCGTCTTAGAAGCCACGAAGCGTTATACGTGCGATTCCACCTAGCGAAGGTGATCGGGGTCAACTGGCTCACGACTAGGGGAGCATTGGCTCTCCAGGATGTCTGCTAGGCATTCAGCTTTTTCGTCATCATCGAAGGCGATGGAGCCGTCTGGACGCGTGAGGGGGGGAGTGGCCGCAACCGTGTCGGTCTTGAGGCTTCTGGCTAGTCGCCAGTATGCCTGATGGGAGGGCGTCATCTCGGCAAGGAGATCACCCCAGCGTTCGTTCCTAATTTCCGCGATGCGTTCCTTGACTCGCCGTTGCAAGAAACGAAGGTGGGCACGGGCCTCTTCAGTGGGATAATTGTCATGTAAGCGTGAAGCGCGATTCTTCTCTGTCAACAGCTGCCGCATATCCTCGGGGAGCTCCATTCTGTGGGTGGGATCCACAGAAGGGACTTCCCGAGAGCATTCCTTGTAGGAAGCTTGCAGGTGGCTGGTGAGAGAGGAGATTGCGCTGTCAGTGTCGTCAGTCGTGGTGATTTTGTCAGGGATTGCATCCAAGTGCGGTGTTGGCTGGTTGATAACTTTTCCAAGTTTCTTCCAGTCAGTCACCGTCCTTGTATGCACTATACGTCCGTTGTCTGTTGGTCCTAGTTGTAACACTACAGGTCGGTGGTCGGAGGAGATGTCAGGGTGGACCTCTACTGAACACACCTGAAGGGTGATGTTCTTAAGGAGGGCAATGTCAAGAACGCTGGGGTTTTGTCCCTCTTGTGTGGGGTAACGCGTGGGAGCTAACGTGGCCACAACGTCGAAATCTAGTTCGTCATGGAGACTCTCTAGGATAAGACCGTTGGGCGAGTCCGTGACAGAGTGCCAGCGGACTGATTTGCTGCTAAAATCTCCAGCCAAAATGGTAGAGTTTGACAGCGAGAAGAGGGATTCGAGGTCGCTACGGAGCAACGTATTTTTGCAGGGGAGGTAAATCGAGGCGATGTTGATAGGCGCATGACCGGTCATGGCTATCCGGAGGAGGGAGCACTCGATATTTGTAAGAGCTGGGGGGTCTAGCTGGGTGCAGTGAAGTGACCTTTTGTAGTAGATTACTGTTCCGCCCTTTTGGGTGCGTAATCTGTCATTACGGATGATGTTGTAATTCGCAATCCGAGGATTGCGATTCGACTGCGACTTCAAAAAGGTCTCTTGTGCAAGGAAAATGTCCACCTGATGTGTTGTAAGAAACTCCTGGATGAGGGGTTTCACATCGGTGAATTTGCCGTTGGCGTTGTAGTACGCGATAGTGAGGGAGCGGGGTTTAGTTCTCTTATTGAGACTACCCATATTAACGCGAGGGGAAGTAACGCGCGAGGAAGGGCGCGTTTTCTAACCTTGTCACGTTTTATTATTATTAAATAAATAAAACGGCCAAATTAGGTATATAACGGATAAAACATTTATTGTTTAAGCTTACGGCAAATTTTCTTAAAAATCTAAATTATTCTTAATGTTCTAAATTTAAAACAAAAGTCTAGGTATCAGGGTCGTAGGTAGGCTTTCGAGGTTGGTCTTAGTAGGTTACAGCACTTCCCTTAACTTGTTGCGGTTCCCCGCGGCAGCGGCTGACTGCGAAAGGTATGTACCCGGAACGTAGTTCCTGTTAGGAAAAACAATGATTCATTTGTAAAATACTATATCGGTAACAAGATGCACACCTCTTTATTTGCCACAATATAGACTGAACCAAGACCTATATCCGTGCCTATATTTATCCTTTTAGATCGATAATTTTATTCTTTTTAATCGATAGGTAGGTAAACGAATATATCCATATTAACTAAGCTGGGATGAAGTGGATGTCAAGCAGACGGTTACATTAGTAACTGCTGGCAATAGTTTTTTACATTTAAATATACAGAACGATACTGCTCATAGCGGACTTTATATATAGGTACCCATTATATATGATAACGTTCCCGGACACTGAACCAGACACAAAAGAAATAACAATAGAATTACGTCTACAAGAGGGCAGTATCTGCGAAGGTATTAAGTTACTTTAAACCACGAATGCAAGTAAGCTACACATTTCTACCACCAGTAGTGGCTAAAAAATACTATTAGCTACTTAGTCTAAAAGAACAGTTGCACAACTTACCCAGTACGGGAAATTCCAGACATACAAAAATATAAACAAACTGTAGAAATCAGTATTCTAGGATTAAGCGATTTACTTTATGGCAATCGTGATAAGTAACACTAGGGCGGAGTACAAAACGATACGTGCGGTCGTCTTGAGAGTTACCGAGGTCGAGTGAAGGTCGCAATTCGTGCAGCTGGGCTCGCTATGCGCAGGCGGCTGGCCACCGCCCGTCTTCACTGCCCCCTGCCCGCTGTGATACCCCGCGGCACACCTTGCGCGTATTGATACTAGTTAATTATATAAACATCGTTGTTCCAAATGCAATGTATGATGCTTTATCATAGATGTATTATATGTATAATTTAGTTAGTTATTTTTAATATTTCACTTGATCTTGATTATTTTAATTTGTTAAAATTAAATACCTAGTTTTAAGGATAATTTATTTGTATATACAATTTATTAGTTATTAACAGACAAAGTATTGTCTGTTACAGTACCCCCTCTCCTAGAAAAAGGATTTCTTTGTACACTAAGTATAACGAAATCCGTACTTGAAGAAAACTGGATTTTTATTTGGCGTTTACCAACTTAAGATCCTTAATATGCCAGGCTCCTAAATCCAGGCCAGCCATATCTTCTAAAATGTAGACCAAAGAAGATCTTTTACTCTTAACCCGACATTTCAAATATTTTGGGGCAAGTTTTTTTGTAAAACGCGCATCCTTATCGCTCTGAAAGTAACACCTCTTCCAAACAATATCTCCTATGTTGAATTCTGCGTGTTTCCTTCTTAGGTTATATCGCTGCGTATTTTTATGATGGGCTTGCCACAAGGAAAATTGCACCTTATCAAATATTTTTGCAAGGTACCCTATATTTTCTGCATATAAGTCACGAGGAAGAAAAAGCAATTCGTTTGGGGTTTCATTTTCAATATAATGCGACCCACACGTTACTAATTCTCTCCCATGGACTAAAAAGGCAGGCGTATACCCTGTAGTCTCGTTGACAGAATTATTAATCGCGAACTGTATTTTAGGTAGGTTCACATCCCAAGAGCGATGGTCATCATTGACGTATGTCGATACAGCCGTAATTATAGTTTTATTATATCTCTCTACTGTATTTATTTGTGGTGTATACTTGGGTGTGTAGTGTATATTAGGGATGGAGTATTTTTTAAATAATGATTCCCGTTCGCGACTAGTAAATTGTGTTCCATTATCAAGGATGATAGTCTGGGGAACACCATGGACCAAGAATATGTTATTCTCCAGCAGCCCGGATATGCTTTCAGCATTGGCTCTTCGAAGGGGGAACATGAGACAGTATTTAGAGAAACAGCATGTCACTACGAAGATATAACAATGCTGTTTCCTTGAAGGAGGAAGGGGACCAATTAAATCTATTGACAGTACCTGGAAAGGCCTACAGCATTCTTTTGGCCTACCCATTATACCTAAGGTACCATGAGTTGGTAACTTGTATGCCAGACAAGTTTCACAGTTACTGACAAAATTAACTACATCAGCGTGCATTTTAGGCCAGTAAAACCTGAGTAAGAGGCGTTTATACGTTTTAAATATGCCAAAATGACCACAAGTGGGCTCTTCATGGTTCTCCTTCAAAATTTTAAGACGTTGTTCTGGCGGAACAACTAATTTCCAGTCGAATTCAGAGGTCAGCGTATTTTTACTTTTCATTAAACGATACAAAGATCCACTTTCGACTCGGTAATTGGGGAAACTAGTTGGCGATACTTGACACTGCTGGAATATATTTAGATACCATGTATCTTTAGTCGCAGGTTCTCCTGTACAATTAGAAATTAGTGCCAGATTGCCCATTCTCGATAGTGAGTCTGGGATGACGTTATCTTTGCCACGTCTATGTTTTATTTCAAAATTAAATGCTGATAATCGAACTCCCCACCTTGCCAATCTACCTGTCGGGTTAGTTAGAGATAAGAACCACTTAATAGCGGAGTGATCTGTATAAACAGTGAACGGGCGACCATTTTCTAAGTAACATCGCCAATGTTCCAAGGCCACGAGAACAGCAAGAGTTTCGCGCTCCGTGACACTATAGTTCCTTTCGGGGCCTGTGAGGGACCTACTCATAAATGCGATCGGGTGCTCAACGCCGTCGATTTTCTGGCATAGCATAGCTCCCACACCAAAATTGCTAGCGTCAGTGTGGACCTCAAATGGAAGGTCGAAATTTGGACATGCTAGAATAGGTGATTTGATAAGTAGAGATTTAAGTTGCAAAAATGCAGCATCAGCTTCCAACGACCAGTGAAAAGGTGGAGCTTTCTTTCTAGTAGACGTTAATTTATTTAAGGGTCCTGCTATCGTACTAAAATTGGGAATAAATCTCCTATACCATGATGCGGTACCCAAAAATCGTTTAACATCCTTCCGGTTTACCGGCGTAGGATAGTTGAGGATAGACTGTACTTTTTCAGGGTCAGTTCGGAGTCCCTGTGCGTCAACAACGTAGCCTAGGTAACGGAGTTGACTACGGAAAAACTGACATTTAGTGAGGTTGACTGTTAAGTTTGCTTTATGTAGTTTTTCAAGGACACGGAGAAGTAAGGTGACATGCTCATCAAATGATTGGCTTATGATAATAATATCATCTAGGTAGGCAAACACTTTGAGTTCAAAATCGGGACCGAAGAGCGTGTCAACCAATCGTTGCTGAGTAGCAGGGGCATTTGACAGACCAAAAGCCGTGACCTTGAACTGAAAAGTTCCACGGCCTGGGACGTAAAAAGACGTTTTCTCCTTGTCGCTTTCCTTTATTGGGATTTGCCAAAATGCCTTTGAAAGATCGATACTAGACAGATACTTAGCATCTCTTAAATTATCGAGTATTTCGGAAACATAGGGAAGACAATAAGCATCCTTTTTAGTGACCGAATTCAGCTTCCGACTGTCCAAACAAAATCTTGGTTTACCGTCCTTTTTCTTCACTACTAAGACTGGTGATGACCAGGGGCTTTCGCAAGGCTCTATTACATCAAGATCAAGCATCTCGTTAACCTGATCGGCTATGATTTTCCGCTTGTCGGGAGACATGCGGTAGTACCGTTGGCGAATTGGTTCTGTATTCCCGGTATCTATAGAGTGCGTGATGACATCAGTTCTACCCAAACCCCTATCCTCGAAAGAGATAGCTCTAAATTTTTCTACTATGTTGTCAGCTATTTGTTTTTCAGAACTATTTAGATTATCGTAGCAGTGAAGGAAAAGGTCTTGAGATTGGGATGAGATATTTAATAGTCCAGGTTCGTCACTGTACAAGAAATTTACACTCTTTAAATGTTGGGCTAAGATATAAAATTTATTCCAAAAGTCAATGCCTAGAATCAAGGGTGTATCCACGTCAGGAATAGCGTGTACCCTTATAACATGAGTTTGGTTGTTGAACATAAGCGGTAGAAGCATGTAACCGATTGATTGCAACTTTTGACCTCCAGCAGCGTTCACAGAAATCATGCTATCCCTAAATAAAGGAAAACCAAGAGAATTTAGTGTTTTATAATATTTTTTTCCTAAAATGCTTACTACAGAACCTGAATCAAGTAACCCGTATAACTCAAGGTCCTTATTAATTTTTACCTTTACATAAGGTCTCGGATCGTTCTTAGGTTTAGAAGCGAAAATTGAAGCAACGTTATAAGATGAGAAGAAATTTTTAACAGTCAACAACCAATTCTCCCAATCCGAGCGGTCAAAGTTATTGGCTGTTGTATTGCAACAATTTTCATTTATTCGTTTTTTTGAGGCTTTGCCTTGTTGCAATCTGGGCAATCTGGTGAGCGGACATCTTTTTTTCCACATTTGAAGCAAAATATAGTTCGTTCAGCGGTGCACTCCTTCATAGTATGGGAGTCGACACGGCAGCGATGACAATATTTCGATTCGTTAATGGCGTAAACTTTATTGTTTTGTCCGCCAGACTCCTTATTGTTATTAATATTGCCTGCTGAGTAGGGCTTAAAGTTAGAAAAAGTTTTAGTTGTTGATTTGTGAGGAGGGTTATATGCAAATTCTGGGGCTAGCATTGTCGAAGATGATGCTGTGGGTTCCTTGAATAGTTCAGATCGAGCTTTAACCTGTTCGTAGTTTCTACATAGGACCTGAAGTTCATCAACTGTGGCAACGTTGGGACAATTAACTAGCACATTTGTGTAGCAAGGACGGATATTGTGAAACAAGATCTCTAGTTGATCCTTTTCAGACAAGGGTACGCTTAGTCGAGAGAACATACCCTTCATTATGGATATGAACACTATAATATTTTCAGTCTCTCCTTGTGTACGATTGCGGATGTCAGTTATCATCCTATAATCGTAATCAGCAATGTCAAAATCGTTGCGCAGACGAATTATGAGATCATCGTAATTTTTGATGTCATCTTTTACAGCACGAAACCAGTGCAAGGCGTCTCCTACAAATATTTCATAAGCAAACGACATAAGCTTATCGTCAGAAACATTCTTAGCTGAACGGAATTCTTGCAGCTTTTGAATAAAAGATCTAACGCAAGTTTTGCCATCGAATTTTAGCTTAGATATCTCTTGAGAAAGGCTACGATTGCAATGGACAGATATATTAAGTTTATCTAAACTAGGGGTTTCAGGAATTTCCGAGGAATCACTTTCAGAGTCTTTAGTCACGCAAGTTTTTGGTTTAGCGAGTTTAGAGAACAGAGTGTAGTAGTCGTTAAACGCTTTTTTTATCGCTATTATTTGAGATGAATCAGATGGTTCTACTCGACGGATTCTGTGATAAAGATGGTGCAATAAGGAACGAGTTCGGTTACTTAAGTTTTCATCAGGTGATTTTGCTAAGGTATCCAGGTTTGTTTTCGCCTTATTAAGTGAATCGGCTATTCCTTTAATATCATCAGAAAATTCCAAACAGGACTCAGCAATATCATCTGATGGATAAATCTGAGTCAGTTTGCAAACTTGACGTCTTAATTCAAGTACAGTATCAGCCGCTATTTCACCCCGGATTGTGACCTCATATTGTAACTCGGGTTTTTGTAAATGTAGAAAAATGATAGGATGCGACATTATCGTGCTGGGTATGTTGTGCAAAAATTACAAACAACCACCTAAATGAGAAGAAAATAGAGAAAGAATGAGATGAAAATGATAGAAAGAAGAAAAGAAAATATGTCCTAAATTACAATATAAAAAATATATATATATAGGTGTATGTATTGATAGGCCAAGCAGTTACGTCCGTTCTGTCACAATAATAAGATTTTGTTCTAGAACGATGAAGTGATGAGAAAAAAATAAAAGATGAAAAGAAAGAAACATGAAAATGAGATAGAAATGAAAAAATAATGAGTATTTACTATATGTTCAAATAATGTGAAATTAAATAAGGCTTATTTATAAGAACAACATGTAAACAAAATAACTTTTGTATGCTTATGTTATTTTTAACACAGTATTTACGCAATATAATAAACAAAGTTAATTTATAGTATTTGACATAAATATATAATTGAACTGCACATTATTTGAAACAATTTTATCAACATCATCGTTTTACATTGAGATAGGTATTTTACATGCACACTACCATCACCAGAAAAAAAAAGGAAAAGAAAAAAATCTACAGTAAATCCAACCTCAAGCCTTTAAACGTTTAGAGTGGGCGCCATTGTCACGTTTTATTATTATTAAATAAATAAAACGGCCAAATTAGGTATATAACGGATAAAACATTTATTGTTTAAGCTTACGGCAAATTTTCTTAAAAATCTAAATTATTCTTAATGTTCTAAATTTAAAACAAAAGTCTAGGTATCAGGGTCGTAGGTAGGCTTTCGAGGTTGGTCTTAGTAGGTTACAGCACTTCCCTTAACTTGTTGCGGTTCCCCGCGGCAGCGGCTGACTGCGAAAGGTATGTACCCGGAACGTAGTTCCTGTTAGGAAAAACAATGATTCATTTGTAAAATACTATATCGGTAACAAGATGCACACCTCTTTATTTGCCACAATATAGACTGAACCAAGACCTATATCCGTGCCTATATTTATCCTTTTAGATCGATAATTTTATTCTTTTTAATCGATAGGTAGGTAAACGAATATATCCATATTAACTAAGCTGGGATGAAGTGGATGTCAAGCAGACGGTTACATTAGTAACTGCTGGCAATAGTTTTTTACATTTAAATATACAGAACGATACTGCTCATAGCGGACTTTATATATAGGTACCCATTATATATGATAACGTTCCCGGACACTGAACCAGACACAAAAGAAATAACAATAGAATTACGTCTACAAGAGGGCAGTATCTGCGAAGGTATTAAGTTACTTTAAACCACGAATGCAAGTAAGCTACACATTTCTACCACCAGTAGTGGCTAAAAAATACTATTAGCTACTTAGTCTAAAAGAACAGTTGCACAACTTACCCAGTACGGGAAATTCCAGACATACAAAAATATAAACAAACTGTAGAAATCAGTATTCTAGGATTAAGCGATTTCTTTATGGCAATCGTGATAAGTAACACTAGGGCGGAGTACAAAACGATACGTGCGGTCGTCTTGAGAGTTACCGAGGTCGAGTGAAGGTCGCAATTCGTGCAGCTGGGCTCGCTATGCGCAGGCGGCTGGCCACCGCCCGTCTTCACTGCCCCCTGCCCGCTGTGATACCCCGCGGCACACCTTGCGCGTATTGATACTAGTTAATTATATAAACATCGTTGTTCCAAATGCAATGTATGATGCTTTATCATAGATGTATTATATGTATAATTTAGTTAGTTATTTTTAATATTTCACTTGATCTTGATTATTTTAATTTGTTAAAATTAAATACCTAGTTTTAAGGATAATTTATTTGTATATACAATTTATTAGTTATTAACAGACAAAGTATTGTCTGTTACAACCTTTCCATTAGGAACCGGTGTTGGAACACGATGTCCAAGATCGCGTAAGCGTCGCCGTTGGTCGCGAGAATGGCATGACCCATTTCGAGGATCTCGGCGCGGTCCTCTCGTGTTTCTCGCGCTATGTCGAGAACCACTCCGAAGGCAAAAATTACGCCGTATTGCCGCCTTTTATACTATCTGGGAGGGGGGAGGGGATTGATCGTTATTTTGGTTTTGTATTGAAAATATATTTAATAATGGGGAATTATTCAAATCTATTTGTTTATTTATCAAAGTAATATTTGATCTTTTATGTTTATTTATTTCTAATTGCTCCCATATGCTCATTTTTATTCCCTTCTCCGCTGTATGTAATATTTAATTTAAATAATCACACATACAAAATATTACATACAGCGGAGAAGGGAATAAAAATGAGTATATGGGAGCAATTAGAAATAAATAAACATAAAAGATCAAATATTACTTTGATTTATGGTATGATATCTAAAAGCATTTTTCTTCGAAAACTTTGTAATTTTTACGTCTAAAACAAAAATTCTCACATGACAATATGTATATGTACGTCTCGGAGGTCGCCCCCTTTCTTATTTTTTTATAAAGATATTAATATGAAAATATTAAGACTTTTCATCTTATTTCCTAATCGCCTAATGGTTCTGCGCAGCCTAATGGCTTGTGCAGTAGCTACGTTTTTCGTTCGCGCGGCACCCGCTTAACAGTATTATAAAAAACTCTTATTATCCATCCAGATCTAGTTAAACGTTAATTTGCCCAGCTCATACCAACATCAGTAATGAAGGTACGCTATACTAAATGCCCACTACAGTTCCCAAAATGAAACAATCGAACTAAATATGTCCTATGATATCATCATCGTCATCGTCAGGTCCTTTTTAGTCTCCACTACAGGAGCACGACCCTCTCTGTACTACTAGGGCCATACTTGGCCAGAGCAGCCAGACGACTTGGCCTACACTCTCTACGCTGGCCAGACGGGTTGGAGAGGTGTCTTAGATGTTTATAAGCTTTGTTTAGCTTGTATTTCCTAAGTCGCCTTCTACGACATCCACGGGAAGACTTGGAGTGGTCCTATTCTACTCTGCCGGATACCACACGGCCAGCTATCCTATGAGATGAAATCTATCAAGTACTACGCTTGGTTTGCATACAAATCGTGAACTTGCGTCATCTTTGTACATCTATACTTATTATTTTGTTGTTATGAATAGTGTATTATTCCTCTTTCTCAATCAGGGATGAAAATATCGATACTTTGTTAGTATCGATACTAACAAAATATCAGTAAAAATATTGATACTCAATGTTTCAGTATTTTTTATCAGGTTTTATCGATACCTTATATCGATAAAAATATTAATATTTTTATCAATACCTTATATCAATAAGAATATTAATATTTTTATCGATACCTTATATCGATAAAAATATTAATGTTTTTATCAATACCTTATATCGATAAAAATATTAATATTTTATTTGATAAATATATTAAATTTCTTTGTCAGTTATCTGAATCTATTTTTCGAGTGGCACGGTGTTGTTGCTCTTTGTGGTCGCTAATACACAATTATTTTGTCTGTGTAAGACTGATATAAACATCACACTCCTCCCGAAGCTATTTAGGGCTAAATTCACAGTATAATCAAAATCATTCTAAGAAACTTAGCAAAGATTGACTTATTACAACGTAGCGCATTGGTGCATTTTCATATTCATTCATGTAATTCGAGTTCGTGTTTAGTGGGTGCAACTTACCTTTTATTAGAACAAATTAAAATCAAAGTAGTTGACTGCACTTGGGTAAAGGTAGACACCTTTTCTTTAAATGTAAAATTCGGCGCTTCTCTTCGTGTTCAAGTTTACCTTCCAAAAGTATTTTTACGTTCGCCCAGTATGTATTTATTTCAAGGATGTTAGATATCATTACCGTGATATAAGTATTAAAATAAATTAGTAAATACTAATTCATTAAAATCAGCTGCTACAGTTTTGATAGATAGACATACCTACCTAGTTAACATCGATCAATGTCTCCCCCAGTCTCCGGCGCCCTTGCTATTCTTGACTCCAGTAGCGTCACGGTTACAGTAACGGTGTGAAGAATCTCCGGAAGAGTTGCTGCTACCACCCCCAAACAGAGACTGATCCTGGCGATACACGACATTTGCACAATGATGCTAGACGAAAAGGTCAAGGTAGTGGAAGAACAGACGAGTAGGTTACGATGGGACATAGTGGATCGTCTGAAATCCGAAAAGAGGGGAGGGCACGACAACCCTAAAGCCTGGTAACCTAATTTATCACCGGGAGGGTGACTTTAAAAAGTCACAGCATGGTGTCGGGTTTCTCGTTCACAAATTCCTCAGTAACAACCTCATAACCATCGAAAGTGTTTCCTGCAGGAAAATATACCTGATTTTCAGAGTATCTAAAAGACACTCGTTGAAGGTAATTCAGGTATAAATATTTACGGACCGGAAAGCACTCAGATGAAGAATTGGAAGTGGTGTATGAGGATATTAGTAGGGCCATACACGCTTCGGAAATCTATTTTACGATTGTTATGGGGGATTCCAATGCAATATTTGGCAAGCGGAGCGATGAAGAGGCCAGTGTGGGACAATTTGGATATTGAGAATGACGGAATGATAGGAGTCATAGGCTGGCTGATTTTCTGGTAGAAGAGGGACTCTATGCAATGAACTCTTTCTTCCAGAAGCCGCCTCATAGAAATTTACTTGGATAGGCCCAATCCTATATAAAAAAAAAGATAGACTTCATCTTGTCGACGAAGAAAGATATATTCAACGATGTCTCTATGATCACCGAATCTTTAGAGGCATCATGAATATCTCTTTCGTCGTCGAAAAGAGGTGGTCCCTTTGGCTGGGGCCTATCCAAGTAAATTTTGTATAAGGCGGCTCTCAGACGAGAGAGGACTCGCTTGATGAAGTCTATGCTCCGACCATCTCCAGCTCATATTCAAATGTTGACAGTTTCCAACTGGTACTCTTAAATCGCTTTGATTGCCACGTAACTGTCTACTGTAACGCAATCCTTCAGAATTGCGTTACAGGGCGAGTTAAACAATGGGTTCGTAGAAACTGTCCAAGTTGTGTGGTATCAAAGTTTAATAGGTCTCGGCCCAAATACAAACCTCAAAATTTCTGTCCCTAGCCCCAAAAGTTATGGCCGTGCGACGATCTACCCTGCTGCAG
Source organism: Elegia similella (assembly GCA_947532085.1). Lineage (NCBI taxonomy): Eukaryota > Metazoa > Arthropoda > Insecta > Lepidoptera > Pyralidae > Elegia > Elegia similella. Next base: position 368,857 of record OX383953.1, read on the forward strand.
ACCTTCGAAGACGCAAACGTGCATCGACAACTTAATAGACAAATCCGAAAATCCTTTCCTACCGAATCCGACATTAACTTCTTTAATACCGAGCGTATCACATAATAAGGGCTCCAAAGAGACGATAGAACATAATAAGGGCTCGAAAGGCTTCGCAAGTTTATTGGGCAAAGTTGATTAACAAAGCTGAAGACGAAGGACAGAAGTGTGATGTCGAAAGACCGAGGTGCGGGGAGAGATTGAGAGGTTTTGTGGACAGCTTTACACCTCAGTAGTCAAACCCATTGTCAGCTTGGCCAAAGGACCGATAGCCAAAGCTCGCCGACACTATCCCAACACTATACCGAAGATATCCCGGACACCACCCTGTACGAGATTACGATTGCCCTTAAACAGCTGAAGAACAAAACAAGGTCCGGCACCTTGTCCACCAGGACAGAATTACAGCAGAGCTTCTGAAAGCAGGCTAAACGACAGTGCTGAAGGCCGCCAGAGGCTTTTTAATTCCGTTCTGTTCGAGGGCATAACGCCAGAGGCGTGGAACAGAAGTGTAGTGGTTCTGTTCTTCAAAAGGGCCATAATACTCTTCTGAAGAACTATAGACCCATCACTTTCCTGAGCCACGTCTTTAATCTGTTTTAAGGGTAATAACGAATCGTTTCACGAACAGGATTGATATCTTGCATCCACCCGAACGAGCCGGCTTCCAAAAAGGCTACAGTACCAAAGACCACTTCCATACGCTGCGGCAGGTTTAACAGAAGACCAAGAAGTATAACCGGCCACTATGTTTAGCGTTTGTCGGCTATGAGAAGGCTTTTGATGCGATGGAAACATGGGCTGTGTTTCAGTCTCTCCAGCGAAGCCGCATAGACCATCGCTATATTGAAGTGTTGAAGTGCTTATACAGCAACGCCACCATGTCAGTCCGAGTACAGAAGCAGGAAACTCCCTATCTCACATTTCTCTGCAATAGAATAGCTCATTCTATTGCAGAAAGGTGTGAGACAGAGAGAGATGTAATATCTTTGAAACCGCTGCTATAGAGGATGCCTTTGAGCTCCTGGAATAAGATGGACTTGGCATTAACATCAACAGCAAGTACTCACCTTCGATTTGCCGATTATATCGTTGGCATAGCGGAGTCACTAAAGGACTTAAGTACCATGCTCAATCGACAAATTTGTCATAATTTGAAGTAACTTGGCGCCTATTACTTCAAATTATGGTTATTAAAGTAACTAAAGTGAACATCCCAAGGGGCTATCGGAATGAGTACGTACCCGGATGGAATAATGACAATGAAAATTTATACCAGCAGTATCAGGAGACTGGGGACCACAATACTGGAACCATATTACTCCAATCTTTGAACCAACATAGGAGGGAGAAGTGAGAGTCTACCGTCAACAGTATGGATTTCAAAAGGTCAAGTAGAAAGGCATTGAAGGTCCTGCATCAGCTATCAGGAAAATAACACTTACAGAGACTAAACCTGAATATAAAGCCCGACGCTATCGCAAACCGGATGGTAGAAGTTCTAGAACTGAGAGGGACAAAATATTTACTAAACAAGTGAAGAAAACACTGAAAACCCTTAGAAGAAGTGCTCCAACAGGTCAACATCTCTCAAGACCTTTTAGTGTTGGCGAGGTTGTGGAAGGCATAAAGCTTCTAAAATACCGCAAAGCAGCAGGCCTAGATAAAATGTACAATGAATTTATTCGAGCCATGGGCCCAGAAAGTGTTGGCTGGCTTACTGCTTTCTTCAACCACATAGTACAAAACAACTGCCTACCAAGGGAATTCAAACTGGCAAAAGTAATCGCGATCCTAAAGCCTGGCAAAACGGACGACCGACCTGAAAACTACCAACCAATTTCCCTTCTCAGTTGTACCTATAAGCTTTTGGAACGTCTCATTCTGACTAGAAAACCGCCACACGTAGAAGCTGTTGTTCCGCCAGAGCAGGCTGTTTTAGAGTAGGCAGAAGCTGTACGGATCAAGTCTTAGCATTAACCACGCATATTTAAGCCGGCTTTCAAAGACAATTAAAGTCCACTGCAGTTTTTGTGGACCTTACCGCTGCGTACGATACTGTTTGGAAACAAGGTCTAATATACAAGATTCTCAAAACGATTCCAAGCAGAGAAATAGCAGACATTATCATGAGCATGCTTAGTGATAGGGAATTTGAAGTTTACTTAGGAGAAGCAAAGAGCCGCAAGAGAAGACTAAACAATGGCTTGCCACAAGGCTCTGTACTAACTTCAATTCTCTTTAACCTCTACATACATGATCTGCCATCTACTAAATCTACTAAGTTTATATAATCTGATGATATAGCTCTTGTTTACCAAAGTAAAGATTTCACAACTGGAGAGGAAATATTGTCATGCGATTTAGATAAGCTAAGCAAGTATTTCAAAGCGTGGCGCCTAATTCCAAGCATAAGCAAGACTGAAGTGGCCTGCTTCCACCTTAATAATCGTCTCGCTAACTACCACCCAACTGTTTTCTTCAGTGGAGAGCCCCTGAAGCACAACCCTTTCCCTAAATACCTTGGTGTGACATTGGACAGAGCTTTGACGTATAGGGAACATCTTCAGAAAGTGGCTGGAAAGGTAAGCACACGGATTAACATTCTTCATAAACTCTGCGGCACTACCTGGGGTGCATCTGCAGAATGCCTCCGAACATCGGCTGTAGCACTGGTTTTTTCTGCTGCTGAATACTGTAGTCCCGTGTGGCCTTAAAGCGCACATGTCCAAAAAGTTGATACTAAACTAATGAGGCAATGCGATGTATATCAGGCACAATTAGATCTACCCCGCTTCAATGGCTCCCAGCTCTTAGTCATATTGCTCTTCCACACCTTCGCAGAATGCTAGCATTGAAGAAAGAATTTGAAAAGATACAAATGCCACAGGACCTGCCTATTCACCGGCTTCTTGGTCATCCTCCTCCCCAACGGCTCAAATCCAGGCATCCTGTATATGTCACAGCTCAAAAACTGCGTAATTTTGATCTCGAGCAGAGTTGGAGAGATGAGTGGAGTGTGCACACTTCTGGAGCTATCCTACAAGCTATAGACCCAACAGCTATGCCAGATGGATTCGTTTCCAAACAAGCGGGCCTTAAACTGAACATAGACAAGATGAAAATATTGTCAAATATCGAATGTTGCTTCTCGGGTTTTCATTGGGAACTCCATACTTGAAGGTGTAGACCAATATATCTATCTGAGTCCGATCCAGGTTGGAATTTCCAGCTTCGACGACGATGTTTTTCGACGAATCCGAGTCGACTGGGCAGCGGTCGAAAAGCTCTGCAATGTCTTCTCGACCAAAATACCTAAGTGCCTAAAGACGAAAGTCAATAATCAATGTTTGTTCCCAGAATTTACTTACGGGTCCGAAACGGGGTCCATTACTATGGGCCTCATAATAAAGTTCAAGGTCGCTCTAAGAGCTATGAAGAGGGCTATGCTCGGTGTTTCTTTGCTAGATCGAATCAAAAACGAGGAGATCCGTAGTTCATATTCGTAGGTTCGTTTCTTAACGTGTTTTTGTAAGGGTTCTTGGGATTCACGAGGATCTCTAGTTTTTTGGAAGAGGTAGAGACAGCAAGTTTTATTTTCCTCGAAGCAAGTTTTAAGGCAAATTATTAATGAGTACATCGTCTTCTTCCTTCTTCCTACAAATTTTTGACAGTCTGTTCATCTTGCCACTGGTGGTGACAATCGCCAACTCCCTCAAGAATTGTAGCAATTACGTGAAGCATCAATGATCTAGTCTAGAGCAATAATGTGTTATACTAACTGACCCGGTAAAAATTGTACTGCCTTTTTTTTGATAGTCGGTTAAATAGTAGCCTATGTGTTAATCCAGTGTGTCAGCTACTTCAATATAAAATTTTATCAAAATCTGTCCAACCGTACTTTGTTTTAGTAAATAAATATTATTATTATTAAAGAAAGCCCTACTGTACCAAATATGGTACGCCCTTCCCCCTAGGCCCGCCCTACTAATGGATAATTTTTTAATATTTTTTAAATTTTAGCCACACACACACACACGACACTAATCAGCTTATATTTAAAAAATTATATTTTTTTGCAATAATAATTATCGGCCTAAACGTAATTTACCCGTAAAACATTGATCGATGGTAACTGGGTTAGGTAGCTGTACTTGTCTAACATCCTTTAAGTAGGTATTTATTTCAAGGATGTTAGATATCATTACCGCGTTACCTACAGCCGCCCAGTACGTACGAGTACTTTTGGTAAGTAAACTTGAACAAGAAGAGAAAAAGGAATGTCTTAGTTATAAATGCCTACATGCAGCTACTTTACAATTTATATGTTTTGATTTTAATGATGTTTGGAATATTTCTTGATTTTTTTCTACTTATTCCACGAAACGTTCGTTCGCGACTGTTGTGTACCGAGCGCGTAGGTATGTTTCAAATTCTGATCGATTGTATGAAGACAGAATACTGTTACATCACAATGCCTATAATTATGTATATTTTAATCGAACGTCACACTGAAAAGTGGGTATCTAAGACAAAAATACTTTATTTTAATATGAACCTTAGTAAGAACTTAATGCTTCCCCTATTTGAAATCTAATGCCGTTTGATCAAACATGATTTGCTCGAAAACTTTTACTCAACTGTCAATAAAATCTACAATCCATGTGCTCTATAGCTTGCTACATCAATGCATCAAAATCTCTAACAGTTAAAAGAGGTAAACGCGAATTATCGAAATATCTTCAGATCAAATAGTTTAATTCTCTAACTACTATTATTTTACCTATGCTAAATACAAACAAAACAAACGATGGGAAATATTTTTTTTACTCGGAATTTAAAGTCTACTTATCTGTTTTTTTTTAGGTATGCAATTAATCTGTGATAAAAAGAGTTAAATAAAACCATAATACTTAATAGTTCTGTATCATTTTAATTCTGAAAAATGGTAATCAAAACTTCTGGTACAAAGGATTAAATGTATGTTTAGAATACGTAGTAGCCTACAAGGTAAAGTACATAAGTACATATAGCAATAGTACAACAATTAAATGCCTTACTATAATTATTAATTTGTTAATTCTGCGTTTAACTAATAGAAATGATTCCTCTAATCATATCATATAATCAACATCGATACATATATAAATCAATAATAAAGTTTAATTGTCACAAAGGTTTAAAACAATTTGATCTTACGATATTTCGAGAAAACTCTAACGATTACAATAGGTAATATTGTAATCGTTAGAGATTTTGATGCATTGATGTGGCAAATTATAGTGGTCACGGACAATCGAGTAAAGGTTTTCGAGCAAATCATGTTTGATCAAACGACATTAGATTTCAAATAGGGGAAGCGAACTTAATATTGTAAATATCTACAAACCTTTAAAATCTTATTGAATAAAGTACATTTGGTCGATCCATCTTCTAATATGTCAATCTTTTTGTACTACATGTTATTATTTTTTTAAGCCCCTTTTAACATTAAAAGAAAAGACAGACAGTGTAGTCAACTACTTTGTTTTTAATTTGTTCTATTAAAAGGTAAGTTGCATTCACTACACACTACACTCGAACTCGAATTAACATGAACAAACATGAAAATGCAACCAACGCGCTACGCCGTCGTTCGCTCTTCTGTCCTGTTCATTTATCCGATGTAAGAAAAGGAGAGCAGTTGTTATTTATGGGCATTGATGTTGTCGCACACACACACATATATTAAATATTGATATTAATTTCGATACTTCGGTATTAATAAAACCTATATTATTTTTACAGAATACACTTTATTTCAATACCTAGATATTAATAAAAAGGTATCGATACTCTTCGTGTAAACGTATCGATACTCCTCATGGTATCGATATAAATCCCTGATTTCGATACCTAGATATTAATAAAAAGGTATCGATACTCCTCGTGTAAAAGTATCGATACTCCTCCATGGTATCGATATAAAGCCCTGTTCTCAATTTGGTGTCTCATTGTACTACGTACAATCTAACTTTACTTGCTACTACACGCTGATATATTTGCATGTCTTTTTCAAATTCTATGTCCTCCAGCTATGGAACGATCATCATGCGGAGGACCAGGTGATCCCGGCGCTGCAGGAGTCCTTGGCCAATCTGAAACTTGACTACTTGGACCTGTACCTCATCCACTGGCCCATGGCGCTATATGTAAGTCAATATCCTATTCTTTTAGCCATTTCTCACCCGATACCTACAAGAATAGTACAATGAGACACATTTTGTTTATCTGTGACTCGTTAGTTGGTAAGCGTTTGGACCTCTTAGGATCAGCTTATCCTGAGCTAAAGGACTACAGGCACTACGCACTGGGCGATGTTCTGAAGCTCATGCTGTCCTTTGGAATACACCGTGCGGGTGAGTAAGGCATGGGGTAAGTAAAAAATAACCCAAAGGTTAGAACTGCTACCGATTCTGAATCGGCTCCATCGAAGATAAGATAAGATAAGATAAGATAAGATAAGATAAGATAAGATAAGATAAGATAAGATAAGATAAGATAAGATAAGATAAGATAAGATAAGATAAGATAAGATAAGATAAGATAAGATAAGATAAGATAAGATAAGATAAGATAAGATAAGATAAGATAAGATAAGATAAGATAAGATAAGATAAGATAAGATAAGATAAGATAAGATAAGATAAGATAAGATAAGATAAGATAAGATAAGATAAGATAAGATAAGATAAGATAAGATAAGATAAGATATAATAAGATACAAGAATAGTAAGTATTGAGTACTTAATGCATTAACGGGAATAAGCGCGAACATATACCGTTCTTCTCCGGACCACGGGTCACGTGCGTCACTTCTAAATACATTGTGGCTTTCGTATGATTGACTATTTTTATTTAAGATATATAAAACGCAATGTATTTTGAAGTGACTATCAAATCGTTGTACACTCTATTAGCAAAAAGGCCGGCTGATCGAATCGTCTGGAGAAAAGCGGTGTGTTCGCGCTAATTCCCGATAATGCATTTAGTAAAAGTATTTACGCAGAGAGTACATACCTACTCAATGGCTCCAAAATTGAAAGCCCAATAGTGCTATTATCAAATGGGCGACTGCTCAGAAACGAAGATATATGTGTGGAAAAGTCGTCTTGTAAGAAGTCAAGACAGCATGTTAATATCCTTATTTTTGTCTATAATAGGAATTTATTTTTCTTTCCTGAATCGCTATTTCTCGGGTCAATACGTTATAGAGGATTGTAACTGTCTCCGTGGTCTAGTGGTTAAGGCGTAAGCCTGTAAACCCGGGGGTCGTGGGTTCGATTCCCACGGGAAGCATACTTTGTTTAGTTGCTTCCAGTTTGGTTAGGACATCGCAGGCTTGAATCACCTGATTGTCTGATAATAAAGATGATTCCGTGCTTCGGAAGGCACGTTAAGCCGTTGGTCCCGGCTACCATCTGGTAGTCGTTAAAGGAACCACGTCAGAGGCCGAGAGGCGATTCCGAAGAACTCTGACACCAGGGTGAGCATGGTCGATTGACTGTCGTGACATCTACTCGGAAAAAAAAGGTCTGACTAATTATAAGATTATTCACTTGCACCTGCCTCGTTTTTGTCTTTCTTATATTTACTGTTTGTTTCCATCTGCAGCTGGATAACACCTTCTACGAAGCTGATTACATCAACACCTGGAAGGGCATGATCGAGGCCCGGGACCGAGGGCTCACGAAGTCTATCGGAGTATCCAACTTCAACATCAAACAGCTCGACAGGCTACTAAGAACCTCCAGCGTGAAGCCAGCCATGCATCAGATTGAGGTGAGGTTAAAAGATTCCTAACCAGGGAGTAGAGAGCGAGAGTAGGGGCATTTCAACTGGCAATGCCACTAGCGCGTGATGTAATCCCAGTAATCTATCATACTGTATGTTGATTTCTTTTTCACCTGTCCCCCACGAACAAGTTAAGAGGAAACCCTAAGCTCGAGAGAAATAAAAAATAGGTATTTGTAAAATATATTGCTATCGCGCCGCGTGCCCAAACAACCCCCACAGAGTGCGATAGAGACAACTGCAGTTCGGACCGAAAATACCTATAAAAAGTACACAAAATTAGTGCTTCGTAGTCCCCTGAGTATCTACAAAGTTAACCAATTTAATTTCGTTTTTTTATTAGAGAAAAAAATTATAATAATCTATAGCTGTGTTTCTATGTTTTCTTTTTCTAATATAATCGCGTCAACGTTTTCTTGATGTTTGAACACAACGGAAATTCCAGACCAATTTTTCAGGTTTTTGAAGGTTCATATCTCTTTAAATAATTTATTTATGAAAAATATTAAAACATAAGGATATGCTAATATATGAAATTTCCTCTAATTGCCTCCTCTGGCTGCTCTGGCCAAGTATGCCCCTAGTAGTACAGAGAGGGTCGTGCTCCTGTAGTGGAGACTAAAAAGGACCTGACGATGATGATGATGATGCTAATATTCGATCGAATCTGTAAGTTTTGCCTATACTACGAGTTGTTTACGTCGTCGGACGAGGAATGCTGCCCTGCCGTCAGACAGTGCAAACTAGCACGGAGGGTAGAAACAACTGTTTTGACCACTTATAACTGGTGCATAAAAACAAGCAAGTTAATTACCCACACTTTAGGTTTTTTCTAACATAAGTTTTGCACTTGTATCATATAAAATTGTATTGTGAACTGTACAGTTTGAAATAAATCATTATTATTATTCACTTTATTTAACTTTAATCTTAGGTCTAAGTTTTATAATATTTGTATAAAAAGTAAAATATAAAAATATGATACAAAACATAAAAACATTATAAAACCTAAACCTAGCTCGCCGCCAGCAGCGGGGCAAGGCTCAAGCTACCGGCGGTTAAGGCTGCAGAGAAAGAAACCTCCTGACTATGCGTGACGTGTCCAGGAGTGCTGCCTTCTGTATCTGGCCCTTGATCCAGCCATCCAGCGAGAGTCTCTTAAGGTGTTGGTCGAGACTCTTCGCTATAAGGCCGTTTGCAGATACAACTATCGGGACAATGATCGTCGAATCCACATCCCACATAGCGGTCACCTCGTGAGCTAAGTCAAGGTACTTGCTGAGTTTTTCCTTCTCCGCTTTCACGAGGTTCTCGTCATGCGGGATGGTGATATCGATGAGCATTGCCTGGCGCGTCGATCGATCTGTCAACACGATATCAGGCTTATTGGCAACAATAGTCCTGTCCGTAATAACAGATCGATCCCAGTAGAGCGTGGCATGACCATTTTCGAGAACTGGCGCCGGCGTGTACTTATAGTACGGTACCTCGGATTCCACAAGACCATATCGAAGAGCGAGTTGCTGATGGATAATTCTGGCTACAAGGTTATGTCTGTGCAAGTACTCACCGTTGGCCAGATGAGAACAACCGGAAATAATATGTCTGAGTGACTCACCGGGACGGCGGCATGCCCGACAGATGTCGACCGTACCGTCCTTCAGGATATATTTCCGGTAATTGTTCGTCATCATGACTTCGTCTGCAATTGCACAAACAAAACCCTCGGTTTCCCCGAAGAGGTCGCCGAACCGTAGCCAGTTTACCGACGCGAGCAGATCTACATCAGGCCCTGTTAAGGCCCGGTAGAACCGCCCGTGGAGCTCCTTACTCTTCCATATGTTCTTGCGGTCTTCGGTGCTCAGCACGGATGGTCTACGCCAGTTCTCGTTTGCCAAGGAGAGCGGCGTGAGACTCCTATCTACAACTACAATGTCGCGGTGCAACCCACACTCATTGTTAAGGAAGTAATCCCTAAGACTGCACACCTCACGGTTATGAAGAGTCTTGGCGTTTAAAAAGCCACGACCTCCACACTTACGTGGAATGTACAGTCTCATAACTGATGAGCGTGGGTGAAGCATGCGATGCATTGTGAGCTGTTGACGGACTCTCCTATCCAGAGCGTCTAACTCAGTTTGTGTCCATCTTAGTATGCCAAAGGAGTATGTGAGGAGGGGCATCACCCAAGCGTTGAATGCGCGCACCTTATTGCCCCCTGACAAAAGACTTTTAAGCACTTTTGTCAGACGCCAAAAAAAAACGCTCCTTTACCGCCTGTTTGATGTCCCCATCCTCAATACTCAGAGACTGTGACATACCAAGATACTTGTAAGTTTCTGACTCCGAAAGAGACCTGAGAGACATTATCTCAGAAAGTTGCAAATTTGTTGAATTTACAACTTTCCCCCGTTGAACATGCATAACGGCACACTTATCTACACCGAACTCCATCCTGATGGAATTACTGAAATCTTCTGTGATTTTTAGTAACTTCACCAGGTCAGGACGTTTCGGTGCAAACAATTTCAAGTCATCCATGTATAACAGGTGGGAAATTATCTCCCCGTCTCCTCGAAGGCGGTAGCCCAGCCCCGAATCACTCAGCAGGGTGCTGAGAGGATTCAGAGCTAGGCAAAACCACAAGGGACTCAAACTGTCACCCTGGAAAATACCTCGCTCTATCCTTATAAAGTCCATCGGATCCAAGAGACCATCTCCACCACCTGGTTGACGAAGGACTGTGGTCCACTGTCTCATACACACGCTGAGAAAAGTTCTTAAAGTTGCATCAACTTTGTACAACTCTAAGATCCTCTCCAACCATGAATGAGGCACCGAATCATAGGCCTTTTTATAGTCAATCCATGCAGTAGAGAGGGCTGCCTTGTTCCGTTGGACTTGCTTGCAAATGGTCATGTCCATGAGGAGAAGCTCTTTAGTACCACGGGACCCAATCCTACATCCATTTTGAGAGGGTGCCATGATCTTGTTTGCATCGATGTGCGTATTGATCTTCGCTCTCAAAATGGATGTAAGTAGCTTGTACAATGTTGGTAAGCATGTTATGGGTCTGAAGTTTTTAGGATCCGTGGTACTACCGGACTTGTAGAGCAGGAAGGTGTGTCCTGTAGTTAAGAAAACTGGAAGAGAACCAAGATCGAGGGCTTGTTGAAATTGTGTCGCTAAGCGCCCGTGTGAGCTTCGAATCCACTTTATCCAAAAGTTGTGCAATCCATCCGGCCCAGGACTTTTCCAGTTCTGTGCCGTACGGATCGCACAGCTTATGTCATCGGGGCTTATAGTTACAGCCCCCATGGATTCGATGGCCACACACTCGCGCTCAATTACACTCATCCAATCACCCTCGGTGTGCACGACTGGCACTGACCAAATACTACGCCAGAAATTGATCATAGCAGTAGAATCTGGTAATTGCCCGTCGATCACACGCTGGTCAGCTCCCTCCCACCTTCTATACACCTTCCTTTGGTCGCTTTGAAAGAGACGATTTTGCCGGAATCGATCCACACGCACTCTGTAGCGACGAATACGCCCCGCCCACGCATAGACTTTCTGCTTCAGGAAGTCAATACGTTCCGTGACTGAGGCCATGTAATCGCGGGGCCTTATACCAGTACCCGCGAAGGCCTGATTCACAAAACGCATGACTCGGGGGCGATGGTTGCCCCCTCTGAAGCAGATAAGCTTTGCAATGAGAGTCCTAAACGTGTCAATACGCCGTTCAATCCGTACTTGCCACGCGGGGGCATCACCAGCGGGTCGCGGTGCACGATCAGAGTCCGGAAACTTGACACGAGCAACACGACACGCCGCTATGGCCCCACAGTACATAATTGAATGCGTATCGACCAAACCTTCGCTAGCCTCAAAGTACGGGGCTAGCAAATCATTTAGGGCTCCCATTAATGCTAAATTACGTCTATTCGTAGGCAGACGAGGTAATCGCGGCCTAGACTCGGGTGTGGATCTATACTGTCCAATCGCTTCCTCCAAAGCCCTCCTCAATTGCTCATGAGCCTGGGTACTTACGTCTATGGTCACACCGCTCCCATCATCAACACTAAGGACATAAGCCTCTTGCGTCCGAATAACTGGACCCACCAATGTGGTCGGCGGGTCTCGTGTCATGATGGCAGCCGTGCGAGCAGGTAGCGCCTCCAATCGTAGCCGATCAAGTACAGCATCATCCAAACGTTTGCAACGTTGAATGACCCGCACTTGATCCGACAGTCGCTGTGCAGAAACGGTGATGGCCGGTTCAAGGACCTGAAACAAAGTCAGCATCCGATCACGATACGCCGTCATGTTGGTTTCCCCCTCTGTAGCCTCATAATAGGCGCGCATGCAGTTCTCATTATTTTGTTGAGTCCATCGCATGCGACGCACTACACCGCCGGTAGCGGGAGCCGGGCGCGGGGCAGGTTGCCTCGCAGGCCCCAAGCGTGCCGGCAGCGGGGGTCGTCCACGTCGCGCAGGTGGTGGCGGCGGCGCGGCCGACGGCCAGCGCTCGTCGTCGCTCGACTCGCTGGTGCCGGGTGCGGTGGCGAACTCGTCACCCGACGATGTTGGCGAGGAGCTGGACGACGACGCGGGCGGAGGTGGAGGTCGTGCGTCTTTAAGTCGCCCCGCTTGTGATCGTGTGATCATCTCTCGTCGTATTACATTTTAGATTTCCAAATTAATTTTGTATTGACGTGACATAATGTCAACGTCATGTAGGTATATCATTTCAGGTATATCTTATTGTATTTTCCGTAACATTCTTGTATTTTCAGTTTTATATGATTCAAAATATTTTAGTTGTGGTTTTCTTAGAAACTATTATAAATTTGTATAAAATGGGATAAAATATTTTTTTTATAAATAATATCAACGATCGAGACGCGACACATGTCAGCGGGGTTTTTTTTAATAATATTATTATTCACTTTATTTAACTTTAATCTTAGGTCTAAGTTTTATAATATTTGTATAAAAAGTAAAATATAAAAATATGATACAAAACATAAAAACATTATAAAACCTAAACCTAGCTCGCCGCCAGCAGCGGGGCAAGGCTCAAGCTACCGGCGGTTAAGGCTGCAGAGAAAGAAACCTCCTGACTATGCGTGACGTGTCCAGGAGTGCTGCCTTCTGTATCTGGCCCTTGATCCAGCCATCCAGCGAGAGTCTCTTAAGGTGTTGGTCGAGACTCTTCGCTATAAGGCCGTTTGCAGATACAACTATCGGGACAATGATCGTCGAATCCACATCCCACATAGCGGTCACCTCGTGAGCTAAGTCAAGGTACTTGCTGAGTTTTTCCTTCTCCGCTTTCACGAGGTTCTCGTCATGCGGGATGGTGATATCGATGAGCATTGCCTGGCGCGTCGATCGATCTGTCAACACGATATCAGGCTTATTGGCAACAATAGTCCTGTCCGTAATAACAGATCGATCCCAGTAGAGCGTGGCATGACCATTTTCGAGAACTGGCGCCGGCGTGTACTTATAGTACGGTACCTCGGATTCCACAAGACCATATCGAAGAGCGAGTTGCTGATGGATAATTCTGGCTACAAGGTTATGTCTGTGCAAGTACTCACCGTTGGCCAGATGAGAACAACCGGAAATAATATGTCTGAGTGACTCACCGGGACGGCGGCATGCCCGACAGATGTCGACCGTACCGTCCTTCAGGATATATTTCCGGTAATTGTTCGTCATCATGACTTCGTCTGCAATTGCACAAACAAAACCCTCGGTTTCCCCGAAGAGGTCGCCGAACCGTAGCCAGTTTACCGACGCGAGCAGATCTACATCAGGCCCTGTTAAGGCCCGGTAGAACCGCCCGTGGAGCTCCTTACTCTTCCATATGTTCTTGCGGTCTTCGGTGCTCAGCACGGATGGTCTACGCCAGTTCTCGTTTGCCAAGGAGAGCGGCGTGAGACTCCTATCTACAACTACAATGTCGCGGTGCAACCCACACTCATTGTTAAGGAAGTAATCCCTAAGACTGCACACCTCACGGTTATGAAGAGTCTTGGCGTTTAAAAAGCCACGACCTCCACACTTACGTGGAATGTACAGTCTCATAACTGATGAGCGTGGGTGAAGCATGCGATGCATTGTGAGCTGTTGACGGACTCTCCTATCCAGAGCGTCTAACTCAGTTTGTGTCCATCTTAGTATGCCAAAGGAGTATGTGAGGAGGGGCATCACCCAAGCGTTGAATGCGCGCACCTTATTGCCCCCTGACAAAAGACTTTTAAGCACTTTTGTCAGACGCCAAAAAAAAAACGCTCCTTTACCGCCTGTTTGATGTCCCCATCCTCAATACTCAGAGACTGTGACATACCAAGATACTTGTAAGTTTCTGACTCCGAAAGAGACCTGAGAGACATTATCTCAGAAAGTTGCAAATTTGTTGAATTTACAACTTTCCCCCGTTGAACATGCATAACGGCACACTTATCTACACCGAACTCCATCCTGATGGAATTACTGAAATCTTCTGTGATTTTTAGTAACTTCACCAGGTCAGGACGTTTCGGTGCAAACAATTTCAAGTCATCCATGTATAACAGGTGGGAAATTATCTCCCCGTCTCCTCGAAGGCGGCAGCCCAGCCCCGAATCACTCAGCAGGGCGCTGAGAGGATTCAGAGCTAGGCAAAACCACAAGGGACTCAAACTGTCACCCTGGAAAATACCTCGCTCTATCCTTATAAAGTCCATCGGATCCAAGAGACCATCTCCACCACCTGGTTGACGAAGGACTGTGGTCCACTGTCTCATACACACGCTGAGAAAAGTTCTTAAAGTTGCATCAACTTTGTACAACTCTAAGATCCTCTCCAACCATGAATGAGGCACCGAATCATAGGCCTTTTTATAGTCAATCCATGCAGTAGAGAGGGCTGCCTTGTTCCGTTGGACTTGCTTGCAAATGGTCATGTCCATGAGGAGAAGCTCTTTAGTACCACGGGACCCAATCCTACATCCATTTTGAGAGGGTGCCATGATCTTGTTTGCATCGATGTGCGTATTGATCTTCGCTCTCAAAATGGATGTAAGTAGCTTGTACAATGTTGGTAAGCATGTTATGGGTCTGAAGTTTTTAGGATCCGTGGTACTACCGGACTTGTAGAGCAGGAAGGTGTGTCCTGTAGTTAAGAAAGCTGGAAGAGAACCAAGATCGAGGGCTTGTTGAAATTGTGTCGCTAAGCGCCCGTGTGAGCTTCGAATCCACTTTATCCAAAAGTTGTGCAATCCATCCGGCCCAGGACTTTTCCAGTTCTGTGCCGTACGGATCGCACAGCTTATGTCATCGGGGCTTATAGTTACAGCCCCCATGGATTCGATGGCCACACACTCGCGCTCAATTACACTCATCCAATCACCCTCGGTGTGCACGACTGGCACTGACCAAATACTACGCCAGAAATTGATCATAGCAGTAGAATCTGGTAATTGCCCGTCGATCACACGCTGGTCAGCTCCCTCCCACCTTCTATACACCTTCCTTTGGTCGCTTTGAAAGAGACGATTTTGCCGGAATCGATCCACACGCACTCTGTAGCGACGAATACGCCCCGCCCACGCATAGACTTTCTGCTTCAGGAAGTCAATACGTTCCGTGACTGAGGCCATGTAATCGCGGGGCCTTATACCAGTACCCGCGAAGGCCTGATTCACAAAACGCATGACTCGGGGGCGATGGTTGCCCCCTCTGAAGCAGATAAGCTTTGCAATAAGAGTCCTAAACGTGTCAATACGCCGTTCAATCCGTACTTGCCACGCGGGGGCATCACCAGCGGGTCGCGGTGCACGATCAGAGTCCGGAAACTTGACACGAGCAACACGACACGCCGCTATGGCCCCACAGTACATAATTGAATGCGTATCGACCAAACCTTCGCTAGCCTCAAAGTACGGGGCTAGCAAATCATTTAGGGCTCCCATTAATGCTAAATTACGTCTATTCGTAGGCAGACGAGGTAATCGCGGCCTAGACTTGGGTGTGGATCTATACTGTCCAATCGCTTCCTCCAAAGCCCTCCTCAATTGCTCATGAGCCTGGGTACTTACGTCTATTATTATTATTATTATGTTTTTGTTTTTTATTCTCGGTTCTTTCAAACCGGTATACTTACTGACAATCACGGGCCAAGGCCAAGTGAAAATCAGGGCCTCATCTAATCGTATCTGGATGACTCTAAGACGTTTGGTTGATTGAGAGACTTGAGTTCTGCTGGGTTTGTGACGATTGTTGATTGATGGGAAGTGTGCTGAGTGGGTGTATAGATTGGTTGGAGTTTGAATCTGTTTGTAAAAATTTTCTGACCAGGCGACATGTATTAAGCATGGCAGCTTTCTGTAAGAGTATGTAGGTGTTTGGTGAGAAGTTAAGAGTTTGAAGTGAAGTGTGAAGTTGTTTTGGGATGACACCCGTGGTGGAGAGTACTATTGGAACTATTGTAACTTTGTTAAGGTGCCATAGTCTAGTTACTTCGTCTCTAAGTTCGGTGTATTTGGAAAGTTTTTCCGCTATAGTATTTTGCAGGTTGTGAGTGTTAGGAATGGCTATATCGATTAAATATGCAGTTTTGTCTATTTTGTTAACTATAGTAATATCTGGCCTATTATAAGGAACTGTTTTATCTGTGAGAATGGCTCTATCATAGTACAGTTTTATAGTTGAATTTTCTAGTACTGATTCAGGATTATATTTGTAATATGGTTTTATAGACTGTACGAGGTTGAATTTATAAGCTAAATTTTGATGAACAATGTTCGCAACTTGATCATGCCTGTGCTTGTAGTCTGTCTGGGCTATTGATTTACATGCTCCTGTAATGTGTTGGATTGTCTCTGGTAAACTATTGCATTTTCTACAGATGTCTGATACATGTTTTTTCATAATATATTTCTGATAGTTCTTTGTCTCTATCACCTGATCTTGTATGGCCATCATAAAGCCTTCTGTCTCCGGGAAGAGCTCGCCTCGAATGAGCCATGCGTTCGACGCTTCTTTGTCGACATTTGATTGGCACAAGTCGTGGTGATGTCGTCCGTGCAGAGACTTTCTGGCCCATTCTAAAATTTTTGTCTTGTCCTCTACTTGTATTTCATTATTCTGTAGCGTTCGGTCATTAAGGTTTAAGGGTGTAAATTTCTTATCATTGTAAACTATTGATTTATGTAGTTCGGATCGATGCATTTTGTGGAAGAAATATTTACGTAAGTTAGAGATTTGTTTATTGTGTAGGTTACAAATGTCAATCAGTCCCCGTCCCCCGTCTTTTCTCGGTAGTGTTAGTCGTTGGATGCACGATCTGGGGTGGTGTTTGCGATGCCTCGTCATTGTCGTGTTAATGGTTCGCTGTAGAGACTTGAGATCGGTTTTGGTCCAGTTTATGATTCCGAAAGAGTAAGTGAGTACTGGTATTGCGTAGGTATTAACTGCTTTGACTGTATTCCTCGCGTAAAGTTGAGATTTAAGTATTATGTTAAGGCGGTGTCGAAATTGTTGGGTTAATTTGTGTTTTGTATCTTTGTCCTTGATTTGCCTGGCTTGGTTGAAACCTAGGTATTTATAAGTATCGTTTTCCGTTAGTGGGTCTATTTGTTCGCCTGTTGCTAAGGTGTATTGATGTTGAAAAAGTTCGCCTGCTTTAGTTGAATTGATTCTGCATTTGTCTAAGCCAAAGTTCATTTTTATGTCCTGTGTAAATTGTTCTACAAGGTGGGCTAATTTATTCAGATTATTTTCTGTATTGGCATATAATTTGATATCATCCATATAAAGTAGATGACTTAATATGGTTTGTGTATGGGCTTCGCTTTCCCTGTGTTCTAGTGGGTATCCTACTCGGCTTGAATTTAACATATTTGAGAGGGGGTTTAAAGCAAGGCAGAACCAAAGTGGACTGAGTGCGTCTCCCTGAAATATACCTCGCTGGATTTTGATCGTATCGCTTTCTAATATTCCAGCGGGTGTTACCATTTTTAGCTGGGTCGCCCATGAAGACATAGCTGATTTAAGGAAAAATACTATTTTGGGATGAATTTTGTATACTTCTAAGACTTGGAGCAACCAGGAGTGTGGGACGGAGTCATATGCTTTCTTGTAATCTATGTACATTGTAAATAAATCGGATTTCGTTTTTTGAACTTGTTTTAAAACAACTGAGTCTATCACTAACTGCTCTTTACATCCTTGGCACAACTTCCGGCATCCTTTCTGTTGTTCTGCTAAAATTTGGTTACTATCAAGATGTGTATAAATGAGTTCGGATATGCATGATGTAACGATTTTGTATAGTGTTTGTAGGCAGGTGATTGGCCTGTACTTTGCCGGATTTTGGAGGTCATTTGCATCTTTAGGAATCATAGTGGTGGTTCCCAATGTCAAATAGGGTGGTATAATGTCAGGTTCTCGGATAAAATCATTTAAGTAATTTAATAAGTATGAATGGATGTACGTGAATTTTTTGTACCAGTAGGCGTGTATGTAATCTGACCCTGGTGCCTTCCAGTTGTGGATGCGATTAAGAACGGTTTTAAAAATAATAAATGGAATGCAGTCAAAAGCCATGTCATGGATGTTTGAGTTACTATTCTCAGTTTCTGATGCTATCCATGTGGCTAAACGGTTGTGCTCTTCCGGTTGCTCCCATATCTTAGACCAGAACTGTTTTAAGTCATCTGGGTTTGGAGAGTTTAGTCGGTCATTTGTCGAGTTCGTCTGTATGTTTGTCGTTGCCTGTCTGATTTTACGGTAAAATTGCTTTTCATTGTTCTTAAACTGATTATTCTGTTCTTTTCGTAGTGTGCATGTGGTGTACCTTTTTAACCGGCCTGAAACAACTGAGAGTTTTTGCTTGAGAGTGTCTAGTGTGTGTGACATGCATGTATTTGGTACTTCGTGTGTAGAGTGAATCTGGTATTGATTTATTATTTTATTGACTTCCTGAGTTAGTTTTCTGTTTCTATTTCCATTGACGTATTGCGTTATTTTTGCTATTTTACTCCGCAAGTCTTCTAATTTATTTTCTAGTCGTTTTTGCCAATTTGGTTTATATGATTTGGTTTGTCCTAGTTGTGATTGCTTATTATTAAGAAATATTTTGGATCCATTAGCTTTAGCAGCAGACCATGCTGCGCAATATAATGTAGTCTGTAAGGTTTTGAAATCTGTATGTTCGCTAATTTTTTGAGGTAGCAGTACATTGTTAATATAGTCAACAATTCTTGATAACTTTCTGGATGATTTTTGTTTAGGGATGTATGTTCTGTCTGTTGGTTGTGTATCTTTGTAGAAATCATAGGCTTGGGCAAATAAGTTCTCAATATCAGGATGTGTGTCATGGTTAATATGAGTATCTAAGTTTAAGGTAGCTTCCGTGTTATTTAATTCAATATTGTTTAGGTCTTGTATTTCATTATTGTCTACAGAAGTTTCTGTTAAGTTAAGTTCTGTCGGATTAAGTGCTAATTCTGTTGCTACTTCCTGTTCTATTATTTTTAGTCTGGTGTCGCTTATGTATTTATTATTGATAATAAGTCGTCTTTGATCACTAACTCGTTGCTCGCTTATGTGTGCCAAAGAGGGAAATTTAGCAATAAATTGTTCATGAAGTGGTTTTCTGTAAGCTGTTTGATTAGTGCCCAAATGCGTGATGTGGTAGTAGGCTCGCATTATGGCTTCGTTATGTTCAGTAGTCCATCGCATTCGTGTTTGGCTGTGTTGTGTAGAGGTGTATTGTGAAATTTGTGGCACGGATGTATTTTCGTTTGATAAGTCAGCAACTTGTGTATATATGGTGTGTGATTGTGATTGAGGTCTAGATGTTAGTGTGTTTGAAGTGTGTAAATTGGGTTGTAGAGCATCAAGTTCTTCTTTAACCTCTGAGTAAATTTGATCAATGACTGTCTGTGGTAAAAGTTTTCTGCGTATTATTGCCCTTCGTTGATCTCCAACCCTTTGACGGCTAACTGGCATATTTGGGAACTTCTCTATGAATTTTATATGTAGTGATTCTAGGTATGCTTTGGTGTCAGTGTCCAGTGAAGTTAATAAAAGATAGGTGCGCAGAATAAATTTGTTCATATCAGATGTCCATCTCATGCGCTTTGATGAAGAGCTCTCGGTGGGTGCAATTTCAGAGTCAAAATCGACTTCTTGCACAACACTGTCGAGCGTACTAGTTGTTGACAAAGTCGTTGTTCGCCTTGTCATGTAAGAGTGGCGAGTTGAGGGGATCGATGAAAACAGGGAGACTGTATCATCGCCCGATAGCTCGGCTGTAGTCTCCACGTCGCGAGCCCGCCTGCTCAACCCACGACGACCGGCTGTAGTATCTTGAGTGACGAGAGTCCGCCTGCTCAACTCTTCGTCACCGGTGTCCCGCATACTGTGGCATCCAGCACCGGCTCCAGATGCGCCCCGGCGACCCCCGGGCAGCGACCGTAAATTATATTTCTTATTTATTTTCTCCATTAAGGGTTTTGTTTTGGGAATTATTGGTTTGAAAGTGTACGGAGCCAAGATGATAGTGGCGAACTGTGAATATTTCGTGTTGACTTTCCAGATTGGGATGTGTATTCGGTCAGATGTTCAGACCTTCCTTGTACCCTTTCATTAAGCCCCCCCACCACGACAAGGTTAATTCCCTGGGGGGGGTTATTATTATTATTATTATTATTATAATATATCGAAAGATTTTTTTTTTATAAAAAATCATTGCTGTACTGGTACTATCCGGCGAGGAATCAGAGGACTACGCTTGTATGGAAATACGGCCCTCCTATTTCCTCTTAAACATGATCTTGGGTCTGATGGACTTAGACTATCTACTCCATAAGGCAAAATTACGTGATAGTATGTTAAACTGCGGCTGCCAGATGGTCGGAAGATATTAGAAAGACGGCAGTGCTGACCTGGACCAGGATCGCCGCATCACGACACGATCAGAGTGGGAGTCCAATCAAGAGGCAAATGTTCAGCAGTGGACCCAAATGTGCTGAGAAGAGAAGATGTCTGGCATTTATCAACCATATTTTCCCAGGTGAATCTACTCCTGCAACAGCCAGAGCTGCTGGCCTTCTGCCGTCAGCACGACATCGCTGTCACGGCCTACACCCCCTTCGGAGAGATGACCAGCCGCGCCAGTCCCACCTCTCCCCCTCCCAAGATAGATGATCCGAAACTGGTGGAGATTGCGAATAAATACAAGAAAACTGTACCTCAAATCGTCCTAAGATATTTGGTTAGTTTGATTTAATTTCATAGCCGATAGTTAAACGTGAACCTTTTTTCTCTGTGTATTTTACCGGCTATATTATGGGGAGTGTTCTGAATAACTTTTTGAATTGGTGCCATTGTCACCTTTCTACCACTGCACCGCTGTGCTCGTAGCAGCAAATGTCAGAGCGTGTCTGAGTAAGTAGAATGGACTATCCCGAGGTTTTCCCTGTGTGCTATGACTTGGGGTCCTTCAAAAGGCGTGTAACGCATCAGCACTTCCTCTGGTGTTGCAGATGTCCATGGGCGACGGTGACCACTTTCCATCAGGCGGCATGTCTGCTCGTTTGCCGTCAAATATACATAAAAAAAAACCTTGAACCCTGAAGTATCTCAGATAACGATAGAACTGGTCACATGCTTGGATAAGTCTAAGAGACAGGATGTAGTAGTCTTCCGTGTTTTGGAAGGCACTTTGAAACTGTTTGACCCGACTGTCATCACTTGATGACAAAGGTATGTCAGATGTAATTAGGCAGTTTGAAAGTTGACGTCAGTGTTGGCCACTCACACGAAATGTAAAGCAACAACTGGTCAGCTCTTCGAAGGGCGTGTAGGGGACATGCCGTTTGGAGAGCAAACCAGCTGTGCCAGCCAGCCTCACCTTTCCCCCAACTGAGATAGATGACCTCAAAATGTTGGAAATAGCGAACCGCTCCACAGATTACTCGTATTCTCAGATAGATAGATAATTCATTTATTTGCTGCCATAACACACAAATAAAAAAAAAAAAAATACACAGTCATAAGAAAAAGCAAGTACAAAAATTAACTCAAATACAAAATACCTACTGCGCATTTCTCGATGCGTGTGCTACAGCAATACAAAAAGGACGCAGCTCAGTGGTAATATTGCCCGAAAGCAATACACTGATTTTCAGCTGTGACCTGAAGAAGAGTGTGAGGTGCGTATCCAATAAAAAAGAATTAATTTAATAAGAAAAAGAAAATAAGGCGGCGCGTATGTTTATAAAGATAGATAGTGTAATTAAGAAATTCGAAGAGTATACATAAATATATATTGCACTGATTTCTGATGAATATACGGCAGGATAGGGGGATAATAAATAGATATGCCCGAGCGGACCTTCAGCGACAGCAACAGCTACCGGCGACGAGTCGGATTATTAATTTTTTGCAAATCGCACGGATAGGTCTGAAATCTTTTTTTAAAGGATGTAATTGTAGTCAAGTGTCTGATTGGAGGGGGGATGTTGTTCCAACATTTCGTCGCCTGATATCGGAAGCTGCCCCTGAAAGAAGCTGTTTTATGACAATGCACTAAAAGTGGTGGACGACAAGATCTTGCGTTTCTGTTTTGGTAGAATTTAATCCTCGAATAAAGATATTCTGGATACCCATGTTTTATCACCCCAAATAAGAGCGTTGCCAGATGTAGATGTCTGCGGGAGAGCATATTCAGCATCGAACCAACGTTCAGATACGGCGTGATATGACTTCGCGGCGGGATATTATAGCAAAATCTGCAGCATGCGTTTTGTACACGTTGAGTCCGCTCTAAAATTCGGGGTCCATAGACAACATCTCCGTAGTTAAGTCGCGACAGGATTAAGGATTCACATAGTCTAATTCGTACCTAATCTGTTAGCAAGTTTCTAATTTTATATAATATTTTCAGATGGTAGAAGCAGTTACGAACAATATTGTTGACATGTTTTTCGAATCTTAGCTCACCGTCCATTATAATGCCCAGATTTTTTGCCTCTTCCACTCTGTCTATCGCCGCACCTAACATAGTTACAATTGGATTTTGGTCGACTAATTTAGAAATTTGCATCTTTGAACCCAAAAACATTACCTTGGACTTCCCTGGATTGAGCACAAGAGAGTTTTTAGAGGACCAATCAGCAATACTCTCCAGATCTACATTCATTTTACGGACTGCCTCACATATATTCTCTGGTGTATCAGATATGTATACCTGGACATCGTCGGCATACAAATGGTATTTACAGTGCTTTATTACCTTGATGAGGTCAGCAATGTATATAATATAAAGTAGAGGTCCAAGTATAGATCCCTGCGGGACTCCGCGGTTTACAGGCCAAAAGGTTGAGAAAAGAGACAAGATCCATCATGTTTTACAAGTTTTACTCTCTGATACCGTTCACTCAAGTAACTATTTAACCACGATACAGACTTGTGGTCGAGGCCATAGTATAAAAGTTTGGAAATCATAAGAGGCGTTTCAAGGCTATCAAAGGCGCGGGAATAATCCAGTAAAGTCAAGCAGCAGATATTAATGAGATTTCGTGTGTAAATAGTACCCTCTACACGCCTTTCGGGGAGCCGTCCAGCCGCGCAAGCCCTAACTCCTTACGACGCAAAAAGAGGGCTATTAGTTTGTCGTGCCTGTTTGTGTGTCTGTGTATGTGTATATATCTGGAGCTCAGTCCATACCTCCTAAACAGATGAACCATTATTGATGCGTTATTTTTATTGTTTAAAAGACAGGTAATTCAATCGAAATTGTCGAGGGTGGGGGTTGAAACAGGGGATGATCATAGGTTATAGCTTTTCTGGTTGGGCACTGGTTTTTTTTAAACTTGTTCATTGTCATATTCCAGGTGGAGCTTGGCCTAATCCCGATCCCGAAATCCGTGACCAAGTCCCGCATCGAGGAGAACATCAACATCTTCGACTTCACGCTGAGCCCCCAGGAGAGAGCCCTGCTGAAGGGCTTCGACAAGAGACACCGCACCATCAACCCCCTGCACTGGAAGGAATCAATTTATTATCCTTTTGAGAAATAAATGATTTTACATGTAAAGAAACTCATTTCTTTTTACCAAAGATCCAAGAGATGAACACGCTAGGGCCAATATACACAACTTCATACAAGAATATTGGCCCAACTTAAGGCCTGTTAAAAGCAGCAGGCCGGTTGCCGGCAAGCTGTGGTAGTTATTTCCACTAACTGCTACTATGGGCGGCAAAGAGGGCGCTGCAGTGCAATAGTTACAGGCTTCTCCACCCGTCACTAGATGGTGTTAATATAAGCCATAAATATAGTTTTCATCTGAAATAATATATTTCTCGTGAATACTGATTTTATTTTCTCATAATATGGTGGATATATAGTTGTGAATAAACCTAGGCGCCATCTATGTGATGAGCCTGGCAAACATATACGCAATAGGCGTTGGGGACCACGCTAATATGCTTATGTTCACCGCTTGACTTGAGGATTAACGAAACGCATATAGTGGTTGGGTTTTCCCAGAAAATGTTCACAGAATGCAGACTTGGTTGAGCAGCTATTCTATCAAGTCAATACGATAATCCTCAAGTCCTTACAAGAAAACAAATACATCCCAAGAATGCTTCGTGAGGCTATTGAAATTAAAAACATCCTGATTTCAATAAAGAGGATGGTTGGTAGTTAGTGCTTGCTTGGGTAAGTACCAGCTTGGGATCCTGACATCAATTTAATTAAATTTCAAGCCAAGCACAAGATTGAAAGAAGATATAGTTTTTTAGTGTTAGACAAATGTCAACTTAGTCTA
Organism: Elegia similella; assembly: GCA_947532085.1. Taxonomy (NCBI): domain Eukaryota; kingdom Metazoa; phylum Arthropoda; class Insecta; order Lepidoptera; family Pyralidae; genus Elegia; species Elegia similella. The sequence goes on from OX383953.1 coordinate 393,567, forward strand.
CCTGAGACCATGAAAACTGTAAAGTTTAGTTAAGTAAACGTTAGGTGTAAAAATAAAACATCTCGAAAACTGCGTGGCATCATATAATCATCATCAACCTCTCCTTTTCACGGCCTCTAGGAAACTTTCCTTCTTTTTATTAAAGAGGGTTTAATAAAAAAAATCTTAAACAGGGGTAACAGCATCTTGTAAAATATTAAATTAGACATTACTCAGGTTTGTCTGCCCCATGTCTGGCCGTTTTCAGGTTATATTTTGTTAATTTAAACACGAAAAAGGTGCCAGCAGTTGTATAGAAAAGATGTGTGTGTGTGATCCTACTACTGATATTAGAGGGAAGGATTTTAGTTGTGGAAGAATAGAATTACCACGGCAATTATAAAGATCCTTGTAGGCATAGATTTAAAAAAAAAATGCGCCTCTCTGCTTGTAGGACTTATAATTCATGAGTTGATCACATTGTTGACACTGACTCAAACGACAAAGTTTCTTAGCTCTGTAAAATCTCATTCTTACCCCAGATATTATGTCTTACAAAATACAACAAAATGTGGCTGATTGATTTAGCTATTCGTCCCTAGATGTCACTCCGAATCGTGTCGACTCGTACGTAAGTAGCATAGAACAAAGCACCCTTTTTTAAAACCAGGCAATGTGGGGTGCGACCGGTCTTGTTTTATTATTATATCTACTTGGCAATAGATGGCGCTGTAAAATATTTTGAAAGATTTGAACACGATTTGAATGAAAATAAGGAAAATAAAACCTATTTGGCTAGCGAGAACTGTTATATTAAAGTTTTTCTTAAGAGGCAATGTCGCTATTAAAAAAATACATAAATACTTTATTTGCCAAAAACCAGAGAGACGCATTTTTTTTTTAAATCTATGCCAAAAACAGATTCAACAACACTTGTTTCTTATTGCTCTGAGACTTGTTTACAATAACTCCCGTACTATTGATGCTATCTAAACGAAAACTGTATACGAACTATCACATCGAAGTACAATACACTGCTCATAACATAATACGCAGATAAAAGTATACTTGCCGAGATCGGTAGGAAGTAGAAACCCTTGATAAATTCGTCGTTAAGTCAGGACATTATCGTTACTTATCTTCTAAAATATGCGACAATTTTAATGTAAGAACCTTGTTGTTTAATTAATTGATATTAGTCTGTATTCTAGGTTCAGAATTCGTCTTAATTTTGTCCTGTCGCAGTTTACGAAAAATAATATTATGGCAAAAACTTCCTCACAAGGCATTACTTAAACATTATGACTAAAAAGACCGACCAAGGGCGAGTCGGACTCGCGCACGAAGGGTTCCGTACCATTATCTAACGTCTAAAAACGAGCTCACATAAGACGGTGGTAACTGTAGAAAGATTTATGAAGTCCTACTTCACAAGCGAAATTAGAAAAAATATTATCCATTTGAGTAACACCACGAGTAGAGGCAAGCGCTGGTAACAAGATTTCGTAGGTATATTACCTACTTTGATTTCCGGGCGCAATAGGTACCAAGCGGCCTCCTATCGTTACGCCAAGCGCCGCGCGCTGTCGAACGTAAACATATTATGACACATTGCTATTATTTTAGGCATTATTATTATTAAAACTGCTATGATTTCATATTTACTTGACTTTACGTGGTTCGAAAATTTATATTCAGTAGTTGTTTTACGTAATTAACAACTGTCTTAACAAATTTTTAATTCAATTTGTGTGAAATTTTACTTTACCGAGTACATTTATAAGTTGGTCGATTATAACTTTAATTTATAAACTCTATTTAGCTCTGATAGTTTTCCTTTAAACTTCGTTATGTATACTACTACCGTAAAGTTTTTCACGTGCATATATATCTATATATAACCATTTAGTAGAGAGGGGGGGGGGGGGGGGCATGTATGTATGTATGAATGAATGAAGGTACTTGTAAACATGGCCGCGCATACTCTAACCAAAGACAATAAATCAGACAATCTAAGCAAATAACGGACTCATCAAGTCGCCATACGACGTCATAGCTCATTACATTAGTGAGCCTGGCGTCACATGACCCGGCCGCAGACCGAGGGCCCCAGGTCCCAGGGGAGCAGTTTGGAATGACACAAGCTTTTGAATATCTTACTAATTTGTCTATTTTTGTAATGTAAACAAGTTTAAATAAAATATCGAACAAAAAAATAATACTGTGCTCATGTTGCAAGAAATTGCTCCATATTGATTGCGCCAATATTTCATTTGCGCGTTTTCGAATTATGACCAAAGAAAACAATTCAAATTGGAAATGTACTGTATGCATTAAAAACTTACCGAAAAGGAAATCTTCATCGACAAGTAATTCGCCCATAACTCCTTCAACCGGATCCACAATATTCAAAATCGCTGGTGAAAATGTCACTGTGCGAAATAATAATTACCGAGTTAATTTGGAAACTTCGAACTCTTTTGAGTCCTTATCTGACGAAACAGGGGATAAGCATGAAAATGCCCATGATTCTTCATTAAAACTGAATAGAAGCTGTCCGGAAAAACAATTGACTGATATAAACAGAATGGAATTATTAGAAAAAGAAAATAAATCGCTTAAAGAGAAATTGGACATCGCCGACAATGAGATATGTAATATGATACAGGAAAATACTTCACTAAAAAGTACTATAAAAAAATATGAATTAAAAATAAAGCAGCTCACCCATATTTGCAGTGACTCATGCACAAAAAAGAAGAATTTTTCTCCATATAAAGAAAAACGGCAGAGCATAAGTAAAACTCGACTGGATTTTACTTCAGATATGGCTCACCAATCTACATTAGTGCAATCGCATCTTTCACCAAACATACCACAAACCTTACAACTAGAAAATAAAAGAGGGTGATCTTTAATTTTAGTTGATAAAAATAGAAATGTTAACGAACTTGAAGTATGCAAAAAATTTTGCAAGAATGAACAATTCGAAATATGTGGCATTAAAGACATTGACACTAATTTGCATATTTTTTGTTGTTATAATAATAATACGAATTTTAATGAATTTATAACTATACTTGAAACATTTCTACAGCACTTCTTCAGAAAAAAATGTATAATTACAGGAGATTTCAATGTTAATCTATTGACTGATACTACAAACAGAACGGAGTTCTTGAATTTACTAAAATCTTACAACTTCAGATACCTAGTTGACAAAATCACGTTTACTAGAAATGGTTTGACGTCTTGCATCGATAATATCTTAACGAATATACCTGAAGATACCCCAATGTCTACTGATATCGATCATAATGGGCTTTCAGATGGACATGCCTGTATAATGACAGATATTATGTGCGTAAATAAAAGCACTGTTAACGGGCGCGAACACATTTCGTTTATTGAAAAAAGATTATTTAATAAGAATAATGAAGATAAGTTTAGAAAAGAATTGTTATGTATAGATTGGAAAAATCTAGGTATTAATTCGTTTATACAAACATTAAGTAACACTTTCAGAAAATGCTTTAAAAAAAAGAAGAAGAAAATATATATAAAAAGTCACCGTACAATAAACTGGATCACAAAAGGTATACGTACATCGAGTAAAATGAAGCGAGTCTTGTGCATTCTTGATAAAAGCAACAACCACCCTAGCATTTTTGATTATAGATCACGCTATCTAAGAATATATAAAAGGGTTATACGATCTGCAAAAAGACTTAGTGTACAAGCAGATGTTATTAAACACATAAACTCAAATAAACGTATCTGGGAATTAGTAAATGACCGGCTTAATAAAAATGCATATAAAAATAGGGACACAATGACACTGAAGATCGGCAATCAATTAGTAACGGACGCGCAAAATGTAGCTAACACCTTTTCAAATATATTTGACCATAGTAACCAACAATCTCTGGGAAGTGTAAGCAAATCAGCCGAACTTCTAAATCATTTCGGTAATGTGGTTATTAAAACCCAAATTGACTATCCACCAGTTACTGAATCTGAAATAATTAACATTGTAAAAAAAATGGAAAATAAAAAATCAACCGGTTTTGATGACATTCCCATATTTATAATTAAAATCAACATTGACATTTTGGCAAAGCCTTTAGCAATTTTTTTCAATAAGTGTTATGAAAATGAGATATTTCCTGAGCAGTTGAAAATTGCCAAAGTAATTCCTGTATACAAAAAGGGGTCAAAATTGGACCCGCTGAATTATAGAGCCATTGCCTTGTTACCTATTTTAGACAAAATCTTTGAAAAAATAATCAAATCTAGATTAGTCCGACATCTTAAGACCAACAAGATCCTGAATGAAAGACAATATGGTTACCAAGAAGGTATCGGCACCCCTAATGCTATTGACACTATTTTAGATAAAGATAAAGATAAAAATATATTTATTTCTCCAACAATCTGTAAATATTTTCTCTAACATAATTATTGTGTTATCTCAGACTGGCGGAGACTGGAGCCTGTAGAAGGCTGAGCCTGTGACACAGGTCTCCAGTGCTCTCACTTCTGGATACAAAAGCGAATTTAAAAATAGAGCTTACTTAATTATTCTAATTAATATAATATCTATGTATCTTAATCTAAATCTAAAGTATGGATGTGTAAGTGTATGTGTATGTGTGTGTGTAGAAGAATAGATGGATGTAAGAAATTGAATTACAGCAGAGCAAGAACTTCAATTATTATCTAAGTGGAAGGAGTAGGTTTTCCGTATCATCATAGTTTAGGTTTTGCAGGTATCTCAAGACAGTACATTTGCAGGAATATTTGGGAAGAGAAAAGATGTTGAGGATACCGTGGAGTTTATTGTAAAGGAAAGGCCCGGTGAAACAGAAGAAACGTTGACAGAAATCAGTTTTTAGACCAGGAGAGATGGCGATCAGACGGTTTCTTCGCAATAAATTTGGATTGAAAATGGTGATGGTATGTTGCTGTAGAATGGTGTTTAATATGAACAACTGACGAACTGTGAGAACTTCACAAAACTGAAAAAGATCGTGTGTTGGAAACAAAAAAGGTTTGAAAGTGCAAACTTTGAGCAGCGCTCTCTGGGCCCTTTCAAGTTTTAGTAAAGTGGTCTTACTAGTACCACCCCATGAGGTTATACAGTAAGTTATTAGAGATTGCCCGAGAGCGAGATATACCATTTTAACTAAACTCGGATCAGCCACGTATCTAAGACGTTTAAAAATATAAATTAACTTACGGATTCTACCGGCAGTAATGTTTATATGATGTTGGAAATTCAAATTTTTGTCGATGATCACGCCCAAATATTTAGCCGAATCCACAGATGCTAGGGAAGGACAGTTACAGAGGAGATTATCAGAGTTGGAGTGGGAATGGGCAACAAGGGATAGGTTAGCTAGAGCAGCTTTATTTGTTTGCAAGTTGTAAATTGAAAAATTAATTATTTGGGATTTTTTTACATTCAGGGTAAGAAGGTTCAGACGAAGCCAGTCACATACAGTATTTAGACCGCTTTGAGCCAGTTGATAAGTTTCATGCCAAGAATTGGCAGTAAATAGTAAGGCGGTGTCATCTGCATAAGAAATAATTTTGCATTGAGGAATATTTAAGTAGAACAGATCATTGACATAGATTAAAAACAGGGTGGGGCCCAATATACTGCCTTGCGGCACTCCGTAATGAATGGGAAGTTCTGAACTAATATGACCATTAATAACAACTCTTTGAGTGCGATCTGTAAGAAAGCTTTCGAATAGTTTCAACTGAATGCCTCTAACTCCAATAGCTTATTTTAGATGACGTAACCAGAAAATTGAATGAAAAATTTATAAGTTGCTGGAGTTTTCCTTGATTTAAGTGCCGCATTTGACTCAGTTGACCACAATATTCTTTTGATGAAGTTAGAGCTTAATGGTGTTCAAGGTAAAACCCTGAATTTGCTTAGGTCCTACTTAAGCAATCGGCAACAATTTGTCGAAGTTAGGGATGCTAAAGGGGAGTTTTTAAACTCAACTTAAATTTCTAAAATGATTAAAGTCACCAGAGGTGTCCCTCAAGGCTCTATATTAGGACCAATATTATTTATAATCTTTATTAACGATTTAATTAATTATGTGACATCATCGCAACCTGACGTAAAATTAGTAATTTTTGCTGACGACAGTAATGCTGTAGTATGGAATCCCAACATTGACGCTCTTAATAGAAAGATAAATATTATTATGGAATTATTTCACAATTGGTTTACATCAAATAATCTTAAACTTAATACTGATAAAACAAAAGTTATGTTATTTAAAACGACGGCCAGTAATCGAGACAAGCTTGATATAGAGTTGAATAAAGTTAATATAAAGCTAGTGACAGTAGTGAAATTCCTTGGTGTTCAAATTGATGAACTACTTAATTGGAAACAGGAATTAAATACAGTAGAAAGTAGTATTAGTAGTGTTTGCTGTGCTATTAGAACATTACGAGACGAACTGACGACAGATCAACTAAAATCACTATATTATGCCTTGGTTGAATCGAGACTTCGGTATAGTATTAAATTCTGGGGTAGAAGTTATGAATATAATATAAATAAAGCTTTTATAGCACAAAAAAGGGCCATACGTACTATAGTCAGAATACCACCATGGGAGTCATGCGTAGATCATTTTAAGAAGCTCCAAATTTTAACAGTACATCTTTGTCATTTTAATTGACTATATTAAAAATAGCCATTATTTCGAAACGGAAGAGGAAATGTTACAACGAGAGGGCAGTAGACGGAAAAATTTAAAACCAAAATTTACTCCAGCACTACTAGTTGTATCACATTGTCTACGTAATCAGACGGTAATCCTTTACCGGATGATCTAAAAACGGAGCGTAAACTTTCTATCTTCAAAAGGAAGTTACGAACATTATTGCTGGAGAAGTGCTGTTATAGTGTTAATGACTTCTAATGTACTTATGATAGCGAATTTTTAGTTTTAATGTAATCTTATTTCAATTTAATGTAATACCTATTGTAAATGTATTTCTGACATGTATCTTCCTAATATTCGAATGCAATGTGTGTATTGTTTATGAATATAATAAATTGAATTGCTTTTTAATGAAAAATTAAAATTGAACATAACATTAAGGTATAGTTTGTGTCACTCGGGAGGATCATCATCATCATCAGGTCTTTTTAGTCTCTACTACAGGAGCACGACCCTCTCTGTACTACTAGAGCCATACTTGGCCAGAGCAGCCAGAGGACTTGGCCTACACTCTCCACGCTGGCCAGACGGATTGGAGAAGTCTCTCAGATGTTTATAAGCTTTGTTTAGCTTTTATTTCTTCTTACGACCTCCATGGGAAGACTAGTAGTGGTCCTATTCTACTCTGCCGGAAATCACACGGCGCACATGGACACTCAGGAGGATATAAGGAATTTAATCACTCTTCGTACATCCAAAACTATTCAGGCATTTAGCAGTTATGGTGCAATAAAGAAACAAACACTCTCACACATGAAAAACATCTGCATTACAACAACAAAACAATTTCCTATGCAATATTGTTGAAGTGAAAATTTGTTTAGGCGCGTTGGGCATTGTTTTAAGATGACCAAAGATTAAAAAAAATGCGTCTACTTCTATGGGGTAAACCATTGCACTCGCGACACGATATGTTGTGTAGTGAAGAAGCTGGTGAATAACAACCGGAAAAAATACCCTTTTTTGTAAAAAAAATCCTTTAGGTATTTAAATAAAAAAATATTAATCACAATTTATCTCTTTATTGTTGTTGTTTTCCGTGTGTGTAAGTGGACAACATTAAATTATCTAGACACTGTCAGATGACGCCCGGTCATCTCGATCCAAAGGGAGGGCTCCCAGGGGAGCGGTTACGGGTAAAATTGCATCGGATCGTAGTAATTAGAGGGGTCCTAGCGTTAAGTACGTAACGATTGACCGCAATGGATTTATGGTCAAATTGGTCAATGACCTCCAGTTTAAACCCACATAAAGACAATGGATGTTATAATACAGCTGCCTTTATTTTGTTTTTTTTTTTTTATTTTACTTTCGTCGTTTTCTTCTAGCCAGAGCACCTCAAAAGGAAATAACGCAACCCTTATAAGATCACTTTGTTGTCCGTCTATCAAGAACTTTTTCTCAGGAACGCGTAGAGGTATCAAGCTAAAATTGATACTAAATACTTAGATCAACTATCTCTTGAAGAGAGAAAATAATCAAACTTCTAAGCCAACGTAATAAAAAGATACAGCCGTTTATGCCGCATATTTTCGACATTCGAAAGGGAATCAAAACCTACAAGGTACTTCCCGTGAACTCAGAATCTTGAAATTTGGTACGAAGAAACGTATTATAGCTTATAGCACAGTTATAAGAAAAATTACGAAAAGCATAAAATTTACAGTTACAGCTACATATACCTAATAAAAATATTTTCAATGATTTTAAACTTAAAAAACACTAATTATATCACTGAACCCTTAGTGCGTGAGTCCGACTCGCACTTGGCTGGTTTTTTTTATTACTATTTGATAACCTTATGTTATAATATGTAATCTTCAAAGGAAACATTAACTTAGTAAGAAAAGATGGGCAACAACAAATACCTACTTACATCAATATAAGAAATGCGATCGGTGGATGAAAATGCCTTCCTACATACCGCACGATTTTGAACCTCTTAGATATATTGAAATCCTGGAATCAGATTCCTTCATTAAATAAATATAGAACTGCAAGGAATTACTTAAGTTAAAAAAACGAAATAGCTTTTATAGTTTCTATAGAAATTCACCCAACTGTTCGGCGACTTTGCCTTATTTTTTTTTTTAGGGGTTACTAATGTTAGTTTATATAATTATTTGGAAGTTTTTGTGGCCATTGTCTACCCGTTTTAGTTGTGGTAGAGCCACGCTACCGGCAAAATTCATTTTTGCTAGTAGCATGAATGAGCCGGCTCGTCCGGGGAAGTACCACACTCTCACAGTTTAAATACCAGCTTAAGAGGGTACTGCAAGGAATTGTGAAAATTGACGTGTTTTTAAATCACTAGTACTATGCGCTGAATTAATTAAATACATCAAAAGTATTTGTATAATTTAGATCAACCCCAGAAATTTGCAAATTCCATCAAGGGGGCGATCTTGAACAAGATCGCCCCCTTGATGGAATTTGAAACAGATACATATGAAATTTAAAAATGATATAAATACGGTATGATATCTTAAAGCATTTTTCTTCGAAAACATATTTTTTACGTCTAATACAATAATTATCACATGATAATATTTATACAACGTGATTTTGAACTCCCTAGCTATATTGAAATCTGGGACACAGAATCCCTAATGGAACACAGAATTGCAAGAAAATAAGGTGAAAAATGATAAAGAAAATTACGTTTCCCATAGGTACAAAGTCGCCGATCAGCTGAACGAATTTCTATGAAAGGTTAAATTTATTTTGTCGTTTTTTACATTTTTTTCTTACAATTCTGTATTCCATAAGAGATTCCGATTCCCAGACTTCAATATAGCTAGGGGGTTCAAAATCACACTGTATGTACGTCTCGGAGTTCGCCCCCCTTCTTTTTATAAAGATATAAATATAAAAATATTAAGACTTTTCATCTTTTTTCCTAATCATCGAATGAAAAATATGTATAGGGTATGCTTTTGCACATTTTTAAGTTACAGCCTAACCGTGCGGAAAAACTTAAAACAATTAGTTTATCAAGGCTCATTTAACTAAAAGGTCCGCAGATTACGTCGCCAACTGTTCGTCTGGTAATCGGATCAAACCTCACATAAATACGAATTACGGAGGGGGACGATACGCACTTTGTTTGTTAACTATACTGCTAAATGTGTTCAGTGCTAAAGCTAAATTACAGAGTAGTTCTTTCTTGTTACTTTATATAGTTTGTATTGTATGTGTGAGAGAGACAGAAAGAGAAAACGGAAGCGTGGTCGACCAAAGCAGATCTGGCGGCGATCGGTAGCGGCGGAGGTGAAGACAATCGGGCTGTCTTGGCCCGAAGTGAAGGGCGTTGCTCAAGACAGAGGAGTCGAGATGTAGAAGCACTGTAGCGGCCCTCTGCCCCACCCAGGGGACATAGGAAAATAAAACAAAGTAACATGTACTTGCCCAGCACCACGAACTGGACTTATTTGCTGATGAATTAGGACATTTGTTAGGTATTCAAAGTTCATTTAATATTAAATGACATAGCTTAAGTTAACTGACAATTTTATTATTATTACTCATTAATTATGACATGATGCTATTTTATTTGAATTTATTTTATTATTTTGTTTCTTAATTGACTGGCATGATTGTATTAAATGTTTTCGTAATTATCACTTTAATGACAATAATCTTGTAAGCGTTTGGATGTCACATCTGTTAGCTTGTAAGATAAAATAAATAAATAAATATATGTATGTTTGGCTACAGTAAGGCTGCAATTATTTCAGCCGTAAAAAATCTTATGGATTCTTCGTTCCATGGGAGGATATTGCCATACTCACCACGCTTGGCAGGCGGGTTGGCGAGCGCAGTTGCTTTGGCTTCTTGTGCTTCCGATGATGCTGCCCATCGGAAGCATTTTTAAGCTGCGGAAGGATAGGAATTGTTTGAATTAGGGCAGGAAACTAAGGCATTGCGATACTACTAAGTTACTTCTGAATACCGTTACTATATCTTAAAATCATATAGCTTTTTTTTTTTATTAGCCTGTTGTGTCCCACTACTGGGCAATAGCCGGACTTACTCGTCAAAAAAGCCGGATTTTTAGGTCCCAAAGCCGTACATTAGCCGTGTGGTTTCCGGCAGAGTAGAATAGGACCACTCCAAGTCTTCCCATGGATGTCGTAAGAGCCGACTTAGGAAATACAAGCTAAACAAAGCTCATAAACATCAATGAGACCTCTCCAACCCAGACGGCCAGCGAGGAGAGTGTAGGCCAAATCCTCTGTCTGCTCTGGCCAAGTATGGCTCCGGCAGTACAGAGAGGGTCATGCTCCTGCAGTGGAGACTAAAAAGACCTGATGATGATGATGAAAGCCGTACATTAAGAAAAATTAAGGATTTCTGACAAAAATATCGAATTATTTAACAACATTTTTAAAAGCCGGACTTTTGAGTTCTTAAGCTGGACGTTAGGGATTGACTTATGATGAACGTGATTGAATTGAACAATATTATAAAAAGTCGGAAAGGCTGGACGCAGTCAAATTTGGCCGGGCAAGAGATTAAAAAGCCTACCACTGTCCGGCTTTCAGTCGTCACCATTCCAAGTTTGGTTCTAAAGTGGATAACTGTAGTTGCGTGATCCATTTCTTTCGCAATATCACAAGTTCCGTAGTACAGTCAGCCAAGGAGATACCTGACCCCGCCACCTACCTATATCTTGAATTATCTTCTTATTTAAAAATAATATTAATATGAAAATATATATTCAGAGAGATTTTAATCAAGAGTTTTTGAATATAAATTTTCATAATAATATTACTTTTAGTTTAAGAGAAAATTCAAGATATAGGTAGATGACGGGGTCAGTCAGGTATCTCCTTGGCTGACTGTACTAGGCAACGGAGAAAATACATAACGTTCCCCTTTTCTCTGGAGCGCGGTGATTTATCTCTCTGCATGTTTTTCTCGAGTTCTTGTTTCGCATGTTATCGAGGGTACCTATCATACCTATTTGAATAAGTACGATTTCTTTGTTAGAATATACTTGATGAAATAGATTTTCTTTTGTTTTCTAGATATTCATTTCACCTAATAACTGCCTACGTGGTTGCCTGTAGAACCGGAGGTCGTGGATTCGATCCCCATGGGAAATATACTTTGTTTAGTTGTTTCCAGTTGGATTAGGACATTGCAGGCTTGAGTCACCAGGTTGTCTGATAATAAAGATGATTCCGTGCTTCGGAAGGCACGCTAAGTCGTTGGTCCCGGACTCCCGGTTGTCATCCGGTAGTCGTTAAAGAAACCACGTCAGAAGCCGAGAGGCGGTTCCGAAGAACTCTGACACCAGGGTGTGCGTGCACGATTGACCGTATCACCTACACGAAAGGAATGATTGCACCGAAAATACCACTGACACGTTTCTGGATTACTTACCAATTTTACAAGCTTTTATTTAGTTTCACCTGTCCCGATGTTTGTCTGTAATCAAATCTTGCAAGTTAAATCTGATCCACTTCCTGGTTATCGATTGAGCTGAAATTTTGCATACATTTTATATCGGATGACAATACAATATTATGGAATCGTTGCGCTGGTCTGATGATGGAGTCGGAAGGTGGCCATAGAAACTCTTAAATTAAACAAGGTACCTACACCAATCGTGTTTGGGCTCATTTGATTTGTCTTAGAAATCACTTTACAGTGCGGATTTTTAATAATATATGTAACAGCTAGTCAGAAAAATTAAATTTATGCAAAAAAAAGCTTTTTTACCTGCCTACGGTGAAGCCAAGAGGAGAATTGTGTCTTTGGCTGCTATGTACCTAATCAAAATTTTTTTTGACGTTCCCATACAAATTGACCGGTCGGCCGAAATTTTTTGTACTGCCCATTTTTTTTTGAGTTCCCAGCATAGGAAAAGTTGTTTATATCAACGGGCTGAATCATCCCTTTAAGGGTCCAGAACGATCAAAATTTCACCGTATATACGTAGACATAAACGTAACTATATATATAACTAAAATGCTTACATGTACATACATACTAATATGAAAATGATGAATCTGCTAGTTGATCATTCCGAAAGGAAAGAGTGGACTTTTTTCTTGAAAAGGAAACGATTTGAGACTTCCTTAATGTCTTCGGGTAAGGAATTCCGGAGTCGTATAGCTTGCAAAGTGAAAGAATTGGACATATCCAGAATGAAAAAGAGGAGTGTATAGCTTACTACTTAGACAAAGCTGACTGCCATCAACGATGACAGCTGGAACCAAATGGCTTAACGTGCTTTTCGAAGCATGAACATATTTTATTACCTATCCCTAGAAGGGGCCACGACCGGAGCTTACGCCCACTCACTGAGCTATCGAGCTATGCCATAGAGATAAGTTAATATGTCTATGAGTTATACCTATTGTGTGTGATGATTCTAGGGAATTGTATGTGTGTGTGTGAAATTACCTATATGGGAGTTACCCATTTGGCTTATGGAACGAAACTTTTACCACTGAGCCGCCACTGGTTCATGGTATGAAAGAGAGAAAATACAAAACCCCCTCTCTGGAGCGCGGTGATGTATCGCCCTGTATTTCTCGACTTCCGGTTCCAGCGAGTATGTTTCGTATGTACCTACTTCCTAAATGTTAAAATATTACTTACACTAGCTGTTGCCCGAGTTAAGGATGGTAAACCATGCCAAATAAGATTAGTGGACAAGAAAATAGGAAACAGATCAGCAATTACGCAACTTTCGTAAACGTCATTACTGATCGACATTAAATTAGTAGGTATATAAGTTAGTTTTAAGGTTTTAATTGTCGAATATTATACTTCAATAAACCAGAGCCGAATCTCTGCCGATTTTACCTCATAAAGTTTGTTTTTTTTTAAACAAAACTTTCGGCCACGACTTGACTCCCGCGACTTCGTCCGCGGCAATTTCTGTTATTGTACTGTCGCGGACATTTTTTTAGTTAGTTCAAAGAGGATTATTTTTTTAATACACATTTATTGGGTAATTTGTTCCGTTCACGCATCGCACACGTCGGATGTCCTCAACTTTGAATAATTTCCCCCGTTTTCAAAATTTTTTTTATTGATGCTTTGCGCTTTAATAGTTCAATAATATTCATATTAAAGAGGATAATTCGCGCAACTTTATCTTGGCTGCGTGTTTTAATAAGCGCAGTACCTACATCATAATAATATGTCAAAAGTCAAATAATTATCGAATTCACCCAATTCACCCATATAAAGTCACTTGTTCTGACTCCACATAAAATCAAAGCAGTAAATATAAGAAAAATAAAATCTAATAGCTTAATAACAAAAGAGGAGATAATACGCGCATTCGCCTTGGCTTCACGGCGTCGCTTCCCTTGCCTAAATAAAAAAAAAGAACGATAAATCATGGCGGCCGCCCCAGCGATCGCGACGCCTCATCGAGCAAATCCCTCGCTATTTACATAACTTTGAGATTTCTCCGCTGATACATACTAATGTACGCAATGTAGTGTTATAGTGCTGGAGATGCTTATCGCGACTATTTTGTCTGAACAATTTAAATCCCTGCCAAAGATCTTTAAGAGAAAATTACATGACTCTAGTAGAAGAAATATTTTTTTCTATTAATGAATATCTATGGCCAAATGGCCAAAACATTCTTCTGAGCCAAATATATAGTGATATTATGAAGTGGACGTCAAGCGGCTGAAAAAGCTAAAGCATGCAAATACAGGCGTTTAGGCTCCGAATATGATTTTGTCCCATTCGGTGTCGAGACTTGGTCCGTGGGGTCCCAGCGCTATAAGACTTTTTAAGGAAATAGCAAAAAGGTTAGTCCACATCACAGGAGACCGAAGAGCTGGCAGCTACCTCAGACAAAGAATTAGTCTAGCTATTCAAAGGGGGAACGCTGCCAGTATCTTCGGAACGGAACGTTGCCTAAAGGGACTCCTCTTAATAATATATTTTAGTTATTATACATTTTTTAAGGTTCTAAGTTACTGTTCAATTAAATTTTTTGTTTTAAAATTTATGACGTTATTTTTTTTATATGCACTGATGACTTCATATTAAACTTACTTCACCGATGTACTGTATAAATGTTATTTGTTTTTAAATATTTGAGGTATTTATGTATTAATTTTGCATGCTGGACACGGCTAAGTACGCCCTTAATTTTATAATGTATTCCAACTGTTACAAGACACGTATACAAATCAATCAATCGTTACAATCAATCAATTATTTACTCAATTTGCTTAGGTACAATTATAGATCACTATGATTAACTAGAGTTAGACTGGTCAGAGGTGACACAGAATAGGGAAGAATGGCGCACTTTAATGTCGGAGGCCAAGATCCTCCTCGGGTCGCTGAGCCAGCGAAGTAAAATAAAAAAATAAAAATATATGAAATAAAAATTAATCAAACAATTAACCAATCATAAGGTTTTCGTATACAGTAGGTAAGTATATTCCCTATAGCTACAAAAAATATGCAGTTACCTATCCGCCGAACTAATTAAAAATTGTATTACGGCAGATGTTTCACAACATCGTCTTAGTAACAAGGTACTCATAGGTATAGAATATCCTAACTAATATTATAAATGCGAAAGTGAGTTTGTTTGCTATGTTTGTTGCTTTCACGCCGTAACTACTGAACCGGCTACTTTTTATCCCGGGAAACGGTACTATTCCCGAGGACATTGACGCGGGCAGAGCCGCGGGCGAAAGCTAGTTATAATATAAATTAAATTTCATTCTTGGAAAATATTCCGCAAATCTCGAGATGGTACCGAAATGGCTTGGGTTTAATGGTGACAGTTTATGTGTGGGGGTGTGTGCTCGAAATTTCAAACACAATAGATTTATCTGGATACTAGCTGTTGCCCGCGACTTCGTTTGCGGTAATTTCTGTTATTATGGTAAATAGTTTTTTCTTAGTATAGATATATAGATTTCCCCCGTTTTTAATACATTTTTTATTGATGCTTCGCTCCAATTTGTCGCAGCGTGATGTTTTATAGCCTTAAGCCTTCCTCAATAAATGGACTATCCAACACAAATAATTTTCCAATTTGAATAAGTTGTTCCTAAGATTAGCGTGTTCAAACAAACAAACTCTTCAGCTTTATAATATTAGTATAGATGTTATGTTACAAATTCTCCACAACACTTCTGTTAAGGTTCCGAATTTAAAAAGTGAAAGGTCCCGGATTCAACCATCGCCCGGCCCGTCCAATTTTCAAAGTTCTAGGTACATATTTCAAGGGCAACTTTGTATGTATAAAGTTTTAAGTAGGTATTATGCATGTAATTAAGTATGCTATTGCAATGGAGGACATCTGTAATGATAATGTATGTCTTTTACTTAAGTACGGTCATTTTCTTCGTCCTGCTGCCGGCGAAAGAACACATCGTAAGGCAACCTGCAGAGTGCAGATAGTTCACTAACTTATGAAATGGAGAAGACTTTTTTCTCCCAATCATGGTTTCTTTCCACACCGCGTCTCCGACAAGAGCGTAGCTCCATAAGAAACCTAAAATGAACCCTTCTTCGCCTGGATGTTCGCCGACTTCGCTGTCGACGACTATCTGTCAATACCTCTTTTCCCAGGAACGTATGGAGGTGTCAAGTTGAAATTATATCACGTATCAGTCCTGCAGTCCCTTGAAGTAAAAAAATTAAATTACAAGTTTGAAACTTCGGCGCAATCAAAAATGACGATATTTTGATATCATCATCATCATATCAGCCGCAAGAAGTCCACTGCTGGACATAGGCCTCCCCCAAGGATTCCCAATACCACCGGTTGGAAGCGGCCTGCATCCAGCGTCTTCCTGCGACCTTAGTCAGATCATCCGACCATCTGGTCGGTGGATGTCCGACGCTGCGTTTGCCGGTACGTGGTCGCCATTCGAGAACCCTTCTGCCCCATCGGCCATCGATTCTACGCTCTATGTGCCCCGCCCACTGCCATTTCAAAGTGCTAATCCGCTGAGCTATGTCGGTGGCCTTTGTTCTCTTACGAATCTCCTCGTTTCTGATTCGATCTCGCAGAGAAACACCGAGCATAGCTCACTCCATAGCTCTTTGAGCGACTTTGAGCTTTCTTATGAGGCCCATAGTAAGGGACCACGTTTATGTGATATTTTGATACTTTTCTTACAATTAGCGGTTAGCATAATGAAGGTGAGAAAATGAGGTGAATTGAGAGGTACGACGAGCAAGAATATCGACCATATAATGGATTATTAAATTGAAAATATGATGAAAATGTATGCGGTGGTACAGAGAGGGTCATGCTCCAGCAAGGGAGAGTAAAAAGACCTGAAGATGATGATGATAAAAAAAAATCGTCACAGATGGGCTTTGAACTGCAACTTTCGACATCTGGCCCGTCGACGCTCTCAACTACTGAGCTGCCGTAGCTTCAAATGTCCTGGAGTAAGGTACCGTTTGACCTTCGCAAAGGATGCCCATTTTTACAGCATTCTTGGTGCTGATAATAAGCAGATTACATCACAAATTCACAATTAATTAATATCTGAAGGACCTAATGCTTCGTACGGTGAGTGAGAGAGCCGGAGGCCCATCCTTCTTCCCCCACATGTCCTTTTCCAACACCTTAAAAGGCCGGCAACGCTCTTGTCACACCCTGGTGTTGCAATTGTCCATGCTCAGCGCTGGTCGCTTACCATCAGGTGACTCGCTTGCTCGTTTCCCGTCCTATATCTTAAAAAGAGACAAAAAATACGTCTCTACGCTACTAGTAAAAGCTAGTGACACTATAATTTCAGAAGAAAGGTAAAATATTCATCTTCTAAGCAGTTTCCCGGTTGTAATCAGCTGTTATGCGTCGGAGTAAAAATACTATTCATAGAATACATAAAAACAGAAAAATCAAGTACATAAATAACATAGCGGAAGCGCGTTTTCTTTCTGCTGACTCACCCAAACTGCAGAAGGAACATCGGCTACAGATCGCTGCTTCCGGCTTCCGCTGTGACGTCACTACCGGCGGAGGGAGGAGACTGTAGGGTGGCCATTTACTACTTATTTGTGTTAAGTTGTTACGCAGTATTTTCATCCAAGTTTTTCGTATGTTTGTACCGCATATGTTGCTTTGCGATTATGCGGCTTTAGGAGAAGGTATTTGTGACTTTCGTTATGTAGACCCACAGAACAACAGAGACATTAGAATGTAAAGGTAATAAAGGAATGGGGGAATAGCACACACGCCCGAAATGCGCTCAATCAGCTCACTTGAATCACCTAAGTAGTTTGTCCCGCGATCGTCAAAGGAACAAAAGTTAGATTTACGTAAAAAAAAACGAAAAATGTCGACGTGTGCTATTCTAACGTGTAAAGTGAGAAGTCCTAGTGAAACTTTGACCAAAAGAGGAGTTTCTACTCAAATGTGTTCGTTAGTAGTATGCTTGAAATGAGGCGACGCTGGTTTTCATAGAAATCATGCGTGATAACACTTGTAATGTGTTTGTTGTTGTGTGTGTAGACCTCATCATGAAGAGCTAGACCGTTGTAACATGGAGAACGATTAAGCGTGGTCATCTTATGAGGAAATGCCGTCAGCCTTTTAGGCACCGCTGAACAAAGCAATAAATGAAATAATTTTTACTTATTTTTTTAGTTTTATATTAATTTTAGTATTACGTAATATGTTATTTTAAATGGGCTTATTCTTGACCTAAGATTACCAACCTTACCTTACCTTACCCAGAGGACTTCGATTGGTTTCAAGAAATTTCATTAAATTAGTTCAGTACTCGAACTTTGGTTTAAAACTTATTTTTCTTGTGAAAGATTATTCCTATTTTGGTGTCGGTACACATTTCGTGGCCACCCCACACCCCAGCATCGATTTGTTGTCCGCTTTCGCTCGTAAACTTTTATTGTTATTAATATCTGGCGAGAGCCGGCGGCTGCAGCTAGTCGTGACAGATGAAAGCTAATTCATAGTGTGCTCGATGAAGCGTGCATTTTGGATGTCATCTCTTCTACTAAGTAGGTACAGAAAATTTATTCAGTAAGTATTTCTGTTTCAATTCCATTTATTTTATATTGATGTTTATGAGCTTTGTTATTGTTTACCTTGTATTTACCAAGTCGCCTCTTACGACCTCCATGGGAAGACTTGGAGCGGTCCTATTCACAATCATCAATGAGACCTCTCCAACCCGTCTGGCCAGCGAGGAGAGTGTAGGCCAAATCCAATGTCTGCTCTGGCAGACAGAGGATTTGGCCTACACTCTACTTGACCAGAGTCAAGTATGGCTCCGGTAGTACAGAGAGGGTCATGTTCCTGCAGTGGAGACTCAAAATACCAGATGATGATGAATATTATATTATAATGTAGTGCACAGAAAATAATAATGCTTGTACGACCGAAGGTCGCTGGTAAAGCCCCGCTTGCATGAAAGGTTTTCACCATATCTTAATTTAATAAAAGTATTTCTGTTGTACTACTAGGGCCATACTTGACCAGTGCAGCCGGAGGACTTGGCCTACACTCTCCACGCTGGCCAGACCGGGTTGGAGAGGTCTCTTAGAAGTTTATAAGCTTTGTTTAACTTGTATTTCCTAAGCCGCCTTCTACGACATCCACGGGAAGACTTGGAGTGGTCCTATTCTACTCTGCCGGATACCACACGGCTATTTCGTACACATTTACCTAATGGAGCCGCGGGCAAAAGTCAGTTGGTGGTAAACATTTATTTTTTTATAACAAAACAAACTTCTTATTTATTTCTGGCGAAAGCTGGCGGCTGCACAAGCGAGGACAGATGGAAGCCAATTTATAGTGCGCGCAATGAAGCGTGCCATTCGGCCGTCAGCTCCTCCACTAACAGGAAATATTATTATTTCTTACAATAACAGCTTCCCTCTAAGCTTTTTTTGATATATATATTGATGAAAAGCTAAACGTGAATAAGCATTTTATTTAGAATCATAAACTTTTCCGAAGATATGTAAGAACCACAGGTGAAAAATACTTATAGTTCCATTAATATGAAGTACTAATTCTAAAAAACCGTAATTTATGCCCAAAAGATGAACTGAAAGATGAATAGTTACTAGTTTTTATAAATTTTTTATCTATATCTTGGAGACTTTATGACCCAAAATAAAAGGTGAAAAACTGATTCAGATTGTGATGCTACCTGCAACGTATATACAGCATAACTGAAAATATTTTACTACTTTATACATTAAAAATACGACAAAGCTTTTTAAAAGTAAATAATTTAATCCTAATCCTAACTTGTTTGTGACGCTTTCACGCCTTTACTACTGAACCGATCATCATGAAATTTTGTATACCCGTTGTCTGGGGTACGGAGAAGGACATAGAGTACATTTTATGCCGGGAGCAAGTACTGTTCCCAAGGGATCGACATTGACGCGGGCGGAGCCGCGGGCGAAAGCTAGTCCTAATCCTAATCCTAACTAATATTATAAATGCGAAAGTGAGTTTGTTTGTTTGTTTGTTACGCTTTCACGCCGTAACTACTGAACCAATCATAATAAAATTTTGCATACAAGTTCTTTGGAGTACGGAGAAGGACATAGGCTACCTTTTATCCCGGGAAAAAATACTATTCCCGAGGGATCGACATTGACGCGGGCGGAGCCGCGGGCGAAAGCTAGTAATATAATAAATGCGAAAGTGAGTTTGTTTGTTACGTTTTCACGTCTTTACTACTGAACCGAATTTCATGAAATTTTGCATACCCGATATCTGGAGTACAGAGAAAGACATAGACATTTTATCGCGAAAACATTACGGAATGTGTGAAAAACATTACCCTCCTGCAGTCGGGCAAAAATGATTCGCATTCGCGTCCCGCCAGTCATGTTCGGCACTCAAGTAAAACAATAACCATTTGGTAGCGGCGGCAGACAATTAAACTGTGGTTAATGGTTAAAATAACAAATGTTATGGTGAAGCCGCCCCTCTAGTTGGAGGTTAGGGGGCTGGCACGATGCTCTAGTTGAGTCTAGAGAGATTCGACACCAATTTGATATTTTTTTATGCGTCACCTAGCTTAAGTTTACATTGACTATGTAAGAAGGAATGTTGTTGTAAAAGGAGACATTTAGATATTAAAGACAGTGAAATTTGGAGTTTATAATAACACATGTGTTAGTGGGGGCAAGTAAAATAGGCTAGGTAAAGGGTTCTAATTAATGTTATGAGGAATAGATACCGATTGTTTGAGCTATTTGCATTATAATTTTCCCTTACTTTTGATTAAACATGTTAAGTAATATTTTTCTGTTATTTATTTAAATTAACATGTATATAATAAAATTGTATATTTATTACATGAAATAAAAGAAAAGAAGGAAAAATAAAAAGGCAAAAAATTAAAAACGCCGACCAATAATGTTAAAAATAGTTTCTTTCGCAGTTTATTTTCTGCAGTAGTCGATTTTAAAACGCATGTAGTCTGTGGCTTTAAGACATTGACTAATAATATAAATATTACTAAATTAGATCTTTATAAATGTGATTTGCCGGTAAAGGCTTATTTCTTAAATAAACGTTTTGATTTTTAAGCGCTAAAAAATGGCACAATTTAGTCACCCTAACAATACACAATAACAAACATACGTTTGGTAATTGGGACATATTGTCTAATTGCCATATTTCTGAAGCTAAACCTATTGTGATAAATCGATCAGCGGCTGAATTTGTCTACTTGGTCGGGAGTACGTTCAGCAGCGTCCAAAGAGACCAGCGTTGTTTTAAATTTAGGTCTAATACAGTGACCTTACCGAGATCACCAATAACTATCTGCGGCTCTTTTAATTTTTTTCTTTACGAAGACATCTCAATTTGTTTTACGGAGACAAAGGCGGCTAATTGCATACAGCGCGAGTTTTGCAGTTCGCGCGTCATAAAACAATAAAATGAATAGTGGTGAACATTGGGGGTTCAAATTACTTGTTTATTAGTTTAGGTGTCTATGGATGATAAATTTGCATTTTGAATTCGAAATATACCTACTTCCTTGAATCTATCGAGCAATATTTCACCGCAGATAAGACTTCTAAATTCGATCTTCACATATAAGCAGCTTATATCTTTGTTTCTTTAATTGTAAGTAAACGGCATTTCTAAGCGGTGCCGTAGGGGTTCTTCCCTTAATCGATTTGTCTGGTTGGTGATGTGTAGCGGTTTCAAAATCATTATGCTCATAATACTACATATTATCATATTGTGTGAGTTTATCCCTTAAGTCTAAATTAATTCTTTAAATATTGATAGTCACTTCAAAATATCTATGCTGTTTGTTTTTTAAATTTCCCCATTTTTATAAATATTTACACGTATTTAATGTACATATTTATTATCTTTCTGTTTATTATATATGACAAATAATAGAGTCACGTCATTTTATTTAAAATTGGATACATGTGAGATACATGTATCCAATTTTAAAGAAAAGATCTGACAATGTCACTTGAAAGAAAATTTCATCCGCTTTAATTATTAAATAATTTAAAATATAATGAGCTTATCCTGTTTATTACACTTAATTTACGTTATATAGTAACCAAAGTTTTCCATTATCCAATTTTTAACTAATCATTCGGTTTCAAAAGTGCAAGATTCGATCCGAATACTATCCGTGATGGTGATGGTTGCCCAAGCTCGCGATTTTGCTGACGGAAAGCACCCACTTTAACTCGAAGAATTCAAGGAATGAGTGTTCCTAAGAAGTATTTATAATTCCCAGCTGAATACTCTAGAAATCAGTAGCATTCGTGCTTGTGGGGCAGTGAAGGGAAGATTTTTACGGATAAGCGTTGCTGCCGCGGCGTTTGCACCACTCAACACCCACACGGTGCTCAATTTCAAGTTTTGGACATACTCGAAGCTGGCTCGGACTCATACTTGTTCTTCAAACCCTTATTTCTTTTAAAATATATATTCAACTGACTTTTTTCTTAGTGTTATTTGATTTTGATATACAAAATTGCCTGTTAATTATATAGTTTTTAATTAATTACTTACTATCTTACTTTTAATTATTTATGTGTATACCTATTCCTTTTATCGTTGGATGTAGATGGCAACCACAAATGCTAACGTAGGCGTCGCATGCCCGCACTGTCCCGGATCTACTCGGCTCTATGTGCGTTTAAATACTCACATAAGCCGAATTCACAAAGATATCGCTCGCGATGAAGTTTCTTCCCAACCCAGGCCTGACAGCAGAGGTATTCATTTTTCACATACTAACAGTAATCAGATTGACCTGGACAATCTTCTGGAATTAAAAAGCTCGGTCCGCATACTTAAACATGTCCCTAAGGGAGCCAGAAGCCTGGCTGCTGGAAAACTTGTTGAACTAATAGATGACAGTTTAGAAAACAATAGCAAATCCTCATGGTTCAGGTTATTGTCGTTCCCTCTGACTGCGCTAAGGGTACCATCAGAGAACGGGAGCACTTCTTTGACCTCCAAAGTAAAAAAAATATAGAGAATGAGTGTCTCGAACCACTAGAGGAATGTTTACGCAGTCAACCCTTTAACCTTTATAAAAGAGTAGAGGCCAAAGTAAACGAAGGTGATTTAGGCGGAGCAGCACGTCTTCTGGTGTCAGACTGCAAAATTGCACCAAATAACGAAGACACAGTTGCTTCACTCAGAGAAAAACACCCTTTGCCGTCGCGTCCACTCTCAATTCCCACTTTTACCCCTGACAACATTCCCTGTCCTCTCAATGTAACAGTTGATGATATAATTACAGTAATTCATTCTTTTCACTCCTCTTCTGCATCAGGTCCAGATGGACTACGTCCACAGCATTTGAAAGAACTCACTTCACCATCTGCTGGCAATAACGGCCCCCGGTTGTTGGAAGCCCTAACACGTTTGTGCAATTTCCTTCTTAAGGGTTTACTTAACCACGAAGTTACACCTTTTTTATATGGCGCAGCACTTTGTGCACTCAAGAAAAAAGATGGCGGAATAAGGCCCATAGCAGTTGGTTGCACTATCCGCCGCCTTGTGGCCAAGCTTGCCTGCAGAGCTGTTCGTACTACGATGGCCGCTTATCTGCAACCTCACCAACTAGGCTTTGGGACTCCCTTAGGGTGTGAGGCCGCAATCCACGCCACAAGAGCTTTTGCTATGGACCCCACTAACGAGGATTGTGTGATCGTCAAGCTTGACCTCAAAAATGCTTTCAACAGTGTAGAAAGGGATATCATTTTATCAGAGGTAAAAGATCTAGTACCTTCTTTGCATCCTTTTCTACACCAATGTTATGCAGAGCCAACCAACTTATATTATAACAACTATAAAATTCCATCCCAAGTAGGAGCTCAGCAGGGAGATCCGCTGGGTCCACTCATCTTTAGCCTATCGATCCAAAGTTTAATAACCTCTTTAAAGTCACCTTTAAATATTTGGTACCTTGACGATGCTTCGATTGGAGGATCCGCGGAATCCGTAGCGGCTGATGTTAGAACTCTCTTAACGGGCTTAGAGCAGATAGGTTTAAAAGTGAACTATTCTAAGTGTGAAATTTTCCCTTGTGGAGAGAGCGCCAAAGAATACTTTAGTTTGTTTGATCATCTTCTTCCAAACGTACGACACCTTAACCAAAACACTTTTGAACTCCTAGGTGCTCCACTTTTTCCAGTAGCCACCCCGGCCGCTTTAGATTCTAAGCTACAAATGCTTTTGCGGGTTCAGGATCGCCTTGCGAAGCTCTCAGCCCACGTAGCTCTGATTCTGTTTCGTGCCTGTTTTTCACTACCCAAATTGACTTATCTTATTCGGACTACTCCCACTTGGCTCTTCCCTGATGCCGTCTTGGCTTTAGATTGCACTATAAGGGCCACATTGGAGAAAATTATAAATATTAATTTAGAAGACCGTCAGTTTCAGCAAGCTGCTTTACCAGTCAGGTACGGCGGTTTAGGTATAAGGAGCATTCAGACCGTGGGTCTGCCTGCATTCCTTGCGTCTTCGTATGGGGTTGCTGATCTTGTTACTAATATTCTTCATCTACAAGGTACAAGACCTAGTATTCCCCTACAGAACGATGCTTTGGAGGCATGGAGAACTATGTGTCCTAACATCCAGCCACCTGAAAATCTTAATTCCCAAAAGGCATGGGATGATTTATGTTCACAGCTCTTTTTGTCAGAATTGTACGAATCTTCGACAGGTTTAGATACCGCTCGTTTAAAGGCTGCATCTTGCCCAGAGTCGGGCGCCTGGCTCCAAGCTTTGCCCTCACCTCAACTAGGTACACATTTGGACAATAACACGTTACGGGTTGCAGTAGCTTTAAGGCTAGGGTGCAAAATTTGTGAACCACACCGTTGCCCATGCGGTGTAAATGTTGACACAAGCGGATACCATGGTCTCAGCTGCTCAAAGTGTGCTGGCCGATTTCCAAGACACCATGCTCTCAACAATATCATCCGGAGAGCTTTGGTTTCAGCCAACATACCATGCGTTCTCGAACCTCCAGGTTTAAGTCGAACAGACGGAAAACGCCCGGATGGCCTGACTTTGACGCCCTGGGAGAGAGGTCGTTGCCTATTGTGGGACGCCACTTGCGTCAGCACTTTCGCAGCATCACATTCCCCATTAACTACACAGAACGCGGGGTCTGCCGCAGAACAGGCGGCCAAACAAAAACACCGTAAATATTCGGAACTTTCCCAGTACATTTTTGTGCCTTTCGCAGTGGAAACGGGTGGTCCCTGGTGTGTCGAGGGCAAACATTTTGTCAGAGAGCTAGGACGACGCCTCCGTGAGAATGGTTGTGACCCCCGCTCTGGAGCGTACCTGTCTCAACACATTTCACTGGCCATCCAGCGTGGTAACGCGGCCGGTGTGATGGGCACTTTCGAGCCAGGTACTCTCCGGGGAGGGCTATTCGATTAGCTTAAGTCATGATATATTTTTATGATCGTTATGTCACCAATTTAGGGTTTTTCTGGTAGGTTTAGTTTTAGCGATTATGTTTTTTCTATCTTTGTTGTAAATATAATAAATTTAAATTATTTTAAAGAAAATGATTTTTGAACGTCATATTTGTAGTTGTTATTTTTTGTTTAATTTATGCAAAATCAAAATACTCAAGCGGTCAAAAATGCCACCTTTGAGCCAAGTACAATAGGGGCGTCATTTTAGATGAAAATGCCAACATTTTCATCTAAAATGACGCCAAGACAAGACACCATATGGCTCGCACTGCCAAAAAGTTATCAGATCTCATGTAGAGCCAAGCTTCGGACTCTACACGCTCTAACTCTACAAGGCCTAATTTCACAAAATCTACACCTACAGCTTAGTCAAAATATGTAACTTGGTCGAGTAAATGATATCTCCTTCATGCTACATGTCGCCATAATAGCATCCCATCCATCTTTTTAAAACTAAATATCATTTTCAAGTTCATTTTCGAATCATTAGCGATCATAGCATCCCATCCATCTTTATAAAACTAAATTTCAAAATTTCATACGAAATTCCATTTTCTGAATTCTTTGTCACAGCCTTTTATATCATCTAACGCATTCCATCTCCAATCTTCCTCCTGGCTTGCTTTTCGTGTGTGTAAGTGGCCAACACTGGTATACCTTCATTTCCGTCCGAAATCCAACTAAATCCTATCCTTTCCCAGTTTAAAACTTCTGATGGGCAGCAGTGTCGGAAGCACAAGAAGCCAAAGAAACTGCGCTCGACAACCCGCCTGCCAAGCGTGGTGAGTATGGCAATACCCGCAGTGAACTTATTATGGCTGTGACGATAAGATGATGAAACAGAGATGTCTTATCTCATAGACCAATTTGGTATATTGGAGACATAAAAACATTGAACTTATTCAGCCCCTCGAGTTATCCTCGCAGGCAATCGATGCCAAATTCTATAGATGCGAGAGAACCTACTCCATGATACGATTCGCTGAGGCTATACATTTTTATAACGATGAATTGTGATACAGAGAATTAGGGATAGATGGAGATATTTTATTACAAACTAACTACATTACTTTATTTTGTATATTTATTTATGGCGACTCTTAACGACATTTAACAAGAGGAGTTTAGTGTTTGCAGGGCAAGTTCAGTGATTTGGCCACTTTTTAGTCGATAAAAATTATTTATTAGTACCTATGTAATATGTTATTGTGGTCTCATTTTCATGAGTCCAAAGGAGTTTTCCTTTTTACCCAGAAGGAGGGTGATGTTTTTCGCACGTTTTTTTAAATTAAATTGCTTTTTAATCGGGATAATATTACTGGCCGCTTCATTAGCCCAGTTTTTGCAAGGTCGTTTGCATGGGTCAGCAATCTGTTTATATAATTGGCATTCTGTCATTGATTTCCTGGGCCCGTACTACCTCACACTGCTTTGCATGATTGTCTGTTTTATGAATAATAATGAAATACTCAAGTTGAAATAAATATGCAGCAAAGTTCAGGACTAACTCTGGTAACTATCTGACTCAAAAACACGATTACGTTAAATTTTCGATAGAAAAAAATTGCAAAGTTGCCTCCAAATTACGTCTAATTTACTCGGTATACAGCATTATTCACCAAATACATTAAAATTAACTTTGAAACTCAGCCATCATATATTTTTCTTTTTCGAATAACCCTTGAATATTCCTAAAAATCGAAAATATCCAAAGTAGCCAACGCGTTTAGACCATCCGCGTTTGTACCGCCACGCCGCCTGGACTATAGCGGGCCGTTAAATAGGGATATTTAAATCTATAAAGTCTTAAACTACCTACATTACTTTTTTTTTAATATGTGTTCCTTAATTATAAATAAAATAAAAATTACAAATAAAATAGAGATTCCAACGCGTCGCCACGAGGCAGGGTGCCCAGTAAGCTGGCAGCATTGCCTCTCTGCAATAGAAATTCTTTGGGCGAAGTAACTGCCAGCTCTTGGATCACCCGTAACCTCACGGAGGCGCGCTGAAATCTCACCTACATTACTTATCACGTTGTTATGATGGGGTATTTATTTTATTTATCGTATGGTAATATTATAATCGCTGTCAGAACTTAATATTACTGTTCTTAAAGTAGTCCACAGCTGCTCCACTCAGCTCTTTGATATTCTGCAGTGTGCCACTGAATTTGGTATTGGGGCACTCCATAACCACATGATGGACGGTTTGTTCTGGGCACCCACATGTGCAAGCCGCCGAAACGCTCCAGCCCCATTTATGTCTGTGATATGCCGTATTGCCCGTATTTGTCCGGAAACGGTTTGCCAGGCACCAGACCTTGCGTTGTTGGGTGAAGCCTGGAGGTCTGTCATGGGGGTTGAACTCAAACATTTCCGAGGGTATTCCTTCAGCTTTCCACTCTTTCAGCCATGCATCCTGGATATTCCACGAGGGATCCTTATTGTGGACATTTGTGACTGGTGGGTTGCGGGATTTGAGTCTCCGGGTATCAATGGTGGGGTATAGAGCCTAGTACAGGATGCAATGGCCACGAATAGCTTTTTGTGTACCCCTGTGGCCTGCTGGCCATCATCACAAGCACACTGGAGGTAGCGGGCTCGATCCCCTAAAATTATATTTTTCAGAAAGACCTGGGTTTTGTATATCTATCAAAATAAAAATATGACCTTCAAAAAGAGATACATGTATCCAATTTTGAATAAAAATCTTTGACTTTGACTTTGACTTTATCTATATATGTATTTGTATAAATAAAATGAAATAGTATTTTATTCAAATTTCGATATCATGTATCTCTTTTTGAAAGTCATATTATTAATTTTACTATTTGCTAAATCTATATAAACTACTAGCGTTTCGGAACGACCACTGCTGAGAAGAATACGCTGAAAGAAACTCAATCCAGTAAAAAATTGTATTGTGTTTTAGAATCCCATATATCAAGTCTCAAACTTACCTACTTTGGGGCTAGGTCGCTCTGATTTGTCGGTATATATGTAGGGGATGGGGGTCGTGACTCAAAATCTTTCTTATTTTGATAAAAAACGTTAGTTTAAAATAAAATAAAAATTGCGTACACAAATAGCAGCCAGCGTAATCGTATCCAAAAAGTAATGTGTCTTACTTATCCCGTCACTCATTCCTCGTCTCGCTTGCACACAATCGTTTAGAAACATGCATCGACCTCCGTTCATCAACTCGTTAAAAAACTGTTATCCCACATATATTTATATAACAAACAAACAAGCTTGTACCCATCTGGTAAATTCTAAGTTTTCTTATTTCCCAGGCGAGCGGGCAAAGAAGTGCAGCTAGTAAAAAAAAACAGCCAAGTCCGAGTCAGACTTGCGCACGAAGAGTTGCGTACCATTATCTATAAAAACAGCAAAATAACCACGTTTGTTGTATGGGAGCCCCTTAAATATCTATTTTATTCAGTTTTTAGTATTGTTTGTTATAGCGGCAACAGAAATACATCATCTGTGAAAATTCCAACTGTCTAACTATTACGGTTCATGAGATACAGATTGGTGACAGACAGACGGACAGCGGAGCCATATCAATAGGGTCCCGTTGTTACCCTTTTTTTGTTGTTGTATTGGGTACGGAACCCTACGAAGATAACATCAAAATACAGCTTCCATTAAAACATGGGCCCTTGAATCTCTCTCGCCGGCAATCAATACAAATTCCATCGATAGAGACTCTACGACAAGATTCGACAGGGCTATAAATTCTCGTAACGATGAGTTACAACTGATAAAGTGAATTAGGGACGGCAAGAGACCGATTTTGCTTTATTTTATATTTAACAGCTTTTGCCCGCGGCTACACCCGCGATAATTTCGATCCCTCGGGAACAGTAGAATTTCCCGGAATGAAAGGTTAACTATATCCTTCCCCGGGCCTCAAACTACCTCTATACCAAATTTAATCTAAATTAGTTCAATGGTTAAAGCGTGAAAAGGAGACATACAGAAACAGTTACTATCGCATTTATAATATTAATTTAGTTTTAGTCGTGTGGTTTTGCGGCTAGTCTTCCCATGGATGTCGTAAGAGGCGACTTAGGAAACACAAGCTAAACATAGCTCATAAACTTCAATGAGACCTCTCCAACCCGTCTGGCCAGCGAGGGGAGAGTAACCTATACAGGCCAAATCCTCTGTCTACCTGTGTTACCTACTATCTATAGTACTTATTTATTCATATGGGTATGAAATTACATGAACGAGTAATTTCATATACAAAAGTTCATCAAATGAATTTGACTTAGTATACTTTATCAAATTATCATATTGCTCTCGATATTAAGTATATCGAGAGCAATGTCGATGTGAGCTCAAAACGTCGGCATAAATCTGTATAAATCTATCGATGCTTACGATTCGCTGCGGCCATAAATTTTACAACGTGAGTTGAGATAAATCGAATTAGGGCGACGTTTCGTTACTCATAACTGTGGGGAAGATATTGAAGATACTTTATTTCAATTTGATTTTCAAACCATTTAGTAGTCTACTACTAAATGGTTATACCGCCAGAAATCTAATGTTTTAGAATTAATCATAATAGTAACATGAGATAAATCGTGGTTACTCACGTAAGAAAGGGTTAACTGATTTTTATAATCCTTGATTTGTTGGTTTTCTTATCACCCCGAATAGAAGAATTCTATATATATTTTTTTATGTTATAGGACGGCAAACGAGTAAGCGGGTCACCTGATGGTAAGTGATCACCGCTGCCCATGGACAACTGCAACACCAAGGTGTGACAGGAGCGTTGTCGACCTTTCAAGGAGTTGGGAAGGAAATGGGGTGTTCCTCCGGCCCTCTCACTCACCGAATGAAGCATAGATGCGGTAAATCTTCTACTCAGACGTCGATTTTCTTTGAGAGTGTGGTACTTCCCCGGACGAGCCGACCCATGCATGCTACTAACAATTCATTTCACCGGTAGCGCGGCTCTACCACGACTAACTTTTAACATATAACAAATATTTACGACAAAAAATAATAACGAAACTGATTTCGTCAGGACAGCTAGTTATATAAGGTAATATTTTAAGAACTGGCACCCATAATCTAGAAAATGAGCTTTAAAGCAAAATAAAAAAATCGACACACTAGTTTTTCTGATATCTGGACTTGAACATTTACAAACATAGACGGAAAAAACACCCTGTGCACAAAAAAACAGTTTCTTGGCCAACAGCTTTTCACTATTATCTACTGACGTCGACAGACAAAACAGCTGATTTATTAAAAAAAAAAATTGTCTACACGCCAGCCTGCGACACGAGGGTGCCCGGGTTCGTTCCCCGATCAGGTCAAGATAGAAAACCATCTTTTTCAAATTGACTCGGATCTTGGATGAGTATCTTACTTACTCTATCCTGGCTCAGCGACCCAAAGTGAGTCTTGGCCTCCAGCACAAGAGAACGCCAGCGCTTTCGGTCCTTTGCTAGCTCTTGCCAGTATATCTTGCTAGTTCTTTATATAAGTGTCTGTTATAAAATATTGTTGAGCTAGTATCCTACGACACAAGTTCACAACTTACTGTAAGTCTAGCTCAATTTGTGTGATATGTCTCTATATATTTATTTATATTTGATATTTATACAAAAAAAAACAAGCGTGGCGCGTTTTGAAGGTTACTAAAGCAATTCTTTGACCTATAAGACCCAGCCCTTCAAATATTTGCACTTAATTTTAATGGTATCCTTACTAATATTATAAATGCGAAAGTGAGTTTGTTTGCTTGTTGGTTTGTTTGTTTGTTTGTTACGCTTTACGCCGTAACTACTGAACCGATCATCATGAAACTTTGTATACAAGTTCTTTGGAGTACGGAGAAGGACATAGGCTACCTTTTATCCTGGGAAAAAGTACTCTTCCCGAGGGATCGACATTGACGCGGGCGGAGTAGCGGGCGACAGCTAGTTGTATATAAAAACAAATAACTCCCGTGCTATTCCTGACGACTCCGAAACTATAGTCGGCAATTCCGACGAAATAGGTTTAAATAATAATTTCCAGGATCCATCTTGTAAGTAAAAATGATATGACATTTTTGTGCCAGTCTGACACCACCTCGAGCCAGCTCCCGGAGCCCCAACGGATCCACTTAATCAAGCGGAGTGGTCCGACAAGTTATGACGCAAGTTATAGTCCGGGGGCGATGACAGATGGGGCGCAGTGAAATGAAATGCTGTAATCCTATTTGTTTATACGACTAAAAGTAATTCTTTAAGTTTTGGATATTGCTCAAAACAAAATAGGGCCCATATTTTTAAGTTACATTATTTTTGGATGTTTAGCGAATAAGTATGTTTGAATTGGGGTTTTAGAAAATACGTAAACATACACTACTCAAAATAAAATACGATTTCTATTTTGTGTTTAGATTGAAATTTACAATATTATATTCCTAAGCGAACTTATTAGTAAAACAATATTACTTATTCCTTTTTTACCTTACATTTATACATAATCGTCTCGGGACTAAGGAGGAACCTTTTTATTAATTGTTTCCGTTACGTTTCAATGGACTTACATTCCTCGTTGACGTAACGAGAGAACGAGTCTTGTTGACACCACGATGGATGTAACTGCCTGCATGTTTCTACGCTACGAGTTTGCTACGGCCTCGAAAATGATTGATACCAGCTATGAGCTCGCTACGGCCTACGAAACAGAATGCTACGAGCTTGCTACGGTGTACGAAACTGAATGCTACGAGCTTGCTACGGCTTCGAAAATGAATGCTACCAGCTACGAGCTCGTTACGGCCTATGAAACTGAATGCTACGAGCTTGCTACGGCTCCTTCTCATCAAAACACTTTGCAGGTTCCGTCCTCAGCGGTGGGGCGGAGCCCGATGTCTGCTATTATCACAGATTTAAAAAAAAATTCTTCTCATGGCTATTATAATAGCAATCGAAATAGGCATGTAACATCTTCGTCTTCATCGTCACAAATTAGATGATTAATGATAAATTAATCATCTAATTAATGCTTTTTCTCTTTTAATATTAGTTATCTATTATTTTTTCATTTATGAACACGCCAGTCTGCCTTTCGTAACATATTCTCGTCTCACAGACCTACTGGAAGAGATTTCTTAAGAAATAAGTAGTGCCTTTGTACTCATTTATAATGCAAATGTTTTTTCATGTGACCGTGTCGTGTACATACATTTTTAAATAAATAAAAATAAATAAACAAAAAAAAAGGTAGATGATAAATTAAAAAGCCTTTCAGGCGAGTAGGCGACCAGTACTGTTGAAAAGAGTTTCTTTTGGCGTTTCTTCTCTGCAGTGGTCGGTTCCGAAACGCTAGTAGTCTGTAACTTTTGCACATTATGATTAAATTAGATCCTTTAAAATGTGATTATACGTAAAAAACCCTGCAAAGGCCTATTTTTTGAATAAATTTTGATAAAAATTGATATTGATTTCTTACCATCAGGTAAGATGGGAAACAAATGCCTACTTCAATACTTAGTAAAAAAAAAAACATGCTGCGATATGACCAGCTTTGACAGCCACTCGACGACCAACCCTCCTTGAATAAAATGGTGATCGATAGATTGGCATCTAGCTACGGCCTTCGTAACTGAACATTATCTTCGAGTGACTTGCATTGCAGTGTTCAGTTTTAGGATAGAATTCAGTTGAATAGGCAGCCATTTTCTCCATTACCTAAGAATATTGCCACCCGGATGGTTATACAAATACCCGTGTGGCTACCCCGCCAATCGCGGCGGGGCGGCAACAGGTGGGCGGCGGCCATCTTGAAATTAAGGCAGGGAGGCTTTAAACAGGAAGATCGGAGGTTCAGCGTTTATGTCTACATGAACAGCTAGGAACCTCACAAACTGTGACAAAAGTCTTATACTTCAACTACGACGATTATTACAAAGAAAGGAGATCTTTAGAAAAACCAAGGTCATTGACATAGATTAGTGGATCAACTTATTGAAGTGGCAATGGGCGGGGCACATAGAGTGTGGAACCGATGGCTGATTTGGCAGAAAGGTTATTGAAAGGCGACGTAAAGCACAGCGTTGGTCACCCACCGACCAGGTGGTCGGACGACCAAGGTCGCAAGAACCCGCTAGATGCAAGCCGGGTCCTACC
Source organism: Elegia similella (assembly GCA_947532085.1). Lineage (NCBI taxonomy): Eukaryota > Metazoa > Arthropoda > Insecta > Lepidoptera > Pyralidae > Elegia > Elegia similella. Next base: position 427,389 of record OX383953.1, read on the forward strand.
GGTCATATTGGAAATCCTTGGGGAGTTCCTCCGGCCTCCATTGTTTGTTACGCTTTCAGGCCGTAACTACTGAACCAATCATCATGAAATTTTGCATACAAGTTCTCTGAAGTAAGGAGAAGGACATAGGCTACCTTTTATCCCGGGGCAAAGTGCTATTCCCGAGGGATCGACATTGACGCGGGCGGAGCCGCGGGCGAAAGCTAGTTTTCATATAAATCATGAGCGCCTTGGTCGACGGGCGATGCTAGCTAAGATGTTTGCTCTGGGTGAAGGCTTGTGTACTCCGCCAGGCGGGCGGGCGTGCAGAGGTTCACTCTGAGGTGAGGGTGCGTCGATGAGTCCGCCCTGGAGTACAGTTTCTACGAAAGACAGGAGAAATCAACAAAGTCTTTTTTTTTATAAAAAAGGACCGTTTCCTTACGCCTGCTTAATAATGAAGCTCATATCGCGAGTCGCGACACGAATTCACCCGATTGCGTAATTCGCAACGAATTCACCCGATTGCATAATGCGACTTTATGCCGAAAACATAGAGATAATATAAACCTCACGGAATTAAACTGTCGCCGAAACTCTATTTTCTGTCAAAACCAAACCCATACCTACGCCATGCCTACGCCTTACTAGGCGTAAGGCGTAGATCACTTTCATTTCTAAACTGTTATGCTACCTCATTGAAGACATTGAATATTGAATATACTGGAATATACAACTCTATGACACCAATAAATGACATAATGTCATTCTCATTTATCTAAAATTGTTCAAGTAATATAACAAAAATCCCAAAATATAAGCAAAATTGAAAGTGAAACAAATGTAAAATTTAAAGTGTTTGATTCTTCCGTGGCTAGCGTTCAACTTTTGTAAATTCGTCACTATGCCACAGGCTTGGAAATTATAAATAAACATATATGATCCCAGTATAGGCCACTAACACTGAAGAATAATAGGGCAGTGGCAAGTCTCCCGTTCAGGGTAGTATGTGTAATAGAAAGAGTAAACGACAAGAAAGTAAGGTGGTGTGTTGGTTGAAGTGTTTTGGTAATTAAATTTTCATACCAACTACCTTATTTTTAACCTTCAGCGTAAAATATAGATTAGACGTGTCTATTTGTGATACGGTATCGCCCAAATGGCTGAACCTATTTTGATGTAGTTTTATGTTTGTGCCTTAGAGGTTGGGGCCTCTTGTGTGGGACGCCCCTTGCGTCGACACCCTGGCGCCGTCTCACCTCCCGGTCACAGGTTCCAAAGCCAGCACGGCGGCAGCTGCGGCGGAAAACCTCAAACGGCGCAAATATCAATGCCTCGGCAACAATTATATATTTGAACCGTTTGGGGTTGAAACTCTTGGGCCGTGGGGACCTTCAGCCCACAAATTATTCACCGCCATTGCCAAGAAGTTAATTGAGGTATCTCATGACCAGAGGGCTGGCCTGTATTTTGGTCAAACGATTAGTATTGCCATACAACGTGGCAATGCTGCCAGCCTTCTGGGCACGCTACCCCAGGTAATGAGCTGTCAGGGCTACTTTATTTGTAATTTAGTTTTCTATTTATATGTAGGTTTTAAGTTATTGTTACATTTTAATTATTATTACAAGATGATTAAATCCTGTTAAATGAACTGTATAATTAAATTACAGTGTCGCTTTATGATTTTAGATTGGTTATGCTTCACTCCATCGCTGACAATGCTCTGGCTAGTGGTATGCTTCATTTGCATGCTGATGGAAAAGGCAAACTTGTACGACGACGCCGAAGACGATTTCGACGAGTCATATGACGAGGACGGTTGGTGTAGCGTATTCTGTCTCTCTCATCTGAACGGCGCGTCATAGCTTGGGGTCCGCTCATAACAAAACATGTTGGATTATCTTAATATATATAAATCTCGTGTCACAATGTTTGTCCTCAATGGACTCCTAAACCACTTAACCGATTATAATAAAATTCGCACTCCATGTGCAGTTCGATCCAACTTGAGAGATAGGATAGTTTTTAACTTATGGCGAAACGAAGTTCGCCGGGGCAGCTAGTATAAGTATATAGCCTTGACAAGTTTTGACTCATTTGTTATGTTTATTAATTACTCAAATGATTTCTCATGTACTCGCATGCAATGTAATATTGTTGTTTCTGAATAAATTGAATTTATTTATTTATATTATACTAGCTGTTGCCCGCGACTTCGTCCGCGGCAATTTCTGTATGATTAATTAGTATAGATGAATAATTTTCCCCAATTTCAAAACATTTTTTAATGGTGCTTCTCTCTTATTGGTCGCAGCGTGATGTTTTATAGCCTAAAGCCTTCCTCAATAAATGGACTATCCAACACAAAAAGAATTTTCCAATTTGAACCATTAGTTCCTGAGATTAGCGCGTTCAAACAAACAAACAAACAAACAAACAAACTCTTCAGCTTTATAATATTATAGTATAGATTGCATTACAATGCTCGGTTTTATATTAAAATCGAAAATATGTGATGAAAAATCTTCGCCACCGGTAGGATTTGAACTCACATACCTTCGACATCTGGCCCGTTGTTGCTCTCTACCACTTTTCTGCCGTAGCTTCAAATCACCGCGGCGAATTTGTTCATCAAATACTTTCAATGTTAATATTAAAATTGAATTAAATTTAATTCATGCTATACCTTATTTGATTTGGCAAAGTTAAAACTGCACACTGCCTGCCTGAGGTTATGTCGCCCAGAGTACGTTTATTCACGAAATTTTCTTTGATCTTGAGAAACAGACTAAGTGGTTCTAATCGAGTTACAAGCCACATTTATAACAACAACACTGTAGTTGCTAATATAAATTAGGATACAAGTTACAACAGAGAATCTCTCTCTCGGAAAAAAAATGTCTGACGCACTCCATCGCACCACCCAAACTTAATTTCTCCGGTTGGTCCTATGGTTGACTGGCAGAGAATGCCATAATAATTAAATTTGTGCAATAAAGAATAAATAAATAAATAAAAAAAACTAGTTAAATTTTAAAGTAAAAAGGTTTTATATCTTCCAGATTTCTTCACCCCGCCTGTGACGGTTTCAAGTGCCTATGCCAGAAGGAGACGGAGTGACGTCTCGACCTCGCCGTACCAGCTCGGAAGGAACGAGTACGAAGATACAGGTAAGCAGAGAAAAAAAAAGTTTAGTTGTGGTAGAGCCAAGCTACCGACAAAAGTCATTTTTGCTAGTAGCTTGAATGGACGGCTCGTCCGGGGAAGTACCACACTCTCACAGAAAACCGACGTTTGAGTAGAAACTTTACCGCTTCTCTGCTTCATTTTGTGAGTATGATAGAGCCGGAGGCCCATCCTTCCCTAATTTCCTCTCCCCGTGTCCTTCCCCCAACTCCTTGAAAGGCCGGCAACGCTGTCACACCCTGGTGTTGCAGTTGTTCATGGGCAGCGCTTACCATCAGGTGACTCGCTTGCTTGTTTGCCGTCCTGTAACATAAAAAAAAGAGAAACAATACCTGATGCCAGTCGCCACCTACTGCAATTGCGCCCGCCAACCTGCTTGCCAAGCGTGGCGAGTATGGCAATAACCTCAAAAGAGAAACATGATATCCAAATTTGAATAAAATTCTATTTCATTTCACCTCCCAGGGAACAAAGAATCCTTGGGAGAGGCCTATGTCCAGCAGTGGACTTCTTACAGCTGAAACGACGATGATACGCTGCACTCGGTAGTCCCTCGGGCCTCGCACATGTAAGGGCCTTCCGCCCAGCCCGCCGGCAGATCTTCTTTGCAAGTAAAACTCTGACAGACACAGGAGCCAGTAGCACAGTACAAAACCCCCCTTTTGCCACCCGGGGCCTTGTTTTGGTTAATGCCGCCGCTGGTCTTCCCTCTGCAATGATTTTCAGCTATCATCTACTGAATTATCATCATGAGTTCACCTAGAAGTCGCATGTAGTAACGTTTGGGTTAGAATGACTACGTTAGGACGTAAAACGATTCCATGCTGGTCTGTGAGAAAAGAAAAAACGTAGAATGTGCCAGCTGCTTCTCTTCCCGCGCAGATCGTAAAAGCCGATTGAGGGAATGGGCGAAAATTTGAGGAATCATGTCAATAGGCAATGTCGCTTGCAACCCATCACTATTTTGATTCCATTTTCCACTTACACGCTCTTCCAACATGCTAAATGTAGTCGTAAAGTCTTATAGACCTGAGCTCTGTCTACCCCGTAAGGGGAAAATATGTGATATATGTATGTAGGAAGTAAAACGGGCTCTGTGCCGTAGATCTCCCGAAAGAACTGCAACCTTTTACCTAATTTTCTTTTTCAGAAGCAGACGTCGTCGCGCCGGCGCCTGTTCTACCTCTTACCATGCTGCCCATCGCTCTATTTCCTCCAAAGAGATCTGACATACCTAACAATGCCACTAACCTCTATTTAGAGTTTCAAAGAAGATTCACTTACCTAAATACTAGCATTACTTCGATAGACCTTCCAACGACATCACCAAAAATCGATTTGACTGTCTATCCAAAGTCTTGGAGATCTAGCAATCGAAGCGATGACATGACTGCTAGCATTACTTCAATAGACCTTTCAACGACATCACCAAAAACTGACTTGACTGTTTATCCAAAGTCTTGGAGATCTAGCAATCGAAGCGATGACTTGACTGCCTATTTGGACTTTCCAATCGAGTTCTCAGAACCAACCACTGAACTAACTATAAATCCAGGTACTCCAAAGACATCCTTCGAAGAAGTCGAACAAGACAATGACCTACCTATCTATCCAGACCTTCCAACGAGATCTCATAACCCAAATACCGATCTTTCTGCGTTCATACAGTATGCAACAAGATCTCTTAACCCAGCAACTGATACTACAACAGAAATAATATTAACCTCAACATTTACAACTACAGACGTAATCACTTCAAATGTTTTATCATCAAACAGTTTGCTGTTCCTGACGACTGTAGGTTTCCCACTAACTCCCTTAGCGTATAGGACACTAGGCGATTACGGTGGAAACGATACTCTGCGTATAAATAAGCGTTCTGACCTGTTTCCTGTACAAAACATAATCATCTCGACCCCACCGCCGCCACCCGTCGACGTGGCGTTGCTGCTGAAGATCATAGACAACCTGACGATGCAGTATGATTGGAACCTCACCAATCGGTTCAATGAGAGCCTTCAGAAGTAATCAGCTTGTATTTACCCTCCTCTGTATACATGCATATATATTTACGTAGTTATTACTTAACCTCTTACGGGATAGCCAGAGCCTGAAGGCATAACATCTAAGTCCACGTTGAGTATGTTGGCGCGTATATAAGTGGATCATCGTTATTCATGTCTACTGCTGGACATGAAAACTGGACTGCAAAATGCTAGGATCGAAGCGGTCTCCATCCAGCGGTTATCTGTGACTAGTCTGATATACAGTCTAGACTGTGATTAGTCATATAGTCCATCCTTGGTCGGTGGGTGTACGACGCTGCGATTGCCGATACGTGGTCACCATTCGAGCACACTATGTGCCCTGCCCACTGCTACTTTAAGAAACTAATCGTCTTAGCTATGCCATAACTTTTGTTCTTTTGCGGATCTCCTTATTTCTGATTAGGTGTCGTAGGGAAACACCAAGCAAAGCCTTCTCCATAGCTCTTTGAGCGACCGTGAGGTTTCTTATAAAACCCATGGTCTACCTAGGGACCACGTTTTGAACCCGTAAGTCATCACTGGCATAGACTTTTGACGTTAGGCACGGAGGTATTTTGGCCAAAAAAACAGTTTTCCAAATGCTGCCCAGCCTAGTTGAATTTGTCGAAAGACTTCATCCTTAAGGTTAGAACTTCCAACCTGGATCAAATGTAGACATGTGGTCTACCTCAAAGACGGAGTTCCTAACATAAACGGATGATGGCACTACCTGGATATTTGACATGGTCTTCGTTTTGTCCATGTTCATTTTAAGGCCCACCTGTTAGGAAACCTCATTAAGGTCATCGAGCATAGTACTTAAGTCCTCCAGCGATACCGCCATATAAGTGTATAACAAAACAGTAATAGGCTGCTGGCCGCATGGTCTATTTGACATATTCCCAGACAGAATTAGGCCCATTAGATTGCCCTGGTCTGGAAGAGAAGAAGAAATGTAGAATATACCAGCTGCTTCTGTTTCAAAGCAGACCGTAGGAGACGGCCTAGGTGAAATAGGCAGTTATCCTTGTTTTCCCGGTTGGATGCTCAGTTTGAAAGCCCGGGGTCTTCAAGTTTGATAGCCTTCATGCTGTTCCGTATTTACCACAAGTAAATACAGCTTTACTTCGTGAACTCTTGTTTATCTTTATCTCGTTTATATTTTGTGGCCAGGTACAAGATCCCGACGTGCCCGGACTGGACGGAGGGACCCACTACCGACGCCTACGAGAACGCCCCACTGGTCGCCAAGGTTACTAAATATCTCACCCGCATTACAAGTAGATTTTGAAATGGTGTTTCCGATAGTCATCATCATCATTTTGTGTAGGTGACATGGTCAATCGACCATGCACACCCTGGTGTCAGAGCTCTCCGGAACCGCCTCTCGGCCTTTGACGTGGTCCCTTTAACGACTACCGGATGGCAGCTGGGCCAACGGCTTAACGTTTCTTCCGAAGCACAGAATCATCTTTATTATCAAATAATCAGATGATTCAAGCCTGCACCAAACAAAGTATGCTTCCCGTGGGAATCGAACCCATGACACCCGGGTCTACAGGCAAACGCCTTAACCACTGGACCACGGAGGCATTTTCCGATAATGTAAGGTTTTGAAGCATTCAAGATGCAGGATAACCCACACTGTGTGTAGGTTAGGTACCTATAGTAAAAAAAGTCTAATGGAAATTAATCAGGGCGAGTCACAACAGCATCCTAAAAACTGTTGCGGATAGACCGCATTCACAAATGATGCGGCATTTTGTGCGTGGGATCATGTGTGTAGCCTTGCATGGTATATAGGTGCTCAGGTCCCATGCTAATTACCTACTAACATTAGTCGTAAGTTTCTTTGTTATTATTTACTAACAAATTTGGATCTCCGTTATCTGCAATGAACAATTTATTTATTAATTCGACGTGAGGGATTGAATCTCGGTAGGATAATCGGTTGGTTGCTAGCTTGTTGGAGGTGAGCCAAACCAACTGCGCTCACAAATCCAACAGGTTTCAATCCTTCTCTAACTTAAAAATACTTCCGAAGGGCAGCAGCGTCGGAAGCTCAAGAAATCGAAGAAACAGTGCTCACCAACCCTTCTGCCAAGCATGGTGACTATGGCATGCTCACCAACTCTTCTGCCAAGAATGGTGACATGGCAAAATATGGCAAAATCCCTCATGATCCTTGGGGAGGCCTAAGTCCAGCAGTGGACTTCTTGCGGCGGAAAGAGAGAGAGAGAGCGAGCGAGCTTAGTTGGTAAAGTATATAGAGGTAGACCTAGACGTAGGTTCAAGTCCTGCCCAGAGAGAGCGAGAGAGCTTAGTTGGTAACGTATATAGAGGTTGACCTAGACGTAGGTTCAAGTCCTGCCCACGTAGTTTTAGGGTTCCGTACCCAAGGGGTCAAATAATGGACCTTATTAATAAGCCTTTGCTGTCTATCCATGCGTCCGTCTGTCACAAGCTGTTCATGCGTAGGCAAGTCGTTTTAAAAAGTAGTTAAACAAAAATAATATTATTTTAAGCTGAAATAGATATGGGGAGACGTTTACCCAGCAGTGGAAAGATATATGTTACAAAAAATGTAGGACTAGTTTTGTTGTGACTCCATTCCCTAACAAGCAATATTGAACAAGCCAAATTTTAACATCTAATAAACATGCACAATATCGAGAATCATTCTGACATGCTGATCTGGGAGAACAGAAAAAACGTAGAATGTGCCCGCGCAAGTCGTAAAAGCCGATCGAGGGATTGGCCTAAAATCTGCGGAATCGTGTCAATAGACGATGCGTGCGACCCATCACTATTTTTTGATTCCGTTTTCCATCTACACGCCCTCCAACATGCTAAATGTGGCCATAAGGTCTTATAAACCTAGGCTACTATGAGAACCATTCTGGAGGCTGCTCCATAAAGAACTGCGTTCCAAAAAGCGGTCGTTACGGTCTGGTTCTCGCGGACTAGCTATCCGACCGAGTTTTTTTTTTACTAATTATTGAAGTAGGCATTTGTCTCCCATCTCACCCGATGGTAAGTGAAGATGAAGACGAGGATGGATGGAAATGTTATCTGTTTCGCAGTGCTTTGTCTGCGGCATGAATGCGACTGGCATCCCCTACGACTCGCAATGCGCAGATGCGTTCGCGGGTGACTTCCTCCCATTGGTACCTGTGGACCAAAGAGCAAGATGGTTCATAGCCAGATACAGGAAGTACTGTCGGTACTTGGATGTGTTAGTATTTTTTTACTCCATCAATACCAATAATAGTATTTACCAAGTATCTCTATCAGAACAACGCAGGAACTCACTGAAATATTTTTAGATGTAGGGCGCAGGGATGTTGCGGATGCGGATTCCTGTAAGCTTGCATCTGCGGAAATGGATGGGGATCCTGAGACCTTTTATGACTTTTATGCTTGTAGAGCCACACTACCGACAAAAGTAATTTTTGCTAGTAGCATAAATGGGCCGGCTCGTCCGGGGAAGTACCACACTCTCGCAGAAAATCGTCGTTTGAGTAGAAGCTTTACCGCTTCTATGCTTCGTTTGGTGAGTGAGAGAGCCGGAGGCCCGTCCTTCTCTCATTTCCTCCCCCCGTGTCCTTCCCCCAACTCCTTTAAAGGCCGGCAACGCTCCCGTTGCATCCTGGTGTTGCAGTTGTCCATGGGCAGCGCTGATCGCTTACCTTCAGGTGACTCGCTTGCTCGTTTGCCGTCCTATAACATAAAAAAAAACCTTATTGCGTTAGTTTTCCAACCTCTCATCCATATTTTATACATCTGCATGAAAGGAGAGCACACACCAACCGTGCAGTACAAGAAAACCTCTGACTAGAAACTATATGGGTACATATATTAAATAATAGTTTTCAAACGCGAAGGTTATTGTTATGATTTCTACAGCAACGGCGTGGAAGAGCATCCGTTCGAGCCTCATTCCCTATTCGGACGCTTCACTGGGGGTTGTTCAGTCCGCTGGGTGGACGTGACGGGCGTGTACACGCAGCGAACGTGCCGCAACCGCCGGCGCGCCGTCTTGGGCAAACACTTCGGCAGCAAGAGGATGGCGAAGCTGGAGATGGCATTGAATGTAAGTCTTACCCTTACATGGTTCTCTTCAGGTCCTCTTCAACTTCTCTGATCTGTTTAACTGGTTGTACCCTCAGCTTTTCGCGTTCTTGTTAAGGAGACTATCATCAGGTCTTTTTAGTCTCCACTGCAGGAGCATGACCCTCTCTGCACTACCGGAGCCATACTTGGCCAGAGCAGACAGAGGATTTGGCCTACACTCTCCTCGCTGGCCAGAAGGGTTAGATAGAAAGAGACTATGGACTAAGGTATTGACTAGGGCATGCATACCGGAATTCCGGAATATCGTAATACCGGTATCTCGGACAGATTTTTTCGATATTTCAATACCGGAATTATAGGGCCAAATTCCGTAATAAGAAAGGATTTTGATCAATGCTAACCCCAAGGGGATGAAATAAGGGAATTAAAGTTTGTATGAAACTATACTTATTAACGCGAGCGAAGCCGCGGGCAAAAGCTAGCTGTAAAATAAAGCTAACGTTCACTGAATGATATTTAATGATAAATGATATTTGCAATAGAATTAAATTATTTCTTCCAGGATTTAGACAATGGTTGCATCATCAGTCCTGTGGCGACCCTGCTCCCACTCTCCCGCGCGATCTCGCTCTACGCGCGGTTTCATGCCTGCGTCTGTACTGGAAGCTGGTGCAACAGAACCGCACAAATACCGACTTGGACGATATACTTTACTGTTTTGTCGATGCTTGTAACTCTGAGGATTTTGAGCTAGCAACGTAGGTTTTTTTAGCTCCAGAATTTGGTGAAACAGATTACGGAGTTGGACGACGATTATTACAATATTGTCAGTCGATGTTAGACATCGACTGACAATATTGTAATAATCGTCGAGAAAGAAGAGCTTCTAAGACTGAGAAAGAAAAAGAGGAGTCAGTGCTAGTCATTGATGAGGACTTTACTTATAATTTTAAAGGTTTTGAGCTAGCTACGGAGACTTATTACGAGTATTTTAAAAATGTAGACAATTTTAAAACAAGTGTAAAAGTTAGGTAATGTAATAAAAATTGTAATATTATACGTAAATTTATTTACAAGTAATGTGAGAAAAAAATTGTAACTTGTTAAGCAATGTTTATAAAATTGTTTGTTTGAGTACTTGTTTGTAGCTGTTTGGAAATGTTATTGTGAGTTTGAGTAATATGATTTTTGGTAAAGTTGGTTCAGTTTTGAGGTTATGTGAAAAAGTGCCTGAATTGTGTGATATATAAGTGGAAGTGTAACTGACGTTAATTATGAAATATATATCTTCAATTCTTAAATAATGATTTTTCATTTATTTATGTTCATTTATTCATCCATAAGTCATCCAGCACATAACTCGAGAACGGCTGGATCGTTTTAGCTGAAATTTTGTGTGTATACTTCAACCTAACTTCAACGGGTTCCGGATAGTTTATAAACACAATTGGAGCTGCGGAGCGGTAGGTGGCGCTGCTGTCGCAGGAAAAAGTCTGTCGCGTCCGCTAATATATATTACTAGCTGTTGCCCGCGACTTCGTCCGCGGCAATTTCTTTTATTATGATTAATTCGTTTTTTTATTAATACAGATGAATAATTATCCCCCGTTTTCTAAACTTTTTTTATTGATGCTTCGCTCCTATTGGTTGCAGCGTGATGTTTTATAGTCTAAAGCCTTTCTTAATAAATGGACTATCTAATACAAAAATATTTTTTCAGTTTGTACCAGTAGTTCCTGAGATTAGCGCGTTCAAATAAACAAACAAACTCTGCAGCTTTATAATATTAGTATCGATAAAGATAATAAAGCACCGAAGATGTTATGTTCATGTACCCTGTCAGAGTATATCGAAGATTTCTTTACTAACATTCCCGTAAATACTACTGCCTCCTTACGTTCATCATCTGAGGAATCTAAAAAACTATTAATAAGCTGTATACCAGAATATAACAATCATTTAATATTTCAACATGTAACACCTCAAATAATCATTGATACATTTAAGAGTTTGAACAATAAGAAAACTGGAGATTTGTGGGATATCTCTGTAGCTGTCATTAGTAATATCATTGAAGCAATTGCACCATATTTAGCTTCTATATTTAATAAGTGTGTAGATACTGGGAAATTTCCTGACTTGATGAAGTTAAGTAAAGTCATTCCTTTGTACAAATCTGGCGATAAAAATGATCCCACTAATTACCGTCCCATTTCTATTCTGCCAGCGCTTAGTAAAATATTTGAAAAAATGATTTTTAATCAGTTATTAGCTTTTTTTAACATAAATAGCCTTTTCCATCGTGAACAGTATGGATTTACAAAGGGTCGGTCAACTACAGACGCGGGTGTAGCTCTGTTGAAATACATATATGAGGCTTGGGAGGGAAAACAAAATGCTATTGGTGTTATTTGTGATCTTTCCAAAGCCTTTGATTGCGTAGACCACAATACCCTTCTCTCCAAGTTGGAGCACTATGGAATAAAAGGTAAATCTCGCGATTTACTTGAATCTTATTTAAGTGGCCGAACTCAAAAAGTTAGTTTAGATAGGGTACAATCCTCCGGATCATCGGTTAAGATGGGCGTACCCCAGGGCTCTATCCTAGGGCCTCTGTTATTCCTCATTTACATCAATGACCTACCTTACTGTGTCAATACATGTAAGGCTGTACTATTTGCCGATGACACTTCTCTTGTCTTCAAAATTTATAGACAAACTAATTCTTTTGACGTGGTTAATAGTACTTTAGCTCAAGTGTTGGATTGGTTCACAGCGAACAATCTATTGTTGAACGCTAAGAAAACGAAATGTATTAAATTTTGCTTACCAAATGTTACAAAAATTCCAACACAAATAGTAATGGATAATGAACCACTAGATTTAACTGATAAAACAACATTTCTTGGAATAACTCTTGATGCCGGGCTTCAATGGGGTGCCCATATTACTACGTAAGCGGGTAAACTTAGTTCTGCAGCTTATGCTGTCAGGAGAATTAGACAACTGACTTATGTTGATACTGCGCGTTTGGTATATTTTAGTTACTTTCATAGTTATATGTCTTATGCGATTTTATTATGGGGTAACGCTGCAGAAGTAAACACCATATTTGTCCTACAGAAACGCGCTATTAGATCTATATATAAACTTGGTGCTAGAGAATCTCTTAGAGAATTGTTTAAAGATATAAATATTTTAACTTTACCTTCTCAGTACATATTTGCGAATATTATGTTTGTGCGCTATAATCTTGATTTATATAAGAAAAATAGTGATATCCATGACCGAAACACGAGAAATAAAAATAAATTAGCTACACCAGTATTGCGATTGCAGAAAACTATGGATTCATTTCTGGGTCTAGGAGTACGCTTCTATAATAAAATTCCTGCAGGAATATTAGGTCTGCCTTTACTTAAGTTCAAAACGATTGTAAAAAACCAGTTAATAAAAAAGGCTTATTACTGCATTGATGATTATAGAACTGATAAAAATGCGTGGAAATTTACATAAATTTATTTAATGTTAACAATTTAATCTATAGTATGAAAAATTGTGTTTAATGTTAATAATGTATTCAGAGCCCTTCAGGCACGTAGGGACCAAGTCTAGATTGAGTTTCTTTCGGCGTATTCTTCTCACCAGTGGTCGTTCCGAAACGCTAGTAGTATTTCAATTTTGCATAAATTAAAAAATATATAAGAAATAAAAATATGACGTTCAAAAAGAGATACATGTATCCAATTTAGAATAAAAATCTTTGACTTTGACTTTTTTTATAAATTTAAAACTCATAAATAAAATATTAAATGTAAGTATATTCAAAATATAAAGTCGTTTAACATGTCATAGAATTTAAATTGTTATTGTTATACATAACACATAAAAATCAAATATTTAATACACATATTAGCGTGTTGTGTAGGTGGAAAGCTGGAAAACGGTATCGAAACAGTAAAAGGTTGCTAGCCGCATCGCCTATTTACACGAGTCTTTAGACTTATATCCATTCCCTCGTCCGGCTTTTACGGTCTGCACTCTCGTACGGTAGCAGGCGGGCGAACCACAGCGCCACATAGGCTATCTATACTAATATTATAAAGCTGAAAAGTTTGTTTGTTTGAACGCGCTAATCTCAGGAACTACTGGTTTAAATTGGAAAATTCTTTTTGTGTTGGATAGTAAATTTATTGAGGAAGGCTTTAGATTATAAAACATCACGCTGCGACCAATATGAGCGGAGCATCAATAAAAAAAGTTTTGAAATCGGGGAAAAATTATTCATCTATACTAATTAATCATAATAACAGAAATTGCCGCGGACGAAGTCGCGGGCAACAGCTAGTTGTGGTATAATAGTTATCATCATTTCGAGTAGGTGCCACGGTCAATCGACCATGCACACCCTGGTGTCAGAGTTCTTCGGAACCGCCTCTCGGCCTCTGACGTGGTTCCTTTAACGACTACCAGATGACAGCCGGGACTAACGGCTTAACGTGCTTTCCGAAGCACGGAATTATCTTTAATATCATATAATCAGGTGAATCAAGCCTGCAATGTCCTAACCAATCTGGAAACAACTAAATGAAGTATGCTTCCCGTGGGAATCGAACCCACGACCCCCGGGTCTACAGGCAAACTCCTTTACCATTGGACCGCGGAGGTAGTTGGGTATAATAGTACCCGCCAGGTATTGAATCTTGGACATACAAGTGATTTGGATCCATCATGTTGGGCAATCATTCTAATTATAATGATTGTACAGGGCACAAGATATCGATAACAGTATTTGCAGGTGCCAAAGCATTAAAAACTAATCCAAATGATTTTTTTATATATACAAGTATTCTTAAGTCGATAATGAAACCTAACAACTGACCATACATCCTTATCCTTACTAATATTATAAATGCGAAAGTCAGTCAGTTTGTTTGTTGGGCGAGCTCCGTGGCGCAGTGGTTAACACGCCAGCCTGCGATGGAAAATGATCTTTTTCAGATTGGCCTGGGTCTTAGATGTTCTCTGGAGTACGGAGAAGGACATAGGCTACTGTTTATCCCGGGAAAAACTATTTCCGAGGGATCGACATTGACGCGGGCGGAGCCGCGGGTGAAAGCTAATTTTATATAAGATAGAATGAAATACTAGTAGGCCGCTGTTGCTACGGCCTATAAAATTCAATGCTACGAGCTACGAGATGCTACGGCCTACGAAACCAAACGCTACAAGATTGCTACGGTTTCCCAAACTGAATGCTACGAGCTACGAGATTACTATGGCCTACGAGACTAAATGCTATGAGCTACGAGATTGCTACGGCCTACGAGACTGAATGCTACGAGCTACGAGTTTGCTATGGCCTAAGAGACTGAATGCTACGAGCTACGAGATTGCTACGGCCTACGAGACTGAATGCTACGAGCTAGGAGATTGCTACGGACTAAGAAACTGAATGCTATGCTTAAACACAGTAGACACACTTGTATACTTAGATGTTAGAGATCGAATGTAAAACCCAACGCATCATAATTAGTTGATAAAAAAATTCTAATACTTTGTGGTGATAGTTTTTCTGTAAGAAAAAAAGACATTAAATTATGTATTGACAGGCTTCTTGAGCTGAATAATAAGACTAAGTGTAAGTACATGATATGTACTTTTCCATACTTGGAGACACCTGACTATACTACAAATAAGCATATATTTGACCTCAATGTACATTTGTACAATTTGACGTACCGTCATAATGACGTAATTTTTTTATTAGATATTAATAAGTTTATTTTTGAACTTAAGTTGACAGGAGATACTTTGTACCTCCCATACCAGTCTAAACGACAAATTGCTACATTAGTAGCTTATAATTTACAAGACTCTGCCTCAGTACTTTGTACAAAGCAGAATATTGACATAATAAATAATGTTAATGTTGACACTACTAGTGTTAGTTGCTTAGCAAATTTAAACTAAACTGTAAGACAACGGCCAGAGTCAAACGATTCAGCATTTTTCATCAAAATATGCAAGGCCTGGCCGGCAAACTATTAGAATTAGAACTCTTTTTAGATACCCAGTGTATTGATGTACTCTGCTTAACAGAGCACTGGTTTCAAGAAAAACATAATGTACAATTAAATTTCAACAATTATAGTATGACAAGCGTGTTCGCCCGGAAGGACACCATCCGTGGAGGCAGTGTCATTTTAATTAGAAATGGCTTAAAATGTAAAGAGCGAAAGGATGTAGTTGACCTTACGGTGGAACAGCAAGTAGAGTTGTCCTGTATTGAACTTGAGAGGTTTATAATAGTATGTGTTTACAGTCCTCCTTCTTCATGCTATAATTTACTAGAATCAATTATGGAGTATGTACTAAATAAAGTTAGCCAAGGTTCTAAAAAAATCATAATATGTGGTGACTTTAATGTAGATTTATTAAAAAGTAATAAGGAGAGCATTGGATTTGTTAATTTGTTTAAATCCTTTGATTGCGAATATCTGTTTCTTGAACCAACCAGGGTTACTGAAACGTCAGCCACTTGTCTGGATAATGTTTTCTGTAGTTGTGAAGCTCTTGAAAGAACCGTGATAAAAAAGATATCGTCTGATCATTTCGGATTATTAGCGGTTTTTTCAGATTTCGATAGTCAAACCGACTTGGAAAAAATAACATATAGACCTTCCTCCGAATCTAAAATATATGAATTTAAAGCAAACGTATCAAGTAAAATGCCAATTATTTGTGAGGAAAGTGACAATCCACATGCATTATATGATAAATTATTTAAGACTATAGACATAGAATTTAACAAAACGTTTAAAGTTAAGACACGTAATATTTCTAACAAAAAAAAATTCTGTGAATGGGCTACTGTAGGAATTTATAAAAGTAGGAATAAGTTATATGATCTGCTGGCTATGAAAGAATATAATAGAAATCCCGTTTTTTTAAATTACGTTAAAAATTACTCTAAAATATTCAAAAAAGTGTGTGCCTGCGCAAAGTCTATATATTTATGTAAAAAAATTGCCAGCTCCGGGGACAAAATAAAAACGACTTGGAACATTATTAATCAGGAAACGGGAAAAACTAAAAAACGCAATAATGAGTCATTAAAATTACAAGTTAAAGATCAGAAGTTTGAGACAAATACTGAAGTTGCTCAATTTTTGAAGATTTCTTTTCTGATATTCCTGTTAAAACAACTGCCTCGCTTCAGTCATCATCTCAAAGATCTGAAAAAATATTACGTGATCATGTACCAGAATGTAACAATACTTTAATTTTTGAAAATGTGACTCCCCAAACAATTATCGACACTTTTAATGAATTAAACGTTAAAAAAACTGGGGATCTATGGGATATTTCTGTTTCCTTAATAAAAAATATTATAGACGATATAGCTCCAAATCTAGCGTTAATATTTAATGAATGTGTAGATACCGGAACATTTCCCGATCTGATGAAATGTAGTAAGATTATACCTCTGCATAAGGCGGGAAGTAAAGACGATCCTAATAATTATCGCCCAATTTCAATCCTACCAGTCTTAAGTAAAATTTTTGAAAAGTTAATATTCAAACAGTTACTTTCTTTCTTTAATAAAAATAAACTTTTCCATAGTGAACAACATGGTTTCACTAAAGGTCGTTCCACCACAGATGCAGGAGTTGCTTTGCTCACGCATATCCTAGAGGCATGGGAAAAGTCGCAAAATGCAATAGGAGTTTTTTGTGATCTTACTAAAGCATTCGACTGTGTAGACCATGAAACGCTATTAAATAAATTAAGTTATTATGGGGTGAAAAATGAATCTTTGAGGCTAATTAAATCATACTTGGTAAATAGAATACAAAAAGTTAGTTTTAATGGAGTTAAATCAAGTGGGACGTCTGTCAAAATGGGAGTTCCTCAGGGATCTATCTTGGGGCCCTTATTATTTCTCATTTATATTAATGATTTGCCATTCTACGCCTGTGCCTGTAAAGCTGTGTTATTTGCTGATGACACATCACTTGTTTTTCAAGTTGATAGACAGAAGACAAATTTTGACGATGTAAATGACACTCTCGCTCAGGTATTAGATTGGTTTACAGCTAATAATCTCCTGCTAAATGCTAAAAAAACTAAATGTGTCAAATTTTGTACCCCTAATGTTAGGCATGTGCCCACAAAAATAGTTGTTAATGATGAAGTGGTAGAATTTGTTGACTCGACAAAATTTCTAGGAATAACTCTCGACTCAAAGTTACAATGGGGTCCACATATAACAGCTCTTGCTGGTAGACTAAGCTCCGCGGCATACGCCGTTTGGCGAATAAGACAACTGACAGATGTCGAAACAGCACGTCTTGTTTACTTTAGCTATTTCCATAGTATAATGTCTTACGGGATATTGCTTTGGGGAAATGGTGCAAACGTCAACAGCATTTTCGTTCTGCAAAAGCGTGCTATTCGATCAATTTATAAACTAGGGGCTAGGGATTCTCTTAGAGAGTTATTTAAGGAAACTGGAATTTTAACGGTTGCGTCACAATACATTCTTGCTAATATACTGCACGTACATCAAAATATTCACAAATATGTTAAGAATTGTCATGTTCATACATACAATACTAGAAACAAAAATAAACTAATTAATGAAGCTTTTAGACTACAGAAAACTATGAATACATTCTTAGGGCTTAGTATTCGTTTGTATAATAAAATTCCTGACAATATTACAGCTTTGCCATTTCCGAAGTTTAAAGACGTTACAAAAAATATATTATTGAAAAGAGCTTATTATGGCATTAATGATTATTCCGTTGATAAGAATGCTTGGAGTCGAGACCTCGAGTGATATGCAGGACTTCTCTAAACGCTTTTATTTTAATTTTACTTATAATTGTTTTCTTTTTTTTGTTGCTGCTATTTTATTTTGTATAATTGTCTAAAATCAACTCTCAATTGTAAAACATGTATATGTTTGCGGTCAACGAGTGTCGACAATTAGTTTTCGAGTTTTGTGCTTGAGATCGAGTAAGTCATGCTCACTAAAATGTTCAAACTGGTGGCGGCGTTGTGTGTCGGGTCGTCGAGTTCCCTCTAATATGGTTGAGCTCAGCGATGGCTGATCCATGCGTCAACTCGTGAACGGGTGCTGCCAGGGGGGACAGGTCTGCTCGGCCTCTTTGAGACTTTTATCATATCTGTTGTTGTTGCACGCTCGATCGCTAACATAACGTGTTCCACAAAAATATGTAAATTAAAATTGTATATAACATGACATCAAAAAAAAAGAAAAGAAAAATATTAAATATCATACAAAGCCCTTCAGGCAAGTAGGCGACCAATACTGTTGAAGAGTTTCTTTCGGCGTCTTCTTCTCTGCAGTGGTCGGTTCCGAAACGCTAGTAGTTTGTAGCTTTTAAACAATAATTAATAATTTGAATATAATATAATAAGTATTATTTAATTTTAAATGTGAATTGACGTGAAAAAGTGCCTGAAAAGGCCTATTTTCTGAATAAATCTTTGAATCTTTGAATCTTAGTGTTTGACAATACGCTTTAAAATACTAATAGCGCAAAAAAAAGTACAACATACATAAAACCACGTCCTCATCCCTAACGGGGTAAACAAAGCCCAAGGCCGTAAGACCCAAAGGCCAATTAGCTAAGTAGGCTTACAAATGGAAAACAGGATCCAAATATTGATGGGTTGCTAGCCGCATAGCCTATTAACATGATTCCTTACATTTTCGCCCATTCCCCCGGCTGGTTTGTACGGACTGCGCAGAAAAAGATGCAGCTGGTATATTTTACGTTTTTTTGTTTTATTCTAGATAGTTCCAGACCAACATGGGAGCAATAACGTGTGTTCTGTACAACAATCTAATTTTGCATTGTAGGGTGTAGTTTTGACTAGCTCCGTGGCGCAGCGGTCAACACGCCTGCCTGCGACACGGAGTGACCGGGTTCGATCCCCGGCCAGGTCAAGATGGAAAATGATCTTTTTCAGATTGGCCTGGGTCTTGGATGTTTATCTATATATGTATTTGTTATAAAATATAGTATCGTTGAGTTAGTATCCCATAACACAAGTGTCGAACTTACTTTGGGGCTAGCTCAATCTGTGTGATTTGTCCGTATATATTTATTTATTTATTTATATAGTTTTAGAATACAATAAGGTTGAACAGGCAGCCATTTTCTTCGTTATATAAGGATGTTGCCACCCGGGTAGTTATATTATACTGCTCGTAATATACCCGTGTCTGCCACCCCCGCCAATCGCGGCGGGGCGGCAACAGGTGGGCGGCGGCCATCTTGGAATTAAGGCAGGTGGGGAGGCTTTAAACAAGAAGTACGGAGTTTCAGCGTTGATGTCTACCTGTCAGCCGGGTACGTCACTATGAGAACCTCAATTGTTCTGAGCTCATGACAACAGTCGGTGACAGTGGCGAGTGACGCGCATTTTGTATAAAACGCCAGCGCGTCAAAGTTCAAAGTATTTATTTGCATAAATGTAGGTACAGTAATAAATACCAATATGTTTTTAAATGTTTTTTCTAGTGACCGTGTTGTGTACATATTTTTCTAATTTTTAAATAAATACAGTATAAGTTGATGGTCTAAGTTATTTTTCCCAGTACATGTTACCTTCACAAGGTGTGCTAATATGTTTAACATTATATTAAAATTTATTTATCATTATTAAAATTGCAAATATAGTAGATTAAAATTACCTGGTCCTAAAATATTAGAATTACCTGGTCATATCATACAAAATTCGCGAACTTTTAAAGTTACTTTTATAGATAAACATCCAAGACCCAGGTCAATCTGAAAAAGATCGTTTTCCATCCTGACCTGACCGGGGATCGAGCCCGGGCACCCTCGTGTCGCAGATTAGCATGTTAATGAAATATATGAGGTTAGCAATAAGACGACCGTAAGCTATGTACCATTTATTGGACTGATCAACAATACAAAACACAAATACCTTCAATATAAATATGACAGCTAACAAGCATACCCTACAATCCTCCACCCTTATTTACTAAAATATTTACTTATTAAATTAACGTTTAAGTACGACTATTTAAAAACTACAAACAATCAAACTTTGACTGACCGCAAATACATTGACCTCCTACGTAACATTATGCTCACTACACTTTATAATCAAGAAATGGAAAATCATATAACGTATAGGTATCATAATTGAGAATCGTCCGTACGATTTATACACAGTATTAACCTAGGTACTATGAATTAAGTAAAATAAGAAATAAATCAATATTTTTGAAAAATCATCTCAACAAAAAAATAACTTAAGTAATATAATTTTTACATAACTGTTTGTTCAGTCTACACTGTCGCATTGGACGAGACCGGGGTGGTACCGGCGGGGTGCTGCTAACATTCTCCCTAACCGGTATACTGTTTTCCCCATTGTTGACCGACTTGGCGTCCGTCTCTGTCGCAAGACTTGAAGTATTAGGACTAATCGTACTCTGCTCGTGCCCTGCCTCCTCCTTAGCGCTTTCGTCAATATCTATTTCCACTATTTTCTGCGATGGTGGTCCACTAGGACAAACAAGGGAATTCCTTGACTTCCGTCTTATCTGGTCTATATGCCTATGAGTTTCCTTACCTGTCTCGTCCCTAACCTTGTAGTCGGTCGCACCTAACGCCTGTACTACTTTCCCTGCAACCCATTTATCTGGTTTGTTGTACTGCCTTAGCCATACTTCGTCACCAGTAGACATTGCCCGATTGGCACCTGATTTACCCCGCACCTGACAATCCTGTGCTCTCTGTACTTTTTGTTCCCGATCAGGCTTAAGTCTATCGAGTTTGGTTCGTAATCGCCTCCCTAACATCATTGTTGCCGGACTTTCCCCTGTCGTGGCATGCTCAGTGTTACGATAGTGTAGTAGAAATGTGTGTAGGGCTTCTATTATGTCCGTTTTTTGATTAACCGCTTTTTTAATTACTCTTTTAACCGTACGTACCGCGTTCTCTGCGGCCCCATTTGAAGCCGGGTGGTACGGAGCAGAAAACATATGGTCTATACCTTGCTCCTTACAATATTGTTCGAATTCCTGACTAGAAAAGGGCGGGCCGTTATCCGATATTATTATTTTAGGTAAACCCCACCGAGAAAACAAATCCCTGAGTTTGCCTATTGTGCCAACAGCGGCAGTACTATTAACTGGAAATACTTCTAACCATTTAGTTCTTGCATCCACTACCACAAGAAATAATTTACCATATATCGGTCCCAAAAAATCTACATGGATACGAGTCCAGGGTTTTCCTGGCCACGGCCAATGATGAACCGCGCTCCTCGGCGGAGCGTCTGCCTCCGCGGCGCACACTGTACATGACTTGCACATTATTTCTAAATCTTCATCTATTCCGGGCCACCATACATAACTCCTTGCCATAGACTTAGTCTTTACAATTCCCATGTGTGATTCATGGAGTTCGCGCATTACTAAATGTTTACATGTTGCCGGAACGACGAGTCTATAGCCCCACATGATACATCCTAGTTCCTCATAAAGCTCATCCTTCCGATTAAAAAATGATTGCATACTTTTTATTTCATTGTCTGCCGGCCATCCATCCCTAATATAACTCAACACCCTACTTAACATGGGATCACGCCTAGTTAAATTAACTATAGTCCTATAATCTAAAGACATCGCCTCCTGTGCAAAGTGTAAGTATGTCTGTTCCGGTACTTCCAACTTTTCGCTTTCTGGTGAAGCAACAGGCAATCGTGATAGCCCGTCCGCACCATTCTTAGTTGTGTGTACGTATTCAATATCATAATTGTATGCTGATAGTATAATTGCCCACCGCTGTAATCGACTGGCCGCCATAGCTGGTACCCCATTTTTATTTCCGAAAATACTAACTAGCGGCTTATGGTCCGTTTTTAATAGGAAACGACGCCCATACAAATATTGGTGAAACTTCTTCAAACAATAAATAATAGCAAGAGCCTCCCTGTCAATTTGAGAGTAATTTTTCTCTGCGTTGGTGAGCGTCCGCGAGGCGTACGCGACCGGCCGCTCGCCGGCGGCCTCCTCGCCGGGCTGCGTGAGCACTCCGCCGACGCCGCGCGCGCTCGCGTCGCACGTTAAAATCAATTTCCCGAGAGGGTTATAATGTCGCAAAACTTGCGTCCCAGTTAACACACGTTTGATATTTTTAAAAGCTTGCTCGCAATTGTTGTTCCACTCCCACCGAATGCCCCTTTTAAGTAATTTATACAACGGTTCTAATATGAAACTAATATTTTTGACAAATTTGGCATAAAAATTTACTAAACCAAGAAAAGACCTAAGTTCGGTAATGTTATTGGGTCGTGGTAGTTTGACTATGGCGTCTACCTTTGAAGGATCCACTTTAACCCCATCTTTAGAAATGATATAACCTAAATACCTAACTTCCTCAACCATGAAAACACACTTATTTTTCTTAAGTCTCATTCCGTGAGATTGTAGCCGGTTAAGTACTGCTTCCAATATCTGTAAATTTTCGGTTTTGTTTTTGCCCCCTATAATGACATCGTCCAAAAATACTTCAACATAAGGTATACCTTTTAACAAGTTGGCCATGGTTCGTTGGAAAATGCCCGGACTAGATGAGAGGCCGTATACGAGTCGATTATAAATAAACAAACCCCTGTGTGTATTAATAACTGTATATCTCTTCGAATCATCCAAAACCAATTGATTGTACGCCTGGGATAAATCGAGTTTTGTAAAAATATTAGATCCATTCAGGCCCACTAACAGATCATCAATACGAGGCAAGGGATACCTATCGACCAGTAAGACAGGATTCAAGGTTACCTTATAATCCGCGCAAATGCGTAGACCACCATCCGCTTTACTCACGGGCACCAAAGGCGTGGCCCAGTCCGAGCTGTCGACGGGCTCGATCACCCCGTCCGCCAGCATGGCGTCTAACTCGGCGTCCACCCGCTCCTTGAGCGCGTAAGGCAGCGGCCGGGCACGACAGAACACCGGCGCCGCGCCCTCCCGCACGCGCAGCGTCACCTGCCCGCCTGTGTACCTCCCTAGCCCCTCGCTGAACAAATCCTTATACCTGTCAAGGACAGAACTTAAATTATTATTATAATTCGTGTTTAAAACTTTATCCCTACTGTCTATCTTGAGGTTTTTTACAATTAAAGGCACTTTTATTTTTAATTCCGACAGCCAATGTCTCCCAAGTAATGAAGTGGTGCCCCCATCTATTACAAATAATTCTAAGTGTCTACTCTCATTCTCAAAACAGACTCTTGATGTAAAAACACCTTTTGGTGATATTTTACTGCCATCATAAAATTTTAATTGTAAGTTACAATTTTCTAAGGGTACATTTTTAAAATATTTTTCGTATGTATCACTACTTATACAGGATATAGCGGAACCCGTATCTATTTCCATACAAAGTGGTTGCTCATTTACTAATAAAGTTAGTCTTACCGGTTTATAACCGTTTAAACTCAGCTGATGGAATTCCTCCACTTCCGATGAGTATTCGTCCTCTGATTTATCATATGCTGTTGCACCGGTCGTTACATTATAATTCAGGTTTCCTCTGCCCGTGTTGGTCTTGCGTTGCATAAAGCCACCAGCCGGCCTGTCCTTCTCCGGGCACACGCGCCGAAGATGGCCCATCTTCCTGCATTTGCTGCATTCAAAATGTCTATAACGACATCCTTCCTTGGTATGTCCCCGCACTCCGCACGCTTCACAAATCTTGGTACTTTGTAGCTGCTCATGATGCCCGCGCTGCTGCCCGGCCGGAGCCCCCGCGGCCGCCGCCGCCCGCGCCCTGCCGCCGCCACCGTACCGCCCGCGCGCTGTCCCCAGCGCATGCACTGCGCTAGCTTCCGCGCCGTTTGCGCCGAGCGCCGCCGCCGCCGAGCCCGCGGCCGTGACACCGCTGCCACTCGGTTCTACCGCGGCTGCATTTTTCTCCGCAGCTTCCAACACACATGCTAACTTCAACGCGTTTGAAAATGATATTTCGTCTTTCGCAAATAATCTTTGTCGAATGATGTCGCTCGATACTCCGCATACAAATTGGTCTCGAAGATTTTCATCTAAATTTGTTTTGAACTCACATGACCTTGACAATTTCTTCAATTCCGCCACGTACTGAGAAATTGATTCGCCGTTATGTTGTCTCCTTAATCTAAACCGATATCGCTCCGCCAATATAGATGGTTTAGGGTTCAAATGAGATTTCACTAGTTCCACTAAGGCTACAAATGAAAGTTCGGATGGCTTTTTGGGGCTGGCCAGGTTCACCATCAGTTCATAGCACACGTCACCCACGACCGTTATCAATGTCGGCACTTTAGCGTCTTCCTTCACATCATTAACTTTGAAATACATTTCCAATCGTTCACAATACACGTCCCAATGTCCGGACTCCACGTTAAATTCACTGATCTTCCCGATTCCCATGATTGCGCGTTGTTCAAAACTCGTCGCCAGTTGAAATATATGAGGTTAGCAATAAGACGACCGTAAGCTATGTACCATTTATTGGACTGATCAACAATACAAAACACAAATACCTTCAATATAAATATGACAGCTAACAAGCATACCCTACAGTTAACCACTGCGCCACGGATCTTGCCTGATACAATAGAAAATCTCAAGAAATAAAGAGCAGCCAAGTGCGTGTCTGGCCACGCACATTGTTGGGTTCCGTAGTTGCACTTTATTTTATAACTTAGTCGACTATAACTCTTTGACTTGTTAACCCCACTTAGTTTTGATAGCTTTCCTATTTACTTTGTTATATACGCTATTGCCCTTTCACGTTTTCACGTGAAAGGGCAATCTATACATATAATAAAACAGTAAAATTATTTTGTCTGTACATTTCGAATTTTTGACTGAAATTGATAGAGGGACACTTAAAAAGAATAATAGAAAGCAAAAATAAATTTTTGGAATTTCTTGTCTGTCTGTCTGTCTGTCTGTCTGTCTGTATGTATGATCACGATTACCTCCGAAAATACTGAACCGATTTACTTCAAACTTTCACCAATTGCTTTGTTTTAACTCAGTTTAACATTTAAAGTTTGTTTCATCAAAATCGGTTTATTAAAAAAAAAGTTATCGTCATTTGAATGAACTCAAGGCATGAGTTTGCCTGCAAACATATAGCAAAAATAAAATAGAATAATAAGTGACATAAGAAAATTAAAATCCAATGTCAATTCATCATCATTTTACGACAGCATCCATACTATCCATAGTAATCCATACTAAAAAAAAAAGGAGAAGCTGACTGACTGACTGACATATCAACGCTGGGCCTAAACTATAAGGGTTAGGAACTTGAAATTTTGCACAGGGGTTCCTTTTATAACGTAGGGGAGCACTAAGAAAGGATTTTTGGAAATTCATCTCCTTAGGGGGAAAAACGGGTTGCAAAGTTAGTATGAAACTTTGTTGTTTTTGAAGTTATTCGAATGAAATTCAGCATGAAGGTTCTTTACTGAAAGGTATGAAACACGAGTAAAATATTTTACTCAAAAATTATCCCTTAAAGGGGTAAAATAGGGGTGCAAAGTAAGCATGAAATTTTGCCATTTTTGAAGTTAGTCGAATGAAATTTTATTTACTTAGAAATATGACAACAAGAAGTTCTCCATTACAATAAAAAAATATCTGTGTAGGTGAAATGGGCA
This sequence comes from Elegia similella, assembly GCA_947532085.1. NCBI lineage: Eukaryota > Metazoa > Arthropoda > Insecta > Lepidoptera > Pyralidae > Elegia > Elegia similella. Next base: position 453,386 of record OX383953.1, read on the forward strand.
AATTCCCTTAAGGGGAAAAAGCAAAGGGGCAGGAGTTTGTATGGAATTTTCATCATTTCTACTGTTCCCAAGGGAACGACATTAACGCGGGCGGAGCCGCGGGCAACAGCTAGTATACAATAATTTAGCTTGCTGGGCTGGGTGGGTGACCTCAGGGTGGGATACTTGACACGTGAATCTGTAATGGTACCAAATTTAAATTAATCAGTCTGATAGATTTGTAGCAAATGAAACAGACAGACACACGAGCGATCGTATAAGGGTTCCATTCCGTTTTGTCACTCATACGTCCGGAACCCTAAAAGGAAATACAATAGTAAGTTTTAAAAAATGTTCTACCTAAGATATATGTCTATGATTCCACTTCACTGGATCTTTTTACTCTATATGCAACAACAATGACATTTTAATTTGGTCTCTCTATCAAAATTTGATCTAGTAATGTGACGAAAATACCAAAAACTGCGCGAAATTCAAAGTTTAACAGATGTAAAATTAAAAGTGTATATTTCCCGTGGCTAGCCTTCACCTTATTCTGCAATTTTATTGAATGAAATATAATGCCACATGTAACGTAAACTTTTAAGTCTAGAGCTGGCCGGAACGGTCGCTCTGGGCGGTCATCTGGCAAGGGGCTATAAAGCTAGCACCCGGCTTTAGAATAGCGACCGCCAGAGCCGTCTAGCCCTCGAAACACAATCCTGCGTCACCAAGAATAAGGCCTAAGTACGGCCCTAAAAAGGTAAATACAATTAGCATAGCACGAATTTAGATATTAGCCGTGTGGTATCCGGCAGAGTAGAATAGGACCACTCCAGGTCTTCCCGTGGATGTCGTAGAAGGCGACTTAGGAAATACAAGCTAAACAAAGCTTATAAACATTTAAGAGACCTCTCCAATCGATGATGATGATGATGATAGGTATACATCAGCGCCAAATGCTGAGTCACCAACTTTGGGTGCCTTATTGTTACAAAAATGTATTTGTATTGAAAAAATAACATTTGTTTTTAAATGGCTTTAGAAATTATTTCTTCAAGTTATTAATTATGATTGTAGATGGTGATTTTGCTAGTGGCGTGCGTCCTCTGCGCGATGGTGGATGAGGCAGCCTTCTGCGATGAAGTTGATGACGATTTCGATGAGGCTTATGATGAGGACGGTTGGTACAGCGTGTTCTCTCTGCCTATCTATCTATATCTATACTTATATTATAAAGCTGAAGAGTTTGTTTGTTTGAACGCGCTAATCTCAGGAACTACTGGTTCAAATTGAAAAATTATTTTTGTGTTGGATAGTCCATTTATTGAGGAAGGCTTTGGGCTATAAAACATCACGCTGCGACCAATAGGAGCGAAGCATCATAAAAAAATATTTTAAAATCGGGGAAAAATTATTCATCTATAGTAATTAATCATACAGAAATTGCAGCGGACGAAGTCGCGGGCAACAGTTAGAACATTATATAGATAAACATCTAAGACTCAGGCCAATCATTTTCCATCTTGACCTGACCGGGTATCGATCTTGTGTCGGCTGGCGTGTGAACCATTGCGCCACGAAGGTCGCCCCTTCTATCTATATCTTCTTCTCTCTCTCATCCGAAGGGTGAGTCAAAGCCCGGAGTCCGCTCTTATGTTGGTTGGTATATTGGTTGGCATGTTGGATTATGTTTTGCTATGATCTCAAATACAATGTAGTGAAATCCAAAAATTAAAAAGTGGTTGAGGTGATTTGGACATGTAGAGAGGATAAGTTAAAGGAGACTTACGAAAGGTATATAGGAGATATGGTTGGAACAGTCAGTCAGGGCCGGCCTTGACGAACGTATCTTGACCAAATTGCGAATGTTCTTGCGAAAGGGGTACCCGAAACCGGCCAGCATGGATGAAACTATTGATAGATTGTAAATGAGGTTAGGTTTGTTAGGATCTAAGCAAGTGGAGATCTTTAGTCTCTACCTACCCAGGTACCTAGGTGTATGTAGGTCATCATCCTCCCATTTTAGAAGCAAGATGAACCATAGGGATTTCCCAAGGACAAGAGGCCGACTGCCTGCCTAAAGTCATCGTGCCTACAGTATGCTTATTGGCGAAATGTTCATTTGACCTTCAGTTGCCTTGATTGAAGTAGACTAAGAGGTCCTATTCTGAGTCGCAAGCCGTAGTAGAGCCACGCAAAGGCAAAATTCATTTTTGCTAGTAGCATGAATGGGCCGGCTCGTCCGGGGAAGTACCACACGCTCACAGAAAATCGACTTCTGAGTAGAAGGTTTACCACTTCTATGCTTCGATCGGTGAGTGAGAGAGCTGGAGGCCATCTTTCCATCCCCCCCCCCCCCCTTCCACCCTTGCTCACCCTTGTCCAGCTGTCTATGGGCAGCGGTGATCACTTACCATCAGGTGACTCGCTTGCTCGTTTGCCGTCCTATATCATGAAACCACTATTATTACGACACTACTGTACATAATTACATACAGACATGCATACATAGCATCACGTCTTTTTCCCTTGCGGGGTAGACAGAGCCTAGGTCTATAAGACCCGAAGGCCATGTATACCATGTTGGTGGGCATTATAGGTGAAAAACGGAATCAAAATAGTGATGGGTTGCTAACCGCATCGGCTATTAACATGTTTCCACGGAATTTTGCCTGGTCTCTCGTTCGGCTTTAGGATATGCGCGGGAACAGAAGCAGCTGGTACATGCTACGTTTTTTCTTTTCTCCCAGACCAGCATGAAAAAGCTAATAAGCTTTTCCATGCTGCTGGTTTGGATTCGCGCTCTCGCTCGCGCACGCCTAATTTGAGCTCCCGTGTTAATAATCATTAGAATTAGTTAAATTCGTTTTTTTCTGTCAAAGTTTGTGTTAGTTCGTTCCTGAAGTGTTCCACAATATAACTCAAGAAAGAAACTTGTGACAATAGTGCTCTAAAACAGTGATTATTCAAAAAACATTTCGGTAATCAGCCATAAATTCTAACAAACTGGTGCCGTGTCAAGTGTGTGACTCTTTTGTTTTGACCGTAACCGCTTTATTAGTCATCGACATCCGAACAAACTACAAGAGCAAGGAAGTGCCTACTAATTTTCGCACTGCTTACAAAGCGGCGCTGGTCCAGAGGTATCACAGGTCGGCTTGCGTCAAGAGATACCCGAGTTCGAATCAGCACTTCGGCACTATTATTTTTTATTAAATTTTAATTTTTTATTCGCGATTTTATTTTCGCAATCTCCTTTTTCTTTCTGTTTTGGTCATTAATTGTTGGCCATAATTTTTTTTTTTCTTAGTTATCATGGCACTAAATAACTGTGCTGGCTGTAAACAAAAAATTGAAGCAAATGATGCTTTCATCAGATGCTCCGTTTGTAGCAACGACTATGATCTGATATGTGCTGGGTTAACAGAAGAGGCATATATTGCGCTACCAACTGAGGCAAAAAATGTATGGTTATGTGTTATCTGCCAAAGTAAAATTCCAAAGAAGGACAATTCTTCAACACCAGTGCGCTTAACACCAAGTGTAGTAATTACTACAGGCCGAAACGTCACCGAATCACCTGTATGTGAAATAGATAATGTAACTTTGCGGCGTAGCCAGCAAAACCTCCCTAAATGCTGTTGCCCAAGCCTTAGCGGCATACGCGATGTCATACGTGAAGAACTGCAATTGGCCTTAAATAATATCACCCATAGCATTTCTAAAGAAGTTTCAAATCAAGTGAGTGCTTTTGAGGATAAATTGTATAGGGCATTAGAGGATAAAGTTTGCAGAGACAACATCAAATATAAGGAAAATGCCTCTATTGGCCTGATTCAGCAAACTACGAGTGAACTGCAGGATTTGCGGTCATCAGAAATGACTCCGGATATCACGTTCTGCAGCTCTTCTAACGTTACTGATGCTGAAAACAAACATCGCACTAAGAAAATCAAAATCAACAATGATACAAAAATCAACAGAAAGGATTCCAATAGAGTAACAACTGATGAATCGTCTCTTTGTTCTCATAATTTACCTACTTTTACCTCACCGATAACTAAAGCAAATGACACCATCATGACAAGTGTACCCACCATACTCAGCGACTCTGTCCATTTAGATGCCTCTACCGTTGCACCTATCTCTGCCACCCAAGAAGGCTCAGTGCATATGAGTGGCTCAATTGTCAGAGCATGTGATGAAGACTGGACAGACGTAAAGCGTAAGCGTAACATGTCGTCTAAGCAAAATGTGCTGCGTGGTTCGGCGCCTCCTGGTAAGATGACTTTGCAGGCAGCTGAGAGACGTAGTTATCTTCACCTTTACTACGTCAAACCGGGAACTACTGAGGCGCAGGTTCGTGCCCATTTAATTTCTATTAGTGAGAGTGACGACTGCTCTGTGGAAGCTCTTAAAGCTAGAGGCAACTATGCTTCATTTAAACTGTGTGTGCCGGCAAGGGCGGCCGATAAAATTATGCTTGCGGAAAATTGAAAAGAAAAATAGAAAAAAAAAGAAAAGAAAAATATTAAATATCATACAAAGCCCTTCAGGCAAGTAGGCGACCAATACTGTTGAAGAGTTTCTTTCGGCGTCTTCTTCTCTGCAGTGGTCGGTTCCGAAACGCTAGTAGTTTGTAGCTTTTAAACAAGAATTAATAATTTGAATATAATATAATAAGTATTATTTAATTTTAAAGGTGAATTGACGTGAAAAAGTGCCTGAAAAGGCCTATTTTCTGAATAAATCTTTGAATCTTTGAATCTTTGAATCTTTGAATCTTTGAATTGGCCTAGGGACATCTGTATTAAACCCTGGAGACAGCCCTTTCGTGGCAGGAAGGAAAATCAGAAATAAATGTATTAAAATTTATTACCAGAATGTCCGAGGTCTGAGATCTAAGACATCGACTTTTCATAATAACATGTATTTGTGTGATTGTGAATTTATTGTATTAACGGAAACTTTTCTTATGACTTCTGTATTTAATGCTGAGTTATTTCCACCGGGGTTTGCTGTTGTACGCAAAGACCGTTGTAGTGGAGAAGCAGGGTGGGGCGGAGTTTTATTGGCTGCGCGAGATTGTTTTAATTTGCAAACGATAGTAAACATTGATGGCCTATCTGATGACAAAGAATTGTTGGTAGTATCTGTTACTTACAAATCTCTAAAATTTATCTGTTGTGTTGTGTATCTCCCTCCTAATTATTCTGAAGAAAGGTATTTGAATGTACTGAGTTGCCTAGAAAATATAGTTTGCATGTATGCCAATTGTGATGTACTGATTTTGGGAGACTTTAATCTAAATTCTTGCACGTGTAAAAAATCAATTTCTAATTTTTAAAGAGTTCTGTAATTTAAATCAGCATAATGTAATTTATAACGAATTTGGCATTATGTTGGACTTAGTGTCGAGCGAGCATGATCCCGAACATGTTAAGGTTACTAGTGCTTACGACCATCTGGTGCCGATGGACGTGCTCCATCCACCGTTAGAAATTAAGGTCAAATTACGTTGCGTGAATGAAAAAGTCTATGAACCTCCATCTGACTCGCTGCCGAATTCCGAACCACAGTGGAACTTTTTCAAAGCTGACTTCCATGGTTTATACTCTGCCTTATCGGAGTTGGACTGGACAGATATCCTGAATATCTCCGAAGTTGACTTAGCAGTGGATTTGTTTTATGGCAAAATAAATAAGTGTTTCGAATCATATGTACCTTTAAAAAACACATCTCATGGCGTAAAACGATACGAATACCCAACTTGGTATACATCAGAAATTATTAGAAATATTAAAATCAAATATAACTACTTAAAACAATACAAAGTTGATGGAAGCGAATTTAAAAGAGAAATGTTTAAATTTTATAGAAGTCGAGTGAAACAGCTTATTAAAGAAGCTCATAAAAATCATATGAATACCACCCAGGCAGCATTAATTGATAATCCATCAAAGTTTTGGCTGTATATCAAAAACAAAAGGAAAAACCGACAAAGTTGCATGAATTACACCTACAAGGGACGTGTTTTGACTGGACAGACAGCTGCTGATGGATTTGCCGAGTATTTCAGTTCTGTGTATCGTTCTGAAGTTCCCAGGCTCGATGCGGATGAGGCTGAGCGGAATACTTCTGGCTCTATCAGCTCTCATAATGTGGGCGTCACTGGAGTGGATTATAAAGATCTAGTTCAGGCTGTAAAAAGATTAAAACCACATTCATCTCCTGGTCCTGATAATATTCCTCCTTATATTGTTAAAGATTGCCTTGAGGTACTAAAGGCTCCGCTTTTGTATATTTATAATCTTTCGCTGAATACGTCCACCTTTCCGAGCATCTGGAAAATAAGCAACGTTACCCCGGTACATAAAGCTGGTGCTGCTAATGAGGTCACTAACTTCCGGCCTATTGCGGTTATGTCGGTATTCGACAAAATATTTGAAAGAATAATTGACACTCACTTACGTCGTCAGATTGACATCTGGTTAGATGAGTCGCAGCATGGGTTTCGTGGAGGCCGATGTACAAGTACCAATCTTACGAATCTCGTAGATTATATAAGTTCAGAAATGGGAAAAGGCAGACAAGTAGATGCTACATATTTTGATTACCAAAAGGCATTTGACTTGGTTGATAACGATGTACTCTTGTATAAGTGCTCTACCATTGGATTCAACCCTGGACTCCTGAAATTTTGCGCCAGCTATCTTTCTAACCGTTCGCAACGAGTAAAACTTGGGAAATATGTATCAATGAGCTATTACACAAGGTCTGGTGTAAGTCAGGGAAGCACGTTAGGACCCACGTTGTTCCTTATACTGATCAATGATCTTCCTACGACGGTTAAATCAGCTAAGTGTCTTATGTTCGCTGATGATCTGAAATTATTTCTTGGAGTGAGTTGTGTCGCTGACACTGTAAGACTGCAAAAAGATATTGATGCAATAGCAGCGTGGAGTCGGACCAACAACCTTTATTTCAACGTAGGAAAATGTAAATCTATAACTTTCAGTCGGTCTGCCTCACCTGTACATGCTACCTACTATCTTAATGGCACGGCTATAGAGCGGGTCTCTGAGATTCACGACTTGGGAGTTATAATCAACAGTGAACTAAATTTTCATGATCACATCATAAGTATATGTAAGGAAGCTTCCCGAGCATTAGGTTTTATCTTAAGAATGGCATCTGATTTTGAGGACAATAAGGTTGCTATAACGCTGTACAATGCTTACGTTAGAAGCAAATTGGAATACGGTGCTATAATTTGGGATCCATATGAAAGTACTTATGCTCTCTTGATAGAAAAGATCCAGCGTAAATTTGCAAGATGGTTATACAAAAGGAACTACGGATATTATCCATACCTGTATCCATCTATGTTCGTTGTGGGCATGGTAGGTCTAAATACACTCATATTCCGTAGGAAAATGCTGGTTCTAGTTCACTATTACTTGTTACTAAATAACAAAGTGAACAACAAAGCTGCGCTGGAACAAGTAGAGTTGCGCGTCCCTATGCGGTGGAATCGAGGGGGAGGTGCTGAGGTAGCGCCCCGACGTCGTCCGCGATTATTCACTCCTCCGGTTGTTCGGGCCGACTATGCCAGAAATGCTCCAACTTGGCGAGCCCTACAGTTGCTCGGGGACATGCTCGTTAAACAGAATGAAACTGACATTTTTAATGACTTTTAATGTATTTTTTAATAATTTGCTGACTTACTTAAATTCAATCAATTTTATTATATAATTTTTGACCTTCTATATATATATATATATATATATATATATATATATATATATATATGTATTGATAATTGTAATGTTTGAATATGTATTTGTATTTATTTTATGATTCTCTTTGTGATACTAACCCTACCTCTTAAGTGATTATTGCATTTGATTACTAACATGACTATCTACCATGCAGATGTTTTGGATTTATGTCTGTAAATCTGTGTGTGTTTTTATAAATAAATAAAAAAAAAAAAAAAAAAATAAGATAACTTATGCGGATGAAATCGCGGAAAATAGCTAGTTTTATAAAAAGCAAAAAGGAGTTATACTTACAGATTTCTTCACCTCGTCCATGACGGTTTCGAGGGCCTATGCCAGAAGGAGACGGAGTGACGGCACCACACTCAACCAGCTCGGTACGGGCACCGGAAGGAACGAGTACGAAGATACTGGTAAGCAGAGAAACAATACCCGATGACAATGGTCACCTTCTGTTCACACCTCACGTACCAGTAGAGATTCGTAATTATAAAAATTAAAAAAAAATCAAAAACGTTTATTTAATATAGGTCATTTGGACACTTATTCATTGTCATATATTTTCAACTGAGAATTGTTGACGTCAGTAATTTACTTATGGCTAAGTTTAATGCCGCTTCCAAAGCGGAGTGCAGAAGAAGCGGCAACAAACTGCACAGCGCATTTTCTCCAATCGACGTCAACTTAAAATTTTAGTTTATCTTAAAAACTAGGTATGTGGACTGAGTATACATTGTCCTTATTATAGTCATTGCAAATTGAATTTTAAAAAATTATGTTTAAGAAAATAATATATTAATTTAAAAAAATATGTCAAAAATATTTTGTACCGAATGTACCAAATATATAGTCATATATACAAAACTACGAGGTGTCTGCGCCAAGCTCAAGTCCAATATTATTGTCATTAAGGAAATCTTTAGATAATAGGCCTTTTTACAAAGTAACATCATCATCATCATCATCATAAAGTCATTTAATTAAATTTAATGAATGTACGATCATTCATTAAAATAAATTATAAAAATAAAGTCATTCAATTTACTTGACCTCTCAACCACCAAGCGGCCCAATGAGGTCGCATAACAATAGAAAATCCATTGTGTCTGCGTTTCTCGCGCTTGATGGGTTTTTTCCCTAGCCTATTGGTGTTGTGTCCCACTGCTGGGCAAAGGCCTCCCCCTGGATTCTCCACTCTTTTCACTTTCGCTTGAAGGGTTAATAAAAAATATTTTTTTTTAATTCTTATGGGCAAAAATTGTAATTTTGCAATTCATAAATGGTCTGAAGTGGCACAAAATAGGGATGTTTGGAAGGAAGTGGGGGAGACCTTTGCCCAGCAGTGGGACAATATAGGTTATTAAAAAAAAGGGGCGCAGTCGCAATACAATATCTTACAGATATGAACTTGAACTTGATAAAACGCGGACTAAAACCAAACTAATCAACCAAATGGGATGAAATATAAATGAGGCCAATTCGCAAGTATACCCTTCCAAATTAAAAACAAGATCGTATCAAATCGGTTTATGTCATGAAGTTATTGAAGAGAAATCTTCTGTAACGGCATTGAGCACTTTTTGGACTGAAAAATGTTATGACAATGTAAGCTCAAGTCCACACATTTAGTTCTAAGTATGTCGTAGATTCGATAAATAATGTTGCATACATTCATAGAAACATATAATTAAAAATTAAACCTAAATTATAGCAAAAATAAAAACTGAAAATTAAAATAAAATAAATCTTAATTAAAGTCAATCAAAAATGCCACCCCGAATCGTTCCCGGCTCAAAGTAACCCATTATGCTAGCTGCATTGCCTCTATGAATGGCTATGGATAACCTTTGAACCAGGTACCATCCGGAGAGGTATGTCGTAGACTGTAAGTTGATGTGATTTGGAGAAAATGCGCTGTGCAGTTTGTTGCCGCTTCTTCTGCACTCCGCCTTGGAAGCGGCGTAAACTTAGCTCTAAGTAAGTTATTGACGTCAACAATAATAAGGTTGTAAATAATAATGTGTAATTTAAGTTAACGTTCACCAAATGATATTTAAAATATCTTGCGATTAATAAAATATTTGACTATTGTTAAACTTGCGTCAGGACACGTGACTGATCGAAAATTCGTAAGACGGACACGTGACCTGAGACCACCGCAAAGGCAAGTTTTCACTTCTGCAACAGGTTGTTTTTTTTTTATGTCTGCGGATACTGTACAATAATAATAGGTACATATAAAAAAGTCAGAATCAGTATTATAAAAGGTGGGTGACGGCCGCTGCACTAAAAGTACAACATTGGTTCTAGCCATCACTTCCTGTCGCATCACATCTTCATCTGTTCTTAGCACCAAAACGCTCGCGTGAAGCGTTTGGGTTGGAATTTCTATCCGTTAATACGTGACGTACGCTCCATGACATGGCTTTCCCGAGGGGCAGTATCCTATAACTGTATTTTCTTTTTCAGAATCAGACGTCGTCGCACTGAAGCCTCTTCTACCGCTCACCATGCTGCCAGTCTCTCCATACTCTCAAAAGAACTCGGCCACACCAAACAATATCATTCATCTCTATCCAAAATTTCTAAGCAGACCTACCAACCCCAACACGGACTTTACTTCTATAGACCATCCCACGAGATCAAATAAACTTACTGTAGATCCAAAAGCTACAGAGACGACCGTCAAACGATACCTTAATATCTATCCAGAACTTCTTACGAGATCAACAAACCTAAATACCGACCTTTCTACTGTTATAAAGTATCCATCACAATATTCCAACCCAGATACTGACACTGCATCAGAAACAATATCAGACATCTCAACATTTCCAACTACAGATGTATTTAATTCAAATGTTACATCATCAAACAATTTGCTGTTCCTATCGCCTGTTGGTTTTCCACTAAATTCTTTAGCGTATAGGACACAGTGCGTTGACTGTAACAACAATGGTCGGCGTACAGGTAAATATTTTGACCAGATTCTTGCACAAGACGTCACCATCCCCACCATCCCCACTATTCCCGCCATGACCGCACCACCGCTGCCACTCATCGATATGCCGTTTCTGCTGAAGATCATCGACAACCTGACGATGCAGTATGATTGGAACCTCACCAATCGGTTCAATGAGAGCCTCCAGAAGTAATCAGCTTGTATTTATCCTCCTCTGCACACATGCATACATACGTAGTTCTGAATCCCTTATGGGTACGCAGAGCCTGAAGACATAAGATCTAAAGGCCACGATCAGTATGTTGGTGGGCGTATAGAATAATGAAAACAAAATAGTAACAGGCTGCTAGCGGCAACGCCTATTTGAAATGATTCCTTAGAGTAGGACTTCCATCCTGATTTAGAGAGAAAAAAATTTGAATAAACCAGGTACTTCTCTTTCCACGCAGATTGTAGAAGCCGGACTACGGGTAATAGGCAGAATAGGCAGGCAACATTTTCCTGATCACACCCTCAGCGCAGGAAGCCGGGGTCCGCTATTATCGTAGCATTCATGCTAGCTTTCAATCTCACACATACATATTGTGACATATTGTTTTTATGACAAGACGACAAACGAGCAAGCGAATCACCTGATGGTAACTACCTCCGTGGTCCAGTGGTTAAGGCGTTTGCCTGTTGACCCGGGGGTCGTGGGCTCGATCCCCACGGAAAGCATTCTTTGTATAGTTGTTTCCAGTTTGGTTAGGACATTGCAGGCTTGAATCACCTGATTGTCTGATAATAAAGATGATTCCGTGCTTCGGAAGGCACAATAAGCCGTTGGTCCCGGCTGCCATCTCATCATCATCATCAGGTCCTTTTTAGTCTCCACTACAGGAGCACGACCCTCCCTGTACTACCGGAGCCATACTTGGCCAGAGCAGCCAGAGGCCTTGGCCTACACTCTCCACGCTGGCCAGACGGGTTGGAGAGGTGTCTTAGATGTTTATAAGCTTTGTTTAGCTTGTATTTCCTAAGTCGCCTTCTACGACATCCACGGGAAGACTTGGAGTGGTCCTATTCTACTCTGCCGGATACCACACGGCTGCCATCTGGTAGTCGTTAAAGGAACCACGTCAGAGGCCGAGAGGCGGTTCCGAAGAACTCTGACACCAGGGTGTGCATGGTCGATTAACCGTGACACCTACTCGAAATGAGGACCTGATGGTAAGTGATCACCACTGTCCATGGACAACTGCAACACCTGGGGTGTGACAAGAGCATTGCCGGCCTTAAAGAAAACATAGACTCGTTTTAAGAAAGTTGAAATGTTGTATCAATTCGGGAATACCGCTCAGGGAAGTTTCTATTGAAACTTACGGTGGTAGACTGCCAGTTATCCAGGTGGTAGGGATGACATTTTAATATATATGTGGTACGAATGTGAAATTTAGCAGCAGCCATCAGTTCGAACAATTCCTCGGAGCATTCACCATGATATCAATAAAACTGTAGAGGTCGTTAACGAGTCAGGGGATGTTAGAAATGACATAGAACACATCCAGTTATTTTTTTAATTTTGTTTCTCTTTCTATTTTTCTGCTTATCTGCTTATACACGCTAATCTCTGGAAATACTGGACAGATTCGAATGAAATTGTTCAGTCTGATGAGCAGTTTCTGTTAAGATATAAAAATCTAAGATTTGGAACACCTAATGCAGAACCATGCATTAGGTGTTCCTATTCTCAATGGTCCAGCTAAACTATAAGAAATACAAAAAAGATGCCTTAGTAAAATTTGTTCAGCCTGATGAGCATTTTCTGTGAGCATGTTCAACCAGTGAAGAACGTCATGCGCGACTGTCTTCTCAGCATATATACGCAACCACGTCTAGGTCTTTAGAGACCAGTGAGGAACGCAAAGCGCGACTGAGTACTGATCGTTATCGTCATGCGTTGTCTCACGAGTTGAAAACATTCGCGGATAGAGAATCACGTTGGTGTCCTAGCGTATTCGCGCAACCATGTCTAGGTCTCCAGAGGCTACTGAGGAATATGAATTGTGATTCATCGCTGATCGTGGTCGTTATATATTGTCACAAACCCACACGCACACTGTTATATGTGTTGGCAGTTTACCGGGTATCCTTTAACTCAGCAACTCACCTTCGAACGTATCTCGAATGGTGGGCAACATCGCAGAGACGTTATATTGCTAACTAAATGTAAACTGGTTCAGCTGCCATGGTAATTTTGAGATAAAAAATATTCTATAGGTATGTTAAACTAAGTATACGGGTAGGGTACACCTACCCATATACAAAACTTTATTGAAATCCATTCAGCTTTTTAGGCGTGCGTGACTGAGTAACAAACATCAATAATCTTGTATTTATATTAATACAAGATTATTGATGTTTTTTTGATTTTTGATTGAGTAAAAAAAAAAACCACGCGAACGAAGTCACGGGCTTCTCAGCTAGTATATAATAAATACGTATTAATTACAAGCAAATCCCGCTTTAGTACGAGAATGGGCATGTTTTATAAAAAATACTTTTGTAAGTAAATAATAAGTTCGTCCGGTAGATTATTGAAAAATATTGGACACGTATTTTTTCTTTTTTTCAATCAACCAAAAATTTATAAAGATATAGTTCGTTAAAGTTCCGCGTGACGTCACGGACCGGTACACTGTTTACCGGCCTGTTGCGTCATGAGCCACTCCTGAACTTTGATGCGCTTTATCTTTAACATCTTTTGTTTGATTGAAAAAAGAAAAAACACGTAGGTATGTAATATTTTTCGATAATCTATAAGATGAACTAGTTATTTTTTATGGTATTTTTTTTGCCTTTTGTAATTTGAACAACTTGTGATGTTAAGCTTTGTCTTGTTTATATTTTGTGGCCAGGTACAAGATCCCGACGTGCCCGGACTGGACCGTGACAGAGGGAACCACCACCAATCGCTTCGAGAACGCCTCGCTGATCTCCAAGGTTAACCCACCAGCATCCTGATTACATTAAAAAAACCGGCCAAGTGCGAGTCACACCGTTATCTATAAAAACGGCAAAAAATAATGTCTGTTGTATGGGAGCCCCCTTAAATATTTAATTTATTCTATTTTTTTTTACTAATTATTGAAGTAGGCATTTGTCTCCCATCTCACCTGATGGTAAGTGACGATGAAGACCTATCCAAGAGATACCCATTTATTCTACTTTTGAATGTCCCGGGACTGTACTTGTCTGGGAATATAGACGCAGGCAGTTCATTCCACACATTAGCTACTCGAACCAAAAAGGAACTGTCAAAGCGTTTAGTTTGGTATATTTAGTATTTGTTCTTATAGCGGCAACATAAATACATCATCATCATCATCAGGTCCTTTTTAGTCTCCACTACAGGAGCACGACCCTCTCTGTACTACTAGAGCCATATTTGGCCAGAGCAGCCAGAGGACTTGGCCTACACTCTCCACGCTGGCCAGACGGGTTGGAGAGGTCTCACAGATGTTTACAAGCTTTGTTAAGCTTTTATTTCCTAAGTCGCCTTCTACGACATCCACGGGAAGACTTGGAGTGGTTCTATTCTACTCTGCCGGATACCACACGGCGTACAAACACAATCACATTCACACGGCGTATAAACAGAAATACATCATCTGTGAAAATTTCAATTGTGTAACTATGAAATGAAATGAAATGAAATAGAATTTTATTCAAATTTGGATATCATGTATCTCTTTCTGAACGTCATATTATTATTTTTATTATTTGCAAAATCGATAAGCTACTAGCGTTTCGAAACGACCACTGCTGAGAAGAATACGCCGAAAGAAACTCAGTCCAGTATTGGTCCCTACGTGCCTGAAGGGCTACACTTTCACATATTTATAACAAATTGAATTATTTTACATTAAGTAATCACCGATGTACAATTTATTGAATATATTACTTCCATGGAGTTTTATCTGATAAATAGTCATTAATACAATAATAGGCATTTTTAAGCAATTGGTTTTTAACAGCAGTCTTAAACTTACCTAATGACAGAGCCAATATTTCTTCAGGAATTCTATTATAGAAGCGTATACTAAGTCCCAAAAATGAATTCATTGTTTTCTGTAATCGCAAAGTTGGTGTCGCTAATTTATTTTTATTTCTCGTATTCCTGTTGTGGATATCACTATTTTTCGCGTAAAGATGAAGATTATTACGAACAAACATAATATTTGCAAATATGTATTGCGCGGGGAATGTCAAAATATTTATATTTTTAAACAATTCTCTAAGAGATTCTCTAGCACCTAGTTTATATATAGATCTGATAGCGCGTTTTTGAAGGACGAATATGGTATTAACTTCTGCTGCGTTACCCCATAGTAATATCCCATACGACATGACACTATGAAAGTAGCTGAAGTATACCAAACGCGCAGTATCAACGTCAGTCAACTGTCTTATTCTTCTAACAGCGTAAGCAGCAGAACTAAGTTTACCCGCTAAGGATGTGATATGGGCACCCCATTGAAGTCCCGAGTCAACTGTCATCCCAAGAAATACTGTTTTATCTACCAAATCTATCGTTTCGTTTTTGGACCACTATGCGTGTTGGTACTTTTGTAACATTCGGTAAACAAAATTTAATACACTTCGTCTTTTTAGCGTTCAACAGCAAATTGTTTGCTGTAAACCACTCTAATACTTGAGCTAATGTACTATTGACCTCGTCAAAATTGTCTGTTGTCCTATCAACAGGGAAAATAAGAGAAGTATCATCGGCAAATAGTACAGCTTTACATGTGTGAACATAGTATGGCAGATCATTAATATATATAAGAAACAACAAGGGGCCTAGTATAGAGCCCTGGGGTACGCCCATCTTAACAGATGATCCCGAGGATTGAACCCTATCAACGCTAACTTTTTGAATTCGGATACTCAAATAAGATTTGATTAATGCAATAGATTTACCTTTAATCCCATAGTGTTCCAATTTGGACAGCAGGGTATCGTGGTCTACACAATCAAATGCTTTGGAGAGATCACAAAAAACACCAATAGCATTTTGTTTTCTCTCCCAAGCACAATATATATGTTTTAAAAGCGGAACACCCGCATCCGTAGTTGATCGACCCTTCGTAAATCCGTATTGTTCACTATGAAATAGACCATTTAGATTAAAAAAAGAAAGTAACTGATTAAAAATTAACTTTTCAAATATTTTACTTAACGCTGGCAGAATAGAAATTGGACGGTAATTTGTTGGATCATTTTTATCACCCGATTTGTACAACGGTATAACTTTACTTAATTTCATTAGATCAGGAAAAGTCCCTGTATCTACACATTTATTAAAAATAGACGCTAAATAAGGAGCAATTATTTCTATAATATTACTTATGACTGATACTGAGATGTCCCACAGGTCTCCAGTTTTTTTTATTATTCAAAGTCTTGAACGTATCAGTGATTTTTTGAGGGGTTACATGTTCAAATATTAGAAGACTGTTACATTCCTTTATACAACTAGTTAATAACTTTTTAGATTCCACAGATGATGAAAGTAAGGAGGCAGTAGTATTCACGGGAATATTTGTAAAGAAGTCTTCAAAATATTGAGTAATCTCCTCGCTAGTACTGAGGACCTTATTATCTATTTTTAATTCAATTGGAATGGCGCGTTTTTTCGTTTTTCCTGTTTCTGTATTAATAATTTTCCACGTTGTTTTTACTTTGTCACTAGAATTTAAAATAGTCTGTCTGGTATATAAAGATGTGGCACACGCACATACCCTTTTAAAAATTTTTGAATAATTTCTAACAAATTTAACAAAATCAGGATTCTGATTATAGGCTTTCATGGCTAGTAATTCATATAATCTATTTCTACTGACGTAAATACCTGGAGTAGCCCATTCACTAAACCTTTTACGATTACGTTTAATATTTGTTTTAATTTTAAACGTATTGTTAAATTCCGATTCAATAACATTAAACATTTTGTTATACAGTATATCTGGATCATCCCTAGTTTCCTCAATAAGGGGCATTATTTTAAATAAATTATCTTTAAAAACTTTGATTTTGTCTTTTGTAATAGATCTAAAGGTGATCTGTTGTAAATCTACTTCGACGTGGTTTGCGAATTGTACGAACTGACCAAAGTGATCAGAGGTAAGGTTTTTAATAATAACTCTGTCAACAGGAGTGCAATTACAGAAAACATAATCTATGCACGTTGCAGAATTACCTTGAACTCTGGTTGGCTCCAAAAATAAATTAAATAAATCAAAAGACTTATATAATAAATTTAAAAATCTTACACTTTCAGTAGTAGTTACTAGTAAGTCTACATTAAAGTCGCCACAAACTATGACGTTTTTACGACTACAGCATAATTTCCTTAAAACATCTTCAATCAGAAGTTCTAATGTATTATAATCTGAATCAGGTGGACTGTATACACATACTATAATAGAATTCTCTAACTCGATACATGCTAATTCAACACTACACTCTATAGAAAGACTTACAACATCCTTACGTTCTTTGTATTTCAAGTCATTTTGCGTTAGAATTAAACTGCCTCCTTTCTCTTTTGTCCTTCTGGTATATGAGCTAGCCCTAGAGTAGTTTTCAATATTAGATTGTAGTTGATGTGACTGCATAAAATGTTCGGTTAGACAAACTACATGTAAATCTTTACTATTTATAAATAACTCTAATTCTAATAATTTGCTAGTCAGGCCTTGGATATTCTGGTGAATAATATTTAATTCTTTGGCTTTGACTGTTGTCTTATTTCTTAGTTTAAATTACACTTACTATTATTAACTACTACATTTTTAGAAATACAGTTTTCTATGTCACAGTTGGAGATTGCAGTTGTACTCGTACAATTTGCAACACAATGTTGTATATTATAAGCTACAACTGTAGCAATTTGTCGCCTAAAACTAAATGGAAGATACATAGTATCCTGTGTTAACTTAAATTTATATATAAATTTATTAATATCTAAATAAAAAATAAAGTCGCTTTGACGACAAGTCATATTGTACAAATGTACATTCAAGTCATGTATATGTCTATTTTTGAAGTTGTCTAACGATTCCGAATACGGAAAGGTACTTATCATAAATTTACAACGAGTTTTTAAATTTAAACTAATCAATTTGTCAACATTTTGCTTTAAGTTCCTTTTTGTAACAGAGGAACTGTCACCACATAAAATTAGTATTGTTGTGTCCTCATTTATAGTATCAGTATTGATACTGCTAATTAGGTGTGAAAAAGAGGCACCGGGTGTACAAGAGTTTAAAACCATACAGTCATTCTTTAAATGATTAGAGATTATGCTACTAAAGCCTTGACCCAGTTCATCAGAATAAACTAACAATTTATTACAAATTACTTTTTTATTTAAATTACTATTGACAGTACTTATTTTTGTGAGCATATTTCTATCACACTCTCTTGTGGGGGCCTGGTGAGAGATTTTACCCATGGGGGTCACACAACCTAACTGATGTTTGTGTGCGAGAGTGTCATGCTGATCATTGTCATGGTGGACTAACTCGACTACTGTTTTAGCTGACAAAGTATATTCACTTAGTTGTTTCTGAGATGTTTTATAATTTTTAGACAAAGTTTTTAAGGACTGATGTAATTCAGATATTTGTGATTGTAATTCATGTATCTCAGTGTCATAAATGAGGCTAGCCATGTGAAGATCATCTTCACATGATTTAAATTGCTTAAAAAGACATAATTTTTCTTTACGTAACTGAGTCAGGCTTTTACATTTTTTTTGCTTAGAAATAATTTTTTGTGTACGCTTGATCATTTTGTTAATTTTGACATATTTTTTTATTTTAATATGAGAGTTTAATATAAAATATTGTAACTGTGGAGTAGTCGCAGGTATCTCCACGACCTATCACAGTTCATGAGATACAGCCTGGTGATAGACAGACAGCGGAGCGATATTAATAGGGTCCCATTTTTACCCATTGGGTATGGAACCCTAAACAAACAACAGTAGTCATCAAGCTATGTCTGATGCCTTCAGGCAGCTTCAAAAATCTGGCACTAGTGCTCATCACTTACACACACGAAGACAAACAGTACAGCCCCAAACTGCTGACAGTATATGCGAGCAGGCCGCGGAGTCTGAGCGCTGCCGGTTGGCTTCAAAGCTGTCAAAAGCTAAAGGAATGTTTTAATGTCCTGTAGCAAATTGCGAAATGCGCTCGGAAGCGGCCCGGCAGTAGGTATGAATCGTACTTTACGTGAGGGTTTTGAAGAATCATTGTGCAAGCCCCCCCCCCATAAAGATCTTCATTCCAAAATGCGGTCGTTACGTCAGATTCTCACAGGTCAGCGCTCAGCGCATCTAGCCGTCCTGGATAGATCTGAAATGCTACCTGTTTTGCAGTGCTTTGTGTGCGGCCTAAAAACGCCTGGCATCCCCTACGACTCGCGCTGCGCGGACGCATTCTCAGGCGACTTCATCCCGCTAGTGCCCGTTGACGCCCAAGCCAGGGCATCTATCTCCAGATACAGGAAGTACTGCCGGTATTTGGATGTGTTAGTAGATTTATACTCTATTATTTCTGCCAATAATAGTATTTCCCAAGTACTGCTAGCAGTATATTTTTTTTTATTTGACGGTAAATGAGCAGACGAGCCACCTGATGGAAAGTGATCACCGTTGCCCATGGACATCTGCAACACTCTTAGAATGCCGATGCGTTGCCCACTCTTAAGATACCTGTAAACACGCCTTTTGAAGGGCCCCAGGGTAGGTGGGTACAGTGGAAACTGTATTAACGCTAAGAATAGCCTTATGGAATATAGTTTCTTTAGAAGACTTTTTGGCCACTAATACATAAACCATTATATCAGTGACAAAACCTTTGACTTGAAAGGAATAGTAGATTGTTGCACTTAGCAGAATATTGCATTCGTGCTTTTTCAATTATATTGCACTCGTGCTTTTAAGAGCCCTCGCTAACGCACGGGCTCCAAATAAGCACTCGATGCAATAATAAATTACTTAATGCGAGGTGCATAATCTGCTTTTCTTCCAACAACCACAAGAAAAATATGTGAAAACAACTGAAGAGAAATTACCATCAGAAAAATAATGGTTTACATCTCAGTACATTCCCGTCTGTTTTTTTTTATGGCCAGTATTTTTGTTTTAGGGCAAGCTATACACACGTCCAACCTTTTTTTGTGACATGAGACACCGATGGTCACGCGATTTAAAAAAGAAAATTAAACAGTGCAGTAAAGGATTTCCCCAATTTTTTTTCTGCTCTAGAGCAACAAAGTTCCGCTTTGTGCTGGATATGTAGTGCGGTTATGATAGAATTGCAGCGTAGTTGGAACAAAAGTAATTTTGTGATTAACCATTAACGTGAGATATAGACATTATTAAATATATATATATAACGACGGTTGGTGACTGGCTGACATGTTTCGACCTCATCCGGAGACCACAAATATGTGAGACGAGATGCGCGCTCAAAATCGTCCTGAACCCCATTGATGTTAGCAATTGGAAGCTTTGGTGACACTGATTTTTAGTGATTCTCATCCATCCATGTGCTGGGTGACCATTTTAACTTGTACATCATTCACAGTTTCTGGTGATGCCCCTATGTGAAAATATTCGAGTAGATGACACGGTCAATCGACCATGCACACCCTGGTGTCAGAGTTCTTCGGAACCGCCTCTCGGCCTCTGACGCGGTTCCTTTAACGACTACCAGATGGCAGCTGGGGCCAGCTTAACGTGCCTTCCGAAGCACGGAATCATCTTTATTATCAGACAATCAAGCGATTCAAGCCTGAAATGTCCTTACCAAACTGGAAACATCTAAACAAAGTATGCTTCCCGTGGGAATCGAACCCACGACCCCCGTCAACAGGCAAACGCCTTAACCACTGAACCACGGAGGCAATAACTCACTGGGTAAACTGTTAGCTGAACATGGCTTCTACTGACCGTCCCTTAAAGAGCCGGTATCCAGGTGGCGAGTAAACTTCAACCCGCCACCTGGATTTGCTTATGCTGAAACTGCTTATTTCCATAGCTTCTCTTATTTTAGTAGGGAAAAAGCCACTCTCTCCGGCTAAGACTTAAAGCCTTGTCAAAGCGGATGTATTGTGTGAAATGAAATAGAATTTTATTCAAATTTGGATATCATGTATCTCTTTGTGAACGTCATATTATAATTTTTAATATTTGCAAAATCGATAAGCTACTAGCGTTTCGAAACGACCACTGCTGAGAAGAATACGCCGAAAAATCTCAGTCCAGTATTGGTCCCTACGTGCCTGAACGGCTACGCTTTCACATAATTATAACAAATCGAATTATTTTACATTAATTACTGATGTATATTGATTAACAATTTATTGAATGTATTACTTCCTTGGAGTTTTATCTGTTAGATAGTCATTAATACGTGTGACTCTAAGAATGTGACGGTGACGTACGACTCTAAAAATTGCTCGGCCATGGCTGACCCGTTTTATCCAGTTTTTTAGACTTCGTGTACGCTCATCAGCCATACTTCGCCCCGGCTCCCCACGTAGCTGTTCCGACAGTCGCAATCGCAAGGGAGCTTCAGCCCTTCGGATGAGATTAAAACATTTTGGTCAGTTGACTTCGTACGTGAGAAACCCGTTGTTACATATTATAATAATGAACGTAATTATGACAGAAATATTACGCCACCAGTACCATGCCACGATTAGCATAATGCGAAAGATGATAGTGCGAGATATTTTATGCCAATTATCACTATACATGTAAGGACCTCACCCGTGCGTCTGGGCCATAGCTTCTTGAATAAGCCACACACATACTATACCTTTAGTCGTGGTAGAGTCACGCTACCGGCAAAATGAATTGCTAGTAGTATGAATAGGCCGGCTCGTCCGGGAAAGTACCACACTCTCACAAAAAATCGACGTCTGAGTAGAAACTTTACCGCTTCTATGCTTCGTTCGGTGAGTGACAGAGCCGGAGGCCATGCTTCTCCCTCCCCTTCCCATTTCCTTCCCCCAACTCCTTAAAAGGCCGACAACACACCTGTCATACGCTGGTGTTGCAGTTGTCCATGGGCAGCGGTGATCACTTACCATCAGGTGAGCCGCTTGCACGTTTGTCGTCCTATATCATAAAAAAAAATACCTCCTTCCTCCTAATGTGGGTCATACGTCCTCTAACACTTTCGCTGACACTGAACTAGACACAAATGAAATAATAATAGAATTACGACTACAGGTGGGCAGTGTCAGCGAAAGTGTTAATAAAAGTGTTGGCTACTAACACATGACTACCAAAGTAGAGACTCAGAAATATTTTTCGAGCGCACTAGGCGACGGAGAAAGTAATTTTTATGATTTTCACAGTAACGGCGTGGAAGAGAATCCTTTCGAGCCTCATTCGTTATTCGGGCGGTTCACCGGGGGTTGTTCAGTCCGCTGGGTGGACGTGACGGGCGTGTACACGCAGCGGGCATGCCGTAACCGCCGGCGCGCCGTCTTGGGCAAACACTTTGGCAGCAAGAGAATGGCGAAGCTGGAGATGGCCTTGAAAGTAAGTCCCGCATAGTTGTGAAGAAGGAAACTAACTTGTGGACGTCAAAAATAGTTGTGTAATTAGTTTAGTTCTAAAAAATGATTTTTGCATTTGAATTGAATTATTTTTTCCAGGATATAGACGATGGTTGCATGATCAGTCCTGTGGCGAGCCTGCTCCCACTCTCCCGCGGGATCTCCCTCTACGCGCGGTTTCATGTCTGCGTTTGCACTGGAAGCTGGTGCAACAGAACCGCACAAATACCGGCTTGGACGACAAACCTTACAATACCATTGATGCTCGTAATTTTGAAGATCTTGAGCTAGTTCCGAAGATTTTTCTGCGCCGGTAGATGGTGTAGGAGACAAATACCGACGTGGACGTGAAACTCTACGATTTTTTGGGTCTGGATACTGTTGGAACAGATCCGTGCAGGTTTGAATGACAAACCTTAAATACTATGGCCATGTTTGTCCAGGTTTTATGCTAGCGACGTAGATTCTCTTAAGTTATAATGTTTATTGGGTGATTTCAAAAATAGTGTAATGATTAGGGCTAATGGTGACAAAAATTGTTCTTATTGAGTACGTAATATTACAAAAATGTGCATATTTTGAAGCTATGTAAAAAATAATAATTTGTTACTTGTAAGTAATATTCATAAAAAATATTTTTTTGAGAGCTTGCCTCTGTCCAAACCTATGAAAATTGTTATTTTTGTGTGTGTTGTGTAAGGAGATTTTAGGTGAAGTTGGAATTTGAGGTATTGTGAAAATGTACCTGAATTTTGTGCGATATATAAGTGCAAGTGTAACTAACTTTAATTATGGAATATATATCTTCAATTCTAAGATTTTTTTCATGTCCGTAAATAAAGATAGTAAATTAGTCGACGTGGGAAAGAAGTCCGCTAAGCTAAAATGGGACTGGGCGGGTCACGTATGCCGTATGAGCCCTGAAAAGTTGGGCACGACTGATGCCTTGGGAACCTACTGCTGGAAGGCATTCAAGAGGGAAACCAAGAACGAGATGGAGAGACGAGCTGTTTGCTTTCAATGAGGTACGGCAAAACATAGCAATGGATAGAACTAGGTAAAAAACAGAAGTGGAGGCTTTTGCCCAGCAGTGGGACCTAAATAAAAAATAAAAAGACAGTGATAGATTAGATAAACCGTTGGAATTTCTTTTGTGTACGTATGGCTTGCGTTAGATTTTTCAAGTTGCCTTAAGGCATGCTGACAATCAAAGATTACAACCAGGACCAACGGCTTAACGTGCCTTCCGAATCCCGGAGGAGCTCGAGATATTTTTATGCCACTTGCAGTTACCCATCCCCGTGGGGACTGCTCCCAGAATAAGTCTTTCTAACATTGCTCTCAGGGGTTGTGTGGGCATTTTTTGAAGTGCAAACTTCTTTAACGGCATTATGCACTTTTAGAGATGGGCAAGAAATGTTAAACTCGCGCCAGGACACGTGACCTGATCGTAAATTCGTAAGACGGACACGTGACCTGTATGCGCCGGCGTGGCGTACGAGAAGAAGTATTATCCCCCTCTCTTTCTACCGAGTGGAGTTTTCACTTCTGCCGGCACTCCAGGAGTGCAACCCCATAGCAACCCTCACCTTGCAACCCTCACCTTGCAACCCTCACCTTGCAACCCTCACCTTGCAACCCTCACCTTGCAACCCTCACCTTGCAACCCGTTTTTTTTTTCATGTCTGTGACGATGAGGTGACGATAAGCCATCAGTGATAAGTGCGAAATGTTGATTTCTCCTACGTGTTACATCCATAGAGACGAAAAAATGTTTTCCGATTAGAAAAATGTGTCAATTTGTCTGTCAGTCCACCATGTCAATGAAATTCCAAAAGTTAGATGATTTGAGCTCTGTTTTAATTTAATAATTTAATCAAAATTCTCAGTACCTACCAATGTGAGTTTTTCAACAACAAACTCTCCAGTAGGAGAGTGGGGCAATCAAAATTTTAACGTGATAGTTATGCATTTAATTTCAACACTCCATGTGAAGTCTAGGTCCGCTCTGACCAATCGCCTTGTTGCATCAGCAAGGCTGATAAGAGCTTTCACTGTACTTCAGCTCTTTATTATAAATACTAATACGTGATTAGCCATGTGGTGGGGGGTATTGTGTGTCGTCCTCTTCCAGTTCTCTGAACAGTTGGCTCAACTGAATGGAGAGTCGGAATATGACAATATAGCAAATTTCGTTGACTATGATGAAGATAAGACCTTAGATATAACTCGAACATTACTTGGTACATTACTCTTACTAGGATTCTCAATACGTAAGTATTTTTAAATCACTGGATTAATTAAATACATCAAAATTATTTGTATACTTTAGGTCGATCCTTGCACAAGATGTTTATGTTACGGTATGTATTTTATGTGTAGTTTATTTTCTATTTTAGTATTTAGATACATTGTTTTATTCTTTTTATGATTGTTTTTGCACTACCCGCGCATTCTCTACACCACGTGCTTGGTTGACTGGTAGAAAAAGCCATAGGCTTTAACTCCGCCATTACACTTGTAACTGTGTATGAAGTTAAATAAATAAATAAAAAAAGATCGCCGCTTTGTTGGAACTTGAAACAGATTTTTTTTAACATGGTATATGTTATGGTTATATATAGGTATCTAAAAACTATTTCCTTAGAAAAGTGTGTAAATTTTACGTCTAAAACAATAATTTTAATAATTCTCACATGGAAATACTTATATTTAAATCTCGCAGGTGCCTCGCCCCTTTCTTAATTTTTTTTATAAAAATAGAAATATGAAAATACTAGCTTTCGCCCGCGGCTTCGCCCGCGTCAATGTCGATCCCTCGGGAATAGTACTTTTTCCCGGGATAAAAGGTAGCCTATGTCCTTCTCCGTACTCCAGAGAACTTGTATGCAAAATTTCATAATGATCGGTTCAGTAGTTACGGCGTGAAAGCGTATCAAACAAACAAACAAACTCACTTTCGCATTTATAATATTAGAATTAGGATTTTTCAATTTTTTACCTATACGCCTAATGGTTTTGCGCAGCCTAATGGTTTACGCAGAAGCGACGTTTTTTGTTCGCGCGACACTCTTAAACTTTCACGGTTATGAATTAGCAGGCCTGCCTGTCTCACTCCCGTGTAGGTATCGAAAACATACCTACGCGCAGCGACACCTTCGAAGGTGAAATTCGAACAAATCCGATAGGAACGACGCGCGTTTGGTCACATGTGTTCACCGACTTCAACGAATTATGAATCGTATGTTCAGAGCTATAAGTATAAAATTGGCTTGCTGTAGGTATCTAAACTAAAAGGGGCTGAGTTTTGACGCAAGCTAAATTACACCGTGTCACTAACTAAATTGAGTTAATATTTCTTTGAATACAATCCGTTTGGCCAGCGTGGAGAGTGTAGGCCAAGAATGAATGAGTTCGTAATGAGTGCTATGACTTGGGATCCTTCAAAAGGCGTGTTTACAGGTATCTTAAGAGTCGGCAACGCATCAGCAGCTCCTCTGGTGTTGCAGATGTCCATGGGCGACGGTGACCACTTCCCATCAGGTGGCACGTCTGCTAGTTTGCCATCAAATATACTTTTAAAAAGTTATTCGCGTTTAGCATTTAGTTTAATCTAGTCTTATCGATTTTTTTTTTTTTTGTTGTGGTAGAGCCACGCTACCGGCAAAATTCATTTTTGCTAGTAGCATGAATGGGCCAGCTCGTGCGGGGAAGTACCACACTCTCACAGAAAATCGACGTTTGAGTAGAAGCTTTACCGCTTCTATGCTTCATTCGGTGAGTGAAAGAGCCGGAGGCCCATCCTTCTCCCCCTTCCCCCATGTCCCCCATTTTTCCCTACTCCCAATGTCCTACCCCCAACTCCTTGAAAGGCTGGCAATGCTCCTGTCACATTCTGGTGTTGCAGTTGTCCATGGACAGCGTTGATCGCTTACCATCAGGTGACTCGCTTGCTCGTTTGCCGTCTATAACATAAAAAAAAGAACTTTTTACACATTAGGTAGAGTAATAAATTATTAGGTTTTTTTACACCGGTACCGTATATTTTGCAGAGTCAAAGGCAATCCAGCCAGAAATCCATCACATGAGGGCCAGGAGAAAAGGGGATGTCCAAGGAGTCCTAACGCCTATGGCACTAGAATCTAATGAGATTGAAGGTACTCAATACATACATACATAGTATCACGTCTCTTCTTTTACAGGGTAGACAGAGCCTAGATCTATAAAACCTTATGGCCACATTGGCGAACTCCGTGGCGCAGTGGTCACGCTAGCCTGCGACACGAGGGTGCCCGGGTTCGATCCCCGGTCAGGTCAAGTGTGGAAAATTATCTTTTTCAGATTGGCCTGGGTCTTGGATGTTTATCTATATTTATGAATTTGTTATAAAATATAGTATTGTTGAGTTTGTATCCCATAACACAGGTATCGAACTTACTTTGGGTCTAGCTCAATCTGTGTGATTTGTCCGTATATATTTATTTATTTTTACATTTAGCATGTTGGAGGGCGTGTAGATGGAAATCCGATTTAAATAGTGATGGGTTACTAGCCGCATTGTCTATTGACATGATTCTGCAGATTTTAGCTCAATCCATTGATCGGCTTATTCGATCTGTGCGGAAAGAGGAGCAGCTGGCACATTCTTCGTTTTTTCTTTTCTCCCAGACCAGCAAGGAAAAGAACAGGATTCAATAAAAAAAAATGTGATCATACCTTATCCAAACATATTGCCTGTCTCTTAATACGAATCTTCTGTTCATGAATTTAGAAGGGATAATGAAAAAAGGTCAGAACAACATGAATCCTGAAAACAAACTTTTAGGGACAGTAGGGTAAATAATAGAATTTTTCATATGCATGAGATGGGTTGATTGGCACCTAACGTAACGTCATGCTAACAATCAAAAGAAAAAATGTAGTCAATTACGCGTCAACATATCTCAAGTCACCACCATATGTCAAATTGGACATACCTACCAGGTGGTCGGACGACCTGACCAAGGTCGCAGGGAAACGCTTGATGCAGGCCGCTTCCAACCGGTCATTTTAGAAATCATTGGGAGAGGCCTATGACCAGCACTGGACTTCTTGCGGCTGATATGATGATGATGGTATCTCAAGTGGTGATGACTTTCTTTCATTTCAGACACAATCGCCGTTACCAGATCAACAAAGTTAGATACAAATATAACAACTGACTTCGGCACTATTACATCGAGATCAGATTTGAACGATGACTGGGGAAAACCATGGAAAGAAGAATCACAGAACATAGACCTAAAGGATTGCAAAGACATCGACTTGAAAAACATAATGACAAACTTCATTGAAAGCAATAAAAGGGAATTAGCAGATTTTGCCAAACAAAGTGCTACTAAGGATGCTAAAATGAATTCAATAACCACGGGTACAGCAGAAACCACGTCAATGTCCGCCACTGCCAGTGGAGAAGGTGATACCATTGATCGCGAGAGTAGCATAAGTAAGGACACTACTAAAGTAACATGGGAGGCTTTGAATAATCCTACGTATAATACTCTAATAGATTATAGTGTTTCTAAAGGAAACGAATATTTAGTGAACGAAGAAGATTCGCATCCTTCTAGTATTTTTACACCACAACAGAACGCTTTAACTTCAGACACTTTTAATCAACAAACAATGAGGTCTCAAATTTATACCACAAAAGAGAAATCATTACCAGAAGTATCAACGACAGAAGCAGCGACTGTATCAGAAGAATTTAGTTCACAAAAGCGCTTATTACACTATCCAATTTGTAGAAAATCGAATTAGGAACGGTTAGGAACCTAAATTGGAAGCTAGTGATCACACTACACTAAATTGATTTCTAAATCGGGACAACGCACAGTCCATCAACCGATTGCGCTGGGGTTGCACGTCCCTATCAATCACAGATTTGAAAGAGTATATGTATGGCGCCGTATTTATCAAAGCAGAAAATAAGTAGGGCTTGCCTTAGCCGTAGCAGTGGTAACAATAGATATAAAAAAAAGGAAAAAGAGAAAATGCTGGGTTAAAGAAAATTTATCATTAAGAAAAAAATTGAGCCTGACGATTTTAATTTCGAGCAATTTGATTATTTGTTATGTCTGGTATCCAATGGCTTATTAAAATAGTTTTTGTCATTTTTAGGGTTCCGTACCCAAAGGGTTAAAACGGGACCCTATTAATTTCGCTCTGATGTCCGTCTGTCTATCTGTCTGTCTGTCCGTCTGTCACCAGGCTGTATCTCATAAACCGTAATCGTTAGACAGTTGAAATTTCACAGGTGATGTATTTCTGTTGCCGCTATAACAACAAATACAAAAAAATAGAATAAAATAAATATTGAAGGGGGCTACCATACAACAAACATGATTTTTTTGCCTGTTTTTGCTCGATATTGATAACGGCAACAGGTAGACGCTTGAAATATTCACAGGATATTTAGTTAAATAAATAATTAAATAAAACTAATATTAAAGGGGTGTTAACGGTACGGAACCCTTCGTGCGCGAGTCCGACTGGCACTTGGCCGGTTTTTATTATAAAGATAAGGCATTTCTATCATCTGTACAACACTTCTTTTTCGGTGGGTAATGCCTGGTGACAGACGGACAGACAGACAGGTGGACAGCAGACCGATATTAATAGGGTCCCGTTTTAACCCTTTGGGTACGGAACCCTAAAAATGACAAAAATTGGATACCAGACATAACAAATCGTCAGGCTCAATCTTTTTCTTAATGATAAATTTTCTTTAACCCATCATTTTCTCTTTGTCCTTTTTTATACCTATTATTCCCACTGCTACGGCTAAGGCAAGCCCTACTTATTTTCTGTTGCTTTGATAAATACGGCGCCATACATACTCTTTCAAATCTGTGATTGATAGGGACGTGCAACCCCAGCGCAATCGGTCGATGGACTGTGCGTTGTCCCGATTTAGAAATCAATTTAGTGTAGTGTGATCACTAGCTTCCAATTTAGGTTCCTAACCGTTCCTAATTAGATTTTCTAAAAATTGGATAGTGTAATAACCGCTAAAGCACGATTGTATTTCCTCAAGA
The DNA here is from genome assembly GCA_947532085.1 of Elegia similella. Lineage (NCBI taxonomy): Eukaryota > Metazoa > Arthropoda > Insecta > Lepidoptera > Pyralidae > Elegia > Elegia similella. The sequence goes on from OX383953.1 coordinate 482,812, forward strand.
TACAACTAACATATTTAGGCAGGGTATTCAGTTACCATTTTCAACGCCCAAATTGACAATACCTTCAATTGAGCATATAAAATTAGCTCAGAAAATGAATTTAACTGATAACAGAATAGATGTGCCGCATTTATTAGAGATGTTAGATAACGTGGTAGAAGATGACGAAATCCGGTCCAATCTGATGCAGAAATTTAATGAGAGCTTGCAGAAGTATCAAATACCAACATGCATGCCTCCGCCGCCTACGACAGAGCCTTCAACGATCAACTTCAATGACGCTAAGGTTGTCGCCAAGGTATTTCTTTCTCTATCAATGATCTTTTGAATTTTTCTTCTACTAGTACTTCGACTAGCTCCGTGGCGCAGCGGTCAACACGCCTGCCTGAGACACGGAGTGACCGGGTTCGATCCCCGGCCAGGTCAAGATCAACCAGGCCAATCTGTAAAATGATCTTTTACAGATTGGCCTGGGTCTTAGATGTTTATCTATATATGTATTTGTTATAAAATATAGTATCGTTGAGTTAGTATCCCATAACACAAGTCTTGAACTTACTTTGGGGCTAGCTCAATCCGTGTGATTTGTCCGTATATATTTATTTATTTATTTTCTCCTTTCATGTCAATGAATAAATGAAATGTGGTGCGCCTGGAAGGTAGCGTCGATAGCTTTCTTGTTGGCTGTGGCTCCAACATATTGTAACATATACCTATTCCTTAAAATACCATAGATGTGGGGCACGAAAACAGATTTTATCATAGACTGGACATGTCCCCAGGAACACGTCTCATCCTTGGAATAGGCACACCACTTTCGGAGCTCCTGGCATCTCCCAACGCCCACGCGTAGAGAGTTTTGAATTTAAAAATTGCTTATTCTTTGTTCTCTTTCTGTGCATCATATCAGTGCATACTACTGGCAAAGTTTTATACACCCTGACACAAATATCAATTTGGAGAGCTCCAGAATGTACTACAAAAATCCGTTGATAAAAACATTGTCAAAAAATGTATTTGCACGTGCTGGGAATCGAAGCCAAATCCTCTTGACTAGCGGTGAAAAATAAGCTTTGTACAGTCAGCCACCGAGATACCTGACCTCGCCCTCTAACTATGTCTTGAATTTTCTCTTAAACTAAAAATAATATTGATATGAAAATGTATATTCAGAAAGTTTTATTTTAAATCTCTCTGAATATACATTTTCATGACAATATTATTTTTAGTTTAAGAGAAAATTCAAGACATAGTTAGAGGGCGGGGTCAGGTATCTCGGTGGCTGACTGTACATACTATTGACAAGGGGAGGGAATTCTGTATAAATAACAGTGTTATTATAAAACGCGGACTAACTTTAGTACCTGGCTTAAACCATTATCCGTTCAAAACAAATTGACAATGACAGTTGTCTAACGTCGAAGTGATAAATGACATCTTATTTTGGTCGGATAATGGTTTAAACCAGGTACTAAAGTTAGTCCACGTTTTATAATAAGACAGTATGGGAGCAAGAGGATGGCAAAGCTGAAGATGGCATTAAACGTAAGAGAATCCTCGTCATTTTAAGAGTTTAGGGCTCATCATCAGCTTATCAGGAGCAGCCCGATGGCCCAGTGGTCATGGGCATTTAAAACGCTTACGCACGTTAAGCAACGCTGGGCGCAGTCCCCACTGATGGGTGACCGCAAGTGGCATAAAATATCTCGAGCTCCTTCGTGTTTCAGAAGGCACGTTAAATCATTGATGGCAGTAGTTCTTCAGATGCTTTAAGCTAGAAAAATCTGACACCAGTGTTGAGCACTTACACGAAAAACAAAACAATAATTTACTGTGTTGGCGAAGCTCGCGGTCTATTAGAAAAATAAAATCGTTTTTACGGCCAAATGGCTTGACACCAAGAGCAGCTAGAGCAGTTCCAGAAACTCGGAACCCAAACCTTACAAGCTTTAGCTGAACCACCAAGCTTATCATTTACAAACAGAGCTATACGTTATAATAACACGGTTTCACTCACGTTTTCGCCAACTAGTTTCGGTCTTCCACAAACCAGTACTTCAAGGTTTTAGGAAAGTCTTAAAGATTCAAAGAGTTATTCAGAAAATAGGCCCTTTCAGGCACTTTTTCACGTCAGTTCACATTTTAAATAATACTTATGAAATTACATTCAAATTATTAATTATTGTTCAAAAGCTACAAACTACTAGCGTTTCGGAACCGACCACTGCAGAGAAGAAGACGCCGAAAACTGTTTTCAACAGTATCTATTGGTCGCCTACTTGCCTGAAGGGTATGATATTTTATCTTTTCTTTTTTTTCTGATGTCATGTTATATACAATTTCAATTTACATATTTTTGTGGAACACGTTATGTTAGCGATCGAGCGTGCAACAATAACAACAGATATGATAGAAGTCTCAAAGATAGACAGAAGTCTCAAAGAGGCCGAGCAGACCTGTCCCCCCCCCCCCCCCCCCCCCCCCCGGCAGCACCCGTTCACGGGTTGACGCATGGATCAGCCATCTAAGCTAAGATCTAAGATATAGCAATACTAAGACGTATCGACACTCAGCTCGGTGCAAACAGTGCTCGTTATACCGGACTCAGAACGATGATGAAACACCACAGGCAATAGGCAGTCGTGGTAGAGCCACGCTACCGGCAAAATGAATTGCTATAGCATGAATGGGCCGGCTCGTCCGGGGAAGTACCACACTCTCACAGAAAATCGACGTCTGAGTAAAAGCTTCACCGCTTCTATGCTTCGTTCGGTGTGTGAGAGAGCTGGAGGCCCATTCTTCCCTCTCCCCTTCCCATTTCCTTCCCCCAACTTCTTGAAAGGCTGACAAAGGCCCTGTCAAACCCAGGTGTTGCAGTTGTCAATGGGCAGCGGTGATCACTTAACTTTGCTAGTTTGCAGTACTATAAAATAAAAACAAACACCGACCGTAATTTAGACACCCCCTCCAGCCGTCGTTTACTCGCGTGCAGAGCGGGCAGCGGCGCGGGCGGCGGCGCGCGTCACACCCCTCAGTGCTTTTTTATTTTCTAAGATTAAAGTAGGCATTTGTCTCCCATCTCACCTGATGGTAAGTGATGATGAAGATGAGGAAGCGAAACCGCCGCCTCCCCTAACATTCGCCTTGATGATGGTCTTCGTAACAGACCGACTAGTTGGCGATTCCAACTGAATAAACGTGAGTGGAACCGTGTTTTTTAATAATTTTTTTTTTTATTTATTGCGAGCTCCGTGGCACAGTGGTTAACACGCCAGCCTGCGACACAAGGTCCCTGGGTCCGATCCCCGGTCAGCCGGCCTATTTGCTAACTTAGTGACCAACGTTTTGATAGTCATTTCAAAATACATTGCAGGTTTTCTACGATTGACTATTTAACGAGATATAAAACGTAATGTACTTTGTAATTACTATCAAAACGTTGTACACTGAGTTAGCAAATAGGCCGGCCAGGTCAAGATGGAAAATGATCTTTTTCAGATTGGCCTGGGTCTTGGATGTGTATCTATATATGTATTTGTTATAAAATATAGTATCGTTGAGTTAGGAACCCATAACACAAGTCTCGAACTTACTTTGGGGCTAGCTCAATCTGTGCAATTTGTCCTTATTGATTTATTTATATATTTAATTAATTTATCTCGCGTTTTTAATACTATTAGTGTTATAAGTATTCACTTCCGATTTTCTTCTTTCATTTGAAATTTATTTAATACTAGCGGCACGCCCCGGCTTCGGACGGAAGCGATGTTGACTCTTTGAGGTAGTTAATTATACATATAAACCGTCAAATACAAATACAAATATCTTTATTTTGCCCAAATGTGGTATATATGTCGCAGGCATATTGTATGATTCCGCGTTTTACAAACGGCGTCGTCTTTTTACAAACGCTCGCTCTTTTGGTATATGCCGAAGGCAAATTGACAACTCGTTCAATTGTAAACATTTCAACATTGATGGTTATAGTAGGGTGACTATCATAAAACACAAATTGGACAAATCACTTTATTTCAGCAATCACGTACCTATTCATGTAGGAATAACTTAAAAAACATGTTTAGGCACTCAAGTAATTTAAATATATAAGTTACAAAAACTTAGGCTAGGGGGTGTCATTCCTTATTGCCTGTCCGGTGGTTGTAGATATGGCTAAAGATACGCGCGGCTTCCCGAGCTGTTGCTCACTCATCCCCAAGTCATCCGAGTGAGTAGAATACCTCTATTTCGTTTCCAAATCCACCAAACTCCTGTCCTTCCCATGCCTAAAATGTTTCTGTGGGCAGCAGCGTCGGAATCATAATAAGCCAAAGTAAATGCGCTCGCCAACCCGCCTCCCAAGCGTGGTGAGTATAGCAAAACCTTTAAATGGAAAACAACAAAACAACCAGGCCCCCAGTCTACGGCAGCCCCGCTATTCCTGGCTCCGGTAGCGGTCAACTACTACGTAAATAACGTCGTAAGTTTTTCCAGCAGGGTGACATACCTACTCAGTACTCAGAGTATCTAAAAGATACTCGCTGAAGGTCATACAGGTGTACATACCGACCGGGGAATACTCAGATGAAGACGTGGAAGCGGTGTATGAGGACATTAGTAGGGCCATACACGCTTCCAAGACCTATTTTACGGTGGTTTTGTGCTAATAATATTCCGCAGGAATCCTCCGAACACCATATTCCATGGATATCTTAGCGTTTTGTACGTGCCTGAAAACCTCTGTCTACGGCTTTTTTCTGACCATACTTGAGAATCGTAAAATTTTCTTACCTTACTATGATACATCTCCTAAAAACAATCTTTTTTTTGTAAAAAGTCCCTTGAACACGCAGGATTTGCACTGTTTTCATTATTTTTCTGTTTCACAAAATCGACGCCATTTTTATTGTTTTGATTAGCAGCACCGGGCGAGGTAAGAAAAAGAACTAAATACTTCAATTTGCCGCGTCATTTTGTAAACGGCGATTGAATTGTCTATCAAATATTAAGGCATACTATATACTGACAAGGCAATTCACAGTTTGCCTTCGGCATATTCCAGAAGAGCGAGCGTTTGTGAACAGACGACGCCGTTTGTAAAACGCGGAATCATACAATTTGCCTGCGACATATATACAAGATCTTATCATTATTATAAAGAGTTTCTCTCTATTAAGCCAGACACTGGCATGCAAAATATTCTAAAGTTAAGCATATTATATTAATTGAATTTATTTCAATGCTTAGTCCTCTTGAATCACTATCTATTGCTGAAGACTGCATTCAAATCCGTTGATTAGTTTAAAAGATCTAAGCGAACGACAGCGGAAGCGAGTTCATGTTATACTTTGTATAAGATTACTCTTGTTAGTTCAGAGAACTTGGTATTAAAATCAACACAATCTCGTTGCAGGATTTGGACAATGGCTGCATCATCAGTCCCATGGCGACGCTGCTACCAGTGTCCCGCGGTATCTCCCTCTACGCTCGCTTTCCCGCCTGCGTCTGTACGGGAACCTGGTGCAACAAGGCTATTGCGACGAAGAATTGGATTACGAACAATGTGATGATGTTTATCATCATCACTTATGTTAACTAATTTCAAAGACCTGTGAAATCTTTCTATCGAACCATTTACCTGAGGGAACTAAGGTGCAGTTTTGTAAAGTCATGTCTATTAACATGTGCTGTTTGGTTTTGTCAAGAGTAAATCAATTTATGTCCGAATAAAATACATTATGATGCTTTTTGTTTTATTCGAGAAATCTAATCGTAGGAAAGCAAGACGAAAGTATTGTCAGTATCAGATAGTTTAATGAAGAATTATAAGGTAAAAAAGAAAAAGCCGGCCAAGTGCGAGTCAGATCCGCGCACAAAGGGTTTCATACCATTATCTATAATAAGTTAATTACTAAAAATATTTGAATTAAATGTAATTAAAAATATATGCTTTTCGCAATTGTTCCTTTATTTGTACTTTAAGTACCAAATTTCAAGATTATGTGTCCACGGGAAGTACCCTGTGCGTTTTGATCCCCTGGCGAATGTCGAAAATTTGCGGTATAAACGGATATGAAGGGTGGGTTAGTGTAAAGTTAAATCCAAGTTTGTGGGGTTGTTCCACGGCCGTCATCTTTGAAACAAATCAATGGACTATCTGTGGTTACTTAGATTTTTAGCGAATAATATAAAAATATAACTTTTCTAATGTACAAAGTATTGCCAGTCATACTTGGGGAGATACATTTACTTATTTCGTCTTGTGTTAAGGAAATGGTGAAATAAAGAAACATGCTCACGGACATGAAATAAAATTGGCTTAGTACAGACTCAACATAAGCATTTATTTTCATATAAACAGAAAAACCGGCAAGTGCGAGTCGGACTCGTGCACGAAGGGTTCCGTACCGTTATATATAAAAACGGCAATAAAATCATGTCTGTTGTATGGGAGCTACCCTTTAATATTCTTTTTATTTACTTACTTATTTTTGAAGCGAATATATAACTAAATATTCTGTGAATATTTCAAGCGTCCACCTGTTGCCGTTATCAATATCGAGCAAAAATAAGCAAAGAAATCATGTTTGTTGTATGGAAGCCCTCTTATATATTTATTTTATTGCATTTGTTGTTATAGCGGCACCAGAAATACATCATCTGTGAAAATTTCAACTGCCTAGTTACGGTTCATGAGACACATCCTGTGACAGACGGACAGACAGCCAGACGGACAGCGGTGCCGTTATTACCCTTTGGGAACGGAACCCTAAAAAACGTTTATGTTTTACAATGACAATGTCGATTTGTTATGTTGCATAGCGCAAACACATCCATTCAAATAAATATTTTGAAGTGAAAATTTCTTTAGCGGCGTTGTGCATGCTGAAGAAAGTAAGTTTTTGGGATGGGTAAAAAATTTTATACTTACATCAGGAATTTTCGATCAGGTCACGCCTGATCGAAAATTCGAAAGACGGACACGTGAGCTGAGATCCCCGGCGCGGCGTAGGAGGGGAAGTAATATCCCCCTCTCTTTTTACCACGCGGAGTATTTACTTCTGCCGGCACCGTAGTGCAACCTGTTGTTTTTATTACAGTGTTATTTTAGTTATAAACTAACCACGACACAGACGGCTTTTAAATGTGGGAAATGTGCCCCGGTTCTCAACGTCGAAAATATAATTGCATAACGATAAGTCCGCCTTTGTGCCTATTGTGCCGACACTAGCGCCATTCCGCGCTACTAGCGCCTATTTTTGTACCTATTTTTGTGTGTTAAAAATAAGCGTAAGTTGACATAAAAGTTATTGAGAAATATATTCATAGAAATGTATTTCTAACACTTACCGTATTATAGCCGTGTGGTTTCCGGCACAATAGAATAGGACCACTCCAAGTCTTCCTATGGATGTCGTAAGAGGCGACTTAGGAAATACAAGCTAAACGAAGCTCATAAACATCAATGAGACCTCTCCAACCCGTCTGGCCAGCGAGGAAAGTTTAGGCCAAACACTCTGTCTGCTCTAGGCAAGTACGGCTTCGGTAGTATAGAGAGGGTCATGCTCCTGCAGTGGAGACTAAAAAAACCTGATGATGATGATGATCTAACACTTACCAATATAAAAAAAAGGCTTGAAACGTATGTCGAAATGAGATTTTGAGATACGATATGCCATATATCTCAAATGTTATATCTGCATACTTCTCATGTATATGTGCATACATGAACCATAAAACCCCTTTCTGTGGGCAGTAGAGTAATAAAGATAATGTTTTAAAATTTAAGCTACTAATAAGTAATCATCATCATATCGTATGGCATGGTAAGCAAGAATCCTTTGAAAATTTTAAATGTTTAATTTTAAGTTCTTAAGCCAGTCTTCGGCTGCTGGCGAAAAGAAGTGGAGTTCGTTAAGGCCTCCAGGGAAACCATAGAGTGGGCACTCTTCGACAATATTGGCTAGCTCCGTGGCGCAGCGGTCAACACGCCAGCCTGTGACACGGAGTGCCCGGGTTCGATCCCCGGCCAGGTCAAGATGGAAAATGATCTTTTTCAGATTGGCCTGGGTCTTGGATGTGTATCTATTTATGTATTTGTTATAAAATATATATCGTTGAGTTAGTATCCCATAACACAAGTCTCGAACTTACTTTGGGGCTAACTCAATCTGTGTGATTTGTCCGTAAAAAAAAAAATATGCCACAAAGTTTGTTCTCTGGCCCCACAGTCACATTCTAGAGAGTCTTTGTAACCCCACTTATAGAGGTGATGATTAGACCGTCCGTATCCTGTTCGGAATCGGTTCAATTTTACCCACACCCCTCTTTGACTATCAAAGCCTGCTGGTTTTTTCGTTGGGTCCATAATAATGTCCTTCTGTGCAAGGTCACAAGACTCCCAAGATGAGCGCCAAGATTTTTCTATATTGAACGGAGCTTCAAATCTGACATCGGTCCAAATTGGAAATCTTTCTGAGGGAAATCTAGATGGAAGGCGTTGCGGTGGTAGGTTGTTGTGTCTCCTGAATTGGCATGTCATTCTTTTGGCATTTCTGCCAAAAGAATAATAAGTTTAATATATAATAAGTAATAAGGTTTTAAGACGGACTCTATAAAACCAAAGAATACTACAAAAAAAATAAAAACTGACAGTTTAATTAAATTTTCGGAAGCGTGACGATGTTTTGAACTTTTTGATGTCCCAAAAATTATTTCGTTCATGAATTTAAGTAGCAGTTCTAATGTGAGATCATTTAACTATACAATGTAGATCAAATCTTAATCCCATCAATACTCGTAGCAGAGAGTCTGAGTTCTCTCTGACTGCCTTCATGCATCAATACTCAGTCTCAGTTTACTCCGTAAAGATACAGACGTGATGCATCACTAACATGTGGTGGGGAATGGTCTTTGTCCTCGTCTCTCATTTCCATCGACATATGGCTTTTTTTGACGATGAGTCAGAATACCCTCAACATTTGAACCCGTTCCTCAAATATGCTCAAGTTCTTGACTTCATTGACTCACATTACAGCGACGGTAAGTAGCTTGGAGTTTTGAGAACAACCATTTCTTAACTAATTAACATCAGGATCGGATATTTTTAAGTGTTTATATTTTACATTCACAAATTTCACAATGCTATTTTGATATACCTACTCTTATTAAATTAGGAAATAAAATATGGTGAAAATATTTCAAGCGGGTGGGATTCGAACCTGCGACCTTAAGTCGTACAAAGACTTAAGGTCGCAGATTCGAATCCCGCTCGCTTGAAAACATTTTTTTACCATATTTTCGGGATCGGAGAAAAGGTTTTCTTATATGTCGTTCCCTCGGGAACAGTATATTTTTCCGTGATGAAAGGTAGCCTATGTCCTTCTCCGTACTTCAGAGAACTTGTATGCAATATTTCATGATGATTGGTTCAGTACTTATGGCGTGAAAGCGTAACAAAGGAGCAAACCAACTCAATTTCATATTTATAATATTAGCAAGGACAAGGAAGTAAGGATTAGGATAAGGATTTTAGACAAAGGTCTTTTCTTAACCCTCCTTCAGTACTTAGTAGGTTCAATTCAAACGCTTCATTAAATAATAATTGTTTCAGAGTCTGCTCCACAAGCCAACTCTTTTATGGTCGAAGATTACCATAAAGAAATAATAAGGCGAAGAGACGATACCAATGTACCCTTAACTCCAATGCCGAAAGACGGACCATCGAAAAATACGGATCAGAGAGAAATAGGTGCTATCCCTCTCGGAAATCACTATCCAATGTATACTGATATATCCAATGTATATCACAACGTAGACGCATTCGCTACCATAGCAAAAGATGAAGGTAGAGGCTTAAGAAAGCCACGGTACGATAGATTGTCAATGAATCCAAAGGAAAACTCTTTGAGTGCGGAAAATATATTGAAAGAATATCTAACAATTCCAACGAGAAAAACCACAGACATAGCTGGACAGGATTTTCCTAGGTCTACTACGAGGCAATTGAAATATTTTAATATCAAAAACCCTTTGAAATATTATGATACAGTCCCTACAAGGAGAACTTCTGATTTACATGTACAGCCTTTCTTTAGAGTTACGGAGCAAGCAACTATAGGTGAGAGACCTATTGCTACAACACAAGAAACTACTCCATTTACTATTACTATTGAAAGTCGTTATTCACCTAAATATACAGAATTTGATATTCAAACGGAGCAAGCTACCATAGGCGAACAATCTACTACCACTTACCAAGAAACTACATTTTTAAATACTATTGACAGTCAATATTCGCCTAAAGATTTAGAAAGTAATGTTGCGAGTGTAAATAATAACGATGTGACAGATTTAACTCGAAAAACTGTAGATTATCATACCACAGTAAAAGAAGATACCACTTCTAGAACCACACAAGTAGTAATAAACACTTCAATGTCCAACTTCGAAGACACTTCAATGCTCGAAAACAATTTAGTTTTCGAAAATTTATCTTATTCAGACACTACTAATTTACGAATTTCTGAATATGATTTAGGAATGACTTTTTCAACAACAGAAGCAGTTTTGAAATTAAGCATAACCCAAATAAAACCAACTCGATCTGATCTTAAAGAATCATCAACATTAAATACGATTGGAACAGAAGAAAGTACTCAAAACTTTGTAACAGATGAAAATACCCAAAGCACGTTCGTAGAACCAAAAGATTTGCCTACAGCAACCGACGGGGTGGCAAAATTGAGAGCGTCGTACCAAATGAACCCGATGGACCCGATGAACCCGATGAACCCGATGAACCCGATGAACCCGATGAACCCGATGAACCCGACGGACCCGAAGAACATGATGAACCCGATGAACCCGATGAACCCGATGAATCCGATGAACCCGATGAACCAGATGAACCCGATGGACATGATTACAAAGCCAAATCTCGACGTACCAGTACTTATGCAGATGTTGGAATCTGTGGTGGCTAACGCTTCAGACAAATTCAATTTTTCAAGCTTGTTCAATTTGACGCAGAAGTTTAACGAATCCTTGCAGAATTATAACTTTCCTGAGTGTGACGCAATTCCCATTACGACGGAGGGACCATCCACTATCAACTTTAATGACGCCAAAGTTGTCGCCAAGGTACGAGTATGTCCTCTCCTTATCTGAGCACTCTCACAGAAAATCGACATTGGAGTAGATGCTTTACCGTTTCTAGCTTCATTCGGTGGGTGAAAGAGCCGAAGACCCACCCTTCCACTCCCTTCTCATTTCCTCCCCCATGTCTTCCCCCCAATCCCTGAAAAGCCGGCAACGCTACTGGCATATCCTGGTGTTGCAGTTGTCCATGGCCAGCGGTGCTCACTTACCATCTAGAACGTGTTCTCTCAGATAGTTTTTTCAGGATTTATTACTTAAGATTGTTTAATATTAAAGATTCTTTCTTTCGGAACTGACCACTGCAGAGAAGTAACGCCGAAACAAACTAAGTACTTAATTATCCATATTAAATTTGTTGTGGGAGAGCCACGCTACCGGCATAATTATTTTTTGCTAGTAGCATGCATGAGCCGGCTCGTCCGGGGAAGTACGACACTCACAGAAAATCGACATTTGAGTAGAAGCTTTACCGCTTCTATGCTTCGTTCGGTGAGTGAGAGAGCCGGAGGCCCATCCTTCTCCCCCTTCCCCCATGTCCCCCATTTTGTCCTACTCCCAATGTCTCCCCCCAACTCCTTGAAAGGCCGGCAATGCTCCTGTCACACTCTAGTGTTGCAGTTGATCATGGGCAGCGTTGATCGCTTACCATCAGGTGACTCGCTTGCTCGTTTGCCGCCCTATGACATAAAAAAAACATGCTGTATTATGAGATGAGCGCAACAGGTCGATAGCTGGCCGAGTCGGAGCGGCTTCCCTTTTTAGGTACAGGCTGTACATTGGCAAGCTTCCAGGATCTTGGGACCTTGTCAGTCTCCAGAGAAAGGAGACAACTCGGGTGTGCAATGCTGCAGAACCACTGCTGGAATACCATCAGGTTCACTAGTAATAAATTTGATGTCGTGATAATACGATATTACGGAGTAAATGAGGAACTCCTGAACTAAAGGAGATAAGCCCATCGTGTTTGGACTCAGTGGGCTTATTCACTAGCTACTTTTTCATAATAACTTATTCATAATAGCTTATTCATAATAACTCATTCATAATAGCTAAGCTATTCATAATATAAAATAAAATATAAGCATAATAGCCGATATTTTAAAAGCTGGGCTATTTTTATTTCTGTTTTTTTTTTGCATTCACAATGTTATTCTGAATGAATAGGTTATGATGGAGATTTCCAACGCCGAGGTTTGACCACGCAGTAGCTCAAATGGTCATATAGAGACTTAAGGTCGCAGGTTCAAACCCCGCCAGCCGGATTTTTTTCACTATAAATTTTATTTTTTAATTTAAGAGTTAGACTATTGTCGGTATAAGAAACGGACTACTATTTCAGCAGGAAATTATTGAGTGGTTTGCCATATCTAATTTGCACACTATAACCCACTGATAGTTTCCTTCACCGGAAGAAGGAGTGGTCGATGAAAACGATCGTACTTGAATCAAATTAGTCTATAGACTTCGAAATAGAGGTTGGGCCGGGGTTTGATTCCTGAGACCTTCCCGCTTTTTTTCTATTTTGACTTTGCCTTTCAGTGCTTCGTCTGCGGACTAGATGTGGAAGGAGTGCCATACTCATCAGCCTGCGCGGATGCCTTCGCTGGAGACTTCATCCCCCTCGTGCCGGTTGATCCTAAGGCCAGGGGGCAGATTGCAAATTATAGGAAATACTGTCGTTACCTCGACGTGTTAGTATAACTATATATTTTTCTCTGCATCAAGACTGTTTCATCTTAAAATTAAATCCACAGCCACCGTATTATCGGAGAAACAGCTCTAACGTTTGAAGAGCTGGCTGTATTACTTCGTAAAGTTGAAGCGATCCTCAACTATCGTCCTCTGTGTCCACTATCTCAGGATCCAAATGACAGGTCAGCATTTCCGTGAACTTAAAAAAATTGTCTTGATTATTAATGTTCTTATTATAGTAACCGAGTGATCACCACCGACGAAGAGCCTCACTCAGTCTTCGGCCGCTTCACTGGGGGCTGTTCAGTCCGCTGGATAGACCTGAGCAGTATCTACACTCAACGGGCGTGCCGCAACCGCCGCCGCGCCGTCTTGGGTAAACACTTTGGCAGTAAAAGGATGGCGAAGCTGGAGATGGCTTTGAATGTAAGTGTGGAACATTTTATACCGTGCGACAGCGGCGGTATTTGAATGTGTGTACCAGATTACGAAAAGTGTAACGCTGAATACCACGTCCCCGTAAGTTTACTAATACGAATGACTTAACACCGAATGCACGCCACCACGAAAAACTTAGCACCGAAGCCACCCGACCTCAAGTAACAAAACCTCTAAAGAGAAAACGTCATAAAAATTTAGTCACGCTTGTATTTGTATGGAACCATACATGCGAGTATGAAGCCGCAGCGGAAGCGGCACTTGAAGACGGTATATTCACTTGGATCTGTAAGGATCTTTATTGCGCTATGTGTTAACGTCATTAGCCCAAGTTCTTTTGGTCTAATATCAGTGATCAGCTCTATTCTTCTACAATTTTTTTTGCAGCCGGAACTGTCACTTTGAAACACACTGACTCATAATATAGGTAGAAGGAAGGCGCGACGAGCCCGAGGATAACCACCAGCCAGATTGGGCGACTGGATCAAAAGTGCTCTTGAAAGAAAAGTGGTCATTTTGGGAAAAACAGCAGTCATTATGAAAAAGTGGTCATTTTGGGAAAAGCAGTAACCATTATGGAAAAGTGATTAAGTATTTTGGGAAAGTGGTCATTTTGGGAAAGTGGCCAATTTGGGAAAGTGGTCATTTTGGTAAAGTATAAGTACCTAATCGAAATTGAAAACCCTTGTTGCAGGATGTGGATAACGGTTGCATCATCAGCCCAGTGGCAACGTTAGTTCCGCTCTCCCGCGGTATCTCTCTCTACGCGCGGTTCCATGCCTGTGTCTGCACTGGAAGTTGGTGCAACAGAGCTGCAGTCACCGCGCAATATATGACGAACAATTTCATAATGCTCGTATTCATTACCAAACTCAGTTTAATTGTTTGTGATGTCTAATGTTATGGATAAAGTGTAAAGTTCTGTGAATAAAAACGTTATATATAATAAACTTGGGTATTGATTATTAGCCGTGTGGTTTCCGGCAGAGTAGAATAAGACCACTCCAAGTCTTCCCATGGATGTCGTAAGAGGCGACTAGTTAATGCAAGCTAAACAAAGCTCATAAACATCAATGAGACCTCTCCAACCCGTCTGGCCAGCGAGGAGAGTGTAGACCAAATTCTCTGTCTGCTCTGGCCAAGTATGGCTCTGGTAGTACAGAGAGGGTCATGCTCCTGCAGTGCAGCGGAGAGGATTGATTATTAAATCCAAACCCTACTCCTCATATATCCGGCAATGCCGGATTCAGAGGTCTGTACGCCTCGGATGACATAGGAGTGGAGGCCCTCTAACCCCAAATTATTTTGCAAATAAAATGGACAATTTATTTCAGTCGAGGTTTCCAATAGAGAATTTGTTGTGAAACCAAGTATAGATTCTTTTATTATTCAACAAACATATAAATATAATCGGAAACAAGAATTATCTGAAAAGGTAGAATAAAGAAAAGTTAAGAAGGAAACCTTCCGAGCTTTTTTCGAATTAGATTTTTTTCCAAAAACTATTATTTTTTTATTTTTTTTTGTAATGACTATGTAGCTAGCTCCAAATGAGCTTTCGCTACTTCACCGGGCGTTTGAGGCGAGGGCAGAGTGCCCTCGACCTTTATAGGCAACATCACCAAAGGGCCCCCAGGAGGGACGGACCTCAGCTTTGGGCGTTGCCTGTGTGCGCAAGGCTTGGAGAGACAGCAAACTCTAATATTGCCTGATGGGCCGCGTATACGTGCATGCAAGCCTGAAGGGCCAATCTGAGAATCACCAAAAACTATTGTGGGGCCCCTCTTTTATGGAGGCCCCGGGGATGTAGCCCTGCTTGCCCTCCCCTAAATCCGGCCCTGGGTCGAGGAACAATATTTTCGTAGACTGTATGGAGACTCTATCAGTTCATACAAAACAGAAAATGCTTAAATCTACTTAGTGTTGATTCACTTGGGATTGCAGTCGGTTCGTGAACATCAGCATTTCATTCGCGTTCGTCATATTTTCGGCTAGCTCCGTGGCGTAGCGGTCAACACGCCAGCCTGCGACACGAGAGTGCCCGGGTTCGATCCCCGGCCAGGTCAAGATGGAAAATGATCTTTTCCAGATTGGTCTGGGTCTTGGATGTTTATCTATATATGTATTTGTTATAAAATATAGTATCGTTGAGTTAGTATCCCATAACACATGTCTCGAACTTACTTTGGGGCTAGCTCAATCTTGTGTGATTTGTCCGTACCTATATATTTATTTATATATTTATATTTTGCATTTTTCCTTTATTTTTATTTATTTGTAGATTTTCTTCATTATCCTGATTCATTTTAAGTGACAGAAACATAATAAAAAAAAAAGACGTGTGGCACTCGGGACTGCCGCGGTAAAGCTAGTGCATAGCATTTTTTATCAACTTATGCAATTATAATTATTTATTTTTGCCGTAACTCCGTTAACTTACTGTAAGTCACTGTTTACTTACTGTAACTCACTGTTAACTTACTGTAACTTACTATAACTTAGTAACTTAACTTAAGTATAGTTAACTTAAGTTAAGTTAATTTCCCCCCCGAGGTGGTTCCCGGTTTGTCGTACCGGGGGGCTTAGTACCGGTGGGTAGCCTCAAGCCACGGGGAAGCAAAGAGGAACCCGTGAGGGGGCGCTCCTGCTGTTAGACACACCAGCAACGAGCGCCCACATTGGGGCGGCGGGGGAGTGGGAAGATCTCCCCCCACCCGAGGAGGGGCGCTCCCGCGGGCTCGGCTTTGGCCTTGAGCCTGCAGGGATGCGCCCAATAGGGCGGCGGGGTAGTGGGAAGTTCTCCCCCCACCCGAGGTGGAGCCGCCGGGAGGGGAATGTTTTGTTGCTCTCCCGGCGCTTCAGGCGAGGCCACACTGCCGTGTCTGTTTGGAGATCGGTCGCGGAGGAGAGGGAGTTTCGGTGCTGCGTTGCCTGTCTCCCTGTCCTCCGCGGCAGAGCGGTGCCGCACCGTGTTTGCGGCGAGAGGCAAGCGACGGAGCCTAACATCTTCTCCGCCGCTGGGAGTCAGTTTATCTGGCTCCCATGGGCCCACAGGCGGTGGACTGCGTGGGAGTCTGCCGCCTCTCAATTGGCCCAAGGAGGTACGGTGCGTCCGTGAGTTTCGGACGCGCTGACTTGGTGGCGCTCGGACATCCCCGAGAAGGGGCTGCGTTGGCGGCCAGCCGCGCCGGGGTTCGCGGTTGTATTTCCTTTCCCGTGTCCCCGGCAAAAGCGGTCGAGATGGAACTCCGAAGGTTTTTTAGTGGGTAGGCACGTCACTCTGGCGTGGAGTCCCACATAACCCGACAGCTTCCCCTGCAAGCTGTCGGGTATCTGTAACATGGATCTTTCCTTCGTTAAAAAAAAAAAGTTAAGTTAATTTAACTTAAGTTAACTTACTGTTACTATTTTAACTCACTGTAATGGTAACTCCGTTACTGTAACACTCTAACGGTAACTCCGTCGAGCCTGTCGCGACACCCAAGTCAAAGTATCACCGCTGTGGCGGTCGGAGTAGGGGTGTTAGGTTTTTTCGTTACGGAATTTCTGGATTATGTCTCCACGCTCAAGGCCCGCGATAGAAGCTTTGCAATAGCTTATTCTTATATTCTTTTATATGTCGAATGTCCATGTTGCGCCTTCACAAGTGGCTGTTGGGAGCTCCACACTTGAAGCTGTTGACCAATATATCTATCTGGATCAGTTGATCCAGGTTGCAAGTTCCGGCTTCAATCACGAGGTCTTACGACGAATCCGACTCGGCTGGGCAGCGTTCGGGAAGCTCCGCAGTGTCTTCTCATCCAAAATACCTCAGTGCCTAAAGACGTATATCTTCGACCAATGAGTGTTACCAGTGACGACTTATGGGTCCGAAACGTGGTCTCATAAGAAAGCTCAAGGTCGCTCAAAGAGCTATGCTCGGTGTTTCTCTGCGAGATGGAATTAGAATCGAGGAGCATATCTCAGCGGATTAGCTCTTTGAAGTGCCAGTGGGCGGGGCACATAGCGCGAAGAACTACAAATGTAAATACAAAAATACAGATTATAAAATATAAAAACATTGGTTTAAATTCAGCGCAAATATTTTAAGGGCTGGCCATAGGTCAAAGAAATGTTTTATACTGACTAGCTCCGTGGCGCAGCGGTCAACACGCCAGCCTGCGACATGGAATGACCGGGTTCGATCCCCGGCCAGGTCAAGATGGAAAATGATCTTTTTCAGATTGGCCTGGGTCTTGGATGTTTTTCTATATATGTATTGGTATAAAATATAGTATCGTTGAGTTAGTATCCCATAACACAAGTCTCGAACTTACTTTGGGGCTAGCTTAATCGGTGTGATTTGTCCGTATATACATAGGGCGCACTGTAAGTTTCCGGAACTGGCCACTTACATAAACAATATTTAAAAATGTATTGCAACATTTTAAAATAGAACTCTTTGGCTGTAGAATGCAGTTTGTTTCATTTGACTGTCTTTTGTTTTTACCTTGTGGCGCCATTAAAAAAATTGTGTGTCTGCATCAACATGGATTTAACTCGGGAAAATTTTCGTAGTATGATTTTCTACGATTTTATTTATTTATTTTTATTTATTTAAGTGTAATTTGACAGCTCAACAGAGCATCGCTCGGCTTGAAACAGCTTTTGGCAATGAAGCACCATGCAAGACAACTGTTAATAGCTGGTTTGCAGAATTCAAGCGTGGTCGTATCAATCTCAGTGACGAATCTCGCGATGGTCGGCCGTCCACCGCTGTGACCAACAAAAACATCGATGCTGTGCGCCGTATGATTGAAACAGACAGGCATGTGACTTACCATGAAATTCGCGCATCCTTAGAAATAGGCATGAGTCAAATACAATTAATCCTACACAAACATTTGGGTGTGAGAAAGCTGTGCTCGCGGTGGATCCCACACAACTTGACCGAGGCTCAAAAAACGGACCGCGTCACTTGGTGCAGTGCCATGCTTACCAGATTCAACGCAGGTGCGTCAAATTTGGTGTGGGACATAGTAACAGGTGACGAAACATGGACAAAACAAAGCAGCAATCGAGCGTATGGGTCTTTCAAGATGAGCCGAAACCAACCAAAGTGGCGCGCGTGAAAAGTGCATCTAAGCGGATGATTGCTTCTTTTTTTAATAAAACTGGACACGTGGCTACTGTTGCTTTAGAGAATCGTCGTACAGTGAATAGTGACTGGTACACGACCATTTGTTTGCTGGAAGTTATTGACGAACTCCGTAAAAATAACCGTAAACGCCGTATCATCCTGCATCACGACAATGCTATTTCTCACACGGCCAGACAGACAAACGACTTTTTGAAGGCGAAAAATGTAGAACTCATGAGTCATCCTGCATACAGTCCCGATCTGGCACCTTGTGACTTTTTTCTGTTCCCAAAAATTAAGAACCAATTACGCGGTCAACGATTTTCATCACCAGAAGAGGCTGTCGAGGAGTATGAAAAACACGTTTCAGAGGTCACCACAGAGGAGTGGCACAAAAGTTTTCAAAACTGGTTTCATCGAATGAAAAAGTACATAGACGCCAAGGGAGATTATTTTGAAAAACAATAAATTAATTTTGTACCTATAATAGTTTTTTTTCATATTCATTTCGGAAACTTATAGAGCGCCCCACGTATTTATTTATTATGTATAGTATGGTAGCCGTTTGGTATCCGGCAGAGTAGAATAGGACCACTCCAAGTCTTCCCGTGGATGTCGTAGAAGGCGACTTAGGAAATACAAGCATAACAAAGCTTATAAACATCTAAGAGACCTCTCCAACCCGTCTGGCCAGCGTGGAGAGTGTAGGCCAAGTCCTCTGGCTGCTCTGGCCAAGTATGGCCCTTATAGTACAGAGAGGGTCGTGCTCCTGTATTGGAGACTAAAAAGGACCTGATGATGATGATGTTATTTATTTATTTATTTATACATTATAATAGCAAATTTTAAGAAATAGATAAACTCGTTTTTGTTTTAGCTATTTCATACAAAGTAATATTTTTTTATCCAAATCCATAAATCTGCTGTTTTGATTGTCAACGTCAGTGACTTAGTATCTTGGTTCGTCCAAGCTTAGTATCCATAGTAGATAATAGTAAACAGTTGTTCGTCAAGTAGTTCGTCGAAAAGTTGTTTTTCTGCACTCCGCCTTGCGGCGGCGTAAACTTAGCTCTAAGTAAGTTATTGACGTCAACAATAATAATGTTGTAAATAATGATGTGTTATTTAACGTTCACCAAATGATATTTAAAATATCTTACGATGAATAAAATATTTGACTATTGCCTATTCAAGAAGTGTTTTTTGTACACAGGTGATTTTTTTGTCTGTTTTTCTAAATGTCCTGAACATTTAGAAAAACAGACAAGAAATCACCAGATGTCTCGAAAACTAGCGTCTTGATTTTGAGGGTTCCGTACCCAAAGGGTGAAAAAGGGATCCAATTAATATGGCAATACCTGTTTTAGAACGAAGTGTGACATTTGGAACTCTACATTTACTTTGAGACAATTTACTTTGCGTGCTTCCGCCACCAGTTAGTCCATGCAAACTATTGCTGGCCAGCGCCCACCCACTACTGTTAGTCCCTTCATACCCGCCACCAATAGTTTGCATGAACTAACTGGTGGCGGAAGCACGCAAAGTAAATTGTCTCAAAGTAAATGTATTTATAAATATAAATAAATAAATATATAAATATATACGGACAAATCACACAGATTGAGCTAGCCCCAAAGTAAGTTCGAGACTTGTGTTATGGGATACTAACTCAACGATACTATATTTTATAACAAATACATATATAGATACACATCCAAGACCCAGGCCAATCTGAAAAAGATCATTTTCCATCTTGACCTGGCCGGGGATTGAACCCGGTCACTCCGTGTCGCAGGCAGGCGTGTTGACCGCTGCGCCACGGACCTAGTCAAATTGATTTGAAAGTCTGTATATCCTATTCAGCCCTAGGTAACTTCGCTCCATTGCTCTTTGGCATACTTTGAGCTTAGACTTTTGTTCCTTAGTCAGTGACCACGTCTGAGCACCGTAGGTAAGGATGCAAATCTCGCTGATATCATATATGTCGTCGGCCGATCGCGATAAGCCTGGCCAGATCGATATGTGCCGCCATATTTTGATTTGGCTGCCTAATTACCGCCATATCGTTCAAAGGATAACGTTTGACGATTTGGCCGTCCATACTTGGCCAAATCGTTTCTCTACAGAATGGATTATGTACTAGTGAACGAAAAATGTTGATCACCCTTTTCGTCCACCAACTCCAATATTTTTAGCCATTTTTCTGCACGTTGACTGTCACATGAGAAGAAAGAGCGCCAAAGAGTCATAAAGTGGAACTACATCACGATGCGCCCAGGCATATCATGATACGCCCAGCCATATCTCGCGGCCAAACTGAATGGGAAAATAGACAAATAGGCTGGTTTTGTCGATCTGCCCAATTTTACATCGGGCATCCGGTACATCATGAAATAATTAGCCAAATCGAAGTATGGCGGCACATAGCGATCTGGCCAGGCTTATCGCGATCGGTCTACGACATATATATAAATAAAGAATATCAATTGAGCATATATAAATTGGCCAGCGTGGAGAGTGTAGGCCAAGTCCTCTGGCTGCTCTGGCCAAGTATGGCCCTAGTAGTACAGAGAGGGTCGTGCTCCTGTAGTGGAGACTAAAAAGGACCTGATGATGATGATGATGATATATAAATTGAGCTTATTTTCAATTGAGCATTATTAAACTGAAATGGATGCGTAATTAAATGATGAATATTAGCTCTAATCTCTGTATTCGATTATACTTCCATTGCTGAATGCACCGAGGTCCTTCCTAAGTAATAAACTACTCAATCCGCGGCCGCATTACACAAAGTTGGTTGCCATAACCGTAAATTACCGTAATAGGCTGGCAGCGGAAGCGGCTGTATGCGATGTTTTCTTTGCCTATTCAAGATGCGAGCCCGCCGCCTGCCAGTCTGGCGCCAGAATCTCCCGCACTCGCGACTTGCAAACGCCATATTTAATATATTTGTCCAATGGAATTCTAACCTAAACATGTTAGGAATAGAGTTGATTTTGCGTTGTAGCGAGCTTGCAGTCTCAGTATTGACTTTTCAATATAAATGCTATGCGTTTTGCTACTATGTGCGCTTGGTATTGCGAATTTTACTCTATTTTGTTACTAATATGGATGATTTTCGAGTGGTTTTCGTGGAAATTCGCTATCGACTGATACATTTTTCGTTGGCGAACCGTTGTCTGGGTGGCGCCAAGCTTGCAGATAAACGGCAAAGAAATATCAACTTTATTTAGAACAGTTACAGTTGATTTTTGAATGAAATTGATTGAAAGGGCAATCCTTAAAGGGCGAAGTTGAAAACTTATTTTAATACATTACGAGACTACGTCGGATAGGAGCCAAATTCGGGCATATTTTCAAGCTAATAAAGGCGAGAATTCTGTGAAATATTTGTATATAAAACCTGAACATATATACCAACTTATCTCAGTAAGATTATAGACATGACATCCTATGAATCATGGAGATGGCGTCTTCAAGTTTATTTTATTATCACAATCACATTATTTTCCTAATAAGTTTTGAGACAACTGTTCTTTACTTATAACAGATTTGCAATAAGATTGATAAGTCTATAATGAATGAATGATGAACTTAATAGGCTAGTTTCCTAAAAATATATAATTAGTCCGTCAGTTAGATATTCAAAAAATATTGGACACGTATTTTTTCTTTTGTCGATGAAACAAAAAATGATAAAGATATAGCCCTTTGAAGTTCCGTGTGACGTCATAGATTGCTACAATTTTTAGCAAACTTTGACGTCACGAGCCCCCACTCGTGAACTTTGACGCGCTTTATCTTTATAAGTATTTATTTGACAAAAGAAAAATACATTACCAATATTTTTTGATTATCTAACTGACGGACTAATTGTTATGTTATTATTACGACCCAGGAAACTAGCCTATTGCACCAACAATAAAAAATGGCCATGTTTTCTAAAAAAATACTTTCTCTTCAGCTAATCATTGTAGCATTTTCGTAGCAAAATTCGTAGCGCATTTATTCATCAAAGTCAATTCGTAGGCACATCGTAGGCCATGGCTACGACGTAGAATTAGTAGTGTTATTTTAGTAATCTGTGGTAGTGTGCTCGTAGAACTACGTGACTTATTCTTCCAGTAAGTACGTATCTTAAAAGTGTATTTTCATTATCTGCAACGTTTGGTCGCAATAATGATAATTCTAACTAATATTCATAGATTATCTTATCTCTATGCTAATATTACCTCTGAGAGCTGTAGTCCTCGCGAGATTTACTGGTGGGTGTCACATCGAATTGACATGTAATAAGGGCCACATACCCCAATGGCGCTTAAGTCCTTTGTGCCATTTTTAAAAAATCCAAGAACAATATTGACAAAGATATTCTATGTAATTATTGAACCGTCGCACAAAATTTCACGGAAACAGAAGAACAACCGGACAGCCGGACATACGAACGACTCTACAAGCTGAGACCTGAGACAGAGACATTCACGCTCGCTCGGTCAATAACTTCGAAAATGAGTTTGTTTATTCGTTTCATACAAATTTACTTTCGCAAATAATATTAGTTAGAATAGGACAAGCGGATCCCGAAATCGAACGAGGAAGTTCCACGGAAGAATGGAGTTACATATACGCTAGTACATGTAAACAACGTGGCAATACTGCCAGCCTTCTGGGCTCTATTTATCTGCAAATGGTTTTTCAACTAAGTACCTGTCAGGTGTTTGTAGGTATAGCATCGGGTACGCGCGCCTCGGCCTCCCGAGCTGCCACTTGCTTTTCCCCATTCAACCGAGTAGTATTCCAATACCTTCATTCCCCTCCCATATTTAACAGATTCCTATCCTTCCCCAGTTAAAAAATGCTTCTAATGGGTAGCAGCGTCGGAAGCACAAGAAGCCAAAGAAACTGCGCTCGCCAACCCGCCGGCCAAGCGTGGTGAGTATGGCAATTTCCTCCCATGGAACAGAGAATCCTTAGTAGAGGCTTTTGTCCAGCAGTGGACATTTTAAGACTGAAATGATGATGAATGATGAAGTTACTTTGTTATTTGGATAAATCTATACTAATAATAATATAAAGCTGAAGAGTTAGTTTGTTTGTTTGTTTGTTTGTTTGAACGCGCTAATCTCAGGGACTACTGGTCCAAATTAAAAAATTCTTTTTGTTTTGGATAGTCCATTTATTGAGGAAGGCTTTAGGCTATAAAACATCACGCTGCAACCAAAAGTAGCGGAGCATCAATAAAAAATGTTTTGAAATCGGGGTATAATTATTCGTCTATACTAATAATTCATAATAACAGAAATTGCCGCGGACGAAGTCGCGGGCAACAGCTAGTAGAAAATATACGTATTCCATATCTTAATGGCATAGTGGAGCCAATAAGTGACTTTTTCTTTAAATTGACTATGTAGCTAGCTCCAAGTGAGCTTTCGCTACTTCACCGGGCGTTTGAAGCGAGGGCAGAGTGCCCTCAACCTTTATAGACAACATCACCAAACCTCGGCTTTAGGCGTCGCCTGTGGACTTGGAGAGACAGCAAACTCCCATATTGCCTGATGGGCCGCGATGACGTGCATGCATAGCCTTAAGGGCCAATCTGAGAGAAACAATGGCTAAAGCCTTTGGAGAGCAACAACTCTCATCTTTTGCCTGATGGGCCGAAATCCAATAAGTGGCACCCCCTGAATCAATATAGCTGAGTGCAGCGTCTGTTTGTTTGTGCGCATTAACCGCGTGTCGCATTACTCTTGACTTGTGCGATTTGTT
The DNA here is from genome assembly GCA_947532085.1 of Elegia similella. Lineage (NCBI taxonomy): Eukaryota > Metazoa > Arthropoda > Insecta > Lepidoptera > Pyralidae > Elegia > Elegia similella. The sequence continues at coordinate 506,987 of OX383953.1, forward strand.
ACACGTGCTTGGGACAATATTTAAACACATACTTGAAGCATACTTGATTGTTTTTAACCCCCGACGCATTGTGTGTGTGTGTCTGTCTGTGGCATCGTAGCTCTCAATGGAATGACCAATTGCGATACGGTTTTTTTCATTTGAAAGCCAGTTTCGGTGCGGTGGTTCTTAGCTATGTTTGGTTAAAATCGGTCCAACCAACAGTATTAGAGTATCAGCTCTTTTCCAAAATGATGTAATGGCAAAATGATGCAATAGCGTCGGGAGCCAGTATAATCGTTAAATGACAATTAATTGATAACTTCGACCTGATGCTGCAACCAGAATGGTCTCCAGAGAACCTAACTCCTCGAAAACTTACAGCAGACATATCGTGTTTGGATTCAATATACCTATTAGTTTTCTTCATCTTCTTCTTCCTCGCCTTTTCCCTATTTGGGGTCGGCTCTGTATGTCGACTCTCTCCATAATTTTCTCTCCCCAACCATATCAATATTATATTAGTTTTATTGAGTAAATTTTATGCAGGTTAATCTTGCAATTTTAGGGTTGTTCCACTATGAGTATTTTTACGTAGAGGGTTTTTTTCCTTTTTTTTAATTTAATTTTTATACAACAAGTATACAGAGAGCCGTGTTATTGTTAAAAACAAATTTTACCAGATATAAGTCATATCAAAAGACCTGCCGTACTGTATGGTTCCGAGACTTGGCCGACCAAAGCAACGGATGAAGGAAGGTTGCACGTGGCGGATGCGGATGTTGTGTAACGCGAAAAGACAAGATCAGGAATGAGTATATTAGAGGAACTGTTAAACCTATAACGGAAAAATTAAGGAGTAACAGGTTAGGCTGGCATGGACATGTTAAGAGAAGGGAGGAAAACCCTGAAAGCTATATAACCAGGCAGGTTCTGTAAATGCATGTCAAAGGACATCGAAACAATGGGAGACCAAAGAAACGTTGGATGGAATGTGTAAAGGAGGATATCAGTAGGAAGGGAGTGACGGACGAATTGACTGGAGATACCATGCCGACCCCACATAAATAGTGGGATAAGGATAAGGCAGGAACAGAATCTCTACAGGACGGATAGGACTAACGAACGTTAACAGACGCTCCGACTTATAATTCTTTTTTGTTTAAGTTATGGAGGTACATACAATACATAAAGAAAAAATATCTAAAAATCGTCATTTTAGTTTCAGTATCATGTATAGAGCTTATAAACACGATATCTCTGAAAACAAAGTAACTTACCCCATGACTAACCCTTACATATTTATTATTAGGTAGGTACTTAGTATTGATAAATATATGAATAACGATACGAAGGTGACAATTATGTGGAAAAAAAGTAAACTATTGATTTGCAGGTAGAATTCTTGTAGGTCGGTAGTGACTGTGTCCTAGGAGATTTGTGACAGAGGAGAGTTGTGACAAAGACCATTTCTCGGAATTTATAACAGATAGCGAGCTGGTAACAGCGCACGATTGTCTTTTTAAAGACACGTTATTTGACTCGGTACTCGCGGTAGGTGCAAGCGGTTGCGTGAGTACGACCTCTGCGCGAAAAAAAAACCGAAAAGTAAGTTTTTTATCAATATTTTGATTATATTTATATCTTCACCTTTTAAACTGACGTGGCTGTTCCATTTTTTTTCATGTGGTATGTTTTTTTAAGTTTCAGAGCGTGGCACTGTTTTGTTGTACTTGCATCTTGTTTTGAAATTACGAATTATTATTCAGACGAGGTCGTCATTTTCAGCACCTAGGAGAGTTGTGACACGCTGTCACAACTCTCCTTTTTTTTTGCTCCGTTTAGTTTTTTTTTGACCAGCTTATTTTAAAACCATTTTTGCAATGTTTTTTGTCTATGTTCGTTTGTTTTAATCAATTCATAAAACCTAAGCTTGGCATAAAAGATGTTCGACAGTTAAAGTTTATCTAAAATATGTAATTTCTGTCAAATTTATTGGGGCATGTGGTTTGGTGTTGCGTGCTGAATTGTTTTATTTAGTTTCAGAATACCTAATAATTACAAAAACAGGATTTGATGTAGCGATCACTGCAAATAAGCGCTGGTTTTGCTGCAACCGGAACACGTCCTGTTCATATAGATATCTTTGGAGAAGTCGATTTTCTACCGAGTCAAAGTCAGATCAATCATTAAGTGTTCCAGTAACTACCGCCATTGTTCAAAACAGACCCCTTACGCCAAATCCAACTATTAGACCCGTCCAAAAATTATGAGATAAGAGCCCACTCTCCAGATTTATCTACAAATCAAGCCACGACATCTTCTAGTGATCTATCTTTACCAAGCAATGACACCAATGAACCCTTTGCCTCTTCGTCTAGAGCTCGTACTCCTCTTGCCACTGCTTGTGATGTATTTTCTCCAGAATCATTAAGGCCGTTGAAGAAAACTAACAAGAAAAGTGAAAGCGATGTAGAAGAAGATGCAGAAAATGATTTTTTTTTTATTCTGCCTTAAATCTTATGCCAGTAGCAGATCAAATGAGAAGTGGGTTCAGTGCCTGGAATGCAAAGGCTTCGTGAAGATTGCACTGGAGGCGAGCTACAATACGTCTGTCATACTCGTAATTGTTTGTCAGATAGATATAGATTTTTAACTGGTTAAAAAGATCGATCTCACAATAATGCTATTACCTACTTATAAATTTTATGTTAATGACTATTATTATTGTAATTCTTAAACTTTATGCCATAAATGATAATTAAAGTACTTTTATGCAAAATAAGGTGTGTTTTGTTTATAATTTATATAAAAGTATTTTTATCAATCAAATATAGTCAAGATATATGGTTGTCACAACCTACCTTGGTACCTGTTACAACTTACCTCGGTATTAGGAGAGTTGTGACAAAAGGAGTAGCTTCAGTTTTTGTGGAAATGCCCAGAAATCTTATACCGTTCATTGATTTATGTCACTGTCTTTGAAAGAGTAAGGATTAAGCTACAAAAGGGTATAGATTTGATAATCATAATATTATTCTGCATCGAGATATCTTCTTTAAAGCAAAAATTGTCACAACTCTCCTAGGTCTCCCCTACCTATAAATCTTTATTGTCATACAATACAAAACATCTTTATTGCGACATAGTAGGGTAGAAACCATTATGTCTTCACATAAGCCCATACCTAAATTAGCAACATCAAACCCAACAACAACAATTTTCGAATCATTAAAAAAACTATTCACGAAATGCGATCCTCTACGCAAGAAAAACTAATGTTCCGTATTACTATCAACTTTGTTAATATTATCACTCAATTGTAAGTTTTATCATAGAGGCTCAAAGCTTAAAATCTAATTTCTAAAAGTAACTTAACAAATTTCACTATCTTTATTGGATTTTGAACTTTTTAACCAAGAATTAAAGTCTATAATATCTTTTTTTTAGAAACTTTGCAATTTTTACTTAGAAATTGTCATCTATACTCAATTTTAAACTCTATCACGTAAAATTAAAGCTTGAAATCGCTTTTCGCGTTGGGTTGTTAGCGAAATTTAGTAGAATTCGTTTCGGTCGGCGACCAATGACGCGTGGAGATTCCTTGTTATGGAAATTTTGATTCTTTCTTGTAGCGTGACTCGCAAATCGACTAATAAGGCACGGGTTAGGAGTATTTTGCTTAGATAAAGATAAAGATATATTTATTTGCAAAAACATGTGATATTAATACATTAACTGCATATGTAAGATATTAACAAACTTGAGTCCTAACATGTTTACCATTGTTGGTGTGCAAATATGAATTCAGAAGACATGCTGTTAAAAAAAGAAACAAAAAATTTTGTTAAGCATGAAGTAATAACAATAAATTTAAAAGTCTACAAAACAAACATTATAATTGTCAGATAAAAAGTCATTTATAGCATAATAGCATTTCTCAACTAATAATATTCTAAGTCTTTTTTTAGAGCTAGTGACCCGGTGTCAATAGCCAACATGTTCAAGGATCATTTTAAAGTAGAACCAGCACATTGTGACCTCAACTGCAGGACAGGTGAGGCTACTGGGATCGTCATGCCTATGGACTTACTTGGTAATTTTTCTGCCTCTGAAATAAGGAAAATAATTAAATCTATGCAAAGAGGGAAGTCTCCAGGGCATGATGGTCTCGGTATAGAACACTTGAGATATGCAGGTGTCCATCTTCCCCGCATACTATCCATGTTTTTTACCCTGTGCCTGGGCCATAGCTACCTTCCTAAGGCTTTAATGAAGACTGTGATTGTGCCCATTTTGAAAAACAAGACTGGTGATGTTACTGGCAGGAGTAACTACCGTCCCATCTCCCTGGCTACCATTATAGCCAAGGTGCTTGACAGTATGATCAACAGTCGACTCCTTAAAGCACGTAGACTTGCATGATGCTCAGTTTGGCTTCAAAGCAGGGGTGTCAACGGAGTGTGCTATTTTATGTTTGAAAAATACTGTCAAGTACTATACGCGACGGAAGACACCGGTGTACGCGTGTTTTCTTGACTTGTCTAGAGCCTTTGATAGGGTGTTATATGGAAGGCTCTGGGAAAAGTTGTCTGAAGCGGGTATGCCGGTGGAATATGTTTCTTTGTTAAGTTTTTGGTACTCCAATCAAATAAACCAGATAAAGTGGGATGGTGGTTGCTCTGATGAGTATACTCTTAAGTGCGGTGTTAGGCAGGGTGGAGTTTCCTCACCAATATTGTTTAATTAATACATCAACGAGCTGATTGTTGAGCTCAGCAAGGATCATGTTGGTTGTCATATTGATGGTGTGACTGTTAATAACCTAAGCTTTGCTGATGACATGGTTTTGCTGAGCCCATCAATCAGTGGCCTGAGAAAACTGGTTGCCAGTTGTGAGAGCTATGCTAGTGAGCATGGGTTGGTCTACAACTGCAAAAAGAGTGAAGTGTTAGTTTTTAAGTCAGGCCCAAAGGAGCCTCAATCTGTACCACCTGTTTTACTGTATGGTAAGGAATTGAAACGGGTCACTAGTTTTAAATACTTGGGGCATATTGTGAACTCAGCTCTCACTGACGACGCTGATATAGAGAGGGAACGCAGAGCTCTGGCGGTAAGAGGGAATATGGTAGCACGTCGTTTTAGCTGCTGTACTTCTCTGGTTAAAACTACAATTTTCAAGGCCTTCTGCCAGTTTCTATACCAGTAGCCTGTGGGAAAAATATAAGCGCCGTACCGTCGGAGATCTGCGTGTTCAGTACAACAACATCCTTAGGATGATGTTGGGGCTGTCTCGCAGATGCAGTGCATCAGGGATGTTTGCGGAGGCCAGGGTTGACGGGTTTCATGCCGTGATACGCAAAAAGGCGGCCTCCTTTTTGCGGTGTGTGCGAAACAGCAACAACACCATCCTAAGGATGTTAGCCTCACGCCCTGACTGTACCATATTGAGGCGCTGCATGCTGGTGGCTATATGAGGTAGGATATAAAATAAAATTATAAATTTGTACTAATATAGGTGTTTAAGTTAAACTGTTACTAACATTATATGGGAAACCGAAATAAATGAATTATTATAATTATTATTTAAACAATTTCATATTTAAATCTTTGTACTGTATTGGTATTTTATTATATATTATTGGCGCCATACAAAATATACTTTTATGCAACAAAGCCGTTTTTGAAGGGTGGATACATAACCTATCGCCACCCCTTCTATTTCTTACTACTACATCAGATAGGCCGGGAAATAATTGAGAGTTAGTTTTTACAAATATTGCCACTTCCAGTATGTACAGTGACGGAAGTGTAAGAATTTTATGTTCCTTAAAAAGCGGTTTACAACTATCTATACTATGTAATCCAAACATTGCTAAATCCTATGCTTTCTAATGTTTTCGCGATTGTTTTGTAAGTTTTGTAACACATTTAAATTTCTATAAGTGTTCGCCTCGCGAACACGAAAACTGTGTACAGTTTTTAAATCAAATCTTTGTGATGCAATAATGTTTGTTTACTTTATTTTACTCTAGTAACACCTAGTAGTTAGGTGTAAAAATCCTTATCCTTATCCTTACTAATATTATCCTTACTAATATTATAAATGCGAAAGTGAGTTTGTTTGTTTGCTTGTTTGTTTGTTTGTTTGTTTGTTTGTTTGTTTGTTACGCTTTCACGCCGTAACTACTGAACCGATCATCATGAAATTTTGCATACAAGTTCTTTGGAGTGCGGAGAAGGACATATGCTACCTTTTATCCCGGGAAAAAGTACTGTTCCCGAGGGATCACATTTACGCGGGCGGAGCCGCGTCTAGCTAGTGTAGTTATATAATAAACGCTATTAATATAATAAACGCGATTAAACCGAATAAAGTTATAAAATTTTTAATTGTAATTAACCTATATGTTGATCTACTGATGGAAAACGGGCAAGACGCAAACCAAAAACAAGATGGACAGACGACTTGACTGCTTTTGATGAAACTTGGAGATAGAGCAAAGTGGAAAAATAAAGGGGTGGCTTTTGCCCAGCAGTGGAACATAAATAGCTAGTAAAAAAAGTTGATCTAAGTGTAACCTATCTGCGTGCAAAATTTTGACAAAATTCGTTCAGTCGTTTTGACATGATTGAGTAACAAACATCTACCTACAAACACAAACTTTCGCATTTATAATATTAGTAGGAAGGATAGGATAGTAGGAAATGAGTATGATAGGATAGGGTGGGATTTTTGGACTATTAATGTGTTAAATGAAGCGATGGTGGCCCAGTGGTCTAAGAAAGTGACCTATTAGCTAAAGGTGCATGCATGAGTGCGCAAATTGCAAGCGCTAGATAGATGCGCTGCATAGAGTTAAAATATGTATTTGAGCATGTATGCACATGCTCAAATGCATATTCTTGTTCTGTTCTAATCTATTCTAATGTAAACCTACAACTAAATTTTATATTTTTATTTGGTAACTTCAAGATACCTAGCGATAAGAAGAGCGGGGCCTCCTGGCACAAGCAATTTCTTTGCTTAAAAGGAGACTCCAGCAACAAGCCTTATACTAAAAATGTTGTTACCCAATAAAATATTTTATTTATTTTATTAAAGGTCCTGGATTCACACCCCGGCTCGGCCTGCCTTGTCAGTCTGAGTTTGTAGACCAATCTGACTCAAGTACAGTCATTTTCAACGAACATTACCTGCTTCCGGTGAAGGAAAACATTGTGAGGCAACCTGCATACGTAGATTGGTCACGAGTGGTTGAATTAAAAAAAAAAAGTTAAAAAATATTGTTTATTTTCTAAGTTTTCTATTGTCTTGGCATGGAAATGGAGAAGGCAATGCCAAGCCACTCCATTTTTTATTGCCAAAAATAGTCATTGTGTGCGTTATTGCCACACAATTACAACGACAAGAGCCTAGCTGTCAAAAATGTGACTCTTTAAAAAAAATGTCGCAATATTTATAACTATTATTCGATATTTAGAGCTTTTGAAGGTCCAAGGTCCCGGGTTCCATACCTGGTTGGGTTATAATGGAAAACGGTTATTTTTCTGATTTGCCTTGGTATTGGAGTTTATCAATTTAAATATAGTACCGTTGAGTTGTATCCCAAGACACAAGTTTACAACTTATTGTGGACTAGCTCAATCTGTGTGATTTGTTCCTACATACTTTTATGTTTTTTATTTGCCGCCTACTCGCGAGCATAATCTACTTAATAATCTAAAAATAATCTTGATCTCATAAAGAAAAATATATTAGACACACAATTTATATTCTCTAAAATACCACACTCAAAACCGTTATCCATAAAAGGTTGTGTGCGTAGATTTCAAAATCCAACTTGCGTAGTACGAAACGTTGGTAAAAATAGCAAATTTCGTATCACAATCCCTGGGTCTTTCTGTCAACACCCCCACCACCTTATCGCCATAGAACAGAGGTCCAAACTCATGTATAAAACAGTCCTCATAATCAGATAGATCAACACACATCATAGTCTCATCTAGGCTGAATCCATACGCTTCAAAACATCGCATGTCATCAACAATTCTTAGGTCATAATTTACGAAATCATTTGTTAGATATATCTTCTTATCCATTGTCGAAACTGTCTTCCAAATACTTGCTTGTACGAGAGACGGTACATGCTTCTCATCAAACACTGAGGGTCTCATATTAAAAGGATAAAAATCCACATTCAATTTCGCCACAGCTATATCATATCTGCCAGGATGACTATAGTTAAACTTCTCGAAAAGCCTCCAGATAAGAATTGGGTAAGTCTGACTTCTGTTACTAGCATAATCGTAGTATAATAATACTCTGTGTGTCGCTCCAGGTTTTCTACAATGAGCTGCAGTGACGACCCATTTCGTTAAGATGACACTGGCGAAACAGGTGAAGGTCCAAGTGGAAGAAGAGTTTCTAGTGATGGCAGCAACGTACGGATATCTTTCGAAGTTTTCCTTAGAGTGATCGTCGTTGATGTTGATGACGCCCATGGATTTGGCAAAACTGTAGACGTTAGCGTTGACGAGGTAGTCGCGTTTCTTCTCTTCAACGTTGATGTCCGTGGCAAATTTGACCATGACACAAACAGCCATGATGGCGACCACGATCAGCAAGGTCAGGATAATGCAGGCGGCCTTCATTTTAGGTCTCTGGATGGGGGACATGCATGCAATTATGAATTTAGAGAATAGAGAGGAATCTGGATCAAAACACTTTGGCTTGACGACTAACAGATGGTGTCACCTCTGTCACTGATGGTTGTTATGACAAACTTCAGAACCATAGATTAAGAACTTCATGTTCTAAAAATGTTACTTTTTAGAACATGAAGATTATGCAAGGTTACTGTTAAAAAGAAAAGGGAACTTGTCGCCTCGTACCGTACGACAGCCATGGGAAGACTAAAGTTTATGCGCAATGTTTGTGTCTGTAAGAGATAAATAAAGTTATTTGAATTTGTGTCTGTAGCTCTTAAACGAATGAACCGATTTAGATGTGGATTCCTTTATTTTGAAAGCAGATTTTCTAGTGATGGTTTTTAGACATGTTTTATCAAAACCAGTTTAGTCGTTTACAAGATAGAGGATCTATGGTGCCGGGGGTTGCTTGATATTTAAATTTTTGTTTCATACGAGTATGTATGTGGATGAGTTGGAGTGTGATCTCTCTGTCTTGTTTTCATGTGATTTTGGATCAAAATTATATCGAAGAGCAGCAAAACCCTTATGGAGTAGAATGAATCATCATAGTGAGGGTTGCTAGCTGTCTCGTCTAATGAAATGATTCCTTAAATCTCCACCCATTCTCTTGACCGGCTTTTACGATCTGTACTGGAAAATATGCCGCTGGTTTCTACTTTTTTCTTTCTCCTACAAACTTTATCCTACACAAATAGCAATAGCATAAATTAGCCAAGACAATAGAAAACTTCGATGAAAGCGTAAAAGTCGCCAAGTCCCTCTCCGAATGTTCGCAAATGGACAGCGGGCATAATATTGACAAACCGATGGATCCGCTTAAGTGAATATGGCTTATTGTAGCGAAAGGAACGTGGAAATATGATTCTACAAAAGTCTGCTTTTATTTCGTGTTTGTATTGTCTCATGTGTATGAAGGAGGATATGAAGAAGAAATTGCTCAAGATAGAGCGAAATGGAAAATACTCATATGCTGTCCCGACCCCACTTAAAGAGGGATAAGGTCATCATCATCATTTCGAGTAGGTGTCACGGTCAATCGACCATGCACACCCTGGTGTCAGAGTTCTTCGGAACCGCCTCTCGGCCTCTGACGTGGTTCCTTTAACGACTACCAAATGGCAGCCGGGACCACCGGCTTAACGTGCCTTCCGAAGCACGGGATCAGGGATAAGGTGAGGAAGAAGACCAGACGTCTTCTTCCTATATCTGTCACTATAGCTTCTCAACGGGTGATCCGATGAGTTTTTTTTTTATTTGAAAGCAAGTTTTCTAGCGATGGTTCTTAGACACGCCTTATCAAAATCGGTCCAGCCGTTTACAAAAAAGGGTGATTTTCGTGTAGGACGCTTAATTTTTTTAATTTTACATATATCTGTTAGGTATCGCCTTTTATTCCTTCATTAGGCACAAGACCGAGATGTGTGGCGTACTTTGAGAAAGGCCCATACCCGGCAGTAGAATAAAGAATGCTGTTGATGATGATAAAGGTCCTCGTAAGTCTCTGTCGCTTCCAGCAAAGTGCTGATCAGTGTCACCCCTCGTGTGACATCCCCGATATTTGTAAGGATTTGCAGTGTCGACACGCTCGGTTGGGCAGATTCGGGAGACGCGTCGCAGTTATGCGCTTTTGTTCATATTTATTTCTATTTTAACTTATCGCGTGTTCGCTTGGTACCTTCTGATCCGTCCATACTTCCATACTAATATGATACCTAAATCCCACAGATACGGTATGATAAGTAAGCAGACTGACTACATGTGATTTTTAATAGATTCAGGAGTTACTTTGCGGAAGTCAAAGCTACATTTACGTTGAGACAATTTACTTTGCGTGCTTCCGCCACCAGTTAGTTCATGCAAACTATTGCTGGCCACCGCCCGCCCACTACTGTTAGCCCTTTCAAGCCCGCCACCAATAGTTGATGCATGCAACCCTGGTCGATACTGCTGCATCTGTTGAGGCTGCAGCAATATTGACCGTCGTGCTCGCGACACGTGTTTCGCCTCTACACGAGGCATCTTTAGGCAGTGAAACCTAGATGTTGGTTTTATTTTTTTATGCTATAGGACAGCAAACGAGTAAGCGGGTCACCTGATGGTAAGCGATCACCGCTAACCATGGACGACTGCAACGCCGGGGTGTGACAGGTGCGTTGCCGGCCTTTCAAGGAGTTGGGAGTAGGAAATAGGGAGGGGAGGGAGAAGGATGGGCCTCCGGCTCTTTCACTCACCGAACGAAGCATAGAAGCGGTAAAGCTTCTACTCAGACGTCAATTTTCTGTGAGAGTGTGGTACTTCACCGGACGAGCCGGCCCATCCATGCTACAATTCATTTTGCCGGTAGCGTGGCTTTACCACGACTAAGATTGTTGGTCGTTCGATGTTGAGACTGTTAAAGCGAAAAACATTTATTTTTGTCTTTGCTAAATTCAAAAGTCTGTCTGTCTATTAGCCTTTTCACCTTTAAACCACTGATGCTTAAAAGAACCTTCGTGCACAGAAATGCTGAAATTATAAAATTAGATTAGAAATGTTTTTATGTACGGGAAAGGACAGGAAAACTTTCACCCTGGAAAAGGTACTGGTCAGTCATTTACAATCATAGACAGAATCGGACAGAATCAGAACCGCTGCATATACGAAACGCCAAACGTTATCCCCATCAGAATTAAAGTTAGCATAAACAAAGTTTATCAATAAAATCCCCCTAACATACCCGAATCGTAAACGCGAGTTAGGAGAGCAATAAAACAGACACAGCCATCAATTTCGTCGATGGGGGCGAGATGATCTGATAAAAATGCAGTCTGGACCCGAGCCATGCATCTTGGGACTCTCGTGTGGTCATTTTGGAGACTCAAAAGGGCGAGTGAGTTACTGAGAAACGAAAGAGATTTATTTTAAACTAGCTTTTGTCCGCGGCTCCGTCGTTTTCATCTATATCGGTTTAGTGATTAAAGCGGAAAGGGTGACCAGGCAGACAGATTCACAGTTGGATAGTGATTTTTTTATAATATTATCATTAGGTATTAAAAGGACTCTTCCATGCTGGTCTAGGAAAAAAGAAAAAACGTGAAATGTGCCAGTTGCTTTTCTTTCCGCGCAGATCGTAAAAACCGATCGAGAGACTGAGCTAAAATCTGCGGAATCATGCCAATGTGATACGGCTAGCAACCCATCAATATTTTGATTCTTTTTCCATCTGCACGCCCTAGACCTGGGCTCTGTCTACCCCGCAAGGGAATGTAGGCGATACCACTGTAAATAAGGTCGTTCTGAACCTTATTTATCTCGAAAAATACTTAAATGAGGAGTTTCAAATCTAAGTAATATGATTTTTGACTATTTCATCTCCAAAAATTGAAGATGAAAACACGTTTTGATAAAATTTTCTCGATAGAAATATTTTTTGAAAAATGGTCTTCGTTCGCAGAGTTTTTGTTATTGTAGCTCAAATGCGACGAATGAAATAATGATTTTTAGACTAAAAGATAGGTTATTAGTAATTCATCAAAATGTAAATATGAAAATACAATTAACCGATCTGATTTTATATAAAATAGAAATAACGAATTTGGCGCTTACGTTTTTTTATTTGAGCGACTCGAGACTATCTCCTATCTCATCATTCACGGGCTAAACCGCCAAGCGCTATCCCTTGCGCGCACTTGATCAGTCCTTTGTCGAGCGAAGGTACCAAACATTTGAGTCCTCGTCTTAAAAGGACAGATCGTGTCAGAAATACTACGCTGCGCTCCATCACTACGGTAGTCGACGTGGGAAAGAAATCCGCTAAGGTAAAATAGTATTGGGCGGGTCACGTATGTCGTATGAGCCCTGAAAGATGGGCACGTCTGGTAACGTCATGGGTACCTACTGATGGAAGGCGTTCAAGAGGGAAGCCAAGAACGAGATGAAGAGACGGTGGAAAACCGAAGGGGAGGCTTTTGCCCAGCAGTGGAACCTATATAACTAATTAAAATATATTCTAAATAAAATCACTTTAATACGGTATTATCGCGTGTATTACATTATTTTTACACCTAACGTTTCGAAAACTTTACAGTTTTCATGGTCGCAGGTAGACGTTGACATTAGTCTTTGTGTTATAAGAACTATACAAAACTACCGCCTACAATATTTATTGATAACGTTCCGAATGTACCCAGTATTGGCTCACGGTGTCTGAAGGTCTTGCAGTCTTGTGATGAGCTTGAGATTTTATTAAATTGTTGTCCGGATCCCAAGCTGGTGGTAACTGCCAACCATTCTCTTTATTGAAATTAGGATGTTTTTTAAAAATTTAAATAGCCTCACGAAGCATTCTTGGGATGTACCTATCTGTTTTCTTTTATTTATTTATTTAGTACGTAAAACAGGTTACAGTCGTTACAGTATTAAAATTTAAAAAAAATATAGTATAGTCACTAAACTGTACCCCAAAACATACGCACACAAATAGATTATATGTAATAGGTAACACAAACACATTAACAAACACGCAGCCAAAGAGAAAAAACCAAACAAACAACAAATGCTACTAATAATAAACACAAAATTACATAAAAATTAATAATGATTACAACCAAACAGACACAGAAGAAGAAGAAAAGAAGGAACATTTCTTTTGCAAGGACTTGAGGATTATCAAAACGCATGTAGTGGTTGGGTTTGTCAAAGGCATGTTCACAGACTGCAGACTTGGTTGAGCGTCTATTCTTCATGTCAGCAATATGTCCTTTAATTCGGGTACCAATACTTCTCTTTGTTTGCCCAATGTATGATAAACCGCTCACAGTCAATCTATACTAATATTATAAAGCTGAAGAGTTTGTTTGATTGTTTGTTTGTTTGAACGCGCTAATCTCAGGACCTACTGGTTTAAATTGAAAAATTTTATTGAGGAAGGCACAGGCTATAAAACGTCAAGCTCCGACCCATAGGAGCGAAGCATCAATAAAAAATGTTTTGATATCTGGGAAAAATTATTCATTTGTACTAATTAATCATAATAACAGAAATTGCCGCGGACCAAGTCGCGGGCTACAGCTAGTTTTATGTATTCCTGTATCTTGTAATGGGATATTGGATTTTACAGGTCTTTAAAAGTTGGTTTATTTTCTTGTGCGGCTTGTAATAGGCCTTGATTGAAACTCGCTTCAGAATATTACCAATTTTCTCCAATCTCCAAAAAATCAAGACTCCTTTATGTATGGTGAGATGGCAGGAAAACGATCGACAGTGTGAGGCTTTGGCCGGGTTCTGCAACGTGTTCTTGGGAGGCTGAGATTGTTGTTTCCGAACACCGATTTTACTCGTTGAAGCTCCTCCTTGAGATGGTGGCTGTCGCAGATGCCGTGTGCTTGTTTCATAAGAAAGCCGCAATGTATTTTGAAGTGACTAACAAAACGTACAGGTACTGAGTTAGCAAATAGGCTCCGGCAGGTCCGTTAAAGCATTTAGGTACTTACATGATGATGTTTACCTGAGCTAACAATATATTAATGTTTTCAAGCTCTGTAAATGCCCTAGTCTAGAAAATTCAAAATAATATAATTCACACAAACTATCACTCACGCAAAAAAAAAAACTAGTTATTCAAGCATAGACATATACAGTAATTCTAATCCTTATCCTTATCCTTACTAATATTATAAATGCGAAAGTGAGTTTGTTTGTTTGTTTGTTTGTTACTCTTTCACGCCGTAACTACTGAACCGATCATCATGAATTTTTTTGCATACAAGTTCTCTGGAGTATACGGAGAAGGACATAGGCTACCTTTTATCCCAAGAAAAATTACTATTCCCGAGGGATCGACATTGACGCGGCCGGAGCCGCGGGCGAAAGCTAGTAAATAATACCTAAAAATAATAATTCTGTTTGTTTCATTTTGATTTAATAAGACTCTTAACTAAATCTTATTTAAGTAAGGGCCTACTTGAATATAAATAATAATAAATAAAAATGAATGGGGGATGAAACAAAAAGGAAACTTAAGTACCAAAATTAAGTTAACAAAAAAATGTATCGCAATAAACTTACGACTTCTATCTACGAAATGAAATGGCGTGTAGATAAATTGACAAACATTTTAATCCCAGCTTGTAACATTAGGCGCCCTTCAGCGGCGTAGTTACCGCCGTATCAATGATGCAGGGCCCGAAACACAGGGGGGCCATTATATTTCTAAGTAATATTGTTAAAAAGCGTTGTCATAATTATATCTTTTCCCGCGATTTCGTAGACCTAATTTATAGTCTACTAGCGGCCCGCCCCGTCTTCGCACGGGTAGATATAGGTAAAACCGCTTTCCATCAGGTGGGCCGTATGCCTGTTTGCCTACTAAGTGATATAAAAAGCAGGTATTTATTTTTAGCCTATATTCATTACGGATAGTGTAGGAGAAAGAGTAGAAGATAGTGTAGAGATATTGGAGAAAGATTCAAGTCGTCATTCAAATCGGCCTAGTAGTTTCGGAGCCTATTCAATTCGAACAAACAATCAAATCTTTCCTCGTAGAAACTTATGCTATTCAGATGAGTCAGCTAAACAATGTAAAGATTTATACTCTGTAGTTGTTTTTGTGTGAAGAAGTAACAAACATGTTCACAACCATACACGGACTTTCACGTTTATAAAATTAAATATTTTTTCAGCGAAAACTTGTTCCGAGCATGGGGAAGGGCCCAAGAATTTTTTTGTTACTGGGTCCGTTTTTATCAAGTTACACCATCGCGCCCTTGCAAAAACAATCTCCCCCACTCACAATAAAATTATTCATAACTATCACCCCTCTCGCTCTAACACCGAAATATAGTTTAGCTTAGAAAGAGAAGGGTACAATAGTGGTAGTCATTTATCAAAAAATTGGCGGGAGAAGCGGATGGCCGAGAAATATTGAGATGTATATCTGTAAGTGCTAGTGTCTACTTGTAGGGTCGTTCGGATTTTCGCTACATTTTCTTAGCAGGGGAATCGTTTTAGTGGAATTGATTTTAGGATATATCTGGCTGGGTGGGTATGCGATCATAACACAGGCAAGAGAATAGTATAAACGCCCTTTCACGTCTTTTTCCCTTGCGTGGTAGACAGATAATAGATCAAGAAGATCTAAAGGCCTACGTTTAGCATTTCAGTGGGCGAGTAATTGGAAAACGAAGTCAAAATAGTATTTTTTTTTATGTATATTTGAAGGCAAACGAGCAGACGAGCCACCTGATGGAAAGTGGTCACCGTCGCCCATGGACATCTGCAACACCAGAGGAGGTGCTGATGCGTTGCCGACTCTTAAGATACCTGTAAACACGCCATTTGAAGGACCCCAAGTCAATTGTTTGCTAGCCGCAATCGCCTGTAGGCTTTCGCCTATTCTCTAGACCGGCTTCTTCTGTCTGCGCGGACTGAAAAATAGCTGACATACGTTTTTTCTTGCCTCCCAAACCAGCATGGAAGAAAAGAAGCAAGGTTTAAGCTGTTTTCGTTTACTAGGGCGGTAAAGTATCTAGATATGTCGCCGACCCGAATGGAAAAAGGTGAGAAAGATGATGAGGAAGGCGTATAGTAGGTATACTTATTTCTATAAGGAATTGACAACGCATCGAGGTAACTGGTGATCACCAGTTACCTCGATGAGATGAGTTGTCAATCCAAGAGCTGGCAGTTTTTTGCACAACGATCGGACTCGCTGTGCAACGGGGAAATGCTGCCAGCATTTTGGGTAATTTGCCTCGATGAGGTGCGTTGGAAGAAGTTTTTTATTTGTAAGTAATTTATATTTTTTTTATTTTTATGTTGTTATTAATTATGTTTAATAATTATAATCTTAATTTAAATAAAGGTCTGGAATGCTTATTTTCGTCTAGGCCAGTTGTCAGATTTTTCAAGCTGCCTTACAGCATCTGACTTAGCTTTACGACCATCAATGATGACAGCCAGCGCCAACGGCTTAACATGCCTTCCGAAGCACGGAATGGAATGCTGCTAGTACCAATGGCTTAGTTTCGGTGTGAGCTGGCTGAGCTAACTTTCAACATTGATGGCAGTCGGTAAGCTTTTAGGCAGCTTATAAATCTGACACGGTGTTGGCCACTTACACACACGAAAAACAAACATATGATATAACCTCTGTTAGTCTACTGTGGCGCGTTGGAGCCGGATTCCGCTATTATGACAAAATATAAGTTAATAGTTTGGCAAAAATTTTACAGCCGGCTGTCTGCCTGCGTCAAACGATGATTATTACCAACGACTTCATAAATTCGTTATTATGCTATTTCAAAACAAGTATTTGACAAATACCTATCTATGTCTATGTCAATACAATTCCTGCTGTTTATCGTTGTTCTGAGGTTTATTGTTTATCGCCTTGAAAACTGTAGTTACTATATACTACTCGATAACAGATGGCGTTGTTAACAAATTATTTCTTAAAGTTGAATTACGTTGAAGCTTCTGTTTCTAAAATGTTATTAACTTTGAAATACTGACTTATTAATAAAAAAATATTGTATTCATAAGGTTGTTCTATAATAATTATATTCCTATTAAATTAAAACAAAAATCTCCTTGTAAATAAAAAATTTGCCACGAAATAGCTCAAGAGCCGAATTGAAAGTTTTGCTCTCATTTTTTATCAGGCGTTTTAAATGTTATACATCAACATGCTTTCAACGCATTTTCATTAGTCTAAAACATTCTTAATACGCCTCGGATACTAAAACTGCTTAGTAACCGCCGCAGCCACACCCTGGTAGCGTATGTACAAGCCTTTAAATTTCCACTGCGGTTCTTCTATAGTTCACCCAGTATCAGTTCACGCAGACCGTCGGGTCTATGTTGTGTACGTTAGTACTTATATTAATTCTGTGGTTGTGGTGAGCAAAAAGCACATCATTTGCTAAAAATTGTGTAAAACGGAAGATAAAACATTACTTTAAAAAAAAACCCTATAGTCGCGTTCGAGGGTGAGAAATTATTAAATATTATTTATTATTTATTGACAGCATTTCCAGTATAAGTACTTTCGTCATAACTTTTATCATATTGTAGATATTTACAGAAGGTTGTTGATTTTATAGTTGTGTTTTGTGGGTGCTAAGTACCTACTACATCTATATAGTAAGTGTTTTCCTTACCTACTATTGCAAATTTGTACCTCGTTTCTCAGCTATATTATTAGGTGTAATGAGCTAATGACATCGTGTCAATTATTATAATACTTTAACTAGTCCACCTACTTAATTATACCTACCTGGAATTACTAGGTATAGTGATTATTATGCTAATAAAACTACCTATTTTGCATTGTGATAAAATTCCGGCTGCGATTGTCTTAATTTGAATAAGTATGAACCTAGTAAGGTAAGTACTCCTTTCGAATATGAGACACTCCGCATCTTGTCGTTAAAATGGTCATTAAAATGCCTTGTACTTCATCTGAAATGTAGGTCGGAAGTCGAGACGGGACCGAAGTCAATTGATTCGCTTTCTCAACTAACTTACGGCCTACGCTGGACCTTGCAAACCGATTGAATTCCCCACAATCAAGTCGGACGACTTGCCTTATAAAGATACGTCACCATAACTTACGCACAGCTATGTTACTATGAAAATAGGAGGTATGATGTATGATACAAGAAAACTATACAGAAATAACGATGACTCAAACTTGAGGCTGAATTGCGCGAATTCGCACGTCCAAGGCGGGACGTGAATCAGCTGAACGAAAAAATCAATACGCGCGCGTTACACAAATTGTTTCATTAACTTCGACCTGTACACACGTGCTAACAGTTTTAAACTAAATTATTATTTGAGTTTTAGAACTTCTATGTAGTGTTTAAGTGAAATATAGTCAGTTTCTAAAGTTTATTCAAGTAAATTATAGTGTATCGAAATTAAATTAACACCGGTGTGAATATAGCCTCAGGTGATCGATGCAGTTGGATTTCTCATAGTGTACTACAGATGGCGTAGTAGTACTCGTGATGTTGTTACATACCGTATGGGCGTGTGAGTGCTTGTGCAAAAAAAATAGTGTTTTGTGATGTTTAAACCTCTAATGGAGCGTGAAAACGGTAAGTACAGTGACTTAACTATATAAATTATCTGAAGAAATAATCGCAACCGTGTGAGCTTTACAGAAATCGCGTAGGAAATGCAAAATCCTACATCTGTTCGATTAGACGTATAACCCGACCGAATTTGGGTCGCGTCATTACTGGTGCACTTCCTATTGCTCCCGTTCGATTTCATTCAGTCGGGTTATATTCCCGCCATCTTGTAGCTGGAGCTTTCAGGATTTCGTATAAATATATCGATCGTATTTCTTCCGTAACCTAATTTGATCTTTATTTCTGTTCTAAATGGATTCCTTCGGCTATTATTCAGAAATGGTTATCGCCGCCTCCGTTGTATTTCATTGTGTGGGCCTTATTTAGTATTGTTGACATTAGCAGTCCTGTTTTTTGTAGTTAAAAACTTGATGATTTAATGATTTCTATGGTAAGGAAGCCCTGTTGAGGGGTCGAGGGTGCCCCTCCCCTACGCAGAAGCTGATCGATGTGATTTTAATTGGTTAAAACGAGTTAATGTGTTAACTTTTTCGGCCTTGTGTTACGGCGCCTACGAGTGACATCACAAATTTTAAATAGAATCTCAAAGAAAACCGTGTTTCTTGACTGGCTCGGACGCCCGCGTCTAGATAACAGAAATTGTAAATAAGACGCTGTCTGTACGAAATAATTAATACGTAAACTAACAATTTTTCATAGTTTGTTAGAAACTGACGATATTCTGGCACAGTAGATCGTTATATTCGTACTCTTGGCTATCTACTGGATAGACAGAGCCTAATCTCGTAAAACTTCGAGTAAGATTATGAGCATAAAAAAGGTTTTTCAAAGGTGCTCCATGTGTAATACTTTGGCACCTTCACACATTTCTTCTACTTCGGGTCCTGAAGGAGCGGCGGCTAGCACTGCAGAGACGGCTACAAAGCGCAAGTACGCGGGTTTGGCAGATAATTATATTTTATTACTTTTACAGTAGAAATGATGGGTCCCCGGGACCCTGAAGCTTGAAATTGTTTAATTGGTATCACAGTGAGTCTATTCAAAACAACAGGAAACCCAAGGGCTGGCAGATATTTTGCTCAGAGAATTACAATACAGTGAGGAATCACTGCCAGTATTTTTTTCTTGGTTCATTGACTTGATGCAGTATGCTGAATGTTTTTTTTTATTAAGTTTAAAGTTGATTTGTAGTAGTGACAATTTTCTAGCCCACTGCCTATAGACAATATCAAGTATCCACCCACTCTCATTGAATAGTGAATATACAAATTAATTGAATGTACGGCTTAGCATTGGTCTAATGAAGTAGTATTACACAAAAGCGTCATAAAATATATCGTCATAAAATCTCATGATAAGCACACAACAGAGCTTGTGCTTGTGGATGATGAATGCTAAGGGATGATTCACATGAGATTTTGGTGGTTTTGCCCCTACTCATGTTGTTGCTAATCAAACATCCCTATCCCATCAGATAGAGTATTCCATTTGAATTATATTTCCTTCCAAATAAATAAGAGTCAACCACACATGAGGATACACTGACCACTTTTTTTGACTTTTTTGTCTACACTCTTGTTCCGGAAGCATACTTTGTTTAGTTGTTTCCAGTTTGGTTAGGACACTGCAGGCTTGAATCACCGGATTGTCTGATAATAAAGATAATTCCGTGCTTCGGAAGGCATATTAAGCCGGTGGTCCCGGCTCCCATCTGGTAGTCGTTAAAAAAGGAACCACGTTAGAGGCCGAGAGGCGGTTCCGAAGAACTCTGACACCAGGGTGTGCATGGTCGATTGACTGTGACACCTACTCGAAATGATGATGATGATGATCAGACTAATATGTTTGTTTTAAATCTTTTAAACACCGTAGCCGCTCTCCCCACTTTTTTTTCCTACTAGCTAATTTCCTACAACCTTTTTTTTTCCTACTACCTAATCTTTAAAGTCCAATCTGTTAGCGACCTCTAGTAAATCCATATTCAGTATCATGGGTTTCCCTACATATACTTATACTACTACATATTAAATATATTTAAAAAAAAAAACACAAAGTACCTGCCTATCTTACATGGTCAGCATAGTTTACAAAGAGGCATATTTATAACAGACCTGACAATGATATAGGTACATAGAATTGACAACTGATAGCCCAGTCAGCCATACTAGAATGCAAATGTCAATTGATTAGTGTCAGTACATAAACATATAGGACTATGGTAATGGAACATAAGATAAACATAAGGACCTAATGGTTTCTGATGTTTTCGCATTTGTTACACATTTAAATAAAATCTACCTGCGACCATGAAAACTGTAAAGTTTTCGAAAGGTTAGTCGTAAAAATAATGTTATATATGCGATAATACTGTATTCAAGTGATTTTATTTAAATAATACGACCTATTGTACTGGTGACTGTTTATATCTTCTTTTTATGCTGTCTCGCTGCTGTGGCTAGATGGCAGTTGTTAAGTAGATGCTTTAAGGCAGTTTAAGTCTGAAATCAAACCTAGTATGAAATTTGAAAAAAAATAATGATCTATCACGATCACCAATATCAAAGTTTCGATCAAACAATAAAGTTCTTCTTCTCCCACGCTGGTCTGGGAGAAAAGAAAAAACGTAGAATGTACCAGCTGCTTTTCTTTACGCGCAGATCGTAAAAGCCTATCGGGGGAATTAGCGAAAATCTGAGGAATCATGTTAGCAGGCGTTGTGGTTAGCCCCATCACTATTTTGATTCCGTTTTCCACCTTCACGCCTGTAAACATGCTAAATGTGGCGTTTAGGTCTGTCTACCCCGTAAGTGACAAAGACGTGATAATATATATTAAAGTTCATCGCACCTGAACTGATAGTGATAGCAATCAACATTATCACTGGGATGATATCTGATACGTTTTCTGTGTTACACTCTCCTGAGTGACGTCGGCAATTTTTAGGATTCCGTACCTCAAAAGGAAAAAACGGAACCTTTATAGTTGGTTGTTCATCTGTCTGTATCTTTTTTCATAATCATCTAATGGTTCTGCGCAGCCTAATGGCTTGCGCATGCGCAGTAGCGACGTTTTACATTCGCGCGGCACCCGCTTAGTACCTGTCCGGTATGGCATCGGATATGTGCGCCCGGCCTCCCAAACTGCTACTTGCTTTGCCCCATTCATCAGAGTGCGAAGTATCCCAATTCCTTTTCCAAATCCAATAAATGGCGATGGGTAGCGGCGTCGAAAGCACAAAAAACCAGAAAAGCTGCGCTCGCCAACCCGCCTGCCAAGCGTGTTGAGTATGGTAATATCCTCCCACGGTAATAGGAATCCTTAAGAGTGGCCCTTGTCCAGCTGTGGACTTTTGTGGCTGTGATGATGACGATGATTAAAATTTCTGTTTTGGCGATGTTGCGCCGTCTATATATTTTTTAATTAGCCATTTAGGTCCCACTGCTGGGCAAAAGCCTCCCCTTCTGTTTTCCACCTAGTTCTATTCATTGCCATGTTTTGCCATGCCTCATTGAAAGCAAACAGCTCGTCTCTCCATCTCGTTCTTGTCTTCCCTCTTAAACGTCTTCCATCAGTAGGTTCCTATGACGTTATCAGACGTGCCCATCTTTCAGGGCTCATACGGCATACGTGACCCGCCCAATCCCATTTTAGCTTAGCGGACTTGTTTCCCACGTCGACTACTTTAGTGATGGAGCGCAGCGTGGTATTTCTGACACGATCTGTCCTTTTAATCATTCATCATCATCATCAGGTCCTTTTTAGTCTCCACTACAGGAGCACGACCCTCTGTACTACTAGGGCCAAACTTGGCCAGAGCAGCCAGAAGGCTTGGCCTACACTCCACGCTGGCCAGACGGGTTGGAGAGGTCTCTTAGATGTTTATAAGCTTTGTTTAGCTTGTATTTCTTAAGTCGCCTTCTACGATATCCACGGGAACCATTTAGCCGTGTGGTATCCGGCAGAGTAGAATAGGACCACTCAAAGTCTTCCTGTCCTTTTAATACCTAACATTTATTTATTTTTATTATTATTATTCATCATCATTTCGTGTAGGTGACCCAGGCAATCGACCATGCACACCCTGGTGTCAGAGTAATAATGTATATTATTAATATTATAATATACATTATTGTATATTATTAACGTGAGGTGTAGCAACTTCCTGCGGCCCGATTACTCCGCAACATTACCCGCGCTATTTTGAGCGTTTGACGGCGGTTCGGTTTGTCTGTTACAGCCTGTTGTTTGTTGATGTAGGTGAGCGAGCGATTGGGTGGAATCTGAGGAATCTCTCAATCAGCGTAATAACTGAGCACAGCACGCATAGCCAGCAAAATAAACAGTGGCCATTGGCCATACAGTTCACAAGTCATACGGACCACAAGTCAGTCATCCTTCAGGCACACTAAAGGAATTGCCAATACCGACACTTATGCACTGGATCTGACAGCAATGTTGGCCACTATCACACGATTGCGTTGTGATGAGCTCCTTCAGTATAGAAGACATTTATTTTACCAGATTGGGGGTTTATTTCGCAATTTTGGGAAAAAATTGGGGAAATAGTATCTTTGGGGAATCCATGAGATAGCGAGGGAACTTGTTTGACTTTTATCCTCTGAAATCGCGTGAGTCCATCTGAACTGTGCCGCCCCTAGGCCGCGGCCTATACGGTCTAATGACAGATCCAGCGCTGCAGTAAGTGATCAGCACATTAAAGTCTACATTATTTTGTATTGTTTAACGTGATAACGTGATGGCAACCGATTCTGTTTGTATAACACGTGTGTTCAGTCAACGCCAGTGTCAGATTGTTTTTATTTTATTTATTTAATTTATTGCACACAATCTTCATGATTTTGTACAAAAGGCAATAACTTAATGCTAAGAATTGTCTACCAGTTTTACCTTAAGGATGTGGTGAAAATTGTTCAACCGCTGCAACATATTGTCACGAGATCATCTAAATCAAGGTAATTATGCCGTAATATCCAAAATTAGCAAAAAGTTGTTTGTTTACTATCATTCCGAGCTTAGATCATCGATCGAGATCGAGCGACCTCCACGGCATACGGCGCAACTTCCTATGTTTGACTGGTAGCTGGTACCTACAAGGTCTACATTCTTTAAGAATTTATGTCAACTTTGGAAAGCAGCGATAAATTTTTTTGTGTGTAAACGGCCAACACTGGTGTCAGATTTTTCAAGCTGCCTTAAGGCATCGGACATAACTTAACTGCCATCAATGATGACAGCCGAAACCATATGCTTAATGTGCCTTTCGAAGCACGGAGGAGCTCGAGCTATTTTAATGCCACTTGGTCCCATATGAAAAGTTTCCAGTTTGGTTAGGACATTGTAGGCTTGAATCACCTGATTGTCTGATAATAAAGATGATTCCGTGCTTCTGAAGGCACGTTAAGCCGGTGGTCCCGGCTGCCATCTGGTAGTCGTTAAAGGAACCAGGTCAGAGACCGAGAGGCGGTTCCGAAGAACTCTTGACACCAGGGTGTGCATGGTCGATTGACCGTGACACCTACTCGAAATGAATGAATGAATGAATATGAAAAGTTGTTCATTTTGAGGGGCTGAGTAACCCCTTCGTGTTATGATAATGATATTTATTTCACTTAAAATAGATAGAGTACAATAGTTCTTAGAATATAACAGAAAGTCCCTTAGTGTATTTCGCTGTTAATTAAGTTATTGTACCACTTTTACAGCAAATAAACGATTATTATTATTATGTCAACGTCGTTGGTCATGTTACGCTCTGTATATCGCGCATCACAAAACAAAATACCACCAAACAGGAACTTTTTCTTGTCTTGACCCTAATTCAAGAGTTTTCAAATCTTTTCTCTCTTCATTGAAAATCACTGATTTCCATTAGTAACTCCGCTTTGAGAGGTAGGTTAAGCGGTTAGTCGCGGCTGCGTTAATTATTATTATTTGTTTATTGTGATAAAAACGATTAAAACCAATAACAATTATCACACACTTTCACAATCACATTATTATTTATACCTACCTAAAGGAAAATATTAAATTTAATAGAAAATACAGTAAAGAATAAAATTTACACACACAATAAACAATAAAAATAATATGTCAAATATTAATATGTCCACGTTAGTTATTCACAATCGTCATTTGTACTATTAATATTAAACCACTGATCGGGAAAATGTTCACAGTAAGTCAATAAAGCTTGTACAATAGTTGACTAGTTGTCATAATTAAGCTTAAGCTATGTCGAGTACCTCTAGGCATCTGACATCAGTGTTGACCACTAACACACACGAAAAGCAAGCATTAGAAACTATTTGGATTTTACTTCCCGGTGCTAAAAAGAAGACATACTAAGTCTAGATTCTGTACAAGGTTATCTTGTAATCATTAGGTCATGGCCATTCAATGTTCTTAGTTTGCATATTACCCGCTCTTTTCGTGCTATTTTTTAATTCAAAATCGTTTATTTGATATAGGTTTCTTTGAACACTTATTGTCATATTTCACTTCTCAACAATGGTTGACGTCAAAAATTAACTTATGGCTAAGTTTAATGCCGCTTCCAAAGCGGAGTGCAGAAGAAGCGGCAACAAACTGCACAGCGCATTTTCTCCAATCGACGTAACTTACAAATTTAGTTTATCTTAAAAACTAGGTATGTGGACTGAGTATATATTGTTTATTTAAATGTCATGCTCAAATTAAGTAAAATGAAATAAAAAAATGGCATAAAACAAATTATTTTATTTAATCACGTATCTGTCCATTACTGAGCACAGCACACATAGCCAGCCAAAATAAACAGTGGCTATTGGCCATACAGTTCACAAGTCATACGGACCACAAGTCAGTCATCCTTCAGGCACACTAAAGGAATTGCCAATACCGACACTTATGCACTGGATCTGACAGCAATGTTGGCCACTATCACACGATTGCGTACACAACGTTGCCATCGTCTTTGGGCGTAACAGCGTTGTGATGAGCTCCTTCAGTGTAGAAGACATTTATTTTACGCAAAACGATTAGGGGTTGTATTATTGAATGAATGTCACGAGACAGGAGCTTTTTCCATACAAAAGTCATCCGTTTCGTGCAGTCGCCCGTTTAAAAATAGCACTCAAAATTCGTCGCCAAGATTTGCGCGTTGCTGCCGTTCCGAAGTAGATTATGCCTCAGTAAAGTAAATAAATAAGTACGGACAACTCCAAGTCTTCCCATGGATGTCGTAAGAGGCGACTTAGGAAATACAAGCTAAAGAAAGCTCATAAATATCAATGAGGCCTCTCCAACCCGTCTGGCCAGCGAGGAGAGTGTAGGCCAAATCCTCTGTCTACTCTGGCCAAGTATGGCTCCGGTAGCACAGAGAGGGTCATGCTCCTGCAGTGGAGAATAAAAAGACCTGATGATAATGAAATACGGACAAATCACACAGATTGAGCTAGCCCCACAGTAAGTTGTGAACTTGTGCGTAGGATACTAACTCAACGATACTATATTTGAAACAAATATATTATGGAAGTAACTCGCAAACATCACCTACGCCTTAGTCTTCTTGGTAAAATACAGTTCTATATATAATTCATGACCGGCTTCAAATAACGGTGATGACATGATGACGTCATTTTCGAGTCAGTGTCATCGGCGCATTGGGTCAAACTCGGTAATGACCTAGTTACTGATATGTTGATAAAGATGCAATATTGTTGTTCTTAAGATATATTTATTTTATTAACATTGTACAATATTACTTTTTGGACAAGTTAAAAGAAAAAGTAAAGACCCTGTGGTACAGATTGCACTAAATCTGCCTGAACAGAAGGTATAGGCCGCCCGCCATTAACCAGGTGGTCTAAAATACAAAGAGAGCTCAAGGAAGCCCATTTGCCTGAAAAGACAATCCAGGATAGATTAACCTGGCGCAGAAGAGTGAGGAGACCCGACCCCAAATAATAGGAAAAAGACAGGACAAAGAAAAAGTACAATATTACTTGTTACACTAATACGCTGCTTAACTTAAAATATGGACAGCAAAGTCATCCCTGTTCATTAAACCACAAATATTCGTTCTTCAATCGCGCAAACCTATCAGCTAAGACGCCAAACAGACGAGCACCACTTTGCTGACGACCAGTCAACTGCTAGCTGTCGACAGATATCCAACTGCAGCTGTCGAAAAAGCCAACTGCAGCTGTGTCTTCATTGGTGGTCTGCCGCCGTCGACATGTCGAATTCTGCTGCCGAACAGTGCCGATAGCTGCAGTTTGGTTTGTCGACTACCGCAGTTGCTTTTTCGACAGCTGCAGTTGGATATCTGTCGACAGCATGCTGCTCGTCTGTAAGACGATCGCATTTACTACCACGCTCTGATGCTATAAACGCGTTGAGTTCTGCCAGGCCGCGCATAAGTGGCGACTGTTTATGAGATTCGGTTTCTGGGCACCACAAGATGCCGATTTGGTGGACAACTGCCCAAAATGTTTTACCTTCCATTCCCATTGTTCTTAAGACAGTTCTGCTTTATGCATGCCCTGTTGTTGAACGAAATGGTGGTCGTTTTCGCGAGTCAGTGTCATCGGCGCATCAGGTCACATTCGGCGAGGACCTGGTTAACAGATATCTGACATTACACATGTTTAATTAATAGACGCAGTGTTATGTTTAAGATGTGGACTTTCTGGAAAACAGTCGCTGTGAAAGAGTTGTTTCAATATTCACATAACGGTACTTTTATTTAGGGGAATTCCCTTTTGAATATTCTTACTTTTTGTTCGTTACGTTTGTGTAACATATCACCAAAGCCAAAGGGTACTTACATTTTACGAGATCCCGGTGCTATATGAAATAATATTTGAAGAAAATCTGTG
Source organism: Elegia similella (assembly GCA_947532085.1). Classification (NCBI taxonomy): domain Eukaryota; kingdom Metazoa; phylum Arthropoda; class Insecta; order Lepidoptera; family Pyralidae; genus Elegia; species Elegia similella. The sequence goes on from OX383953.1 coordinate 534,636, forward strand.
ATGTTATTTAGCATTTTGTATTGTAAAACCTCAGATATAATGAACTAAGTTTGCTGTTTAAAATGTTAACGTCAAAAGTAAGTCGATGATGGCACCGCGAAAATTGTAGGTATCCCCTTATGTCTATCTGCTCATGAGATTGGATAAGTACAGTTTCTGGGCGAGATTTAAACTCAACGTTCCGACAGACCTCATCAGAGCATGTTCCCGTGCATGCTCTGATAAGTTGATCACTATTATAACAGCATGTGAGTGGACATGTTGCAATAAGACATTAAGTACATATGGATTTGTCTTTTTTTTTGGAAATGCATACCTACGTGTTATATGCAGGGGTTGGAATACCGGTAAAATTCATTACCGGTACCTCAATGAAACGACAGTACCGGTAATTGGATTGGTACCGGTACATTTGGTAACGGTAAAAATCAAGTACCGGTACCTCTATAATACAACGGTACCGGTTATTGGATTGGTACCGGTACCTCAATTAAACGATGGTACCGGTAATTGAAATGGTATCAATAAGTTTAATAACGGTAATAACAGAAGTATCTGTACTAAATACCGGTAAACAGTATCGGAAATTATCATTTTGTTAATGTGTGTCGTTGTCGTGTTGTGTATATGCGGCGTGCGTGAGGCGGGGGCCGACAATGGGACGGAACTTTTCCAGTTGAGCGAGTCCCATGCGGGGGACGGCATCAATGCGTAGGTACCGGTAAATTTAACGGAATTTATAACACTATTATTACCGTTATTTTTCTAGATGATTACCGTTAAAATTTAACAGAATAGAAGTACCGGTACTTACCGTTACTTATAATGTGAATTTGGTACCGGTAAAATTACCGTTAACTGTTATCAATATTATTACCGTTAAATACTAGATTACCGGTACCCCATATTAACGTTAAAATTTTAACAGAATAGTAATACCGGTACTTACCGGTACTTATAATGGGAATTTGGTACCGGTAACAAGCCCTGGTTATATGTGGTATTAGTCCTTAAGTCCTTCTTCGTACCTCAGATAACGTGTATGCAAAATTTCATAATGATCGGTTCAGTAGTAAAGGCGTGAAAGCGTAACAAATAAACAAACTCACTTTCGCATTTATGGTATTACTTAGGTAGGATCTGTTACTATTACAGCAAATAACCATTTGTATTACAACATATAATCAGTATTGGTGTAGAACCTCGTTGTTCATGCACTAGCTAAGTACCATAGATATCAGAATATTATTCCAATTTGTTTGCTGCAGGCAAATTGGCGTAAAAGTCTAGACCGCACTTCTATCGGAGCGAATCTGACCTTACATATTGATGTATTTAGTCATTGACTGCGCCGCAAGTGACTGTCTCGAAGCGATAAGCCTGCGACAAAGTTTATGTCGCGTAGTGCTCCAGTGGCAAGGCAAATGCGATAAATATGTCTATCTATTACGTATACGTATAAAAACCAGGGTCGTAGCACCCTTTTGGCATGGAACATTAACTGCCTCCGTGGTCCAGTGGTTAAGGCCCACGGGAAACATACTTTGTTTAGTTGTTTCCAGTTTGGTTAGGACATTGAGGCTTGATTCACCTAATTGTCTCATAATAAAGATGATTCCGTGCTTCAGAAGGCACGCTAAGCCGTTGGTCCTGGCTGCCATCTAGTAATCGTCAAAGGAACCACGTCAGAGGCCGAGAGGCGGTTCCGAAGAACTCAGACACCAGAGTGTGCATAGTTGATTGACCGTGTCACCTACACGAAATGATGATGATCTTCTTTTTGGGCGCCCTCGTTCTCGACGCCAGCCCATTCTGTAGGTGTTTTTTGCCCATTGGTGTATCCAACAAATATAGCCCGCCCAGTCCCAATTCAGTATGGCAGCCTTTCTCCCCACATCCATTACTTTGGTCTTGGAGCGAATGGTATTGCGTATGCGATCTCTGACACCAAGGTGTGCATGGTCGATTGACCGTGTCACCCTACACGAAATGATGATGATGATGGCATGGAACAGTATCCGCTTCATCTCCCGCCTTGCGTCAATCCGTCAGTTACATCACCGCTCGATACGACTTACTAGATTTTTATCTTCTCAGCAGTCCACGCCTTTATATTTGTCCTAGACTGTTGATTTGTTTAGTTATAAAAGTCAATGTCAAGCTTTGTCATAGCTTTGCAGATTTAACCCATCAAGCGCGAGAAACGCAGACACAATGGATTTTCTATTGTTATGTGGGCCGATTGGACCGCTTGGGCCGTGGCTTGGGGGTCGAGAGGAGAGTAATCTGCGTATTCTTATTACTCCTCTCTTATTTTGTAAAAAAAAAGCCATTTTATTTAAACCGTTTCTTTGCTTGGTATTAATCAAAACACTACATGTATGTAATAAAATATATGGTCGTGATATTGCCCAAAAAATTGAAATCCACGAGCTAGTATTTTTTTATTAGCCATTTGTGTCTCACTGGTAGGAAAAGGCCTCCCCTCCTTCCTTCCAATCTTTAAGTCAGATGACTTGCGAGCATTTGATAAGCTAGTAAATTAATAAAATATCTTTAATTTAGATGAGATTCAAGGTCCTGCTATAAAATGACTGTAACCTAAATCTCATCCTCTTATCAGTCCATTGCTTGACATAGGCTTCCCTTAAGAATTTTCAATATGACCAGTTGGAAGCTGCCTGTCTGGATCCAGCGTTTCCCTGCGACCTTGGTCAGGTCGTCCGACCACCTGGTATGGTTATCCGATGCTACGCTTACCGGTACGTGGTCCATATTCGCGCTTCTCTTTCCGAACGCGAATACCGCGGATACGGAATATTTAATGAAAATGAAAATACATTTATTTCCAAAACATGTTACATAATAACAGCTGTTTAAAACTATGTTAAATTAAAATCATAATGTCTTACTACACTTTCTGGTGTACCCATACTAGGCAGAGCCTGTGCTATGGTTACAAAAAATTCAAATTACAATAATAGAGTTTGCACCGCTAGGTTAACAACAACAGCTTAACTTAACAACCAATAGGTAGGTTTTATCTATTTAATAAAGAATCTTATCAAGTATTATTTTCTTTACAGAAAAAACAAAGAACTAATTGAACGTAATTCGCTTACATCTCTGGCAGCCGACCTTTAGTTGTGGTAGAGTCATACCGGCAAAATTAATTTTTGCTAGTAGCATGAATGGGTCAGCTCGTCCGGGGAAGTATCCGCTCTCACAGAAAATCGACGTTCGAGTACAAGATTTACCGCTTGTATGCTTCGTTCGGTGAGCGAGAGAGCCGGAAGCCCATCCTTCCCCCATGTCCTTCCTCCAACTCCTTGAAAGGCCGGCAACGCTCCTGTCATACCCTGGTGTTGCAGTTGTCCATGGGCAGCGGTGATCGCTTACCATCATGTGACTCGCTTGCTCCTTTGCCGTCTTATATTATAAAAAAGGACCGCTCGGGCGACATCGGCGGTGTTTTATCGTTTGTATAATGGGCTGTGCTTTGAAGAATTGTTTGAGTTGATGCCTACGGCCACTTTCCATCATCGCACCTCACGCCATCGGCAGGGAATTCATCCCCACACCTTGTATCCTAAATGGTTGCGTACAGTACGCTTTGAAAGGAACTTTATTCCACGTACGCTTAAATTGTGGAACGAACTTCCAGCCATGGTTTTCCCTAGTGACTACAACATGGGGTTCTTTAAAAAGGGCGTGAAATGATTTCTTCAGGGTCGGCAACGCGCGAGTGGCACCCCTGGTGTTGCAGGCGTCCATAGGCTACGGTAACCACTTTCCATCAGGTGGGCCGTATGCCTGTTTGCCTACTAAGTAGTATAAAAAACAAGACATGATGTACGGAGATGGATGACTCGAGGATCTAAATAGAACCCTGCCTACGCCCTTGTTTGTTATACTGTAGCCCACAACTTATGACGAATAGCCCATGCAGCATCAGCTTTCGTGTAGCATTAAGTTTGCATGACTAACTTTATTACTTGAAATGGGTATCAACTAAGGTTTTCCTCCTATAATTGTTCTCCAAACTGAACGGGGTAAATAAAAACAACCTTCAGTAACCAGTACAAGGTCTCTCTATAAAAGGAGTTAGTCATCTCAACTGAGACAGAAATCTCTGTTCTGTGAATGAAGTATGAAGTCATTATTCATTCAATAAGCTAATTAATTAAAAGACGAATTGTATAACATTAATTAAATTATTAATATTACACCCGTGTTCTAAGTTGTTTTCTCAAAATTTCCTCCTAACTCATGGAGTTGACGGTCTGTCGGTTTTACAGTTTTTTATTTTTTTATTTATTTAACTTTATACACAATTACAAGTGTAAAGGCGGACTTAAAGCCAATGGCTTTTTCTACCAGTCAACCAACCGAGTGATGTAGAGAATGGAAAGGTAGTGCAAAAACAAGATATGTATTATAAAAATAAACAATGTATAAGTAAATACCAAAATAGTAAATAAACTACACACCAAAGTACACACTATAAGATATTATAAAAATAAACAATACATATACTACATAGATCTAGGAGCTATCTGACAGACCTTGAAGAAACAGCGCTTTCACTTTCTTTTTGAATGACAAACGTGTTTGAGCCTTCCGGATGTCCACTGGAAGAGTGTTCCATAGCTGTACCGCTTGGACAATGAAGGAGTGTTCAAAAAACAGTTGTTTCCTCCCTTTAACTGAGTAAACGTGTAAGAATACGGGGGTTACTATAATAAGTTCACTTACATAAAAATAGTGAGAAAAATATAAAAACTACAAAAATCTCTGGTAGACGAACATGTATACAATAAAGACATCATCATCAGGTCTTTGTAGCCTCCACTACAGAAGCATGACCCTCTCTGTACTACCGGAGCCATACTTGGCCAGAGCAGGCAGAGGATTTGGCCTACACTCTCCTCGTTGGCCAGACGGGTTGGAGAGGTCTCATTGATGTTTATGAGCTTTGTTTAGCTTGTATATACAGACATACATATATTATATCGTTATCATTACATCATTATCATTACATAGTATAAAACAAAGTCGCTTCCCGCTGTCTGTCCGTTCCTATGTATGCTATATCTTTAAAACTACGCAACGGATTTTGATGCGGTTTTTTTTTTAATAGATACAGTGATTTAAGAGAAAGGTTTATATGTACATTTCGGGGTCCGGGTTGCTAGTTGGTATATAATAGGTCAGGTTCAACATCAAAACATTTGAAGTAACTAATCAAGAATGTACATTACATAAAGTTAGGTATACGGACGTGCGTGAGTAAACAAACGAACCGTGAAAAATATACTATGAGTCATGGTATGTATGTTATTCTAAAATGTGCGTTTCTCTACTGAACTGTACCGACTGCGTAGCGTCCTTGAAACCTGCATTTCATAGTGGTCTTCTAGCTGTATTTCTTTGTTCATCATTTCGAGTAGGTGTCACGGTCAATCGACCATGCACACCCTGGTGTCAGAGTTCTTCGGAACCGCATCTGCGGGACCAACGGCTTAACGTGCCTTCCGAAGCACGGAATCATCTTTATTATCAGACAATCGGGTGATTCAAGCCTGCAATGTCCTAACCAAACTGGAAACAACTAAACAAAGTATGCTTCCGGTGGGAATCGAACACACGACCCCCGGGTCAACAGGCAAACGCCTTAACCACTGGACCACGGAGGCTGTTACTAATCACTATATTATAATATTAAATGACACATGTGTGTGTCAGTCAATAATTATAATGTTGTGGTTGTGACTCATCTCTCAGTGATGAACTTCCCGTTTTTTTCTAGCGCTAGAATTACTATAAACGGTGAGGCATCATTTGAACAGGTTCCGTATAAGGCTCAGGTCCAGCCGGCCTATTTGCTAACTCAGTGTACAAAGTTTTGATAGTCACTTTAAAATACATTGCGGCTTTCGTATGATTGATTATTTTTATTAAAGATATATAAAACGCAATGCATTTTGAAGTGACTATCAAATCGTTCTACATTGAGTAAGCAACTAGGCCGGCTGGTCCGCAGAACTTCCTTGTAGTATACATCGTTAAGAGCCCGCCATATGCCAGGCGGCGTGGCGATACAAACGCGGATGGTCTAAACGCGTTGGCTATTTTGGATATTTTCGTTTTTTAGGAATATTTAAGGGTTATTCGAAAAAGAAAAACATATGATGGCTGCCTTATCTGTAATGCAATAATAATCAAAAGTTACGTGATTTGGAGGCAACTTTGCAATTTTATTCTATCGAGAAAATTTAACGCAATCGTGTTTTTGAGTCATATAGTTACCAGAGTTAGGCCTGAACTTTGCTGCATTTTTATTTCAACTTGAGTATTTAATTATTATTAATATAACAGTCAATCATGCAAAGCAGTGTGAGGTAGTACGGACCCTTAATTTGAGAATATATTTGTTTGAATTAATGCTAGTGTTTTGTTTGACACAACTAAGATTTAATAAAATCGGCCAAGTGCGGGTCGAACTCGCGCACTAAGGGTTTCGTACAATTATCTAAGACACTATATTATAAGCTTTTTTAGTTTAACACTTTACAGGACACTAAACGAGACACAAATAGAAGTTATATTGTTATAAAATGTGTTTCTTTTTGTTTTTATGTAAGTATTTTAATTCTGACATATGTTTATTTTACATTGTATATTATGACTTTGGAGCTGTTTTTTAGTAGGTATTTGTAGTTAGAGCGGCAACAGAAATATAACATTTGTGAGAAGTTCAATTGTCTTACTATCACGGTTCATGAGATACAGCCTGGTGACAGACGGACAGCGGAGCGATATTAATAAGGTCCCGTTTTTACCAGTTTTTACCCTTAAGGCGCTGTATCCCTTAACCGTTTGTAGCGGACATCGCGCGATATATTTTTTACTCGTGTCATACTTGTCGTCAGTCTCAGTTCAAACCCGTGTCTGGCATTTTCGTGTTAATTTTCACTTTTAATTTAATAATTCAATAATTATAACCAAATATTGTATTTTTTTAGGTATCCATCTGGCTCATCCAGTTATACTTTTTATAGAAATAAAAAAGTTGGTAGTTGTCGCTGAAAATATCAAGTAATTCGCGACGAAACTTTTTCTGGATATAGCTTTTTTGCTATTTTATTTAGCTAAGTTTTAAATATATTTTTGAAAATATTTTAGTGTAACCATTTAGTTTGATCTTTGAACTGTACGTCATATTTTTTTCATGCTAGTATTCCAAGAAAAATAAGGCTAACTGCGCGACGAAAAAATACACGTTTTACGGTATTCTCCTGATGCACAGCGCCTTAACCCTAGAAATAAGGTTAACATTAACATAACTCCGTAAGTACGTAATTTATGAACCGATTCATTCAATATTTTTTTTAGGTTCAGGTATGCTTTCAGCAGCTTTCACGTTGGTCTCATTTATATTTCATCACAATCGGGTCAGTAATTAGATTGAAGTCGGTATTTGTTATATGAAAGATTATTTTACCAGCTAACTATTTTTTTTTCTTCAATGCACAGCATCAATTCAGCATTGTTTTCTCAAAAACGGGGTCAATGATCGCCAACAAATAATCGAAGTACTTTTTAACATCTGGAAGTTTTGGGTCAAGGAAATAACGCCAGACGGTTTCAGATGTTCGTTATGAAAATATTTACAAGATAAATTAATATGGTCGATGTTTGTGATAAAAGAGATTCCCGTTCTGGATTTTCTGTTCTGGATTTATTGTCCAAGCGAAAGCGAACAACGGTTAGTACCATAGCCGTGGTGGATTGTTCCTGCGGATCGGAGAAATAGTAGATATTATGCATGTCGTAATGGCTCTGTCGGTTTGCCACAGGTTCGAATAAAAGACCTACGATCATCATCATCATCATCAGGTTCCTCTTGTCTCCACTGCAGGAGCATGACCCTCTTCGTTCTACCGGAGCCATACTTGGCCAGAGCAGACAGAGGATTTGGCCTACACTCTCCTCGCTGGCCAGACGGGTTGGAGAGGTCTCATTGATGTTTTTGAGCTTTATTTAGCTTGTATTTCCTAAGTCGCCTTTTACGACATCCATGGGAAGACTTGGAGTGGTTCTATTCTACTCTACCGGAAACCACACGGCTTAGACCTACGATGATGTCTTTCAAATGCAAGGAATTCTCTCAGATAAGCGTCACTCGCGCTCGCAATATTATAATTGAAATGGCAAATCCAAAGTGGCACAAATTCGCTCAAGTACCTAACAACAGACTATTGATAAGAGCGCTGTGATGAATTACTTGTCTCCGGTGAGGTCACTGAACTGGTCGCGCGCACCCTCAAAAGATATGCTTTTGCACGAGACGTAAGTGTTTTTGTCCTGCGTATTTTAGACCAGCTGCTTCTCTTCCCGCGCAGATCATAATAGCCGATCGAGGGAATGGGCGAAAATCTGCTGCATCATGTCAATAGACGATGCGGCTAGCAACCCATCACTATTTTTTATTCCGTTTTCTTTTCCATCTATATGCCCTCCAAAATGCTAAATGTGGCCATAGTCTTACAGACCTAGGCTCTGTCTACCCCGCAAGGGAAACAGACGTGATACTACTTCATACTATACTACTATACATAGTATGTTTCTTTACCTCTATCCAATAATACTCACAAAAATCCCACATAGTTATTTGATTGCCTTTCCTGTAAGTGGCCAATACTGGACAAAAAGAATTCGCTGGAGTAGTCCACAACGGAGTATTGATAAGAGTGATGTGATGAATCACGTATCTCCGGTGCGGTCATCGAACTGGCGGAGCGCCAACCAACGTTTGGCGAACTAATTAGTGGGCATGCGATGTTGGCCAAGCGTAACCAACGTTAAGCCAACAACACATGCCGACGGGATTTGAAGGAATTTTGAGCATTAAAAATATACGGATACAATAAAAAAAAATAAGCTACACGACTTGGAAAGATTTGAAAAGAGATAGAGACAGAAATGGAAACAAAATAGAAACAGAAATGGGAGGCGTTCGTCCAGCCGTGGGGTGGGACCTCAATTGCTAAAACAAAGCAACCCGTCATTTCAAAACCTTTATCTTGTAAATGGCCAAATCGATTTGGATCAAATATAGCTAAGAATACTCTCGATTGAATTACTTTTCAAACACTACATCATAATCGGTTCAACCGTTTGAGAGCCCCGATACCACAGACATATAGATTTTACTCTAAATATAAAAATCTTCCAAGACCCAGGCCAATCAGAAAAGATCATTTCCCATCTTGACCTGACGGGGGATCGAACCTGGGAACTGTGATGCGGTAGCCACAGAGCTTGTTGAAATTCAAAATCATTGTGAGTTCGCTGTTATAAGTGTCACGAGTCCCGAGGTCTACAAATACAAATAGTTCATTTGCTTAAATAGGGACAATACAATAATAGATGTTACATAAATAATAGGGCAAGCCTTTTTTTATCTTATAGGACGGCAAACGAGGAAGCGAGTCACCTGATGGTAAGCGACCAGCGCTGCCCATAGACAACTGCAACACCAGGGTGTAACAGGAGCGTTGCCGGCCTTTCAAGGAGTTGGGGAAAGGACATGGGGGAAGCATGGGCCTCCAGCTCTCTCACTCACCGAACGAAGCATAGAAGCGGTAAAGCTTCTACTCAAACGTCAATTTTCTGTGAGAGTGTGGTACTTCCCAGGACAAGCCGGCCCATTCATGCTACTAGCAAAAATGAATTTTGCCGTTAGCGTGGTTCTACCACAACTAAAAGCCTATTCAACTGTTGAAAACAGTATGCAATTTTTTTTTGTCTACTACTTCTTATTATCCTCATTTATTGCATGCAAGTGTATAGATATATCTGCATACAACCTATTACTTTAAGAACTTCTTTGTCAGTCATCTATGATTAATTGATTATCTGTGGCGTGACGTGTTGCGGCGCGTTAGTAATAAATTAGCATCGAAGTGACTCTGTAGTTTAATTCCGTATATTTATTAACAATTTGTAAAAATTGTAAAAACATTTTAAATTACATTTGTTATAACATTTAATAATTAAAGGTCTTAAAAATACCTGGGCTCTGTCTACCGCAAGGGAAAAAGACGTGATTGTATGTATTTAATAATTTCAAAAAATAAATTAGTGAAAACAATATGGATTATTATCTAGTCCCGCTCCAGGAAGTCATTTATTGATATTACAGTTCACAGAGCCACAAGTTTTTGAGAGTCTTACAAGACACAAAGTTCGAAGGGGTTTTTCGATATTTAAATTTCATCATTATCATTCAGCCCACAGCCTACTGCTGGGCAAAGGTCTCCCTTTCAAAATTAAAATTAAACTTTTCAATTAATTATCGCAGTAGCAGGTATCGGTGTCGGTGTATTGCGCCATCAGACCTTATTTTGGGCAAGGTCGTTGCTTAAACGTTCGTATGTATAAATTATGGGAGCTGTGTTGTTTTATTGTTAGGTTTATTTCACATAATGCTTTGGTCGATTAGGGATTCTGGGAGCCATCATAGAGTTTAAGATAATTCATCATCATCAGGTCTTTTTATTCTCCACTGCAGAAGCATAACCCACTTTGTACTACTGGAGCCATACTTAGCCAGAGCAGACAGAGGATTTGGCCTACACTCTCCTCGCTGGCCAGACGGGTTGGAGAGGTCCCATTGATGTTTTGTAGCTTGTATTTCCTAAGTCGCCTCTTACGACCTCCATGGGAAGACTAGGAGTCCTATTCTACTCTGCCGGAAACCACACGGCTAATATATATAATTCATAATTACCCCTATGGTATCATGGATATTACACTAAATTGAACATTTCCCTAAGACATTTGACCATTTTCACATGGTCGGAAGGAAACCGGTTTCCGGAAATTCTTCTTGACAGTAGTCTTACTGAGAAGCTGGTATTACGAGGAGAATTGTTTTGAAAATGGATGATTTTGAGAATTTCATAAGTTCACTAGAATCCCCTAGGATAGCGGGCGGGGATCCCGGTGTAGTAACTGGTAATTTTTTGTTGATTTTTATCACAAAGTAACGTTTTTCCATATGAGATGAGATCCATTAGGAATAGTACATTACTGCAGAGGCCGGGAAGTAAGGGATTGCCGGACGAGTAGAGTTTTCAAGGCCGAGCGTGAGCGAGGCCTTGGAATAAATACGAGTCCGGCAAGCTGATTCCCGGCAAAGGCATGTATTGTGCTTTTCTCAATAAATGCGAGGAAATAATGAAAGACGTACTACTGGGAATAAATAAGTATAATATAAGAAACGATAATAGTATGTACATTTTTATTTTCATATTTGTTTTACGGCATTTGGTGTTCTACGCCTTTTCCTTCATATTTTTCAACGTTTTATCAAAGAAATGATGGTATAATTCATGATCTCCTGGCGACAATTCCCACGAATCCTCTGGTTTGATCATAGACTACGCAGTAACGCGAGCGACCACCAGCCCGCTATGTAAATCTCTAAATCTGCACCATGACACTTTAGTTAGTCCACACATTGTTCATAAACATAGCTATTTATAACACCAAATTACACCGATTTTACATTATAAAGTCCATTAGTCCATTATAAAAGCAATCTGCAAAACAATCCAAAACAACAACCTTGCTTGCAGTAAAATAAATAATAGTACATTCCCGCGTTATTTTCTTTTTTAATTTCAATTGTCATTTCGTGCTAAGGAAACATAGCCTATACAGCTCAGGCATATTTTACCCAAAAAATGTACCTAATACCGTAAAAATCTGCTTTCCCGCGTTTTTTTCTTTTTATTATTGGCATATTTTTGTGTGATTTTACCAACATTTTAATTAAATTATTTTCATATACATATACTTATATGCTCGATGAGTGGATTTTTTTTAATAATGTGGTAGCCATTGGCTGTATTGTATGACAAGTTAGATAGTACAAGTTACATAGATTAATTAAAAAGTTTTGAGCAGCGGCCAGAAATGAATTTTCATACTTCCTGGCCTAGGCCGGTAAAGTATTGCACCAGCCAAGAATTACAAACTTCGTGGCTTCATTTTACTACAATAATGCATACATTTCCGAGCATGTTTGAGAAAATTGTACTTTCTTATCGTTTTATACGTTTGATTTTCTATTCTCCGCTTATCAAAGGCAAAGTCAGATCTTTCTGCATATCTAAAACATCTTCTCATTTAGCATCACAGCAGCTAATTCAAATATTAATCCCCCTGGTGATTCTCATGAGTATTTTTGGTCATCTCCACATAACGGCCCACGACCGCGACGAATCATTTTCCTCATCGGGTACCGTGAATGGATGACGTTGGACTATGACGACATGACTTCATTGATTAAATTATGACTCATATGTTATGGCGACCTAGGATCCGTCCAAATTTACCATATAGGTTCTGATTCATTTATTTATATACTAGCTGTGCCCGCGACTTCGTCCGCGCATGCATTTTGTGTTTAGACTGTTTTTTAAGCAAACCGCCCTGGCTTCTCACGGGTGCAATGTAGATACTAATATGGGGCAGTAATGGTTTCTGATGTTTTCGCGATTTGATTTTATTTAAATGGGGCAGTAAATAAAACATATAAACCTTCCTCTTGAATCACTCTATCTATTGCTGAAAACTGCATTAAAATCCGTTGAGAAGTTAAAAAGATCTACGCGAACAAACAGCGGAAGCTACTTAATTTTACACTATACTAGCGACCCGGACCCGGCTTCGCACGTGTGCAATGTACATATAAACCTTCCTCTTGAATCACTCTATCTATTAAAAAAAACCGCATCAAAATCCGCTGCGTAGTTTTAAAGATCTAAGCATACATAGGGACGGACAGACAGCGGAAAGCGACTTTGTTTTATACTATGTAATGATGATGTAAAGATTTGTAATTATATTCTCGGATATTTATGTAAAAGCTGGCCGGGCGGTATTACATATCATATTCTGTGAAAATTTCAAGCGTCTACATATTACAGTTTAATAGATACAGCCTTGGCAGGCTAAGTAACAGGGTGCAGTTTTTACTCTTTGTAAAGAACCCAAATTCTCCATCGTAGATCTTGTCTTTACCCTCTGCGTTAGTCTAAGGTCAAGAGTAAGCCTATTCAAAATAAAAATAAAAATGCAGCACGGTTGGACACAATCGTCAGACCACAAAGCAGCTAAACAATTTAGCCCATCTTGAATTCTCGATGTCTGTCGATCGGAGAACCAGTGACCTTTAATCAGAGTTGCGTCACTTCCGTTCCGTGGGTGCGCCCACGCTCCCGTGAAAGTTCCGCCCACTGCTGGACTCGTGTATAAAATAAATATGATCCAGAAAGTAACGTACGAGATTCGTCGATCTTTATCTTTTAAGCCTCCGGTACATGCGTAGAGTAAACGGACTATACCGATTACGCATGTAGCAGAGGCACTTACATAATCATCATAATCTTTATTTGCAATGATTACATCTACATATAATCTTAAAACTATACATTTAATGTATTCAACCTGCATGCAGGTGCACAAATGTTTGTCATTCACAAGTCACTTATACGAGGGGTGATCCAAAAGTAATGATAATCGGTTATTTCTAGCCAGCATAAAAATCTGAAATATTTTTTCCTGGTTGCTTATGTAGTTACTAGTTGAGCATAAAAAAATCATATAAATAGGTTACGATTTCTGGGAGATTCATTTATTTGAAAACCAACCGTCGCAGTGAACACATCAAAATGGAGAAAAATGAAATCAGGGCTGTCATCAAGTACCTCTGTCTGAAAAAAATGTCTACCAAAGACATACACAGCGACTTGGTGGAAACATTGGGGGAGTCTGCTCCTCCATATTCTACAGTTGCACGCTGGGCCAAGGAGTTTAAGCTGGGCAGAACATCGACTGAAGATGAACATCGAGAAGGACGGCCATCCACGTCCCTAACCGAAGATAACGTGAAAAAAGTCGAAAATATTGTATTGGCGGATAGAAGAGTGACCATCAGGCATGTAGCTGAGATCACAGGGATCGCATATGGCAGCATTCAAAGAATCTTTGCAAACGAATTGCATATGAAGAAGGTCTCTGCGCGTTGGGTACCAAGAATGTTAACCGACGAGCAAAAGAAAAAACGTGTTGACATTTCGAGGGCCAATCTCGAAAAGTTCCAAGCAGATCAAAAATGCTTTTTATCTCGTTTTGTGACTATGGACGAAACTTGGATCCATCATTTTGATCCTGAGACCAAACAACAGTCGAAGACTTGGAAGCGAGCCTCCTCTCCGACACCGAAGAAATTCAAAGTGTCAAGCTCTGCGGGCAAGGTTATGGCGTCGGTTTTCTGGGATGCCAAAGGAATCATTATGATTGAATACTTGGAGAAGGGAGCCACTATTACTGGGTCCTACTACGCTGACCAAATAAGAAGACTGCGGGAGGCGATTAAGGAAAAAAGACGCGGCAAACTGCGAGCTGGAGTGCTGTTTCACCAGGACAACGCGCCGGCTCACAAAGCCACAGTTGCGATGGCTGCCATTCAAGAAACGGGATTCGAACTGCTAGAACACCCACCCTATTCGCCAGATCTAGCTCCCAGTGACTTCTACCTCTTTCCTCGGCTCAAAGAACACCTCAGAGGCGAAAAATTTGAAGACGATAGCGCAGTGATGGCTGCTGTTGAGGCGTTTTTGGAAGGTCAAGACAAAGAATTTTTTTTAAAAGGAATCGTGGGTTTAGAAAAAAGATGGACTAAATGTATTAACTTATTAGGAGACTACATTGAAAAATAAAATGTTTTTTTCGCTTTCATCACCGTGTTTTATTTTCATTATCATTACTTTTGGATCACCCCTCGTACAAATAAGATAATTATAATTTATACTATACCGATTCGGTTTATTCTACCATTTTTGGTAAAGTAGATCATCATCATCATCATCATCAGGTCTTTTTAGTCTCCACTGCAGGAGCATGACCCTTTCTGTACTACCAGATCCATACTTGACCAGAGCAGACAGAGGATTTGGCCTACACTCTCCTTGCTGGCCAGACGGGTTGGAGAGGTCTCATTGATGTTTATGAGCTTTCTTTAGCTTGTATTTCCTAAGTCGCCGTAAAGTAGATACATACATATTATTTACTATCACGTCTTTTTCCCTTACGGAGTACACATAGCCAAAGTCTTTAAACTTAAAAGCCACGTTTAGCTTGTTGGGGACGTTAGGTGGAAAACAGAATTTAAATACTGATGGGTTGCTAGCCGCATCGCCTACTAACATGTTTCGTCAGATTTGCACCCATTCCTTCAATCGGCTTTTACATATGCTATTGCCTTGATTTTTTTTACGTATCCACAAACAATCATTTAATTTTAGCTTTAGCTTTACTTGGAGGCTTAATGTGTCAGAAACGGGTCCCTAAATCGAAAAGTGGTGTTCAGACACCGACGATATTTTTGAAAGATCTATACTACGAAACCTCACAGCAAGGGATTAGCCAAAAAATTCACACTACGTGTATGGAAAGAACCATGTTTTATTTTACCACGTCGGCGTGATTACTTAGATTACTAAGATTTCATCTTTTGCTGCATGTCTACATGAAACCATTCGCAAATAAATAAATCCCTCTATGATCTGGGCTAATAATGAAAATATTTAAAACTTTGTTGGACACTCAAACAATTGTTTATGTCAGTCGAAGTGAATGTCTACGAAAAGGTTACTTCTGTACCATCGCTTTTTAGTAGACGTTGTCAGGTACACGTGGGTTAAACGGTGTCGAGACGAGACCTTCGCAATGTTACTGACAAGCCCTTTTATGTCGCCCGGTTTCATCCGCTTCGATAATCTATTTTGCTGCCAACCTGCCTCCGTGGTCCAGTGGTTAAGGCGTTTGCCTGTAGTTGTTTACGACATTGCAGGCTTGAATCACCTGATTGCCTGATAATAAAGATGATTCCGTGCTTCGTATGGCACGTTAAGCCGTTGGTCCCGGCTGCCATCTGGTAGTCGTTAACTCATTCTCGGACACTGAACCATACACAATAGATATTCAAAGATTAAAAGATTTATTGAGAAAATAGGCCATTTCAGGCACTTTTTCACGTCAAACAAAATATAACAATAGAAGTCTACGTATACAGGCGGGACGTCCCGGAAACTGTTAAAGGAACCACGTCAGAGGCCGAGAGGCGGTTCCGAAGAACTCTGATACCAGGGTGTGCATGGTCGATTGACCGTGACACCTACTCGAAATGATGATCCATATTGATTTTTTCTGGTTGATTTTCATCCCAAAAATATTTTTATTGTACCGTATCTTAAAAGATAAAAAATAACCCTTATTATAAGGGTACAGGGTATCATACGTTAGGCCCCGTTTTATCAGGACCCCATAAAAATCATCATCAACATCATTACAGCCTCTAAAATTACACTGCTGGACATGGGCCTCTCCCAAGGATTCTACATTCCATGGGAGGATATTGCCTACTCACAGCGCAGTTTCTTTGGCTTCTTGTGCTTCCGACACTGCTGCCCATCACAAGCATTTTGAAGCTGGGGAAGGATAGGAATTTGTTGGATTTGGGAAGGGAATGAAAGGTATTGGGATACTACTTATTTAGATGAATGAGGAAAAAGCAAGGAGCAGCTCGGGAGGGCGCGCGTACCCGATGCCTTACCTGCAACCATCGGACAGGCAGTTGAAGAAGACATATCTGACCATCATGACCCGTAAAAATATAAAATAGTGTATTAAAGCAGGTAAACAAAAAATACCCTTATGACTAAAAAACGGGTCACTCCCGTGATATTTCGTCGGGATTGCCGACTATACCTCTAGTTTCTGACTATAGATACTTATATAGATAAACATCCAAGAGTCTAGGACAACCTGTAAAGAAACGTTGTCCATCATGACCTGGCCAGGGACTGAACCACTGAGCCGTAGAGGTCGTCAAATCTTATAATAATAAAATCAACAGATTTTTTTTAAGTTGACATACTTTCTATCAATTCTTTTCCCTTGCGGATTAGACAAAGCCTAGGTCGTCAAGATCTAAAGGCCACGTTTAGCCATGTTTGTGAGCGGGTGAAAAATGAATCAAAATAGTGATGGGTTGCTAGCCGCATCGCCTACTAACAAGATTAAAGCTTACATTTATGTTAAGTACATTATTTTGTTACCACTCGAGAGCTACTACGCGCTCATGTGCAATTTGTATAATGTTTATCTCTCGGCACGTGCCGTCTCATTGCCTCACCGCATGTGTGCTAGTACTTATCTGTTGTGATGTGGGTTACCGTAATAGGTGCTGTTGTTTGATGAGGTGTCGACATCCTCCTCACCTGAGCGTCTCTGGTTGCGTACTCAGCTGTGATGCCTCGGAGCCCGGGGTCCGCTATTATGACAGCATTCATGCTGTAGGAGTTAACATCGCACATCCGGATCGAAGGACCATTATGTATGGTGCCAGACTTACCACTTTATTATTATGCTGCCAGACTTAGACGGCCCAACACCATACATAAAGAGATGTTGCTGCAAAATGGGTAGAATATTTTCCTTACAGAAGATCACGTCACGAAGAAATAGTTTATTGTTCTAGCTGGTTACTGGATGGCTGGGTGTGACGGATCCTTTCTCGATGGCAGTATCCGTCCAGGCGTTGTTCGATATTATGCTGCTCGATAGTACTTCGGTGTGCCATCAATATTAATTCAATTTGTTCTTAATTTATAAAGCTATTTATTATATTAAAATAGCAGACACGTGACCTACATGATGTGGGGTACGGGTCGTCAAAATTTTCGACGTACATGCTGCAATTTGAGTTGGCGAAAGTTCTTACAGCCGGCTGCCTGCCTGCCCTCCTTGGGTGGCTCAAGAACCGTAGACAAATACCTATGGATATTAAGTACTAGCGAACCGCCCCGGCTTCATACGGGTAGATATAGGTATTTAATATATAGCATATGGCCATCAGGGATAATGTAGGGTGCTAACGGAGAAAGAATATTAAAATCGGTCCAGTAGTTACAGAGCCTATTCAGCGTAAACAAACAAACAATTAAATCTTTCCTCTTTATAATATTTGGTGTAGAAATGTCAATGAAATTGTCTTGTGCCTTTAAGATATATATATATGTTCTGTTAGTAAAATGTAATGTGCATCTGTCAGGTCGTTGCGTCACCGCAAGTGTGTTCTAGTACTTATATATTATGATGTGGGTTACGAACAAACGCACCTGTTGTTTGATGTGTCGACATTGTTGTAATCTTAATTATTTTATAAGTCACTAGATCTCGCCGGCGACTCCGCTCGCTTAAGGCGATACCACTGTAAATAAGGTCGTTCTGAACCTTATTTATCTCGCAAAATACTTAAATTAGGAGTTTCAAATCTAAGTAATATGATTTTTGACTATTTCATCTCCAAAAGTGTAAGATGAAAACACTTTTTGATAAAATTTTCTCGATAGAAATATTTTTTGAAAAATGATCTTTTTTCGCAGAGTTTTTGTTATTGTAGCTCAAATGCGACGAATGAAAAGATGATTTTTAGACTAAAAGATAGGTTATTAGTAATTCATCAAAATGTAAATATGAAAATACAATTAACCGGTCTGATTTTATATAAAATAGAAATAACGAATTTGGCGCTTACGTTTTTTTCTTTGAGCGACTCGAGACTATCTCCTATCTCATCATTCACGGGCTAAACCGCCAAGCGCTATCCTTTGCGCGCACTTGATCAGTCTGCGTACGCCTTTGCCGAGCGATGGTACCAAACATTTGAGGAGTCGTCTTAAATGTAAATCACTCGAGCTCGAGATCAGTACCTTTTTCCAGGATGAAAGATCCCTATATCCTTCCCCTGGTCTCAAACTACCTCCATACAAAGGAGACATGTTTTTAATACTAAATGTTGGATTAGGCATTTGTCTCCCATCTCACCTGATGGTAAGTGACGATGAAGTGAAAACTTCTTTACAGCGTTGTGCACTTTTTGCGATGGGTAAAAAATGTTAAACTCGCGTTAGGACATGTGACCTGACCGATAATTTGTAAGACAACGGACACGTGACCTGAGACCACAGGCACGGCTAGGAGAGGAAGTAATATCCCCCTCATTCTGCCGCGCGATGTTTTCACTTCTGCCGGCACTTCCAGAGTGCAACCCTTGTTTTTCTTGTATGGCGAATGGGCCCATCGTGGGTGCCTTTATTGATAAAACGCATGTCGTTTTGTTCCTCATAATCTTTTAATTACAGTGGTTTTAGGTATTTACCACACTTTGTCTAATACATACATACATACATAGTATCACGTCTTTTTCCCTTGCGGGGTAGAAAAAATTGTAAATATATTCATATAGCTACGTACATATATGTTTGATGTTGTGTACTTATGCAGTATAAAAAAACAGTCTAAATACGTAATGCATGCGCGGACGAAGTCGCGGGCACAGCCAGTATGACCAATAAAAATTATCAAATACGGTGGGCCCAAAAAAAATTGTTACTGCCACCAATTTCTTTTTTTCTTTGTAACCTTAAGCGTGAGAAAAGATCGGAGAGCCCTTTGCCCAGCAGTGGGACATTGTAGGTGAAAAATAAGCTTTATTAATACAGAACAAGCAAAAATCGATGATTTTGGAAAAAGCCACAGATACCTGTAAGTTACACCATTCATTGGTGTTTACTGAACAGCATACCACTTGTACCAAGTAGTCGGTAATATGAGAAGTAAGAAATGCATTATGCACTCGTTTCATAGTAGTTTGATATGAAACGGTGCTGCTGTGAGGCGATTCTAAGAAAGTAAGGTAGGTGACACCTTTGATTCTCATGCCGGAGCCAAATTACTTTACTAGTGTAATGTAATATATAAATATAGAGACAAATCACTCAGATTGCTAGCCTTACTGTAAGTTATTAACATGTGTCGTGGGATACTAACTCAACGATATTTAAGTATATATACTCATAGGTATAGATAAACAGACCCAGGCCAATATGAAAAAAGTAATTTTCCGATTTGACCTGATCGGGGATCGAACCCGAAGTTGTCGTCATATATATTAAACTAGATTCGCTCGTTTACGCACCATAAAAAAATTCGCTGTTTTCGTAGTGAATTTAAGTAAAGGGTGTTAATCCCGTAGTTGTCTCTACTAATATTATAAAGCTGAAGAGTTTGCTTGTTTGAACGCGCTTATCTCAGGAACTACTGGTTCAAATAAGAAAATTATTTCATTCTTTTTGTGTTGGATAGTCCATTTATTGAGGAAGGCTTTAGGCTATCAAACATCACGCGGCGACCAATAGGAGCGAAGCATCAATAAAAAATGTTTTGAAAACGGGGGAAAATTATTCATCTACATATACTAATAAAAAATACACATATACTAATTAATCATAATAACAGAAATTGCCGCGGCGAAGTCGCGGATAACAGCTAGTAAATGTATAAAGAAATTATCGTACGGCTGTACTCGTGCCGTACAGTTGTATGTCGATCGATATGTAAAGGTAACTCAAGTACTCCTTTATGCCTAAAACCATACATAATCTGTTTCTATTGGTTTCTACATGTCAATTGATTTTCGACTTTATTGCAACATAACGCAACACAACAAATATTGACGTACATTGTCTATTGCATGTCAGAAATGACAAAATGTGTGAGACTCGCATCAAAAATGTCATCTGTATTTTACCACATTTTCAAGCAATAAACATATCATTCATTCATAAGTTGAAAATACTTCACTTCTAATGGTAGTTAGGAGACAAAGCCTTATTAAGAGGAATGGAATATGGTGGAGTTAAGCGACGTGCATGATTGAACTCAAGATGGCAGAGCGTAGGCCAGATCAAAGTTGCAGGTTCAAGTCCTGCTCGCTTGGGATCTTTTAATCATATTTTATTTCCCAAAGAAAAACATTTGCATATTCTCTTTTGTGCGTGGGATAATTAAAATCGGACTAATTAATTCTAAGTCATTCTTCCTTTCTCTCAGATCAAGATGAAAAATATGAAAGAATGACTCGCCGATTTCAATGACGTTTGTTTGTCATTAACAGTATTGTTTTCGGACGCGCCTTTTGCATATATTTTTGCTTAGCAACGCTGCCACCATTAATCACATGGAACGATCCCAATAAGACCATTAAAGTTGTGCATATCTTGCGGAAGTTATATTCGAATGATTCTCTAAGTATATGTTTTTATGGATACACAAACATGACTATGATACTCTAATGAGGATTGTTACTTTTGAAACAGTAAATAATAAGGAACATCTATTCGAATCCTATAACATTTGTTAAAATAGGTTCTATTCTGAATTTCGGAATTCAGCTTCAACTGGGGTAACTTGAATCTAGATTGTTTCAATTGTAAAACATATTTGCAAAAATATGCTAAGACGACACGAGTGTTACTCGAAACTCCTAGTGAAGGCACCGCCTTCCAGCCAGCTCCCAGCTCGTTCCCGGGACCTCGTCTTATGTAAGGGGCTCCGGCGAGTCGCAGACCGATGCCAGACGGCGCCAGCAAGACTGGCGCCGCGAGTGAGACGGCAACAAGGAGAAGCGGCGTACCGCTCGCGTGAGGATTTCTGGCGCCCAACGTGGTGCGGTTTATTTTGCAAATTATAAACGATAGTGGGCGTTTTTCGAAGATTGTTTATGCAAAATATACAGGTTAGCAGAAGGTTAAGTTCCTTCCTGTAATGACTAGGGCTAGGAAATCGAAAAAATTTCATTTAGGAGTTTGTTGTTATATAAGTCGTAATTATACAAAGTTTGATTATTGTACTGACTCCGAATTTACGATGCTAGTTAGTAAACATTTTTTTGGTTAAGTTTAGGATTTTAAAATGGCGAATTGGTCGACAAGATACCATCACAGGCCGCTGTGTTCTCAATTTTGTGGCGCCCGACGTGGTACCGCAAAATACCAATACATTATATCATTCTCAGTGACATCTTTTTAAAGTTCCTTTTTTTTTTCTTTTCCAGGTATATGAACTGCAATGTGAATTAGAAACACACGCCCACGAGTGCCTTACAAACGAAGTGCCTTCAACAAAGAAACGAACGAAGCAACGACTACGAATATTTCATACGGTAAGTTTTATCGTACTCTATTAGATTCTACTTATTTTAGTATAGGTATGCTATGCAACGGGACTAGCAAAATAAATTATTAATAAATTAAATGCCATTCATCCTTTTAGCGGCACCAGTCAATACCAGGTTTATCTAGGACTAAAAGTGGTTCTATAGCTTTCGTGCGTGCGAAATCAGGTTTCTCTGCAAAAATACCTCTTTCTGATATAAAAGGATTAAGGTTAATGTTGTCGAGCCGAGACCTTCCGCTGGCCTCAAACAATCTTTATACCATATATAAGACAGACAGAGTCTAAAGATCGGGGTAGAGAGGGCGAGAAAAGCGGGAAGACAAACTATAATTTAACTTTTCTTACCAACAAAATGCATGAATTGTAAATGGATGCCCGAATTTCCCTCACGATCTTCTCGGGTGAAAGAAAAGCAGAGAAATGCGATTTCTATGCAGCGCAGCAGGGTGCCGCAGTGGGCGGCTGTGTAAAAAATATCGCCTGTCGATAGATAGGTATTGTTGGAAAAAATATTAAGTTAAATTTGATTTGTGACGACTGCGAAAATACATTATTTTTACAAAGATTAATTCCTTCCAATGAATCTTGTATTAAATTTATTGCATTTCGTAACAAAATTACGTGGATTTTGTAGTTGTGTTGTTCTGTTTTTTTATATGATAATTTAATAAATTATAAAAAATATACCTGTAACGACATAAAGTAAAACCGGTAGTGGCACAGTGGTCTAAGAGCGCAACACTTAATCTAAAGGTACCGGGTTCGAACCACACCTGTACTTCAGAGTTTATAGCCATAGCTGACTCAAGTACGGTCATACATCGACAATTCCATTCTGTAACTGTTTTTCCTAAATAAATCAACTGAGAAACGCAAAAAAAATGAAAAAAATTACGTGCTAGTTAATTTTTCAACGTAAAAAGACCGCAGTGAAGAAAGACCAAAGAGCAAATCGTCCTTAAATTGAATGCACGCACGAAGCAGTTCCTCAATAAAGAAAAAACCGGTCAAGTGCGAGTTCGACTCGCGCACAAATGGTTCCGTACCATTATCTGTATATCAATAAGTGTAAAATCATTAAACATATTTTATTTATATGATGTAACTTAAATTGTATACTTTTCGCAATTTTTCTTTTATCCGTGGTATAAGACGTTGCTTCGTACCAAATTTCAAGATTCTTAGTTCACAGGAAGTACCTTGTAGATTTTGATTGCGTTGGCTTAGAAGTTTGATTTTTTCACTGCTCCAAGGAACAGTAGACCTGAGAGTTTGGTATGAATTTTAGCTTGATACCTCCACGCGTTCCTGAGAAAATAGGGTCTTGACAGACGGATAACAAAGTCCTAAAAGGGTTCCGTTTTCTTATTTTGAGGTACGGCGCCCTAAAAATGACTTCAAACTAGGATGGAAACCCTTTATACACTGTAAACTAATGCACATCATTCTCTCACTGTTATTCCACAAATATTATGTCAGTTGACGTGCCGAGGACTGTAAACTCGAGTGCTTCAATTCATTCGCCCTCTCGTATTTATTGGCACTCAATTAAAACGATATAAATAAACATGCATTCATGATTTTAACAGCTTCGGCCTGCGATTCTATCTACTTACTTCTCTCCAAAACCAATTTATCGATTGATACCATACCATATACTGTCCATGAGATTAATATCAAGCGGTTATGTCGTCGACATAGCGTAACGACTTCTATGGGCTTCCTGTTATTTATAGGTTGAAGTGAGTAGACTTTAAACTCGAAATGCTTCAATTCACTCGCCCTCGCTATGTTTTTATTGACAGTCGATTAAAACGATATAAATAAAAATGCATTAATAATCCTAATCTTGCCCTACATGTTTCTCTCCAGAATCAAATTTGACGACAATGTATGTATCTGCATATTGCATCTTATAACTCACTCTGCAAAAATTCTAGGCTGTGCCTAAACCGTAAAAATATCGCGATGTTTTTTTACACTACATTGCTTGCACTTGCTAATCAATGGATTAGCAAGTGCAAGCAATGTAGTGTTGCATTTTAGAAATTTAAGGCCGGCAATACCGCCCCGGTAATTCATATCATTCTCTCACTGTTATTCCACAAATATTGACACGCTTCAACTGGTATAATATTAAACCAGTTAACATGCCTCAACTGGTATAATATTTGTGCCGAGTAGACTTTAAACTCGAGTGCTTAAATTCGCTCGGTCGCTGCGTTTTCATTGACAATTAAAATGATATTTATACAAAACACTAGCTTTCGCTCGCGGCTCCGCCCGCGTCAATTTCAATCCTTCGGGAACAGTACTTTTTCCCGGGATAAAATGTAGGTACCCTATGTCCTTCTCCGTGCCCCAGATAACGTGTATGCAGAATTTCATGATTATCGGTTCAGTAGTTACAACGTGAAAGCGTAACAAACTCACTTTCGCATTTCTAGTATCAGTTAGGATCAGGATGCATTTATAATTTTTCACATGGCTGTAGAAGAAATTCTCATGATTTGTAAGCTGCAACTGGGCATTAGCTCAGAACAAACCGTAAAATACGCTTTCAGGACACAGAGAAAGGCCGTTAAGCTCAAACCCCACGTTTAGCGTGTTGGTGGCGTATAGGTGGAAATCGGAATCAAAATAGAGTCTATTAAGTTTTACAAAAAAGGAAACTTAATTGCTGGTAATTTAGGTGACATATCAGTTGTCGAAAATACATTAAGACGCAAATGACACAAAAAAAGAAATTAAAAAACAATATCTTCAGTAACATGCATTCAATAAATCCCACCCCTACAAGTACTTAACTAGCAATTAGCCAATTCACTTAATATTATGTCAGTTCCTCATTCTTAGATAAACAATCCCTTCCTGCAAGGCTACTTGCTAAGATTTGACTTTTGATCGTCACGTCAACTTACCTTGCGGTTTTCGTATGATTGACTATTTTTATTTAAGATGTATAAACAGTAATGGATGTTGAAGTGGCCATCAAAACGTTGTAGTGACACGTTAGCGAGTAGGCCTGCTGATCCCATTCCTGTCCCTATCCCCATCCCATATCCCCAAAAGTTCTGAAAAAAAATTAAGTGGGGTAATCAAGAAATAATGAGAGTGCTTTGCCACTGCCTTCTCCTTATAACACACTAAAACAAAATCACTAGTGGCTCGTTTACTCACGATTAGTGCTGTGTGCATTTTTATAATGTTCCCGAACAATGTCGCAATTTTTTAGGTGCAAGTTGATGAAAAATTCGCGTAAATTATTAAATAAACTCACAAATTTCGAAAGAGTTATTATTGAGTACAGAAATTTTGTCTGCGGCACATCTCTTCTTTTCCATCTTCGAAAGGAAAGTGTTCGATGACAAATTTCAACAAATTCAGAGGCACCACTTCGTATATCAAATCTCCCTAGTTATTTATTATAGAATTATAATATCAATGGTAATGGATTAACAACATGTATTCAAAACATCCCTTTCCGACTCCATTCCTACAACTCCTCAAAGCTAGCAATCTCCCAATTCACTTGATTAACATCGATTGTGTATCGACATGATAATTGCGTAAACAGGGCCGTCAACGGGCGCCCGCGGCGCAGCCCCATGCGTCGGGGTTTCTCCCGTTAGAACCCAGTTGGGACGCCCCGATGGACGCTAAAGGGTACACATAAATATATACTATCATATGAGTATAACTTCGGGTCCCAGTCGACCACAACCGATACCAACCTATCAAAAACTTGAGCTTTAAAACCGTAAGACCCAGAATGCCACGTTTCGAGTGTTGGTGGAAAACGGAGTCAAATTAGTAATAGCTTTCTAGTCGCACCGTCAACTGATATAATTCCTAAAATTACCTACGGTCTGTAAGCAAAGCAAAGTAGCTGGGACATTCTAGAGCAGCATGGAAGATAATTAAATTATTTGACTGGAAATAAAAAATAATTATTTCGATATTATGCTAAAAAAAGCAATATTAGAACCCATTCGACCCCGGTTGGGAGCGAATAGGACTAACCCACGCGTCCGCACGCGTTACTTCTAAACCGTCGCGTCGCCACTCCGCTGAACAAATATTCATTTTAATTGCACGCCACATCGCTACAATTTAGGGTTACGTCTCCCGCTAAAAAAAAACAACTCCGTCTCAGCCATCTCGACCCTTTTTTGTAGCGAATAGAGCTCTGTTTGCTTTGTCAACTCCCTCTTTTTTTTGTCAATTTGCCTTAATCAGAGCTCTTTTGTCAAGCTAAGTGGTCGCAGGTGTATTGTTAAGTAAAGAAGGGTTGATTTCATCTTTTCGCAATTTCTTTCGATAGATTCTATATGCAGTATATCATCAAGATTTTATCTTCGCTACAATAAATTAATGATGACCAACAAAAAGTTTTATTGGCTCTCGTATAGAAGCGGCATTAAATCTTACAGTGACATGATAAGGAGATTAATAATTCTGTCCCCAAAAAGCGAAGCGGAGTCTTCGCCCCGATACGAATCAATAAACAAAATCACGAGCGCCGGAAATCCGAGCGGAGTCCGAGATGCATTTCCATCTTTCACCGTCTTTTCACCCTCCGAATATCATCCCTAAAGTTCGTTCCCCGTCCTTGTTTTCGCGTATGTGCAAGGGGGATGGGAGAACAGTAAGGCGCTTGCGCGGGTCAACCCCTCATGAGCATTTGAGGAGGTTGATAGTGGCAAGCGCGAGATCCTGGCGTGTTGCCGGGCAGCCTGAACATTCCTCTGTGGTCCGTCCGCGGAGGCGGAGGTCCCGCTCTCTCACCCCTGGGGAACAACCGCTGCATTCCTGCACAGCACCCCACACAGCTTGGTGCACCTCAGGGGCCTAACATACTCTATATTCTGAATACCAACAAAAATTTTACAATTAAAAGCTACCAGGCGTGAGAGAGCGAGAGAGTTTAGTTTTACTTTAAAGTGGGAACGAGACGACGCGATGGCTCGCCGCTTCCAGCCGAGGTAAGTGCTCTCAAAGCCACGTGTTCGAACTTTTATTTTTCTGTTCAGGTGGTCATGAAACTCAGTTGTTCGGTTTTGCTTATTTCATTGTTTCGTTGAAAGCCATTGTTGGCTTTTGAAGTCCATTTTCACTTGTATTGTGGGCAATATTGAGTAAAGTGCTCACTTGAATAGTTTCTGTTAAGTTTTCCGTTGATTAGAGTTGAACGTTAAATTGTTTTAATAATTCTATTGGTAACCTTTTTAATGAAAAGAAAGAGAGACGCTTAACACGACACGGTTTGTCGCAAAGTTTAAATGTAGGTTAGATAATACACAAAAATAAAAGAATAAACCTATAGAAGAGAAGAAAGGTTCTCCAATGAACTTCTACAATATTTGTTCTTAAATTAAAACAAGTGTGGAATATCCAATTCCAGTTTGATGTACATACTTACTTCAGGCAACCGTGCGTAACATGTTTGCCAAATCCTACAGCATGAAAAGTGTACTTGCTATCTTAACAGCGAACTCCGGCGTCCAAAGCAGCAGCAGGATGCAAACGAGAATACGGTCAAACGATGGAGAGAGTTGAGTGGTCTTCAGTAATGTTTTATATTTATTTTTAGTTCTAACTTGTTCTACAGGTTTGTTTATATCATCCTTATCAGTCAAGTCATTATCGCTTTTTGTAGTAACCGAAGCAACGTCATTACATGCTTTATCTAATAGATAACGTACTACCTTACGCATTTTTGTGCACTTACAAGCGTTATCAATATAAATCTTATGATTTGATTTTTGTCTATCAACATAATTATATAAAAGATGCACTTAAGCTCTGCATGACAGCTAAAAATTCTGTTCATGCCAGCAAATATGTATGTATGTCATGAAAGATTAGAGATCTTGACAACAACACCCTATTATTCAAAATCATTTTGACTAAATACTGCATAAAATCTCGTACTGTCACTTTCTAGATAATTACCAAGTGAAATGAAGATCGCATAATTCTGACAACCACTAGTTTTGAGTTTTCAAGCGATAGAAACTAAACTGAACCTTAATATAAGCAGAATAAAGAATAAACACTTGGGGGTGCTAGAGTTTGCCACTAACTTCCACATAAAAAGTAAAAACTGGAGTAGAAAAGGATAGTGAGTAAATTCTGTTAATATTTTCCTTATATTAGGAAAATCTCAGACGGTCATCTCTTGATTGTGCTGCAGTAGACGGGTTCAGTCTTATTACATGTAAATTATGTTGAGGAGAAGCTTTCAGAATTTCGTTATTTCCTGTCGATGAAAGCCTATACAATGTTTTTACCTCTTGGACAGTAAATAATTTACAATACTTATTACTCTTAGATATTTAACAGCTATTCTCTTTATTTGTATCATTGTGTGGAAACAAACGCACACAATGACCATTTTGGCTGGAATCACAAACTAACCGTACATGAGTCAGATTAGACTAATACAGGTCTCTCCGAAGACTTTGTTTCTAATAGTAAGTTGGCATTATTGACTTAAAATACATAAGTAGAAGTCCACATGGTACTGACAGTACAGATGATTTGTCTCCCGGTAATTTAATTACAACGGGGAGCTAAGCCACGATCCGCGGGCGGTCTCAGCGACCCTTAAGAGAGTCCTAACGAGGTGTAATCGCTGCGTAGACGTGCAGTGTTTGCGAATGACGGAATTATTCTAATCACAAATTACAGGGTGCGCCCATGAACTGGAGTATATTTAAAATGACAAGGTTGATGATATAGAATCTCTTAAATCGGGTACAAAATTTCAACGAAATAAATTATTGGGATGTTGCATTACCGGGTAACAAATGATATGAACTACAATCTATTTTACACACAGAACAACAAACACATTACAAGTGTTATCACGCGTGATTTCTATGAAAACCAGCGTCGCCTCATTTTAAGCATACTACTAACGAACACATTTGAGTAGAAACTCCTCTTTTGGTCAAAGTTTCACTAGGAATTCTCACTTTAAACGTTAGAATAGCACACGTCGACATTTTTCGATGTTTTTTTTTTCACGTAAATCTTATTCGTTTCACGTAAATGTTTTTCCTTTGACAATCACGGAACAAACTACTTAGGTGATTCAAGTGAGCTGATCAAGCGCATTTTCGGCACGCGTGCCACGCCCCCTTACCATTTCTAATGTCTTTTTCATTCTGAGATTTTACAGGCCTCATAGATGAAATATATCTATGAGGCCTGTAAAATCTCAGAATGAAAAAGACATTAGAAACGTTAGTTTTATTCGGGAATAAAATTCCCGAATAAAACTAGTTAGCGCCAAACAAAAAGAGCGCTGTGAGGCTTACATCTATAACTAATATTAAGCTCTAACTTTTAATAACGTTCTTCAAAAATTCTTTTATATTGTATTCTTAGCTGATTTTTTTTTAATAACTATTGTTTTACATATCTCTACTTTTCTCCCAAGTCAGTCTTGTTTCTCAATTCGCAATTATCGTCAATGTTGTCTTGTACTTGAAAATTTTCTTTCAGAGTTCCTTTATTATATTAGCTGGTGTTAATTTAACGTTTCCACAGCCTGTTTTAATTACTATTTTATCTTTGATCTGATTTTATTCATTACACTCGTCAGTACTTCGGTTTCTTTTTCAATTTTCATACCATTGCTTGTACGTAGTTTAGCAGTCACTATAAAATATTATTTCAAATTCCTATATATTCTAAAAGTCAACTTTATAGCTCTAGTCTCTATCGCCTGTCATTGTTTTTTTACTCAATTTCCATACCTTTGTCAGTTAATTCACCGTTTGTTTGCCCCTCGTGGCTCCCAACAGCGATGATAGCCCTTGATTGATCGTCTGCATCAGACGATGCTACTAATTTGTCCCGATCCAAATTGATCGTTGTTTTGCAAACAGATTGGGTTCTTCTTATTTAATTTGGAATTTTGCAAGAGTTCCATATGATTTTGGATTTGTCTTGTGACCAATTTAGAATGTTTCCTATTCAACGTTTCTGTTAGATTAATTCGCTCACCACTGTCTCTTTTTTTTTTTTCAACTACCATAAAAGTCCTTCTGTCCCGCAAGGCAATTTGTAATTGTTATTCTTGTAATATTTGATAAGTATTAAAGATCAAGATGCTCTACATTTCATAAGATATAATGAGGATGATGCCTTTAGAAATGGTTCTTGTGAGCCAAAAATGAAATTACTCAGATTTATTTCATACACGTACACACATCAAAATTTCTAACAAACTTCCCGTCAACTTCAAGTGTGTCGTAAAAACATCCCCTAATCGCATAATCGTATATTATGTTAAAATCACTATCCTCCCCCATAGCGACCCTAATTCGCTAATTGAAAGCTATCGGATGTCGCCGGACACCGTGACGGCATCCGGCGTCCACCGGAAGTGCAATATGGCGGACAGTATATGCTTCTTAATTTTTATTATCTCGTATGATTGATGATCGGCTATTGTTGTCTTTAGATGTTGGATGATTTGCTGGATTGAATATTCTTTATATTCTTCCTTACATCCACAGCTCTGACGGTTCTTCTGTTCTTTTGATCGGCGAGTTCTCTAATAACGCTTTTGCTTTTACATACATCTATTATCGTTGTGTTCAAGAAATTGTACGGTGGGGTGACTACGTTTTCCTGAGACATTACTTTCCTTATTAAAAGATTTTTTCAATTGTCATGACAGTGTTAGGAATACGCGAGAAATTTTGCACTGATTTATTTTCATGTACAAAACAAGTATGTGTTAAAAAAAAGGAAAACTACATAATTATCATCGTTTCTTTCAATCCATTTTTGTCTTTAAATCACGTTTTGTAATTTTTAATATGACTCGCGACTTCTTGTGATTCGTTTTACATTTTCATTAGATTATACTGTAGGTCTCAAAGCCCTTACTTGATCAAATTTATTCCTCAGTAAATTACCAATAATACATCTTTTCAGTACCTACTATCTTAAATCACATTTTGTTACTGTATGTTTTCATATCACTACACAAGATCTACTCACCTTATGTAATACATAGCCACACCCACATATCCGTCTCCCGCATCCTCAAGAGCGAGCGAGACAGCATCACCCCGGCGCCAGACATTGCGGCGCCGGAGTCTATCGATTCCACCCCCACGGATTTTCTGGAGGCGTTGTACGCATGCGCATGCCTTGTTTGTCGCATAGGATTTATGGATTTTAGGTATATGTAGGTCGTTAAGATTTCATCTACATACATTCTACATATAGTGGTATTATATTTTATCTTGTCTTCTTTAATTTATTTTATATTTGATTGTGTGTAAAGATATTATCATCTTTATTTGTCTGATTACTCTATACGAACTGAAAATTACTCTTTTGTGTTAGTCTTTTGTAGATGTTTGTTATAACTTGTGTCTTCTTTGATTATAGCATCTTTTTCATTCTTCATCACCGGTGTATTTTATACTACTTTGTTCTTATTAGCAGTTTTATTAAAATACTTCTTATCTTCATCTCGAACAATCCCGCTATAGGCGTCCCGCGTTAGGTGGGCTGATGAGATGTCCAGAGAGTGTGGAAAGCGACTGTGAATTTGTGACCTAAGCGATTCGATATACATTTTAATCTATTTTATTAAAGACGTATCAATATGACACCACGTTTTATATGATCCGAGCTCGTAATTTTGTCATTTGACCAATTTCTGTTAATTATGTAGTCTTGCAAGTTGTCAATATCAATATTTCCTCATGTCTATATCAAAATACACTGTTTTCTCTCCATCAATCAACGCGACAAATCAGCAACCCGATACTATAATAGTATCTTTTCAAGGGTGGTCAGTATCTCAACCCTTTTGTCTGTTGTCTCCGTCGAGGGCGTGTCAATCGCGTTAATTTGATATGTCTTTGTTAATGTTGTATCACCGCGTGATATTATCCAAGCTAAAAGTATTTTCGTTTGTTTGTTGTCCAGTTTTGCGGTATATATTATATTCTTCAGTCCATTGAACGTCGGTGCCCCCATTATATTTTGTCGTCAAAGAAGTAACCATGGTGTCATAGTTAAGTTATTAATATGAGAGTCCATTGTGTCCGCTTTACCACCAGTGATAATGTTCATACTAAACTTTGTCTTCTGTTTGCTATCCTGTATTACGTTATATTATTCATATTAATCACGTCTTTTGGATTACAGGATAGAGCTTAAGGCCATTAGATCCAAAGGTTACGTTTAGCATGTACGTGGGCGTTTAGATCGGAACAAAAAAAAAAGTGATGGATTGTTAGATGCCTCACCTCTAGTCAAGATTCTTTAGATTTTCGCCCATTCCCCCGGTAGCTTGCACTCGTACATTCTGGGTCATATTCTTTTTCAAAGATCCTAGACGAGCTTTGTTCATGCCTTTACAAAATTCTGCAATATATACTCTTTTGTCTAGATATCAATAAGTTTTAGCACTTACGCATTTGAACAACCTTGGGCGTCGTTCACATTTTGATTGGCTATCGCGATCGCGAGCCCTTCTGGGCTTAGACTGGCACGTTAATGCCATTTATCATTTTTATCCTTAACGCCTCCGTACAGTAAGTGGAAGTACTGTTAATTTTGTGTAATTTTCATAGGTATTTTCGGTCGAGCTGCAGTTGTCTCTATCGCACTCTACGGGGGTTGTTCGAGCACACAGCGCGACAGCAATAGATTTTACAAATACCTATTTTTCAATTCTCATAGTGTTTCCTCTTCACTAAGCATATACACGGGTAGTGTAACCATATATAGGGAAAACAGGTGGTAGAGTAGCTTGCCCACGTTGCTAGTCACTCTTTCAATTTCTACTACTTTACTGACGGGTACCATAAGCGGTTTACATTAGGTCTGAAAAAACAAGAATTGTATTTTTGTATATTTTTATTTCAATAAAGTCAAATTCTTATGCAAATAATATAATGATGGAGGTTATAATAAAGTATGTGAACAATTCGCACATCCATGTTTCACGCCAACGTGTTGATAGCGCGATACAAATGGAAGCTGTCAATAGGCTGTATGGTAATGATACGCCTTCGCTTACCACTATGAAAATTCCGGCCAATTGCAAGTCGGACTCGCGCGTCAAGAGTTCCGTATCACCGTATAACTTCGAAAACCACTTAAAAAATTGATTATGAGTCAAAAGGCCTCTTAAAAAATTACTTGTCTGGAATGTCGTTTTACGGACGATAATTTGACGTGATAACGGTGGAACAGAGATTGATGCGTCACAAGCCGAACGCTTGCACACAGAACGTGACACTTTTTCGTGCGTGTAGCTGGCGTTCGTCGATTAATAAGACGATATCACTTAAAAACGTTATTAGTATTATCCCCAATTTAATTTTCACATCTCTATTTATGACAGTTCAATAGATACAGCCCTGTGAAAGACAGACGGTCGGACAGAAGGAGAGCGGAGGATTAATTGGTCCCGTTTTTACCTTTGGGTATGAAAACCCTTCTCTGTCGAGTCGATTAAAGGTCGATTTTTTTAATTCTTGATTTGCTTTCAAAAATTACAAGGAGATACTTTGGAAAATATATCTACACTAATATTATAATGCTGAAGAGTTTGTTTGTTTGAACGCGCTAATCTCGGGAAAATTCTTTTTGTGTTGGATGTTGAGACCATTTTGCGAATTTGCAAAGCATCAATAAAAAATGTTTTGAAAACGAGGAAACTTATTCATCTATAGTAATGAAAAAACGAATTAATCATAATAACAGAAATTGCCGCGGACGAAGTCGCAAGCAACAGCTAGTAATATAATATTTTGTTCACCCTAAGACTGTCAAAACTAAATTTCCATATGACATCGGTTTAATCGAGCAAGCGCTACCATTAAGTTGACTGGGCATGTGTCAAAATATGAGCGCGTCGCTGCTGTCGCGTCGCATCGCTTATGGCTCACTGCTTCTGGTGGGGTTGGGGACGTTGCTGTTCCTTTATGGCACTTACGTCATCGCGATTATTATAGACAAGATGACACCCACGTTCGTTAGGGTCTATTGTTTTAATAGCTTTTTCAAAATTCATTATTTCGAACTCTATTATTTTAATTTATTATATCTAAATAACAATTTTAATAAACAGTAAACAAAATAAATGATGGCGCATGACCCTCGGACCCTAAAAAGTATGCTATTTATTATGACATCCTTCATCATTTAGTCCATCGTTCTTATTTCATATTATATTCCTTATAAGTAAATATAATAAAATATAATATAAAAAAAAAATTTGAACTCATAAAATTCGTATGACATTAAATTTCTATGAGGCCCAATTTATCTTTTTCATTATTTGCCTATTTTCTTACAACTTTTGTATTCTATTAGTAATCTAGGATTTAAAATTTTGCACGGGTTTCAAAATCAACATACAGCGTGATTTTGAACCCCCTAGCTTTATTGAAATCTGGGCATCAGAATCCCTAATGGAACACAGAATTGTAAGAAAAAAAAGGTAAAAAACTAAAAAATAAACAACCTTTCATAGAAATTCGTCCAGCTGATCGGCGACTTTGTATGGGAAACCTAATTTTCTTTTTCGTTTTTCACCTTTTTTTCTTGCAATTCTGTGTTCCATTAGGGATTCTGATTCGCAGATTTCAATAAAGCTAGGGGGTTCAACATCATGTTTTATTTCATAAAATACTATCGAAATTGTCTGATAATATTTCTATTACATATTATAATATATTTTGTTCATTAAACCACCTATAAATAAATCACATAAGGTAAATACAATAAAATCTGCAGTTGCTAATAAATTGAACCAGCCTTTTTTGTATTTGCCACATTTCCTCGTGATAAAGCATTATTGTTTAATTGCAGCGGATAATAATATGATAACAGCAGGAAACGTTAGTTAATGACACAGTTAATTAATTGAAATAACTGTATAGAAATATACATTAATTTGTTATATGGATGAAACGATTCAATGTGGAGTCCACGTGATAAATCATTTTGTTAGTCACTTATTATTACGCATATAATAATTATAATTTTAGATGTTACCACATTTATTGATTGGGCACATCTGTTATTTAGTTTGCTCAAATGTAAAGTAAGAAATACTTCATCATCTTCGTCATCATAAGCAGTTTGCGGCAGTCCACTGCTGGACGTACGCCGTAGGCCGTAGAAGTACTTAAAAATAATATTTTTTTATAAAGGGATGCGACCTGAACCATTTTAAATGATTCATATAAATTCTTATTTTATTTAGAAAAGTTAATGTGTTATGGTTTCTAACAAATGGGCCTCTTTGATTCCAGGTTAAAATTATTTTTTTTTTGTTTAACTATTGTTGGTTTAAAGAATCTGTATTTCTCAAAAGAACATAGGTCGCCTAAATTACATTTATAATATTCATTCATAAGAGTTAATTTTAAGTTAATGTAACGATTGAGATGGATATAACGTCCACTTTTAGTTGTTACTTACAAAAGGACCTAATCAATTCTTAAACAATAAAAATGGATTTACTATATTTTTAAGAAATAAAATTACATTTGCCTTTTTTCCATACACTTACTATAATCGAGTAATTGTGTAATGTTTTGTTTATATGATCGTTTAATTCAATTAAATGAAAAAGTTTGTACAGACTGGGCTGATACGTTTTTTTTATCTTTAGCAATTGTCATGTAAATAAGACCGTCTTTAAAAATCCAATAAACTAGAAAGTAAGTAATAACAATAAAGTTGTCCAGATAGCGAAATAACCTCGTCCCTCATATTGCACATTAACATTCCTGCACTCCACCCCCAACTCGCACAGAGCCCAAAACGAGTTTTTATGCAAAACTGCATGCAATAACTCTCACCCGTTATGGCTGTGAGCTTTTTAATGAGTCCATGGGAATTTGATGGTAACCGTTAGGGATGTCTATGTGACGTGTGTAGTGGAGTGAGGGCTTCAATTTGATTAACCCGGTTTATTGGTGCTTAGGTTTATGGTGTCGTTGAAATCTTAATAATGTAGGGATATGAACGACGTAGTAATTATTGTCATGTATAAGCACATCGTTTATTATATTACCTACCACTTGTCCAATCATGCAAGCAGCATGCACATTTCTTTTTAGTTTTGTATTTCGTTGAAATCGCAGGAAGCGTTTTGTTATATGTAAATCCGGAAATATGTTTGAAAAAAGCAACAGTAACAATTTAATATACACGTTTTTCATTTGCGTTTTCCAAGTAAATAATTCTTAAGGGCATTTAGTAGATAGATAAAATATTTATTTGTTCATCTGTGACATACATACAGTGATATAAAAATAATTCTCAAATCTAGGCATGCATATTCTATGTCCTACAGCACAATGTCACTCGACTATAGTGTAAACTGCTAATTTTTAGCTGGCACTCGGCACGTAAAGCGCCATCGAGGACAATTTCACAAGTCAACCGTACTAAACTACTTTCAATGCACAAAAAGGGACAACATTTTTTTGCAGAACGAAATTTATAGGTATTCAATGTAATTTACTCTTAATTGCCATCTGTAATGGTAATAATACAAAAACAAATTATTAAAATTTCACTCAAATTTCACATTTAAGTAGTATAATCTATTTGGATACTTAGTGAATCCTGATATATTTGTTAAGGACGAAACAACGAGTCAGTAGGTGATGCGGCTAGCTACCCGTCACTATTTTTATTCCGTTTTCCACCTACACACTCAAATATGCTAAATGTGGCAAAATAAGATCTTAAGACCTTTTCTAGTTCCGTCGCGCAGCGGTCAACACGCCAGCCTGCGACACGGAGTGCCCGGGTTCGATCCCCGGCCAGGTCAAGATGGAAAATGATCTTTTTCAGATTGGCCTGGGTCTTGGATGTGTATCTATATATGTATTTGTTATAAAATATAGTATCGTTGAGTTAATATCCCATAACACAAGTCTCGAACTTACTTTGGGGCTAACTCAATCTGTGTGATTTGTCCGTTTATATTTATATATTTATATTTATAGACCTGGGCTCTGTCTACCCCGCTAGGGAAAAATACATGATACTACGACTATGTATGTATGTTTGACGAAACAACAAGCTAAAGCTAGTCAGTCATAAATCCAAAATACTCTCTCACAAACGAAAATATGTTAAGTGTATTGTGTGAAATACCGACCCATTAAAATCGGGTTACTGGCCGACGATATATTTGTACGGCTTGCGTTTGAAGTATGCATCCGTAACGTGGTTACGTTTGCAGCTCGTTTGGAGAATATTTTATTAAATAAATAAATATATAGGGACAAATCACATAGATTGAGCTAGCCCCAAGGTAAGTTCGAGACTTGTGTTATGGGATACTAACTCAACGATACTATATTTTATAATAAATACATATATAGATACACATCCAAGACCCAGGCCAATCTGAAAAAGATCATTTTCCATCTTGACCTGGCCGGGGATCGAACCCGGGCACTCCGTGTCGCAGGCTGGCGTGTTGACCGCTGCGCCACGGAGTTATTGAAAAACGGAAACGGATATAATGCCTGAGGTTCATAGATAGATAGATAGATTCATTTATTCCTTAGAATATGGTGATACAATGGTGTTACTATAAATATGAGACGCAGCATATTCTACCTAGTAGGCGTAGGAATGTTTAGTCTCAATTCACAATACAATTCTATACATTTTTAGTTAATACAATGTCATTTAAATTACTAATTAATTACATATTTCTACTCATTCAGTCAAGATAGTTTTATAATTGTATTATGTTTAATCATGTAGTATCTATAAAAAGAACGGGTCCATGAAGACATTCTCCATACCATACTAGTAGCACCAGTAGGAAAAATAAGAACTACCACGAGGAAACAGCGTGGCATAGACGATGCCTTAGCAATCCGACATTTTTTCAGTTCTATCTATTAACCCACCATCATGCTTTTGCGTAAGGAAGGTTTTTTCGACCTGCTTACCTGCTGCAAGCTGTACCTGCAAGCTGATGGTCAGTTCACTAGTGTTTCTTCCCCAACTTGAAAATGCTTCCGATGGGCAGCAGTGTCGAAAGTACAAGAAGCCAAAAAAACTGCGGTCGCCAATCGCCTGCCAAGCAAAGTGAGTTTGGCAGTATCCTCCCATGGAACAAAAAGAACTTTGTCCAGCAGTGGACTCTAACGGCTGGAATAATGATCATCAAGAACTTTATCAAATGATCAACCTAATCCAACAACTTATAAGGTGCCTATTTTTATCATTTTCAAAAAGCAGACGGTTTTCGAAATACTAATAGACGTATTTGCCAACACTGAGTCATATCTCGAAGATCCAAACGCTACGAATTCTCGTAATTCTGTCAGCGATCCATCATGGCGCCCAAACTATAAATAGGTGTATGGAAATAGCGTGCAGGTGGTAGGGGCACGCGACTCAATAGGTTGGACTTCGACAACAAGGTGGACAGAGATTTATAAATAAATATATATGGACAAATCAAACAGATTAAGCTAGGTCCAAAGTTCGAGACCTGTGTTTTGAGAGAAGAATAAAATATGTCTCCGCAAAGATGGTTCTACTCTTTAAAAGTGATTTGTTCTGTAGTTCGTTGTTACCTACGGAAATTGAGCAATACATTAAATGGTAGAGATATTACTATCAGTATCTACATAACATAGGACGTTACTTAAAGGGTTATATATTTTTAATTAATTGAATGTCTCCACCATTATTTTACTACATAGTAAAAGACCGAAGCTATACTAGACAGCGGAAGGACTGAGTTGTCGATTAACTATATTGTAGTGATGATTTGATGATTAAGTATATCACTCTTAATTATCTAATTAGAACTTTGTTCAATCTAACTTCGATCAGATACTAGATGGCACACCAATTTATAAAGCCAATGGTTCTAGAGCTTGATTTGACACGTACGTTGGACGCCAATGTTTTGAACGTACATTACTTTGATGTTATGTTGGAGAGACGAGAATTAATATTATGTCAGATGACACAGATTAAGGATGGCGCAATGTCTCTACTAGTGATAACGCTATATTTATAATTGTTTACTTTTTTTACTAAGTATTGAAATATGCATGTGCCTCCCATATCACCTGATGGTAAGTGACGAAGAAGACGAGGATGTTACATGCCTATCCACGATATACCCATTAATTCTACTTTAAATGTAATTTAACTTTTGATTCTGACTTAAATACGAGTACATGCGTGTCGTATAGGGATGTCAAATATATTGTCGTATAGAGCAGGATAGGGTTAGATAAAAATACTCAACCGTCAAGAACAAATAATTTAACTTAATGAGGGATGGCTAATTTCGCTATAGAAAGAAATAGTCATCAAGGCATGTGATGATACCTGAGCACTGATGAGTTGTTCGCTGCAAAAGAAATATGGTAAGATGAGGTTTCGCTTATGACACCCAGTGCCCGTGCGGACACAGCCCGCGTACAATCGCACCTACTTGAATGCCCATCCTCTCCAAAATCCTGTACGATGAAGACCATGGCGTGTACCCCCAATACGATGGTTGTGGCAGATTATTGATCAGGAGTAATCTATACTAATATTATAAATGCGAAAGTGTGTTTGTTTGTTACGCTTTCACGCCGTAATTACTAAATCGATCATCATGAAATTTTGTATACCCGTTGTTTGGGGTACGGAGAAGGGTATATTTTGTCCCGGGAAAAGTACTGTTCCCGAGGGATCGACATAGACGCGAGCGGAGCCGCAGGTGAAAGCTAGTTTGACATAAACGGTTGAGCGGCATATCATAGAACTGTATTGCAAAGACTAGGGATAGAGAAGAATACATACATATATATGTGATATATATATGTATGTATGTCTTTTTGTCTTGCGGGGTATACAGAGCCTAGGCTCTGTCGCCCTGAATAATGATGAATGTGGCTTATCTTATCTTATGTGCGCATTTAGCATGTTGAAGAACGAGTGTAGATGGAAAACGGAATCAAAATAGTGACGGGTTGCTAGCCGCGTATTGACATGATTTCGCAGATTTTAGCCCACTTAAGCCCAGCTGTGGGTCGAGGAAAGCTGATGATGATGGCATATATATTCTGAATTCAAAATTCGACACGACGAAGAAGAATATGCATTTTTAAAAAAGCACTAGCTATTTACTTATTCCCTTATGCTTTCATGTGGATACCTGCGACATGACGCAAACATTAAATGTAGTCGACAGGTCAGAAAGAATGATATCACTGGTGACGATTTTGGGCATGGCGTAATCGCTTGTACTGTTTTTGGAACGGTGTATTTGTTTGTTTTTGTACAATTCACCATGTGCGGCTTAAGTCCTTGGTTCTTGCTTATTTAACGCTAGCTTTTGCCCGCTGCTCCGCCCGCGTTATTGTCGATGCTTCGGGAACAGTAAAATTTTCCGGAATTAAAGGTATGTCCTTCCCCGGGCCTTAAACTACCTCCATACTTTTCATCCAAATTGGCCCAATGGTTGAAGCGTGACTCCTGCGTGACAGACACAGAGATAGAATTACCTTTGCATTTATAATCATAGTATGGAATATGGAATAATATCATGGATATGGAATCAATTATGGGTCAAATATACGCAACCATTTTTTAGCTCTTTATATGCGTCCGTGGTCCAGTGGTTAAGGTGTTCGCCTGTAGACTCGGGGTCGTGGGTTCGATTCCCACGGGGAGCATACTTTGTTTTAGTTGTTTCCAGTTAGGTTAGGACATTGCAGGCTTGAATCACCTGATTGACTGATAATAAAGACGCTTCCGTACTTCGGAAGGCACTTTAAGCCGTTGGTCCAGGCTGCCATCTGGTAGTCGTTAAAGGAACCACGTCAGAGGCCGAGAGGCGGTTACGAAGAACTCTGACACCAGGGTGTGCATGGTCGATTGACCGTGCCACCTACTCTAAATTATAAGTATAGATGTAAATACGAATGTCTGTCACAACAAATGTAAACTAAAAATATATGACTCATGAAGTTCGGTAAGCTGAAGGAGCGACGGCGTCTCATTCATGCGTTCTACATTTTATTTTTGGCGTCAAGCGTCGATTTCGACAAAGCGTTGGCTGTTTACAACTTTTCTGGGTATTGACTTTCGCTAACGTTATGTTAACTAAGTTATATTCGTAATAGCAACCGATGAAAAATCTATTTATAAGTTATACTGATTACCTTGTTTTACAGCACAGTAACAATGGTATAAGATTCCTTAAAATATGTACAAAGCTTTCGCCCGCGGCTCCGCCCGCGTCAATGTCGATCCCTCGGGAATAGTACTTTTTTCTCGGGATAAAAGGCCTATGTCCTTCTCCGCACTCCAGAGAACTTGTATGCGTATATAAATTTCATGATGATCGGTTCAGTAGTTACGGCGTGAAAGCGTAACAAAAAAACTCACTTTCGCATTTATAATATTAGTAAGGATAAGGATAAAGCTATCAAAGGTAAAAAAATGCATTTATGAAATAGAATTTTATTAAAATTTGGATATCGTGTATCTCTTTTTGAACGTCATATTATTATTTTTAATATTTGCAAAATCGATAAGCTACTAGCGTTTCGGAACGACCACTGCTGAGAAGAATACGCCGAAAG
This sequence comes from Elegia similella, assembly GCA_947532085.1. Lineage (NCBI taxonomy): Eukaryota > Metazoa > Arthropoda > Insecta > Lepidoptera > Pyralidae > Elegia > Elegia similella. The sequence goes on from OX383953.1 coordinate 576,425, forward strand.
AAACTCAGTCCAGTATTGGTGCCTACGTGCCTGAAGGGCTAGAGATTTATGTTTTAGACACGAATGGAAATATATCCAATCGTTTCTCACGTGCAGCGGCGGTCCTCGCATCATCAGTGACTGAATTTAGGATAGTTCATTGAATTTGGATAGTTAAATAAGCATTTTAGTTCAAATATAACGCACATACGTATAGAAAAATGTCGAATCACCGTCCTTGATCCCCGACTCCCAAATATTTTTCATCCTGTTGTAGGCTTCATGCTGTCCCAACCTCCCCTTGGGGTCTATGTTGGTGTCTGAAGCCTACAGGACCCGTAGAGATTAAGAAAATGCTGGTATACAATTATGTCTATATCGCTCTGTCCCACATTTCCCATCATATATGTAATAACCTATATATATATGTTGTCGCAGGTACCAACTGAGCCAAATACATCGCAAGCATCGTCGCCGGCGTGACGTAGTATCCGGGAGCGAGTGGAGCGCGCCCTACAATTTAACTGGAGGCGGCTGACTACAGAAAGTCCCGTAAGTGCCAAAGAATCTATCATTTTTAGGGTTCCGTACCCAAAGGGTTTCAAAAGGAACCTTATTACTAAGCCTTCGATATCCGTCCGTCTGTTACAGGGCTGTATCAGAACCGTAATAGGTAGAGACTTGAAACTTTTTCTAACTTTTTCTATTGCCACTATACGTGTTTACGATTGTAACGTGCCTTCTAAAGCACGGAATCATCTTAATTATCAGACAATCAGGTGATTCAAGCCTGCAATGTTCTAACCAAACTGGAAACAACTAAACAAAGTATGCTTACCGTGGGAATCGAACCCACGACCCCCGGGTCTACAGGCAAACCACTGGACCACGGAGGCGTTAGTATTCATAGTAATTCTGTGCCATTGTTCCAGACCCCAGAAAGACGACGACGTCACCGCTCGTTCAGTCAGGAGCGACCGCGGCGGAGAGCCAGCGCTCACTCGTTAGACTTAGAGCCACAGGAAGACAAGCCTTACTACACTGCTACCATACACAGGTAACGATTCCCACCCATCTCAAAACTAATGGGTCTATTAGCTGTAGACCTCACGAGTCCTTATTACGGCGAACTCACTATAGTCCTTTGCGCCATATCCGCAATTTTGAAATACATCACTAATATCGTTACCACGGGACTTACCGCGATTATTTTTGAGATTGATTTGACAATAATAGTGTGACCGCGAAAGCTTAAAATCGTATTTTGAAAAAGTCCAAAATCTGAAACTTTATAAAATTTATATGTCAAAAATCAAAACGTTTATTCATAAAATAGGCCTTTGCAGGCACAAATCACATTTTTAAGGATCTAGTTTAGTCATATTTATATTAATAATTAATGTGCAAAAGCTACAGACTACTAGCGTTTCGGAACCGACCACTGTTCGCAAAATTTCACGAGAGTCTATTGAAAAATGCGAACTGTCCAGGAGCAGCCAGACCAGCTAGACGCCGGTCATTTGAAAGAATGGTTGTCCGAGCTGAAACAGAGACGCTTCACATTCACTCAGTCAGAGAACACCCTCCAGTGCATGTACGCTGTGGTATAAAATAGATTCAAAGATTTATTCACAAAATAGGCCTTTTCAGGCACTTTTTCACGTCAAATAGTCATCATCATCACCATCGACAGCCTTCTTTATCCCACTGGGTATAGGCATCTCAAATAGTAAACACGTAAAATCGCCGAAAGGCTGGATCTGTTGACCAACTAGTGCATTAACCTCTTGTATGCCGGAATATCAGACAAAATAGTAAAACAATGCTTTTTGCGAAAATCTGCGCATCGAAACGACACGAGTGATTTCATAGACATGAACGCACGAAAGAACTTACGTATTACTCCATAAAATTTTCGCGGTTGCCGTCATTCACTGATAATGTATAAGGTTTTTGATCGAACTGGAAAGAAAACATTCTTAAAACAATGTTTTCTCTCTCCTCTCTAACTCCAGAGGAAATATTTAACCACGACCTTATGAAATCCTAACTATCATAGCACTCCGAAGTTGATTATCATATACTTTTTCATTCTTCCAGAGCTCACTCCCTAAAGAAGATGGCGACACTATCGCTGAAGATATCATTAGAGGGCGGCAAGGTGGTGAAGACGATCCAATTTGACCCCACAACCACAGTGTATGACGCCTGCCGCATCATACGAGAGAAGATCCTGGAAGCCAATGCTAGCGAACGTGAGTATACATTCTCTTTCTCGCTCTCATCTGAACAGGTCCAGGCGGCATCTGCGGCTGCGATGGTGTTTTACGTCTTCGTAATCCTGAGACACGGAAATTCTCACGATCTTTCCGCGAAAGACCGTGTTCAGACGTAGTATATCGTCTTACCTTACGGAGCAGACAGAGTCCACTCTAAAGAAATTGGCGACGTTTTTGTTGAAGATGTCGCTAGAGAGCGGCTCGGTGGTGAAAACCATACAATTGGATCCAACCCACTACTTAATGAATTATGAATGCTTACTCTAACAAACAGGGAGATCTTGAAGGCCAATTCTACTATTAAACATGGTGTAATTTTGATCGTTTTGAACCCTTAAAGGGGTGACTCGGACCATCAATATAAACAACTTTTTCTATGGGACCAATGCTGGGAACTCAAAAAAAATTCGTCATTTCCATACAAAATTTTTATTAGGTGTGGCACGAAGGGCTCATCGTAAAACTTAAAAAATTGTTACCTAAAGAGTATGTAGATATTCTCACATCTTATATTACGAATAGAGCCTTCAGAGTACGCCAAGAGGATGCATACTCTGAACTTAAGGAAATAAATGCTGGAGTGCCTCAGGGAAGTGTATTGGGTCCGGTCCTGTACCTACTATACACCTGCGATATTCCTAATTTAGAGATTTCGTCTATAGCGACCTTTGCTGACGATACCGCTATAATGGCTGTTGGAAGCACATACGCAGAAGCAGCTGAAAAAGTCCAAGTAGCTGTTAATAATGTCGTTACGTGGACAAAGCGATGGAAAATCAAACTTAATGAATCAAAATCGGTTCATCTAAACTTTACTAATAAACACGACAATTATTACCCCGTATATATAAATGAAAAGCGAATTCCATATGAAAATACAGCTAAATACTTAGGTATGACTTTAGACGCGAGGCTTCGCTGGAAAGCCCACGTTAAAAAGAAAAGAGAAGAGCTTGAAATTAAATTTCAAAAATTATACTGGTTGCTTGGGAGAAATTCCCTCTTATCCATAAACAACAAATTAGTTATCTATAAGCAAGTCCTCATGCCAGTATGGACTTATGGAATACAGCTGTGGGGCTGTACCAAAAAGACTAACATTGAAGTGATTCAACGATTTCAAAACAAAGTACTGAGGGCTATTGTAAATGCTCCCTGGTACGTAAGAAACGATGACCTGCACCGGGACCTCAATATACAGTTCGTCGATACAGTCGTTAAAAAATATGCCGAAGCTCACGAGTATAGATTGCTTCACCATGTGAACGTCGAGGCTATCCAGCTCCTTGACAACACGGACCTAGTACGACGTCTTAAAAGAACTAAACCTTTTGAATTAGTGTAGTGTAGTGCAAAACAACAAAATAAAAGTGTAGTGATAGTGCTAACAAAGACACACGAACAAAGTGCCTTCCCCTTAATAGAGACAGTAAGAAAAGTGCCGATGGACACATTCTTCTAAAATAATTTATACAACTAGGTCAATGTAATATTACTTATTAGCCTGACTTAAGGCTAGATTGTAATGATATTAGCGTATTTAAATGTAAATAATTAGGTACGTTAAGAAAAAAAAAAAAAAATCCATACAAAAGAGTTCCACCGCCCTGCCAGTTTGTATGGGAATGTTGAATTTTTTTTGAGTTCCCAGCATTGTTCCCATAGGAAAAGTTGTTCATTTTGATGGTCTGAGTTACCCCTTTAAGGGTCCAAAACGATAAAATTTTCACCATTTATTTATTTATTATCATGTATATATATGTTACGGTTAGAGTGATTAATTAAAAATTATTAATAATTGTCTATCATTATTAATAATTACCGAAAGTACAGGTAAAAGTGAGAAATTAATCACATTTGTCGGTGATTATTAATAATGTAACCTTAGTACCGATAAATGTAATAACTATCGATAAAAATAAATGTACACTGGCGATTTTTTTCTCGATCGGGCAACAGATTTGCGGGCAGGGGTGGTGAGGCGGCATGCGGGATGTGCGAGAGGCCACGCGAAGATTTGCCTTCTTGGATACTAAAACTGATGTAATTATCCAAAACTACACCGAAAAAAACCTAGAAATTGACACTCACGTCGATTTATAATGAAAAGTCACGTCCGACATCTTAGATTATATAACTGACGTCATTTTCGAGATATGCACCTCTACACCCCAAGAACCTAGAAAACGACACTCATGTTGGTTTATCATGAAAAGTCGCGCCCGCCATCTTGGATTACATAACTAAGGTAAAAACCCAAAAAACGACCCCTTTGCAGGTTGCAGGTTTTTAATGAAAAGTCGCGTCCGCCATCTTGGATTCCAAAAATTACATCATTTTCAAGATCTCTACCCTAAAATAGTCACTTACATATTTTCATTACTGTTCCCATGGTTGTAATCTCGAGGCCTTTTTAATCAAAGTATTAAAAAGGCCTCATCACAAGAGGCCTTCTTGATGGTGATGACGATTCTATAATTTTGCCATTTTATAATAATAGCAGGTGTCCAATCCAGGCAAACCTAGCACAAGTCCAGCTACATTTCAATCCCATAAATTTGTCTTTCATAATGCAATAGTTTCTGCTCCAGCCTAAACCTGTTCAAGGACATATCATACATTGGTATTTCCAGAAACAAGTTCTGGCTGGAGACCAACTTTACATCAACTTCTCCAAAGGGCCTCTTCATGTTGGATATATATCTCCACGCAAGCCTCCAAAGGACCGGGGTAACACCCGTGAAACCAAAGTAGATACAAATAATAATACTAATAACGTTTTATTTTAGAAATACATTTCTATTACATAGGTTAGTACCAAAAATAAGCTTATTAACTAGGGTTAGTAAAGTGAGCCAAATAAAAATAATAAAAACTAAAGTTATTTTACATTGACACGAGCAAGTCTCGAGTCAACGTGGACTCTGTTCCAGTAGCTCAAGATAGGGCAGCAATAGCGACTCCCTTTCGCTGCCGAGAGGCTGTTCTCTCACTCTTTTAACTTTGTTTATTAAGAGTACAGATTAAGAGGTGATTATTGTTGTCAGTTTTTTTAAAACAAGTACTTACCCTTGTTTGTGTGATCTGAGACAAGCACTGTTATATGTGTCATATCTTACGAATAAGTAGTATCTTCGTCATATCATATTCTTAATAAATACCTGCTGGACTAATAACTTTGGGTTTTTTTATAACTTTTACCAATGTGTGTAGTGAATTATTAATAATAACTACCAAAAGTAATTAATTTCAGTTTTTTATTCACATTTACCAAAACACGAGGTTATTATTAATAATGTTATAAAATTATTAATAATTTTCGATTAATCAAATTTACCGTAACATATATACTACTAAAGCAAGAGTGCATAATACCGCTGCCGAAACGGCCGCGTTCGTACGCATGCCGGAGGTATTAACCGCGCTTTTACTATCCACTTCTTTAAAAAGTAGGTTAAATCTAAGAAATTTGAGCCTGAAGTAGAGTTTAAAACAAAAAGGTTTTAATTTAAGATTTCTTTCTTGGTTTTTTTTTTCGTTTCCGTCTTATGTCTTATTTTGAGCATTACATAGTCCTGTGATCATGTTCATACAGACCATTCGTTTGCGCCTAGTACATTCCCTGTTAAATCAATGTCCTCTCTCCAACAGCCAAGGAATACGGCCTGTTTCTCGCGTCAGAAGAAGACAACAAGAAAGGAATATGGTTAGAAGCGTCCCGAAGCTTGGACTACTATATGCTGAGGAACGGAGATGTGCTGGAGTATAACAAGAAGACCAGAAACCTCAGGGTCAGGATGTTGGATGGTGAGTATTTTATATTCTAGGCTTATTAGCAATCCTCGATTGCGAATAGAATTGAAACATCCCAGGAAAATTAAAATAGTTATGGGCCTAGGTGAAGATAGTTATGAGCCCAGGCGAAGAAGATGTGGACCCAGTAAAAAAACATGTAGGCCCAGGTGAAGATAGTAATTGGCCCAGGGCCAAAGAATATATACACTACGCGAAAAGAAACTACAGATAAGCATGCTTGCGGCTATGTGTGGGTGTGTGGATGTGCGCGGGGGCATCGACAGGCGGGGAGCGGGCCGTCGCCGACTGCCTTGCTCGAGGGCTGTGTGTGTTGTGCTTGCGTCTGTTGCACCGGCACCGCAGGCACCGAGTGAGTAGTGAGTGGTATCAACCCTAGCGCTTACACGGCCCGGCTCAAGGTCACCGCTGCCCGAACTCTCACGTACAGGGAGTGTCACCACTGTGACAGGGCGAAGATACATGAAGGCCCAGGTGAACATAGTAATGGGCCTAGGCGAAGATAGTTGTGTCTCCAGGTCTAAATTGTTCAGTATCTATAGCAAAAGACTAGTTGGTTTGGTTATTGTTAACGTTACCTCTCCTTTCGCAGGTACGGTCAAGACCCTTCTCGTGGATGACAGCCAGATCGTAGCTAATCTCATGGTGGTCATCTGCACCAAAATTGGCATCACCAATTACGACGAGTACGGTTTGGTAAGACATATACATATCATACATTAAAACAGTAAAAAATACACAAAAGACCATTTGAATGAATGAATAAATGAAATATGCTTTATTTGCACCATAATATCACATATTCAGCATCATCATAACACAATTGACAATACGCGCCCCACGCCACTAATCCTTCTCTCTTTGTTTCGTCAGCTGCCACGCATGATGTGCTCTCAAATTTATTTATTTTAGAACTGAAAGTGATTTATAGTGCTTTCTTTCAAATGTCGAACACACAAAAATTCAAAACTTTTTTTTACTAAAAATTGAAGTAGGCATTTGTCTCCCATCTCACCTGATGGTAAGTGACGATGAAGACGAGGATGTTACATGCCTATCCAAGAGATACCCATTTATTCTACTTTTGAATGTCACGGGACTGTAATTGTCTAGGAATATAGACGCGGGCAGTTCATTCCACACCTTAGCTACTCGAACCAATTATTATAGGTCATTTGGACACTTATTAATTGACATATTTGATTTTGAACTTGAGAATTTTTGACGCCAGTAATTTACTTATGGCTAAGTTTCGCTTACAAAGCGGAGTGCATAAAAAGCAGTGATATAAACAGAAGAACACTGCATGTGTATGTACACCGACCATGTTGATGATCTTAACGTTTTTATTGTCAGGTCCGCGAGGAACAGAAAGAGGAATGCGACCCGTGCGACAAACCGAACTACGGGACGTTGACGTTGAAGAGACGGCACCACGACAAGGAGAGAGACATCAAGATGGAACAGCTCAGGAAGAAGCTGAGGACTGATGATGAAGGTAATCACTTGTGTATATTGCACAATATTTTGTGTTAGTGGCATAAAATAGGGATGTTTGGAAGGAAATGCCCCCTCATTTCTTTCCAAATATCCCTATTTTGTGCCACTTCAGACCATCTCTTTTCATGGCTCGTGATATATAATACGGCACATAAAACAGATCGTAACCAAAACAAGACTACAATAATATTCAATATAATACAGGTCCAGATCGCAATCCTTAATATATGTACACAAAAAGTTAAATAATGAATACAACGCAAACATACATGAGTGGCATTAAACTAAAAATTAAAATTACAAATAAAAATGATATATATCATCACACCAGCGCTTCGCTTTCGAGGTCTTCTTTTTCTGTATCCATCTTCCGGAGTCCGTTATACCCTTGCCCAGCAGTGGGACAATATCCTAACTAATATTATAAATGCGAAAGTGAGTTTGTTTGTTTGTTACGCTTTCACGCCGCAACTACTGAACCGATCATCATGAAAATTTGCATACAAGTTCTCTAGAGTGCGGAAAAGGACATAGGCTACCTTTTATCCCGGGAAAAAGTACTATTCCCGAGGGATCGACATTGACGCGGGCGGAGCCGCAGGCGAAAACTAGTTAATATTATAAATGCGAAAGTGAGTTTGTTTGTTTGTTACGCTTTCACGTCGTAACTACTGAACCGATCATCATGAAAATTTGCATACAAGTTCTCTGGAGTACGGAGAAGGACATAGGCTTCCTTTTATCCCGGGAAAAAGTACTATTCCCGAGAGATCGACATTGACGCGGGCGGAGCCGCGGGCGAAAGCTAGTAGGTTAATAAAAAAAAGTGAATTGTCGTTAGTGAACTGGGTGGAACCATCAAAGACGCTCCGCGAGCAAGGCATCGACGTGACGGAGACGCTGCTGCTGCGCCGCAAGCTGTTCTTCTCGGACCGCAACGTGGACTCGCGGGACCCGGTGCAGCTCAACCTGCTCTACGTACAGGCCCGGGACGCCATCTTGGACGGCACGCACCCCGTCACGCAGGACAAAGGTATACACATTCATTTGGCATGGTAAACAGCCTCCGTGGTCCAGTGGTTAAGGCGTTTGCCTGTAGACCCATGGGTCGTGGTTCGATTCCCACGGGGAGCATACTTTGTTTAGTTGTTTCCAGTTTGGTTAGGACATTGCAGGCTTGAATAACATGATTGTCTGATAATAAAGATGATTAACCGAATAGTAGAATAAATGGGTATCTCTTGGATAGGCATGTAACATCCTCGTCTTCATCGTCACTTACCATCAGGTGAGATGGGAGACAAATGCCTAATTCAATATTTAGTAAAAAAAAAAAAAAAATCCGTGCTTCGGAAGGTACGTTAAGCCGGTGGTCCCGGCTGCCATCTAATAACCGTTAAAGGAACTCGATTGACCGTGACACCTACTCGAAATGATGATGATGGAAGAGAATAAATTTTACAGCATTTGGCTTTCCACGCCTTTTAGCCCTTCATATTTTTGTGATATGTCCCTATATATTTATTAGTTTTAATTAATATTTTTCGAAGTTTAAACTTTAAGGAATGTTTATTTTCACATACACTTCTACATTTGCTACTCGCCAACGACTTTTGCTCTTTTTTCTTATTCTTTCTTGGCCGATATGGCCCATCAGAGAATTTACTTTTTTTCCATGCCTTGCGTACACAGTCAAGCAAGACCCAAATTTGAGTTGAAACTACATTTTAAAAAATCCACTTAAAAAAACAATTTACCCAAACACGCGAGTTTCGGTGCGGCCGACGGTTCGGCCGATTTTTATGCCGAAAACCTAACTGTCGCCGAAACCTCTGGTCTGTAGGTCTGAGGTTCTATATATGACTGAGCGACTGGTCGAAAATGGGACTATTTTCAATACAACTACCTATTTGCTATGCATCTGTTTGCTAATGAAATGAAATTGTTGTGTTGGCAGCGTGCGAGTTCGCCGGCATACAGTGCCAGATACAGTTCGGGGACCACAAGGAGGACAAACATACCACAGGCTTCCTCGAGTAAGTCACTATTGCCTTATTATTGTTTTATCATCATCATCATCATCAGATCCTTTTTGGTCTCCACTACAGGAGCACGACCCTCTCTGTACTACTAGGGCCATACTTGGCCAGAGTAGCCAGAGGACTTGGCCTACACTCTCCACGCTGGCCAGGCGGATTGGAGAGGTCTCAAGGTAGATGTTTATAAGCTTTGTTTAGTTTGTATTTCCTAAGTCGCCTTCTACGACATCCACGGGAAGACTTGGAGTGGTCCTATTCTACTCTGCCGGATACCACACGGCTAATTATTGTTTGTATTACCCTAATTTATAAAAAAGGACATTGCCATATAGACATAGTAGTGACGAACAAAGTTAGAAGAAGAGCGATATTGATATGTCTTGGCAGTGTTCAAAATATGAACAAAAATAATCCTTAACATCAAAATGGTATCATTTGGGTACTGGTTATGTTATCAAACAATTCATAACTTACTTTTACCAAAGAATTGTAAATTGTTGCACCGAGCAGAAAGTAATTTATTATTGTGCCAAGTGCCAGCGAGGGCTCTCAAAGGCACGACTGTATATTACTTATTGCGAGGTGCATAATCTGTTTATCTCTCAACTACTACAAGAACACTATGTAAAAAATAAAACTGAAGAGAAGTTAAAATTGAAAATATGTTATGAATATGAACTCGGCCACAGGTAGGATAGTCGAACTCACGTAGGTAGGTTTATGCCATAAGTGTGATACCATTACACCACCGTGGCTTCGAATCACCGCGTCGAATTCTCTCATCACATATTACCCCTAAGGGTATACGCATTTTAAGCATGCGTAGTTTTTCGAAGAGAAGTTTTTAGTGTTTTACATTCCCGCCTTTTATTTTTCTTTATGGCCAGTATTTTTTTTTTTAGGCCAAGCAATACATACGTCACTTCACACGCTAACTGTATAACTTTATACGGCCATCAGATTGGCCAACCTTGTGACATCTAATGGTACCGCTATTTAAAAAAATATGGTAAAAAGTATGGTTCCGGTAGTACAGAGAGGGTCATGCTCCTGGAGACTGGTCTCCAGTGGAGACTAAAAAGACCTGTTGATGATGATGATTCTACTTTTGAATATCCCGGAACTGTACTTGTTTCGGAACATCCTCCTCCCTTCTTCTTTTAGTTCGACTCTTTGGTATTACAACGACAAAAGGGTGAAATTTGTGTTGTTCCCCGCAGCCTGAAGGAGTTCCTGCCCGCGTCGTACGTGAAGGTGAAGGGCATCGAGAAGAAGGTGTTCAAGGAACACCGCAAGCACGTGGGGCTGTCGGAACTGGATGCCAAGGTGCTGTACACCAAGAGCGCCAGGGACCTCAAGACATACGGCGTCGCCTTCTTCCTCGTCAAGGTCAGTTTTACTTGTTATTGGACGTGATTATCAAATTTAATATGGAGCTGTTTCCATTCCTCTCTTTCTTCCGCCAGTTCCTTCACTTCTCTATAGGAAGTAACTTTTATTTTTTCTTTTATAACATATAAAGAATGACGTATTCAGTATTAAGTATAATAAAGTTGCTCGCGTTTTTTCTTAGTCTTGTTTATCAACGAAATGATGGTGTAGTTCAATTTTGTTGATTCTATGGAGTCCCTGCCGACAATTCTCACGAATCCACGTCTGATCACAGACGACGCAGCGGCTCAGGCGCAAAACGTCTCTTTCGCAAAATGTCACCTGGTCGTAAAACGTCTATTTCTCAGAATGTTTCTTTCGCAAAATGTCTCTTTCGCAGATTGTCTCTTTCGCAAAATGTCGCGCCAGGGACTCTAGAATGAAATATTGATTTTAAAAGCAAATTTTTAATATTATAGAGTATTATGTTAACATTTGGGTACTTAAATTTACTTAAGTATGTATTCCAAATTAAAACAATATAAATAGGTATTAAACATTTTACACATTTTCAAAATTTCGATCAAAAGAATCAATACTTTTAGAACTAAACATTTTGTCTTCTCATTATGGCATCAAAATTTGTTAATTAATTAGCTATTGCAAATGAAAATATTTTTATACCATTTTTTAAAACGTGTTGCTATCATCAAAATTTAAGTTGTACTAAAATTTATATTTTATATTTGGAATACATGCTTAAGTAAATTTAATAATTACTGTATAATTTTAATAAATGATTTTGCTTTGAAAATCGAAATTTCATTATAAGTCCCTGGCGTGACATTTTGCGAACGAGACATTCTACGAAAGAGACGTTTTACGACCAGGGGACATTTTGCGAAAGATAGTTTTGCGCCTGAGCCCGCAGCGAGGCGGACAACCACTAGCCCGCTAAGTAAACCTACCTACAGCCTCACCAAGGCAGTTTATTTTAGTTATTCCACACTGTTTTGGTCACGGAAATTTTCAAAACAATATTTATTTTCTCAATTTAATTTTTTTTTGTCCTGCAGTAATGAAAGCGTATTATAAGGCCCTGTTTTTGTCATCGTTCTTTGTTTTATTATTCAAGATTCAAAGATTTATTCAGAAAATAGGCCTTTTCAGGCCCTTTTTCACTTCAATTCACATTTTAAAGAATACTTATTATATTACATTATATTTACCCGCCGACTTAATTGCGGTAGAATATGTGTGACCACTTAGTATTTAAGACCTTTTGTAATAACCATATTCGTATATAAAGCTATTTTATTCTATTCTATTTGTTCAAAAGCTACAAACTACTAGCGTTTCGGAACCGACCACTGCAGAGAAGAAGACTGAGATGTTATGTACTAAAAACGGGTCACTCACGTGCTATTTCGTCGGGATTGCCGACTATAGTTTCGGACTCGTCAGGAGCCCATTTTCAAGGCGAGTGCGAGACGCGCGGCGGAGGGTCCCGAACTAACTGCTCTCGACGCACCGCTCGTGCGGCGGCTCGTGCCGCCCTTTTGGAGGGGATAGCCAGGTCGGTCTACCTTATCACAAATAAGGCAGTTGGTTCGCTCTCCGAAGGATAGAGACCCATTAAATGTCTCGGGAGTATACGAAGTCCCTTGTGACTGTGGGAAGAGTTACGTTGGTGAAACTGGCCGCAATGTATCCACCAGGCTGAAGGAGCACATCAGAAGCTTGAAGAATTTGGACTGGAACGGGTCGGCCATCGCCGAACATACTCTGGAAGAGGACGTCACCCATTATATCCGGTTTGACAAGGCCAGAGTCCTTTCTAGAGAAAAGGCATTCGTTCCCCGAAAAATAAGAGAGGTCATAGAAATAAGTCGACGCCCAAATTTCAATCAGGATGTAGGTTGGACTTTACCCGCAACCTGGAAACCGATTCTTCAAGGGAATGATACTCGTAACTTAAAGCACACAGAGTCAGTAGAGGTCGATACGATTAGCTCTTTCCACACACACGTACCGTCACCAGACACCGACGAGGAAGAAATGGGATCCACTACCTCCGTGACTACTCATCACCAGGGTCCTGCGACCGACCTGGCTATCCCCTCCAAAAGGGCGGCACGAGCCGCCGCACGAGCGGTGCGTCGAGAGCAGTTAGTTCGGGACCCTCCGCCGCGCGTCTCGCACTCGCCTTGAAAATGGGCTCCTGACGAGTCCGAAACTATAGTCGGCAATCCCGACGAAATAGCACGTGAGTGACCCGTTTTTAGTACATAATGTTTGTATCTCACGTTAGTTTCAATGATATAAGACTGAGATGAATAAATGTAATGGAAAAAGGTAATGAAAGTCTGGATTGCGCTTCTTTGGCGTATTCTTGGTGTACTAGTGGTCATTCCGAAACGCTAGTAGTATTTCTATTTCGCATATATTAAAAGAAAATATAAGAAATAAAAATATGACGTTCAAAAATTGTTTCCAATTTTGAATAAATATATAATATAATTATAATATGTATTTAATCAGATTTCAAATATTCATAATATGTTAGTAATACAAAAGACTTATGCAACTATGTTAGTATGTTTTTAAAAGGTATGAAATTAAAAAAATGAAATTAAATAAATGAAATAAATAATTCATGTACCTGCCAGAGATGTCAGGCGGCCGACCAAACATTGGACGACTATGATCTTCCGTCATGTTCATTATCCGCCCTAGACCTCTAAGCAAAGGCGCATGCGGATCATCTGCTACTACTTTCAGAATGCTGTTGTCACTGTCAAGTAAAAATGTTTGAGTTTGAAGTAATGTTTGGTTCGTGCAGGAGAAGATGAAGGGCAAGAACAAGCTGGTGCCGCGGCTGCTGGGCGTGACGAAGGAGTCGGTGCTGCGGCTGGACGAGCGCAGCAAGGAGATCCTGCAGACCTGGCCGCTCACCACCGTGCGCCGTTGGTGCGCCAGTCCTAACACCTTCACGCTCGACTTCGGCGACTACAGGTCCCTATTCTTATTTCTTTTATGTCAGCATCATTTCGTGTAGGTGACACGGTCAATCGACCATGCACACTCTGGTGTCAGTGTTCGGAACCGCCTCTCGGCCTCTGACGTGGTTTCCGACTACCAGATGGCAGCCGGGACCACCGGCTTAACGTGCCTTCCGAAGCACGGAATCATCTTTTTTTATGTTTTACTAGCTTTCGCCCGCGGCTCCGCCCGCGTCAATGTCGATCCCTCGGGAATAGTACTTTTTCCCGGGATAAAAGGTAGCCTATGTCCTTCTCCGTACTCCAGAGTACTTGTATGCAAAATTTCATGAAGATCGGTTCAGTAGTTACGGCGTGAAAGCGTAACAAACAAACAAACAAATAAACAAACAAACAAACTCACTTTCGCATTTATAATATTAGTAAGGATTACGTGGCCGTGCGTCGTTGGTGCGCCAGTCCTAACACCTTCACGCTCGGATTCGGCGACTACAGGTCCGTATGCCTTCGCACCACCCATCCATCCATAGCAGCCTTTAAGTTTACCACCGGATGGTGAACTTTCCAGGCCAGTCTGGAAGTCGCTAAACAGACTTCGGGCTGGTGTTGGAAGATGCCGAGAAAACCGGGTTAGGTGGGGTTTCTCTAGCAACAACCTGTGCAGCTGCGGCGCTGTTCAGACGATGAACCATCAAATGAACTGCCCCAGCTGTCCTACTTCCTGTACTGTAGAGGACTTAATTTAGGCAAATGATCATGCCGTCGAAGTGGCCAATTGTGGTCTAACTTTATATAACATCTATTATATATTTATAGCTATTTTAACTCGAAAAGAAGAAGAAGAAGCAGCCTTTAGGGCCTTATCACACTGACGAGTTGCGAAGGCCAACTCGAGCGAACTCGCTGCGCACTCGTCCCGCTTTCTCTATTATAGTCTATTTTGAAACTAAATCTCTCGTTTCAAAATGTTATTATTCTGTCTACAGTGACCAATACTACTCGGTGCAAACAACTGAAGCCGAACAGATCCTGCAGGTCATCGCTGGGTACATCGACATCATCGTGCGCAAACAGCGAGCAAAGGAGCACTTGGGCATCGACGGAGACGAGGGATCTGCCATGTTGGAAGACTCGGTGTCTCCTTCAAGGTTAGTTAACTTTTGAAAACACTGATCAATGCTCTACCCTATTGACTACTTGGGATGAAAATGGACTCGCGGCAATATTTAAGATAGTCATCATCATTTCGAGTAGGTGTCACGGTCAATCGACCATGCACACCCTGTTGTCAGAGTTCTTCGGAACCGTCTCTCGGCCTCTGACGTGATTCCTTTAACCACTACCAGATAGCAGCCGGGACCAACGGCTTAACGTGCCTTTCGTAGCACGGAGGAGCTCGAGATATTTTTATGCCACTTGCGGTCACCCATCACAGTGGGGACTGCACCCAGGGATCCTTAACATGTGTAAGCTCTATCAATGCTCACTACGGCTGGACCATCGGGCTCCTACTCGTTCCTTTAGAATTAATCAATTTGTTATTTACGTTTCTATACGTTTTAGTGCGGCTAGCAACCCATCACATTTTGCACCTACACATCCACCAACATGCGAAACGTGACTTAGCTCTCATAGACCTAAGCTCTGTCTACCCCGCAAGGGAAAAAGACGTGATACAATTGAGAAAATAAGCTGTTGATTCCGATTTCCACCTACTCGCCCAGCAACATGCGAACCGTGGTTCATAGCTCTTGTAGACCTAGGCTCTGTCTACCCCTCAAGAGACACAGCCTCCGTGGTCCAGTGGTTAAGACGTTTGCCTGTAGACCCGGGGGTCGTGGGTTCGATTCCCACCGGAAGCATACTTTCTTAAGTTGTTTCCAGTTTGGTTAGGACATTGCAGGCTTGAATCACCTGATTGTCTGGTAATAAAGATGATTCCGTGCTTCGGAAGGCATGTTAAGCCGGTGGTCCCGGCTGCCATCTGGTAGTCGTTAAAGGAACCACGTCAGAGGCCGAGAGGCGGTTCCGAAGAACTCTGACACCAGGGTGTGCATGGTCGATTGACCGTGACACCTACTCGAAATGATGATGATGATGACCCCTCAAGAGAAAAAGACGTGATACAAGTGTGTTGTCCGCAGAGCCAACATCATCCAGCACGACACGTTCAAGTCCGGCAAGGTGAGCGCCGAGTCCGTGGCCAAGCCCGCCGTGCACAGGCCGGGGGCTGAAGGTATGTTAGCCCACTTCATTTGATTATCTCTCCCTCAGACAAACTGTTTTTCTGCACATTTTTTTCATACGACAGGTTTATATACATAACATATTAGATATTTTACTTTGTATTTTTTAAGCTTTTCTTTAACTTTATTTATAACCATGTTAGTTTAAGTAGGTACTTATCGTTAACCGATCGAGCTGAAGTTTGACGAAAATCAATAGTATGGTATCATAGACCTGATTTGATGATGGTGTCGGAAGGTGATCATAGACACTTCTAAACCAAAAGAGATAACAGGCACTTTACAGTATAAAACATCCCTAATAAAAGCCTGTCAAAAAAATTATATATTTTCCCCATCTAAGGTCAATTAAAAAAAATCAAGAATGTTTTGAAATGCCCTTATGAATTGTTCTAAATTATATATTTAGTACAAAAAAATAATGACTGCTAAAGTGCATATTCACGCAAGAGATTAGCGGTTTTAGTTAAAACTTGGCGTTATGTGACAAACTTGATTTAATCGAACGAATTATTTAATCAAACTATACTAATGTCGTATACATAGAGTTTATTTGCACCACAACATTTATCCATTATTTTTTATTTCCCGCACATAATTTCGCTTTTTTCTCTTTTTATTTTGCTACATAGGAGCTAAACCATTCGCTATGAGCCACGTCACCGGCGCGCAGCAAACGACCATCTCTGGACAGATCATCACCGGACACACGCCTCCAGCGGTTCGTAGCTTGATTTTTGTTATTTGACTGCGGGCTCTTGGTCTACGTTGCTTTTTGGCTTGTTTATTTTTGTTGTTTATATATTTATGTTGTTTTTAATGAGTTGTTAAAACATTTGCTTCTTAATAACAATATTTGTAACACAAATTTTATTATATTTTTAATATAAAATTAACTTTTATGTGTCAGTTGAACGACCAAATAATCAATTAATTACTTGTTTATAATAAGTTAATAACTCTGTGGGGTCAGCTTCAATCTATGGGTATTGTCCAAAAAATTTACTAACATTATGTTTAAATCGGAAATGTGATGAAAAACCATAGGCATAGGTAGGATTTGAACTTTATTTATTCTGTAATGAAAGAAACGACCTATGGCGAATTTTTTTCTTCACATATGTTCAATATACATTGTGAATTTTTTATCTTTTTGGACCCTGGTTGCTGGAGACTCAGAAAAAAATGGACATTTCCTTTCAGAAAAGTTCGGACGCCCGGTGAATTTGTATGGAAATGAGTTCCCAGCATTGGTCCCATAGGATAAGTTGTTCATATCGATGGGCTTAACCATCTCTTTAAGGGTCCAAAACGTATGAAAATTCACCATGTATACTAAAAAAATACTTACATTGGTGTGTTGAGTTGACTAGTAACGCTTATATGTAATATCTAACAAACTTGTTGTGTCTGTTTGTTTCACGCTACTAACTCGGGCGACAGTCTACGAAGTGGGCTGTGTAGGTACATAATGTTCACTATTTGTGTAGTTAGTTAATTATAAGTAGATTTTTTTATGTATATTTGAGGGCAAACGAGCAGACGAGCCACCTGATGGGAAGTGGTCACCGTCGCCCATGGACATCTGCAACACCATGCTGATGCGTCGCCGACTCTACTAGATACTTTTATAAATCAGATAGATACTTTTATAAATCCTTACTAATATTATAAATGCGAAAGTGAGTTTGTTTGTTTGTTACGCTTTCACGCCGTAACTACTGAACCGATCATCATAAAATTTTGCATACAAGTTCTCTGGAGTACGGAGAAGGACATAGGCTATCTTTTATCCCGGGAAAAAGTACTATTCCCGAGGGATCGACATTAACGCGGGCGGAGCCGTGGGCGAAAGCTAGTTGTCTATATATTCAATATGCAAAGAAAACTATGTTCGATCGTTGCAGGGGTGATTCAGCCCGTCGATATAAACAATGACTAGCTCCGTGGCGCAGCGGTCAACACGCCTGCCTGCGACACGGAGTGACCGGGTTCGATCCCCGGCCAGGTCAAGATGGAAAATGATCTTTTTCAGATTGGCCTGGGTCTTGGATGTTTATCTATATAAGTATTTGTTATAAAATATAGAATCGTTGAGTTAGTATCCCATAACACAAGTCTTGAACTTAGTTTGGGGCTAGCTCAATCTGTGTGATTTGTCCGTATATATTTATATTTATATTTATATATTTTCCTATGGGATAAAAACTGGAAAATCATAAAAAACATGGACGTCTAAACAAAAATGTTCGGCTGCCCGGTCAATTCCCATACAGGGAACGTAAAAATATTTTGAGTTCCCAGCATTGGTCCCATAGTAAAAGTTGTTCATATCCACGGGCTGAATCAACCCTTCAAGGATCTGACAGGATTTTCTTTATATATTGTAGTTCGACTGGTTTGAAACGCTAGAGCAATCTAACCTCCAGTGGCTCTGCAAAGATTTCGTACACAGATTCAGTCGTAATTTAAAGTAATTGAAATCAAGTTATTTTAACCTGCAAACAACTAGATAAATTACTTACAATAAACTTTAAAGTATCCAATATTAGTTTCGGTCGATTATGACGACTTTCTATTTGTGTATCCATAATGTATTGTGTATTTTGCAGGCTTCCCAAGTACAACAGACGAAGGTGACGTCAGTTCTGTCGGAGCCACAGCGAGCTCTGCTGACGACCATCACCAGTGGAAAGGAGATCATCAAGCGAAGCGAAGAAGGCTTGGCTAGGGTGGGTACCGCCAAAATGTGATCTCTGCCGACAGGATTATATAAGTCCGCAGAACAGCAAAAACTGAAAGAGAACAAGTGCTATTTGAGTGAAAATGCTGTCAAAATTAATATGTATTTAATATTAAAACTAGGAATCTGCCAAAAAAAATTGCGAGATTTTAATCATAATAACACATATTTTCTAATAGTTGGGAAACTGTCAGTCTCCTAACTATTAGAAAATAACGATCACTGGACATATTTTAAGAGCAATTTCAGTCCATGATTGGGCAACATATGTCATTGGAGACTTTTGTTCAAAAGTTGTGAATAACTAAATAATAAATAAATGATCAAGAAATACTGAAATATCAATCTGCTGTTGCTTTATTTTTTTATTACGTACTTAAAAACGGAATAAAAAGCATGAAGCAAGTAAAACGTTGTAAGACCAAATACTTTGTTTTTCTCAGGCCTCCCTCCCGGACTTGGGCCAAGACGCCACTTCGATCAAATGGAAGCAAGTGACTATGGACACAAACAAGCAAGTCGTGACGTCACAGATTGCAGCAATGAATGCTGCTACAGCTCAAGTCGTTACATTGACTTCCGGTAAGTTTAAAATTGACTTGGTGATCTTACAGACCATTAAAACAACATTTTTGGAGAAACAGTTTGAGTTTTACCTAGATGTCGTCCTTGAGGTACTCCATAAGGAATATTTTGTGATTGACCAAGAATCCGCCTTTGACGCACTCCTTTTTTATGTGACATTCTTTAGTTCAAATGGATGATAACATCTATATATGGTTTTTAGTAATAAACTTCAATTGAGACCTATATCCTATGCTTTCTATTAATTGGTATTGAAGAATCTCACATTTATATTCAATCTGAAGCTTAACTGACATTTATTATCGTTCCGAGTCGTGATATAATAAAAATTGTATAATTATGTTTATCATTTCCTTTTTTCTTCTCAGGACCAACGGAAGAAGTAGACCACACAGCCGTAGGAGCAGCTATAACCACCATCACTTCCAACCTCCCAGAAATGACAAAGGGAGTTCAAATGATTGCTGCTTTGATGGAAGACGATAATGGGGATAGGTTGCTCGATGCCACAAGGAAGCTGTGCAGTGCGTTTAGCGATTTGCTGAGAGCTGCCGAACCTGAGACCAAGGAGGTAAGTAATATTGCCAGTGTGCTCGAATCAGATCAAGTAAGGTTTACCATTTGACCACGGTCGAAGGGTTAATAGCGAAGTAGAATTTGAAGTGTTTCACCAATAAATCTTGATTTTTGGAGGTGATCAATGATCAGTATTTATTTATTATTTATAATTTACAAAAAACACCAGTAGAAAGCATTTAGGGCTCGCAATGTCCACGTAATATCGTAACGTCCACTTTCTACAGGTGGATACCTATTTGATATCGTAACCTGTGGACTTTGCTTTGGCACCTATTGCCATTAGGTGGACCAAATGTTGGCCTACAAATTTTCTATTGTTTCTGGCGTTACTTTATACTTATATAATAAGGAATTCTACAATCCCTAAACATTTTAAAGTAACATCAAACTGCGGTGTATAATTAGAAATTTATCAAAACGTGACGTGAAACCTTATCTTTCCAGCCGCGGCAGAACCTCCTCAACGCCGCGTCTCGCGTGGGTGAAGCCTCCACCACCGTGCTCCACACCATCGGCAAGGAGACCGAACACGACAAGGAGACGCAGGTAACCGAGCGCAGGAAATCATCTTTATATAGACGACTTAATTACTGCTACGACAGCTTTTACAAGGCCTTCTTTAATAACAAAGACAAGTATGATTCTGACTTTGAAGATGTAAAGCCTGAAGAATGCGAGGTTAAGTATCAGGATGATGGTTTGTATGAAGACGTTGATACTAGTCGCGATTGGGGCATGCTCGATGTTATACAAGAAGAATCTGATAGTGATTACTATAGGAGTCTAGATTATTGCAATGCCATATTTAGAAAAGGTAAGGGAGAGATTGTTGATGATAAAATGGTGGATTATAGCAAGATTTTCAATAAAAATAAAGAGGAGTCCGCAGAAGATAAAATGATAGATTTTGAAACGATTCTGCAGAATTGCGAAGGGTATTTAGATGAGAGAAATCAGAATAAAGGTAATACGCCTAAATTGTATCCTAAAACTATTTCTGATCAGATATATGATTTCAAGAAAGATTTTTCGAATCATAACTATGTTAACGTAAACTTTGATGATGGTTACGAAAATGTAGAATTTGATAGGTCGAAGACGAAAAACGATATTTTGCGCGAACGATTTTTCTTATCCAACAGCGGTAATGATAAAAACGATATTAATGATAGATTCAACAAATACAATGGTAAGAAAATCGAATGTCACAGTATAAGGAATGACGTTACTAAAACTGGACCTGACGTACAAGTGTCCGGCGGTTTGAATATGAAATTGATTAATCTAGACAAATACAACAGAGTACTTACTACAACGGAAACGTTTATGGAGAAAGCTGAAGCTAGTTTTACTAAAAACGAAATTAATAAACTCAAAAAAGATGATTTAGAATCTTTTCTCAAACGTAGCGAAAAGTATTATACTACGGAAACTAGAGACCGGACGACTAATGTCGAATTAAACAATCAAAAAGAATCCAAAGGTAAAACAGAGATTCGTATATTTTACAATCCAACGTTCAGGTCTACAGGCGCGAAATATATACGTGGTTTTTGCGAATTTTGTAAACGCAGATGTCCAAGGACTGAAGAGAAATGTTGTCCCAAATGTGTATGTCTCGAACTTCAGCTGAAAGATATATGGAAGGAGAATTGGTTGAATATACTATGTTTTCTGTCGTTGATTTTTGCGATGATAGCGTTGTTGGTGCAGTCTTGTATGCCGAGGGATGTGTGCGAGGGGGTGGCGAATAGTACGGACGAGAAATGCTTTGAGATGATGTGATGGTGACTTCTAAAGTTCTGCAAAGTCTAGGAAGAGATTTATATGAAACTGGCTATCGCCCGGAACTTTGCGTAGAATTAGTAGTATCCCTTGTTATAATTTGAGAACTTCCACCCGCCTTTGGGGTGATTTCCGCAATAAAAACTGTGTCATGTCATTCCTAGGGTCTTGAACTATATCTATACCAGATTTAATTAAATCGGTTCAGCAGTATTCAGTACTCCATCGAACAAACGTCAAAAAAGTATCTTTTAGTGACAAGGGCTTTTTCTAGACTTTAAAGAATAACTGTAGTTCTGTTGACTTAAGTGTGACTGTTGGTGCAGGTAACGTGTGGTAGATGATGTTTTGTGTTTTAGTTTTGTAGTTCGTAGCTATGCTTACGGGTGTAGGAAAGTTAGGAGGGTAGGGTATAACAAGCTAATAGGAAATCAATATGTCATCAATACACGTTTTTCTTTCACGATTCGGCCTTATATGATAGTTGATTTCATTTTTTATCATTATTACTATATATAAAAAATATATTTTTGAGATATTTTTTCTATTGATAATTATCCTATTCGCTTGATATAGCCGTTCCGGCTTACATAAATACATTAATGGGTACCTATAGGGTTTCGGTGTTAGGAACTATAACTTATTATAACAAAAGAAGAAAATATACATATCGAAACGAAAACTATATGAATATAGACGTGCCTATGACTTCTTTTATGTCTGAGTGCGGAGGCACAGCGGACGTAATTGTCACTTTGACATAGACTGACAACATGGCGACATACCCTAAGTAGCGATTGGTCAATGCTTCTAGCGTTATCTGAAACAGGAAATTTTCCTGATTTCAGATTTACTTTGTGTTAATACAGTATGTTCTCAATTCATTTGACCAGACCCAAAAAATGGGATCTAATTATTGAAGTAACAAACTTCTTTAGCGGCGTTGCACCGCGCTGAGTTTTTACTTCTGCCGGCACTTCCGTAGTTTGCGCAACCCGTTGTTTTTTTTTTTTTTTTGCAGATTGATTACTTTTTATTTTTTAAATAATATCCAATATTGTTTATAAATCTGTATAAAGAAATACGCAAGAAATTAACCAAAAGAAGCTTGATATCTTCGAACCCTTTCGTAGTCAAGCTGTTTTAACTACTCCATGTTGTAACAGCCTGTCAAAGTGACAACACTCCGTTTTTTCCATTGCGTGTGTCAACATGCTATTTATTCTTCCTCGTTGATTCCTAGCCGTCTTTTTTCCTTTGCTATACTCGTTCTAAAATGTATACTTGTCTCGACGTAAAAGACAAAGGGAAAAGACTGCGATGACAATAGATATACGAATAGATGTACACTGTTGTTGTAAAATATTTAAGGTTTGAAGTTGCCATTATGAATATTTGAAACGGTTTGTATGTGCCCTTAGGAAGAAGGGATATTGTTGATCTTTATTTCTTTTTCTTGGCTGTAAATTTTCTTTGTTAAAAAGCGGCTTCTACCAAAAACGTAAACAAACTACGTTTGAATGCATCGTTTGATAAAGTTAAATTTGTAATATTTGTTATAAATAATTAATTAATGTTGCTAAATATCTAAATGTGTGTGTGGTGTGACACAAATTTGAGGCAGACATATAAATATTATATTTATTGTTTAGAGTAAAACACTTTTTATGGTTGAAATATGGCAATACTAATAAAAAGGGTTAAAAATTTTTTTAATGGCAACTTTAGACCTCGGTGGAAAGTCCCTACGAGCCGTTTTATTTTGTTATTAATTTATAGTTAAATTATTAATTATTTAGTTTATTAACATGACGTAAGGCTTACTAATCTAGTCGTTATTATTATTAATAATTGCCATGAAAAAGGCCATATTTCGTTTGAAAATTATATTAATTTTATTAAAGGAATGGTGACTATTTTTACACATTTTGTTGGTCCGTACAAAATTTATCAGTATTATTATTTGGACTTAAAAAAGTTACGGCAGCTTTTAAAGACTGTACTGCACAAAAGGGCAGTTTTACAGAAATATTTATATACAAAATTGCATTTTACTTATATATGTTTATGTATTGGGTATTTTATTAATTGATTGGGATTTGATGTACTTTGAAGATTTTTGGGTTTTTTTAAATTAGTTTTTATGAAGTATGTCGCTACACTTTCTAAATTTGCATATTTGAGCCAGATAGCGTCTCTTTACTATGTGCCAATCGGCACCCGCAGAAGTTGAAATTAACCCATACCCAAGTTTGTCGCTCCAAATGCAGTTTTTTTAAACAAAAGTCAAGAAACTGTTATTAGCAAGTTGCTTTCTACCACGCCTAGGATTGCTTTACATGCGCAAGCGCTAATATTGCGCACGTCAACTGGGCCATAGAGCTCCTCAAACAGCAAGTAATGTTCACATAGAACATTGGTCAAAAATTCATAATTACTTAGATTAATCATCCTTACTAATATTATAAATGCGAAAGTGAGTTTGTTTGTTTGTTTGTTACGCTTTCACGTCGTAACTACTGAACCGATCATCATGAAATTTTGCATACAAGTTCTCTTGAGTACGGAGAAGGACATAGGCTACCTTTCATCCCGGGAAAAAGTACTATTCCCGAGGGATCGACATTGACGCGGGCGGAGCCGCGGGCGAAAGCTAGTATGGTACATATATGTGAAAGCTACACCAAAATGTCATACTTGACAAAGGCACAGCGGTGGTTCAATGTATCATAATTGACTTGCTATCTGGCATCAAGTATAATTAATGTTGTCTGTACTTCAATTTGCTTTAGTTTTGGGTTTCGTTTGATATTGTTAATATTTTTCTTTATTTTTTACTAACTTTTGTTGGTATCAAGTCATGACATGTAATAGATCTGACTGTATTGCCATTAATTTATTTTTATTATCACTAGAGTATTCGCTTTATTTTTTAATAAGGAGTTATTATATTTTAATACACTTTGTTCAATCCTATTATTCCGATACAGAACAGTATTTTAAAAATCTATTATTATAAAATATATTTTTGAAGCGCTAAGGTGAATACTCCAGTTGTTGCAGCCCAGTTTATTTTGTTATTATTTATTAATATTAAGTTTGGTTTAATTAGATTATAAGACATTAGACAACCCTGCGTTAGGGTCGCTCTACACAGGACTGGCCGCAAAAATTCATCGTAATCTCCACTCGCGAGCGGTGAAGTTATTCACGTGATATTGGTCGTTTTGATTATGCGGATCAGGTATAGAATTCTTCCATATTGGAATAACTCGCCGCATTGCCGCCATCTAGTGTAGAGAGACCTTAGAAAAGCGTTCTTTTTTCAGTCCCCTAATTTAAAATGTACCTGTGTATAATTTTAGAGTAGCCTGAAAAAAATTACGTATTTTATGCCCAATCTGAAATGTAACTTATCCATTGCGCGTGTCAGTTGTCGACCAAAATGTTATCAAATTAGTGCCGCGCAATACGTTACATTCGGCATGTCAGTGAACAGTCGACATATCTTTGAAAGGGCAACTCCGTACATCAAAATAAAGAACTTCAAGATTTAGAGTTAATGCCGGGAACTTAAAAATTTCATACAAAAGTGCTCCTTTAATTGGAAAATTTACCTTCGACTCGAAAATTTTCGAGAGAGGAAGAGTTATTCATATTGAGGGCTGAGTCGCCATTTCAAAGACAATGAACACGCCGTATAGAGGTCGCTAGTAACGCTAAGACGTAAGGGTTGTGCCACACTGCCAGTTATTTTTGTTAATACATTTGCTTCGCCGAAACACCTGGTTTTATTTACCACTAACTGTCCGCAAGTGAATGTAGTAGCAAAAATGACTAGTGTACTAATATACCCCGTAGATTGAGTTGGACGACGATATTTTACATATTTCAACAGAGAAAGACGATATAAATAAAACATGGATATTTATTCTGAAATGAATATCACTACAAAACAGAATAGATGCCGTCAATATTTTTTATCGAATAAGAATCATTAATTTTTTGTTCATCAAGCTAGTTACAGTTTGAATTTTACTGTGTTTTTGTGAAAATAAATAATAAAATATAAAATATCGTCGATCTAGATCTCATGTGAATAGTCTTCATGCAGAATGAAACTGAATAAGGTTTCTGTAGGTTTTAAAACGACTCTGCTACGACTTGATTATCTATACTAATATTATAAAGCTGAAGAGTTTGTTTGTTTGTTTGTTTGAACGCGCTAATCTCAGGAACTACTGGTTCAAATTGGAAAATTATTTTTGTGTTGGATAGTCCATTTATTGAGGAAGGCTTTAGGCTATAAAACATCACGCTGCGACCAATAGGAGCGAAGCATCAATAAAAAATGTTTTGAAAACGGGGAAAAATTATTCATCTATACTAATTAATCATAACAACAGAAATTGCCGCGGACGAAGTCGCGGGCAACAGCTAGTAATTGTATAAAAGGACAGGAAAATCAAGAACAAATCACTCGCTATGAGGAGCAGAATTTAATGAAAGAGAAGATGAGATTATTGTGATCCTCTGAACTGTATATAAATCTCGCAATCAAAATCAGAATCGCCTAATGGAAAACAAAATTGTAAGAAAAAAAGGGGGGAAAAAAATATAGACCTTCCATACAAAGTCACCGATCAGCTGGGCGAATGTCTTAGGGAAGTCTATTTTTTGTTTTTTAAATTTTGTCTTGCGATTCTGTATACAATCCCTTTATCGTTGAGGAGCCCGATGGTCAAGTGGGTCTGAGCATTATTAGCGCTTACGCATGTTAAGTAACCCCGGGCGTGGCCCCAATTGGGATGGGTGACCGCAAGTAGCATGAAAATATCTCTAGCTCCTCCGTGCTTCGGATTGCACATTAATTCGTTAATCCCGGCAGTCGTTAAGTTATGTCAGATACCTTTAAGCAGCTTGAAAATCTGACACCAGTATTGGCCACTTACACACGCGAAAAGCAAGAAAGCAAGCCCTTTATCTACACTCACTCCACTCATATTGTAAAGAGGAACGATTTAATTGTTTGTTTGCATTGAAAGAGCTCCAGAATTTTTGGACCAATTTAAAAATATCGTTCACAATTAAATCCTACATTATTCCTGATAAACATAGGTTATAAAATAAACATCTATACCTTACCGTGCAAAGCCGGGGCGGGTCGCTAGTATTGAATAAAAAAGAACAGTTTTGTGTGCAAAAGGTGGCCTAATCGCGATGCAATTAGTTCCAGGCAACCTTTATGGAATATAAAGTTTGCCTGGAACTAATTGCATTACTATATTAAATTAATTGCATGCAAAAGGGATTAGGGATTCTGATTCCGAGATTTATATATAGCGCCGAGGTTCAAAACAACACTGTATATAAACAAACGACGGTACGCACACCACAATTGTAGATACAACTAGAAACCACGGATGAAAGAGAGAAAGATCCATCGCTCAAATAGTGTAAAAAGCTGAATATGTG
This sequence comes from Elegia similella, assembly GCA_947532085.1. NCBI lineage: Eukaryota > Metazoa > Arthropoda > Insecta > Lepidoptera > Pyralidae > Elegia > Elegia similella. The sequence continues at coordinate 603,821 of OX383953.1, forward strand.
CCTACTCTACACTCTTGTCTGTTGACTAGACATGTGTCACGTCACACAGTTTTTCTGGTCTTATCTGGTGGTAGCTCAAATGGACTGCAACGCTTACATGAAGAGTTTTTGGACACACAAACACGGACTTTTATTTTTTAAATCAAAATAAAACAGTGAATTTAGATGACAATAATTCAAAGTTTTATTGTATTAGAAAGAGTAAGGTTTGGCAATAATGAACGAGAAATGGTATTGGACAAATATCCACCACGACCACGGTTAGAGATATCGACAATAAATAACTAAAATAGAAATAAAAATAGTGTAAGACTTTCATGATTCTGTCCAATGCTGCTATTATATTACTGACACGTCAAATCACAGATAATTAAGATTTATTGATATTTTTCCTTACACTTATTAGTTAATCGTAGCATACACATAGGAAAGGCAATGGGTTCTTGCCCATTCAGCCGAATCTTATATATTTTAAGACATATGTAACATTGAAAAAAAAAACGTCACAAACAAGGTTAAGAATAATAATGCGTATGCAACCTTAATGCAGTTTGGTTTACCTTGAAAAAGAGGTCTGACGGAATAGGTTTCATTATTTGTGTGTGAGTTATCCCTATACATTATATACATCAGGGTCCCGATACAAGTTGATTATCGGTGGTACGAAACCGTTACTGTGTCTGTGAATCCGAGTCGCGCTTGACGAGTTTAATTGTTTTCTGCAGGACATCCTCCTCTCCCTAGCCAAGGCCGTAGCCAACACCACCGCCGCGTTGGTGTTGAAGGCTAAGAACGTGGCCGGCCAATGTCGTGATGACCAACAACTTCAAAACAGCATCATCGCCGCGGCCACACACTGCGCGCTGGCGACCAGTCAGCTCGTTGCTTGTGCTAAGGTAAGGTCATCATCATCATCAGGTCCTTTTTAGTCTCCACTACAGGAGCACGACCCTCTCTGTACTACTAGAGGCATACTTGGCCAGAGCAGCCAGAGGACTTGGCCTACACTCTCCACGCTAGCCAGACGGGTTGGAAAGGTAAGGTAATACGTGTAAATACGTTACAGTGTGACAAGGATGTAAATAAACGCCAGATGGCATCTTGTAAAATGCCAAATTAGTCATTACTAAGTTTTATCTGTCCGTTATCAGGTTATATTGTGTTAATAAAGCACGAAAATAATTCCTAACACAAGTACCGTTGTCCGTAAATACATGCAAATTTCTCTTTATTCGAATTAACAAACCTGAAATGATACTAATAACTATAGAAAACGACAATTTCATAGACCTATTAATATATTGTCGGCGCAGCTTCTGTCGCTCTGACTCAAGCATTGTCATTTTCGAAAAATATTTAGAGAACATCGTGAGAAAATTGTACACGTGTTACACTATTATATGAACGTGCCTTAGAAGGAACGCTTAGCTTGCGACCCAGCTGCTTTCATTACCAATCAAAAACAGAATAAATTCGGTATAGAATTTACAAGAACATCATAAAAACAATTTGCATTGGCAAAAAATGTATTTCATCCTCGTTATCCACTTATAGTAAATATCATATCTTATGACAGGTTGTAGCACCAACCATCCACAACCCGGCCTGTCGCGAACAACTCCTCGCGGCTGCCCGACAAGTCGCCCAAGCGGTCGACAAACTGGTGGAAGCGGCGCGTCTCGCGCCCGATCAGACTGGCTTGGAGCAGCTGACTAGCGCAGCTCAGCGCGTCACTCACGAACTGGAGAGGCTGTTAGCGCACTGCGAGCCTGGTGAGTCAAGGTCTACTTGGTCTATCAAATAAACTCCTGGAAGTCTAGACGCTATCTATTAGAAAATATTTATATAAATATATTTTATGATTTATTCATCATCATCATCATTAGCTTCCTATGATCCACTGCTGGGTATAAGCCTCCTTTTGTCTACGCCATTCCTCTATCTACCCACCCACCTAGCTACTGGACGTCCAACACTACGTTTCCAATTTTTTTTTTTTTTTCGTAATATTAAATGTTATCATACCAACGTTTCCGAGGTCTGACCAATCTCCTACTTGCATCCTCAGGAATCCATTTTGTAGTTGAAGCAAGCAATCTGGACAGACGTAGCGCGTCCAATCCCACTTTAAGTTGGCGGCTTTGCGGTTCACATTAGCAATACCGGATTAGCAATATTGAACGAAGTACTGTTTTCGGCACTGTATCCAACCTTGTGACACCCAGAATACATCGCTAGCTTTTGGCAAATCTTGAGCTTGGAGTTCTGCTCCTCTGCAAGTGAACAATTGAGCACTGTTAGGAAAGCTAAGAAGCACAGGTCGATGAGCCTGCGTTTCGGAGACAATGGAAGGCAATCATAAGTTTTTTAACGGACCAGTAGCTCCTCCAAGCATCCTAACTAATATAATAAATGCGAAAGTAAGTTTGTTTGTACGCTGCCACGTTGTAACTACTGAACCGATCATCATGAAATTTTGCATACACGTTATCTGGGGTACGGAGAAGGACATAGGGTACATTTTATCCCGGGAAAAAGTTACCAAGGGATCGATATTGACGCGAGCGGAGCCGCTGGCGAAAGCTAGTTGTTTATACACGGTAAAATTTTGATTTGAGTCTCATAGGAAATGTTGTTTATATCAACGGGCTGAATCATCCCTTTAAGGGTCCAGAACGATCAAAATTCACCATGTATAGCCACTCATCTTTTCCTGGTTGTTGGTGAAGGAGACTAGCTAACGCAGCATATGTCCATGTAGAGCGTGGGTCGGGCGCGGTGTCTACGGTGCTGGCGGCCAGCGAGCGCGTGCTGGTGGCGGGCGACGCGACCGACATGGTGCGACACGCCAGGCTGCTGGGGCAGGCCACGGCGCTGCTCATACAGGACATCAAGGTACCCCTCATCATGTCGTCCACATACGGCCGCTCTTAATAAATTCACTAATTAAATATGGTGACAACATTTCATGCGGGCGGGACTTGAACCGGCGACCTAGGTCTATGTACGACCTATGCTCTGCCATCTGAGCTACCGCACAATTCAATCTCGCCGCCGAAATTCTCCACCATATCATACGGTCAATCGACCATGCACACCCTGCTGTCACAGTTCGGAACCGCCTCTCGGCCTCTGACCGGCTGCCCGGCTGCCATCTGGTAGTCGTTAAAGGAACCACCCTTTAACGACTACCAGATGGCAGCCGGGACCACCGGCTTGACATGCCTTCCGAAGCAATATTTTTAATAATAATAAAAATAGTCAATCATACAAAAGCAAATAGGCCGGCTGATATGAAAATCTAATTCTGTACTTCAGTAGTAAATGTTGAAAAGTTATACGAAAAATACTACAAGTAGCAATATTTTTGGTATAACTTTTCACTTTTGTAGAAGATATTTTGTAATGTAAGAAAACTACTAATTACCGCCAAAAATGCCCATAGACGCTAAATAGTAGTTATCTTACACAACATCTTATACAACAGTGAGTGTCATTAAAGGTCTAGGCACACTATGCCGAAGGTACGCGACTAAAATTTCAAAGTCAAATATTACGTGGCGGCGTATTCGGCGGATATGACACGCTAGCGCAGAAATTGTACGACAGTCGCGCTTCTCAATCTTCGAAATCTATTCTTCGTGCATGTACCCCCTTTGTCAATATTAAAAGGTTGGTGTATTTCAGTCGGAGGCAGAAAGCCAGCCTTCAGACTGTCAACGCAAGTTGTTGGCCGCCGCCAAGCTGTTGGCCGACGCCACAGCTCGCATGGTCGAGGCGGCGAGACAGTGTGCTTCCTCGCCACAGGTATGATACACACATACATACATATTATCACGTCTTTATCTCTCAGGGTGGACAGAGCTTAAACCTTTTCGATTCATTCATTCATTTCGAGTAGGTGTCACGGTCAATCGACCATGCACCCCCTTGGTGTCAGAGTTCTTCGGAACCGCCTCTCGGCCTCTGACGTGGTTCCTTTAACGACTACCAGATGGCAGCCGGGACCACCGGCTTAACGTGCCTTCCGAAGCACGGAATCATCTTTATTATCAGACAATCAGGTGATTCAAGCCTGCAATATCCTAACCAAACTGGAAACAACTAAACAAAGTGTGCTTCCGGTGGGAATCGATCCCACGACCCCCGGGTCAACAGGCAAACGCCTTAACAACTGGACCACGGAGGCTGTTGGAACGGAATACGGAACACGGAACCTTTTCGATAAGATATTACGAGGAAACGGATTTTTTAGAAACTTTATATACATACATTTCTGTGATATGTTTTCCGTCAATGTAGACCTCAGGGGGCTCTTGACCACTTTAAGAATGACTGTATTACCTTTTCGGAGAAATGATTTGGTGACTTAACCTTGACTACATTAGACTATATTAAATACAGTCACTAAGACGTCGCAATACATTAGACACTTGAAATATATATCTCTGTTTCACTCCAACGTATGGCTGCGTCTCTCGTAATAGGCTAATTCTTTAAAAATATAATTAGTCCGTTTGTTAGTTAATTTAATAATATTGGACACGTTAAAAATCCATGTGACGTCACAGTTTGCTTTACTTTTTATCGAACTATGACGCCACCAGCCTCCACTCATGACGTTCGACGTCGTTTATCTTTATCATCAATTGACAAAAGAAACATTTCTCTCTTGCATACGGAACGTGACACTTTTTCGTGCGTGCAGCCGGCTTTCCTCGATTTATAACGTGCCCAATATTTTGTGATTATCTATCTGACGGACTAATTATTATATTATTAAGGAAATTAGCCTATTGCGGTTCAGTATTTCCGTATACTGAGTGTGTGGTGTGGTTCCCTCAGGACCTGGAGAAGCAGGATCTGCTGCGTCGCGCGGCCGAGGAGCTGCGCCACATCACGGCCGACTTCGCGCACGGACACGACGTGGGCGGCGCACAGCAGGCCAGGCTGCAGGTATGTTACTCGTTGTCCAGCCATCCCACTGACCAGTATCCCAACTCCTTCATTCCCTTCCCAGATACAACTTCTTATCCTCCCAGCTCCCGTTGGGCAGCAGCATCCTAGCGATCGGCCTATGGTACGGAATGCTACATGCTGTGGTACCCTAGACAAAGACCAGCACGTAGCAGGTCAGGCTGCAGGTACTGACTATGATAAGATAAGATAAGATAAAAACTCTTTATTGCACCAGGAATAAAAATAGTAATAATTATAAACAAAACATAGTAATGTGCAAAGGCGGCCTTATCGCTAAAGCAATTTCTTACAGGCAACCTTGCTAGGGAATAGGAATTTACTGTAGAAATAACGGTATGGCGCAATTACATAATAAACGTACATAAACACACCTACATAGATACATAAATAAATACATATTACTAATATATATGTACATATATATCACTAAAATATATAAAACATTATACTTACAAAACAAATATGGTACTAATGATAAAAGAAGAAGATAACAATGAATAAATAATACAAACACAAAAGATGGCGTTTACGTTCTAAAAAACAAAAAAAAAAAATAGGAAAGTAAAAAATCAAAGAAATAATTTAAGACTGTAATAAGTAATTTTTAACAAGCAATTTAAAATTGTGAAGACTCTGAGCTCGGCGAATGTGGATTGGCAGTGAGTTCCACAAGCGAACAGCTTGGACTGCAAATGAATTTGCGTAAAATTGAGTGCTATGAGGGGGAAGCTTAAGGCGGAGATTTTCAGAGCTACGTAAGTTTCTACCTTGGGCTTCGCTGTAGAACACAAATTTCTCCCTAAGGTATTGAGGATAAGTGGGATTAAAAAGAATAGAATACAAGTTGGAAAGGATGTGCCAATTTCGGCGAAGTCGAATGGGGAGCCACTTGAGTTGATTACGAAATTCAGAAACATGATCATATTTGCGGAGACCAAATATGAATCTAATAAAGAGATTTTGAAGACGCTCAAGTTTATTTAATTGCTCCTGAGTAAGGTCAAGGTAACAGGTGTCGGCATAATCCAGGATAGGGAAAAGAAGTGTTTGTGCGAGCGTAATTTTGGTATCAGTTGGCAAGAATTTTTGTAGCCTTCTAAGAGATCCTGACGCAGCGAATATTTTCCTACTGACCTCTAAAACTTGGGGAGACCAAGAGAGACTGCTGTCAAAAAGAACTCCTAGATTTTTGATTTCGCTACTAACAGGTATTTCCGTACCATCAAAAACAAGATTTGGAAAATCAACGCCTTTGAGCTTAGACATCTGTCTAGAGCTACCTATAATAATAGCTTGTGTTTTTACAGGATTGATAATTAGGCCATGAGATCTGCTCCAAGCTGCTATTGTTTTTAAGTCCGCGTTTGTGACATTTATAGCCGACGAGATATTATCTACAGATGCTTGCGTGTAGATCTGGAGATCGTCAGCATAGAGGTGGTAGGAGCATTGAAGATTAAAAGTTATGGAGTTTATAAAGAGTGCAAATAAAAGTGGAGATAGAACGCCACCCTGAGGTACGCCGGCAGTAGTATTACACCAAGACGAAAACTTGTCTTCGATCCGAACTCGCTGCCGACGTCCATACAGGTAAGAACGAAACCAGTCAATTACAGTCGGAGATATGTTGAGAGAAATTAGTACACCCAATAAAACATCAAAATCAACTGAATTGAACGCATTACTGAAATCCAACAAAGTAAGCACAGTAATCTGTTGCCCGTCCATACCACTACGTATATCGTCAGTGATTTTAATAAGTGCCGTGGTCGTACTATGACCGGGACGGAAACCGGACTGGAAAGGATTAAGGAGAGAGTTTTTTATAAGAAAGGAGTGGAGTTGCTCTTGGACTGCCCGTTCAAGAACTTTCGAAAGGAATGGGAGTATGGATATAGGGCGGAAATCGGAGAAAGAGGATGGATTGGATTTTTTAGGTAAAGGGGTAATATGAGCATCTTTCCAGGCTGCTGGAAATATACCGGTGGAAAGGGATTTATTGAGGATGGCAGTAATGATTGGTAGAAGGACATCAAGAATAGGCAAGATCATAGTACGACCTATGCAATCACTACCTAATGCATTTGAGGAAATTGAGTGTATAATTCGCTCAACATCACGATCAGTAATTAAACTAAACAAGAAAGGTGAAATGTCAGGAGTTGGAAGACGAGAAAGTGATGCGAGTGTATTATTTTTGATGTTCATATCGAAAGGAACAGAAGATGAGAGAGACCTATTAAGGCCATCGATGTCGATATTAATGGGACAGTTGCTTTTATTCTTACCAACTCCTAAGGACCGTAAAAATTTCCAAACTCTGGCAGGATCACCTTTTTGGACTGATTGATGTATGTGGCGACGTTGTGCTTCCCCACACACCTGATTACATTTGTTTCGGGCTTTAATATACACGTCACGATATTTGTCAGGGTTAGATTTAAATTTAGATTTAGCTCTATTTCTTTTAGCTTGGAGTGCCTTAATGTCGTCAGTAAGCCAGGGAGCAGGAAAATACTTAAGTCGAACAGGACGTAAAGGAGCGTGTTGGTCATACAATTTCAGAATAAGATTGTTAAAATTTTCAACCTGATTGTCAACAGACGCCGCGTTTATAACTGTAGACCAATCACATTGTATTGCATCCTCGCGGAGTTGATGGAAATCAATTGCACCAAAATTACGCTGCATTATGACTTTGGGTCTAGATTTGGGAGGACGGACTTTATAGGACAGTAGGATAAGGTCGTGGTGAGAAAAAGCCTCAGCGGGATATTGACCATGAGTAGCAACGTGATTAGAAGAAGATACGAAAATTAAGTCAAGGAGGGTAGGGTACAATTAGGAAAAAAGTGGGTAGCTTGGAGTGGAAGAATATTTAAGTTGCAACTTTTGCTCAAACCTGTCAGTTGCTTTGCCCTATAGTCATTTCTAAGAAGACAAGTGTTAAAGTCGCCCATTAAAATAATGTGTTCGTACGAGGGAATCAAATTTTCAAGAATATTTTCCAGAGTGGAGAAGTAACTAATTTTTTCAGATGGGCTATAAAAAACGCCGAGAAGGATTTTAGTGTGGGAAAAATTAAGTTCTATGAAGATGTATTCAGGTTCATGAGAAGGATTACAAGATTTAGAAATTGAAACTATATTATAAGAAATGTGTGAACGTAAGTAAATGGCTACACCACCACCTCCCATGCCGATTCTGTCATTACGGATAAGTTGGAAACCTGGTATTGAATAAGATGTTGAAGGGAGACAAGGAGTGAGCCAGGTTTCTGATACTAGAATGGCATGTAGGTCCTTTACATCAAATGACGTTAGCATGTCCGGGTAATGACCTGGAACACTCTGCGCATTTATGTGGACTAAGTTAAAATTTTTAGGGTAGTTCGAGAATTTGGACAATAGCACCTCATCCAGTGGAGTAGGCAAGCTCAGAAAACTTTCAGAAGATGAAGATAAAGAGAAATAGACATTATCTTGTACTAAGTCATCATTTAGCAGTGTTTGTAAAATAAATATGTTATAAAAATATAAAATATATAAGAAAAAAAATAATAATAATAATAATAAAATATAAAAGTATATAAAATACAGAGAAGTCTACCTGCAGGCTGCTGTAAGAAATAACAGTGGTAATTTCATAATAAAAACAAAAAATATAAAAATAATAATAATACAACAGGACTATTTATGTTCTTAAGAAAAAGAAAAAAAAAAAACGTTTAGAAAGAATGAGCTAAATTCGCTAATTAAACAATATGGTGGCATCTACTGACAGTTAATTGATGGACTTATAAATCTAGACAGCAAAACTAAACTAAACAAACCAAAAAGAATATTTTATATGTCAGCTAAAAGGGTTATGCCCAATGCCATAAAACTTAGGTAATAAAAAAAAAAGTTATAAAATGTGTCAAGCTGTCAACGTGTAAATGACAGTCAGTGACAGACAGAACCAAAAAATATCAAACAAAGTTTAAAAATGAAAAGTTTCAAGTGGGTTATCTATAAAAAAATATTAATTACAATACCCTAGATCCGTACAAACATTTTGGGATGATGGTACCTAGGTTAGGTACCCCGAGCCTAGCTGCCTATTTCTTTCCTCTACGGGCTTTTTTCGGCGTTGCCACCGATTTAGAGTTTGAAGCAGTTTCGGATGCTGCGGGCTTGTCAGCGTCGACGTCGACCAAAGTGTCTCGGATCAGGTCCAGGTCGGCGAGGGAACTTATTCTATGTTTGTTGCCATCCGGGGTTATGAGATGAATGAAGCCACTCCTTGACCAACACTTTGAAATGCCGAATTGTTGTCTATGCTATGTGGACAGTTTGGACTGAGCTGCTACTCGCTTTCCCCACTCATCCGAGTCTCTCAACACCTTCATTCCCTTCCCAGATACAACTACTTCCTATCTTCCATGGATGATGGGCAGCAGCATCAGACGCAAATGACACCGGTGCCCTAGCGATCGGCCTTTTGTATGGAATGCTACATGCGATGATATCCTAGTCAAAGACCAGCGCGTAACAGGCCAGGCTGCAGGTACTGGCCCTCGTACCTGCAGCCTGGCCTGCTACCTGCTATGTGGACAGTTTGGACTGAGCTACTACTCGTTTTCCCCACTCATCCAAGTCTCTCAACACTTCCATTCCCTTTCCAGATACATCTAATTCCTATCCTCCCAGCTGCTTTATCATTAAAAATGTCAAAATATCGTTGAGTTAGTATCCCATAACACAAGTCTCGAACTTACCATGGGGCTAGCTCAATCTGTGTGATTTGTCCGTATATATTTATTTATTGGCCAGAGCAGACAGAGGATGTATGTCTGGCCAAGTATGGCTCCGGTAGTACAGAGAGGGTCATGCTCGTGCAGCGGAGACTAAAAAGACCTGATGATGATGATGATGATGATGATGATGATGATGATGATGATGATGTCCCCCAGGAGAGCGCGCGGCAGGCGGCGTCGAGCGCGACGCAGCTGGTGACGGCGGCGCAGCACGCGCTCACCCATATCTCCAACAAGTACTCGCAGGTTAGTGCCGCACCCACTACCACTTCTTACTGCTTGCTGACCAACCTCGCTTATACCAATGAAGGCTTCCGTTTTCAGAGTTCCGTACCCAAAGAGTAAAAACGGGACCCTATTAATGTCGTTCCCTTGTCCGTCTGTCACCAGGCTGTATCTCATGAACCGTGATAGTTAGACAGCTGAAATTTTCACAGATGATGTATTTCTGTTGCCGCTATAACTGTATAACCACCATATTAGTTTAAACAAGCGATTCTTATATACGAGTAATATAAAAAACAATCTAAGAAATGGCTTCAATAATTTGGTAAAATTTAGTATATAGATAATTTTGGGAGGAAAATTGATATAGATCGGTTTCATATATGAGAAAATACGTTTTTCCCATATATGAAAACGGTATTGAAGAGGTAAAGTGTATGGTACACTTCACCTCGAGTATATTTTAAAAAGATGTGTAATGTTTTGAACAGGAGACCCTATCGACTGAATGCCGTGCTCTGAGCGAGGCGGTGCCGGTGTTGATGGACGCCTCGTCTCACGTGGACCCGCAGTCCGCGGCCTCGCAACTCGATCTCATTTCCGCTTCGGAGACATTCTTACAGGTATTTATTACTTTTACTTATTCAATTCAATTTGGCCCATTCTGTACTTGTTTTCGCCTATCTTTTGGTGTATCCAACAGATATAACCCGCTCAGTCCCAATTAAGTTTGGCAGCCTTTCTCCCCACATCCATTACTTTGGTCTTGAAGCTTATGGTATGCGCACTCATTATTTGATGCCCAATATACTTAGCTCCACTGGCAAACTCCGAGTTTACGGTCCATAAGTCCCTATATATTTGTTTTAAGTGTTTATATTTTGCATTCACAATGCTATTTTTGATATACTCATTTTAAATAAAGAAATAAACCATGGTGAAAAAAAACTTTTTTCAAACGGGCGCGATTTTAACCTGCGATCCTTAGTACGAATTACGCTCTTCCAATTGAGCCACCGCTTAACCTCGGCGCTGAAATTCTCCACCATATCTCATTTCCCTTATACGTATTAAGGCTTACGTCACCTAACACAACTACCCGACTTTTACAAGTGAGGTATTTGATGTGTAGGAAGCCATGCAATATTTTTAAGTGTTTTTAATATCACTCGTGATGACATCACGAGCCATGAAAATAAATGGTCTGAAGTGGCAAAATAATAGGGATGTTTGGAAGGAAATGGGGTAGACCTTTGCCCAGCAGTGGGACAGTATAGGTTAATGAACAAATAAGAACAGAGGGTAAAAAACCCGATGCTCCAGTGGACGTGAGCATTATTAGTGCTTACGGATGTTAAGCAACACAGAGTGCGGTCCCCACTGGGATAGGTGGCGACAAGTTGTCACTTGTCAAAAATATCTCGAGCTCCTGCGTACTTCATAAGGCACGTTAAGCCGGTGGTCCCGGTTGTTATTATTATCAAGGGCAGTCGTTTAGCTATGTCAGATGACTTCAGTTAGCACTTTTTAAATAGTGTTTATAATGTTAGTGACGAATGATGTGTGTACAGCCGAGCGGGCACGCCATCTCGGCCGCTAGGGGAGCCCTGCCCACCGTGGCGGAGCCCGCGGCCGCCCGGAACCTCGCCGACACCACGCACCACTTCACCGGACGCTGCGCAGACCTAAGGTATGTACCACACACACTGCACACGTAACATCATCATCATCAGGTCTTTTTGGTCTCCACTGCAGGACCATGACCCTCTCAGTACTACCGGAGCCATACTTGGCCAGAGCAGACAGAGGATTTGGCCTACACTCTCCTCGCCAGACGGGTTGGAGAGGTCTCATTGATGTTTATGAACTTTTTTCTAAGTCGCCTCTTACGACCTCCATGGGCAGACTAAGAGTGGTCCTATTCTACTCTGCCGGAAACCATACGGCTATATATACATAGTATCACGTCTATTTCCCTTGCGAGATAGAGCCTAGGTCTATTTTCAAAACATTATGGCCGCATTTAGCATGTTGAAGGGTGGTTGGAGGGAGCATGGGAAAAGAGGTCCTGAGTGTTTAAATTGTTTAACATGTCCCATTCAGGGCTTGTTGCCGGTACCAAATTCACATTATAAGTACCGGAAAGTACCGGTATTACTATTCTGTTAAAATTTTAACGGTAATCCTTTAGAAAAATAACAATAATAATATTGTTAAAAATTATGTTAATTTTACTGGTACCTACGCGTTGTTGCCGTCCGTTGCATGGGACTCGCTCGACTGTAAAAGTGCCGCCCCATTGTGGGCCCCCGCCTCACGCCGCACATGCACAACACGGCAACGACACACATTAACAAAATGATAATTCCCGATACTCAAAACGGTAGCGGTACAAAGTACCGGTAATGTTTATCGGTATTTAGTACCAAATTTTACAGATACTTCAGTTATTAACGTTATTAAACTTATTGATACCACTCCAATTACCGGTACCGTCGTTTAATTGAGGTACCAGTACCAATCCAATTACCGCTACTGTCGTATTATAGACGTACCGGTAATTAATTTTACCGGTATTCCAACCGCTGGTCCCAATGAACAATTGTGTTACTGAATGTAAAAAGATTGTTTTACTGATGAATAATATCTTCGTCAGGTCGGCGGTGTCTCGCGCCCGGATCTCGTGTAAGGGTCTGGAGATGGACGCGGCCGCGGAGATCATCCGCTCGCTGCAGGACGAGTTGGACCAACTGGAGCAAGCCGCCAGGGCGCTGGAGCTGAGACCGCTGCCCGAACAGACGGTGAGGACTTCGAACATACATATTGTTACATTGATACAGGCTAGCTCCGTGGCGCAGTGGTTAACACGCCAGCCTGCGACACGGAGTGACCGGGTTCGATCCCCGGCCAGGTCAAGATGGAAAATGATCTTTTTCAGATTGGCCTGGGTCTTGGATGTGTTTCTATATATGTATTTATTATTAAATATAGTATCGTTGAGTTAGTATCTCATAATACAAGTGTCGAAATTACTTTGAGGCTAGCTCAATCTGTGTGATTTGTCCGTATATATTTATTGTTTAACTTCTTTTTCTCTTGCGAGGTTGACAGAGCCTAGGTCTATAAGAACTAAAAGTTACGTTTTACCCACCAACATGGTGGGTGCATAATTAAAGATATTTTAACTTAATACATAGAAGAAACATATTTCACCGAAGTAATAGTTTCTCAGAGATCCGCATGACATTATACAGCGTTTAAATGTATCCTCGACGTTCCCTTAAAGGGATGATTCAGATAGTCAATATAAACAACTTTTCCTATGAGACCAATATTGGAAACTAAAAAAAAATCGTGAGCTCTGCCGCCCGGTCAATTTGTATAGGTTAAATTTTTTTTTTGAGTTCTCAGTATTGTTCGTATTGGAAAATTTTATCATATTGATGATGTCACCCCGATAAGGGAACGGAGAGGGTACGAGAAAGGGTCAATTTAGTTGGTGTAAGATGGCATGCAGTCGTTGAGGTGTTTATGAGATGTGTGGTGTGTCAGGCGGAGTGGGCATCGGGCGCCATGCAGACGGGGTCGCGGTCGGCGGGCGCGGCCACGGCCGCAGTGGTGGCCGCGGCGCGCAGGGCCGAGCCGGCCGCCTGCGGCCGCGGCGCCGCCGAGCTGGCCAGCTCGCTCAAACACTTCTACAAGGGCGTACGGGCCAGCGTGGCTCTGGCGCCGCACAACGACAGGTATACCACATTACTGCACAAGTCTTCGTCCGTCCGTAAACAAGTCCGGCGAGCACATTCCCGCCGAGGCATGTATAGTGCTTTTCCAACCAATGGTAGCCTGTAAGAGATTGCTTCGGCGATAAGGCCGCCAATTGTACATAAATCTTTCTGCTTACTTTTTATATATTTGTATTTATTTCTTGGTGCAATAAAGTATTTTTACTTACTTACCTATTTTTCTCAATAAATGTGACAAAATAATGAACGTAAAACAAAAGATTATAATATAAAAAAACTGGCCAAGTGCGAGTCGGACTCGCGCAAGACGGGTTCCGCATTGTTATCTATAAAAATATACATTTAAATATAATATAACCTTGAACAGACCATGACTAGAGGAGGAACTATTGCATTATTATAGGGTGATTTCGTCGACCCGTCAAGTGCTGCACTCGTCGCTGACGCTAGTGGAGACGGTGAAGACATACATCAACAGCTCCGAACAACTGGACACCGCCAACGTCGTGTCCATCGCCAAAGACATCTCACACGTAAGTTTATATTCTGTTATAAACAAACATATACTTATAACATACGAAAAGGTATATTGACTCATTACCGGACACGGCTATAGTCGTTATAATAATGAAACTTTTATATAAAAAAAAAATTACATTCAAAAGAATGAATCTTATCTTAGTACAGGTACCATGTTTATAAGTCGCCTCGGCGTTGTTCGATAGCGCAGAATAGCGCAAGCTACCGCCGAATCTAAACTAATAAAAACATCAGTGAAATTACGAACTTATAGCTACTAGATAAGATTTAAAATCCAAAAACAAGGACTCGTGCTATATCACTCATAATACTCTACTCTTACGGCGCGGCGCTACAGAACTCCAGACATGGCGCGAACGCGTCAGCCAATAGCGGACGAATATTTTCGCGCCATGTTAACATTGTATTTCTGTGCAGATACATCGGTGTAACTTATAAAGTGTTATCATAGTAGTGTAATGGTATCGTAAGAACTGAAACAGCTGATTTTCATATCATTTCGGGTTATTGAGCATTTATACAACTTATCAAAAACATGTCTTCACAATAGTTAATACATACATACATACTATCACGTCTTTTTCCCTTGCGGGGTAGACAGAACCTAGGTTTATAAGACCCGATAGTTATTGACAAAAAAATACTTGAATTCCGTGCTTCGGAAGACGTTAAGCCATTGGTCCGGCCATCTGGTAGTCGTTAAAGGAACCACGTCAGAGGCCGAGAGGCGGTTCCGAAGAACTCTGACACCAGGGTGTGCATGGTCGATTGACCGTTACACCTACACGACATGATCATCATTTCGTGTAGGTGTCACGGTCAATCGACCATATCAGACAATCAGGTTATTCAAGCCTGCAATGTCCTAACCAAACTGGAAGCAACTAAACAAAGTATGCTTCCCGTGGGAATCGGACGCACGATCTCCGGGTCTACAGGCAAACGCCTTAACCACTGGACCACGGAGGCAGTTACGAAATGATGATGACCGCTAGTGCTACATATTACTGACACTACAATGATTATGTTTAGGGCTTGGAGCAGACCATGGAGGCTGTGCCGTCTCACGCTGAACTGGACCTCGCCATGGAGAATATCAACGAGACGCTTAACATCCTGAACAGCGGGGAATTCCCGCCGCACTCCGATCGGACGTACAGGTTGGCATGCTTACTTTCTAATAAGTTGTTTTGTTTCTTCATTTACATCAATTTTATCATGTTTGTATCATTTTTGAAGTCCACGACGCTATTTATTTATTCCATAACTAAATACATTGTGTCGGAAACTTAAAAAGTAATTTACAATATTATTTATGTTTAAAGTAATGTACAGTCAGCCAAGGAGATACCTGACCCCGCCATCTACCTATATCTTGAATTTTCTCCTTAACTAAAAGTAACATTCATATGTAAATATATATTCAGAAAGATTTTAATTAAGACTTCCTGAATATACATTTTCATGTTAATATTACTTTTAGTTTAAGACGAGGCCTCAAATGTTTGGTACCATCGCTCGGCAAAGGACTGATCAAGTGCGCGCAAGGGATAGCGCTTGGCGGTTTAGCCCGTGAATGATGAGATAGGAGATAGTCTCGAGTCGCTCAAAGAAAAAAACGTAAGCGCCAAATTCGTTATTTCTATTTTATATAAAATCAGACCGGTTAATTGTATTTTCATATTTACATTTTGATGAATTACTAATAACCTATCTTTTAGTCTAAAAAACATTATTTCATTCGTCGCATTTGAGCTACAATAACAAAAACTCTGCGAACGAAGACCATTTTTCAAAAAATATTTCTATCGAGAAAATTTTATCAAAACGTGTTTTCATCTTACAGTTTTGGAGATGAAATAGTCAAAAATCATATTACTTAGATTTGAAACTCCTAATTTAAGTATTTTGCGAGATAAATAAGGTTCAGAACGACCTTATTTACAGTGGTATCGCCTTAAGAGGAAATTCAAGATATAGGTAGATGGTCGGGTCAGATCTCCTTGGCTGACTGTATATTATTATTTAAATACAAACTTAAGTTGCGCTGTAATAAAAGTTTGGTAACAAAATTAGTACGAAGGAAACAATTGATTTTCAAAATCTTAACTCTCTCAGGCCAGTTATAAATTGCACTTTCTAAAAATCTATGATTGTACATACATACATAGTGTTACGTGGTTAGGGTTCGGGATTTGGAGTAAAACACCAAACTCTTCAGAGGGAATTTATTCACTACGGAATCCCAACACTGACACCTGACTGGTCTTCCAACACGTCGAATATCCAAAACACAAAGCGCTCGTAGTCCTGGTCCGTTGCTGTGGTCGTAGAAATTATCACTTATCAGTCGCACACAAATCACTCGTATTAGTATCGCTCACTAAGAACACTCGCGGTCAACTGATTCATGATCGTTTTTTTTTTTTTTTTGATGGACTATGTAGCTAGCTCCAAGTGAGCTTTCGTTACTTCACCAGTCGTTTGAGGCGAGGGCAGAGTGCCCTCAACCTTTTGGACAACATCACCAGCCCCCAGGAGGGCCGGACCTCGGCTTTGGGCGTTGCCTGTGTGCGCAAGGCTTGGAGAGACAGCAAACTCACATATTGCCTGATGGGCCGCGTATACGTGCATGCAAGCCTGAAGGGCCAATCTGAGAATCAATGACAAAAGCCTTTGGACAGCAGCAACTCTCATGTTTTGCCTGATGGGCCGAAAGCTGCGTTGCCAGAAGGGCCTATCCTGGGTGCAAGTCACCCGGGACCGCCGGGCGGTCACCAGTAATCGGAGCTAATCCTACTCTACGCACTCTGATTAATGATCGCCACGTCCGCTCCCTTATATACGGACTTATGGGTCTCTAGAAAGTTCCATATACTTCCGGTCCCGACAACCAACAACCAAAACATTCCAGAATATTCGAGAATGTGTGTGAGCGGGATAGAATACATAAGTGTGAGCAGGATGGAAGATGAATGAACGCGACAGACGATGTTCGGAAAAGTTCTAGACTATTCTATTCTGGGAGCTTCACGACAATAGGATTTTTTTTTTTTACTAAATATTGAAGTAGGCATTTGTCTCCCATATCACCTGATGGTAAGTGACGATGAAGACGAGGATGTTACATGCCTATCCAAGAGATACCCATATCAGTATCACGTCAGTAGAGTATTACGTCTTTATCCCTTAAGTAGACAGTGCCTAAAGTCATAAGACCGAAAGGCCACGTTTAGTTTGTCTGCGCAACGTTGGAAACAGAATCAAAATAGTGATGCGTTGCTTGCCGCATCGCCTATCGTCATATTCCCTTGTAGTAGAGAAGTACTTGAAATATGTGTCCATACATATATAATTGTAAGTATTTGCATGCTTTAATTTAATGGCTGTGTAGGAGATCATTATTTGTAGACCATCTTCTGTATACCCTGTACAAAGATTCAAAGATTTATTCAGAAAATAGGCCTTTTCAGGCACTTTTTCACGTCAATTTACATTTTAAATAATACTCATTATATTAAAATTATTAATTATTGTTCAAACTAATAGCGTTTCGGAACCGGCCACTGCAGAGAAGAAGACGCCGAAAGAAACTCTTTTCAACAGTATTGGTCGCCTACTTGCCTATAGGCAAATAAAGATTATTCTATTGTATTCTACAGTGAGCTGCAGTCGGAACTGAACTCGGCAGCCGTGGGGCTGAGCACCGCGTCTTCGGACGTGGTGTCGAGCGTGGACCGCCGCGAGCAGCTGGCCGCCAGCTCGCAGGGCTTCGGAGACCAGTTCAACAGGCTCGTCGGCGTCTGCATGGAGATGGCGGGACGCACTGAGGTCAATACCCCAATAGCCCAATACCCCTACAGATCTTCTCCAATATGATAGCGGCAATTAAAGAGAAAATTACCCCAGGAGGGTACCTGCGATCATGCGCAGGAGAATCCCTCCCTGGGCAACAATGCTCAGGCTGCCCTACGTATTCTGGGGAGGGCAAAATTCCGCTTTTGAAGGTTGAAAATCCAAATTACAACCAACATAGCAAGCGCTCTCCGGCCGAGCCCCCTAAGCTTTTAGTCGATTTCTGTAACATTAGGGGGATACATTCCAATCTTGATGCAGTCCATTACCACCTCGAGACTGCCAAGCCGGCCTTGCTATTTCTGACCGAGACGCAGATCAGTAATCCGTCAGACCTGTCATACCTGTATTACCCAGGCTATGTCCTGGAGGCCAAATTCCACCCCCACGCGGGCGTGTGCATGTATGTCAGGGATGAGATCTGTTGTCGGCGTCTCCATGACTTGGAAGTTCCGCATTTCTCCGTTTTGTGGGTTCATGTAGATACTGGCCTTGATCATATTGTTTACGCCAGTGTCTACCGTTCGCATAGCGGAGACTCTGAGACAACTCGGCTCATGGAATATCTCAGCGATGCTGCAGATAAGGTCCAGCAACGTTTTCCATCTGCGCAGTTGGTATTTCTGGGGGATTTTAACGCCCACCACGGAGAGTGGCTGTACCCGTACCAGGACACCGACCATGCTGGGAGAGAAACCTATAAGTTTGCATTAACTTACGGTCTCTCCCAACTTGTCAACGAGTCGACGCGCATTCCTGACGTTGCTGGCCACACTGCGTATTGCCTGGACCTTCTGCTGACAACCGATCCTGACAGGCATTCGATGTCCGTATCACCACCGCTCGGGACATCGGATCACTGTGTGGTGAAATCTGTATCACACTACTCGCTTCCTGACACCAGCCCCAAAGGCACCAGGCGAGTATGGCGATACAAGTCGGCAGATTGGGATGAGATGCGACATTTTTTCGCATCTTATCCTTGGCGGCAGGTTTGCTTCTCTTCTAGGGATCCATCATGCTGCGCTGAAGCTGTCTCAAGTGTGATATGTAAGGCAATGGAGTATTTTATTCCTTTTGCTGACGTATCCCTTGAAACCAAAGCTCGCCCATGGTTCAATGCTCAGTGCCTCTTAGCCGAAAGGCGTAAGCGGGAAGCATACTTGTCCTGGGCTGATGCCCGCAGAATCAAAGCTGATGATCTCCAAGACAGGAAGAGAGTGTATAACGCTGCTGCCAAGTCCTGCAAAAAGGTGTTCAGAAGAGCTCGTTTCGACCACGTTGGCCGTATTGGAGACAAGATAGCTTCCTGTCCCTCAGGAAGTAAAGCCTTCTGGTCTCTAGCCAAGTCAGTGGAGATGAACTTCTGTCGCCCATCGCTGCCACCATTGCAGAAACCTGACGGTTCTCTGGCCCATGGTGCAAAAGAGAAAGCAGACTTGTTTGCCAATCTATTTGCAGACAATTCGCGTCTAGATAGTAGCAATAAAAGCCCACCCCAGTTACCTTCGTTCGGCCCCAAGATGCGGGCCGCTCAAATCCACCAAAAAGAGGTACTTAAATGCATGCTAAACCTAGACGTGAATAAGGCTAGTGGACCCGATGGTATTCCAGCAGTGGTTCTGAAGCGCTGCGCACCCGAGTTGTCCCCTGTACTGACACGCCTCTATAGACTTTCTCTAGAGACTGGCAAGGTCCCAAGATCCTGGAAGCTTGCCAATGTACAACCAGTACCTAAAAAGGGAAGTCGCTCCGACCCGGCCAATTATCGACCTGTTGCGATCACCTCCATATTATGCAAGATTATGGAGCGTGTATTGAACAATCGTCTCCTGGCATACCTGGAAACCAACGAGCTCCTTAGTGACAACCAATATGGTTTTCGCAAGGGTCGCTCAACCGGTGACCTACTGGTATATGCCACTCACTTATGGAGCGAAGCCTTGGAGGGTCACGGTGAGGCAATTGCCGTCTCACTAGATATATCCAAGGCTTTTGACCGGGTCTGGCACGAAGCTATCCTCAGTAAGCTTCCAGCGTATGGTTTACCTAAGGACCTTTGCAACTGGATATCCGATTTCCTGAGGGAACGGTCCATTCGAGTGGTTATGGATGGCTGCTCTTCCGACCTAATGGCTATTAATGCCGGGGTACCTCAGGGATCTGTTCTCTCTGCAACCTTGTTCCTGCTGCACATTAATGACCTCCTTATGTCTGGCATTATTGGTTATGCTGATGACAGCACCGTTGTAGAGAGTTATACGTCCAGTGCCAGTGCAAGTCCACAAGAAGTCCAGTCTCTGAGAGAGTCTATGATTGAACGGGTTAACTCGAAATTACAGAGGGTGTCCGATTGGGGAGACGCCAATCTTGTTAAGTTTAACCCGTCCAAAACACAGGCGTGTCTATTTTCTGCAAAAAAGAGTGCTTTCCCACTTGCACCCACTTTCCAGGGTGTTTCCTTACCGTTAGTTGACCACCTTGGGCTTTTAGGCATGACAGTCACGTCCAAACTAAGCTTCGGCCAACAGATTGAGTCAATGGCACTAACTGCTTCCAAGAAGTTGGGTATCATCTCAAAGGTTCGGCGGTACTTCAGCTCTGAACGGCTGCTCAATCTCTATACAGCCCAGGTTCGCTCT
Source organism: Elegia similella (assembly GCA_947532085.1). NCBI lineage: Eukaryota > Metazoa > Arthropoda > Insecta > Lepidoptera > Pyralidae > Elegia > Elegia similella. The sequence continues at coordinate 624,604 of OX383953.1, forward strand.
TGCATGGAGTACTGCAGTCACCTTTGGGATGGCTCAGCGAAATACCAGCTTGAAGCATTGGACTCTGTTGACCGAAGAGCCCGCAGGCTCATAAACAACGACGTGGTCTCAAATAGGAAATTGCAATCCCTGGAGCATCGCCGTAAAGTCGCTTGTCTATCGGTATTTTATAGGATCCATTTTGGAGAGTGTGCGAAGGAGCTCTTTGAGCTAGTTGAACCCTCACCATTCCTCCATCGGACTACAAGGCGCAGACAGAAATTTCACCCTTTTATCGTTGGAATACCAAAGAGTCGAACTAAACGCTTTGACAGTTCCTTTTTGGTTCGAGTAGCTAAGGTGTGGAATGAACTGCCTGCGTCTATATTCCCAAACAAGTACAGTCCCGGGACATTCAAAAGTAGAATAAATGGGTATCTCTTGGATAGGCATGTAACATCCCTGTCTTCATCGTCACTTACCATCAGGTGAGATGGGAGACAAATGCCTAATTCAATATTAGTAAAAAAAAAAAAAAAAAAAAAAAAAAAAAAAAAAGAGGTGACTAGGCATTTTATTTATTTAAGACGGTACTGCGCGAAGTTGTAAAAAAATTTCGTGCAGTACGAAAATAAAAATACATTAAATTAATATAAAATACATTCAAAAGTAGAATAAATGGGTATCTCTTGGATAGGCATGTAACATCCTCGTCTTCATCGTCACTTACCATCAGGTGAGATGGGAGACAAATGCCTAATCCAATAATTAGTAAAAAAAAAAATTACGTGTTTTTAAATCACTAGTACTATGCGCTGAATTAATTGAATACATCAAAAGTATTTGTATAATTTAGATCAATCCTAAAACAAGATCGCCCCCTTGTTGGAATTTGAAGCAGATATATATGAAATTTATATAAAATGATATATATATAGTATGATATCTAAAAGCATTTTTCTTCGAAAACTTTGTATTTTTTTACGTCTTAAAACAATAATTGTCACATGACAATATTTATATGTACGTCAAGGAGGTCCCCTCGCCCCCCTTTCTTATTTTTTTTTTTTTATAAAAATTAAATATGAAAGTATTAAGACTTTTCATCTTTTTTCTTAATCGCCTAATGGCTTGCGCAGTAGCGACGTTTTTCGTTCGCGGCACCCGCTTAATTCACCTTTACCATGTGCTGCGAAGGCCTGATAACCACCTGCCCAAACAAGGAATGTCACGCGACTCATATATCATTCATTTCTCATCAATTTATTTTATAGTTAAATTCAATATTTGACAGCTCCGTGGCGCAGTGGTTAACAGGCCAGCCTGCGACACGGAGTGCCCGGGTTCGATCCCCGGCCAGGTCAAGATGGAAAATGATCTTTTTCAGATTGGCCTGGGTCTTGGAGTGTATCTATATATGTATTTGTTATAAAATATGGTATCGTTGAGTTAGTATCCCATAACACAAGTCTCGAACTTACCTTGGGGCTAACTCAATCTCTGTCATATGTCCGTATATATTTATTTATTATATATCTCAGTGTTATCAGTTTATCAGTGACTTTCATTTAACCAGAACTCTTTACTTCGGTCAGAACCCGTACAACATGATATATGTGCGCTATAGAATTATTAAAAATAAAGAGTATTAATAAAAAGTTTATTTACCCGTGTTGTTTGTTGTCCAGGACCGCGACAGCCAAACGGTGATGGTGAACTCCATGAAGACTGTCACCGTGAACTCGTCCAAACTCCTCTCCACCGCCAAATCCGTCAGTCAGGTGAGATTCAGTGCCATCTATTTTTCTCCTTATCTCATACCAGTGCCTTAGGCTTTCCTCTCCCTCTTTATTCCTTCTTTATTACATACATTCATACATACATATTATCACGTCTTTATTCCGATAGAGGCCCGGCAGATAGAGCCCAAGGTCATAAGACCCAAAGGCCACGTTTAGTATGTTGGTGGGCGTGTAGGTGGAAAGCAGAATCTATATAGTGATGGGTTGCTAGCCGCATCGCCTAGTGACATGATTCCTAAATTTTCGCCCATTCCCTCGGCCGGCTTCTACGATCTGCGCGGAAAGAGAAACAGCTGGCACATTCTAAGTTTTCTTTTCCCAGACCAGCATGGAATTTCTATAAATTCTTCTATAATAGTTTTCATAAAGTGATCGTGTCGCAACAAGTGTGCTATCATATTCTTCGATTTTCTATGTCAGTTAAAATATACCCTTTTCTCCTACTCTATTTAAAACCTCTTTCTTAGTTATGTTATCCATCCAGCTAATAACCTCCATTCTTCAAGAAACAATACGCAAATACAATGATATTGTTCAGCAGGATTAATGTAAGAAGCTGTTGTTTGCAGGATCTGACGCGGCCCAACGCTAAGAACCAACTGGCGGCCGCAGCGCGAGCGGTCACCGAGAGCATCAACAGACTTGTAAGTATTCTTATGTCTTCACCCAGCTCCTTGAAAGGCCGACAACGCTTGTCACACCCTGGTGTTTTTTTTTTTTTTATTTTATTTTGGCACAAAACAGTCATTATAAAAACAAAATCACACAGATATATTTACTTATGTAGTAGACAAGACAGTGCCGAAACTATGTTAGATATAAGTATATAATTTCATAAGATTGCTTATGTTGACAAGCCTGATTTTAAGAAACCATAGAAATACAAATAAAATTAAAATTAAACGATTTGCTCACAGTGTTGAAGTTAAAAGATAAAGCTTTGACAGTAATCCATATAACAATAATTAATAATTCGAATATAATATTAGTATTATTTAAAATGTGAATTGACGTGAAAAAGTGCCTGTGTTGCAGTTGTCCATGGGCAGCGGTGATCGCTTACCTCCCCCTCCCTTATCATAAAAAATTACGATGCCCGGTTTAGCTAATAAGACGCATGGACACAGAATAAGTAGACTTACGTACAGAAGTCGCACTCTGCAAAGGTATTCAAAGAAATTTCAACTCAATGAAATTAGCGATATGGTGTAATTTAGCTCGCGTCAGAACACAGCACCTTTTAGTTTAGATACATACAGCAAGCCAATTTTATACTTATAGCTCTGAACATACGATTCATAGTTCGTTCAACACATGTGACCAACCGGATTTGTTTGGATTTCACCTCGGAAGGTGTCGCCGCGCGTAGGTATGTTTTCGATACCTACACGGGAGTGAGACAGGCCTGGCTTGGACTCCATTCCCCAACAGCCCATGATCTGCAATGATAGATTTCTTCAGGTGTTGCAGGCGTCCATATGCTACGGTAACCGCTTTCTATCAGGTGGGCCGTATGCCTGTTTGCTTACTAAGTGGTATAAAATACTAGATTGTTAAACGAGGGTCGAAAGAATCAATCCCCGAGGTACTAAGACACCCGAGCGCAGCGAGGGTGGCTATAGTCCGAGTAGGAATTGATTCTTTTACTCGTGTTGAACACTACTATTCATTTCGAATACGAGGAAAATAAAACTAGTTGTTTATCTAAACTATTTATTAATAATATCATATTTAATAATATTAGTAGTACCTATTAATTTATATCGACTTTTAAAATTTTAAATTTGGAACTCGTCGCGTCATTGTCCGCTACAATTACGCGGTAAGTTCCATATTTAAAATTTTATTCCGCTCAAAGAAGTTTGCGCTAAGTTCACAACGGCTGTTTAGAAAGTCAGCATTTTTTTAATTAGTTTTTTTTTTACATAAATCTCTTCACAGCTGACAGCAGTTCTATTTTTAAAGTTCATTCCGGCCCTTCGGTGGGAAGTAATTTGTATGAGTTTTTCCCTCTCTATGGAGGGAACCAGCATTCTCCACACAATAATTAGATCAAAACAACGCTACTTTCCGAGTATGAGAAATAAAAAAATATTTGATAGCTCCGTGGCGCAGTGGTTAACACGCCAGCCTGGGACACGAGGGTGCCCGGGTTAGATCCCCGGTCAGGTCAAGATGGAAAATGATCTTTTTCAGATTGGCCTCGGTCTTGGATGTTTATCTATATATGTATTTGTTATATAATATAGTACCGTTGAGCTAGTATCCCATATCACAAGTGTCGAACTTACTTTGGGGCTAGCTCAATCTGAGTGATTTGTCCGTATATATTTATTTATTTATATGTATTTGTTATATAAAACCCAAGTCTTCCCGTGGATGTCGTAGAAGGCGACTTAGGAAATACAAGCTAAACAAAGCTTATAAACATCTAAGACACCTCTCCAACCCGTCTGGCCAGCGTGGAGAGTGTAGGCCAAGTCCTCTGGCTGCTCTGGCCAAGTATGGCCCTAGTAGTACAGAGAGGGTCGTGCTCCTGTAGTGGAGACTAAAAAGGACCTGATGATGATGATGATGTTATATAATATAGTATCGTTGAGCTAGTATCCCATAACACAAGTGTCGAACTTACTTTTGGGCTAGCTCAATCTGTGTGATTTGTCCGTATATATTTATTTATTTATTGTTCGTCAGGTGGACGTTTGCACGGAGGCGGCGCCGGGGCAGAAGGAGTGCGCGGCCGCCATCCGCAGCATCGAGAGCACGCGGCCGCTACTGGACGCGCCCAGCCAGCCTGTTAATGACCTCGGCTACTTCGCCTGCCTGGACTCCGTGGTCGAGCAGAGCAAGGCGCTCAGTGAGTCTTCCGTTTCTACTTCGCTCAAATTCGTATTTGCCAAAACCTAAAAGAACTAATTGTTAAACTAGTCACCGAAGCGTGTCATGGTGTAGAGAACATGGCCCAACAAAGCGACCATAGTGTCTCAGCGCATAACGTTTACTCAATATGTCCTCTTTTCACAATTGACATTTCGAGAAAAGAACTGCTGAGACGAACTTTACAGGATGAAATTGAATTCATTAGCATACGTTTAAGGAGTGACTCGGACCACGAATCTGAACAACTTTTACTATGGGACCAACACCAAAATTGCAAAAAAAAATTGCTGTTTCATAGATTTGGCCAAGTAGATATTCGATTTTTGTATGAAGGAGCAGATATTTTTTTTACGTTGTCGAAGTTTGTCCCATAATGAAAGTTGTTCAGATTCGTGGAGTCATGTGAGGGTCCTTAAACGTTTGCTAATGAATTCAATTTCACCTGTATACTGATGGTGGATTGATGGGTTTGGGGTTTGGAAAAAAACATCCAACACTTTAGAGGGAATTTATTCACAACGGAATCCTAATTTGTTTGACTGGTCACTTATGACACTAGAGGATTAAACTGGTAATAGATTGTCGTCCCAACGAAATTTTTTGATGTATTTGTCCGTTTGTTAGAGTGTTTGTTTTATTTATTTTATTTTATTTTTTTATATATGAGTTTAGTGTAAAATTTAATCCAAGTCTGCTCCACGCCACCAACTTAGAAAAAGGGGATCAAATGTTTTTTACGGTTAATCTGTCAAATAATAAATCTCATAAAAAAAAATTTTTTATTGTATTTATATTTTTTTAACCAGTAATCTTATTACCATAAATTAAAATGTTATAAACGAAAATCCATAAAAAAATCTAACCATTTTACAAAAAACAAAATATATCGTACTATTTTCAGGGTTCAAAGGGTAAAAACGGGACCCTATTAATATGGTCCCGCTATTTGAACTACCGATTTTTTTAGGTTGTACATAGACGATTTCTCCGTATCTTTATTTTTTAATTTAATGATAAGTAATGTTTTCAAATACGGTTTTATCGCGTTCATTCTACGTTTATTACATTATTTTTAATTAGGTCTCTTTTTTATTTTATTTTTTATTTATTTATTATATCCCTTTTTATTTTATTTTCTTAAGGAAAATAATATAGTATGTAATATAGTAACTTAGTTTATTATTTTAGTTCGTAGTTTTTATTTGTCACCTGTACCACATTAATTAAAATAAGAAAAAATAAATTATTATCATATTTAAAAAAAAATAAAAAGTGTTGTACATGTGTGTGAATTTGTTATAAAAATATAATAATAAGTGTCGTACATTGTGTTGTGCAGGCGAGGGCATGTCGGGCATGGCGGGCGCCGTGAAGCGTTCGGAGCACGAGGGCTTCGCCCGCGCCGTTCGGGCCACAGCCTCCGCCGTCACCGGCCTCGTCGAGAGCACGGCGCAGGCCGCCTATCTGGTAACCTACCTTTGCATTTCTCTCATCATTCTCTCCTCAGACTATGGAGCATCTTTTGACATGTCCTAGCTGCCCAACCACCTGTACCTTGGAGGATTTGTATTCCGCCTCCGAGAGAGGTATAGGAGTGGCCCAATACTGGGCCAATAAAATTTGACATAAATTCAGTCCATCGACACGATAAGAAGATCATTCTTATCATCATCATTTCGAGTAGCTGTCACAGTCAATCAACCATATACACCGACCATTTTGATAATCATTCTTGTTAAATTAAGAAATAAAATATGGTGAAATAATTTCAAGCGGGCGGGATTTGAACCAGCGGCCTTAACTCGTACATAGAATAAATGGCCTTCAGGTCTTAAAGACCTAGGCTCTGTCTACCCCGCAAGGGAAAAAGACGTGATACTATGTATGTATGTATGTATAGAATAAATGGGTATCTCTTGGATAGGCATGTAACATCCTCGTCTTCATCGTCATCGTCACTTACCATTAGAAAAGATGGGAGGCAAATGCTTAATCCAACTTCTTTTTCCTTTTTATCCTTCTCCCACTATTATGTGGGGTTAGGATATAAGTAAAAAAAAAAATTTAGGCCGCTGGTTCAAATCCCGCCCGCTTGAAATTATTTCACCATATTTGGATACATGCCTACTTCAATACTAAATAATAATAAAAACTATGTCTGGCTGTGCCTTGTGTGTTGTGTAATGTTTATTTAGCTTCTCTTTGTATGTTTTATCGTTCGCATAATGGGCTGTGTTTCGAACAATTATTTGAGTTGATGCCTACGGCCACTTTCCATCATCGCACCTCACGCCATCGGCAGGGAATTCATCCCCACCTTTCGTATCCTAAATGGTTGCGTTCAGTTCGCTTTGAAAGGAACTTTCTTCCACGTACGCTTAAGTTTTTTTTTTTATTAATTATTGAAGTAGGCATTTGTCTCCCATCTCACCTGATGGTAAGTGACGATGAAGACGAGGATGTTACATGCCTATTCAAGAGATACCCATTGTGGAACGAACTCCCAGCCATGGTTTTCCCGAGTGACATGGGGTTCTTTAAAAAGGGCGTGAAAAGATTTGTTCAGAGCCCGCAACGCGCGAGGGGCACCCCTGGTGTTGCAGGTGTCCATAGTCTACGGTAACCGCTGTCCATCAGATGGGCCATTATGCCTGTTGGCCTCCTCAGTAGTATAAAACTGACTAGCTCCGTGGCGCAGCGGTCAACACGCCTGTCTGCGACTCGGAGTGACCGGGTTCGATCCCCGGCCAGGTCAAGATGGAAAATGATCTTTTTCAGATTGGCCTGGGTCTTGGATGTGTATCTATATATGTATTTGTTATAAAATATAGTATCGTTGAGTTAGTATCCCATAACACAAGTGTCGAAGTTACTTTGGGGCTAGCTCAATCTGTGTGATTTGTCCGTATATATTTATTTATTTATTATAAAAGTGTGTGTGTCAGGTGGCGGTGTCTGACGAGACGAGCGTGGCGGGGCGGGCGGGTCTGGTGGACCAGGCGTCGTTCGCGCGGGCCGCACAGGCCATCGATCAGGCCTGCCGCGCGCTCGCGGACCCCAGCACCGACCAACACCAGGTATGCTTCACACATTTTTAACCTCTCAACTATACTCACATCCTGAAATCAGAAACCTTAACTAAGTGCCGGATGAAATTGAATTAATTAGCATACGTTTAAGGACGCAGACCACGAATCTGAACAACTTTCTTTATGGGACCAATTCCGAAATTCCAAAAAGAAAAGCTGTTCCATAGATTTTGGCCAAGTAGATATTCCACTTTTGTATGAAAGAGCAGATAATTTTTTCGCGATGTCAAAGTTGGTCCCATATTGAAAGTTGTTCAGATTCGTGGTCTGAGTCACTTCTTAAACGTATGCTAATGAATTCAATCCCATCCTGTATAGACAGGCAAGAAAAAAAAGGAGGGAATCGTACAAATTTGGCTTCCCATACAAAGCAGATCAGCTGCGCAAATTTCTATAGTTAGTCAATTTTTTTTTCTTTCATTTTTTACCTTTTTTTCTTGCAATTCTGTATTCCATTTGGGATTCTGATTCTAGGATTTTAGCGGTATAAAATCCGTTTAAATTACCGCACATATTTTAAGGGCAGGCATCCATAAGCTAGAAAAATTCTTTAAAAACAAATCTAAAAAAATCGACAATCTAGTTTTCGAGATATCTTGCCTTGGTGATTATTTAGAAAAACAGACGCAAATAACAACCAGTGTACAAAAAAAAAACACTTTCTTGGCGGCGAATAACTAATTAAAACTTGGCTATAGTAACATTTATAAACTAATTGTTCCTAAAAACAGACCTGCTAGTAAAATAAAAAATATATTCATACAAACTTTTGTTCTAACCTCTTGCCAATATAAACGTCACTATCGATTACAAAAATATCGACAGTATCGATCGTTTACAAAATATAAAATTTGTTTATTTGCCAAAAACAGTTTCAACAACACTGGTTTACAATGACTCCCGCACTAGGCACAGGCCTGTATTGCGGCCGGAGCAGATTACCTAAAAATAAAGTTTACTTGGAAAGAGTTACGTAATATTGCAGAGCAATAATGTCGACATTATCGATAGTATTTGTAAAATTGTTAAGCAATACTATCGATAGTATTATTCTTTAGATACTATTGTTTTTTTTAAGTGAGAACTTCTTTAGCGCCGTTGTGCACTTTTTGGAATGGGTAAAATATGTTAAACTCGCGTCAGTACACGTGACCTGATTGAAAATTCGTAAGATGGACACGATCTGAGACCGCCAGCGCGGCGTAGGGCAGGAATTAATATCCCTCTCTTTCTACCACACGGAGTTTTCACTTCTGCTGGCACTCGCAGTGCAACCCGTTCAATATCGATAGTCCATCGAAACACTATCGATAGTTGATTATTAAGTGGCAACATCCCCCCCGTTCTAGGAGTGTTTTTGTTAGTTCTGAAATACGCCTGTTTGGCTACTCAGTCCTAGTTGAGATAAGACAGGTGAAGGCCTCGTCCGCAGGTGCTGTCGGCGGCCACAGTGATCGCCAAGCACACGTCAGCTCTGTGCAATGCATGCCGCGTGGCGTCGGGCAAGACCGCCGCGCCCGCCGCCAAGAGACACTTCGTGCAGGCCGCCAAGGATGTCGCCAACTCCACCGCCGCGCTCGTCAAGGAGATCAAGGCCCTGGACGCAGACTACAGCGAGGTAACCTATCATCATCATTACAGCCACAAAGAGTCTGCTGGACATGGGCCTCTCTCAAGGAGATCAAGGCACTGGACGCCGACTGCGGCGGAGTAACCCCCTATATTTCTTTTCTTCTCTTATTGCCCATCAAACTTCATCAGAAGCTTATTTTAGCCAATCTCTATTTATTACTCTTCGAATTACTCTTGTGTGTCACCGAAATTATTGTCATCATCATTATTACTACATTTATGTTGGGACCTCTATCCTTGAAGTTGTAGACCAATGTGTCTATCTGGGACAGTTGATCCAGGCAGGCAGTTTCAGCTTCAACGATAAGGTCTTTCGGAGAATCCGACTCGGCTGGGCAGCGTTTGGGAAGCTCCGCACTGTCTTACGCTGTAAACTCTGGATGCAGGCCGCTTCCAACCGATTATTTTGGAAATCTTTAGGGGAAGGCCTATGTCCAGCATTGGACTTCTTGCAGCTGATGATGATGATGCTCATCATCATCATTACAGCCACAAAGAGTCTGGTGCGCATAGGCTTCTCCCAAGCATTCTTCGTTCCATGGGAAGATATTGCCATACTCACCACGCTTGGTGAGGTTGGCGAGCGCAGTTTCTTTGGTTTCTTGTGCTTCTGACGCTGCTGCCCATCGGAAGCATTTTAAGCTGGGAAAGGACAGGAATTTGTTTTTCCGAAATGAAATAACATAGGCTACCATTAATCCAGGTAATAACCTATCATCTTTATAGTCTCCACTGCAGGAGCATGACCCTCTCTGTACTACCGGCGTCATACTTGGTCAGAGCAGACAGAGGATTTGGCCTACACTCTCCTCGCTGGCCAGACGGGTGTGAGCTCTCATTGATGTTTATGAGCTTTGTTTAGCTTTTATTTCCTAAGTCGCCTCTTACGACCTCCATGGGAAGACTAGGAGTGGACCTATCTGTGTGTAAAATTTCGTAATAATCCGTTCAGCCATTTTGGTGTGATTCAGTAATAAACATACATACTTTCGCGTTCCTAATATTAGTAAGGTGAAGGATATTAAACATTTCGTCGAGTGGTTTACAATAATCAAGTTGTTCGCGCAGGCTAACCGCGCCAGTTGCGCGGCCGCCACGGGTCCACTGTCGGAGGCGGTGCGCAGCCTGTGCCAGTTCGCGGACAGTCCGGAGTTCGCGTCCGTGCCGGCCCGCATCTCCCCGGCTGCCAGGCAGAGCCAGGCCGCCGTGCTCAACTGCGGCAGGTGCGTATTGAGCTTTAAACTACTTGATGTTACTGTCGCGAAGCTCCCAGAACAGAATAGTCTACAACTTTTCCGAACATCGTCTGTCGCGCTCATACATCTTCCATCCTGCTCACACATATGTATTCTATCCCGCTCATACACATACTCGAATATTCTGGAATGTTTTGGTTGGTTGTCGGACTGGAAGTATATGGAACTTTCTAGAGACCCATAAGTCAGTATATAAGGGAGCGGACGTGGCGATCGTTAATCTGGGGGCCCTTTGGTGATGTTGTCTATGCAGGTTGAGGGCACTCTGCCCTCGCCTCAAACGCCCGGTAAAGTAGCGAAAGCTCACTTGGAGCTAGCTACATAGTCCTTTCAAAAAAAAAAGATCGTTAATCAGTTGACGGCGAGTGTTCTTAGTGAGCGATACTAATACGAGTGATTTGTGTGCGACTGATAAGTGATAATTTCTACGACCACAGCAACGGACCAGGACTAAAAAAACTAATAAACTAATCCACAGTGTAAACTGCTTTCCAAGACAAATTACATGAGTCTAAACACGATTGGTGTACCTTGTTAAATTTAGGGGTCCCATGGCTGCTCTCTAACTCCATCATCAGACCAGCGCAAAGATTCCTTAATAGTGTATTGTCATCCGATTTACACATGCATGCAAAATGTCAGCTCAATCGGTAACCGGGAAGTGGATTAAATTTCTATTGTAAGATTCAATTACAGTCAAAATCGGTATTAATTATTTATTTTTAGTCTTTTCGCTACATACAACTTATTTACTAATTAATATATCAACTCAATGTGTATTTTTTTTTACACTTTCGCATTTATAATATTAGAAAGGATAAATAATAAATAAATATATACGGACAAATCACACAGATTGAGCTAGCCCCAAAGTAAGTTCGAGACTTGTGTTATGGGATACTAACTCAATGATACTATATTTTATAACAAATACATATATAGATACACATCCAAGACCCAGGCCAATCTGAAAAAGATCATTTTCCGTCTTGACCTGGCCGGGGATCGAACCCGGTCACTCCGTGTCGCAGGCTGGCGTGTTGACCGCTGCGCCACGGAGCTAGTCAAATAAGGATAAGGATTAATATAATGAGTTTGTTCGAACAGGGACATCATCACGGGGTCGTGCTCGATGCTAGAGTCTGCGCGGCAGCTGGCGCTGGCGCCGCAGGAGAGGAGTCAGTGGCAGCAGCTGGCCGCGCACAGCAAGACCGTCTCCGACAGCATCAAGGCGCTCGTCACCAACATCCGGTGAGACTGCGCTCCAATTCTCATGTCTAGACTTTATGAACACCTAGCTATTAGGCTCCGCCCGTGTTAAGAGCCCAACCTGTCTTACTTTTCATACAAACGCTCTTACGTGATTATGGCGTTGTAACAGAATTTTTATTTAATCTTTTGAACTTACAGGTATCTTGTTCTTCTAGGTTCAAAAAAAATATGAGAAACAAATTCAATATAGGCCATTCACTTCGGTCGTTCATTAAGTACTCATTTAAAGTAAAAGTAAAGAAAATTTTTTTATATAAACCTCGCAAATGTAATGAAGATTCTACATGAAAAATATTTATTTCACTAACTTTTAAAGCTTACTGAAAAAACACGTATTACCTAGAACAAATTTTTCGTTCAATGTTATCGCGTTTTCACATGCTCGTTAGTCAAACAGATGGACAACAAGCTTTTTGGCGGGCCGGGAAGTGGCCTCTTAATGTCGATCCCTAGAGATATTCGATCAAATAAAATGGTAGATACACGATTCGCGCTCGCAAGGTGGCACCAGGAAAACAGCTCACTAATCAAGTTTCGGAGCTGTTTTGTCCACAGTTTTTATAAACCGCGCTAGCACTCACTCACACGTCTCGCGATGGCGAAGGTCAGTGAAATGATTCAAAAACAAACGCATCAAAAATTAAAAAAAAGATGGATTGTCATACTATCAGTATGTACCGTTTTTGTCGTTGTTTGTAAGTATGCATGAAGTTTTGACTCGGGGACATTATTAAGGCTTCATTTTGTATGAGACTGTGTATCTACCATGATATTTGATCGAAGCTCGGGAACAGTATAATTCCCGGAATAAAGATACTCTATATTCTTCCCGGGCCTGAAGCTTCCTCTATACCAGGGTGTTAAGAAAATCCTGTCCGACCCTTCAAGGCGTGATTCAACCCGTCGATGTGAACAACTTTTCCGTGACGGGATTATGAGTATGTAACATCTGTAACAAAGTGTTTTTGTGGACAGTGAGAAGGCCCCGGGCCAGAGAGAGTGCGCAGCCTCGCTAGAAACCCTGTCCAAGCTGCTGCGCGATTTGGACCACGTGTCCATCCAAGCTGTCAGCCAACAGCTTGCGCCCAAGAAGTCCAACACTCTGCAAGGTGAGCGTCCTGTTTGATCTTTCCAAATTAGACTCTTGCTGTCTCACAAACACACAAGGACACAAATCCTTACTAATATTATAAATGCGAAAGTGAGTTTGTTTGTTTGTTTGTTTGTTACGCTTTCACGCCGTAACTACTGGACCGTGCATCATGAAATTTCGCATACAAGTTTTCTGGAGTACGGAGAAGGACATAGGCTACCTTTTATCCCGGGAAAATGTATGATTCCCGCGGGATCGACATTGACGGGCGGAGCCGCGGGCGAAAGCTAGTTACAATATAACGAAAGGTGAGTCGCGAGTCGCGTGTGAGCTGGCGCAGAGTAAAGTCGCATCCTGCGCTTGGTGTGATAGCAAGAGTGTAGTTATGTGCAACGAACAATGGCGTTAGTTACAGTCACCGTCGTTTATCACCAAAAACTTATTACTTTTTAGATAGATAGATATATAGATAAACGATTCATTGTACCTTCAGAAACACACAAACAATAAACAAGCAGACAAAAAGAACTTAAAAAATGAAACAGTACGTGATAGTTCGTGTGTCGCAGTGGTACAAATAGGCAGTGTCTCAGTGCGTATATTACACGAAGAGCAATGCACTGGTTTTCAGTTACTGCCTGGGGTTGTCGCGAAGCGCGCAGCAAAACAGTCGCGTTTTATTCCGTTTTCCACCTACTTGTCAACCAATATCACAGGTATGGCGCTTTATACAAGCGGAGTACATAATATTTATGCCTATTACTACCACAAACACAACTTAACATCCGTGCTCACGTCAATGTGTGAGTTAGCCATTAAGAGGAAATTGTATTTTAATTGGACAGCCTCCGTGGTCCAGTGGTTAAGGCGTTTGCCTGTTGACCTGGTCGTGGGTTCGATTCCCACCGGAAGCATACTTTGTTTAGTTGTTTCCAGTTTGGTTAGGACATTGCAGGCTTGAATCACCTGATTGTCCGATAATAAAGATGATTCCGTGCTTCGGAAGGCACGTTAAGCCGGTGGTCCCGGCTGCCATCTGGTACTCGTTAAAGGAACCACGTCAGAGGCCGAGAGGCGGTTCCGAACTCTGGGTGTGCATGGTCTAAGACCGTGACACCTACTCGAAATGATGATGAGAGGAAATTGTAGGGCCGTACCCTGATTTCTTGCCGGATAGTGTCAGAAGAGAAACTTTTTTTCTTTTCTTAAAAAAAATCTATCTATAATCTATATTAGCATGTCCTTATATTTAGATTTTTTTCATAATTTAATTATTTAAATAGATATGAACCTTCAATAACATGAAAAATTGGTAAGAATTTCCGTTGTGTTCAATTAAGTAAATAAATTTGACGCGATTATATTAGAAAAAGAAAACATAGAAGCACAGCCTTAGCTTATTTTACATTTTTTATGAAAAAAAAAAAAAATGAAATCGTTTAAGTTTTGGTGAAGAAATCGGGGGACTACGGAGCGTTAATTTTGTGTAATTTTTCATAGGTATTTTCGGTCTGAGCTGCATTTGTCTCTATCGCACTCTGCGGGGGTTGTTTGGGCACACAGCGCGACAGCAATAGATTTTACAAATACCTATTATTCAATTCACTCGCGCGCAGAGGGGTCGCCACAGCAGAATGAATTAAAATATGGATCGCGCCCGCCCCTCGCTGCGGCTGCTTGGCTTTTTACGTACTCCTGCTATTTTGTGTGCTAAAAAATACTTACTACGGCCAACACGCTTGAATTTTGTCATATATACCAAGATTTCACTATAAACTATCGGACTGTGTAATAATATACGGAAATAACTACAAATTACCAGCAAATAAGCAAATAAACATTTCAAAATAATCGTTGTGAACAGTGCTGTGAGTGAAGGTGATTCATTGGTGCCGTGACGGAATGACTCAGTGCGCTCGGTAACTTACATATTCAACAACAATCCTTATTATACCTAATCGCTGGCAACTAAGAATAGCTTAATAATTTCGACATCGCGACTAGCAGCTGATTGGCGCAGTGGTCTACAGCCGGCTCTACAGCACAGTGGCGTCGTTCGTGAGACCCGGGATCGAATCTCGACCAGCTGAATATATTTTTGACGGAAGACTATTTTTTGTGCGTCGTTCAAGACCCGGGATCGAATCTCGACCAGCGGTATTAATATTTTTTTTTTTGAGCGAAGACTATTTTTTTGTCTCTTCTATCTTATTTTATTTCATTTTTTCTTAAGCAAAATCATTTTTTTTTTTCTTATTTTTATTGATACTGTGAAAAAAAACGTATACTAAAAAATGTCTACCTTGCAAAAATATACGTGCGCTAAATGTCGCAAGACCATCAAAGACAAGCATTTCCTAACATGCTCTGTTTGTAAGCGTACTTTTGATCTTGCATGCACCAATGCAGAGAAACTTTATAATTTGATGGATAAAGACAGAAAAGCAAAGTGGACATGTGATAAATGCATCAAGGTTAAAAATCAATTAAGAAATAGTACCAGTACACCTAAGGCTCAAAAAGTGTCATCACCTGATACACCAAAGATGTCACATATTGTTGAGAAACAGCCAATACCAAGACAAGGACACCCAGAAACTGAAACAAAGCTACTTCAAAATTCATCAATGGACAACGTCACAAAAAGGAAATATAATGTCCCGCTACATAATTCTTTCAGCTCCTTATCAGAAGAAGACTCGTTTGATAGTATTGTAAACGATACGTTGAATAGAAGTTGCCCGGAGATTACTACAAATAATAATAGTAACATAGAAGAGATGAAACAAAAAAATGCAGAATTGGAAGGAAAAGTTCTATCAGCTCATGCTGAAATAGAAAAATTATTATTAGAAAATAGTGCCCTTAGGAAGAAAATATACAGTAACGAAACAAAAATAAAACATCTCGAAAGCATATGCAAAATGACACCGAAAAGTAGCAAAAAAAGAAAAAGATTAAACAATTCCAATCATAATCGAACACAAACCGAGAGACCAGACCATACACAACAAAACTTTGAACTCCAAATATCAAAGGCTAATGTACTCAAAAATGAGGAGGAAGAAACAAATGCGAAAAAATCCTGTAAGATAGAAAACAATTCCATACCAGCAATTAAAAAAGAAGAAAAACAAAGTAAAAATATATTTATATATGGAGGACAATCATGTGTCGGTCTTGCTTCAGCAATTACACATGCAAGGGAGAAATCTCAGTATGAAAAATACAAAGTTATATCTCTAACAAAACCAGGTGCAAAATGCGAAGAAATACTCAAACCAACAGAGACCGACAATGTAAAACCGAATGATGTAATTATAATTAATATTGGAGATTGTGACCATAATCCAATTAAAGTATGTGTAGAATTGGGTTATTTTCTAAAACGTCATCTTAAACAAACTGTTATAGTGCTAGGTATAAGGAATAGTATTTATCTCAATGAACAAAAATTAAATTCGATGTTATTTATGTACTGTAAGAATTTTGAAAATTGTAATTTTATTAATCCCTATGAGTTGCATACTGATGATAGAGACTTAATATATCTTTTAACATCCAAAATTAATATAATAATTGACACACTATTTTATAATAAAAAATATTTGACATTTCGCAACAATAATAAAACACGCATGAATCAATTGAAAGACAAAACAAAAATTGAAAATCAGAATAAGAAAGGGACAATACCTTATTATTTCCAGATAATACAAAAGGATGAAAAAGTTAAAAGCCCATTAAAAATTAATAAAAACCTTGTACAAAGAAACATTACAGAATACTTCACTAAATCAAATATTTTAAAACCAAATTCAGGTCCCATATATAATGAGAATTTTTTTCGTGAAAACCCGTAAAGTAAACATTTGTCTAAATAATAAAAATAATGAAAATTGCTTGAATAAAATAGATATAAATAATGATTTGAATAATTATAAGGAATTTACACTACTGCATCAAAATATAGCTGGACTCCTTAACAAATCGGCATTGATGGAACTAACATTAAAAGAATTCGATGAAAAAGGCCAGCATTTTGATGTCCTGTGTTTTAGCGAGACTTTTATTAAATCAGGTAGCGAAGGAAACTTACACATAGCGGGATATCGTCTGGCTGCGTCATACTCAAGACTTCATGAAAAAAGAGGAGGTGTTTGCATATTATGTAAACAAAATATCCAAACACAGGAATGTAAATTAGTGGATGAATTTATAGAAGACTATGTTTTTGAATGCTGTGCTACAGTCATAGGTTCTATTAAATATATTATAGTATGTCTCTATAGAATACCCACTGCTAGCTTGATACGTTTTTATGAAAAATTAAAAAAACTGCTTTATAAACTTAGGTGTAAAATTGGATATAAAATAATTATAACAGGCGACCTTAATATAGACTTGCTATGTGAACCCAAATCCAGAGAACTAAAAGAGTTGTTGTTAAACTATAATTTTAAATTCCATATAAAAGTCCCTACTCGTAAAAAAACTTGCATAGACCACATTATAAGCAATTCACCGGTATCTCAAAGTGGTACATATCCTCTTTATCTATCTGACCATGACACTGCACAATTTGCTAAATTTAAAATACAAACTGAAATACAGGAACCAACATTTTGGTACAGTAAGAAAAGGGACTACAGCCCAGAAAATATCGCTAAGTTTCGAGAATGCTTAGCTAGTTTATCATGGAGTAATGTATATGGCGAAAGTAACATGAATGCCGCATTTGAGGCGTTCTATGACAATTTTAAACTCTTCTACGACCTCTGTTTTCCTACCATAACTAGAAAAGTCAAAATAGCAAATAAAGGTGCTTTAAACTGGCTTACTAAGGGTCTAAAAAAATCAACCTTAACTAAAAGAAATTTACGGTTCAAGTACTATAAAAACTCTAACGTTGCAAATAAAACAAAGTATCAATTTTACTCTAAAATATTAAAAAAGTGCATAAATCAATCACAAAAGTTAGCGAATTCCAATTATCTTCTACAGTCGAAAAATAAATGTAAAGCCGCATGGCAAGTAATAAAAAGTAAGACTACAATAGAATCAAATCATTCAAAGATTGACAAGATAAAAATTAACAATGATGTAGTAAATAATCCAATTGACATTGCGAATGCTTTTAACAGACATTACATAAATTTGACGCATGTGAAACATAACGGTAAATCAAAATCTAATAAATCAATAATAAAATCAAATCAAGCCAGCCTATTTTTGACACCTGTTGATAATTATGAAATAATAAATATAATCAGATTTTTAAAACCAACTAACTCATGCGGTTATGACGACATACAAACGAAAATATTAAAAGCTTGCGCGAATGAGATTGCAGCCGTTCTAACGTACTTAGTAAACACCTCATTTACTACTGGAGTCTTTCCTGACCTACTAAAGGTGTCTAAGGTTAAGCCTCTATATAAAAAAGGTAACAGAGACGATATGGATAATTATCGCCCCATATCTTTGATACCAGTAATATCAAAAATATTTGAAAGAGCAATGCATGTACGCCTTTTCCAATTCATCACTAAATTTGAGATAATTAAACCACAGCAAAATGGCTTTCAAAAGGGCAAATCTACGTCATTAGCAGCTTTTCACCTTATAACTAAAGTATTAACTTCAACGGACAAACGGGTACCAGTAACTACCACATTTTTTGACATGAGTAAGGCATTCGACTTCGTACTGCATAAAAATCTTTTGCAAAAATGTGATCTCTATGGTATAAGAGGTATAGCAAATGAATGGCTTAAAAGCTATCTAAGCAATAGGAAGCAATATGTCGAAATAACGAAACAAAATGGAAACAACGAACTCATCCAATATAATTCAGCATTGGAATACAATCGAGTAGGGGTTCCGCAGGGAAGCATTTTAGGCCCTTTATTATTCTTACTCTATATAAATGATTTGCCGGATATAACGGACTATGACTGCATACTTTTTGCTGATGACGTATCGGTTACAATACCTTGTAATGATATTAAAACTTATAATCACGAAATTAATAATACAATTTTAAAAGTAATAAACTGGCTCAATGAGAATAATCTAAAGTTTAACCTAAATAAGACGACATACATACAATTCATAAACAAAAATGGCAAAAAACATAATCTAAACTTAACATATAACAAAATTAAAATTCAAGAATCCAATGAAACGCAATTTCTCGGGATTACATTGGATGATAAATGTACATGGGAGGCCCATATTAGTAAAATTTGTAAAAAGATAAATTCTTTCTCCTATGCGCTATGGCGACTGGGAAGGGTGTGCAGCAAGGAAGTAGCAATCCAAGCCTACCATGGGTACGTAGGATCTGTGCTCCGTTACGGAGTTCTACTTTGGGGTAACTCTCGCCACGTAGATCGGGCGCTTAAGGCACAGAAACAATGCATTAGAGCTATATGTAATGTCGATCAGTTAACGTCTTGCAGAGATTTATACAAGAAATTAAATATTATGACTGTAACTTGCCTATATATTTTTGATATATGTGTTTTTGTCAAAAACAATATTAAACTCTTTACGAAACGGAGCGCAACTTGCAAGTACAGCTGTAGGTATCCGGAGAGACTCAAACTGCACCCAATGACTACAGCGGTATTTAGTAATAACAGCTATCAAATGGCTGTTAAGATTTATAATAGACTAAATGATGATATTAAATCTCTATCATTAAATGCGTTTAAAAGAAAACTAAAGTCCTGGCTGATCAGCAACTGTTTCTATTCTGTCGATGAATATTTTGACTTTTTTAAATAATAACTGTTTCTTTTTTACTCGAATTATACCTTTATTGTGACTTGATATTGTATACCTAATTATGACTTGGAGTGACACTAGACATTGTTTAAAACTAATACCATTAAAATCAAAAATATTAATAATTTTGCATGCCAGTATCTGGTAAAATGTGTGTGACTTATACGTTATGTATTATATAAGATCTGCTTATGTACCACATTTCGAGCAAAATAAAGTATTTGTATTTGTATTTGTATTTGTATAATACAAGACGCGTCGCGGAACATGAGACTAGCAACAGTAACAGCTGACTCTGTTAACAAACAAAAACGCCCGAGATTGGGGGAGGAGTGCAGCGACGCCAATTGCGGGGGCTGCTGGTAGTTTCCGTCAAAATCAAAATCAAAACGTTTATTTAGAAAATAGGCCTTTGCAGGCACTTTTTCATGTCAAATCACATTTTAAAGGATCTAATTTAGTCATATTTATATTATTACTTAATGTGCAAAAGCTACAGACTACTAGCGTTTCGGAACCGACCACTGCAGAGAAGAAACGCCAAAAGAAACTCTTTTCAACAGTATTGGTCGCCTACTCGCCTGAAGAGCTTTTTTATTTTATCATCTATCTTTATCATTTATCATCTAATTTCTACATATTATGTATTATGTTAGCGATCGAGTGTGCAATGATAATATTTTACATTATACACAGTAGTCTCAAAGAGGCCGAGCAGACCTGTACATTAATACTTTTATGAATTCTGTGCCAATACGCTAAATGTTGTCTTTGAATTTTATGGCCCTAAACATTTTCGATCCGTACGTAAAGTCGACAGGTTTCAATGATAATGTTTGTCGACAGGCTTTATTGAACAAATCGAGAACAGCGCTACGGAAATGGACGAGCGCGTGGAGCCTGTGCGAGTGGCGGCCGTGAGCCAGGCCGAGAACTTGGGCCACGCTGTGGTGCAACTGGTGAGAACACTCATTCTATTCTAATATCATATGACTAGCTCCGTGGCGCAGCGGTCAACACGCCAGCCTGCGACACGGAGTGACCGGGTTCGATCCCCGGCCAGGTCAAGATGGAAAATGATCTTTTTCAGATTGGCCTGGGTCTTGGATGTGTATCTATATATGTATTTGTTATAAAATATAGTATCGTTGAGTTAGTATCCCATAACACAAGTCTCGAACATACTTTGGAGCTAGCTCAATCTGTGTGATTTGTCCGTATATATTTATTTATTTATTTATCATCTTCGTCGCGTCGAGTACTGAATATATGCCTTTTACGTCAAATTAATTCTGACCAGTAATCTGCCACAACCATCGCATTGGGGGTAGCAGCCATGAGGTTCTCCATTGTACAAGATGTGGGATAGGATGGGCATTCAAGTAGGTGGCATTGTCTGCGAATCGTAGCCACACGGGCACTTGGTATCATTGGCGAAACCCCATCTAACCATATTGCTTTTGCAGCGACCAACCTGGGTATTCAATCTATTGATAGACCTCCAAACCAGCCAAGACGAATCATGGCAAGGAGGTAGTTCCTCAGATGGGCTAAAGTAATCAGAAGGAGGGGGATATTCTTTTTTCCGTTTTTAAACAAATCGGACCTGGCAACTCTACTCTCGGGCGACCTAAGCTTCGCTTACCGTTTATGGGCTACTATTCTGTTAAAATGTTACACCACCTATCATCGCCTCGCCTTTGCGAATGTGAATCAAGACGCGCGCTCGATGTCCCGATCCGCACTCCTAAACGTCCCGCCCGACCATCGCTTCCGATCGCTAGCATCAGTGCGGATCGGGACATCGGACGTGCGATTCGGTTCACATTCGCCTTGAGGGTGGATGTTACGGAGGGAACCAGTGGCTGACTTCGTACGTAACCCGCTGTTATATGTTTTATTAATGTTTATATCTCACGTTAGTTTTATTTAAAAAAGGCAAAATAAAATTATTTACATTCATTCATTTTCTGTCTACTCTAGCTAAGTATGGCTCCGGCAGTACAGAGAAGGTTATGCTCCTGCAGTGGAGACTAAAAAGACCTGATGGATGACGATGACATTGTACAACATTATATCATCATCATCAGTTCTTTTTAGTCTCCACTACAGGAGCATGGCCCTCTCTATATTACCGGAGCCATACTTGGCCAGAGCAGACAGAGGATGACCTATATGATGAGCTCCTCGCTGGCCAGACGGGTTGGAGAGGTCTCATTGATGTTTATGAGATTTGTTTAGCTTGTATTTCCTAAGTCGCCTCTTACGACATCCATAGGAAGACTAGGAGTGGTCCTATTCTACTCTGCCGGAAACCACACGGCTACACAAGATTACAGTAAAGCATAATTCCAGATATCGTACGCCGAGCCCCTGGTGGCGGGTACCACGGGTGCGGCGTCCAACGTGACGGAGTCGGGTGCGCAGGCCGCGCTGCTGGCGCACGCCAGGACCGTGCTGGAGACGCTGGCTCTGCTGCTGCAGGCCGCCAAGGCGTCTGCTGGCAACCCCAGGGTGAGACTGCCAGTTCTGTAGTAGCGGCTCACACCGTGACGGAGTCGGCGCAGCTAAAGTAGACTCCTGAGTGAGAGTTGTCCGATGTAAAAGTTATGTTAGTCTTGAGATGACACATTCTGCTGTCGTTTAAGGGACAAAGGCTATGACCATCGTTCCGGATGGTATCTGGTTTCCAATGGATTTCCATTGCCATTCAAAGAGGCAATGCCGCCAGTGTCATTGATCTTTGAGCAGGGTACGCTCTGGGGTGGTATATTTGACTAATTAAGTAGCTTAAGTTTTTATTAGTGTTAATTAATAATAAATTAATTATCTGTATAATGTCTTTGTAATTAATTTGACTATAAAAATAGGCAAATCAATTACAGATAATAGATTCAGGTGTTGCTTTGCGGAAGTCAATGCTACATTTACTTTGAGACAATTTACTTTGCGTGCTTCCGCCACCAGTTAGTTCATGCAAACTATTGCTGGCCAGCGTCCACCCACTACTGTTACATTCATTCATTCATTCGTTGCTTGTTATTCGAACGAACAACATCTGGGTTTAATTGCCTGAAGATGCTTCGTGTAGAGGCGAAACACGTGTCGCAAGCACGTAGGCCGACATCGCTGCAGCCTCAACGGATGCAGCAGTATCGACCAAGGTTGCATGCATCTACTATTGGTAACGGGTATGAAAGGACTAACAGTAGTGGGTGGGCGCTGGCCAGCAATAGTTTGCATGAACTAACTGGTGGCGGAAGCACGCAAAGTAAATTGTCTCAATTAGAACATAATTATGTGTATTTGGAACTTTGAACTGTTATAAAATACAGCATTTTGTTTGTTTCGTAGGCCGTGTCCGCACACGGTGAGCTGGGGGCGCAGTGTTCGCTGACGCGATCAGCCCTGGGCGAGCTGATGGGCTGTGTGCGGGACCTCAGTGCGGCGCGGGGCGCCATCGGCCCCGCGCTGGAGCAGCTGGCGCGGGCACAGAGACGACTCACCGACCACAGGTCAGTGGAATCATTAGCTTTAGGGTGCTTCGGAAGGCATGTTAAGCTGTTGGTCCCGGCTGCCATCTGGTAGTCAACTACAAAATTAACTGGATGTGATTTATAGGTGGTTTCAGTTCATCACTATACTCATCATGGTCTTGGATGTGTATTATATATGTATTTAATATAAAATATAGTATCGTTGAGTTAGTATCCCATAACACAAGTCTCGAACTTACCTTGGGGCTAGCTCAATCTGTGTGATTTGTCCGTATATATTTATCATCATCATTTCGAGTAGGTGTCACGATTCAATCAATCGACCATGCACACCCTGGTGTCAGAGTTCTTCAGAACCGCCTCTCGGCCTCTGACGTGGATCCTTTAACGACTACCAGATGGCAACCGGAACCAACGGCTTCCAAAGAACGGAATCATCTTTATTATCAGACAATCAGGTGATTCAAGCAATGTCCTAACCAAACTGGAAGCAACTAAATAAAGTATGCTTCCCGTGGGAATCGAACCCACGACCCCCGGGTCAACAAACAAACGCCTTAACCACTGGACCACGGAGGCAGTTACTAAGACTAAGATAAGAATAAGGCTCTTAAGGCCACGTTTATCGTTTAGATGGGTGTAAAGAGCTATTTATTTATTTACTATGTACACAAATAGTGTTTACATAAAGCATATCTGCCGACACTCGCAAAGCGCAACTCGTTGTTTTTTTAGAGTTCCGTACCCAAAGGGTAAAAACGGGACCCTATTAATTTCGCTCCGCTGTCTGTCTATCTTAACTGTGATAGCTACACAGTTGAATTTTTTACAGATGATGTATTTCTGTGGCCGCTATAACAACAAATACTAAAAAATAGAATAATATAAATATTTAAAAGGGCTCCCATACAACAACGTGTATTTTTTATTGTTTTTACTCAATATTGATAACGGCAACAGGTAGACACTTGAAATATTCACAGAATTTATCACACATTTATTAATTTATTCACTTTAAAAATAAATAATTAAATAAAAATAAAATGAATATTAAAGGGGAGCTCCCATACAACAAACATGATTTGTTTTCCGTTTTTATAGATAACGGTACGGAACCCTTCGTGCGCGAGTCCGACTCGCTCTTGGCCGGTTTTTTTATACAACTAAGTAGGTAAACAGGCATACGGCCCACCTGACGGAAAACAGTATACCGTAGCTTATAGACGTGTGCAACACCAGAGGTATGAGGAACGTGTCTGTAATTTCGCTTTTTTAATACAAATATGTTTTTAAAAAAAAACATATCCCTAGTGAGCCCTAAATAACATTAATTTATTTATTTATTTATTAATAAAAAGAGATTGCACAGCATTACAGTAATGTTAGCATAGGTCAAGGTTCCGCATAAGAAGCGGTTAGATCACCGCCACGCGAGAGTTGGCGATGCGCCAGCGCAGTCGGTGAATGGGAGCATATGCTTAGTAAATAAATATCACCAGATGGCCAGTGAAAGTCTTCGTTTATAATAATTTGATTTCCATACAAATTGCGGGACCGAGCAAATTTTTTTTATGAAAATTTAGATTTTTTTAGTCCCAACATTGGTCCTGTAAAGTTAAGACGGCACTGCACGAAATTGTGAATAAAAGGAGGTGTTTTTAAACCACTAGTGCTATGCGCTGAATTAATTAAACATATCAAAAGTATTTGTATAATTTAGATCGATCCTTGAACAAGATCGCCCCTTTGTTGAAATTTGAAACAGATACATATTAAATTTAAGAATGATATATATGTTACGATATGTAAAATCATTAAAACAACACCCTGGAGTGTGCATGGTCGATTGACCGTGTCACCTACACGAAATGATGATGAGAGTCTTATGCCTTCAGGCTCTGTGGACGCCATAAGAGAGAAAGACGTGATAATATGTAAGTTTGAAAGATGTGACTCACCGTGCAATTACTAAAATTATTTATATCAATGAAGTACGCGAAACAACGCAAGACTTCAAGTACGTATTACGCAGTTCAGTGAGCTGCCGTCGACCTAACTTCGGCGCGAGCGTCACGGTTCGGTGATTAATTTCTTTTTGCAAAAAAATCCTTTTCCTTGACTAGCTTTTATTATAAAGAATCCACACTGTAAAGTGATTATTCAGACAAATCAAATGAGCCCAAACACGATTGGTGTACCTTGTTTATAAATGAAATAAATAATATATTCAAATTTGGATATCATGAATTTCTTTTTGAACGTCATATTATTATTTTAATATTTGCAAAATCGATAAACTCAGTGAACGACCACTGCTGAGAAGAATACGCCGAAAGAAACTCAGTCCAGACTTGGTCCCTACGTGCCTGAAGGACTCATCTGAAAACATCTCATAGGTCAAAGAAATGCTTTAGAAACAAATTTTAATAAATCGACAGCCTATTTTTTATATTTACTAACAAAATATTTTTTTGTTATGTAAATCGATAAATCAGCTGTTTTAGTGGTCGACGTCAGTTAATTAGCAGTTATCCATAGTAGATAATTGTACGAGCTTACCTCGCACATTTGGGCGACCCGTGGCCTACATCATGTAGGTCACGTGTCAGCTCTTTTTATACTATAATTAGAATCAAATCTAATAACAAATTGAGATACTATCGAACAGTAGCCAAGTTACTATCCAGCGGCGGTCGAGGTACTGCTGGGCTGCCATCGAGAAAGGATCCGTCACACCCAGTTATCAACATGTAACATCGAGAGAAATAAACTACTTTCTACGTGACGTGATCTTGTATCTCCACACCAACATCTACAACCTACAATCTACATCCCGTCATGTACGGTGTATGGCTAACACCATGGCCTGCATTGTACATTGTTTTTGGTTCTTCGAGCCGGATCCTTTACGGGATCCGTGGTGTTCGCATGTCCTTTTTGCGATAGCGAATCGGTTCACCGGCCTCCCACAAGCGGGTCTCACCGGTGAATTGAGAAGGCGCATATATCGCAAGCATGTGGGCACACAGTACAGAATCAGCGGCCAACTGGAAATACGGAAAGCCGCTCAACAGCAATCTCCAGTTCATCCAACTTTCATCAGGGGTCCAATCAGTCATCACAACAACTTAACATTGGACTACGACATACATACGTTAAGTCATCCAGCTGGACACCACAAAACATTGAAGCTTCGCTACACACAGTGAAAGAGTCTCCGCGTTCAGTTGAGCATTATACAGACAGGGGAACTTTGCCGCAAAACAGCCGGGGAGTTTTCGAGCCAAACTGGGCACTACACACAGTGGTGGAGTCTTCGCGTCTAGCTAGACACTACAAAACATGGTTGCTTCCCTACACACAGTGGTGAAGTCTCCGCGTCCAGTTAGGCGTTATACAAACAAGAGCTTCGCCGCAAACAGTCGGGGAGTCTTCGAGCCAAACTGGACACAACAAACATTTGGAGCTTCGCTGCACACAGTAATGGAGTCTTCACGTCTATCTGGACAACTTCTTCTCAAGAGAAATATTTACTACATCAAGATTAATCCTGCGAATAAGAGATGACTGGAAAGGACCTCCGGTTACCAACAGTATTGGAATACACAGAATGATTGCCCATACAACATGAATCAATAATCAAAGCGCTAAAATTATTCGCGATAACAATATTTTAACATCCGTAGATTATTGATTTGACTTAACATTCCCATATGGGAAAAACATATTAAGAAACATCGTACAATATATGCAAGAAGTGCATACGCTGCAATACATGGAGCACATGTTTTGACGCACATCGGCAGGTCAGCGACATGGACATTGGCAACAAGGCCGCGCGGAACAATTGCAAGCTTGCAATATCGCGCCACGACAAATGCATGCCTGCTGTGATGTAGGTCAATTAAATATTATTTAGATATTTTCTTTCCGTCATATAATCAAACAAGATACAATTTGAAGATCATGAATGTGTCCTCTTGCTTCACATCCGTACCAACATCAAGGCTCAATTGCAACAGGCGTATTTGGATCACTCCAGAGGATCGAGTCGTCTCGGGAGGCAGCTTTCCAACAGCTGACAAGCACAACGCCGCGAGGACATCAAGGAAGAAACGATTATTATGTTGAAGAATAATTTACCTAATTCTGTTTACATTTACTTTTTACAATTTTACATTTTTACACTTTTACATTTTTGTCTTGTACTACATATACATACATTTGTGACGTTTCCTTCTCGATTGGCCCTTCATCCTTTGGCGTTGGGAGTATGTACGAGCTTACCTCGCACATTTGGGCGACCCGTGGCCTACATCATGTAGGTCACGTGTCAGCTCTTTTTATACTATAATTAGAATCAAATCTAATAACAAATTGAGATACTATCGAACAGTAGCCAAGTTACTATCCAGCGGCGGTCGAGGTACTGCTGGGCTGCCATCGAGAAAGGATCCGTCACACCCAGTTATCAACATGTAACATCGAGAGAAATAAACTACTTTCTACGTGACGTGATCTTGTATCTCCACACCAACATCTACAACCTACAATCTACATCCCGTCATGTACGGTGTATGGCTAACACCATGGCCTGCATTGTACATGATAAAAAGTTGTACACCAAGAAAGTGTTTTTTTTTTGCACAAGATGTTTTCTACGGTCAAAGACCAAATATCTCTAACTTGCGTATCGATGAGAGTTCTTGGTGGTAATTGCGGCGGACTGCACGTTTTATGTTTTGGATTGTTTTTCCCATTGCTTCTAGTGGACTTTATAATATGAAATCGGTGTAATTTGGTGTTATAAATGTCCATGTTTATGAACAATGTGTGGAATAACTGAAATAAAGTGTCATGGTGCGGCTGTAGTGAGATTTACGTAGCGGGCTGGTGGTCGCTCGCCTTACTGCGACGTCTATGATCAAACCAGTGGATTCGTGGGAATTATCGCCAGGGGCTCCATTGAACCAACGAAATGAATTACACCACCATTTCGTTGATAACATGTAGAAAATATGAAGGGCTAAAAGGCATAGAAAGCCAAATGCCGTTAAAGAAATATGAAAAAAAAGCGTATAGATATTTTTAATTTAGCTCCTAAAGCATCTTTCTAGCTCACGGGCGCTAGCCGTTAAAATATTTGTGCTTCTTTTAAATTAACCTTATACACGGTGAAAGTTTGATCGTTCCGGACCCTTAAAGGGGTGATTCAGCCCGTCGATATGGACAAATTTTCCTATGGGACCAAATGCGGGAAAACAAAAAAAAATGGGCAGTTCCATTCAACAATTTTCGGCCACCCGGTCAATTTGAATAGACACGTCAAAAAAAATTTTGAGTTCCCAGCATTGATCCTATAGAAAAAGTTGTTCATATCGACGGGCAGAATTTCGATCAAAATTTCACGGTGTATAACTTGCTATCATTCCACTGCATGGTCCCTAGAGTATCTAGAGTATCCTTCAAGGCTCCTGGACCAGACGCCGCGTATTTCGGTAGCGCGTGACGTCATCCGTCAGTCCGCCGTCGAACGCCGGTCGCACTTTCGCGCGAGCGATTGTTGTCAAATATATTACAAATATCTTCCTAGTGTATAGTGATAGTGTGTGTGACGTCATGGAGAAATTACGCGCGCTCGGGTGTCGGTATGTTTTTATAAGTGTTTTATTTTGCACTAGCTTTCGCCCGCGGCTCCGCCCGCGTCAATGTCGATCCCTCGGGAACCGTACTTTTCCCCGGGATAAAAGGTAGCCTATGTCCTTCTCCGCACTCCAGAGAATTTCATGATGATCGGTTCAGTAGTTATGGCGTGAAAGCGTAACAAACAAACTCACTTTCGAATTTATAATTTTAGTAAGGATTCACAATGCTATTTTGATATACTCTTATTAGATTAAGAAATAAAATATGGTGGAAGAATTTCATGCGGGCGGGACTTGAACCGGCGACCTAGGTCTATTTACGACCTATGCTCTGCCATCTGAGCTACCGCACAGTTCAATCTCGGTGCCGAAATTCTCCACCGTCGTCCTAATCATATAGGACGGCAAACGAACAAGCGAGTCACCTGATGGTAAGTGATCACCGCTGCCCATGGACAACTGCAACACCAGGGTGTGACAGGAGCGTTGCCGGCCTTTCAAGGAGTTGGGGGAGGACATGGGAGCAAGACAATGGGACGGGAGTTTAGAAGTATGAGCTTCCGGCTCTGTCACTCACTGAACTCAGCATAGAAGAGGTAAAGTTTCTACTCAAACGTGGATTTTCTGTGAGAGTGTGGTACTTCCCCGGACGAGCCGGCTCATTCATGCTACTACTAAAATGAATTTTAGTCGTGGTAGCATGGCTCTACCACGACTCTCGTCTCACCACAGTGCTGCCGCCTAGGGGAAACGTCTATAATCCTCAGTTTGATCGAGGAGCTCCATGACCCCGTCATTAGCGCTTACGCATGTAAGGCAACCCTGGGCACGGTCCCTACTAGGATGGGTGACCACAAGTGGCATAAAATTTCTCGAGCTCCTCCGTGCTTCGGAAGGCACGTTAAGCTATGTCAGATGCTTTTACTTGAATAAACATACACCAGTGTTGGCCACTTACACACACGAAAAACAACAAATAACAACCCTCAGTATGTAAGTTAACATTGTTTTAGCGACTGAAAGTTATTGCTCACGGTGAGCCAATACTGCGTACATCCGCAACGTTATCAATAAATATTGTAGGCGGTAGTTTTGTATAGTTCTTATAACACAAAGACAAATGT
This sequence comes from Elegia similella, assembly GCA_947532085.1. Taxonomy (NCBI): domain Eukaryota; kingdom Metazoa; phylum Arthropoda; class Insecta; order Lepidoptera; family Pyralidae; genus Elegia; species Elegia similella. The sequence continues at coordinate 654,665 of OX383953.1, forward strand.
CAACTTAGTCTACCTGCGACCATGAAAACTGTAAAGTTTTCGAAATGTTGTGTAAAATTTAATTGCCATTATTCGATCACAATTAAATACATTTAACAATATCATTGAAAATAGATACATTGTGCTTACAAACTAAAAATTTCGTCTATCGTCCAGACATAGTGCCCAGCAGGCTAGCAGCGTTTCCTCTCTGGATTATAAGGTCTAAAATAACGTACTAAACACGAAACCATCTTAAGTTGCTGTATCCCTTAACCGTTTGTAGCGGTTTTTTTTTTTTTTTTATGTATATCCGACGGCAAACGAGCAGACGAGCCACCTGATGGAAAGTGGTCACCGTCGCCCATGGACATCTGCAACACCAGAGGAGCTGCTGATGCGTTGCCGACTCTTAAGATACCTGTAAACACGCCTTTTGAAGGATCTCAAGTCATAGCACACAGGGAAAACCTCGGGAGGGAGTCCATTCCACAATCTTGCTGTACGAGGAAAAAAACCACGTGACGCTCTGACATTTTTGGAGACCCAAGTGTCAAGGATGTGGGGATGGACTTTACTCCTGTGGCGAGCGGTGCGGTGGTAGAAAGGTGACGGTGGCACCAATTCAAAAAGTTCTTCAGAACACTCCCCATAGTATAGACGGTAAAATACACACAGAGAGCCAACGTCTCTCCGTAGACCGAGGGTGTCTAAATCGTCTGTGAGTGTGGGATCGTCGATAATACGAATTGCCCGGCGTTGGATGGAATCAAGAGGAAGGAGTTGGTATTGAGGTGCACCAGACCAGATATGAGAGCAGTACTCCATGTGGGGCCGGACTTGAGCTTTATATAATAAAAGTCTATGACCCGGAGTGAAATACTGCCTCGCTCTATTGAGCACCCCAAGTTTTTTAGAAGCCATTTTGGCTTTACCTTCCAGATGACTCCGGAATTGGACCTCCTTCGTAATATCGACGCCAAGGATCCCAATACTCTTAGAAATGGTAAGAGAGGTGTCCCGAAACTTCGGTGCTATGTTAAACGGGGTCTTCTTAGCGGAAAACACGCAGACTTGTGTCTTAGTAGGGTTGAATTGAACTAGGTTTAGTTTACCCCATTCAGAGACCTGCTCCAGAGAGGTCTCAATGTTAGACACAAGTCTCTTTCTGTTCTCCTCCACCTGTGTTTGAGGGATATTTGCACGACCTGCATAATATGCATCACCCGTACTGTCGTCTGCATAGCAATGGATGCTACTAGTGTTAAGCATGTCGTTGATGTGCAGCATTGATGGGCATGATATCGGAGCATAATCCGTCTACAACGACCTGAATGCTTCGCCCAGATAAGAAACTAGCGACCCACAAGCATAGTCCCTCAGGAAGCCCGAAAGATGGTAACTTCGCGAGAAGAGCCTTATGCCAGACCCCTTATAGGTTGAAAGTGGCGATACCGGTTGGCCTGCCCCTAGTCTCATTTCAAACCCGTGTCTGCCATTTCCGTGTTAATTTTCACTTTTAATTTAATAATTCAATAATTATAACCAAATATTGTATTATTTTATACTATTGCCTGAAATAAATGAATTATTATTATTATATATTTTTTAGGTATCCATCTGGGTCATTTAGTTATACTATTTATAGACGTAAAAAAGTTGGTAGTTGTCGCTGAAAATATCAAGTAATTCGCGACGAAACTTTTTCTGGGTATAGCTTTTTGCTATTTTATTTTACTAGGTTTTAAATTCATTTTTGTAAATATTTTGATGTAACCATTTATTTTGATCTTTAAAATATACTTCATATTTTTTTCATGCTAGTATTCCATGCTAAATAAGGCTAACTGCGCGACGAAAAAATAGACGTTTTACGGTATTCTTCTGATGCACAGCGCCTTAAGTGATTTAATTTAAATACAGTGAACAATGTTGTTTGTCCACAGAATGTCACTAGATGTGACGTACGATGAGAACGACTCGTTTGTGGACTACCAGACCAGGATGGTCGGCGCCGCCAAGGAGATCGCGCGCCTAGCCGCCGATATGGTAAGTGCTGTTTTTTAATTATCTTAATATACAGCGTGATTTTGAACCTCCTCTTCTTCTTCTTTTCGGCCGTGATCAACCAAATATTTGGTGTAGGCCTCCTACAGTTCTCGCCATTTTTCTCTATTTTGTGCAGTTAAAATCCAGTTGCTGCCTGCTATCTTTTTGATGTCATCTTTCCATCTCATTTGGGTCTTTTGTGACGACGTCATGGTCCAATCGTCACTGTGCTATACACATTTTTTTGGCATATTTAATAAAATAATTGGACGCGTTTGAGTATTTTCAGGGGACTAATATTTTTCTTTTAAATTTTTGAAACTTTAGCTGCTCTCCCCACCGGTGAATATTATCTTTTTTTTTTCTTTTCACCACCTTATCTTTATGACTCAAGTAAATCCACATTTAGCATCATGGGCTCCCATGGGCAATGGGCTGCCAAACTGCATATTTTCCCTTTAAATTTGAATTACTTCTGACGACGAAAAGCGTTCGAAATTCGACTTTATGACATGCAATTAAGGTTGTTTTTTATTGATGTAGTTTACATAACAATATTTACTCATAAATAATTGTAGACATCTTAGTGTTACTTTTATATGTGATCGTGTATTTAGTTCTTTATACCTAACCTTTGGCGAGCTCCGTGGCGCAGTGGTTAACACGCCAGCCTGCGACACGAGGGCCCCGGGTTCGATCCCCGGTCAGGTCAAGATGGAAAATGATCTTTTTCTGATTGGCCTGGGTCTTGGATTATATATTTGTTATAAAATATAGTATCGTTAAGTTAGTATCCCATAACACAAGTCTCGAACTTACTTTGGGGCTAGCTCAATCTGTTTGATTTGTCCGTATATATTTATTTATTTATACCTGATCGAAGGTTTGAAGTGTATGAGTTTGTTGGCAGACCGCGAAGTCAGCGACGGACCCGAGCCGCCTGGTGTCGCTCGGCAACGAGCTGTGCCAGCGGTACGAGCAGCTGGCACAGGACAGCGTCGGGGCTTCTCACACCACGCCCAACGCTGACATCGCTGACAGGTACATTCATCATCATCATCATTACAGCCTCAAAAGTCCACCTCTCCTAAGGATTCTTCGTTCCATGGGAGGATATTGCCATACTCATCACGCTTGACAGGCCGGTTGGCGAGCCATAGGCTTTTTCTGCTGCTTATCGAAAGCATTATTAAGCTGAGGAAGGACATGAATTTGTTGGGTTTAGGAAGGGAATAAAAGGTATTAAAGCTGAGCCTTTGTTTTCTCATGAATAATAATAAAAAAAAACCTATTTTCCCAATATCACATTTTTCAGGAGACCTTTATTTATTTAAAAAACTTTTTGATCCTATATAGCTACAGTAGGTGGACTTAATGCTAACAGCATTCTCCCCCAGTCAACCTCGAGAAGGACCAAAAGATACTTTAATGTAATGATGACTTCAGGATCCGCGTGGCGGTGGTGGAGTTAGGAGAAGCGTCGTCTGAGCTGATCCGGTCGGGCGGGCAGTGCAAGCTGGCGGCCATTCCGCAACACCAGCGCGCCGTGGCCGACGCCGCCAGGCTCGTCTCCGAGAAGGTGAGCCCACCAGCCTCAGGCTTCATAATTCATCATCATCGTCTGGTCTTTTTTAGTCTCCATTACAGGAGCACGACCCTCTCTGTACTACTAGAGCAATACTTAGCCAGAGCAGTCAGAGGACTTGGCCTTCACTCTCCACGCTGGCCAGACGGGTTGGAAAGGTCTCTCAGATGTTTATAAGCTTTGTATAGCTTGTATTTCCTAAATCGCCTTCTACGACATCCACGGGAAGACTTGGAGTGGTTGTATTCTACTCTGCCGGATACTATACGGCATACATGGAGAAGGAGGCATGGAGACTCAGACTCTATTCATACTCAAATGGCAGCGACTGCCAGCGGCCAGCAGAGCCGTCTTGATCCTCTGTGTCTGCTCTGGCCAAGTATGGCTCCGGTAGTACAGAGAGGGTCATGCTCCTCCAGTGGAGACTAAAAAGACCTGATGATAGTGGTTTTCATTGTTTCAATGAACAATAATAACGTGGAAAGTAGAAAGATCGTAACGCATGGATACCTATAATTTTGAGGATGGGCCTCCGGCTCTCTCACTCACCGAACTCAGCATAGAAGCGGTAAAGCTTCTACTCAATCGTCTATTTTCTGTAAGACTGTGTTAACCTATGTTTTTGTTGTGCTGAGCCGAGCGATGGTTGTGACCAGGTGGTGTCCGTGCTGGCGGCGCTGCAGGCGGGGTCCCGCGGCACGCAGGCCTGCATCGACGCGGCCGCCACCATCTCCGCCATCATCGGTGACCTCGACACCACCATACTCTTCGCCAGCGCCGGTAAGCCTCATTTGGTGACACCTATACTTTGGCGGCCGTAAAAACCTTTTGAATTCCTTTTTCCGAATTTGCGGCCGTGGGATGAGGGTTGCAACCTCATAATCTTGAATTAACCTAACCCCCCCTTCAACAAATGCACGCTAAGCCCTAGCCCAGCTAAATTTCACATTTCAATGGACTATCCTACGGCATTGGTGAGCTCCATGGCACAGCGTTCAACACGTCAGCCTGCGATACGAGGGTACCCGGGTTCGAACCCCGACCAGGTCATGATGGAAAACGATATTTTTTAGATTGACCTGGGTCTTGGATGTTTATCTATATAAGTATCTATTATAAAATATAGTATCGTTGAGTTAGTATCCTACGACACAAGTTCACATCTTACTGTAGGGCTAACTCATTTGGGTGATATGTCCCTATATATGTATTTATCGTACGGCGCGGCGCTCCAGAATTCCAGACATGGCGCGGACGCATCAGCCAATAGCAAACGGATATTTTCGCGCCATGCAATAAAATATTTCTGCGCAGGTACATCGGTGTCACTTACAATTAAGGTGATACCACTGTAAATAAGGTCGTTCTGAACCTTATTTATCTCGCAAAATACTTAAATTAGAAGTTTCAAATCTAAGTAATATGATTTTTGACTATTTCATCTCCAAAAATTGAAGATGAAAACACGTTTTGATAAAATTTTCTCGATAGAAATATTTTTTGAAAAATGGTCTTCGTTCGCAGAGTTTTTGTTATTGTAGCTCAAATGCGACGAATGAAATAATGATTTTTAGACTAAAAGATAGGTTATTAGTAATGCATCAAAATGTAAATATGAAAATACAATTAACCGGTCCGATTTTATATAAAATAGAAATAACGAATTTGGCGCTTACGTTTTTTTCTTTGAGCGACTCGAGACTATCTCCTATCTCATCATTCACGGGCTAAACCGCCAAGCGCTATCCCTTGCGCGCACTCGATCAGTCCTTTGCCGAGCGAAGGTACCAAACATTTGAGGCCTCGCCTTAAGTGGTAGTACTCTACTGTACCTCATTTATATTTGTTTTTACAGGCACGCTACACTCGGAGAAAGAAACCGACACGTTCTCCGACCACCGCGAGAGCATCCTGAAGACCGCCAAGACCCTCGTGGAGGACACCAAGACGCTGGTGGGGGGCGCGGCCGGCACGCAGGAGCAACTGGCCGACGCTGCCGCCAGCGCCGTCCACACCATCGGTGACTCACTGACCCAACAGTTTTTAGGATTCCGTAGGCAAATGGCAAAAACGGAACCCTTATAGCTTCGTCATGTCTGTCTGTCCGTCCGTATGTCACAGCCACTTTTTTCCGAAACTAAAAGAACTATAACCCATACTTAGAACTAAAACTAAACATATTTTTTTTCATCAAATCAATACAAGTGGATTATCTATCGATAGGTCTACAAAAATGATATTCAGGTTCCTAAAATATTTTTTTTCTAAACTGAAACTGCGCGAGAGACACTTCCAAAGTGGTAAAATGTGTCAACCATATGTTTCATATATTTTTATTTTCATAGGTATTTTTCTGCGGTTCGATTAACGTTTCACAGGCGGTCGGTCATAGAAGCTTTCGCTAAATTGTATCCCAGCGTGAATACTGTCATTATAGCGGACCCCGGGAGAAAGGAAGGGAAAACACTCAAACGAGAGAGAGATGAGCTCCGTGACGCAGTGGTTAACACGCCAGCTTGCGACACCAGGGTGCACGGGTTCGATCCCTTGGTCAGGTCATGACGGAAAATGATTTTTCAGATTTACCTGGGTCTTGGATGTTTATTTATATAAGTATCTATTATAAAATGTAGTATCCTACGACACAATTTCACAACTTACTGTGGGGCTAACTCAATTTGTGTGATGTCTCTATATATTTATTAGGGAGAGTTTTCTAGCTTTGTGGATGTTAACATAATGTTGTTTTATGTTTTTCGTGTGTGTCGAACGTGTCTTACAAACGCAAAATATTTTTATATCACATGCGGTCACCCATCCAAGTAGGGGCCACGCCCGGGGTTGCTTAACATGCTTAAGCGTTAATGCTCACTGGGCCATCGGGCTCCTCATTTAACATAATATCCGTCGGCAGTGTCGCTATGCGAGGTGGTGAAGCAAGGCGCCATGTCGCTGGGGTCGGGCAGTGCTGAGCCGCAAGTGATGCTGTTGCACGCGGCGCGCGATGTGGCCGCCGCGCTGCGGGACCTGGCCGCGGCCACCACCGCCGCCAGCGGGAAGCACGTCCAACACAACGACATGCAACGGCTCAAGCACGCCGCTAAGGTACGTCGCAGAACAATGCATTGAGCACGCCGTCCGACCTCTCTAAATCCTTGATAAACTCAACAATATATGTACTACCGACTGCGCCACTACTGGGTAACTGTCTTCACAAAGTCACAGTCAAAGATTTTTATTCAAAATTGGATACATGTATCTCTTTTTGAACGTCATATTTGTATTTGTTATATTTTGTTTAATTTATGCAAAATCGAAATACTACTAGCGTTTCGGAACGACTACTGGTGAGAAGAATACGTCGAAAGAAACTCAATCCAGACTTGGTTCAACTTGTATAAAATTGAATGGTGTTACTGTCAGATGGACATTTATAGATTACTAGTGGATAGCTGTCTTCGCAACGTTAAATCATTTGCAAATAATACATTCATAGGCAAATACCTTGAGATTTATTATAGTAAACGTTTGAAATAAAAGACATTTTTATACTTACCTATTAAAAAGTCATGAATTTGGACTCAAACTGATGCCTCAATTTGATGTAGTAGTCTGAATTTAAAGACAGTTATTTGATTTATGTCTACATAGTACTTTCAAAACAAAAATATTTGCTATCTGAAATATATATAGCTCTGTCTTCCCGACTGCGCCAATATAAATGTATGGCGCAGTTGGTAGGACGTGATCGACGTGTGATGCATCGTAGAAGTTCATATTCTGCCGTCAAATGGTAGGTACAATGGAGTGTTATTTCACTAAAAAAGGGTAATCTTAGTTAGAAAATAATAAAAATTACTTTAAATTCATCGGTGGCTATATAATAATGAATAAATCATAATCTGTATCGTTTATAAAATTAACAAATTAGTATAACATTGATAGCGAGTTCTTACTTACGAATTACTTATACATGTATAAAATCTTCTTTTCTAGCTAAGATTACAAAAAAAAACATCTTAATTTTATTTTATCTTAATTTATCTTATTTTACAGCAAAAAAGTTTTTTTTGTGTCAACCGATCATTATTTGTGTTTTTGTCTCATTATTTGGGTAAATGTTGGTCAAAATTTGTTTTCTGGCGTATATAGTGTGGTATTAAAAGGTAGTGGATATTCGTTTGACGCAAAAATGTGTGTATCTCGTGAACGTCCTGGTGAGGTGGTGCCTCATTGTGGATTCATATATGATCCAAATTTTAAACTTCTATTAATAAAATATCTATTAATGTTCTAAAGTTATAACATTATATTTGATAGTTTTCCTCATATAAATTTACAGTTAAGTTTTTAAAGGCTATTTAAAATAATGGAATTTCACAGGTTTCTCAAAAAGCCTGTTTATTTTTGACAATAGTTGGATGTTGTCTACTTTCAATCATAGTTTTCTCTGAAGACGTAACCGTCCACAATAGTGTGAGATTTACTCTTGGTTATTATTTAAAATTTGGATCAAGCCCTGTAAATATATCATCAGTGTGTGTCTGTCAATATTGGACTGAAAGCCTGTGTTCCCTAGCGGCTGGACAAGCGCTGGAGCCTGCCCCCGCGCGCCGCCTCCCTGCCGCGACAGCCCAAGCGGCTGTCCGTCGGCCTCATCCGCCGCCCCGACTATAACTCCTGCGACTCCGAGACCGATGTCTTCCAATCTGACCAAGAAGACGAGCTCATTAAGCTCCTTGACTACTCCAGCCAAGACGATGATGTCTCACCGAGCGTCTTCCATGACAACTGTGAGGAAATCATCACGTATATCGAAGGACTGATGAAGGAAATACCGTACAGGAGGAAAGATGATGATCTCAATGAAAGATACAATTCTGCAGCTATGAAAAGTTTGGTAGATATGGACTGGAGAGTTCTGAAGTACGGAGAGAATATCTTTCTCGGTGAAGTCAAGACGTTAGTCGATTTGTTTGTAGAGTTGAATGATAGAGCTGTTATAAAAAAGAAGAGAGATAAGTTGAATAGGTTGAGGGTTAACAACGATCTTGATAATGAAATGAAGAGACTTTCGCAAGTAATTGAAGATTTAGACTCTGAATTAGAAACTGATGAGAGTATTATAAAAACTACAACGATTAGAACCATACAAACAACTATACCAGTAAAGAAACCAAAAATAGATGAAAAATCACCGAAATTAAAATCACCAGTGTTTAAAATTAAAAAGGTTAGACCTGTCAATTTAATTATTAATTTAGATGTGAAACAACCAAATGAAAGTACGGTAGAGCCGATGAAAATGCTAAGTCCAGAACAGAAGCAGAAAGATGAGTCGACTGAAATTATTATCAAACCAGAAACGAAAGAGATGAAGAGTGAATTCTGGAATTTGTTCAGAGATGACAAAGAATGGTGGAAAGCTATAGCGAAGAGGAATTTGGAGAAAATGGAAGAGACTAGACGTGAATTGGAAAGGTTTAGTGGCCATGAGCTAGTTTTAGGAGATTATCAGACAGAGATAGATAAATATGAAAATGAGAAGGTTACTTTACAGGAGTTTATCGATGATGTCGATAGATCTAAGGCTGTAAACAGAGATTTAGAATACGATAAGAAATATGAAGATATGGTGTTGAAATTGATCCAATTTGCGAAGAAAGATTTCATTTACAAAGGTTTTGATCCATTGATCGAGAAATTGAAGGCTTTGGCTAATGTGAAGATTGATAGGAGAAAGAAAGTTAATATGCAAGATATAATAAACATTTATACACAGATAGATATATCTAAGTATACATACGAAGAATTATGTCTATTAGAGAAGTATTACAAAGAGATAATAAGGAAATACAAGAGGGAAACTATAAACAAAGAAAATGTCATACCTAGAGACCAACGATCTCCAAGTCTAGTCAGAGAGATAGAAAGTAAATCAGCGCCGCCTTCTTACCACAAAAATGTCATCCTAAATGTACATTCTAGTCAAAATCTAACAAAAAACATCAACCAATACTCCAGTACCATCATCTCCAACGGAGACTCTCTTAGACGCAACAAAACAAATAAACAAAACATGAGAAATAACATTGAAATTTTCGATCTCACTAGGACATATCCTATAGAATACTACGCTAACAATTGGTGGTCGATTTACGAAGATATATTAAAAAGTCGTGAACAACAATTCGGCTCCATAGACAACTGGTGGAATTTCTACGAAGCGATACTTAACAAGAAAGATACTACAGACGAAGAGTTGAGAAGATTACGCGCTGTAGTACAATACAGGAATCAAATGAGGTCTCGGCCGAACAGTCGCATGGAGGAGCAACTGAGGATGTTGGACGAAGTAGATAATTGCAAGTTCCGCGAGACGGAGGCTGTGGCGACGGATAGGAACGACTCGGTCAGCCATGTTGATTTGTTACGCATGGCGTTCGCGCTTGGTTGGTCATTGGTCATTCTGTTTTAATCATTTTGGGGCGTTTGGAGCATTCCTAGTCATGTTTAGTAATAACATAGTGAATGTAGTATGTGATAATTTGATGTTAGAACTCATGGCAAGTTCGTTCGCGCTTTTCCTTCGATGAAATCTAAGTTCGAGGGATATAGTCCACCTCTTAAAAAAAGTAAGTAAATGAGTGGAGTAGGTAAAAAGATTAAGTAATAACGGCCTGTATTTGTCGATAGCTTTAGAGTCAATGTTGTCTCAGTAACAGTGTTACGTCCCTGATTAGTCACATAATACTTTTACTCATCAAATAAGATGATGTCATTTTGAGACAGGGGGTAAACATTATCTTTATTAGTTGTCGCGGTCGAACTTGCTATAATTTAAATCTGAAATTTTTCCGTTGTGGGTGTATCCAATTGAAATAATATAGCATAGCCGCCATTCAGGGCTAATACTACGTTTGCTACACCTCATGGGTAATTCGACTTTACACGCATACCATTTGGCCGTGTAGTTGTTGAATGCTCTAAACGCTTTCTTCTCTTCCAGTCACCGCCATACATCGTTGTGTCGTGCCGTCTGCATTGTTTGACTTAATCCCGGGCTCACAAGCATTGTCGTCATAGTACTCCATGGCGTATCTACTTAATATACCCGTTTTGGCTTATTCCCTCTCTTTCTTTTTATCCTAGCTATATTTTCAAGATAAAGCTGTGTAATTACTCTATTTTGTTGCTTTGTTTTTCTGAACATAGTCATATCACTATGGTTAATCCGTTTCCACAAATGTATTTGATAAAATATTAAAAAAAAAATCTTGTCTCTACTTAATAGTATTTTACCTCCAAGGACTATGTGGTTTTACAAAATGTAGGGACGTCAAATTTCCATTTATTTGTCAAGTAAAGTGATATAAAACAAATAGTATATACCAAATTTCATAAAGCAACAGTCGAAAATAAGAAAACATTAAAAAAATCGCTCCATGGTCATTATGACTACAAATAGTGTTCTAATGTTAACGTTAGTCATGAGTTTGTCTTTATTATAGTTCACTAGTAGATACGTCATAAGACTCCCGTCACCCATGGGTTGTGGTCGCCGAGACCATCACGTTAACCAACCACAAGCTTTCATTCCAGGTCCAATATTGACGAACACGCTTACATGTTACTATATGTATACCATCCATTGAATTGTTTTGGTTTATCCCCATCATCAGTGATTGGAAAAGAATGTGTTCAGCTTAACTTTAAGGAATGAGGGTTTCTGAAATTCGCCAGATGGCAATACTGATTCGTAGGGTGCGATGAACCGCTGTCATTGGATAATACTTGACAAGCACCCGATGCCTCAGTGCTGACGCCACTTATTTCAGAAAACTCTCATTGGATAATCACAGAATGGATAATACCTCCACGCGAACGCGCTTGCTTTTTGATAAAGGTATTGTTAAGATTCATCTCTCGAAGTCTAAATAACGCTCGTTCCGATCACTGATCATCACGCTTGGGAAATTTGTCATATTTGCCACAAATGCCACTTGATTTTGAACCTTCATGTCACATTTATAATGTACAAAATCAAGTATACGTATACTTTGGGCTTTATAAACCATGTGGCTAGGAATATGGTGGCACCAAAAGCGTGGCTTATACCAAAATTGTGCAAGAAAAATTTGGTGAGAGACAAGAAATATTTGCATACATGGAATAAACTGACTTCACGGATAAATATGTGGAGTAATTAATACCTCACTGTTAACACAATTAATATTGTATAATTTTCTTCCTTTCGTGTGCTTTAGTGATTAACATAAGCAAATTAGAAAAAAATATTCTTAAACAAATAAAACATTGCGTTCAGACGTATTCTTCCTTCAGATTTAACCATTAAACGAATCTGAGAGAGCTCTAAGTAAGCGTAGCATTTTTGTGCACATGGTAATATCAACTCTTTATTAATCTGTGCAGTTTACGAAAATACAAAATTTTCTTGTATATTTACCGAATATGTTCAAGCACAATTCTGGTTAAAAGTTAGTTAAAGATCATTACAAAAGAATATTGTATGTATATATACCATTGAAAGCTTATGGGACCCTCGGCATGGCGCTTTGTTCGTGGCATCATCTAATACAGAACCCGAGGCTTCCATTAATGTTTATGTTTTGTGTAATAACTGAAGACTAACAGCGATGGCACACGAGCGCTGGCTCTGCGTAGTCCGGTACGGGCATGTTATACGTCTGAATAGTGACGTTAAGATATGCCAGATAATGGATGCCAATGACACGAGGCTGGCTTATAATAAAGCTGAGCCAGGCCCACAGACATGTTTGTTGACCTGGTTCGGCTATAGGCTTCGTCTAATAGGTCCATTATGTTGACGATATTGTAAAAAGCCAAATGACGGCATTTCAAGGCGTCATATTATGTATGTTATTTGTATGTATATTAACGTAAAGTACACACACTGGCACAATATGCCAGACGTGACTGCGATGATGGAACGGTGGCTCAGCGCTTGTATGGCATCGCTCATAGGCTAGTTTTTCTTACGTTGACTATCGGCACATGGTGGGTAGCGTAGTAAGCTTACTAGTTGCGTAAGCGCAAAAACGCTACGCGCTCTTTGGCGCCAAAGCGCCGCGATATTCGTAAAAGTTCAAAGAATACATTGATATTGAACTATCAGATCCTACGGTCACGTGACAAGAGCAGGCCACTAAAATCGTGAACCAATCACAGATTTCGTCCTATACTTCTCTACTGCCCCAAAAATATTAGCAGACTCCTTTCTGATTCCACGTTATATTTACAGGTGATGGTTACCAACGTGACGTCGCTGCTGAAGACGGTGAAGGCGGTGGAAGATGAGCACACGAGAGGTTCCAGGGCTTTAGAGTCCACTGTAGAGGCCATTTCGCAAGAGATTGAGGTAAGAAATGTATCTTAACTTTTTTTTATCTGTAAAAAAGAGAGTGACCAAAGAGTTCAAAAAAGAGTCTCTTTCTTTCAGAGCTGTCTCTTATTGAATGCATACTTAACGCTGATAGCCTAAGAATACCTTGAAATAAAACAGCGAATGTAACGCATAAAAAAATATTCGTGCAAGTCTTGTGTGTCACAAACTCGTATAAACAAACCATTGTTACACGACTAAAAACAGTTTTTTCTTTAAATTAAGACAGAAAAAAAAGAAAGTCACTTAAATAACATTCCTTTGTGTATGTAACATTGTCCAAAAATACAAAAAATGTTTGAGAAAAATAAGACAACCGAGATTTCGTTACCTTTTTCTTACTATTTATTTACCAATAACTAGTTAAATTGTTATCCATACTTAATATTATTATAAATGCGATACTAACTCTGTCTGTCTTCTTTTCACGCTTCAACCATTTAACCAATTTAGTTGAAATTTGGTATGGAGGTAGCTTGAAGCCCTGCCAAGGAGATAGGGTACCTTTAATTCCAGGAAATTCTACTTTTCCCAAGGGACCGACACTTACGCAGGCGGAGCCGTGGGCAAAGCTAGTAATATATAAAATGGGCAACAAGTAGTCAATTACAGGTCCTCACCTTTGAAGTTTTTAGCTGAGTAGAATAGGACCGCTCCTGACTAGGAGTTTCTAAGTCATCTCTTATGACTTCCATGGGAAGACTTTCCCATGGAAAGTCGTAAGAGGTGACTTAGGAAATACAAGCTAAACAAAGCTCGTAAACATCAATGAGACCTCTCCAACCCGTCTGGCCAGCGAGGAGAGTGTAGGTCAAATCCTCTGTCTGCTCTGGCCAAGTATGGCTCCGGTAGTACAGAGAGGGTCATGCTCGTGCAGTGGAGACGAAAAAGACCTGATGATGATGATGATGATGACTTTTGAAGACAAAGGAAACATGACTATGATATCTCGACTCTTTTAAATGGAAAAAACATTCGTGCAGTCTTATAATCATCTATCTCCCAACAGGTCCTAATGTCAGGCGTCCCACCAAAATCAACAGCTACACCTGAAGAACTGATCCGTTGCACGCGACAAATGACAGTCGCGACGGCCAAAGCAGTGGCGGCAGGAAACGCCAACAAACAAGACCAGCTCACCGCTGCAGCCAATTTAGGACGCAAGACCGTGGTGGACCTTCTCGTCGCCTGCAAGGTAAAGCAATAAACATGCATATAATGTTACGAACCATACGTTATTATTTGTTTAATAGGCTTGTTTCCTAAAAAGTACTATTTAAAATATTTATTCCGTCTTATAGAGTATCGAAAAATATTAGATACGTATAAAGTCAAAGTCAAAGATTTTTATTTAAAATTGGATACATGTATCTCTTTTTGAACGTCATATTTGTATTTGTTATATTTTGTTTAATTTATGCAAAATCTAAATATTACTAGAGTTTTGGAACGACCACTTGTGAGAAGAATACTCCGAAAGAAACTCAATCCAGATTTCGTACTTTTTTCAGTCAAACAAACGATGATAAAGATAAAGCGCATCAAAGTTCAGGAGTGGCTCATGACGCAACAGGCCGGTAAAGTGTACCATCCAGTGACGTCACGAGGAACTTTAACGGGCTATATCTTTATCTATTTTTTTTTTGTCCAATATTTTTTAATAATCTACCAGACGGACTAATTATTTAAAGTATTTTTTAAGAAAACACATTAAATCACAATACGGATTTTGTAAAGTTTTCGAAACGTTAGGTGTAGAAATAATGTAATAAACGCGATAATACCGTTTAAGTGATTTAATTTAAATTTGTAAAAATTGTGAAAACATCAGAAAACATTAAAATTTGTCGTTGAATACATTCGATAAGAGATTATATTACGATAAATATAACGACGGTAAGCCGAGGTTGGCTAGGGGGAATCGATTGTAATGGATAAAGTCTAAGGTTGTGTTGTGCGAGGTCGGGGTCGCACCTTACTGTCAATTAAAATTCTTTGAACTGGATAGTTTGTTTTGCGCATGTGTAAGTGGCCAACTGCCACTGCCACTGGTGTCAGATAACATAACTGCCATAACGTCAATCAGGTTATCAACCATACATACATAAGAACATGGAAAAATACATACATCTTGAAAACAGTACTCCTGAAAAAAGAATTTTGCCGGTACCGTGGTTGTACCACGACTAAAGTATGTACGCTACATCGACAGCCCACAATATCGATGGTAAACTGCGTCGAAGGCGCACGCACAGTATCGATGATAGTTAGTATAGATGGCGCATAAATCGATGGTAGCCTGTATCGAAGGTGTATAGTGTTACGTGGTTAGGGTTCAGAATTTGGAGTAAAACACCAAACTCTTCAGAGGGAATTTATTCACTACGGAATCCCAACACTGACACCTGACTGGTCTTCCAACACGTCGAATATCCAAAACGCAAAACACTCGTAGTCCCGGTCCGTTGCTGTGGTCGTAGAAATTATCACTTATCAGTCGCACACAAATCACTCGTATTAGTATCGCTCACTAAGAACACTCGCGGTCAACTGATTAACGATCTTTTTTTTTTTTTTTTTGAAATGACTATGTAGCTAGCTCCAAGTGAGCTTTCGCTACTTCACCGGGCGTTTGAGGTGAGGGCAGAGTGCCCTCAACCTTTATAGGCAACATCACCAAAGGGCCCCCAGGAGGGACGGACCTCGGCTTTGGGCGTTGCCTGTGTGCGCAAGGCTTGGAGAGACAGCAAACTCTCATAGTGCCTGATGGGCCGCGTATGCGTGCATGCAAGCCTGAAGGGCCAATCTGAGAATCAATGGCAAAAGCCTTTGGAGAGCAGCAACTCTCATCTTTTGCCTTATGGGCCGAGATTAACGATCGCCACGTCCGCTCCCTTATATACTGACTTATGGGTCTCTAGAAAGTTCCATATATTTCCGGTCCCGACGGCCGATAACAAAAACATTCCAGAATATTCGAGTATGTGTATGAGCGGGATAGAATACATATGTGTGAGCAGGACGGAAGATGTATGAGCGCGACAGACGATGTTCGGAAAAGTTCTAAACTATTCTGTTCTGGGAGCTTCGCGACAATAGTAGCGATGTTGCATCGATGATGTGTATTGCAGGCCGCAGCGCACGCGGCAGAAACATCGGAGCTGCAAACTCGCACCCTGGAGGCGGGCCAGTCGGCCGCACTGGCCTACCGCGCGCTACTGTCCTGCGTGCTGTCTGCCAGCACCGACCCTGCTGCCAGGCAGCACTTCCCCGAGCTGTCGAGACGCGTAGCCATTGCTGTTCAGCATATCATCGCCACGGCGGAACTTCTCAAAGGTAATTTGTTTTTCATATTTGTTTTACGGCATTTGGCTTTCTACGCCATTTAGCCCTTCATATTTTTCTACGTGTTATCAACGAAATTATGGTGTAATTCGTTTCGTTAATTCAACGGAGCCCCTGGTGACAATTCCCACGAATCCACTAGTTTGATCATAGACGTCGCAGGAAGGCGAGCGACCACCAGCCCGCTACGTAAACCTCACTACAGCCGCACCATGACACTTTATTTTAGTTATTCCACACATTGTTCATAAACATGGGCATTTATAACACCAATTACACCGATTTCACATTATAAAGTCCACTAGAAGCAATTTGCAAAACAATCCAAAACAAAATCCGTGCAGTCCGCCCAAATTCCCCTAATGTTTTATTTTTCTTTTTTTTTAATGTAAATACTTTATAAATATGACTAGATCCGTGGCGCAGCGGTCAACACGCCTGCCTGCGACACGGAGTGACCGGGTTCGATCCCCGGCCAGGTCAAGATGGAAAATGATCTTTTTCAGATTGGCCTGGGTCTTGGATGTGTATCTATATATGTATATGTTATAATATTTTACGGGATACTTACTCAACGATACTATATTTAGTTGAATAAGTATTCCGTAACACAAGTCTCGAACTTTGGGGCTTGCACAATCTGTGTGATTTGTCCGTATATCTGTCCGTATAATACAATTACGATTCAATATCAGTCCCATTTATGCAATCAAACTCAACTCAAATCACAACGAAAATCTTACGCACTTATAGACGAAACTAGTCTGCCATTGACCGCGTCAAGGTCACGGGGCGGTGTCAACATATCTAATGAACTCTATGGTGTCAACATAGCGGAGGTAGGCTAGCAGTTTGCCTCGCTCGCTATGATAAGTTACTCCAGTGTCACTTTCCCATAACACAAGTGTCGAAGTTACTTTGGGGCTAGCTCAATCTGTGTGATTTGTCCGTATATAGGCGCGGACTGGGTGGACCCGGCGGACCCGACGGTGATCGCGGAGACGGAGCTGCTGGGAGCGGCGGCGTCCATCGACGCGGCCGCCAGGAAACTCGACGCCCTGCGCCCGCGCAAGGCCGTCACCGTGCAGGTACACTGCTCTAATACTATGTTTGTTTTTTGTATACTCTTTTATTGTACACATACGAAGGATACAATTTAAAGATACAGATTCTTGGATATAGATGTACACTTACGGACTTACTACTGTGCTTACAAAGTATCTATATATCTTGCATATGTACGCTTTAAAATAGCAAAGAGACAGAAGAAAGAAAACAAGCGAAGAATACAGAAGAGTACAGAAAATGGCTCGCGCCGCTGAGATATGTTTGATATTCTTGGTTGTTTTCCGTATCACCCAGGAATCAAACATATTACCCATCGGCCGAGGCCCAGTCTTCAGGCTACAAGAGAGAATCACTATCAAGATACGAGAAAAAAGAAGATAATAGTATTAAAACTTCATCATCATCATCATCTCAGCCCGTCTCCCGCCCACTGCTGAGCATAGGCCTCTCTTCGTTTCCGCCATCCGTCTCGATCCTGTGCTGATCTCATCCAGGAGCGACCCGCGATTTTGACTATATCGTCAACCCATCTCATCGGAGGACGTCCGATTAAAACTTACTAGAGATAAATTCATAATGGAAACATGGTTTTTCTTATCTTAATTCAGTCGGAATCGCCGACTAGTGTAATCTTTGTACTATATCTTTTATTTAATGTACGTAAGTGATTGGTTATAGTAGTTAGCAGCCCGAACATATCATGTCACGCCGTGAATAACGCTGTGGGCAACATTACTGTTATTTATTCAAATTTAAAACTATTTGTTATGTATCATTTGTAATGAAGCTGTTTGTTATTGCCAATAAATAAATAAACACTTTCGCGGACACTGCCCGCCTGTAGGCGTAATTCTATTGTTATTTCTTTTGTGTCTAGTTCAGTGTCAGCGAAAGAGTTAAGAACTCTTTCACAATAGGTCGCAACCAACGCGGCAGCAGCGACAGACTTCCTTCTGTAATTGTAATCATCATCGTTTCGAGTAGGTGTCACGGTCAATCGACCATGCACACCCTGGTGTCAGAGTCGTAGTTGTAATAAGAACGCATCTACTGCAGTCGCGGCTGCTGCCGCGCTGCTTGCGACCTCGTGTGAAGGAGTGCTAAGGGGAGGGAAACCCCCGTGTCGCCTTCCCTAACACTCTCCCTGATGATGGTCTTCGTAACATACCGAAACTAGTCGGCAATTCCGACTAAATAAAAGAGAATAAAATCGTGTTTTTATAGTAAATAAAAGAAGGTTAATCAACATTATAATATTATGAATTTATTTGATAGCGTCTTGAATTTCGTAATAGTAACACTTTGGTGTGAAACATGATCTATACGTTGTATACATTGTAATCATATGTCTGTCTGTACATGCTTATCTTTACATTTATCATATAAGTACATGGATCATATACTACGCCTGAAATACAGGTGATTTTCATCTTAGCTCAGGCACCCTTAGTTCATATGTCCCTCAATGTATTTATAATGTCTCCTTACTAATATTATAAATGCGAAAGTGAGTTTGTTTGTTTGTTACACTTTCACGCCGTAACTACTGAACCGATCAGCATGAAATTATGCATACAAGTTCTCTGAAGTATGGAGAAGGACATAGGCTACCTTTTATCCCGAGGGATCGACATTGACGCGGGCGGAGCCGCGGGCGAAAGCTAGTTGTATATATATACATGTGAATAACATGTCGCCTTTTACAATTGCAATGACCGCTACCCACGCGGTCGAAGTCGCAGCAAGAACTATGAAAGTAATGTTGTGTTTGTTTATCGCAGGAGGCGGACGAAAGCCTGAACTTCGACGAGATGATCCTGGAGGCTGCCAAGTCCATCATCACAGCCACTTCGGCGCTCGTCAGGGCCGCCTCCGCCGCGCAGCGGGAACTTATCGACCAGGTATTTATTATTAACCTATACAGAATCAAATCACTCCACAACAAGAGCTTGGCTCTTAAAAAAGGAGTAGAAGTATCCTAATCCTAACTAATATTATAAATGCGAAAGTGTGTTTGTTAGTTGGTCACGCTTTCATGAACCGATCATCATGAAATTTTGCATACACGTTATCTGGGCAACGGAGAAGGACATAGGGTACATTTTATCCCGGGAAAAAGTACTGTTCCCGAGGGATCGACATTGACGCGGGCGGAGCCGCGGGCGAAAGCAAGTGTCAATATAAGGCAATAGTTATCACCGAATTTCTCCCCCAAGTGTTTGTCAGTGTTATTTTAGGGTTCCGTACCTCGAAAGGAACAAACGGAACCCTTATAATAACCACTTTGTTGTCCGTCTGTCTGTCAAGATCCTTTTTCTCAGGAACGCGTGGAGGTATCAAGCATTCATATCAAATACTCAGGTCTACTGTTCCTAGGACCTGTTAAAAATCAAACTTCTAAGCCAACACAATCAAAAGATACAGCCGTTTATGTCGCAAATTTTCGACATTCGCAAGGGAATCAAATACAGGGTACTTCCCGTGAATTCAGAATCTTGAAATTTTGGTACGAAGCTACGTTTTATAGCACACAGATAAAGGTAAAATTGCAAAACGCCTAAATTTTTAGTTACATCATATATGTAATAAAAATAATTTTAAATTCATTATAGTAACGAATGATTGAATGAATCGTGCTTCCTTAGATTCTCTAGATATCGTCTCAGGTCTAAGGCAGTCTTGACTTGGTTCACTTTTTGTAATGAAACAAAGTTTAATTTGCTGAACCTAATTTGATCCTTCACTAGTCCGAACTAAGGTAGACCAAGTTTAAGTGTTTTGCCGTTTCTTTATAATTAGACTAGATATCTCTAAAAACAATATCTTACTCCATGACCAACCCTTACAGATTTATTATTAGTATTGATGATGATTGATGATAATGTTTGTCTCCAGGGCAAAGTGGCTCGTCGCCCAACCTCATCATCCGACGATGGCCAATGGTCCGAAGGGCTCATCTCAGCCGCCAGATTGGTCGCCGCTGCAGCCCACTCACTGGTGGAAGCTGCTAACGCCTTGGTCCAGGGTGTTGGATCTGAAGAGAGGCTTATCTCCAGCGCGAGACAGGTGGCTGAATCTACGGCACAACTACTGGTAGCTTGCAAGGTAAGGAGACATAACTCTTGTAGTCTTCTGCAATCCTGGTCCTTGGTAATGTTATCAGCGTCTTCTGATAGATGCTGCTCTCTCTCTCTCTCTCATCCGAGCGTGTTCCCGGTTGCATCCGCAGCTGGTGTGCTTTGGAGCCCGGGGTCCGCTTATACCTTAGATAGATGATAGATTTGATAGATGCTTGTAATACCTTAGAGGTTCTGAAGAGAGGCTCATCCCTAGTGTGGGACAGGTGCTGCGATCCTAGTACACACACATATGTATGTGTGTACTAGAATCGCAGTACCTGTCTCCAGCAGGATTAAAGTACCAGGCTATATGTGTATGTACACATATAGACATAGTCACCACGCTTGGCAGGCGGGTTGTTTGGAAAGAGAATAAAGGTATCAGGAGACTACTCACTCAGAATTATGGGGGAAAAGTAAGAGCAGCTCGGGAGGCCGGGCGTGCGTTCCCGATGCCATACCTGCAACTAGGCAGTTGAGAATGACACCTCTAATTGAAGTTTAAGCCATTGATAAAACTCTTATCATAGCGTTGGTTGTTTCTTTTTCGGTTGGTCGTTGCTGGGGCCTTATTTTTGTGGAAGCTGCTAATGCTTTTGTCCAGGATGCAGGATCTGCGCTTCCGTTGTCCCGATTCGTACTGATGCTATCAGTGCGGATCCCGATCCGCACTGATAGCATCAGTACGAATCGTACGCGCGTCTCGATCCACATTCGAGTAGTCGTTGGCGTTTCAAGGCAGTTGTCGATGGAAGCCTTAAGGGGTGCACGGCGTTTAAAGGGTTAAGTAACGAAGCCGCATAAGATCCGAAGATGTCATAATTATTATTTCGAGTAGGTGACATGGTCAATCGACCAGGCTCACCCTGGTGTCAGAGCTCTTCGGAACCACCTATCGGCCTCTGACGTGGTTCCTTAAACGACTATCAGCCGGGGACTAACGACTTAATGTGCCTTCCGAAGCACGGGATCATATTGATTATCAGACTATTAAGTGGTTCACGCCTGCGATGTCCTAACAAAACTGGAAACGACTAAACAAAGTATGCTTCCCGTGGGAACCACGACCCCCGGGTCTACAGGCAAACGCCTGAACTGGACCACGGAGGCAGATGTCATAAGAAGTAACCGTTGTCTTGACAGGTGAAGGCCGACCCGTCGTCGGAGTCGACGCGTCGCCTGCAGGGCGCGGGCGCGGAGGTGATCCGCTCCACCGACAACCTGGTGCGAGCAGCCCGCGATGCCATCCACTGCGAGGACGAGCGCAGCCTCGTGCTCAACCGACGGATGGTCGGCGGCATCGCGCAGGAGATCGACGCCAGGTCTGCCACTGTACTTGTTTATATCCGCTCCACAGACAGCCTGCTGCTCAACCGACGGATGGTGTGAAGCATCGGCCGGATCGACGCCAGGTCACTTTTGTTCATATGAGCGCAAACCAAGCGAATCATCTGATGGTAAGTGATCACCGCTGCCCATGGAAAACTGCAACATCAGGGTGTGACAGCGTTGCCGGCCTTTCAAGGACGAGGGAGGACACGGGGGAATGGAGGGAGGGTGAGAATGGGCTTCCGGCTCCATCACAAATCACCCCTTTAAGGGTCCAGACTCCAGACCGATCAAAATTTCACCGTGTATACATAATCATCCCAAACCCAGGCCAATCTGAAAAAGATCATTTTCCATCTTGACCTGACCGGGGATGGAATCCGAAAACTCCGGTGTGCCAACCTGGCATGATGACCACTAGGCCACAGCTTCTACTTACATCATCATCAGGTCTTTTTCGTCTCCACTACAGGAGCATGTCCCTCTGTACTACCAGAGCCATACTTGTCAACCAAAGCAGACAGAGGATTTGGCATACACTCTCTTCGCTGGCCAGACGGGTTGGAGAGGTTTCATTGATGTTTATGAGCTTTGTTTAGCTTGTATTTCCTAAGTCGCCTCTTACGACCTCCATGGGAAAACTTGGAGTGGCCCTATTCTACTCTGCCGGAAACCACACGGCTAATCTTCTACTTACATGTTTACGGTCTTTTTATAAATATAACTTATGTTATCTTCCTCCAGATCTGAAGTGCTTCGTATAGAGAAGGAGCTTGAAGAAGCTCGAGGCCGCCTCACAGCCATCCGCCAAGCCAAGTACAAACTGAAGGCGGGAGAGTCGGGAGACGACACCGATGGAGAGATGCTCGGATATAGCAGCGACGCGTCGGGACACCAAAGGCAAGTTTTCCATCTTCTTTTCTGATAGAGTTGCTTTCGCTTCATTCCATCGAGTCCTTTGTTAAGAGGAGAGATATTGAGAAAGGTGGAGATGAGCATATGAAGAATGCGTATATCCTACGGGGTAATATGTGATGAGAGAATTCGACGATTCACACTTAGGGCGTAACCCTAAGGGACGTGGTTCGAAACCTACCTGTGGCCGAATTCTTTTTCATAACATATTTTCAATTTTAATATGAAGAATATTTTATATACCCATATCCCGTTCCCCTTATCCGTATTAAGTCTAAGGTTAAAATCGGGTAGTTGAGTTAGGTGACGTAAGCCTTATTAAGGGGAATGGGATGGTGGAGAATTTCGGCGCAGAAGTTAGAGTCGTACATAGACTTAAGGTCGCAGGTTCAAATCTTGCCCGTTAATTTTTTCACCATATTTTATTTCCTAATTTAATAAGATTACATAGGCTTACTCTTGACCTTAAACTAATCCAGACGGTAAAAACAAGATAACGACTAAGCGAGCTTGCCTAGAAGATGATGATGCCTTTTCGTCACGTTCACAACGCTAACTTTTTGTCGCAGGTTCAAGACGCCAAACTCCAGCTTCGCTAACACAACATACAGCCCCAACTCGACGTACACCACGCAAAACGTCACCAGTACCACCGCCAACACCACGCAGCAGAACCTCACCCAGAACTCTTCGTACACCAATCAGAATTCCTCGTACACTCAGAATCCGGCGTATTCCGGCCAGAATGCCGGTCAGAACCAGTCGTACACGAGCCAGACTCAGAACACGTCGTACGTGGGTCAGAATACGGTTCATAGCGCGCCGCCGGCGCAGACTCCGCAGAATAATGGCTACTCCTACAGGTATCTCACTTTTTTTTTAATTTATTTATGGGTTTCACGCGTTACGTATTTAGCCAGTATCAAGTATAAATGAGTTCTCCCGCGCTTTTTCTAAGTCCTGTTAATCAATAAAATGATGGTGTAGTTCATTTCGTTGATTCTACGGAGCCAATCCACTGGCTTAATCACAGACGACGCAACGAGGCGAGGCGGACAACTACCGCCCACCAGCCCGCTAAGTAAATCTCTCTACAGCCGCACTGTTAACAGTTTATTTCAGTTATTCCACACATTGTTCATAAACATGGGCATTTATAACACCAAATTACACCGATTTCACATTATAAAGTCCACTACAAAACACAAGCCGTGCAGTCCGCCGAAATTCCCGCCAAGAACTCTTTCTTACTTTTATAAAGTAAGAAAGAGTTCTTGGCGGGAATTTCGGACCCCTAGCTTTTTATATAAGTGTTTTTTAGGATTTCATACCCAAAGGGTAAAAACAGGACCCTATTAATATCAATCCGCTGTTCGTCTATCTGTCCGTCTATCTGTCTGCTTGAAATATTCACAGAACAAATAATATAATAATAAATAATAAGGGGGGGGGGGGGGGGCGGAGGGCAGGGCAAAGGGCGTTTTAAAATAGAAAATTAAGTGTAGTATAGTATTAATTAAGTTTTTGTTTCTTTGTTTCATTTATAACCATTTTGACTCGAAAAGAAGAAGAATAGAAAATTGTGACAGGGCATTTTGAGTAAGGACATGCGCCGTGACGATAATAACGCTTGTGTCCAGGGACGAGAAGTACACGGTGCAGAGCCCCACATTCACCAGCTTCCGGCCCGAGGAGCCCAAGCAGAGCTACGAGGGGTTCACCACTCGGTAAGGCGAGCTGTGAGCTCATATCCGGTTGTTTTCTTTGTGGCGCGCTGTGTAAAGCTTTTTATTACATCTTAACTCCAAATGACGCTGTTGGAAGTGAATTTAATAAAATATAAATATCTATGTGTCAGGTTAAGAAATTGTGATCGTTTTGCCCCCTTAAAGAGGTTATTCAGCCCGTCAATATGAACAGCTTTTCCTATGGGACCAATGTTGGGAACTCAAAAAAAAATGGACATTTTCATACAAAAATGATCGGTTGCCGGTCAAATTGCATGGGAATGTAAAAAAAAGTTAGCAGCATTGATCTCATAGGAAAAGTTGTTCATATTGACGGGCTGAATCACCCCTTTAAGGGTCCAAAATTTCACTATGTATATACAATACAAAGTATTCAAACTCTCGGGGAACCACTTTTGAACATGCGACATCATTAACCGTACGATTTTTCATACTGAAGTCGTACGTTTTTGAACTGTCACCTGTTTAAAAATAGTACCCTGTATGTACGACAGGTATCTCCGTCCCTGACTGTACATAACAAAATACATCTTAAAAGGATTAAACTTAATTTTAAAAAAAATATGCACAATGGCGGACCTATCCCTTGAGGGGATTTCGACACATACATGATGCATACTTGACATGGAGACATGTATTATAAATGTAATGTTGTCTTAAAAACGGCATATTTTCGTCGTATTACAAAAAAATAAATGAAAAAAGTGTTTTTAAGAAGTAAATGACTTTGACGAGGCCAAAATTTGCCATATTATTACCAAAATTGCTGTTTTTTATTAAATTCACTTGAACACATATTTTTTTTATATTACAAAACAACTTATTCCGTTTACTTCTCGTTATAATTTGGAGTGCAAATTAAAAGTTATATATTTTTTTTTTTTCATTCACGCACAAGAACCACAAAGAAAACAACCTCCCCACCCAAACTTTAATCAATCACTAATAATTCCAGCAACTTATTAATACCTTCTCTCTCTAACTAATACATCTATCTCTCTCGCACGCCGCCGGACAGATGAAACTAGTGCCTTCACAGCCAACTTATGATCCGTGCCTATTTTGTATATCTAAGTTAAGATAGCCTTAAGACGAGGAGATTCACACTTTATAAGGTTGGTTTGTTATTATATAAAGAGTATTTTGGTCTTTTTAATAAGCAACATTAAAAACATCTCGATTTCAGTCGTTAATAAGGCACGTTCAGCCGTTAGTTCCGGCCTGTTATCATATGATGGCAGCTGTGAATCGATGCGAAATGCCTTCAGGCCACTTGATTGATATACATGATATACAATATGTAAAGAAATCTCTAACCGATCCATGAAGGGGTGATTAAGCCCGTTCATATGAACAACTTTTCCTATGGGACATTTTCAAACAAAAATGTTCGGTTGCCCGGTCAATTTGTATGAGATGAAAGAATGTTGAGTTCCCAGCATTGGTCCTATAGGAAAAGTTGTTCATATCGACGGGCTAAGTCACTCCTCCGAGATTCGGACAATGTTTTCTTTACATATTGTGTAAAAAAATATAGTAGTCACCGATTTGCGTGTCAATTTCGGACATTCACTTGAAAGTCATGTGTCAGTTGACGTTCGCAAATATAGCATCTTCTTAAGTATCATAGTTGATATATATGGATATATTGTTATGTTGCTATCAAAAAGATCAAGATATCCTTCATAAAGTAGATATACTTTAGATGTAATGGACAAGCGCATGGCTTTCCGCTTGTTTCTGTCTGTGTCTTACGATTTTCAACCAAACTATTCAAAATTGTTAACATTGGTTCAGTATTTATTTTAACTTTTAAGAATTAATTTAAAAAATATAAATATAATAGCTTGTCTCTAGGCTTTACTTTTTACGGAAAAATGTGTATGTGTATTTTAAATACTGGACTAATATATTTTTTTATTTCTTGGCATAAATGTAACCAAAAATGTTGAAAATCCCCACACTCTTTCTATACCGCAGACCGGTAGCATATCGCCTAAGGTTAATCAGATCCGCCATGTTTTTGTATTAATGGTCAGTTTAGAAATGTCTTTACTGGTTCTACAAGGAGTATAGAATGTGATTTGACGTGAAAAAGTGCCTAAAGGCCTATTTTCTGAATAAAAGTTTTTTGTAATAAAAAGCGAAATATGTTTTGATGAGCTAAAAACATGCGTATGACAAAATATTTTTTTTTACTAATTCCACGTCTAGGTTAGTAGCTGGCTGAGGCAGTGCACCACCAAATCATTTGTACCACCAGCAGAAAAGTGGCCTAGTCATGATTTGCCCTGGCTAATCTGGAAATGCCTAAACCGCATCAGATAATCTGGTCAAATGTTCGAACACAGATAATAGCTATAATATTTTTTATAAAATGGCAAAAATATTTGTAGAAGTCCTGCATTGGTTTCATACTGTGTACTAAGTTCCATACTAAATATTTTTTTTTGCACCACGTAAAATGACAGCTCTTCGAGCAAACAACTAAAAAGTGACTAAATAATACTAATTTTTTAAGTAATTGATTTTTACTCATTTATTCATTCATAGCAAAACACTTATTGCGTTGAACATTTTTCAATAATATACATTCACTTAATTAGGTACATTCAAATAATTATACAAACAAAAAATAAATTAAATTAAAATAAAATAGAATTATAACAAAAGAATCAATCGCAAGTCAAAGTTCAATAAATAACATATAATATAAACCAAGACTGTTGAACATAAAGGTGTTAATTCAGTGCGACGTCTGCGTCTTTAATCTGTTGAACGCCATTGATCACTTTACACTTTAGTTGCAAAACGGTCTCGTGACTGAGACGCCATTGACAACTAAAGTTATTACAATTTGTACTAGCCTGGCGTAGGCGTGAAGTAACGTAAACAAGCGCTGGCGTTCAAAATGTTATCTATTCTGGCGCGGCACACCATTCGTGGTCTAAATCGGTCGATTCGAGGCGGCTTGTATGCTTTTTTCATACTGCCGGGCTGAGTCACCCTTGCAAGTATTTGTCAACTGGGAATTGAATATATCCCGAAGAAATTTGATCAATATCAGAGGCTGAGCGAGCATACCCTGTGAGCAATATTTCGCTTTTTACTACAGTTCTTATACGTACCGAACTACAATATGAAAAACATGACCAGTACACAAACCTTCGCGGATGTAGTCTTAATATTAATATAGAATAGTTATTGACTTATTGTTCCGGTTGCAGAAGTACCACACGAAACGACAGAACGATGATGAATAAGAATAAGTAAGTCGTGGACGACGTATGTATAGTGGTGGCCAAGTGACGTGCGAAAGAATGTAAACAAGGGGTTCGAATTGAAAATATATCGTTCAATTACTTTTGACAATACAAAGCACACGATCGCAATAAAAACATATGTGCTTATAAAATTGTTCTATAAATTATCCTGATAATTTAATCAATTCTAATATTTTTTTCAATGAGATAGTGTTTAAAATCATAAAAATGCATTTGAAATATCCAAAAAAAAAAACTTAATGTACTAAGCTAAATCAAATTTACAATCAGTGCTTTAGCTCAATAGTCGAAGCATTTTTATTTAAAGAAATTAATTTTGTAATAGCTCTACGGCTTTATCTTTTGTAATATAGAAGAAATCTACATACGTAAGATTGAATTTTATAATGTCAAATAATATGGCAATTAACTTAAGTCGATTTCTACATATACTAAATTACCATATTAACGTGCAGAAATTTGCTTAAAAACCGTCTCAGTGCGTATTTCAGTTACATAGAATTCATAAGTTTGTTTACATTCCTTCACCGACAAACTGGCGACCACTATACCGCTTAGCGCAACCATATGTAAATATTCATGGCTTCCCCTGCAGTGTGGAGCCTTCATATCGTTCTGTTTATTGTTTTTGTTTATTTTATTGTTATTGTCTCTTTCCTATAAACAAAATTATGTATATTTACGGGACTTGAAGATGTCCACGGACGGTGTGGGCCGGAGCGGATATTAAATGCAACAAAGGTAATTGGACCTTAGAAATAGTAGATACAGTTCATATTTGAATGGCGTGGCGCTAGCTGGCAATGACAGCTTTGAGCAGGCTCTGTTTTGTTTTTTCCATTCCAACATGGTATTTAATTACAGTATACAAATACCAATTTCGTTTGATGCATTGTAAATACCAGCCGACTAGGTACATCCAATGCAGAATGTCCATTAGAGTCTGACTGAATATAACTCTATTGTAATATCAGATCAGCCAAAGCGTACAAGTAAAAAGGTTCGTGGTAAGTCCCGTTGGTATGCATAATTTTTAGTGTTATTATAATGTGTTGTTAGCGTAGACGCTTTGTTAAAACTATAACAGGAGCGTTTCTCAACCAATTACTAATTTTACTAATCATTTTTTTTTTTAATAATATTGTTTAGAATAACCAACTCCATATAATTTAATCCAGACTTCTTACTTATTACTCAACTGCGAACAAGGGTTATGTGTTACGCGCGTAACTTGTATGTTTTTATTTCTTTACTAGCTGTTGCCCGCGGCTCCGCCCGCGTTAATGTCGATCCCTCGGGAACAGTAGAATTTCCTGGAATCAAACATACCCTATGTCCTTCCTCGGGCCTCACACCTCCATACCAAATTTCATCCAAATCAGTTCAATGGTTAAAGTGTAAAAAAACGACAGACAGAGTTACTTTCGCATTTATAATATTAGTATGGATATTATTTATACTTCTAAGTCCAGAAATGTTTTTTTTTTAGTTGACATACACAGTTTTTTTTCAATTGTCATCGTGAATTTATTTACCTATTTTCATACTTCTAAGTCAAGAAATAAGTAAATTCCTATACAATCTTTACCCCGCTATTTTACCCCTTTCTTTCAGGGAAAAATATCATCCATTTTACCTACACAGATATTTTTAATAGTAACCTAGAACTTATATACATAAATTCATACGTCTAAGTCCAGAAATGAGAAAATTTCGATACGGTGGGTGGTATTAACACCACCCACCCACCCCCATTTTACCCCTTAAGGGGGGAATTTTGCAAATTTCATCTACCCACACACATCTTTTTTAATTTTAATCGAGACCTTATATACCTACTTTTATACTTCTAAGTCCAGAAATGAGAAAATTCCATATAAATTTTACCCCTTTAGAAGTTAAATTTCTTAAAAATCCTTTCTTAGCGCTAACTCACGTCATTAAAAGAACCCCTGTACCAAATTTCAAGTTTCTAGGCGCAGCAGTTTCGGTTGGTTTGCCGTTTGCCCGCGGCTATACCGCCGCCGTTAGTGTCCATCCCTCAGGAACAGTTTGGACCCTTAAAGGGGTGACTCAGGTCATCAATATGACCAACTTTTTCTATGGGACCAATGCTGGGAACTCAAAAAAAAATTCGTCATTTCCATAAAAAAGAGTCCCGCCGCCCGGCCAGTTTGTATGGGAATGTTGAATTTTTTTTTGAGTTCCCAGCATTGTTCCCATAGGAAAAGTTGTTCATTTTGAAGGTCTGAGGCACCCCTTTAAGGGTCCGAAACGTTAAAAAATTCACCGTGTATATTTGCAGGCAAACTAATGCCTTGAGTTCATTCAAATGACGATAACTTTTTTTTTAATGAACCGATTTTGATGAAACAAACCTTAGATGTTTTGCTGAGTTAAAACAAAGCAATTGGTGAAAGTTTGAAGTAAATCGGTTCAGTATTTTCGGAGATAATCGTGATCATACATACAGACAGACAGACAGACAGACAGACAGACAAAAAATTCGAAATAAAATTATTTGCTTTCTATTATTCTTTATAAGTGTCCCTCTATCCATTTCAGTCAAAAATTCTAAATGTACAGACAAAATATTTTTACTGTTTTATTATATGTATAGATTACGTCGTATCTTCCAAACGACTGGATAGATTTTGACAGTCAAGGTATCGTTAGGTTCGTCTCAAGAACCTAAGTGTTCTTAGATGATTAAAATAATGAAGGGCAGTAGTTTTTTTTTTTTGTTTTTAAGACAGATTTACAAGTTGTCACAAATAAATGTCAATTTGTTAGCAAACGAAAAGCTTATATATTAAGTTCTATAAATTTTTAAATTTCTGTGGTTGAGTTCAGAGCAACATTATTTATTTTTAAACTTTTAACTGAATATCAGTTTTTAATCTATATAAATATGACATTTTTACCTAAGAATTAGACTCAAATTCGTCCCCTCCTTTGTCATTCCAGCCCGCAGTATATCTAACAACAAATATAACTGTTATGTTCTACTTGTTGTTAATAAAAATAATGTATCAAGAAGATTTTTTTTTCAAATTTAAGACCGTCGTAAATAATGAATTTATGCTGTGTCACACAGTCTATGACACTTCGGGGAAGAATACGAATCTAATGATACTTCACACCACACTTAAAAACGCGTACAAAACACTACCCTTTTTCGAGTTCTGGGTCCGTCGGGAAACACTGTACTACCTTTTAGAAACTGCCTTTATCTAACTTTCCACTAAGGAATAAAAAAATTCCAATATTGGTTGAGAAACATCCCCTAAATCCTCTAATCCCCTAATTTTTTGTTAACTGCATGCGGCTAACAGTAGAAGCATGACCGAGGAGGTAGTGGTCAGATCCCTGCATCTCCCGGAAGTGCGGACGGCCGTGCTGGTGACGGAGCCGCGGGCGGAGCCCGGGCGCGCCGGGGCTCTCGGGGACAGGGGTAGGCCTCCGCCGCCGCCGCGCCGGTCCTCTAAGTATGAAGACGCCGCTTGATGGTTGGTTTCTTATGGTGATTTAGGACTGCAGCACTCATTTTTTGTGTAGGTGGGGGTAGGGGATGGAGTTTGCTGAAGTGTGTGGTTGGTAAGCAATATAAGTTTGTTAGTTGTCTAAATGTCCTGAAAATTTACAATATGGACAAAAAATCAAGGCAATCAAGGAAAACGAAGATTTATAGGAAAATGTTTACAAACGAAGGAAAACTTCGCTGTCCTATTCTATTTTATGCTTCATGTCTCTTTTAGTAAAGTTACATAGTCATGACCTGACTTTTGTATTTAGGATGGTTCTGTGTCCAAAGACTACCAACGAAACATTAAATAAATAAATATATATGGACAAATCGCACAGATTGAGCTAGCCCCACAGTAAGTTGTGAACTTGTGCGTAGGATACTTATATTGCTAAACATCCAAGGCCCAGGTCAATCTGAAATAGATCATTTTTCTATCATGACCTGACCGGGAATTGAACCCGGTTCACCCTCCTGTCGCAGACTGGCGTGTTTACCACTGCGCCACGGAGTTCGCTATAATACCATGAAGTTAATACAAAAGAACATTTTAGCTGTAGGAACCTTATTGTGCTTATCAACTGCGTCTTTGGTGAAGTAATTCCATCGCTGGGTGTTCTCCGTCACACGGAGTGTTGTTTTGGTTGTACAAGGGATTGCACAGATTTTCGGATACAGATCTGATCGTAGTTATTTTTAATTTATAAATGTATTTTAATATAAGCGTGCCTCAGTAATACTGTAAGGTGAAAAGAACGCGCAAGTTATTATTTAAAATAATTTCATATAAACATTTTTATAATAATCTTTCTGATATTTGGATTAAATTAAAATGGGCCCAATTGGAACCCTTTCCAAATCGATTCGCGTCTGTAACTGATGTACATTTAAGAAAGATTCCGAAGAAATTGAGCACCTCCTTTTTTTGAAGTCGCTTGAAAATGGACGCGATACACCCGGCAAAAAGAGTAGAATAAAATCATAGTAAAATGTTTATTGTATTTTAAATGTTATTATTATTACATATTAAGAAACTAATTGTGGTGAATATTTTGACATAAAAATGCAAACGCAATACCATTATCATTGTAATCATAATTCAAAATTATACAAAGTACTAGCTTTCGCCCGCGGCCCCGCCCGCGTTAATGTCGATCCCTCGGGAATAGTACTTTTTCCCGGGATAAAAGGTAGCCTATGTCCTTCTCCGTAGTCCAGAGAACTTGTATGCAAAATTTCATGGTGATCGGTTCAGTAGTTACGGCGTGAAAGCGTAACAAACAAACTCACTTTCGCCTTTTTTAATATTAGTTAGGCTAGGATTTAATAAAAATCATCTAGACTAGTCACACTCTTATTTAAAAAAAAGATTAATCAAGTCACAGCCTGAGGCTAAAAGGCCACAAGGCCACGTTCAGCGTATAGTCGGATAACGAAACGAAAAGTGATAGCTATTCACATAACGCCTTAGATTTATGCCCTATACTATCGAAAACGAATGTTTATAAATTAAAAGATAACTACGACAGAATATCAGTTCCGAAAAACATCAATGTTTATCACTGGGGCTCGCCATTCTTTTAAAAATGTCACCATTCAAGTTACTAGTACACATGGGAGTTTCAATGTCTCGAACGGGCATACATACAGCCCGCTTTACGATACGTCAGCCTATACAAGTTAAATTGAATTCACTAGCAATCGTCTAAGGAGTGACTCAGACCACGAATCTGAACAACTTTCATTATGGGACCAACTTCGACATTGTGAAAAAATTATCTGCTCTTTCATAAAAAAATCGAATATCTACTTGGCCAGCTATTTTTTTTTTTCGTTTGTCCTGTAGTGAAAGTTGTTCAGATTCGTGGTCTGAGTCACTCCTTAACGTATGCTAGTGAATTCAATTTCACTTGTATAGTTCGTCTCAGCAGTTCTTTTCTCGAAATGTCAAATGTGAAAAGAGGACATATTGAGAAAACGTTATGCGCTGAGACACTATGGTCGCTTTGTGGGTCTTCTCTTCACCATGACACGCTTCGGTGACTAATTTTCACTTTCCTAATCTCTGTGTTACTGCATGGCTTTTGGTGTTGGGTGTAATGATATCCTTTGTAAGGCGATGGTTGTTACACTGAAAATTTAACCTTATGTTGAGTGAATAAGATAGAAATTAGTGCAAGAAATTTAACTTTATGTTGCAGAAACCTAATCTTAAATTGGACGGCTGTATAGGCTGTCCAGAAATTGTTTTTTTATACTTCTGGAAAAGTTGTTCGGTGTCTTAAGTAGATCCCTTTGCATATTGCGACTATTGAAATTAAGAGTATTAATGGAAGTGCTTGCCAATAGTGAGCTATTTTTATTACAAGATCAATGCTTAAATGACAGTGAAATTCGTACATTTTTAAAGCATTTTGTATGAAATATCATCTATTTTACAGATGGCCTTAAAATGGCAGTTGTTCACTTTATACTTGATATGCACTATCCGAACTCGTTTCGTGTAACGCCATGAAAATGACTAACTTCTATCTCAATTATAAATACAAAATATTTTTTAAATACCAATCGCCTTACTAAGAGTTATGGGTTAAGGAGTAACAATATAACAAACTAATCAACACAATTTTGCAGCTATGAAACCCGCCTATACGACACGCCGCGCCCCGCCAACGAGTACAAAGAAGAAAGGTTCGAATCCACGCACTTCCAGAAACAGGAGCAGAAATTCGGCTATGACTCCCCCAAAACACCTCTCAGTCCGAAATTCAACGCTCGCGAACTCAAATTCGACGACAAAGAACCTATTTACTCAACACTAAAAAAACCTAGCACACCAAAATCGCCCTTCGACGGTGTAGGGCAGAGCTTCACTGAACACCAAAAATCAACGGAAGCCATCCCAGGAGGCACGAAACATTCAGAGTATACAGTCAAGAGCGAGTCATACCAAAGCTATCCTAAAACCGAATTCTTCAAGGAAACCTCTAGACAGGAGGTGAAATCTCCATTTTCAACCTCAACTCCAGCTAAAGAATTCAAAACAACAGATTTAGTCAAGGCAGCAACTCCAGACTATGACAGAATCTCTTCACCGTACGGCAAAGACACCTATAGCTATGGAGGTCCGAACTACATGGAGGAAACGATGACAGAGGTCAAGGAAATACCGAACGGAACGCAAAAGGTCACTACGACCAAAATCTACAGTTCTTCTCCTGTCAATATCACAAGTACCAGCACGAAGTACGAACCGATTAAGCTGGAAGGCATCGACGAATTATCTAAATCTTTCGACAACGACTCCAGATACAGCACTATGGACTCTAGATTCAACACGTTAGAGTCCAAAATGAGTTCCGATACCAGTCGCTCGTTCATGAGACCTTCAGAATTCCAATCTGAGTTCCAAAGTACTAAGAAGCCGTCCGATTTGGTGAAAGAGATAGATGGTCTGGATAAGAAGTTCTCTAAACAGACCATCACCTCGGAGACGATCGAGAGGAAGTCGGTCATGACCAGCTCGCATAAATCTGAGTCGAGTTCCACCGTCACCAAGAAGTTTGGCAACTTTTAAGGTATTTCTTGTAATTTCTAGGTTTTCATTAACATTTTCAGACTGAATCTTGACTTTGGTCTTGAAAGCTTTGGCTCTGTAAGGTATAAAGACGAGAATCCGTGTTTGTATTTAATTATTGACATTAAAAGTCTTGAATAATAGAAATTAAAAAAAATATATGAATCTTGATAAGTTCAGTAGTACTATTTTTGAAAGTGTGTCATTCGTCTTCGAGCGATTTTTCCATACAGAAATCAAACTTTCAAAAATATTACCCCATATCACAATCTTCCTGTGACAACTTGACAGTGACAGCAGAGAATTCAACTGACAACTGTGAACTTGTTTTGGATGAATGATCGTCTAAACAACTAAATCTATGTCTTATAATGCTGGATAAACTCACTCAGGCTCAACGCAGACGACGGACAATGGCGTACCAAAAGTCCGAGCGGTCTTATTAGTATTAAAATAAGGTTGCACTATGTCCGCGCAATATTTCATGTCGTGCAGGTATACACGTACAACATTATTCTAATAATTTTATATTTAAATGTGACTACTTTTAAACGCCAATTGAAATTATTTTTGACTTAAAAATGTTATAACACTATTAATGATTATTTAAATGACAATTTACAATGTTGATATTATAAATTAAAATAGATTAATGACTTATATTATTGTATGTCCTAATTTGGGCAGGACACGCCTGAACGAACACTATTGTTACAACTTTTTATTTACCTGTGATCCACAATAAAGATTATTTGTAATACTAATATAAGAGTGCGCCGCGGACGTTTTTTCCGCCACTGTTCGTCGTCTGCGGTGGGCCTTGCTCTCACGAAAAGTACACCTAAGACTTAATGCTTAGACAATAAATTAAATACACACACCTATGTCTATAAAATAGTATTGGTATATTATGTTAGTACAGTATAAATCAAGCCATATGTTGTTTCATTCTAAAATGTTAGTGAAAACCGAGTTTGCCAACTTGACAGCTTTGACGTTCGCTTAGCCTGTAAATGTCAGATTGACAGCTCTTTGGCCGCGTGATGACAGGAGTGCATTTGTGTCGTTTGCATTGTTGAATCTTTGTTTAATTTATTGTATAATGTAATTATGTAACTTTTATAAGATGTTAGGTGGAAAGGGTATATCGCAATCGAACGTGTTTTCATCAATTCGCACAACTTTTAATAACAAATCAACCCATTGCAAGAAAATACGTGATGTAACATAGAACTTCCTCCTTTTTGAAGTCGGTGAAAATAAAATAATTACTGTGATACAACAATATTATTTTTCGAGGAGCCCGATGGTCCAGTGGGTCTGACCATTATTATCGTTTAAGTTAGTTAGCAACCCCGGGCGCGGTCCCCACTTGGATTGGTGACCGCAAGTGGTATAAAAATATCTCCAGCTCCTCCGATGTTTCGGAAGGCACGTTAAGCCGTTAATCCCGGCTGTCATCTATGTAAAACTGCATTTAGGCCGCTTGAAAAATCTGACACGTGTCACTTACACACACGAAAAACAATATTTTTTCGCATGTAAGTTTGTTCAATAAAGGTTGTTCGAATTAATGAACGTTGAATCTATTCTGATTGGATACGCCCTTTCTGTAAAAACAATTTGGGACTGGTTTCACAGTCCTAACGAAGTCTCGAACAAAAATCTGCACTTTGACTTACACGCATGTATTATTTAACTATAGTTAAAATATACTGAGGTATTTTGAAAATTGAAACTAACAATTTGCTAAAATATATTTGCAATGATTTTAGAAAGTATTTACGTGTTTTGAAGTTAAATATATATAATTACAGTAATGTTTAGTACAAAGTTTTAATTTATATTTTAAAAGAATAAGAATTTTAATTATATGACGAATATATTGAAATTACAAAATACAGGATCGGTTTTTGAGGTGAGATAAGAAGATTTTTTGGTAGATTTCTTCGTTTCTTATTGGTACATACATACTCGTATGATAAAAAAAAAGATTACAGCCATTATGCCAAATAAATTTCTTTTATTTTTTAATCTGCAAATTAATATGATTATTTATTATTATAAATGAACTACAATAATAAACACTAAAAGTAGTTATATTATGATTTAATTCTCATATGTACATAATAGTTACGAATTGAATATGAAATATAGTTTTTTTTTTTATAATGTTAAATGGAACACATTTTAGGTTTAATTCAAAAATAAGTTTATAGATACAGAATGTAGCTATATTGGCAGTCTATTACAAAGGTTCTGGTACCCCCTCTCTGGTACTCATCTCTCCTCACAAACCGGCCCTATCTAGCGGTGCTATAATTTAAAACAACGCGGTGCCTATTCGGCCTTAATTTCGATTCAGATTTTATATAATATTGAGGCGTATAATTATATAATAGGGAACTTATTTTTTTTTCATAAGGTGTAATCTAATTGTTCAACATGATGAACATGAAAATAAGGTTCACTCCTTATTAAAAAATCATTGCGTTCCCATATTTTGAAAACACCAAACGTAAAAGTCATTTTGTTTCAAATATTGGTGAAACAAATCATATAAACCTTTTTATTTCACTTCTAATAAATTGCTGCAGAGTTTCAGCGTGTTTTATGTAAAGACTGAATATGTATTTATATTATATTATAAAATGAAACACCGAAATAAATATTTTAAAAATATAAGAGAGAATCTCATACATTTTACGTTTCGCGTTTTCAAAAAATACAGAGAAACACACGCACATACATACGAAATACTATTTTTAAAACTGTGCCTTATAATGCCAAAAATAAATTTATTATAATTTAAAATTCATGAAGCAGATTTCTTTAAATAAATTTATATACTTTGAAAAAAAATAAGCAAAAAAATTTGTGTTTGCGTGTGTTTGTC
The DNA here is from genome assembly GCA_947532085.1 of Elegia similella. Classification (NCBI taxonomy): domain Eukaryota; kingdom Metazoa; phylum Arthropoda; class Insecta; order Lepidoptera; family Pyralidae; genus Elegia; species Elegia similella. The sequence goes on from OX383953.1 coordinate 692,509, forward strand.
CTTTACGCCTGAATCACAAAGTGCTAGCCCTGCGGGGACCTTATACTGATGCCTTCGGATATTATTAATATTGTATTCCTATCATAGGAATGTATGCAGCTGCAAATTCAATGCTACGAAAACATTTTTTATCAAATATTAATTTAACATTTTTCAAATATTTAAATAACTAAGTAACAAAAGCTAGTAGCTATTGACAGCTTAATAAAATGATATATTTGTTTTCATATAACGACATTTGTACTTATTTGTTTGTTCGCATGTAACAAATTATTTTAAAATTGTGTAATAATATGTATTTATCAAAATAAGAATAACTAATAAAATATAAATAAAACAGACACTTGAATTTGTAGCTGTGATGTCTGCCTTGTGTGCCATTAAAATATTTATGTTAACTTTGTGCCTTTTCGAGACGTGTGACAAATTATACGACGGTTTTGTGCGAGCGAGTATAACATATAATTATAATATATAACAATTATATATATACACAGACGATTTCTTATGAAAAATGCAACTAAATCTCGTACGTACAAAACTGAAAAACTAAATTTTCGATGTGCCATTTTCAGCCATATATTAAGTATAATTATATATTTGTACATATACTATGTCATTCTATTAGTACTAGTTATTTCTGGTGCAATTCTTCCATGACTAAGAATATTCACTGTTTCGTCGGATAACTGTGTTTTAATGTAACATCTAACAATAACAACCAACCAAAATGTATATAGAATGCATATACAATGCATTAGATATAGTTCACTAACATGTAACATAAAAAATATTTAATTATATACTACATTTTTAAACTGAGCACAGTTTTGTGACGAGATGGCCTCTATATTTACTCACTATGTAATTTAGTGTATTTTTTATTTATATAATTAACAGAGTAATTGAAATGTATAAAGTGACTCTTGTAATCTCGGAATTCGTTTATAATTATGAATTATATTTGTATAATTTATAATTATTATTATTATTTTAGTAAAAAGAATCTGAGATTATTATAGTTACTTAACATACTAATTATACTAGATATAGGCAGCTTCTGTAACAACATAGCTATGTTTCAGACATATACATATAAAACTATTGTTTTTCTTTTTGTAGCAAGCTAGTGACGGTGTCTTCGACCGAAGTTGCCTGATTCGGCGTAGTTTTTAATTAACATATATATTTCAAAATATAAATATATACTCTTGCTATGTATTATTTTTATATAATACACGTTTTAGAGTTGTAACGTGCCTTAATTTGCGACTTAATAAAACATATACTTATATATTTTCAAATATATGTAAAGAGATGCCCGCGTAAGCGATTCGTCCACTGGAGGTATAGAAACACCAATTTGATAGATTTAGATACATAGATATATATGTAGTTATTAATATAAGATAGATATAATGTATATTTTTACGCCATATATACCGCGGCAACTATAGATTTTTCTTATATGACCGACGAGAAAATACAATTATTTTTAATCTATTTAAGGCGAAGTTACTGCAATAAAGTAACGTTCTGGGCTAAAACCTGTGTCTTATTAAGTAATTGAAGTGTAATATTATGTAATCATTTTAATATACATTTAAATTAAATGTAACTCGCTTCGTAGCACTAATTATTACTATATTGCATAATATTCAATGTAGTTTTTATACTTATTAGTGTAGAGTAAGGTATGTACTCGCGTAAACGGATGTCAATGTCAGAAAACCAAATAAAAATACTAATTATTTTTATTGTTTAATTAATTTATGGTTCGGTTTTGATTACTTATGATTTGTTAATATTTTCCGAGATTTTATGTAGCGGTAGTTAGCGCCCGCGGCGACTGTACCGTATGGAATATTGTATGTAATAAACATAACTAATATTATATTTTGTTTTATTTTCAATGTGGTCCATGGTTAAGGCGTTTGCCTGTAGGCCCCGGGGTCGTGGGTTCGATTCCCATGGGAAGCATACTTTTTTAGTTGTTTCCAGTTTGGTGAGGACATTGCAGGCTTGAATTACTAATACTATATAACTATATATATAGATAACTCCGTGCTTCGGAAGGCACGTTAAGCCGTTGGTCCCGGCTGCCATCTGGTAGTCGTTAAAGGAACCAAGTCAAAGGCCGAGAGACGGTTCCGAAGAACTCTGACACCAGGGTGTGCATGATCGTTTGACCGTGTCACCTACACGAAATTATGATGATGACCTTAATACCAGGAAACTAACGAGCACCACGGTAGGAGGAGGTTAAGGTTGATTTCAAAGTGACGCCGGCGAGACGCGCCGTTCAACAGCGTGTTTCAACAGCGCACGCTTGACCGGCGTGCACTGTGATACTAGTTTTGGTATCGCGTATTTCGTTGCAATGTACAACTGTGTATAGTTGTCATCATTGGGACATAATAACAGGATAAGATGTTTATTTTCTATGGAAAAGTGCAACAGCGACGTCGTAAAACATTGCAAATTAATTATGGAGTGCGCGCTTCGGCAGCTGTTCGAACTGCGTGACTATGAAACGCAAATACGCGTGCGCGCGTGTGTCCGGCGCTGATCAAACGCCTGACTCTGAAATCAGCCCAAGGTTGCTACCTGATAATAGCGGGACCACTTTTTCTTTGTTGAATATCTTGAAATCATTTGAGTGTACAATTCAACTATGTAAGTATAAAATAGCACTCATATGGTACTACATCTTAGTCACATCATATTCGCAAAACCGGGCGGGTTCCCGTCATCTTGACGTTCATGAAATACATCGAGCGAGAGAGAATACAAGAAAACTTGAGACGAGTGATTTCAAAGACACGTAATAATCTGTTGGTCCTCACCTACGAACACTGCTGTCGCTAGTTGGCAGCAGGTAAGCTGCATCGGATTTCATTTTGTGTGACACACTTTCTAGCTTAACCACCATCACCAATTAAGGCTGATCAGAGTGAGGGGTGTTTGAACCATAGACATACCTTATCTTATCTCTATGGTTTGAACAGCGCCGTCCAAGACGCGCGCGCTTGCAATTACACTAGATAGTAGTGTCCTTTCATAGTTTCGCAGTTGAAACGCACCGTTCGTGAGACCAGCGCTGTCGAAGCACGCGCTCAATAATCAATTTGCAATGGTTTCTGTCTTTGCTTTTGTGTTTTTTTAATAAAAATTGGAACTAAACCTAACAAAAATATTGAAATTTATTTAATACTTAAAATTATATTTATTTAGTGTAATTGCAAGCGCGCGCGTGTGACCAGCGCTGATCAAACTAGTGACTCTGAAATCACCCTAAATCTATGCATTCAAACACGCCCTCGCCGCCGCTCGCGCCCGCAGACATGTCCATGGCCTAAGAGTGCCATGTACCCACTTACTACACAACAATTTATGAATAGTGTAATGGAAAAAGGGTAAAATGAAAGAAGTTTATAAATTTGCGCAGCGTGTAATACAATTTCAATATGACAACATACAAAAATAACGCAACATCAGTCTGCAAACGATAGCTAATATTACAAATAAAACAATTCTTTTGTCTCGGACAAAACCCGGGGATTGCGCTACCTGAGTGCTTATATATTAGTTTAAAATTCTAAAGTGACGGGCGACCATGCTTCAGACATGATCCCTGGCTAAATAGTTGCCCCCAAAACCCCATGTCATGGCACCAAAACCGTTGGCGCCATTTCCGATAATCCTAATAATTCCAAGTAACCAAATGTTTCTCAGCATACTTCTCATAGGATGGATATAAATCATAGATATGTATTGGTAGCATATTGCGCGTAATTTTAGATAGACCTTTAGTTAATAATGGGACAGTTTGGAACTTACAAAATAATGAATGAAAATATTTCGTCATTATTTTACTAAACCCTTACGTCCTTTTAAATACAAAATAGAAAACAGAATATCATCTTTTTTATATTATAAAAATGCGTAGGGAATCTAAAGCTTTTCAAATTTTCCTATACACATTTAGACAGTACTAAGTGCAGAAAAAAAATCCTAATAATTCCAAGTAACCAAATGTTTCTCAGCATACTTCTCATAGGAGGAATATAAATCATAGATAAAAAAATGTATTGGGAGAATTTTATATAGACTATCTTTAATTCCTAAAGAGAAATTTGAATAAAAAAAAACTTCTTTAAAAAAGTTTAAATTATTTTAAACATACTGCCACGAATGATCTTTTTATGATGTGGGGAGTACGTTACATTGTTTTTGTACCTATTTAAACATTCACGCTCAAATACAGTTATGTATATAATCGGGACTTATCAGTAACGTCGATTATGCCATATTCTACAAATGTCAGAAACCCGTTGTTATAACATGTAAACAATAAATTCCAAGACGGTTACCTCTAAGTGTACTAAATGGCGTATAAGTCGTGGCTAGTGGAACCCACGCGTATTCTTTTTAAGTCGTGGCTAGTGGAACCCACGCGTATTCTTTTCTATCAACTATAATAGAAAAGTGTAATTCCCTATTACACCATGTCAGATTTTTCAAAATTGAAGTCTAAGAACCAATGCTATTCAAAATACTTCAAAAACTTCAATTTAGAAAAATCTGACTAATAGAATCTAGCATATATAGAAGTTGGCATTATTAGAATTTGGCGTTTATCGGATCTGACATTTGTAGAATCTGGCTTTTGTAGAATCCGACATTAATAGAATCTGGCGTTTTCAACTCGTCTGACATTTCTAGAATCTGACAATAATCGATGTTACCGACTTACCACGAACCTTTTATTTACTTATTTGTTTCCGTTTCAATGGAGTTACATCCGTCGAGGTCGCAACGAGACGAGGTCAAAGAATATATCGCAGCTATAAAGAATCGCCAGACCAGTAAGTCCGCCATTGCTGAGCATCTTATGGACACTAACTGCAACCGCTGGATTGAATTACACCAGCCTAAAATACTATCCACTGACAAAGAGGATTGAACGGAAAGCTGTTAAAATCAAAAAAATCAAGAAATATGCAAAAAACTGTTGAGGATAGCAATTAATTAAATTATTTAAAGATTGCGTCCACCACTTCCGCAGTACTCCATCCTCGTTGCAACCACGACGGATAACTCATTGAAACGTGAAAACAAAGAAAAGGTTCGTACTAATACCCGTTCATGTACATAATATTTGTTTCTCGAGTGTGTATGTGTCGATTTTTCAAGCTGCCTAAAGGCATCTGACATAGCTTAACGACTGCCATCAATGATGTTAGCCGGGAACATCGGCTTATCGTGCCTTCCGAAGCATGGAGGAGCTCGAGAAAAATTTTTTGCCCCTTGTGGTCACCCATCCCTGTAGGGACCGTGCCCGTGATTGCTTTACATGCGTAAGCGCTCCTCACCCTCCCCAATAATAATAATAATATTGTCTTAGGCCTAGGTCACTTTAGAATTGAAAACTAACATTTAAAAACAGATTTTCTTACATCATTATCTATTACACTTGCACTTCATTCTCTAAACACTATGCCACATTTCTACACACACACATCTACGCACATTCCGATCTATACATATATAATATATACATATATATATAATCATAAGTTCGTTTATTTCATATACAATTTCCTACTTATATATTTTATAACTATAATACATTATTCGTTTTTAACTTAACATAAAAAAAGATATCTACATTCGAATTGATAAAAATAATTTTAAGCCACTATTCGAACATAGGTTTGGGTCGGGTAATTTCAATCTCTTTATCAAATGTAGGTTGGGACGCATCATGAGACTGAAACTAGGCGACACGATTGTATGTTTTTCTTTTCATGTAACTGAATAATTTAACTATTATATTTATTATGTGCAATAAGCCTTTCTTGTACTTATTTCGTAAGATATGGCGTATTTATATACATACAGTGTTGATACAAAAAGCACCCAATTTTTGACTACTTACATTAAACCCTCTAAAAATAATGGGACAGTTTGGAACTTACAAAATGAAAATATTTTCTCATTATTTTACTAAACCCTTACGTCCTTTTAAATAGAAAATAGAAAACAGAATATCATCTTTTTTTAAATTAACAATTATATCATTAAAAATGCGTAGGTGAAAGCTTTTAAAATTTTCCTAGATTTAGAAAATACTAAGTGCAGAAAAAAATGATTTTCTACCTAATAGTTATTGCGCCTAAGTGTATAGTATAAATAAAAAAAAATTAATCGTATATTCATTTTGAAATACAGTTTATTTTTATTGTAAAATCACGGTTCTACTCACGTTTAGTTAGTCGGAATCGCCGACTACTTTTGGTCTGCCACGAAAACTATTATCGGGGCGAGTGTCAGTACTCTGAGAGAAGCGAAAACGTCTTACCTAACACACCCCGATGATGGTCTTCGTAACCGACTAAAACTAGTCGGCGAATCCGAGGTATTAAACTTAATTTCATAATGACTTGGTGTCACGTAAGTTATAAGATTATTTTAACAAATTTTATCAAAAATATCAATGTGTGTAGTGAGATTCAAAATATGTTTTTTTAAAGTCTATCCCTCTTATTCATAAAAATTAGCAAACGTTTATTAAACCTATTTTAGTTAAAATATGTTTTGTCCTTATCCCTCTCTGCAACGATTGGCATGGAAAGAACGAGACAAAACATATTTTAACTAAAATAGGTTTCTAATTTTTATGAATAACCCTCTATGCAGCTAGCTCCAAGACTTGAAAACTTTTCAAGTCTTGGAGCTAGCTGCTTCTAAGAAAGAACTTTTGCTACTTCACCGGGCGTTTGAGGCGGGAGGGCAGACTGCCCTCAGCCTATAAATAAAAAATAGGTTACTACCTCGAGTTTATGGCAAGAATCCAAATGTTATTCTACATTGACTGGCATTACATACAATACATAGGAATTATTTTAAAATATAAAACAAAAAATCTTCTTTTACATGCCCACATAGTTTCTTTTGCCGGCGATTAATGGTTCCACCGTTTTTTAGTTTGACCCGGCATAAAAAGCTATGTGGGTACGAACGTTTTTAGTTTAACATTTTCATGGGATTACCAGCGCCATTGTTAGTCTAGAGTGCCTATTCTTGAAATGACGTCGTTCGTAAACGTGAGTTTTTTCCATACAAAAATCGGTCGAAAACAAGAATCACACTTTCAAAAATAGTTTCCCTGTTCTATCATATATGACTTTTGCCAGTGTCATTGTGTGAAAAGAAACTCAAAGGATAGCTATTTGTTGCAGGGATTATTGAATGGTTTAGTCTTCCCCATTCTAACACTAGTAAACAATCACTAGTGAAATTGATTTATAACATGTTTTCCTTCATCGACAGCAATCGGTCGGTGAAAATGACCAAACAATCCTTTTGTATAAACATAAGGACCAGAGGTTTCGCTTAAAAATCCGCAGAACCATTAATCCACCGATTAAGAAAGACCTTAATTAAATTCATTGTTTTAAAATTTGTAAATACTATTTAAATATAAAATTAAAGCTATAAATTAAGAGACTCAAATTTATTAATTAAACAAATAATATTTTCAGTAAATTTTGGAATGAATTTGAATGTAACAAATCGTTACTTAGAAAGGTACATTATACTGGCCTTTTCAATTCACATAAATACATATATTTCGTTGTTTCGCTTAAACCTAATAAGCATATTTTAAACCTATTGGTGCAAAGTAGGGTTTGTTTAGCGCAACTATCTAAAAAAGATGACAGTTAAAAAAATATAATGTAAAGTGTATCTGAAGGTACAATTTACTAGAGATGAAACGGATACCCGGTATCCGGCCTATGCGAACTTGTTTTCACTATCCGGCCGGATACCGGATAGTAATTCAGTATCTGGCCGAATACCGGATAATATATTTCAAAATATTCTTAGCACTTTACACGAAGCAATTCATACCACAATAGGTTATGAACATCGCTTATTTTTACTATCGCACCCACAATTAATTAGTTTACAACATACTCATAAATTAATAAGATGCAAATTGTAGCGGATAAACACTAAAATTTCCCCATTTCTTGGTAACTAAGAGGCGACTCCGCTTGGCCTCATATAACAGACCAGCATCTGAAATAAAGTGCCGAATATCCGGTAGCCGGATATCCTGTGCTCCGGCCTCGCACCTAGCCGAATATCCGCTATCCGACCAAACCACTATCCGTTCCATCTCTACAATTTACAATTGATACTGACCCCAACATCGCGACAAAAAACAAACTTATTTAGTCAATTTTCTACTCGCTGTAACTATACTATCATTACTTGGTATTTTTAATAAGTTCGTCAATGTAACTTCTTCTTTAGGTTTGTAAACTAAAATTTAGAAAGAAATAACTATGTGTTAACATAAAGATGATAATAGGAATACACTGTGCTCCATTTCAAACAAAAGCTTAATTACCTATATATACAAGATGGCCACACATGCTATATGCCTACTTATACATATTTTTTCTCATCTTGCGCGCGGCATAACTTAAAATCCTTGGTAGCAATGGAAATTATAAAAATTTAAACTAGATTAACTTTGCTTTCAACGTACTTTTAGTCGGAAAGGCCAACAAGTTACCTCTTCAAGGTGAGTTGAGTTGGTCTGAAAAAAGAATTTTCATACCAACAGCTGACCGAATCCGCCGCGCGCTAATATGAGTTGAATGCTCTATAACTACATAAATACAACAGGGCAGACGATATCTGGTCCCAATACTCACTAGTGGGGACTAATTAGATAATAGTGTAAGAGCCGTATCGCACTAAATAGAAGTACAACTCTCTTCTCAGTCTGATCGTAAAAGCCGATCGAGGAGATCGACAAAACTCTAAGGACTAACGTCATTGATGCGGCTAGCAACCCCTCAATATTATGATTCCGCTTTCTACCTATACCACCAACACACTTACGTCTTATGCCCAGACTCTGTCTACCTCGTAAGAAGTGTACAGACATTGTATCGTTATAGTATGTATGTATATTGGGTCTGCCAAGTATCCAAAACGAATGATACTGTAAATTATCTGGTTAAAGTATTTACGGCCGGCCGACTTCCTGATACCAACCCTCAGTGACTTATGTTTTGTGTTATACGGCTCTTGGTTACATAATTAACAATAAACAGGATGCGTATAATTATTATATTAGTGTCTTTGTATTGCTCAAGTTATGTCTATCACAGGGTGTACAAAATCATATGGTGTTACAAAAAACGACTCCGAAAAAAATATATTAGAAGAAACAATAGCACCATTTTTCTTTTAAATGCTATTCAAAATTAAAGTATATTTTTTGTTAAAAAATAAAGACCACTGAATAAAAATTGAGTAGGTACATACATATCAATTTTCTAATTCAATGTTTTCTATATTTTTATTTATAATACATATATATATAATGTAATTTTTTTATAAATGGTCTATTGATATGGAATGATATCATGATGACATTAATGATAATAAATACGTATATATTTTCATGGCTCAAGACAAAACTTTAGGTACTTGGCTCAAAGTACAGAAGATTTAGCTCTTCCACTGTAGATCGTAAATACAGATAAATGGAATAGGCAAAAAATTATAAACTATACACGGAGAAATTTTTATCGTTCTGGACCCTTATAGAGGTGATTCAGCCCGTCGATATAAACAACTTTTCCTATGGGACCAATGCTGGCAAATCAAAAAAAGGGCAGTTCCATACTAAAAAATTCGGCCGCCCGGACGTCAAAAAAATGTTGAGTTCCCAGCATTGGTCCCATAGGAAAAGTTGTTTATATCGACGGGCTGAATCATTTCTTTAAGGGTCCAGAACGATCAAAATTTCACCGAGTATATATGAAATGCTACTATCATATTTTATCTTTGGTAACGAACAAAACTCAATGACCGACATTAGCTTAGGCTGATTTAAGAGTGACGCCGGCGAGACGCGCCGTTGACCAACGCGTTTCAACAGCGCGCGGTTGACCGCCGTGCGCTGTTGAAACGAGTTGGTATCGCACATTTCGTTGTATTTATTAGAACTTGATTTACCAACAAAAATGGTGCAAAAGGTGGACTTAATGCAGTTGTGTATAGCATCATTGGGACAAATTTATTAACAGGATTAGCTGTTTATTTTCTATGGAAAAGACTGCAACAGCGACGCCGTTAAACATTGCAAATTGATTATTGAGCGATGGCTGGCTGCGCGCGTTTCTCGATCGGTGTGAAGAGAGTAAGTCGTACATAGACTTAAGGACGCAGGCAAAATACCATTGTGAATGCGCCATTGTTAAGGTCGCAGGTTCAAATCCCGCCCACTTGAAAAAAATTTCACAATTTTTTATTTCTAAATTTAATACGTGTTTTCAACTGCGTAACTTTGAAAGGAGACTACTATATATTGTAATTGCAGGCGCGCGCGTCTGGCCGGCGCTGTCCAAACGCATCAGTTTAAAATCAGTCTTAGATTTTGTCGTGACTCCGATTCACAAAAGACATTCACAGACAAATACCGCACCAAATCCCGACCTTCGAGTGTCACCAATGCGTGAAAAAGGTTTTGCCTAATCCGTAATAATGAAAGACGTGTTGTGAGCCTAGAAGCCTTTTCCTAGCCACAAAATACAGGGTGCTTTAGACTTCCCTGTCAATACTTTAATGTCGGAATCAAAATCACAAATAGAATAAAATTTAAAAAAAATTGGACCTTTCATAAAAATTCACCGATAAGTTATAGCCATACTTATTATTATAAATACAAAACTATGTCTGTATGTCTATATGTTACTTCTTTACGCTTAAATCACTGAATCGATTTGAATAAAATTCGTTCTATGGGACCTTCAATTTTTTTTTTCACAAATCCACTTTTTTCTTGATAAAGTCTTAGGGATTTTAATGCTCTCTTTAAAATATTGCTAGGGAGATCAAAACACCCTGTATATAGATTGTTAAATACATTAAAAATATATATGTTAAAGCTTTTTGTTATAAATGCATAATACAGGGGCTTCTGACTTATTTTGAACTTTATTCACATTTACTTAAAGCTTATTTCACCTTACACGAGATTTTAGTCCCTTTATTGATACATTGCAATAATAACACGTACTTCACTAACAATACAGATCATTTTCCTATAACAATACACTCGTTCTATCCAATTTTATAAAAAAAATAGTTATAGCCATGCTTATTTTTATAAATACGAAACTATGTCTGTCTGTCGGTCTGTATGTCTATATAGCGTGATTTTGAACGCCCTAGCTATATTGAAATCTTGGAATCAGAATCCCTAATGGAATACAGAATTCCAAGAAAAAAAGATAAAAACCGATTTTTTTTTTTTATTTTCAGCTTTTTTTTCTTGCAGTTCTATATTTCATTAGGGATTCTGATTCTGAGATTTCAATAAAGCTAGGGGGTTCAAAATCACGTTGTGTGTTACTCTTTACGCTTCAATCACTGAACCGATTTAAATTAAATTCGTGGCCCAGGGTAGGCATAGTTTGGGAGATATCGAGGTAATAAAGAAATATACAATCATACAATATGGTCAGGGGTGTCAACCTCACCTACCTGTCCGGTTTTAACAACCTCCGTGGTCAAATGGTTAAGACGTTTGCCTGTTGACCCGGGGTTCGTGGGTTCGATTCCCACCGGAAGCATACTTTGTTTAGTTGTTTCCAGTTTGGTTAGGACATTGCAGGCTTGAATCACCTGATTGTCTGATAATAAAGATGATTCGGTGCTTCGGAAGGCACGTTAAGCCGGTGGTCCCGGCTAGCATCTGGTAGTCGTTAAAGGAACCACGTCAGAGGCCGAGAGTCGGTTCCGAAGAACTCTGACACCAGGGTGTGCATGGTCGATTGACCGTGACACCTACTCGAAATGAAATGACCTGTCCGGTGGTTGCAGGCATCGGGTTCGGCGACCGACCTCCCGAGCTGCTACCTGCTTTCCCCTCATTCATCTGAGTAAGTAGTATCCCAATACCTTCATTCCCTTCCCAAATCCAACAAATTCCTATCCTTCTCCAGTTTCAAAATGCTTCCGATTGGCAGCAGCGTCGGAAGTACGAGAAGCCAAAGAAACTGCGCTCGCCAACCCGCCTGCCAAGCGTGGTGAGTATGGCAATATCCTCCCCTGGAACGAAAATAAATAAATAAATACGGACAAATCACACATAAGTTCGAGACTTGTGTTATGGGATACTAACTCAACGATACTATATTTTATAACAAATACATATATAGATTTCAGGACCCAGGCCAATCTTTTTCAGATTGGCCTGGGTCTTGGATGTGCCAAGACCCAGGCCAATCTGAAAAAGATCATTTTCCATCTTGACCTGGCCGGGGATCGAACCCGGTCACTCCGTGTCGCAGGCTGGCGTGTTGACCGCTGCGCCACGGAGATAGTCACACGAAGAAACCTTGGAAGAGGCCTTTGTCCAGCAGTGGACTTTTTGTGGCTGTAATGATGATGATGATGAAAAACATATAAGATACGCAAAACACAACCCTTCTTGTCAGTCGGGTAAATAAAAAAGGATAAAACGAGCGTAATCTTCTAATTTACTAAGTACTTCTATAACATATCATTATCACCCTTATGTACATAACAATAAATATCATTTTCAAATATTGCATTTTCGAGTTCTTTTACAACCGATTTTCAATAAGGAGATTCATTATTTATACTTCCATACCAATATTATAAATACGATAGTGAGTTTGTTTGTTACGCTTTCACGCCGTAATTACTGAACCGATCATCATGAAATTTTGCATACCCGTTGTTCTGGAGTACGGAACGACATAGGCTTTAGACAGATAAATAAATAAATATATACGGACAAATCCCACAGATTGAGCTAGCCCCAAAGAAAGTTCGAGACTTGTGTTATGGGATACTAACTCAACGATACTATACTTTATAACAAATACATATATAGATACACATCCAAGACCCACGCCAATCTGAAAAAGATCATTTTCCATCTTGACCTGGCCGGGGATCGAACCCGGTCACTCCATGTCGCAGATAAAGAGGCTAGCAATAGTATTGAACAAGGTATTTTTGTATTTTTTTTTATAATTATTTTATTTTGCATTCACAATGCTATTTTTGATATACTTTTAATAAATTAAGAAATAAAATATGATGAAAAAACTTTCATGCGGGCGGGACTTGAACCGGCGACCTAGGTTCACGTACGACCTATGCTCTGCCATCTGAGATACCGCACAATTCAATCTCGGCGCCGAAATTCTTCACCATATCCCATTTCCCCTTATACGTATTAAGGCTTACGTCACCTACACAGATGGTCGCCGGTTCACGTCCTGCCCGCATGAAATTTTTTCACCATATTTTATTTCTTAATTTATTATTTTGGTATTATTTTATTTATTTATAATGTTAGCAAGCGGCTTTTCTTGCATTATTTGGATGAGGATGAAAGGTGTATGTAATATTTCATCATAATCGGTCGAGTTATAGTATTAGCTAGGATTGGAACGCCACTGTACTCTAAACAATTAATATATTTCTGTAGATTTCTTAAATGCAAAGATTTGTACTTGCATATATTTTCGTAAATATGCCAAACGCTTATTGGTGTAAAACTGCTTATTTATTACACCAGGACTACTCACAACGCGGAGATGACGCCAGCGCCATCTATTGTCACTTATTTATACGTGACACCGATGTACCTACACAGAAATAAAATGTTAGCATGGCGCGAAAATATCCGTTCGCTATTGGCTGATGCGTTTGCGCCATGTCTGGAGTTCTGTAGCGCCGCGCCGTAAGTATATAGCTTACTATATCAAACTCTGACGTCGCGCGGAACTTTAGCTCCGTGGCGCAGCGGTCAACACGCCAGCCTGCGACACGATAGTGCCCGGGTTCGATCCCCGGCCAGGTCAAGATGGAAAATGATCTTTTTCAGATTGGCCTAGGTCTTGGATGTGTATCTATATATGTATTTGTTATAAAATATAGTATCGTTGAGTTAGTATCTCATAACACAAGTCTCGAACTTACTTTGGGGCTAGCTCAATCTGTGTGATTTGTCCGTATATATTTATTTATTATATTTATAACTTTAACTGGCTGTATATTTATAATTTTTAGGGTTCCGTACCTCACTCGAAAGGAAAAAACAGAACCCTTATAGGATCACTCGGTTGTCCGTCTGTCTGTCTGTCTGTCTAGACCTGTTTCTCAGGAACGCGTAGAGGTATCAAGCTGCAATTCATATCAAATACTCAGGTCTGCTGTACCTTGTAGTTGTGAAAAAATCAAGCTTCTGAGCCAACGCAAACAAAAGATACAGCTGGTTATGTCGCAATTTTTCGTGTTTTTGAGACATTCGCAAGGGAATCAAAACCTACTTCCCGTGAACTCAGAATCTTGAAATTTAGTACGAAGCAACGTCATATAGCACAGATAAAGGAAAAATTGCGTAAAGCATAAATTTTGAGTTACATCATATACCTATTGTCATGTTTTACTAGACTTAAAATAGGGTGACCAAATACAAATCAAAGAAATGTCGTTTCTTTTCATAAAAAGAAAGTCCCCTTCGTAATACATACGGCGTGGCGCTGCAGAACTCCAGACATGGCGCGAACGCATCGAGTAGACGAGTAGGCGACCAATACTGTTAGAAAGACTTTCTATTGGCGTTTCTTCTCTGTAGTGGTCGGTTCCGAAAAGCTAGTAGTCTGTAGCTTTTGCACATTAATTAAAAATATAAATATTACTACATCCTTTAAAATTTGATTTGACGTGAAAAAGTGCCTGCAAAGGCCTATTTTCTGAATAAACGTTTTGATTATGATTTTGCAACCTCTCCAACCCGTCTGGCCAGCGAGGAGAGTGTAGTCTAAATCCCCTGTCTGCTCTGGCCAAGTATGGCTCCGGTAGTACAGAGAGGGTCATGCTCCTACAGCGGAGACTAAAAAGACCTGATGATGATGATGATGAATAGCGGACGGATATTTTCACGCCATGCAAATATTTAGATTTCTGTACATCGGTGTTACTTATAAAAATGGTAACACTGTACCTATCTTCAAGAGGATAACAATATTTGCCCCCTACAGCTTCTACATACATAACTTGTGGTCGGTGAAGATGCTAGCGCCACCTATCGCTTGTTGGCGTCAAACTGTTTGACGACGTCTGGTATCGCGTTGGGTTCCACGGGTACCAGTCGATGGAGTTCTTCGAGGGAGCGAACGTAGCTCAGTTTGCGGAAGAATTTTGAGCTGAAAATAAAGGAAATACATGTATATAAATTTCCTTTCCTTTATATTTACCTGCTTTCTCCCGCGGCCCTCGGGAACAGTATTTTTTCCCAGGATAAAACGTTCAATAGTCTCACGATTTTTAATTTCAAATTAAAAAACATCCTAATTTCAATAGAGAGGATTTATTTATTTTATTTATTTATTATTTATTGTCTCCATGGTTACATATTAATAGGTCTTAATTAAATATTACATGGAACCGTGGTAGGGCACTACAATAAAAACTATGCCTAATAAAATTAAAATAACAAAACTAAATAAATAACACAATGATGAATTACAAAATATGTCAAAATAAAATGAAACATTAATTTAACTAAATTGTCAACATAATTTATAATAATTGTAGCCAAAATAAATACAAGTCGTTTTTTAAATTAAAATTAAAGCTATAACATACATAAAAACTATTCAAAAAACTCTTCTAGACTATAAAAACATTTTTCTAAAAGGTAGTTTTTGAGTTTTCTCAAAAAAAGTCTTTGTTTATTTTCTAATTTTATAGTTGCAGGTAGTTTGTTATATATTTTTACAGACATAGACAATGGACCGGTATTAAATAGTTCAAGTCTGCTATTGGGAACTGCTAACTGTTTTTTGAATCTAGTGTTTATTTTACTTTCTCGCATTTGTTCCCTGGTTTTGTACAAATTTTCGTTATTTCTAACAAATTTACACATTTCTAAAATGTATATCCCTATCAATGTGAGTATCCCTAGTTTATTGAAGTGGGGGCGACAACTTTCGGTCTGATCTTTAGCATTTACTAAGATGCGGATGCACTTTTTTTGTAATTTGAAAAGTTAGAGTGCATCAGTCAGGATGGTTGGCAGTTACCACCAGCTTGGGATCCTGTCATCAATTTAATAAAATCTCAAGCACATCACAAGACTGCAAGACCTTCAGACACCGTGAGCCAATACTGCGTCCATCCGGAACGTAATCAATAAATATTGTAGGCCTACCGCCTACAATATTTATTGATTACGTTCCGGATGGAATTTTGCAATGCTAAAGAAGAGAACAATTGTATACATTTATACCTGACAAAGGGTTTGGTGAGCAGCACGAAGGACTTCAGCCAGAAGGTCGGATGGACCAGATAAAGGTGCTTCAAGCTTTTCCGTAACCTGCAACGAACAACATTTTTTCATTTCATCATCATCATTCCAGCCGTTAAAGTCCACTGGTGGACAAAGGCCTCTCCTAAAAATTCTTCGTTCCATGGGAGAATATTGCCATAATCACCACGCTTGGCAGGCGGGATGCACTTTAAGCCGTTGGTCCCGGCTGCCATCTGGTAGTCGTTCAAGGAACCACTTCAAAAGCCGAGAGGAGGTTCCGACGAACTCTGACACCAGGGTGTGCATGGTCGATTTTCCGTGACACCTACACGAAATGATGATGATGAGTGGCATAAAATTGTCTCGAGCTACATCTTACTTCGGAAGGCACGTTAAGCCGTTGGTCCCAGCAAACAAAGCTTCACGACAACCATCAATGATGACACGTTGATAGTTGTGAAACTATGTCAGATGCGAAGGCAGCTGGAGAAAATCTCCAAAGTTGGCCACAAACACACACACGAAAAGCTAAGCAATGTTAATAATAAATAAATAAATATATACGGACAAATCACACAGATTGAGCTAGCCCCAAGGTAAGTTCGAGTCTTGTGTTATGGGATACTAACTCAACGATACTATATTTTACAACAAATACATATATAGATACACATCCAAGACCCAGGCCAATCTGAAAAAGATCATTTTCCATCTTGATCTGGCCGGGGATCGAACCCGGTCACTCCGTGTCGCAGGCTGGCGTGTTGACCGCTGCGCCACGGAGCTAGTCGAATGAAAAACATGAAAAGCTAAGCAATGTTAGATTACCTCCGGTCCACGAGTTTGTAGCACTCATGCAGCCAGTGGAAGCTGGGCAGCCGTCTGCTCCCCGCGCTGCCGTGCAGATATACCAGTACGTATTCATCCGTCACCAGCCTCTCCAGCGTCCAGATCACGTATCTGCAGCAAAGCATCGCACACGTCATCCCTATCATGGTCCAGTGGTTAAGGCGCTTGCCTGTAGACCCGGGGGTCGTTGGTTCGATTTCCACGGGAAGCATACTTAATAAGTAAATAATAAATATATACGGACAAAGCACACAGATCGAGCTAGCCCCAAAGTAAGTTCGAGACTTGTGTTATGGGATACTAACTCAACGACACTATATTTTTTAACAAATATATATATAGATACACATCCAAGACCCAGGCCAAGCTGCAAAAGATCATTTTCCATCTTGACCTGACCGGGGATCGAACCCGGAGCCCTCGTGTCGCAGGCTGGCGTGTTGACCGTTAAACTTTGTTTAGTTGTTTCCAGTTTGGTTAGGACATTGCAGGCGTGAATCACCTGATTGTCTGATAATAAAGGTGATTCCGTGCTTCGGAAGACGTCAAGCCGTTGGTCCCGGCTGCCATCTGGTAGTCGTTATAGGAACCACGTCAGAGGCCGAGAGGCGGTTCCGAAGAACTCTGACACCAGGGTGTGCATGGTCGATTGAACATGACACCTACACGAAATGATGATGATCGTGGGCAATAGTTTGCCAGCCACCTATATGTATCCTGTCCAAGTTCAAGTCCTGTATGTCCGAGTCATCGCGCCATCCTCTGAAGCTAAAGTATGCCGAGAAGCTTTTAGAAATTGTTCTCGGCATACTTATGCAGAAAATACATTACAAATGAGAATGTAATAACCTAAGCTTGTCCCTTAAAGCGCTGTATCCCTTAACCATTTGTAGCGGTTGAAAGTGGCGATACCGGTTGGCCTGTCACCAGTCCCATTTCAAACCCGAAGAACTCTGACACCAGGGTGTGCATGGTCGATTGAACATGACACCTACTCGATAATCATAATCATAATAATCATAATCATTTATTTGCTCAAATACAGTACATTGAAGATCTTAAGTCTATTGAAGTGTCCATTGTATTTAACCTAAAAATAAGGCATGCAAATGTTTTAAATTAATTTAAATATATATTAAAGAGTATGCTTAAACTTATCATATAATTTTATTCATAAAATTGCCCTGGTAGTATTTTGTTTTTTACAATACTCAACATATTCTTTTATAGTGTAAAAGCAATGATCTAGTAGCCATTTTGTCAATGTTGCTTTAAAAGCTTTACCTTTAAGTATTTTAATGTCGTTTGGTAAAAAGTTAAATAAATATATACACATACAGATATGATGATGATGATGATGATGAGTGGGTTAAGAAGAGTACTCACAGGAACAGGTTATCCATGACGT
Organism: Elegia similella; assembly: GCA_947532085.1. Lineage (NCBI taxonomy): Eukaryota > Metazoa > Arthropoda > Insecta > Lepidoptera > Pyralidae > Elegia > Elegia similella. The sequence goes on from OX383953.1 coordinate 711,153, forward strand.
AGCGGTAATCGGGTCTGGCGTTATCGGGCAGGTGGCAGGCGCCGAACACGATGACGGCGGCGCCGCGGCCGTCGTACCCGCCGTGCGATATCACCCGCTTGTACGGCTCTATCACCTGCGTAACGCCGATCGATTGCTTTTAGACCACCGACTAGCAGAGTCGGATAAGTTAGATCATTTTTTTTTTATGTTATAGGACGGCTGCTCTGGCCAAGTATGGCCCTAGTAGTACAGAGAGGGTCGTGCTGCTGTAGTGGAGACTAAAAAGGACCTGATGATGATGATGATGATGATAGGACGGCAAACGAGCAAGCGGGTCGGTAAGTGACCACCGCTGCCCATGGACAACTGCAACACCAGGGTGTGACAATGTTGTCGGCCTTTCAAAGAGGTGGGGGAAGGAAATGGGGAGGGGAAGGGGAAGGATGGGACTCCGGCGCTCTCACTCACCAAATGAAGCATAGAAGCGGTAAAGCTTCTACTCAAACGTCAATTTTCTGTGAGTGTGGAGTGTGGTACTTCCCCGGACGAGCCGGCCCATTCATGCTACTAGTAATCCATTTTGCCGGTAACGTGGCTCTACCACAACAGAACTGAGCCAATGTGTATTTATTTATTTATTTAGGTACACCAACTGTACCTATATAAATAAATTAATTAAGACAATAGGCTTGTTTCCTGGGTCGTAATATTAACATAACAATTAGTCCGTCAGTTAGATAATCAAAAAATATTGAACACGTATTTTTTCTTTTGTCAAATAAACAATAAATAATTTATTTATTTATTTGTTTATTCAGGAATAACAAACAGTTACAAAATACAATCTTATAGACTACTTAGGCTTATATAAATACACGTACTTAATTTTGTAACCAACCACGTTATCCACAGTTTATTCATCTACACGTTAATCAATCAGTTGCTTCTAGAGGGTTATCAAATATAGGTCCAGTAAAATTATAAATGATGATAACGTAAATTACAGTATTGGGAATAATACAGGAAATAAAAACGGTAAGTTAAATTTAAAAAAGTAAATATAAATAAACTATAAATAGAATATAATATATAATAATCGTACAAGTACACATTAAATTAAGTAGAATGCAAGTCAAGCTGAGAGAGTAACTGGTGGAGCAGCTTTTTAAATTGATGTATTGAACACGCAAATATGTCAACACTTTCAAATAGTTTATTGTGCGACTCAATCATACGATGCATGGGAGAACGGTGTCCAGAATTACTATTACAAAGAGGTAATGCAAATAGCGGACGAGAACGCACTGCTCGCTGATAACTAGTCCTGGGGACATTAAAATACAATTTATCTATAAGATTAATGGAATCAATTTTGTTGTGCAAGATGTTATAAAGTACTACAGCTTCAAGAAATATACGCCTTGATTCTAAAGTAAGCAGATTGTGCCTGGTGAGTAGCTGGGGATATGCGAGGTAATGCCGATGGCATTTGTAATGCATTGTTCGTAAGAACTCACGTTGCACCTTCTCAATGGCTAGAGAATATTTTTTGTAGAAGGGATTCCATACCGGGACAGCATACTCAAGTTGTGATCTAACTAGGGTTTTATATAAATAGAGATATGTAGAAGATTTTTTGAATTCAGCAGAAGACCGAAGGACAAATCCAAACATTTTAAAAGCTTTGTTAGTTATATTTTTAACATGCGCGTCTAGACAAAGTTTTTCATCAAAGACGACACCAAGGTCTATCACGGAAGTTACTTTAGCTAGGGGAGAGTTACAAAGGTGGTAATTGAAATTAAATTGTTTAATATTTTTAGTAAAAGTAATGAAATTACATTTAGATAAGCTAAGATGAAGTTTATTAACAGTGCAGTAATCTGAGAGCCTATCCAGATCACGTTGAAAAGAAATGCTGTCATTAAATGATTTGATAGATTTATAGACCTTCAGATCATCTGCGTACATTAGAAATTTGGAGTTTTGAAAGCAAGATTTGATGTCATTAATGAATAAAATAAATAGAAGTGGTCCCAGTATGGAACCTTGTGGGACTCCAGAAGTGACGTGAACCACATTATAACGATAGCCATTAACAACTACAAACTGAGTTCTACTTTGTATGTAGGATTGAAACCAACGGAGTAAGTTACCACGTATACCATTGTACGCGAGCTTGTTTAGAAGTATCACATGGTCCACTTTGTCAAATGCTTTCTCGTAATCGGTATAAGCGACGTCCACTTGTACTCGATTATTAAGGTTTACAAATAGTTCACTTGTGAATGTTATTAAATTTGAAGTGGTGGACCGAGATTTAACGAACCCGTGTTGTTCTTGTATAATAATATTATGTAAGAGCGGATATATTTCATTATGAACAAGACGCTCGAAGAGTTTCGCCAGTGCCGAGAGAATGGAAATGGGGCGATATTGCTCAACATTCTGTTTGGTACCTTTTTTGTGAACAGGGATGATAAAGGCACGTTTCCATACATCGGGGAAGAAACCCTGTACAAGACATCTATTATAGATGATGTATAGAGGCTCGCACAAGCTACCAGCAGTTTCTTTCAGGAAATATGGCGGTATTCCGTCAGGCCCAGCACCTTTAGAAGCATTGACCTGTTTAAGTTCATTGTGGATTTTGTCCTTACTTAAATATATATCCGACATATTTACACTACTTTCTCCGGCATCTGAGGGCGGCTGCCAACTAATCACGTTGCCAGAAGGGGGCTCGAAAACGGATTTGAAGTATAAATAAATAAAATAAAATAAAAATCGTTTATTTTTTAAACTACATACAATTTCCTTATGATTAAGCACTTAAATAAAATACAGTCTTAATACAACTAACAGAGGCCCCAACAAGGCTACATAACCTGTGCTTTGGGGTCACTGTAAGCGCAAGTACTAAATATAAGGATACATATTACTAAGATAGGTACTTAATCAGTGTAGCGCTGAACTCCACAATAGGATTCCCTGTATCGTGGAGCGCAGCGACTTCCCCGAAATAAGACTAAACATAGAAAAGATACGCGAAAAGAAAATAAGTTATATAGAATAAATTACAAACCAATCCAGATCGCATAAATAAAATATACATATTTAAGGACATATTACACAAATTGAGGTAGCCTCACATATCAGTTGTAAACTTGTGTGCTCAACAATACTATATTTTATAATACTTATGTATTATTTTAATGAAAAGTTTAGTTATCAATTACGTGATAAATGCAGAATAAAAGCAATATAATGTAAATAAATAAATATGAATTTAGAAGAAGTAATTTTGTATATATAATTGATATTATATGTAAATAAGCTGCTAAATAATGTGATGTAAAATTTCCTCTGTTTGCTCGTAATTTTTGCCTTCTAGCCACTCGCATGCCGCCTTTCTACATCTTGCTCTAGTCATATCAATTATACTTTAAAGGATTAGGATTTGAAGTAATTGGAAAACATATTGCAAATCACCTTAATATACTACTTCATTGCCGAGGGTATATTGGATTTGCCTTTACGACTAGACAGATACGACCAAAAATACTTTACATCCGTAGATATATTATTTTCAACCGATTGCATATAATGGCGATAGCATTTGTCACATTTATCTTTGAAGGTCGTTCTATAATAAGAAAAGTTTTCGTAGTCAGATATATTTTGATATTTTTTCCATTTCACCCACGCTTTCCGTTTCTTATTGAATAAATTAATAAGTGAGGGTGTGAACCAAATAGGGAACTTACTTGACTTAGGGGAAGATAAAGGTGTGTATTTTTTTATGATATCGCTAATTAGACTATAAAAGAGGTCAACTGATTCAGCAGCGTTAAGACCACTGAGTACTATGTCCCATTGGATATTAGTAATTTCTTTATTTATTGCGACATAGTCTGCTTTGTAGAAATTATATTTGACGGTAGGTTTTTTCGACATAGCATTTTCAGGCACTGAAATAGACAGATATGATACTGTCGCGAAGCTCCCAGAACAGAATAGTCTAGAACTTTTCCGAACATCGTCTGTCGCGCTCATACATCTTCCATCCTGCTCACACATATGTATTCTATCCCGCTCATACACATACTCGAATATTCTGGAATGTTTTAGTTATCGGCCGTCGGGACCGGAAGTATATGGAACTTTCTAGATACCCATAAGTCAGTATATAAGGGAGCGGACGTGGCGATCGTTAATCAGTTTACCGCAAGTGTTCTTAGTGAGCTATACTAATACGAGTGATTTGTGTGCGACTGATAAGTGATAATTTATACGACCACAGCAACGGACCAGGACTACGAGTGCTTTGCGTTTTGGATATTCGACGTGTTGGAAGACCAGTCAGTGTTGGGATTCCGTAGTGAATAAATTCCCTCTGAAGAGTTTGGTGTTTTACTCCAAATCCTGAACCCTAACCACGTAACATTTGGTGTCAGAAGTGTGGGATTTGGAAATGCCAGTGTTGCCGAGGGACGAAGAAGATAAGGAAGGCGTCCGGACCCGGGCTCAACGTGCAATGGAGGCTACCGCAGCCGCCGCCCAAGTTGCATCCGCTCGACATGCGCCAGCCGCCCAAAACATCGCAGCCGAGCAACTGCCGCCCGTAGCCCCAGAGGTCGCAGCCGCCCATGACATGGCAGCCGCCCAGGACATGGCAGCCGCCCAAGACATGGCAGCCGCCCAAGACATGGCAGCCGCCCAAGACAGGGCAGCCGCCCAAAATGTCGCAACCACCGAAGCCGTCACAGCCACCCAGGAAGTTACGGCCTCCCAAGAGATTGCCGCCGCCCAACAGATGCCAGCCGCCCATCATCAAGCCACGTTTCCTAGCCCCTCTTTCCAGGTTCCCACTCAAGCATCTTTTGATTTTGGTAGCTTGATGCAAATGTTGCAGTGCATAAATGAGAACCAGAGTAAACTGCAACGCATCAATGTGGAACTTAATGGAGAAATACAAAATATGCGGGATGAACAAAAGTGCTCGAGGGATGAACAAAAGCGTATGCAGGAAAAGCTGCATCATATGAGTGAGGACCAACGAATGGTATTAGCAGCTGTCAGCAAAGTCAGCAACGTGGTGGACCAGATCCGTAAGGATGTGGATTTGGTGGATAATCGCGTGACAGGTCTGGAAACAAACTTCTCCGGACTAGAGAAGAAAGTGCTGCGACTGGAGACAGTAGGCGTGAAAGTGACGTCGAGCAACGCTGTTGCTTATGCACCTGGACCCAAGGTGAAAGTGCCATCTTACGACGGAACTACTTCCTGGGCCGCGTATAAACAGCAGTTTCAAACTGTTGCCGCAGCAAATGGATGGACTAATGAACAGAGCCTGACAGCCCTCACCGTTGCACTGAAGGGCTCCGCTTTGACAGTATTAGAAGCACTACCTAACTCAGGTAGTGACTTCAAGGACTTGTTGGAGGCTCTTGAAGCAAGGTACGGAGAACGCCACTTAGAGCACGTATTCCGAGCCCAGCTTCGCGACCGAGTCCAGCGATCAGGCGAGGGGTTACAACAGTGGGCATTAGAGATCGAGAGGCTCGTAAGGAAAGCGTTTCCCTCAGAAGACCCCCGGATGGTGGAGAAAAATCTACTGCAAGCCTTCGTGGATGGAATTAAGAATTCAGAGGTAAGGGCTACAGTAAAGCTCCAACATCACACCTCGCTTAAAGATGCCCTTGCACACGCCCTTGAAGTGGAAGCGGTAAGACAAGATGTGCAAGTTCATAAATTGAGAGAAATTAACGAGATAAGCGAGGTAGTCAAGGCGGTTAAGGCCCCTTCAAAGAAGGATAATGGAACTGGGCCTATGTGCTGGAATTGTGGTGAAAGAGGCCATTTACAACTCAATTGCCGCAAAAAGAAACAGTTAAAGGAAGAGCTCAGGGAACAGCTTAAAGAAGAGATCAAGAAAGAGATTAAGGAAGACCTAAGCAATCAGTTTATGATCTCTCCTTTAAAGAAGCAGGGAAACGAGTAACAGCCAGGACTAAGGGGCGGGTACTGGCTGGCTCAGAAGAAGCCCCAGCAATAATCATCTCACAGGCAAGCAATGAAAATTGTCTGGCAATATGTGGTTCAGTGGAAGGGAAAAACTGCAGGATAACAGTAGACACAGGTGCATCTAGGACTATAGTTAAGCCACATCTAGTGAAAGCGGCAAGGGGACGCAAGAACATCAACTGTCGGCTTCTTTCTGCTTCTGGCCAGCCAATACCTGTCCTAGGAGAAATGGCAGTTACGATGTACGTGGGAGAGACACCCTATACTCACAATGTCATCGTAGCTGAAATCATTGATGACTGCATACTGGGCTTAGATTTTATGAAGAAATATAATTGTGGAATTGATATCACGAATGGTATTTTCAAGTGTGGTAATGAAGAAATCTTCATTCTTGGAGCTTCCACTGGAAAAGTAACCTGCCTTAACAAAATTGTTATTCCTGGACGAACACAGGCTCAAATAATGGTGAGACTGCCCACGACGGCTAAGAAAACAGAGGCAAAGAGATGTGTTTTGATTGAGGACACATTACACAAACCAACTGCGAGAGGACTCCTAACAGCAAGAACCTTAGTGCGTGGAAGCGATACTGCAGTGGTAAGAGTGGTTAACCTAGACTTCCATGAGGTCAGCCTCAATGAAGGAGATACTGTGGGAAAATGCGAAGAAGTTGTGTGGATGAGAAAGTGTCAATCAAAGCTGAGCTCAGTGTCACCTAACATCGCGAATAACTCTACAATTATTGATCTTCTGAAAGACAGCAAAGATAATCTGACTTTTAAGCAATACTCGGACGCAAAGAAGTCACTGTTGCGTTTTGCTGATATCTTCTCTTCGAAAGAAGAAGATCTTGGAAGAACTTCATTAGTTCAGCACAGGATTGACACTGGAAGCGAAAGACCTATTCGTCAGCGAGCAAGACGAATACCGATTGCCAAGGAGAAAGAAGTTGAAGAAATGTTGGAGGGCATGAAGAGAAATAAAGTTATAGAACCATCTGCAAGTCCTTGGTGTTCTCCTGTGGTTCTAGTTAAGAAGAAAGATGGCAGTACACGGTTTTGTGTAGATTATCGACGACTAAACGAGATCACTAAGAAGGACAGTTATCCGTTGCCCCGAATTGATGACACCTTGGATACTCTAAGTGGAATGCGATGGTTCTCTACTTTGGACCTAAAATCTGGCTACTGGCAGGTAGAAATACACCCAGAGGATAAAGAAAAGACCGCATTCTCAACTGGCAAAGGTTTATGGCAGTTCAATGTTATGCCCTTCGGATTATGCAACGCGCCGGCTACTTTTGAGCGACTTATGGAGTGTGTACTAGCTGGATTAGTAGGAGATGCCTGCTTAGTATATTTGGATGATGTCATCATCATGGGCAGAGACTTTGATGATCATTTGCGGAATCTAGAGAAAGTCCTAAGGAAGATACGGGGAGCAAACTTAAAACTGAACTCAAAGAAATGTCATCTATTCAGGAACAAAGTAAACTACCTCGGTCACGTAATTAGCAGTGAGGGTATACAAACCGATCCTGATAAAGTTGAAGCAGTGCAAAAGTGGCCTACCCCGAAGGACAAGACAGAGGTGCGAGCCTTCATGGGACTGTGCTCATACTACAGGAGATTTGTCAAAGGATTCTCAGAGGTTGCTAAACCTTTACACCGTTTGACAGAAGACAAACGACCTTTCTTCTGGGACGAGACTTGCGAGAATTCCTTCCAAAAATTGAAGGAAAGTTTATGTAAAACTCCAATTTTGGGATATCCACAGACTGATGGTCAATTCATCGTTGACACAGATGCAAGTAACACAGCTATTGGTGGAGTGTTATCTCAGAAACAAGGTGACGCAGAAGTTGTAATAGCTTACTTCAGTAAATCTTTGTCAAGGCCTGAGAGGAACTACTGCGTTACACGGAAAGAACTCTTAGCTGTGGTAAAAACGCTGCAACATTTCAACAAGTATCTCATCGGCAGAAAGTTTAAACTGAGAACTGATCATGCTGCTTTGAAGTGGTTGCTTCAGTTTAAAAACCCGGAAGGTCAAGTTGCTCGTTGGATTGAACAACTCCAAGAGTTCGACTTTGTTACTGAACATCGCAGTGGAAAGTCACATGGAAATGCTGACGCGCTTTCAAGAAGGCCTTGCTCAGAAGATTGTAAACACTGTGTCAAACAGGAGTCTAAAGAAATCGCTGTGAAATTAACAAGGGCGAGTCCGCCGGGACCATGGGATGACGCGATCTTCAGAGAAGCTCAGGAGGATGATGAAGACATAAGGCTTATTATTGCATGGAAGGAACGCGGAGCAGAAAAACCTAAATGGGTAGAAGTTGCACCTACAAGCCCAATCACCAAAGCTTACTGGGCTCAATGGGACAGTTTTGTCTTGGAGGACGGAATACTTTACCGTAAATGGGAAAAACCAAATGGCAAAGAGTTTCACCTACAAGTAGTTGTTCCAAGAGCTAAAGTAAAAGACGTTCTTCGTGAAGTCCACGATGGGGTGTCCGGCGGACATCTTGGCGTCAAGAGAACATTAACAAAGATACGAGAAAGGTTCTACTGGCTCAACTGTCGAGAAGACGTGGAGGATTGGTGTCGCAAATGTACCATATGCGCTGCTGTGAAAGGGCCATCGACAAGAAATCGCGGTAACCTCAAGCTCTACAACGTTGGTGCACCCTGGGAACGCATTGCAGTTGATGTGGCAGGACCATTTCCTATAACTGAGTCGGGAAATAAATACTTCATGGTGGTAATGGATTACTTCACCAAGTGGCCTGAAGTATTTGCCATACCTAACCAGGAAGCTGCAACAGTAGCCTCCAAATTAGTTGAGGAAGTGATATGCCGGTTCGGTGTGCCCTTGGAAATCCACTCCGATCAAGGACGAAACTTCGAATCACAACTATTTCAAGAAATCTGTAAGATTTTAGGAATGCACAAAACAAGGACCACGCCATATCATCCTCAGTCAGATGGCATGGTGGAACGCTTTAACCAGACGCTGGAGAGGCATTTGGCGAAATTGGTTGATAACCATCAAAGAGACTGGGACAAGTACATACCGCTATTTCTCCTCGCTTACCGGACTTCAGAACACGAAAGCACAAGAGTGACCCCAGCTTTTATAAATTTTGGCAGAGAACTTCGGTTACCGGTAGATTTGCTAACGGGAAGACCACCAGAAGTTTCTCACACTGTGACAGATTATGTCTCGGATCTTCGGGAAAGAATGCGAGATGTATATGACCTAGTTCGGGAAAATGGGCTGCAAGCAAGCGAGAACATGAAAACTAGATACGACCGAAGAGCAAATACGAGTGGCTATGAAGAAGGAGCTTTAGTGTGGCTTCACAACCCAATACGCCGCAAAGGAAAATCTCCAAAGCTGCAGACGAGATGGGAAGGGCCATATAAGGTGATCACCCGCATGAACGATGTGACATATCGCATTCAACGACAACCAAGAGGAGCATTCAAAGTGGTGCATGTGGACCGCTTAGCACGTTATCATGGCAGCAACAGTGACGCTCGGGACGAGCGTCTCTAAGAAGGGGGCAGTGTCGCGAAGCTCCCAGAACAGAATAGTCTAGAACTTTTCCGAACATCGTCTGTCGCGCTCATACATCTTCCATCCTGCTCACACATATGTATTCTATCCCGCTCATACACATACTCGAATATTCTGGAATGTTTTAGTTATCGGCCGTCGGGACCGGAAGTATATGGAACTTTCTAGATACCCATAAGTCAGTATATAAGGGAGCGGACGTGGCGATCGTTAATCAGTTTACCGCGAGTGTTCTTAGTGAGCTATACTAATACGAGTGATTTGTGTGCGACTGATAAGTGATAATTTATACGACCACAGCAACGGACCAGGACTACGAGTGCTTTGCGTTTTGGATATTCGACGTGTTGGAAGACCAGTCAGTGTTGGGATTCCGTAGTGAATAAATTCCCTCTGAAGAGTTTGGTGTTTTACTCCAAATCCTGAACCCTAACCACGTAACAATACGAAGGGAGGGTGGTTCCGATCGGGTCCCACCAATGAGTTAGACTGAGCCTGGACTGCACAAGGAACGTTACATATTACTAAATCTAGAATACGACCCTTTGAGTTTAGCAGGTGGTTGTACTGTGTACAGTCAAGAACCGACATGCACTTATTTAATTGAGTGGCACAAGAAGATGTACTGGTGTGCAATAGGCCATCGTCAGGGTTGGCATTATTGGAGTAGGACCATACAATATCAGGTAAGTTATAATCTCCGACTATGTATATATTGTCAATATTATTAGCTGTAGTTAGGGTTTCTTGAAGATAATCAAAGTGATTTTCATAGTCCCCTACTCTTGCCCAGGGTGGAATATAAGCAGCGCTAATAATGTGCCTAGTGTTCAACTCTCTGCCGGGAATCTCCACAAGTAAATGTTCAACGCAGGACGGCGGCAGGAGGTCGTTTGAAATGTGTGATAAATTGAATTCAACTAGGTTCAAACCCTTCAACACTGCCACAAGAACCCCGCCACCATCATCCCTTCTCGTCACTCGACGATCCCGATCCTGTCTAAAAACAGTATACCTCTCGTCCACAAATTCATTATTGTGGATTTCAGGCGTTAACCAAGTCTCGGTTAGTACAATGATATCGTAGGCAGATGAAAGTATGTTCATATGAAGTGTCTGGAGTTTTGTCCTAATACCGCCACAGTTCTGATAATAAACTGACAGTTTGCTATCCATAAACAGTGGCGAATATTTTATGTGCATGTTGATTGTAGCGTTGTGTTCTAAATAAGTTAAATATAAATAATGTCGAATAAGTTATATGAGAGCAAGTTGTGAGAAGTGTACGTTTATATTGGTAAAAACTCATGTGCAAGTGTAGACAAACTGATTCGACGGCAATATTAGTAAAGATGTATGTAAACAGATAATACTCCCAGTCCAATCCACTTACAATTATAATAATTGACATTAAAACCATTCTTAAAGACGTAATAATACCGTGTATGATTGAGTGCTTAAGTATCAGCAATGAAATACAAACTAATAAAATGATTGTTAAAACAAAATATAGATCATTAAAATAATTAAACGACTTAAAAATAAACTCATAAGGATAGTATCCGTCACTTAATGTCTGACACAATTTTTTCCAGGTCAGATTCCGTTCTAATAACAAAGGCTGGTGTGTCATCCCGTTCACGGACAAGGATTGACGAGTTCTTGACCCAGGAATACTTAAAGTTGTTCTTCTTCGCGGCCTCACGACATTGACGAAAAAGGTGCTTTTTTTTCAACGTAAGATGTTCATTTAAATAGACTTTAACCGGGGAACCTGGTACTCCAATCTGGTTGGATTTAAGTCCCTTTGCCCTTCTGTAGGCGCTAAGGATATTGTTTCGTAACGTGTGAGTTGTAAATTTAACTATTATGTTCTTGGGCCTTCCGCTGTCTCCCTGAGCATGGGGCACTCTGTGTACTGAAACAATGTTATTGGGGGGTATCGAAGTGTTTAGTGCAGAACTCATGGCTTCAATAATTGCCAGTAAGATTTCATTGCGTCTTTCAGGCACGTTGCATATCTCCAAATTGCACTGACGCGCCTGCTGCTCCAGAGAGTCCACTTTCTGCTCCAGACTGATAATGGCCGGGCTGAAGCCGCCGCTGTGGCTAGAGAAATCGGCTAGTCGTTTTTTAATGTCCTCATGCTCGTTGCAACAAAATTCTACTGAGGTCTTTAGGTGAGTTACATCCTGAGTTAAGCTGGTCACATTTTTATTTATTTTATTTTGCTCTGCCTTCAGGTGTATAATTTCATCTTTTATTTCGGACAACGACGTTTTAATCTCGTCACTAAGGCCAGCTACATTTGTTTTTATTTCTGTTTGCCACTCATGCAGTTTGTTAAAAAGCGAACGTGAAAATGAGTCGAAGTCGACCTTATTTTCAGATCCCGTGCGACATTGGGCTGGTGAAACCTGGTTGTTAAATGACACATCCATATTATGCATCGACGTATCACAATCAGGAATTTGAGAGCTAGGGACAGGGGTATTTAAATTGGATACAGCGCGTCTTGTGACATGACTACAAGGAGGACATTTCCAGCAAGAAATGAACTCTACGGTAAGCGCCAAGAAACATTCTTTATTTATATTAAGGCATTCGCTGTGATAAGCATCTTTGCAAGAGTGGCATTTTAGAAAATTGCTTGTTTCAGGTGTTATTAAATCCCTGCATGCACTACACATCGCCTTGTTGATCTGCGTATTCTGAGTCAGCGACATCTCTTAGAGGAAGGTGGTACTAGATCATAAAACGGTAAGCACACAGGAACGACAAAAGAGCAGCGATATCTCGAAGCGCACACGTCGTCGCAGCAGGTGTGAAATGTATGCGCAAAGCAAGAAGTGTGAAGAGAAGTCAAGAGATGGCGTTGTAGTGAAATAATGTATGATAGTAGTGACTATGCAAAATTGATTGCAAATAATGTTCTGTCTATAGAAGTCAAATAACACACAAAGCTGGTAATTGCACTGTATGAACACTGTATGCACTAAGATTGGTCACTGGAGAGGGAATCAGTTGTATGATCACAGTTTTTTTACGGTACAGGGTCACAGCTGGAGAGTAATATTTACGAAGGCACAGTTAATTGGAATGGAGTGGAACCGATCTTCTATCAGCAGATAACTAAACTTCACTTGTTTAACTTTCCATTAAATACACTTTTTGTTCAAATCAAAGTAAATTACTATATTTAAATGTTAAAACTTGGCAGACCGAAATGAATAACAGAGAGTAAAGCTGCGCCCTCTAGCGGCAATTGCAAATAATAAAGATAAAGCGCGTCAAAGTTCAGGAGGAGGCTCGTGACGTCAAAGTTTGCTAATTGTAGCAAACTATGACGTCACACGGAACTTCAAAGGGCTAGATCTTTATCATTTTTTGTTTAATCGATAAAAGAAAAAATACGTGTCCAATATTTTTTGATTATCTAACTGACGGACTAAATATTTTTTTAGGAAACTAGCCTATTATTATTTGAGATGTACCTTCATATCACACGTGTGTAGGGCGCCGCCCCGCGGCACGCTCACGAAGCTCCTCTCGTTGGTGAGCTCCTCGGCCGCTGAGTATTCTGGAATGGGGTCGCTGCACGAACTTATCGTATTCGTTGATTTCGACCTGGAACAAGGTTTCTTCAATAATAAGACAATATTCCACAAGTAAAAACGTCATCATCATCATTTCAGCCTCCGTGGTCCAGTGGTTAAGGCGTTTGCCTGTTGACCCGGGGGTCGTGGGTTCGATTCCCACCGGAAGCATACTTTGTTTAGTTGTTTCCAGTTTGGTTAGGACATTGCAGGCGTGAATCACCTGATTGTCTGATAATAAAGATGATTCCGTGCTTCGGAAGGCACGTTAAGCCGGTGGTCCCGGCTGCCATCTGGTAGTCGTTAAAGGAACCACGTCAGAGGCCGAGGGGCGGTTCCGAAGAGCTCTGACACCAGGGTGTGCATGGTCGATTGACCGTGTCACCTACTCGAATTGATGATCATCATTTCAGTCGTAAGATGACCACTGCAGGACACAGGTATCTCCTAAGGATTCTTCGTTCCATGGGAGGATGGCCATGGCCACACTGACCACGATTGGTAGGCAGGTTGGTGAGCGCAGCAAATTCTTTCGCTTCTTGTGCTTCCGATGCGCTGTAGCGTCAAAAGCACAAGAAGCCAAAGAAACTGGTCTCACCAACCCGCATGCTAAGCGTGGTGAGTATGGCAATATCCTCCCATGGAACGAAGGATCCTGGGGAGAGGCCTTACTCCAGCAGTGGACATGCAACAGGTGGAATAACAATAACTTCCGACGGGCTTGCAGCTGGGGAAGAATAGGAATTTGTTGGATTTGGGAAGGGGATAAAGGTATTGGGATACTACTCACTCGAAAGAATGGGGGGAAAGCAAGTAGCAACTCGGGACGCCGGGCGTACCCGATGCTTTACCTGCAACCACCGGACAGGCAGTTGAAGGTACGTAATACACGTTACAAATCATCATCATCATCATTTCGAGTAGATGTCACGGTCAATCGACCTGTATATGCACACCCTGGTGTCAGAGTTCTTCGGAACCGCCTCTCGGCCTCTGACGTGGTTCCTTTAACGACTACCAGATGGCAGCCGGGACCACCGGCTTAACGTGCCTTTCGAAGCAGGGAATCACCTTTATTATCAGACAATCAGGTGATTCAAGCCTGCAATGTCCTAACCAAACTGGAAACAACTAAACAAAGTATGCTTCCGATGGGAATCGAACCCACGACCTCCGGGTCAACAGGCAAACGCCTTAACCACTGGACCACGGAGGCTGTTACGTTACAAGTGAAAACCTATTTCAACCAAATACAAAAGAAATATATTCACACAATATACAGTGTAAATTTCCAAGCGAAATTCCCTTAACAGGGTAAGTAAGCCTGTCAAATTGAACAACTTTTCATACGGGACCAATACTGGGAACTTAGACAGTTTTCGGCATTTTAATATAAATGACCGAACTCCGTATATGGAAATATTGTTCTCAAGTTCAATTTAACTTGTTTGTCACAAAATGTAATTTTTTTAAAATTAGCAAGCAGTTTGTTGCCGCTTCTTCTGCACTCCGCTTTGAAAGCGGCATTAAACTTAGCCATAAGTAAATTACATATATGACAATTAATACGTGTCCAAATTTTGATTCCCGAAGAACATAATTGGACAATGTCTAAAATATATAAATCATTACCCCCCTCATATAAATCTTCTCTTGGGCTCCCCTCCTATAAAGGTAATTTTGAGAAACAAAATATTTGGAAAAATATATTCTTATTCTGAATTGAGACATTTTGAGAAATGGACACTACGCACTGACACACTTAGAGTTCACATTATCTCACCGTTTCGTATCTTCATCGTCGCTAATCTCCGGCTCCTGATGCTGTACAGCATCCTGCATGGGAGGTTCACGGGATATGTCCACTTCTACTTCTTCGGATTCCATGGAACAGGCGCTGACGCTGTCCAGACTGCAACGGTCTTCCTCTGGGGGCTGGGGGAGGAATTCTTGGTTCAGTCATTGTCAGAGGAGAACGCAATGTCCCAACGGCTATTGCGTATGATTTGTTTCAGACTCACCACATAGATGGCGCCACAGGTTTATTCATAGCTATACAACTACACAAACTTAGGAAATACAAGCTAAACAAAGCTCATAAACATCAACGAGACCTTTCCAACCCGTCTGGCCAGCGAAGTGTGTAGGCCAAATCCTCGGTCTGCTCTGGCCAAGTATGGCTCCGGTAGTACAGAGAGGGTCATGCTCCTGCAGTGGAGATTAAAAAGACCTAATGATGATACATCCACCATATTATCCTTACTAATATTATAAATGCGAAAGTGAGTTTGTTTGTTTGTTACGCTTTCACGCCGTAACTACTGAACCGAGGGATCGACATTGACGCGGGCGGAGCCGCGGGCGAAAGCTAGTTAGGAAATAAAATTTCACGAAAAATATCTTATCTATACTAATATTATAAAGCTGAAGAGTTTGTTTGTTTGTTTGTTTGAAACGCTAATCTCAGGAACTACTGGTTCAAATTGAAAAATTCTTTTTGTGTTGGATAGTCCATTTATTGAGGAAGGCTTTAGGCTATAAAACATCACGCCGCGACTAATAGGAGCGAAGCATCAATAAAAAATGTTTTGAAAACGGGGGAAAATTATTCATCTATACTAAGAAAAAAAAAAGAAATTGACGCGGAACGAAGTCGCGGGCAACAGCTAGTATAGGATAAGGATTAATACTAAGGTACGTAGTCTCGCCTAGTTTGTACCGGCGTTATTATTGCTTATTTAACATGAAAAAGTAGTTATTGTGACATAACTGTAATTTTAGAACGTATGGAATTGCAGACTTTTTTTTGATATTGATGTCCTTTATGCTCCGGCAGTGGAGACTAAAAAGACCTGATGATGATGATGATGATGATGATAAAACTTTCTATTGTCAATAGTTTCCGCAATGTTCGCGATATATAGTATTTTTGATATTTTTAACACACTTTGGGTGTACATTATCGAAGATTTAAAACGGATACCTTTTTTGAAAATATTCTATAGCCTATGTTCATCAGGGGTAATGTAGGATCCTAATAGTGGAAGAATTTTTCATATCGGCCCATAAGTATGTATGTATGTATGTATGTATGTACGTGAGTATGTATGTAAGTATGTATGTATGTATGTATGTTCGTACGTGAGTATGTATGTAAGTATGTATGTATGTATGTATGTACGTATGTATGTATGTATGTATGTATGCATGTATGTATGTATGCATATATGTATGTATGTATGTATGTATGCATGTATGTTTGTATGTATGTATGCATGTATGTATGCATGTATGTATTTATTTTTATTACATGCATAGACTATCTTCACAGGTAACCCTAATGCGATAGAGTAGAAGTGTAGATTATTTTTAAAGCGTAAAAACGTAGAATGTACCAGCTGATTCTCTTCCCGAGCAGATCGTAAAAGCCGATCGAGGGAACGGGCAAAATTCCGAGGGATCATGTTAATAGGCGATGCAGCTAGCAACCCATCACTATTTTTATTGCGTTTTCCACCTAATGCCCCAATACATGCTAAACGTGGCCTTCGGGTCCTATAGACCTCGGCTCTGTCTACCCCGCAAGGAAAAAAAAATGTGATACTATGTACGTAAAAACATTCAGATACAGTCGTGTGATAGTTATAACAAACGAAATATAACGAAAACCAATTCACGTTATTGGAGCCAACAATCAACATTTTCATTGCGCCCATTACCACACAACACGTTGTGCGTTTGTTTTCGCGCTTTTTTCTCGCAAACCGACCATTGTTTCCAAACAATGTCACTTCACGTGCGACTTTCAACTGTTAGTCGATTTGACATGTGATCAGTTTTACTTCGAGAGCGTTGCAGTTCAATTTTCGTTGTCATGTTTTAACCGACTTCGAAAAAGGAGGTTATCAATCGAACCGAATGTATTGTAATAGCCCGCGGCTCCGCCCGCGTCAATGTCGATCCATCGGGAACAGTACTTTTTCCCGGGATAAAATGTACCCTATGTCCTTCTCCGTACCCCTGATAACGTACATGCAGTACTCTGCCAACTGAGTGGTATTCGACTTATTTTTTCTAAATTCGTTTAGGCTACCTCCGGCGCGCAGAGTACTCGCTCCTCAGTTTACCGAAAGGCTCTAAACTCAATGCCAGACGCCTGACGGTCATTTCAATTCATTCATTTCGTTCATTTCATTCATTTCCGTTCATTTCATTAATTTCATTCATTTCCGTTACAACCTCGTAGCTTGCCGAATATCCGGCGCTTCGGCTTCCGGATTTGAATATCCGGTATCCGGGCAAACCACTATCCGTTTTAACTCTAGTAATAAGATCTCGTTTTTACCCTATGAGACCGGAGCCCTAAAAATTACTTACCAGTTGTATTTTCCTTCTCGGCCCCGTCGGGCTGCGCTGCGGCTTGGGGCGAAGCGCCACGCTGCCCGTGTACGGGTCTAGTAGGGCTTGGTACGCTGACCGGTCTTCTTGTGTTGATGAGGACAGGACGTCTGGGGAATCTAGGTCCTACGGTTGAAAAAGTTAAAAGTTAAAAACTTGCTTTTATGTACATGACTTTGTTTCGAGTTATTTTCAGCGAACCCTTTAATTTGATATCCATATTGTCGGAGTGAATCTAAAATAGCAAGTTCGCCATCTTGGGTATTCCGCCATGTTGGATTTAGAATGACGACACACAGCTTATCATGCATTGTCATCTAAACTAAACGAAACACTGCGCTCGAGAGAATTGAAAAATAGGTATTTGTAAAATCTATTGCTGTCGCGCTGTGTGCTCAAACAACTCCCGCAGAGTGCGATAGAGACAAATGCAGTTCAGACCGAAAATACCTATGAAAAGTACACAAAATTAACGCTCCGTAGTCCCTGATTTCTTCTCCAAAACTTAACCGATTTAATCTCTTTTATTCATTAAAAAAATTAAAATAAGCTGTGTATATTCTATGTTTTCTTTTTCTAATTTAATCGCGTCGAATTTGTTTTCTTGATGTTTGAACACAACGGGAATTCTTACCAATTTTTCAGGTTTTTGAAGGTTATGCTACTATATCCATAGATATTTTTGGTAAAAAATCATTGCTAGGATCGCGAGGAATCAGGGGACTAAGCTTGTATGGAAATACGGCCCTGCGGTTTCCCCTTACTGCCTTCGAAGAACACAGAATAATTACTTACGTTGTGAACGCCTAAACTGCTAGACATCTCTATCGGTAGTTCGAAGTTGGGCATCGAACGGAGATGAGAGGGCGACTCGCACCACTCCGCCACCTGTCGACGAATAAATACAACTTTAAATATATAATAATAATAAATAATAAATATATACGGACAAATCACACAGATTGAGCTAGCCCCAAAGTAAATTCGAGACTTGTGTTATGGGATACTAACTCAACGATACTATACTTTATAACAAATACATATATAGATAAACATCCAAGACCCAGGTCAATTTGAAAAAGATCATTTTCCATCTTGACCTAGCCGGGGATCGAACCCGGTCACTCCGTGTCGCAGGCAGGCGCGTTGACCGCTGCGCCACGGAGCTAGTGAGCTAGATATATATATAACTCAAAGGTGACGGACTGACATAGTGATCTATCAACGCACAGCCCAAACACACTGGGCGGATCGGGCTGAAATTTGGCATGCAGGTAGATGTTATGACGTAGGTATCCGCTAAGAAAGGATTTTGATCAATTCTACCCCCGAGGGGATAAAATAGGGGATGAAAGTTTGTATGACACTTTGTCAATTTTAAACCGATTTTAAACTATACTTCTTAACGCGAGCGAACCAAAATTTAATTGAACTAGCTTTTGCCGCGGGCAAAAGCTAGTTCAATTATATTAATAAAAAAAAAACTGACGTCAACAATTTGGACCTATGCCGTTTGAATAAACCTGCTCGAGTGGCATAGGCTATAACTTTTGGCCAGGTCTTTAATGTAAATAGACAGAGGAGCAAGTTTAGCCAGAAATTTAAGTAGAAATACCGAACAACTTTAATATTTTAGTCTTAGTATATAACACGACCGTTGGTTACCATAAACTCTTCATAAATTATGAAATATGGTCGAATTTAACAAGCCTAACAATCGCCGGACCAGCCGGACACCCAAAAGAAAAAGCTTAACAGTGTCCGGATTTGCCCGGACGCCTGGCAATAAATAAATATATAGAAATACTCGCTTTCACCCGCGGCTCCACCCGCGTCAATGTCGGATCCCTCGGGAACAATACTGTTTCTCGGGATAAAATATACCCTTTCTACTTCTCCGTACCCCAGACAACGGGTATGCAAAATTTCATGACGATCGGTTCAGTAGATAGGGCGTGAAGGCGTCACAAACAAACAAACTCACTTTCGCATTTATAATGTTAGTTAGGATTAGAATAGCGCATTGAATGAGCTAGCCTACAGGAAGTTGTAAACATGTGTCATGTGATGCTAATTCAACGAAGATACAATACTTTTATATGTATACTAGCTGTTGCCCGCGACTTCGTCCGCGGCAATTTCTGTTATTATGATTAATTAGTTTTTTTATTAGTATAGATGAATAACTTTCCCCCGTTTTTAAAACATTTTTTTATTGATGCTTCGCTCCTATTGGTCGCAGCGTGATGTTTAATAGCCTAAAGCCTTCCTCAATAAATGGACTATCCAACACAAAAATAATTTTTCAATTTGAACCAGTAGTTCCTGAGATTAGCGCCTTCAAACAAACAAACAAACAAACTCTTCAGCTTTATAATATTAGTATAGATAAACATCCAAGGCCAGACCAATCTGAAAAAAAATCTGGAGGGGCTGTGTCGGTACACGGCCGTTGGTTGTAACGTG
Source organism: Elegia similella (assembly GCA_947532085.1). Taxonomy (NCBI): domain Eukaryota; kingdom Metazoa; phylum Arthropoda; class Insecta; order Lepidoptera; family Pyralidae; genus Elegia; species Elegia similella. The sequence goes on from OX383953.1 coordinate 731,207, forward strand.
AAAAGTCTATATCAGCGAGTCGCTATTAGTGTTAAAGATTGAAAGAAAACCAGATGCCGCAACGAAAACTCAAGGCCTTAGCAGCGAGCTGACTAATACGCTAAATAATGTCACTGAAATCATGTTTCTACGATGAATAGTTTTGTAGTTATTAATGTCAGACGATAAGGTCGGTTACGTTTTCCTCTAAAAAGCTTGATAATTTACGTCATCTTTAAACCTTATGTCAATAGTATTGTTGTTTTCTTTCTTTCTAGTTTTTTTTTATTTTATATTCATGAATAAGTTATATCTACTCAACAGTAAGTAAGTATTCTTTTTTTGTAATTAAGATTTCATAAATATTACATACTAGCTTTCGCCCGCGGCTCCGCCCGCGTCAATGTCGATCCCTCGGGAATAGTACTTTTTCCCGGGATAAAAGGTAGCCTATGTCCTTCTCCGTACTCCAGAGAACTTGTATGCAAAATTTCATGATGATCGGTTCAGTAGTTACGGCGTGAAAGCGTAACAAACAAACAAACTCACTTTCGCATTTAGAATATTAGTAAGGATAGGTACATATTTTTGTTTACTTCAATAGTTTTATATTAAACTTGTCCATAGCATTAAAATTTGTATATGGTGAATCCTGGTGACCCGTAATACAGGTTCCTCGGAAACCTAGCATGGGCACCAGTTCTCCAAATGTAGTTCTTATGTTGTCCTCTACATCTTGTATTTTTTAAGATAGTAATTTTGTGTAAAACACACAATTTTGTAAGAATCGTCGTATTTTTGATCCAGTTAGAATGCAGATGGAGAGTTCTGATGACCTGTAACACAGGTTCTCTGGAAACCTAACACGGGCATTAGATCTCTACATACATCACTTTTTGTTAATGTACCTATTTTATGTCTAGTGTGTTTAAAATTGCCTGATTTCTTTTGTCATTCATATAAGTTGTTTTGGAGTAAAAATAAATATATTTTATTATTATTATTTATTATAGACCAACTTGTTACGGTCCGGTAGTTTTCCATCTTGACTTGGACGGGGAAGAACCCGGGACCCTGCAGTTCAATACCACTGAGCCATAAGGTGGTATGGTTGGGAACTCTAGATGTTCCGTACTTACCCTAGAGTGCAGCTCATCAGGCTCTGGCACATCGACGGGGGCAGTCTTAGGGGTGGCTTGCCCCCCTTCTCTTCTCTTCTTCTCAATGTACTTCAATACAGCGCCGTCCCTCACCCTCGGTTTTGGGGGTGTGTTTATATCTTCTATACTTATCTTCCGCCTTTGAAAAATAAATAGTATGCGTTTTAACGATGGACAAAACACATTTTAAGATTATTACCTACAACATTCTTTTTAAAATTCAATTTATAATGACTTTAATAAGGACAATATATGTTCAGTCCACATACCTAGTTTTTAAAATAAACTAAAATTGTAAATTGACGTCGATTGGAGAAAATGCGCTGTGCAGTTTGTTGCCGCTTTTTCTGCACTCCGCTTTGGAAGCGGCATTAAACTTAGCTATAAGTAAATTACTGATGTCAAAATTTTTAATTATTAGGTTTTTGAAGGTTTCTATCTCTTTAAATAATTCAATTTCGAAATAAATTAAAACATAGGGATATGCAAATATATCCTAAGATTTTTTTTTCGTAAAAAATCATTGCTGTACTGGTACTATCCGGCGAAGAATCAGGGGACTACCCTTGTATGGAAATACGGCCCTACGATTCCCTCGTAACAACCACTATACCTTCATCATCATCATCATCATCATCAGGTCCTTCTTAGCCTCCACTACAGGAGCAGGACCCTCTCTGTACTATTAGAGCCATACTTGGCCAGAGCAGCCAGAGGACTTGGCCTACACTCTCCACGCTGGCCAGACGGGTTGGAGAGGTCTCTTAGATGTTATAATCTTTGTTTAGCTTGTATTTCCTAAGTCGCCTTCTACAACATCCATGGGAAGACGTGGAGTGGTCCTATTCTACTCTGCCGGATACCACTATACCTTATTCAATAGCAAATACCGAGTGGCACCCCTGGTGTTGCAGGCGTCCATAAACTACGGTAACCGCTTTCCATCAGGTGGGCCGTATGCCTGTTTGCCTACTAAGTAGTATAAAAAAAAATTCAAGACATACCTGAGTCCACGGCGGGAATTTCGGCGGAATTTCGCACGGTTTTGGTTTTGAATTGTTTTGCAAATTGCTTCTAGTAGACTTTATAATGTGAAATCGGTGTAATTTGGTGTTATAAATGCCCATGTTATGAACAATGTGTGGAATAACTAAAATAAAGTGTCATGGTGCGGCTGTAGTGAGATTTACTTAGCGGGCTGGTGGTCGCTCGCCTTACTGCATCGTCTATGATCAAACCAGTGGACTCGTTGGAATTGTCAAAGAAAAAAAATTCAAAACGTTTATTTAATATAGGTTTCTTTGAACACTTACTAATTGTCATATTTCACTTCTCAACAATTGATGACGTCAAAAATTTACTTATGGCCAAGTTTAATGCCGCTTCCAAAGCGGAGTGCATTTTCTCCAAAAGACGTCATCTCACAATTTTTTAAAACCTTAGAATCTACGTATGTGGACTGAGTATACATTGGTTTATTTTGATGTCATATTTGAATTTAATTGAGAAATAATGTCATATTATTGAAATGAATAACACCGAAATAAATAAATGTCAAATTAAGTACCACCTAAAATTAAAATAAAAAGTGTCACCTTAAAAATATCACGTACGTAATGTACCACACATAATAGTCATTTGTATTACAGAATTACGAGGCGCCCGCGCCAAGCTCAAGCCAAATATTGCGATCGTTAATAAAATCTTCGGTCCTATAATAAGCCTTTTTACAAAGTAATTGTTTTACATAACTTTTGAATATTCTATCAGGCATATCAAGGACCGATTTTGGCAATTTGTTGTAGTAGCGTATACAGTTTCCCATGAACGATACGCTAACTCTGCTTAGCCGATATCGCGGAAGAAATAATTTATGATTGTCGCCAGGGGCTCCATAGAATCAACGAAATGAATTACACCACCATTCCGTTGGTAACACGTAGAAAAATATGAAGGGCTAAAAGGCATAGAAAGCCAAATGCCGTAAAACAATTTATTTTTATTTTTTCCTAGCCTATTGATGTGTCCCACAGCTGGGCAAAGGCCTCCCCCTGGGTTCTCCACTCATCCCTATCCTTCGCTACTTCTGGCCATCCATTTTAAAATTTATCGAGGTCGTCCCTCCATCTCCTTCTTGGTCTGCCTCTGCCACGGCAGCCGTCCGATACCCAGAAAGTGGCAAGTTTTGCCCACGTTTCTGGCCGCATGCGACAAACACAAATATGAAAAAAAAAAGACCACATACCTCTCAACCTTCTCAACCCTCGGTATATCCGGCGTCTTCGACTCCAATATCTGGCTATCAGCCGTCACGAAATTCTCAGTGAAATACAGATTATTTTTAGACGTATTCCTCTGAGGACTGTAGAAGTATCCGTTTGTTTCTAAAGGCCGTTCATCTTCTATACTAGATAAACTTAAATCTTTCTCTTCGTCTTTTGGGACCTTCTTTGGGACAACATCGGGGTAATTGTCTTCGGGACTCCCCAACCCCATTAGGGGATGGTTTGTCGTTAAGGTCAATGTGGAACTGAATTTAGGAGGACTTATTCCTAGGTTTCTGGGCCTTATTTCTGGGGAGTCTATGTTTAAGTTGGGCATTCTGGATATGATGTCGTTAAGTGGTTTGTTGTTGTCGGGGTCGGAGAGGCGTAGGACTTCTGGGTTTTGGAGTCTGAGGACGTTTTGCTCCTGACACTCCTCGAAATCTGAAGAGAGGACTGAGTTGGGCGTGTCCTGGAACAGACATCATCAATTAACCGACTTCGAAAAAGGAATAATCAATTCTGTTGTATGTTTTTATAACACCGAACTAAAACATAGTGCGAAAAAATATTGGTTGTCTGTAACATCCGTAAAGTCGGTGGGTAGGGCGATCGAGCCTCTCTATCGCTTGTACGGCGCTCTCGCTTGCACACAGAACGTGACACTTTTTTGTACGTGCGGCCGGCGTTTATTGATTTATCAGACGTTGACACCAAAATCGTTTGAAATGGTTTAATAATTGATAATATTTTCACTCAACAAAATAGGCACGTTAAGCCATTGGTCCCGGCTGCCATCTGGTAGTAGTTAAAGGAAGCGCGGCAGAGGCCGAGAGGCGGTATAATTATTAAAGCTACCATGATACATGACATGGCGCCACGGAGCTCGCCAAAAAAAAAGTATGCAATTTATGTCCCATTCAAAAAAAATTTATTGTAAACAATGCTTTGACAACTTATAGGCAATCTGTGCAACTGACAGGTACATTTCGCGGAAAATTATAAAAAATATCAGTGTTGCCAGTCATTTTTCCATAAAAGTAACGCAAGTTCTCACATTTTTTTATATATTTAGCAAGAAACTTCAACATCAACCCCATTCAAACAAAAAAAGAATTATTAAAATCGTTTCATAAATGACGGAGTTCTGAGGTACGAACAAACATTTAAAAAAAACAACCGAATTGATAACTTCCTTTTTTTAGTCGGTTGAAAACTATCAAAAACATAATTTCAAGTACCGTACCTACATTAGAAAACCAAATTAATTTTTTACTTAGAATTATTCCCATCTCCAAATATCTTTATCAATATGCATCAAATTGGTCTATCGAATTAACAAACAAACAATGAAAAAATACTATACTATAATATACAAATAAACACGGTACAAAATAACAAGTTAGTAAATATTCCATGAAACTCGTTACTCCTTTTGGTAAATCGGTTACAATAAGTTCCAATATTTATTTCGGAGGAAATGACACTGGCAAAATAAATTCATTTATTTGTTCATGTAGTCAGGTTGACATTGTCATTTATACAGAAAAAGAGTACAAATTATAACCTCGTAATAAACGCCATAATCGAAAATAACGATTTCAGTAAAAGTTTATTGGTAAAATCTAGTGACATTCATTTAAAAAGGCGTAAATCATTACAAAGCATCGTTTTAAAGTGTTAGTGTTCGAAAGAATTGTGTGATTGTAGAAATATTTGCCAACACGGTTGTTCGAGAAGTCGAGAAGGTTTGTTTACCTTTAAATTATTTTTGCTTGGGGCCAATATTAGGTTACCTGTGACCGAAAGGATTCGGATCCTGTGTCCATCTTTTCGTCTGACGATGGAGAGGTGAGCGCCTCTTCGTCATGCAGGCGCGCGGTTTTGAAATTGCTGGAACAAATTTTTATGTTATACCATTTTCATGAAAATTGGATATGGGTGTCATCTATATCTAAACATATAATAAAACAGTAAAATTATTTTGTCTGTACATTTCGAATTTTTGACTGAAATGGATAGAGGGACACTTAAAAAGAATAATAGAAAGCAAAAAAATTTTTTTGGAATTTCTTGTCTGTCTGTCTGTCTGTCTGTCTGTCTGTCTGTCTGTCTGTCTGTCTGTCTGTCTGTCTGTCTGTCTGTCTGTCTGTATGTATGTATATATGAAAATACTGAACCGATTTACTTCAAACTAATTCACCAATTTCTTTGTTTTAACTCAGTTTAACATTTAAAGTTTGTTTCATCAAAATCGGTTCATTAAAAAAAAAGTTATCGTCATTTGAATGAACTCAAGGCATGAGTTTGCCTGCAAACATATAGCAAAAATAAAATAAAATAATAAGTGACATAAGAAAATTAAAATCCAAAGTCAATTCATCATCATTATACGACAGCATTACACCTATCCATACTATCCATAGTAATCCATACTAAAAAAAAGGAGAAGCTGACTGACTGACTGACATATCAACGCAGGGCCTAAACTATAAGGGTTAGGAACTTGAAATTTTGCACAGGGGTTCCTTTTATAACGTAGGGGAGCACTAAGAAAGGATTTTTGGAAATTCATCTATTTAGGGGGATAAACGGGTTGCAAATTTAGTATGAAACTTTGTTGTTTTTGAAGTTATTCGAATGAAATTTAGCATGAAGGTTCTTTACTGAAAGGTATGAAACACGAGTAAAATATTTTACTCAAAAATCATCCCTTAAGGGGGTAAAATAGGGGTGCAAAGTAAGCATAAAACTTTGCCATTTTTGAAGTTAGTCGAATGAAATTCAGCATGAAGGTTCTTTACTAAAAGGCATGAAAAACGAGTAAAATATTTTTCTCAAAAATCATCCCTTAAGGGGATATAACGGGGATGCAAAGTTAGTATGAAACTTTCCGTTTTTGAAGTTATTCAATTGAAATTCAATATTAAGGTAATTGAAAGTAATTGAAAGTCATAAACTAATGTATTCCTGTTATTCTACTGTTCCTGAGAAATCGACACTTACGCGGGCGGAGCCGCGGGCCAAAGGCAAACCTGACTTATATATCAACGCACAGCCGAAACTACTGTGCGCAGAATCTTGAAATTTGGCACAGGGATTCTTTTATGATGTAAATGAGCACTAAGAAAGGATTTTTAGAAAATCAAAGGGGTTGAGGTTTTATGCAATTTTCTCATTTCTGGACTTAGAAGTTTGAAAGTAGGTACGCAAGTTCTCAATTAAAATTAAAAAATAGGTTACAATTAAAAAAGATCTGTGTAGGTGAAATGTACAAAATTTCCCCCTTAAGGGATAAAGGGGGGGGGGCGTTGTATGGAAATTTTCTCATTTCTGGACATAGAAGTATAAAAATAAGTATATATGTTTACATTACAATTAGAAAGATCTGTGTAGTTAAAATGGTCGAAATTTCCCCTTGAAGGGGTAGAATAGGTGGGGTAAAGTTTGTATGGTTTTTTTTTTTTACTTAGAAATATGACAATAAGAAGTTCTCCATTACAATAAAAAAATATCTGTGTAGGTGAAATGGGCAAAATCCCCTTCTTAAGGGCTAAAGATCTATGCAGGTGAAATGTATTAAATTCCCCCTTCAGGGAAAAAGCAAAGGGGCAGGGGTTAGTATGGAATTTTTATTATTACTACTGTTCCCAAGGGAACGACATTAACGCGGGCGGAGCCGCGGGCAACAGCTAGTAAAATATATGTTACATATATACCTAGCATCACGTCTTTTTCCCTTGCGGGGTAGACAGACTCTGGGTCTTTAAGGGTTGGGGGCAGCGGTCACATAGTCGTGACGTGGCCAAGTCACAAGAAGTTATAATTTATTTTTTATAATCCTTACTAATATTATAAATGCGAAAGTGAGTTTGTTTGTCCTTACTATTCTTATCCTTACTAATATTATAAATGCGAAAGTGAGTTTGTTTGTCCTTACTATCCTTATCCTTACTAATATTATAAATGCGAAAGTGAGTTTGTTTGTCCTTATACTATCCTTATCCTTACTAATATTATAAATGCGAAAGTGAGTTTGTTTGTCCTTATACTATCCTTATCCTTACTAATATTATAAATGCGAAAGTGAGTTTGTTTGTCCTTATACTATCCTTATCCTTACTAATATTATAAATGCGAAAGTGAGTTTGTTTGTCCTTATACTATCCTTATCCTTACTAATATTATAAATGCGAAAGTGAGTTTGTTTGTCCTTATACTATCCTTATCCTTACTAATATTATAAATGCGAAAGTGAGTTTGTTTGTCCTTACTATCCTTATCCTTACTAATATTATAAATGCGAAAGTGAGTTTGTTTGTCCTCACTATCCTTATCCTTACTAATATTATAAATGCGAAAGTGAGTTTGTTTGTCCTTACTATCCTTATCCTTTCTAATATTATAAATGCGAAAGTGAGTTTGTTTGTCCTTATACTATCCTTATCCTTACTAATATTATAAATGCGAAAGTGAGTTTGTTTGTCCTTACTATCCTTATCCTTACTAATATTATAAATGCGAAAGTGAGTTTGTTTGTCCTCACTATCCTTATCCTTACTAATATTATAAATGCGAAAGTGAGTTTGTTTGTCCTTACTATCCTTATCCTTTCTAATATTATAAATGCGAAAGTGAGTTTGTTTGTCCTTACTATCCTTATCCTTACTAATATTATAAATGCGAAAGTGAGTTTGTTTGTCCTTACTATCCTTATCCTTACTAATATTATAAATGCGAAAGTGAGTTTGTTTGTCCTTATACTATCCTTATCCTTACTAATATTATAAATGCGAAAGTGAGTTTGTTTGTCCTTACTATCCTTATCCTTACTAATATTATAAATGCGAAAGTGAGTTTGTTTGTCCTTATACTATCCTTATCCTTACTAATATTATAAATGCGAAAGTGAGTTTGTTTGTCCTTACTATCCTTATCCTTACTAATATTATAAATGCGAAAGTGAGTTTGTTTGTCCTCACTATCCTTATCCTTACTAATATTATAAATGCGAAAGTGAGTTTGTTTGTCCTTACTATCCTTATCCTTTCTAATATTATAAATGCGAAAGTGAGTTTGTTTGTCCTTACTATCCTTATCCTTACTAATATTATAAATGCGAAAGTGAGTTTGTTTGTCCTCACTATCCTTATCCTTAATAATATTAAAAGTTACGCGAGACATAATTTATATTATAACAAACGGTTTCACTCACGTATCGTTAGTCGGTATCGCCGACAAGTTTCAGCCAATTCAGATGGCCATCTTCAGGACGAGTGTCAGGGACGTCGCGACATGGCAGTCCCTCGAGCACTGAGGTTCGCCGCCCGCGCCGCCCGTCTCTCCGCGCGAAGCGCTCGCGCCGATGCGTTGATTGGGGGTCAGACGCCCCCGAAGATGTTGTGGCTGGTTCTACTCCGTCATCATCTACTTCTGGCGGCTGTGGCACACTTGTATGCACAGAACTGACCGTGTCGACGTCTCGTAATGGGGTGTCATTGTTGTTTTGGCATGTTTGAAGAATCGGTTTCCAAGTTGTAGGCAAGGACCAACCTACATCACGGTTGAAATTCGGACGCCGACTTATCTCTATTGCTTCGCGTATTTTCCGCGGGACAAATGCCTTCTCCCGTGTCAACACTTTGGCCTTATCGAAGCGAATATAATGAGCCACGTCCGAATCCAAAGCATGCTCGGCGATCGCAGAACCATTCTTGTCCAATTTCTTCAAACTCCGTATGTGTTCTGTCAGTCTTGTAGCTACGTTGCGTCCTGTTTCACCGATGTAGCATTTGCCGCAATCGCATGGAACGATGTATACGCCTGGCACACACACTCAATGGGACACTGTCCTTAGGAGAGCGCATTAATTTCTTAGTTTCGTCAAGGGCCGGAAAATAGTTTTAATGCAATACCGTCGACGTAATAGGTGACCAATTTTGTCTGTTATGCCCTTGACAAAAGGTAGAAATACCAGCGCTCTATCCACTGAAGTAGGCCGGTCTGCTGCGTTTATGCTGACTCTAAGGCTCTGTTTCCAGCTGTAGCCATTTGATACCAGCACTTGCCTTACATGCGTTAATTCTGCATCTATGTGTTGCGGGTCACACAAACGCAAAGCTCTGTGTATCAACGTACGCGGAATCGATGCTAAGTGGGCCGGGTGGTGGTGTGAGTCAGACCTTAAGTATCGGTCGGTGTGTGTGGGTTTTTGAGGTACTGGTCGGCGATACCGACTAACGATACGTGAGTGAAACCGTTTGTTATAATATAAATCCTTATCCTTACTAATATTATAAATGCGAAAGTGAGTTTGTTTGTCCTTACTATCCTTATCCTTACTAATATTATAAATGCGAAAGTGAGTTTGTTTGTTTGTTACGCTTTCACGCCGTAACTACTGAACCGATCATCATGAAATTTTGCATACAAGTTCTCTGGAGTGCGGAGAAGGACATAGGCTACCTTTTATCCCGGGAAAAAGTACTATTCCCGAGGGATCGATATTGACGCGGGCGGAGCCGCGGGCGTAAGCTAGTCATAGATACAAGTAAAAAGTAGCCCCGGCCAGCCGTGCGTACTGGACTGACAGTGACAGGAAGGTGTGGACACTGCCCGCAGCTCGACAGTCGACAATCCGGGAGATTTTCCGGGAGATGGGAATCGAACCCACGACCCCCTAACCTAACCTAACCAAACTGGAAACAACTAAACAAAGTTCTTTAGTTGTTTCCAGTTTGGTTAGGACATTGCAGGCTTGAATCACCAGATTGTCTGATAATAAAGACGATTCCGTGCTTCGGAAGGCACGTTAAGCCGTAGGTCCCGGCCGCCATCTGGTAGTCGTTAAAGGAACCACATCAAAGGCGGTTCAAAAGAACTCTGACACCAGGGTATGGCATGGTCGATTGACCGTGACACCTACACGAAATGATGATGATAAGCGGTAGACAGAGCCTAGGGCCCGCAATTATCTCCATGCCAAACATAACTGCTAAATGAGTCATTAACTTTGCTTTTAAAGCGTGCCTTAATGGCTCCCGCTCACGACAGTGAAAGTGACACCGAAAGAGAATGCTTAATTATCAGCTCGCGCATGGAGAAATTGACCCATATAACCCATGACGGAAAAAGAGTGTGTCGTGGTCGTATACCACTTATACATACAAAACAATACTTACAATATTTAGTATAGGTAATCTCTAGAACAATGTAAACTTCAAAAACAATTTCAAAATTGGTTCATACATGACGACCTCATAACATCATAATGAATGTACCGATTTACATACATACATACTATCACGTCTTTTTCCCTTGCGGGGTAGACAGAGCTTAGGTCTATAACACCTAGATGCCACGTTTAGCATGTTGGCGGCCGTGTAGATAGAAAACGGAATCAAAATAGTGAGTAGGCGTTGCGGCTAGCAACCCATCACTATTTTGATTTCGTTTCTACAGATTTCCGCCCATTCCCGAACCGATTTGTTTTTTCAATTCCAATTTCACCAAAATCGGTAGGTAGTTGATTTTTTAGGGTTTATGAAAGACTAGCTGTTGCCCGCGACTTTGTCCGCGGCCATTTTTCTGTTATTATGATAAATTAGTTTTTTTATTAGTATAGATCACATCCACACACATTACATTTTATTAGTATAGACATAACCACGTCAGAGGCCGAGGTTCCGAAGAACTCTGACACCAGGGTGTGCATAGTCGATTGACCGTGTCACCTACACGAAATGATGATGATAATTAGTATAGATAAATAATTTTCATTTTTTATTGATGCTTCGCTCCTATTGGTCGCAGCGTGATGTTTTAGCCTTCCTCAATAAATGGACTATCCAACACAAAAATAATTTTCGAATTTGAACCTGAGATTATAAGTTAGTAACACAGCAAGAGACGATGAAGACGAGGATGTTACATGCCTATCTAAGAGATACCCATTTGTTCTACTTTTGAATGTCCCGGGACTGTACTTGTCTGGGAATATAGACGCAGGCAGTTCATTCCACACCTTAGCTACTCGAATCAAAAAGGAACTGTCAAAGCGTTTAGTTCGACTCTTTGGTATTTCAACGACATAAGGGTGAAATTACCTGTTTATATTAATAACTAGCCGTTTCCCGCGAGTAGTTTTCGCAACGCTCACTCAATACAAGAAAGGCAATTTTCTGAAACCTTGAGTGACTTTAATGACATTTTCGTAGGATCCTTAATTGTTTTGAGAATAAAATATAACTCGTGTCACTCTCTGATAATATAGCTTCTTTTGGTAAATTAATTTTCACATCGGTCCAGTCGTTTTTGAGTTTTTCGATTCTTTTTCTCTACCAAGAATTCTTCGTTCCATGGGAACCACGCTTGGCAGGCGGCTTGGCAAGGCAAGTTTCTTTAGCTTCTTGTGCTTCCGACGCTGCTGTCCATCGGAAGCATTCTTAACGTAGTGTCACGTCTTTTTCCCTTACGGGATAGACAGAGCCCAGGTCCATAAGACTTAAAGGCCACGCTTAGCATTTTGATGGGCATATAGGTAGATAGAGCAATCAAAATAGTGATGGATTGCTAGCCGCATCGTCTATTGATATGATCCCTTAAAATTTCGCCCATTCCCTCGATCGGCTTTTACGATCTGCGCGGGAAGAGAAGCAGCTGGTACATTCTACGTTTTTTTTTTTCCTCCCAGACCAGCATGGAAGCCCAGACCAGCATTCTTAACGTGTGGAAGGATTAGAATTCGTTGGATTTGGGAAGGGAATAAAGGTATTGGGATCCTACTTACTCGGACAGGCCAATCGTAGGCTTAATATTTTTCCACTAAACAATCACTTGTGTAAAAAAACTACTAAATCCTGGCTACAAGGACTAACATATGAAGAAACAGAAGGCATTCTTCGGCCCATTATTTAAATATATTATATTTCTGTGCACCAGTGGCAGTGGTAACTTCATCACTGTCGAACCCAAGACTAGGTCGTAGGGCTGTTCACAGTATACAAAATAATAATAACATTAAAAAAAAAAAAAAAAAAAAAAAAAAAAGAAACTAAATAATGATGCAAAACATATACTATTTCCTTTACTATACTTATAATTTCCTCTTAAGTAACATATCTTATAATTATATAACAAACACTTCCTGTCTTTGTTTGTATTAATAATATCTCTTAACGCGTCACTTGTACACGTTTAATATTAATCTAAAATTACTTAGGCTAAGCTACTCCGGCTTCTTGTATCCCGTCTAAGGGGAGGCCTGGTGTCCTGTAAGACAGGTGCCTTTGGTTACCTAGTTCAGGCACCAGTTCTCCACAACAGATTAGGTCACCTATATTTGTTATTAATTACATATATTGTAATACTTTAGTTAAGTAATAACTTGTATTGTTGTGGAGACAAATAAATATTATTTTTTTTATTTTATTTTATCGGAATGTAGGAAAGTCAAGTAGCAGCTCGGGAGGCCAAGACCACGTATCTGAAGCCATACCTTTCTTGCCATCAAAGATGCCAAACCTACAACTACCGGCCAAGCTGCTGAGGATGTCACCCTTGACCTAAACTCCTCAAATATGTCCAATTTTATTATATATCTTCATTCATTCATTCATTTCGAGTAGGTGTCACGGTCAATCGACCATGCACACCCTGGTGTCAGAGTTCTTCGAAACCGCCTCTCGGCCTCTGACGTGGTTCCTTTAACGACTACCAGATGGCAGCCGGGACCACCGGCTTAACGTGCCTTCCGAAGCACGGAATCATCTTAATTATCAGACAATCAGGTGATTCAAGCCTGCAATGTCCTAACCAAACTGGAAACAACTAAACAAAGTATGCTTCCGGTGGGAATCGAACCCACGACCTCCGGGTCAACAGGCAAACGCCTTAACCACTGGACCACGGAGGCCGTTATATATCTTCAAGAACACAAACATACAACTCTTTCCTCTTTATAATATCTAAATACAACGTGATTTTGAACCCCCTAGCTTTATTGAAATCTCAGCATCAGAATCCCTAATGAAATATAGAACTGCAAGAAAAAAGCTGAAAATCAAAAAAAAAACAGGGTTTCCCATACAAAGTCGCCGATCAACTGGACGAATTTCTATGGAAAGTCAATTTTTTTTTTTTTCGGTTTTAACCACTTTTTCTTGGAAATCTGTATTCCATTAGGGATTCTGATTCCAAGATTTCAATATAGCTAGGGGGTTCAAAATCACGCTATATATATATAACTCAAAGGTGACTGACTGACTGACATAGTGATCAATCAACGCACAGCCCAAACCACTGGACGGATCGGGCTGAAATTTGGCATGCAGGTAGATGTCATGACGTAGGCACCCGCTAAGAAAGGATTTTGATCAATTCTACCCCCAAGGGGATAAAATAGGGGATGAAAGTTTGTATGAAACTATACTTCTAAACGCGAGCGAAGCCGCGGGCAAAAGCTAGTTAACATATAGAAGTCACCAAAGTGCTTCAAGTTATAGATTTTATAAGTTATAGGTATAGATGTTAGTATAGGCAATATTCTTAGGTACATGTTCAAAATTTCACTTGCATGATTAATAAATTTTAGAATAGATTGTCCTGAGCTTTTAGGAAACATACTGTTTAATATTCTGAGTAAACAAACAAAGAAAACGATTATTTTGCAAACACACGCAGCAGGTTCGAACTACAGGCAGAAAGCATTCCTGTCTTGAGCATTTAATAGTTTTAAATCTTAGTATAGATATACACTTCTTTTGCACTAGCATTAATGCCATTATGAAACAGTTGAAAGGAGAAAATCTCAAAAACTACAGGATGAAATTGAATTCATTAGCATATGTTTATGGAGGACTCAGACCATGAATCCGAACAACTTTTATAATGGGACTAACTTTGACATCGCGTAACAATTATCTACTCTTTCATACGAAAGTGCTGATTTTTTTTTGCGATTTTGGAGTTGGTCCCATAATGAAAGTTGTTCAAATTCGTGGTCTGAGTAGTAACTATTTAGTATTCTGTGCTCTGAGTCACTCCTTAAACGTATGCTAATGAATTCAATTTCACTTGTATAATAATTTTTACTTATAAGCTTAACAATATAATTTAATTAAATATAAAATAATATTCTATAAAGAATTGACAATGCGTCTCATCGAGGTAACTGGTGATCCAAGAGCTGGCAGTTTTTTTACACAACGTATCGGACTCACTGTGCAACGGGGAAATGCTGCCAGCATTTTGGGTACTTTGCCTCGATGTGGTGTGTTGGAAGAAGTTTTTTATTTGTAAGTTATTTATAATTTTTTATTTGTATGTTATTAATTATGTTTGATATTAAGTTGAATTGTTTTTTAATAAATATGTAATATTAAAGAGAACTATATATATGCTTTGAATATACTTGATTAATTGAACGCGCATGTAGTGGGCGGGAAGTGTCCCCGTTTGAGTGGGGAAAAGTCGTTTATAATTCCGGTTCTTCTCCTCTATTTAAAATGGTGGCACAAAGGATCTTAGCACCAATGGGGTATATGGTGCTTAGGACCATTGTGAGTTTGCTGTGATACGAGTAAATCTTGCGAGGTTTACAGCTCAAACGGCCACTAGTACTAGTAGTTTCGAATATCGACAGCTGAAGTACCCACAGCTGAGGCTACAGTGTCATTGCATAGTCACTAGAATTTTATGACCGTAGCCACTTTGCATAGCCAAAAAAAACACAAATATCTGTGAGTAAATGAAATGCAATAGAATTTTATTCAAATTTGGATATCATGTATCTCTTTTTAAACGTCATATTATTACTTTTAATATTTGCAAAATGGATAAGCCACTAGTGATTCGGAACGACCACTGTTGAGAAGAATATGCCGAATTAAACTCAGTCCAGTATTGGTCCCTACGTGCCTGAACGGCTACGCTTTCACATATTTATAACAAATTGAATTATTTAACATTAATTACTGATGTATATTGATTAACAATTTATTATTATATTTTTATAAGTGTTTTATTTTGCATACACAATGCTATTATGATATACTCTTATTAAATTAAGAAAAATAGTGGAACATAGGTCTAGGAGAAGAGAAAACAATGTAGAATGTACCAGCTGCTTCTCTTCCTGTGCAGACCTGTGCAGATCGTAAGAGTCAATCAAGGGAATGGATAAAATCTGAGGAATTAAGTTAATAGGCGATGCAGCTAGCAACCCATCACTATTTTGGTTCAGTTTTCCACAGAATGCCCACCTATATGCTAAATGTGGCCTTCAGGTCATATAGACCTAGGCTCTGTCTACCCCGCAAGGGAAAAAGACGTGATACTATGTATGTATGGAACCCACCTGAGTGATCAAATTTTTTCACCATAATTTATTTCCTAATTTAATAAGAGTGATATCTGTGATTTAAGAAATAATTTACACTGCACTAAATATATAATAATAAAGCAAACACTATTGGATTTCAGCCAATGCTATTTTATTGCTAAAAAGCGTAAATTTTATATTTTAGTTATTTTCCGTATTGACGTGGAACGCCCCATAAACCATGAATGTTATTCAGGACTTTTTTTATGAACAGAAAAATCGGAAGACATCGAATAAGAGGGTAGAATTCAAAATGCAAAAAATATATTGTAAAGCACAACTTGCATGATACAGCATCGCATTCGGATGCGAACAATAAAAAATCGATTTTAAAACACTTAACATTCTTAAAATCAAGGCTAAAACGGTGATAACGTGAAAAATAACACAGAATGCTGTGCCTTCAAAAAATATATTATACGGCCACATTTATATGGTAAATAACCAAAATCACTACACACTCACCTCATTTGTGCCCGTTTTTATCACTAAAACTAAATTATTTCCCGCATGAAACACAAAAATAACATAAAATTAAATATTTTTTGGAAAGTGACTGTATAGCAACTTTGTATGTATTGACTAATTTGACGTCTTTCGGAAAGTGTTGCCAGGACCATGTTTTTACTACTATGTTTGTAAAAAAAATAGTAGTAAATGTTTAAACAATAAATATTTATAAATAATAGCCTTTAATTTCACACGACTGCCAAAAAAATATGTGTTTTGTCTTCTTGGTTCATGTATGTACCTGAGATTCCGGAAGTGTCTTAAGTTTTGGATGTTTGAGTCCTGAACAGATTTCAGTATTAGAATGCCATCTGAATCTTAACATTTTTTTGAATCCCCCGAGAAAGCAGTGTTTATTAAGAACAAATAATATCGAATAGAACAAATAATTCTCTCTTTATGTTGAGCTTGTTTTCAGTGGCATATTTAAATGAGATTTGATTAGACGCTTCGGGGCTCGGAGTCAGTTTTCCGAGTTTGTCAAATTTTTCAAAGGTTATTTAAAAGATAATAATAGGTAATTCATATAATTTCTTAGAGCTATTAACCCATTAGGCCTCCTCAAAGGATTTCTAGAATGACCAGCTGGAAGCAGCCTAGTGTTTCCCTGAGATCTTGGTCAGGTCCAGAGACGGCGTAAGGCGTGAGTGGTGTGGGCCGTTGCCCACGGCCCCGCGCCATAAGGCCTCGCGCTTAATGTAGCGAGCTTTTTTTTGGGAAGCCTATGATTTGCGAAAAAGAACTACAAGACCTCGCGAAACGTGTCTTGCCCACTCCCAACTGCTGCCACTCTGGTCAGGTCATCCGACCACCTGGTCGGTGGGTGTTCGACGCTGCGCTTGCCGGTACGTGGTCGCCATTCCAGAACCATGTACAGCAGTGGACTTCTTGCAGCTGATATGATGGTCATGATTATTTAATTACTGTGTTTTAAAGGTTTATACACGATTAGGGCCATAATCTTCACTACTCAATCTCTCTCCAACTCCACCAAAGACCTTTTTTTAAAAAAATATTATTATTCCAAGCATAGGACTATATCCACTACTCGACATGACATTAACGCGGTACAACTGCAGTTGAAGTGGTAGTCAATTTGTTGATACTCACGTAACCTATACAAAGAAACGTGATGTCGATAACGAATTAGGGATCCCTATCGATGCTTATGAACCTGTGTTGCTATGTTGATGGCGAAGTATTATGTAGTAAGCAGTTGTGTTTTGTTTAATTAAGTACAATAAAACAGGCTATTAAAAATACCTTTAAAATATTTTCAGACCTATTTGACTGTTTATTTGGTATCATTATTTGCTCCTATTCTTCATCTTAGTGACTTTCAGCAAATTTTTTAGCTGTGGTGCGTTGCATGAAACCCTATAGGTTCGCTATTATGTCATCATGACTCTACATGCTGTCATAAAATCAGACTGTAATGTAATTCATGCTGTTAAGTAATTTAGCACATATTTTGCAGCCGGTTGCCTGCCTGACCCTAATTCTACATGTGTTGTCTTAGAATCGCATAAAATACCTGTCATAATGAAGTACAAACATTTTCCCACGCTGAGATTTGAACCCAGAGCCACTGGTTTAGCAGACTAGCGTCTTAACCACTGTGCCACGGAAGCCGTCAACTTTCTTTGCTATATCAACTTATCAGGAGTTCTCAGAACAATAAACGCTTCTTTAACAGACAATGGTGAGTTTCTCGGAATATAGGTACATTTTCATTTCTGTGCCAATGAGGTCAATCAATAATGATTTTGCTTTAGCGATTCAATCACTTTTGAAGGAGTACTCATACAGATAGCCAGGTATCATGTACTCAGACTCAGACAGGCTTTGAAATAGTTAACTTAGGTGTTTTGCAATGATTAATAGGATCAATTTTTTATGTCTGCGATATCAGCATGGTGTACAAACATTTGCATTTTATTTATATTTTGATTTAAAATATTTACTGTGCTTTCACGCAGCACACAATGACAATAAATAAATAAAATCAAAGTGAATGTAACTAAGACTTTCACAAAATCACTAAAGAAATTCTTTATTTACATTTTAATCTCATACTAAACCCAAAATGCTAAACTGTATATAACGTATACATAGCACTGTTACGAATATCTATTACAGAACATTAGCGCCGTGGAAGAAAGGAAATCTTGTTTGTTGAATTTTTTGCGGAAATCTTCGCACAACAATTTGGTTTTTACGATAACTATTCCCAGTGTCTTCTTTCCATGTTTTATAAATAATTACGTGAAGAAATAGTATTAGTAGCAGGCAATTGCAGGTTTCAAGTCAGAAAACGACTGGGTTTCACAGTGAAAACATCACTTTAATTGAAACATTATTTTCAGAGTAGTTGAAGTAGCAACAATGTTAGCTGCTGGGCTGCTGTTTCTAGTTTATTCAGTTTTTCCTATTATTTCAGCTGAAGATGTAAGCTGTAAGTATTAAACGACTTAAGATTAATATTGCAATATTTCTTAACGAAATAGCCTTTATAAATATTTGTAATTACAACTTTATTTTGTACTAACCTTACCTGTATTTTTTTACAGATCAAGCATGTGTTGACAAATACTCTCGTAAAGGCTATCAGCCTTGGCAGGAATGGTCAGACCACTACACCTGCCACCGCTATCGTTGCGAAATCAGAGATGGAAAATATTTTATCGCAGCTGTGGGGTAATATTTTTTTTATATTTATTTATCATCGCATAATTTGTAAACGCAAAATTCAGATCCAAAGATATTTCATCATTCAATCAATCATTTTTATTGCAATTCTATTGTTCAATATGAAACCTATTTATTCTTTTTAGATGTCGAAAGCCTAAAATACCAGAGAATGCTTTAGAATGCCACGAATATATTGAGGATGAAAACGTTGGTAAGTACAACAATTACTTGTTGACAATATTTTGTGACTGAAGAACATTAAAAAAGTGTAACGTTGACTTCCAGAATTTCCTACATGCTGCGCTCGATTGAGATGTGTCGTTGAAATGAATGGAGAAAGAATTGTCCAGACTAGGGGTCAGCCCGGAGAACTGTTCCCTGACAAGTGAGTGCTCATTCAATAATTTGTTCTTTACGATAACATACTTCTTCAAAAAGTTTTATTTTTATTTTAAATCTAGACAATTTAATATCTAGTAATTATTAACTACAAAGGTACAAAAATAATTGGATGTTCTTTTCAGACCATGGAAAGGACAACAGAATGAGCCTAACCCCGTAGTCGGAATGGGTGCTATCCAGCAGAACAGCGTTGGTGGTGAACCCCAGAGCCAGCCTGCCCCCGGCATCTTCAGTAGCAGAGGAGCAGGCAAGAGTAAACCTGTATTATTTTCAGAAGATTGAAAGACCTTTTGACTAAGCCATTTCCTACGCTCCTCTGGAATATTCTGATTTATTAAAAAGTATTTACTCAATATACAATATCTAAAATATTTGATAAGTGTTTATGGAATCAATAAGTTATTTGAGGATTTTGCTATATTTTACAGAACGTTTTTCTTACGAGAAATTGTTTTATTAATAGCCAATAATGTCCCTGACAGCGGATGGCAATGATATTAATGGAAGACGGTACGTAGACCCCTACCCAAGCCAGCAGATGCAGGAGTCACCACGCAAGAAGAGATCCACAATTTATCCCCTCTTTGATAGAAGTTCAGCGCGTGATAGTATTGCACGAATGCCATATCAAGTGAAAATGCCAGGCTATTCCCCTGAAAGGTACACGTCTTACTTTGCAAATGGAGTAAATGGTGATAAAGCCGTGTCTTCCCACAAAGTTCACCTCAATTCATCGTAAAGTCCAAAAAACTTACAATGTTTACATTCATTTAATTTATTTTGTTAAACTTTTTATCTATGTTATGATATGTTTAAGTTGTTAATTTTGAATTGTTATATGCACATTGTGTTTATGTTGTACTCAATAAATTGTTGAACTGTATATTGCATTTTTTAAATCCCTTATATCGTACCTCGATATCCGTAACATAGTACATAAATTTATTTATATTTTCTATCAAAGGAATTAATTATATTGAAATAACAGATTAATTTACCAATTCACATCACATAAATAATAATTAACACTCCTCATTTATATTTCCAACCGACTTCAAAATAAAGGAGGAGGTTATCAATTCGGTTGTGTGTGTTTAGCTCCGTTTTAATTTTATTTATCACTAGCTGTTGCCCGCGGCTCCGCCCGCGTTAGTGTCGATCCCTCGGGAACAGTAGAATTTCCCGGAATCAAACATACCCTATCTCCTTCCTCGGGCCTCAGACCTCCATACCAAATTTCATCCAAATTAGTTCAATGGTTGAAGCGTAAAAAAACGACAGACAGAGTTACTTTCGCATTTATAATATTAGTATTAGTATGGAAGTATGGATATTATTTATACTTCTAAGTCCAGAAATGAGAAAATTTCCATAAAACCTTTACCCTCCCATTTTACCCCTTTAGAATTTTGTCCATTTCACCCACATATATGTTTTTTAATTGTAATCGAGAACTTACATACCTATTTATTTTCATACTTCATAGTCCAGAAATGAGAAAATTTCCATACAAACTCCCTTCTGGGGGATTTTTTTCCAGTTGACCTACACAGATCTTTTTCAATTGTAATCGTGAATTTATTTACCTATTATCATACTTCTAAGTCTAGAAATAAGTAAATTCCTATACAATCTTTGCCCCGCTATTTTACCCCTTCAGGGGAAAATATCGTCCATTTTACCTACACAGATATTTTTAATTGTAACCTAGAACTTATATACTTATTTTCATACGTCTAAGTCCAAAAATGAGAAAATTTCCATACAAAGTTTATACCACCCACCCACCCCCATTTTACCCCTTAAGGGGGGAATTTTGCAAATTTCATCTACCTACACACATCTTTTTTAATTTTAATCGAGAACTTATATACCTACTTACATACTTCTAAGTCCAGAAATGAGAAAATTCCATATAAATTTTACCCCTTAAGAAGTTAATTTCTTAATATCCTTTCTTAGCGTTTCACATCATTAAAAGAACCCCTGTACCAAATTTCAAGTTTCTAGGCGCAGCAGATTCGGTTGGTTTGCCGTTTGCCCGCGGCTACGCCGCCGCCGTTAGTGTCCATCCCTCAGGAACAGTTTGGACCATTAAAGGGGTGACTCAGGTCATCAATAAGAACAACTTTTCCTATGGGACCAATGCTGGGAACTCAAAGGAAATTCGTCATTTCCATAAACAAGAGTCCCGCCGCCCGGCCAGTTTGTATGGGAATGTCGAATTTTTTTTGAGTTCCCAGCATTGTTCCCATAGGAAAAGTTGTTCATTTTGATGGTCTGAGTCACCCCTTTAAGGGTCCAAAACGATAAAAAATTCACCGTGTATATTTGCAGGCAAACTAATGCCTTGAGTTCATTCAAATGACGATAACTTTTTTTTTTACTGAACCGATTTTGATGAAACAAACTTTAAATGTTTTGCTGAGTTAAAACAAAGCAATTGGTGAAAGTTTGAAGTAAATCGGTTCAGTATTTTCGGAGATAATCGTGATCATACATACAGACAGACAGACAGACAGACAGACAGACAGACAGACAAGAAATTCGAAAAAATTTTTTTTGCTTTCTCTTATCCTTTTTAAGTGTCCCTCTATCCATTTCAATCAAAAATTCTAAATGTACAGACAAAATATTTTTACTGTTCTATTATATGTATAGATGATTGGATCAGCAGTTTGATTGAAGTGGGTTTTATAAACGAAAGATTATGATAGAATATACTAAACCTAAACTACACACTACACTACACGATCCGATAACATATACAGTTATACATAATTTTCTAATAAAGTCAGAGTTAAATAAATCTTATTAATTACCACATATATTATTCAAAAAATATTTGTTTGCCTCAAATAGGGTAAATCTTTCTCAAAACGATCATGGCAACATTATCTAACTTCTATATTGACAGACTTGACAGCGGACATTGACAGCCGAGCTGGTTGATACTGATAGAAAATGCTAAAAATTGAGTTCATTTTGTTACAGAAAGAAAGTAAATTTTAATATTTTTACCTTAAGTTTAATTCATTATTAAAGTGATTATTATATAATAACTCAAAAATAAAGAAATTAAAGCCTTTTAACGGATTTAAACCTATGAACTAAGCCTCCGAACGAAGTTCAAAAACATCGACAATTTTATGGGAATATACATAAAAATTGTTGAAAATGGTGGAGCCAGAAAAGCCGTTCGCGTGTTCGATGCCCGACTGTGGCATGACATTTACCAATGAGGATCACTTACACGTGCATACTAAGAAACACGACATGGTTCTGCAGTTTGGTTTGGAGCAGAAGGTAGCCTTTGTCGGTGAGTTAAATTTCTTTTATACATTCTGAACAACCAAAGCTTGGAACAGAGATGAATAGAAAGCGGAGAGGGAGGCCTTTGTCCAGCAGTGGGATTTGATGGGTTTAATCAAATGCTATAAACGGGACCCTATTAATATTGCTCCGCTGTCCATCTGTCTTTCTGTCTGTCTGTCACCAGACTGTATCTCATTAACCGTAATAGTTAGACTGTTGAAATTTTCACAGATGATGTATTTCTGTTGCCGCTTTAACAACAAATACGCAGAAGTGACAAGATTTGGATACAATGTGGATCGGATTTGTTGTCCCTTCAAATCTTGTTCGTACAAAATGTATGAAAGAGATGCATTGTAAACTACACAGAATGGATTTATCCCTTGTAACGATAAATTCCATGCCGCATCAATGTTAATCCTTATCTTTAATCTATGATCCTTGAGTGCAAGCAATCCTCGTTATCACTTCCTAGCTAACCGTGTAGTAGACGCTTGGAACAAACTCCCAGAGACAGTGATTAGTGCCCCCTCAGTGAATGCTTTCAAAAACAGACTTAAAACAAGTGCAGTGATATACAGGCATCAGCACCTAGTGCTGCTAGTGTATCAATATTAATAATAATAATAATAATGTGTATTTTGCGCTTAAGAGTGAAGTTGATATGGAATTTTCTCATTTCTAGACTAAGGAGTATAAAAATAGGTATATATGTTCTTAATTACAATTAAAAACATCTGTGTAGGTGAAACTGATAGAATTCCCCCTTAAAATGGGTTAAAATAGAGGGGTAAACTTTGAAGCTGCGAGATAGCACCTTTGGCAAGCACCTACTTGTATGCCTGCAGCGGGCAACGGTTTGTCAAAGCACGCAAACCATTTGAACGGATGAGAAGAAGAAATGGTCTTATAAAAGTTTAGTCAGTCAATTCTTTATTTGCATATATGAGTACAAAGATGTGTTAAATAATACTGTGTAAATGTCGATCCCTCTGGAACAGTAGAATTTCCTGGAATTAAAGGTACAAAGATGTGTTATGTATGTCCTTCCAGGCCTCAAACTATCTCCATACCAAATTCTATCTTAATTTGGTTCAATGGTTGAACTGTGAAAAGTTGATGGACAGAGTTACTTTTGCATTTATATTTCTATTAGTATTAGTATGGAAGTATGGATATGGTATTAGAACCTGTTATATACAGTCTTTTGAATTGCAAATATTACATATGATGATGATGATGTGGTCCTGTGGTCCCTTTTCAGAGACATAGGGCTCGAGAAGAATTTTCCACTTCTCACTGTCCTGGGCTGTGTGTGACTCTTAGCTCGCTCTAGTTAAGTCCAGTTGTAGCGACCTCCTTCTCGACTGAACGCCTCCCAAATTTAACGAGGGCAACCTGGTCTTCTATATTATATATGTCAAATAAACTATAAATACAAATTGACATATAACGTCACAACCACTAAATTTAATCACAAAAAAAATACAAAAACAATAACACAAGTGCGTAATTAAAAACGAAATTATTAATTGATAGCTATGAATAAATATTTATATATTGACAAGCTCTGTGGCCAATCATGCCAGGCTCCCACGTTTGAGTTCCCAGGTTCGATCCCCGGTCAGGTCAAGATGGAAAATGATCTTTTTCATATTGGCCTGGGTCCTGGAAGTTTTTTTTTTTTTTTACTAAATGTTGGATTAGGCACTTGTCTCCCATCTCACCTGATGGTAAGTGTCGATGAAGACGACAATGTTACATGCCTATCCAAGAGATACCCATTTATTCTACTTTTGAAAGTCCCGGGACTGTTCTTGTCTGGGAATATAGACGCAGGCAGTTCATTCCACACCTTAGCTACTCGAACCAAAAAGGAACTGTCAAAGCGTTTAGTTCGACTCTTTGGTATTCCAACGATAAAAGGGTGAAATTTCTGTCTGCTTATCTATGTATTTATTATAAAATAAAGTATTGTTGAGTGAGTATCCCATAAGTAAGTCACAAACTTAATTTGGGGCTAGCTCAATCTGTGTGATTTGTCCATACATACATAGTATATAGGCAGAGCTTAGGTCTATAAGATATGGCCACATTTAGCATTCTTAGAGGGCGTGTAGATATAAAACAGAATCAAAATAGTGATGGGTTGCTAGCCGCATCGCCTATTGACATGATTCCGCAAATTTTAGCCCAATCCCTCGATTGGCTTTAAGGATCTTCGCGGGAAGAGAAGCAGCTGGCACATTCTACGTTTTTTCTTTTCTCCCAGACCAGCCTAGAAGAGTCTATATGTGTATATATGTATATTTATGTTGTAGCTGACCAAACGCCAACACCAACCCGTTTCATCCGTAATTGTGAAGAAGTGGGCTTGTTCCTGGACCTGCAGAATGACAACCCATTCGAAGAGGGCTTTAAGAGGGCCATGGAGACAGCTAAGTAAGTACATATTGTCTATAGCACAGTTAAAGGAAAAATTACGAAAGGTTTGAACAACTTTTGCGATGGGAACAATGCTGGGAACTCAAAAAAAAATCGACATTCCCATACAAACTGGCCGGGCGGCGGAACTCTTTTGTATGGAAAGGACGATTTTTGTTTTCTCAGCCTTGGCCCTATAGAAAAAGTTGTTCATATTGATGGTCTGAGTCACCCCTTTAAGGGTCCAAAACGATCAAAATTTCACCATGTGTAATAGCGAAAATCACTCACTCATCACGATATCTCGAAAACTACTTAGCCAATAAAGATAAAATTTGAATTAAAGATAAACATCCAAAGAGAATCCCATAAGTTGACATAAATATAAACATCCAAAATAACAAAACCATTTTACTTTCCAGACATGGACTCCCCTCTATGGAGAACCCCCCACCGAGCACAGATGATCTGCACACCCCTCAGATGGTATTTCCCCTGATTGATCAGACGGATTCAGCACTCTTCACCACCAACAATCAGAGAAATATTACTATAAGCAGGTAGATAGATAAGCTTTATTCTTTTTTTAACTTTCGCGCAAACGTGACTTAGCACGAACCTTTTTAGTTTGTTTATGTTGGCGTTACATACATCGTGGTCGCGACGAGTATCAACCTCAAAACTCATTTGTGCTAAGTCCCGTTTAAGTACATATAGTAGGTTTATTGTTCTTCAAAAATGAAGAAATAAAATATGGTAAAAAAAATTCATGCGGCCGGGAGTTGAACCGGCGACCTAGGTACGACCTATGCTCTGCCATCTGAGCTACCGCACAATTCGATCTCGGCGCCGAAATTCTCCACCATATCCCATTTCCCCTTATACGTATTTAGGCTTACGTCACCTACACAACTACCCGGCTTTTACAAGTGAGGTATTTGATTAATTTTATTTGATCCTTAATACGTATGAGGGGGAAATGGGATATGGTGGAGAATTTCGGCGCCGAAATTTAATTGTGCGGTAGCTCAGATGGCAGAGCATAGGTCGTACCTAGGTCGCCGGTTTGAATCCCGCCCGCATGAAATTCTTTCACTATATTTTATTTCTTTATTTATTAAGAGTATATCAAAATAGCATTGTGAATGCAAAATAAAACTTTAAAAAAGCTTTATTGTTACCGAATAGACACATACTGACAGGCACATTATCAAAGGCTCTGTACATAAGTGATAAGACTATTTTTTTACTACTTCCGCAGATCTTCAAGCGATGAGTCTGGCGCCATTAAAGAATACGAAACTACCACAATATCGAAGTTAACCAACGAAGTCACCACCATCAGCAGACGCGTCGAAAAACACGACGTAGACAAAACATCAGATGATACAAACAAACAGACAGACAGAAACAAAGATTCGGAGATATCCTCTGTCTCCTACACCAACAACGTCATAAAAATAAGAAAAGATAATCTAGTTAACGTAGAATGTACAAAAAGCGGTCAAAATAATTTTATTTCGTATTCGGATACAGTTAAAAAAGATGTAAATATAGCTAAAGATATATTAGAAGTAGATAAGTTACAAGTACCACCTATTATGAGTCAAAAATCAATAGATTATGTAGTTGATAGTCTCACTTCAGAAATATGTAAACAACCAGAAGCTAAAAAAGTAGTAGATACTAATAAAAATGACAAAAATAATGCAGAAGGGGAATATACTGTCACAATAACTTTACCCGGTGGTAAGAAAATCAAAATGAAATCCGTTGATGAACAGCCTAATTGTGCTAAAACTGTTAATAAAAACACTAAAGAGAAATTAAAAAATGCTATAACTAACAAAGTTCTTCAAGCTGTTCCTGTTATTCAAAATATACCTGTAGGTACTTTAATACCTGTGACTATTATACCTCAAGTCGTTAATAAAATACCTATAGTACCTCTAGCTCCGGATAAAAGTATGTTCAAGAAGCCTGTTAAGAGGAGAAGAGTGAGTAAGAATGAGAAAAGTGAGAAGAAAGACGATGATTGTGTGATAGTAGAGTCAGAAACGGAAAAGAAGAAGATGTCGAGAGAAGACTTGAATTCAAGAGTGGCAGCTTCTAGAAGATATCGGTAAGACCTTTTTCATTTAATAACTTAGGGTTCCGTATCATTACCTGTTATAAGTTTAAAATTATTCAAAATATTTTTATAATATGATAAAATTAAAAGTTTATGCTTTTCGCAATTTTTCCTTTATTTGGGCTATAAGACGTTGCTTCGTATCAAATTTCAAGATTCTGAGTTCACGGGAAGTACCCTTTAGGTTACAATTCCCTTGCGAATGTCAAAAATTTGCGGTATAAATGGCTGTATCTTTAGATTTCGTTGGCTTATAAGTTTGATTTTTTCACAGCTCCAAGGGACAGTAGACCTGAGTATTTCATATAAATTTCAGCTTGATACCTCCACGCGTTTCTGAGAAAAAGGATCTTGACAGACAGACGGACAACAAAGTGATCCCATTAAGGTTCCGTTTTTCCGTTTCGAGGTACGAAACCCTAAAATCATTTTTTCTTTGTTTAGGGTCCGCCTTAGAGAGACTATGAACCAGCAAGTCGCGGAGATCAGTCGGCTGAAGGAGACCAACCAGCGGCTGGCGGCTGAGCTTGCTTCACTAAAGTTGATGATCACAGCGCATGCGAAACATTGTCCTAATACTGCAGATCTCAGTGAGTATCTTTCTTTTTGGGGTCCCGTACCCTAAGGCAGGGGTTGGAATACCGGTAAAAATCCATTACCGGTACCTCTATGAAACGACAGTACCGGTAATTGGTTTGGTACCGGTACATTTGGTAACGGTAAAAATCAAGTACCGGTACCTCTATAATACAACGGTACCGGTAATTGGATTGGTACCGGTACCTCAATAAAACGACGGTACCGGTAATTGAAAGAAGTACCTGTACCAAATACCGGTAAACAGTACCGGTACTTAGTACCGGTACTCGTATTGGGAATTATCATTTCGTTAATGTGTGTCGTTGCCGTGTTGTGCATGTGCGGCGTGAGGCGGGGGCCCACAATAGGGCGGCACTTTTACAGTCGAGCGAGTCCCATGCGGTAGACGGCAACAATGCGTAGGTACCGGTAAAATTAACGCAATTTTAATACCGTTAAAATTTGACAGAATAGAGGTACCGGTACTTACCGGTACTTATAATGTGAATTTGGTACCGGTAACAAGTAGCGGTAAAATTACCGTTAACTGTTAACAATATTATTACCGTTAAATACTAGATTACCGGTACCTCATATTACCGTTAAAATTTTAACAGAATAGTAATACCGGTACTTACCGGTACTTATAATGGGAATTTGGTACCGGTAACAAGCCCTGCCCTAAGGGTCATCATCATCAATACAACCACGGAAAGGCCTCTCCCAAGGATACCTCGTTCCATGGATATTGCCATACTCACCACGCTTGGCAGGCGCAGCTTTTGGCTTCCGACGCTGCTGCCCATTGAAAGCATTTTTAAGCTAGGGAAGGATAATTGTTGACTTGGAAAGGAAATGAAAGGTATTGGGATACTTCTCACTTGGAAGAATAGTGGAAAGCAAATAGCAGCTCGGGAGGCTGGGCCCGCGTACCCGATGCTATACCTGCAACCACCGGAAAGGTAGGATGACACCCCTGACCATAGTATGACACTCCTATTAGATCATCCATATATAGGAGTAGGTCAGGCCAATTAATGTATATGGATGATCTAATAGCAGGTAGCAATACTTTTCAAGTTGAACAGAAATTTACTCACGGTTTTCTACCGACAAAGACAATATAATACTAATGCATAGACTTCCAACCTCATACATCATTAATGGCTGAACTTAAGCCCTGTTAAAAGCACATATAAAGTACCTGGCAATGCTGGTAAGCCGTGGTAGTTAGTTCCACTAACTGCCATTATGGGCGGCGAGGAGGGCGCTGCAGCGCAATAGTGACAGTCTTGTCTACCCGTCACTAGATGGCGAAGAAGAAGAAGAAGCCTTCCCATGGTTGTCGTAAGAGGCGACCTCGAACCCGTCTGGTCAGCGAGGAGTGTAGGCCAAATCCTCTGTATGCTCTGGCCAAGTACGGCTCCAGTAGTACAGAGAGGGTCATGCTTCTGCAATGGAGACTAAAAAGACCTGGTGATGATGATGGTGAATATAAGCCAATTTATCCCCCTTCAATAAGATTTTTTTGTGAATTCTGATTAAATTTGCGTATAACAGTGTGGATAAATAGTTGTGAATAAACATATAGCGCTATCTATGTGATTAGTATAAAACAAATAGTACGCGATGAAGTAGGGACAACATGAGTATAAATAAAATTCCGAAAGGCGTTATACAAAATTTTTATTTATTTTATCATGGGAATTAATTTTTTTTGGTACTCAAATTACAGAAATTTCTGCTAGATGGCGCTACAATTTCTCTCTTCCTTACTAATATTATAAATGTGAAAGTGACTTTGTTTGTTTGTTACGCTTTCACGCCCTAACTACTGAACCGATCATCATGTAATTTTGCATACAAGTTCTCTGGAGTACGGAGAAGGACATAGGCTACCTTTTATCCCGGAAAAAGTACTGTTCCCGAATCCCGAGGGATCAAAATTGACGCGGGCGGAGCCGCGGGCGAAAGCTAGTTTCTACATATATTTATTACAAGTTTTTATTTAGTTTCACCTGTCCCGATGTTTGTGTGTAATCAAGTCTTGCAAATCAAATTTGATTAACCTCCAAGCTCCCAAGCTCCATCTTGCAAGTTAAATCGGATCACAATACAATATTATGGAATCGTTGCGCTGGTCTAGAACTTTTAAACTAAGCAAGGTACACCAATCGTGTTTGGGCTCATTTAATTTGTCTTGGAAAACACTTCGATTCGTTTATAATAAAAGCTTGTCACAAAAATGTTATTTCCGCAAAAAACAATCTTGTTTTACGTTACTATCTACACATGTTTGATGTTGTTTCAGGACTAATTCAACAGAAACCACCGCACGTTCCCGAGAATACTTGAAACGTAACGTAGTGTATGTAAGTGTACATATTTATAACTAGCGATCCGTCCCGGCTGCACCCGGGGTCAGAATAAGTACTAGTACTTACGTATAGAAGTCGCACTCTACAAAGGTATTTAAAGAAATATCAACTCAATGTAGTTAGCGATACGGTGTAATTTAGCTCGCGTCAGAGCGTAGCACTTTTTAGTTTAGATACCTACAGCAAGCCATTTTTATACTTATAGCTCTGAACATACGATTCATAATTCGATGAAGTCGGTGAACACATGTGACCAAACGCGCGTCGTTCCTACCGGATTTCTTTGGATTTCCCCTTAGAAGGTGTCTGCGTTTTATTAAGGCTGTACTTTAATTTGTCGTGGTCCAGTGCTGCTCCCGTTTGAAATTAAGAAAGTACTGCACGAAATTGTAGAATTTGACGTAATTTTATATAAGGTGTGTTTTCAATATCGACACGGGGAGTGAGTCAGGCCTGCCTGGGTCCTTTCCAGCGACGTCATCGCGATCATTGGTGTATTTACTAAGCAAATGCTTTATCGTATTAATTAGCGTTTAGAAAAGTTAAGTAACCTTGGGCTCAGTTCACACTGCCGGCTGTCATCATTAGACTGCAGTCGATTGTATATACTAGAGCACGTTAGATGCCTTTAGGCAGCTTGGTAATTCTGACTTCAATGCTGTAGCTGATGGATTATAATTAAACTGTGACACAAACTATTTAATATTAGGAACTGCGCATTTATTATGTAAAAATACTGTGTATTGTAATGTGATAATTATTTTGAAATTATAATCATGACTTTATAGGCTGAGAAAAGTATTATTCTAAGTATATTGACAATTAAATGATTAAATAATTTATTTTAATATAAAGACCTGTTTTTTTTAACAAATAAATCTAAATAAATGGATATTTTTGATTTTAATAAATTGTTTTATTTATTCTCTGTTTAAGTGAAAATTGTAACGATTAATGGGGGCTTCGCCTAAATACTATTTAGGATTTCTTTCTTCCTACATCGGGATAAGATATGAAGACAAAATGTAGCCTTTTGCACAAAATTATTTTATTAATAAAGAATAGTTTTTCAGATAAAAAACAGACTTCAACAAACATTGTATCGAATTCGATGAAATGAAATTAGAACTAATGAGAATAATAAACCCTTCCAAATTAAAAAAGGTTTTTATCAAAACTGATTATAAGATTTTTTTAAATCGGTTTAAACTCACGTCGATCTTCTGTTTGGAAAAGAAAATATGGATATTGGAGTGTAAAAGTGTAAAGAAAAACACAGTTTTATAACAATATCTCTATAATTATGGCACTTCAATATTTGACAAAAACACTTGCTTTAGGTACCTTAGTTTTGAAGCAATGGAAAATGAGAAAATGAAGAATAGACCTTTTTGTAAAAATACATTTTTAAATATAAATTATTGGTCGTAAATTATACAATACAACAATTTTATATAATAATATTATTGCTAAATTATTATTTATAATATACCATTGAACATAAATAAATACTGATTATATTTGTAATTTTATAAAATGTAATTAATTACGATTCTTTCACACAAATTTTCGAAAATATTTTACAAAATATTTAAAAAAAAGTTAAAATCTTCATTTTTAAAATTAAATACATAATCAGTATTGGACAAAAATTATTTGCACCTCATACTCTACAAAGTACTAACAGGTTTTTTTCAAAATTATTTTATACATATTATTTATAAGCTTTCAAGCCAAAATGTAAATGAAATATTCGGGGTCGATTGTAACATGGTTTTTTCAAGGTTTTATTCTTTACTTATGATGTTATGACTTTGTAAAGTAAGAGACGAACAATCATGGGACCAACGAATAACATAAGAAAAATAACAAGCAGGCCACGATGTCTTCCATCGAAAAGAGCTTTAATAATAGCATTTTTAAAATATAAACATAATTTTATTAATTAAACCCAGGCATTTTGATAAAATCGTAATTAGTATTATTATTTTATTCTGTTAAGTACAGAAAAACATATCAAATAATACAAATTTGGACTGCTGAAAAAAATTTTTTTTCTGTAGTTTATTTTATAAATTTAAGTTTAATGGATAATTGGGAGTATTACACAGACATCTTTTTTTGGTTAATAAATTATTTAAAATTATCCATCATATTTTCATTATCATAAAAAACAATAACTTTTCTGCTATTACTACAGCCCTTTTCTTGATATTCAGACAAATCGGGGGCAGTTTCGACAGATTTGACGAGACAGATCAAAAAGTTCGCAAAGCCATCAGCTGATTAGTGTGAAAATCAAATGTGCAAGTTCGTTTTTGTTCAAACTTTGGGTAAAACGTAGTCTCAATAAAAATAACTAGCTAAAAATATTTCTAGTCTAGCATTTTTTATTTATAAATGAAATTATTAATGACTGACTAGTTTTACCTAGGTTTTACCCAACATAAGTCAATAAAAATACATGCTCATGACTGTTAGGGTGCAAGCCACCCTCTGGCAGATTTTTCAACAAAACTAAGGAAAAGACGAGCGGACAAAGCATCAACCAATCAGATTGCTTCAGTCCCAGAATGAAACTCATGTCCACTCAGCACAAGTAAACATTAACCCCCATAATTATAAAAAAATACGTTTATTTTACCCATTTTAGTTGAAATATATTTTGTCTCGTTCTTTCAATGTAAAATTGCAGAGAGGGACAAGGACAAAACATATGGTAACTAAAATATATTTAATAAGCGTTTAGCAAGAGGCTGCTATGGCATGGTTTATTCCCTTGTGCGGAAAAGAGGCCTTTTTAATTGTACAAACGTATTTTGAAGAAAATGGTGCGCCTGTTAAGCCTCGTGCTATCCATTATATCTTCCTCTGACAGTAATAACATGTGATTTGAGGTTAAATCAAAACGCGTTTGTATGCAGCCAAATAGTTTCTTGCTAATTTTCTAGTTTTGAGACATTTTCATTTGCTATAAAGGGTTCTCTCTCAATGGGAGAGTTTCCTCGGTCAAAATATTATCAAAATTAGTCCATCAGTTAGATAACTCAAAAATGTTGGATACTTATTTTTTTTTCTCAATTCAACAAAAAATTATGATGATAAATCGCATCAAAGTTCTTGTGACGTTAAAATTTGCTTAAAAGTGTAGCGAACTGTGACGTCACACGGAAATTGAACGTGCTATATCTTTATATTTTTATGTTATGACAAAAGAAAAAAAAGACGTGTCCAATATTTTTTGATTATCTGACTTTTTTTTTGAAACTAGCCTATTTAGGGTTGATTTTTCGACGCAATTTTTCTTGTACAGTTTTGTTAAAAACTCAGCCATAAGCCCGTAACTTTGCGGATATGTCAAAATATAATCTAATGACTAAATAACCTTCGGGAAAACTATGTCATCTAGTTAACGCGTGATATGCTGTATAAGATAAGTGAAGAAAGATTCATTATTATCGAAAGTAGCGTGTTGGAATACATCTTTTTTTAGTAAAATTATAAAAATATATTCCAACACTACATTGCATTCTTATTATTATTCTAAATTAAAGCGAAGGTAAATTTTTATTACTTATATCTTAACAACAGCATTTATAATGTCTAAAAAATTTCGAGATAGCTGTGACGATGTTTTTGTAAAAATGCCTTTTTTAATATCGTATTTTAGTTAGTTGATCCGCTAGCTGGTGACCGAACTCCTGATCGACAGGAACTGAGTGTATAGGGTTGTTTGTAAAACAATAATAACATCGCAGGTCAATATAACTAATATCATAAATAACGTTTGTTGGACGACTTCTGTCATAAATTTGAATTAAATAAAAATGTATTTTCAAATTTATTTTTGTGTATTCAAACACAAAATTAAATTAATACTTTTTTATTATAATATATTTATTTTATTTTATTTTTATTAATTTAATTTTGTGTTTGAACACAAAATTAAATCATTTTTTCTTTGTATGAATGTAAAATCTAACACATTGTCAAAAGTCGTAAAGCAAACGTTGTTGATTATGATGACATCAATCTAGTCCTGCGAAGATATTAGTGTTTTACAAATAACCCCGAATTTAACTATACTTCGAGTGATAAATCAAAGTGTGAATAATAACTTCATCGAAAACCACGCGCTACGTTTGGCGGTATCATCCACTCCAAGATTATCCAACTTGAAGTTTAACCAAAAAGACACCGCTTCCGATCATTGATCATAACAGAGGGGCTATTTTTGAATGGACGACCGTCGAGAACGAATGATATTCCAACACAAGCAACTGGCAGCGCCACATTTTGTCGGGAAGTGATAGCAATGAATCTGCTTCAAACCGGTTTCAGTCAGTTACAGCTAGCTCTTTACCAAAGGTGTTCTGGCAGGTGGGAAGCCCACTACAGTGCAGTGACATGCCGTTCCTTTTTACGACACTAATATTGATACACAAATTCGACAGGTTCCTTAAAAATCCAAGTCTCTATTCCCCAAATTGAACCTCTTCGTTTACGCGTTAGCAGCTGTGGCAACTTATGTACATCCCCCACGTTAATAAACTGCAATATGGCGAGAATACATCTTCATGTACTAGATGACGTCAGGAAAACCTGGAAACTCCAGATTTTCCGAATATCCTCTGCTCTGACTCAACACAGTCGGAGCCGTACGGTCCCCGATCGCACAATTTGCCTAGCGAGATCTTTTTGTGGCGGTGTTTCCTACTTAGGGTTTTCTCCTCAAATTTAGGGAATAATTAAGTTGGGTGGGAACTTTTTTAGAGTCCTTAATTCTTTTGGGAATATTGGAACATATTTTTACTTTTTTTTTGGAGAATATATTACAATTAACGTAAACCGTCAAAGGTTCAAAATCTGAAGCTTATTTTTTTACGAATTTATGATAATTCATGTCGTTAATATTGTATTTAATTTGTGTATCTATACTAGTGTCTAGTTCGTTATAAATAATTCCATACCATACAATATTGCTTATTTCAATTATAATAATAAATGCATGCAATGACACGTTTCAATGAGTTTTTGTTTTAGCCAGAAATTACATTATTTTTCTAATTTTTAAGGTTTCGTACCTCAAAAGGAATCAAAGGTTCGTTTTGTTTTCTTATTCTTTACTATAGCTAGACCGCGTATCTCGGCTAAAGAGCCTGTGTAAGGAGTGAGGGGCGAGCGGGGAGCGCGAGTGATAAGCGATTAACATTATACCATTACACCGCATTCTAACACCGTATTTTTTATTCCTCGCTTCCCCCCACAGTCTTCAGGCACAGTCTTGGTCATAGTTACCATTTGGTCTGTCAATCCCGGATAATGAGCTTTGAATTATTCAGAATTGCAAATAAGAAGAGAGTGACAGAGATAAACTGCCAACTTTGACATGCTTTGTCACTAACAGGAGGACAGTTTATTCGATATTTCTATTGCTATCCTTGTCAAATGTGATAATACGGTAGAACATTGATATTTGAGAGTATTATTCTTAGTTAAAAAGCATAATAAGGTGTTGGAAACGTGGCAATTTATCAATTGCTCATATGTAAGAGCTTCCTAGAATGTTCTAAGAAACTCATATATATGAATATCTATATTGTTCTGGGCGCAACGGGTGATTTTTACAATGTAACACGCATTTATGAATTCGAAAAGGAGTTAATTAACTCTGTAAGTACGAGTTATTTATAATTAAATCCCAAAAAGTACGTTGGATTCATACTTTGTTTCAGTAGTAAAAGCTGTTGATTTGTTGAAATTAATAAGACAATTTTGTATTGATATATTTCGTGTCAAATGTTGTATTTGTATAGCTGCTAAGTTCATGTCAGTATTATCATGTAATTTCTGGCCGTTTATGTCAAGGAGTTAAGTACTAAATAATTAATAACAATTTAGGAAGATTATAATCTAATATGATATCCTATTATGATATGAATCTAATATATAATATTTTTATTTTACAAATAACCTACTATAAAGGTATGCTTTGCACTTCGTCGATAGTATATATTAATATTTACTTAGATTTATAACGCCTGGCTCGGTTTCAGTGCTATGCGTAAGCACTGGTATGTGACACCATTAAAGATAAACCATAGTTTCTATAAAATTATGAATTATTCAAGATTTTTCTTTGGTTACAAATATAATTTTATAAATAAAAAAAATTAAATGTGAGACTTTAATTAAGAGTATTTACTATGTTATAATTAATAAAATTTAAATATTATCAAGTTTTTTATACTTATAATATTACTAATCTACATAGTCAAAAGAGCGAATTTAAAATTTATATTAGGGTGCAAAATTGCAAATAAAGAAAAATATTACAAAAAAACAATTTTAAGAAATCAGAAAAATCTTGCAAATTTTCATTTTTTATGGAATCTAAGGATTATTTTTTCTTAATAAGCCGAGTTTAACAATTGCTATTTAAATTCTTATTACAAAATGCAAGTTCCAATAAGTTTTCAATATTGTAATAAGGGTTTTTGCAATTATAAAATCTGGCCTATATGGTGCCTACTGGAGAATATATTTAATTAGTATCTAGTATTGCCCGCGCCTAAATCGCTTATTCTTCTCCAATCTCTGTTTAATATGTAAAATAATCTTAATATAAAATCTAGTGTGACATTATTAGTTGCCAAATAGCGTGGAAATATCGAATATATATGCCATCACTTCTTCTCATGTCAAATGTGCGAGCGGGATGGTACGAGTACGAATGAAAGAGACACGTAGATATGGTCAACGTCTGATATTTACATCCTTTCTGGCAACTAAAATAATGGACTGTACTCAATATATTTGTCATGTTAAATCCAAGCGATTTAAAAATGGCGTCATGTTGGTATAGAATCACACAGTTTTATTAATATTTTACTCATTAAATTGAGAATTGGAAATAAGAAAGCTACCTAAATTATCGTTGAGGAACTACGCTGATAATTCTAGTAGGAAAACGGTAGTGGCCAACAAAGACTGTAGGGAGGGAACATAAAAATAAAAATAAAATAATAACGTTTTTATATGCTTCTATATCAAAATACAACAAATAACATGGGGAGAAATAACTTTTTAATTTCAGACGAGTTTTTTTTATTTACAAAAAAAAAATTAGGGTTATTTTGAGGGGTCTTGGAATATTTATTAATAAATCTACCTAAACGTGGATTAAATAAGACATTATTAATATAATGATCGACTCTTTGCTAACTAACGTATTTCAATGTAGTTTGGTCATTTTGCTTTACTTACTATGCACTATTTTTTGCTAACTGCTATACATAAAAAGGCATTCAGTTACTTCAAGTATATAGAATGTTGTAGACAGTAATAAACTAATTTTTATAACAAATTATATATCATAGCGAACAAATTTGCTAACTTTATATACCTAATTAATTAATACAATAAGAATAATTTTTTTTTTTAATTCTGTTAAGATAATAATGAAGATACGCCCCAACAAGTAAATAAAATAAATATTAAGTATTATCAATTGCTAAGAATTTGATTATATCATTCTACTATCACCGGTCGTTTACTTTTCTTAGTAAATCGTATGGATCTAATCGACTACCAATTTTCATTGTTTTGTTTTAATATCAATTATCTTAAGCTATATTTTTAACAGTCTTTGTTGCGACCGCTCTCCTAGCTAATCAAACATATTGTACCTACTGACACTATGTTATAATATAGAATGTCACAACCACACGTGTCTTTTTTCCATAAAGAGTACAAACAGCCATTTTAGTGTATTCATTAGAAATTTTACTATATTTGCAAAAAAATTTTTTTTTTCTTGATCATGGAACTTGAATGCCATCATATCTTATACAAATTTAGTCAGATCTTTTTTATAGCATTTTTATTTAAAACCTGCGTATTTCATATTTTTTTTTCTTTTCTTCTATTTGGCCCTCAAACTTCATTCAAAAGCTTATTTTAGCCAGTGTCTAGTTATTTTTCGAGTTATTCTTGCTTGTGTATAAACGAAATGATAGTGTAATTCATTTCCCTAATTTCGACGGAGCCCCTGGTGACAATTCCCACAAATCCACTAGCTTGATCATTAAACGACACAACGAGTCGAGCAAATACCAGCCGGCTTAGTAAATCTTACTTCAGCCGCACCATGACATTTTATTTTAGTTATTCCACACTTTGTCCATAAACATGGGTATTTATAACACCAAATTACACCGATTTCACATTATAAAGTCCACTAGAAACAATTTGCAAAACAATCTAAGACAAAAGCTGTGCAGTCCGCCGAAAATCCCGCCAAGAACCCGTTTTCATTATTTTTTTTATGAGACATGTACGGTTTTAAGTCACATGATAAGTTTAATGGGACGCACAAAGTTTGCTATTCGGATATTTTTTAAATGACACCTTCCTGGCTTTATACAGTACTTATAGCTCTTTCAGGAAGAAATTGATATTAACAATGGCCAATAAAAAATATGAAATTACTCATAGTTTTAAAAACTTTGTACGTGTCATTGGGACACATTTTTTTATGTAGTTTAAGAATTAATAAAGAAAGTGCAAAATATGTTTTTATATTGACTCTAAAAGGAAAAAACGACCGTGTTTACTTGAGATATATGACATCCATGATACAACATAGTGCTCTAGCTAACTGTATATCAAACTCTAAGCTGAAAACTTAACAATAAAATATTATCATACATTAACGATTAAAAATTTGGTGTTTATTTTCATAATATATTTACGCTATCTTACGGTAAGAGGTCTCTTTATTATGCTCTAAATTCTAGCATTTAGTTTTTCTATTCTTATTTCTATTCACCCGTAAGCCAAACCATACACTCTGTTATTTTAAAAATCCATGCAAAATAAATAAAAACAACACTTTTCTAACTTAATTTTGGTAAAAAATAAATGAATGGATAGTGTACACATCAACACTCACAAACTTTTTATATTTTTTAATAATAAATTATTTGGAAATTGTTCAAAATATTTACATAGCATATATTTAATTGATAATATTTTTCACTGTAAGACTATTCAATATAAATTTAGTTTATCTATTTGTGATTTTAAAATAACTTTTAAAGGAAATAACTGCAGGGAAAAGTAATAGTAAAGAGGCAAAATAAAAATAATGTATTATGTTTGATAAAATAAAAGTAATTACTTATTTAAATTATGGCTGACTTTTGATTTTTACTTATTATTTACTGTTATTTTCGCGCCTATATGCATCTGAAACTGGATTCTTTCCGTCTAATATATTTTTAAAAGTAAAATAATGTAAGATACTATTGATACAGTTATATTATTCAAATAAATTACAAGGAAATTATTAAAATCTAGCATTTGTAAGAAACATTGTGTTGTAAGCTAAGTTTTATTTTTAATTAAAGGACTTAATATAAAAATGGAATGGCGGAAAGAATTTGCTAGAATTGGAAGCTTCGTACCCTATAATTTCCTGCCTGAGTCCCAATTGTACTAAACGATTTAAACACAACCGTAATCCTCTGTAGGCGCTTATCTATACTTACATCTATTTCCCGTCTTACCTATCGGCAGTTCTTGCTAGTTCAAACCTTTTTTTTACTCTATCTAAAAAGTGCCACACGCTATTTAGAGTGCACCTATGAGCATATGGTCAAAATTGGACCAAGCGGAAAAACGCCAATCGCCTCAGTGACTGAGCAATGTACATGCTAACGCTATTTGGAAAACCTTTGCACTATAATAAATGTATCCTTGAAAGTATTTTAGAGCAAAAATGCTGAACATGACAAAATTTCGCCTTAGATGAAAAAATACGCTTAGTTTTTACAACACTAGTTCGGCCATTTTGAAAAATGATTTTTATTAATCCGGTAAAATCATTGCCATCGTGATACTTTTCGATATTAAAACTTACCGATATATTTCTTTATAATTCATACTTCAATCCTTAATTCTGATTTTATCTAATATTAATTGTATGATCTTGCATTTTTCATGCTGTATTTAGCATATCCCAGGATTCAAAGCAGATCTTAAGCTGTGTAAATGTTGTAAAAACTATGCGTTCGAAGACTAATCTACATAGCTACGTTGGACGAAGAATGTAATTAAATTTCAATCCACTAGGGTTGTAGCCTGGTTGGGTCAGTCGATCAATCATAATCGTGTTTCACATCACTACGTTTATTGCAAAGTTTCTTGTGTGCGTAGATTTTTGCTTTATCACTGTTTAATTTAAATTTTAGTATATATTTTCATTTGTAAAATGGTATTTCGTATGTAGTTTCTTGATAATTCTAAGTATCAGCGAAGTTATGATTCATGAATCTTATTTTTCCTTTTGACGAATTATATCTTACGATACGAATATACCATTCGGCTATACGATATATTTTCTCCACCTTTAAATTAGAAAGAAGGAAAAACGTGATGGTTTTGCTTAATTTGCAGTCAACCATTATTTTAAACCAAATTAAGTTATAAACATTTCGATTTTTCCACTTCAAGGACAACTAGTGATGTCCCATATCGATAAAGCAAAATCTAAATCGATCGACTGAGCCAGCAGCGCATCTAAAATCCTACTCATCTCCATGCAGCGCATGCCAGAACCAGCGTTAGTGCTAAACTCGGCGCGACTGCCATCGAGTCGTTGCACATGTCTTCTTCACAGAAGCACATGTGGCCATTGCCTGTACTTTCCATCATGCAAACGTGGTCCACCATGAACAAGTTGATTTGGAGCTGAGATGTGCAGGTGCGGCGGACTACCTCGTATGCTGAAAACAGAAAAAAATCTTAAATTTCAAAAACTTGCCCGTCAATTTCTAATTTAGAAATTTAAATAGGTATAATACTCTACCATACCTAAAGACGAGATCGACCGGCAGTTCAGTTTCGGTAGAAAAAACTAATTTCGGCGACAGTTTCTGAATCGGCATATGTTCCCAAGTATTATATGCCTAAGTCATAACTTAGGGTTCTTAAAAAGGCATTTTTACAGGTATCTTAAGAGTCGGCAACGCATCAGCACCTCCTTCGGTGTTGCAGATGTCCATGGGCGACGGTGACCACTTTCCATCAGGTGGCTCGTCTGCTCGGGTGCCGTCAAACATACATAAAAACATTGGACGAACCTTGGGCCTCACCGAAACTCACGGGTGAAATAGTGTTACACTTGGGACGCGCGCGTCAATACTAATCACAGTCTAATTGTAGGTCTATATACGAAAGTTAGTCTCTATAGTTGGTTAGCCGTGTGGTTTCCGGCAGAGTAGAATAGGACCACTTCTAGTCTTCCCATGGATGTCGTAAGAGGCGACTTAGGAAAAAGAACAAAGCTCAAACATCAAAAAGACCTCTCCAACCCGTGTGGCCAGCGAGTAGAGTGTAGGCCAAATCCTCTGTCTGCTCTGGCCAAGTATGGCTCCGGTAGTACAGAGAGGGTCATGCTCCTGCAGTGGAGACTAAAAAGACCTGATGATGATGATGATGATGATACGAAAGTGT
Source organism: Elegia similella (assembly GCA_947532085.1). Lineage (NCBI taxonomy): Eukaryota > Metazoa > Arthropoda > Insecta > Lepidoptera > Pyralidae > Elegia > Elegia similella. The sequence goes on from OX383953.1 coordinate 772,936, forward strand.
GGACTTTGTGATTTTTTAAATTATAATGATTTATCTCTCTGTCTATGGTGTCAAATATTAATGGACTAATAATAGTAATTATTTTCATTCACAAAGGGGTTGTTGCACAAATGTATGGGGAGCCGGCTAGGTCATGGAACACCTGCATAAAAGTACTACCCTTTTATGAGCATTTTTTAATAATGAAATTCAGGAAAACAAAAATTTTATGCATGTTAACAATATAGTCTACTTTTAAGTTTAATAAACGAAAATGTGTTTAACTGAAAATTATAGCCATTAGGAATAAAATTGCATGCGGAAAAAAACGGCAATTTCATAGGTAAAGACCTCTCCAACCCGTCTGGCCAGCGAGGAGAGTGTAGGCCAAATCCTCTGCCTGCTCTGGCCAAGTATGGCTCCGGTAGTACAGAGAGGGTCATGCTTCTGCTGTTGAGACTAAAAACACCTAATGATGATGATGAAAGACCCATTATATTTAGATGATATACTCACGACTCTTAGAATAGCGGACCATCTTGACGCAGCAGCCCTTACAAGTCTCGAGGGGCGGCTGGTCCCGCGGCAGCGCGGTGTAGTTAAAGGGATCTTTGCAGCGATAATCCGTCCAACTGTCGCACTCATAGCAGTATATCGTCCGGGCTGCGGAGAAAAGTAGAATTATGATTAAAAAAAGCTAATCTACCCATGGATGATCCAACCTTTACAATGATTCTGCCCGTATACTTTTTCTAAACCCTCGACCAATAATACATTATCATAGACAATTCACTATTCCGTCCGTATCTGTGGTATCATAGTTGCTGAGCTGGTAGACAGATTTGATCGAACTTGATTTACCAGGGTAGCCTAATCTAAAAGCTAGATTATTAACTATATTTGTGGGAAATGATTTAATTGAGGCGAGGGCAGAGTGCCCTCAACCTTTATAGACAACATCACCAAAGGGCCCCCAGGAGGGACGGACCTCGGTTTTGGGCGTTGCCTGTGTGCACAAGGCTTGGAGACACAGCAAACTCTTATATTGCCTGATGGGCCGCGTATACGTGCATGCATAGCCTGAGGCCTGAAGGGCCAATCTGAGAAACAATGGCAAAAGCCTTTGGAGAGCAGCAACTTTTATCTTTTGCCTTATGGGCCGAAAATGAATTATGAATCGACCTCAAGTTAAATATGGCAGCTGGATGTCGATTTTGGCCTCGAACTGGTTTAGTCAAGAAAATTTTCTTTCGTTTGAGCGTCATATTAAATATATCTCAAGGGTCAGGTAGAATACCCGGTCTGGTGGGGATGGAGTTAAAAACTTTTACCAGTATAAAGCACCTTTTATACTATCCTGAATGTATATTGTACCTATATATTGTTTTATTCAATTATTTTTCTTTCAAAATGGTATTCTAAAATATTTTTAATTTAATATGAGTAAATTTGTATGGTATTATTATGTTTATTTGTATGTAGGTAATTCCTTTGTGTTGTTTTCGTTATTTTTTTATCTGTAAGTTGCGCCGTGACGTCAATGAATGAATGAATGAATGAAAAATTATTTATTCACGTGACCATGACTCATAATGTTAGTATACTTATAACTATGTTAGTAGGTATAGTAGAAAAAACACTAAATTATTTATTGTGCAGACCATTCCTGCACCATCCCCCCGGCTATAGTGCAGCAATGGTTTGCGTAAGCGCAATCTAATCTGCCTGCGATCATGCGCAGGATGCTGTTGTTGCTCTCCCGCACACGTCAATATGGGTCCCAACGGAAGACCAGCGCTAGCTTTATCGCCAGCATATGCTGAGTTGGGACTTGTTTGAAAACGGATACACTGCTGAAAATGTCTTTTATTATTTAAAGTTATGTTTTTTTACCCGTATTGTGTATGTTTATTAAATAAATCATTCATTCATCCTGAATTCAGTCACTGACGGGGACGCCGCAATACGTGCGATACGATTGGAGATATCTCGTACCGTGTCTAACGTAACGACTGAATTTAGGATAGTTTAGACGCTTGAAGAAGAACATAACTAAATTTAGAATATCGAAACAAGCACTTGTTTCACATGGGACAAAATCATTGTATGGCGTGGATTCCCATGATTTTAGTGAGGTAACTATTAGGCTGATGTTCCGGTGACGAAAGAGCTCTCTGAATGGCCATAGTGATCTTTTGGTGTTATTACAAAAAGGGCTATTAGGTACAGTGCCAATAGAAGTTGTAGTAACCTTATTTGCGTGCCTTAGCTGTGAGACGGACTTATTATGCCATGATAGTAAGTATTTATTTATTTATTTTCACCTTACATCTATCATTACAGGCTAGGTAACCTATTGCGATAGAGTAGCTTAGAAACAATATTTTCTATAGTCTGTAGCAAATAATCTTTAAAGATACCCTTGTGAATTCACCCAGAGTGCAACAAAATAGATCGATGTCATTACCTACTAGGTTTAAGTAGCATGAAGCTTTCTAATGCCATCATACCAAAACGGCACATGCCAAATCTGCCGACTGTCCGGCGTCTTCTAAAGTTATAATAAATCTTTTATTTTATTCACTTCAAGACTGTGCATCTTCAAGTGAAAAATGCCTCCGTGGTCCAGTAGTTAAGGCGTTTGCCTGTATTATAGACCCGGGGGTCGTGGGTTCGATTCCCACGACAAGCATACTTTGTTTAGTTGTTTCAAAGTTGTTTAGGACATTGCAGGCTTGAATCACCTGATTGTCTGATAATAAAGATGATTCCGTGCTTCGGAAGGCACGTTAAGCCGTTGGTCCCGGCTGCCGTCTGGTAATCGTTAAAGGAACCGCGTCAGAGGCCGAGAGGCAGTTCCGAAGAACTCTGACACCAGGGTGTGCATGGTCGATTGACCGTGACACCTACACGCAAATGATGATGATGAGAGAAAAATCTGCTCAATAATTTAGCAACTGTTATGGAGACCAGTAAGGGAGCTCGTAAGTCATCTGAGTGATCAAGCATTTTGCTATCGTGGTCTATATTACATGGATGACTTATTATTAGAAAACATACGGATATGGATGGATGTACAGCGCCTCGCGGGTTCAGTATAACATCGCCTACAGATCGCTGTTACAGCTGTCACATTTTTGTAGCGCCTCAGCTTGCGTTGCCTTTCGTCCAGATAAAGCCGGACATTGTAAAGCAAGAAACTAACAGATGCAGTGCGGCGGAGGCGCGCCACAAGAGAATATTACAAAACAACAGAATATTAACCTTAATAGTATGTAGTATAAAGTCGATTTTTGTAGTGCGCCCGGCGCCATCATGCGGCGCGCGACGCAAAGAGACGCGCGCCGCATGATGGTGACTCCGCGCCTCTTGTGGCGCGCCTTCGCCGCACTGCATCTGTTAGTTTCTTGCTTTAGGCGTTTTGACCTCTTGTCCGGCCAAGTTTAACTGCGTCCGGCCCGTCCGGCCCGTCCGGCTTTTGTTAGGCTTTTTATACTATCGTTTTCAATCACTTAAGTCTTTATAGAGCGAGCGAGACGAAATTTACTGACTCGCGCAACTCAACGTAAGTTCACATAAAGTCCGACTTATAAATATGTTTTATTAGATATTTTTGTCAAAAATCCTTAATTCTTCTGAATGTCCGGCTTTAGGACTTAAAAGTCCGGCTTTTTGACGGGTATGTCCGGCTATTTGATTTTTAAAGATGGCAACGCTAGCCTCTAGCTAAGAATGCATAAGCAGGGGTGGATGCCATCTTACGTAAAATTAGCTTCGTTACTGCATCGAATACGAGACAGCTGCCACAGTGTTCTGAGGACAAAAGCTGATAACAAGGGCTGTCCGTTTTTTGGCCAGTTGATTATAACCACTCTGTCACTCGTAGATTATAAGAACTCATCATCATCCTCCTTACCTTATCCCATTATCTGGGGTCGGCGCAGTATGTCTTTTCCTTCCACAACTCCCTGTTTCCCGTCATGCCTATATCCACTCCCACCGCCCTCATATCCTGCCTTACGCATTCCATCCATTCCTTTTTTGGTCTTCCCCTTCCCCGGTATCCACTAACCTCCATCTCTAGCGCTTTTCTTATAATATGATTACCTTCTCGCCTCATTACATGACCATACCAACCTAATCTACCACTCCTTAATTTTTCGTTTACCGGCGCTACTTTCAAACTTCCTCTTACATAAACATTTCTGATCCTATCCATCCGCGTCACTCCGCACATCCACCTCAGCATTCTCATTTCGGTAGAATGAAGTCTATTTTCATCCTGCACCTTTGTAGCCCAGCATTATAATAGATTATAAGAACTACCAACCAATTATATATTTTTTATTAGTGAACACTGCCGTGTTTTCTTTATGTTTTCTTTGTCCTTTCTTTCTTCGACTGTGATGATATAAAAATTATTGTATTGTTATTATTATTTTTTGTGTATATTTTCTTTGGTTTACTTTATTTTTTGTCTTTATTATTTTAGTTGTGTAGCCGGAAATAATATTTTTTTGCTAGCGGCGTGAATATGCTCGCCCCGGGAAGTACCACACTCTCACAGAAAATCGACGTCTGAGTAGGAGCTTTACCGCTTCTATGCTTCGTTCGGTGAGTGAGCCGGAGGCCCATCTTCATTTTTTTACTATTTCCGGGTCATCCGGCCTATAGACGTAAATTCTATTGTTATATCTGTTGTCAAATAGAGCGTAGAACCGATGGCCGATGGGGCAGAAAGGTTCTGGAATAACGACATACTGGCAAGCGCAGCGTCGGACACCCACTAATCAGTTGGTCGGACGACCAAGGTCGCAGGAAAACGATTGATACAGGCCGCTTCCAACCAGTAATTCTAGAAATATTTGGGGGAGGCTTATGACCAGGAGTGGACTTCTTGCTGATATAATGATAACTGAATTTGGTAGCTTATCATCATAAGTTAACTGCAAATATCTACTTTGATGTAGCAGAATTATAGATTTTATGGAGCTGAGTAGTTTCTTCGGCCTAGACCTATTTTAGCCAACCAGTGCTTTGCAAGGCTTCGCTGGTCACGCAACCTGCGACATTTCATAGAAATAATGATTTTTCCAGTTGCCTGGGTCATTGGTGCTAACTTTTAGTCAGTTTTACTTTCAGTTGATTAATTTAAAGGTGTTGCTTTATTTCTTTATTCATTTATAGCATAGTTAGTTAGTGATGTGATAAATTATTTTACTATAATCCAAATAAGTAGGCGGATCTCTTATTATAATTGTATTGTATGATAACATTATTAATATAAAAATTAATATAGTTGTAGGTAGTGTAGAAATTGGCGTTTTATAAAGAGAATTTCGAGTAAATTGAGTTTTTCATATTTACCTACCGTTCTAAAGTGAACTTTTGCGTGTGTTTACGCACAACAGTAAGCTTGATTTACGCTTTATAAAAATGCATTATGAAAAAAATTTTGATGCGAGCGGGACTTGAACCAGTGACCTAGGTAATTTTTTCACCATATTTTATTTCTTAATTTCTTAAGAGTATATCAAAATAGCATTCTGAATGCAAAATAAACACGTAAAAAAATATGCATGCAGATTGTTAATTCATAAATATTTTTTGTTTTTTTAATTTAATTATTGAAAAATGGTTATGATAAGAACTCATTTTAGATGTCCATTTTGATCAAAAATGTCGTAATTTTTCTATTCTTTTCCTTAATTTTTTGTAAATTTTATAAGGCGTAAATCAAGCTTATTGTTAATTCATAAAAAAATGTGTTTTACTGAAAATCATAGTCATTAGGAACAAGAATTATAGACCCATTATAATTAAATATATAAAATATGACGCTATCGCACAATTATCGTTACAAATAAGAATTCGTAAAAATAATTTAGGTATTCATCCCACAGTATGAGTTCACAATTTAGTGTGGGGCTCAATCTGTGTGATTTGTCCCATTAGGTATATCTGTATCATCATCATCAGGTCTTTTTAATCTCCACTGCAGGAGCATGACCCTCTCTGTACTACCGGAGCCATACTTAGCCAGAGCAGACAGAGGATTTGGCCTACACTCTCCTCGCTGGCCAGACGGGTTGGAGAGGTCTCATTGGTGTTTATGAGCTTTGGTTAGCTTGTATTTCCTAAGTCGCCTCTTACGACATCCACGGGAAGACTTGGAGTGGTCCTATTCAACTCTGCCGGAAACCACACGGCTCTGTATATGTATTGTGCTTTTAATTAAATTGTATATGGATCTTTTTCGATTATGAATACATAAATCTTTCTTTTGTCAAATTGTTTGTTGAAAAATTTCTTTTGTATTGTAAGTTGAAAGGTTTCTTCGTACATTTTCTTATAATTCTTGCAAATAATAAGCGTTTTGAAATTGCTTTTGACGTCGATGTAATTAGTAACAAGAAATCTGAATACTCGAATTGAAATCGATCGAATAATTGGATGGACATTACATCATTATCGGTAGGGATGTAGACGTGTAAATATTTATATCGATAGTGTAAGTAATCATAATATTGGCCCTAGTATCGATATAGTAGGTATAGGTTGGGTTTATGTGGTAATACTTTAATTATTTTATGCATTTGATGTCTATAAAGTATGTTTAAAAATGTTATGGGTGCTAATTCGCTGTATTTTGTACTTTTTAACGGGAGTCATTTAATTAGAAAACTTGATTTTATTTACTAATCATTAGAAAAATTAAGGGTTTTTTGAATAACATGCTTTATAACAGATGAGATTAGATTTATTACCAATTCATATTCATGATGTATATAAATTTTATTACTAATTGATATTTGGTAATAAATCTAAAATGTCATCTGTTTCATTGCATTTTTTTTTCTAGTTTTTAACACGACCTCCTGGTCATATTTCAAATTAGAAAAACATAAATTCCTGTCGAATTATGCACATGAAAATGTGAGAATGATACTGCAGGACATGACGTTTTTTGCCTTACCTCAGCGTGAGAATATGTTGAAATTATCGAGATACTAGCTATACAAGCGCAATAATATCTAAGAAAATCTTTCAGTAGACACGGTTGCCTACGTATTTACGTTATTATACGTTATCTATTTTTACAGAAACATACATAAATTATAAAACATATGAAACGTGGAGATGTTAGCGATCTGTTAATCGTAAATTCTATTTCATGAAGCGTTTTAAAAATGTCGTGACGCAAAAGTTTTAAATATGGCTCAACTTACCTGTTTTTCTACAAAATAATAAAAGAATATCATGCTTTGTACAGTAGGCCACATATTAATATCTTTCTCTAATATTGGTTGGCAGTAAGAGAGAAAGAGAGAGAGATATATGTGACCCCATGTACACCTAACAAGATATTTTTACAATTTTATTTAAATTAATAATGTTAAAAATATCTACTGACTACTGAATGAATTTTTGGAATGTATTTTTAGGAAGATACGTTCAGGCGGCGTCCAACTATAAAAATACCTTGCAAACATTGTAAAACATATTATAATATGCACCATAAACCTTATACTAAATATCTAAAATAATATGAAATAGTTTAAAATAAAAACTACAATGGAATTGCGGTTTCTATTTTAATGATTGATAAATACAATACGATTTAAAAAAAATATTTTGTGTATAAGTTTCGTAAAATGTGTGTATTTTGATATTAATAATTTGTATGCGTCGAAATGAGTGTGTTGATTTGTGAATGACCGACATCAAGTTGTTCCGTTTATTTCGAAGCCACGAGACGTCTATAAATAAAGCCTCCTTGAAAAGAACTATTACGAGATCAACACAAAACGAAATGATACGAATTGTCATAATTTTATCAAACAAGATAAAATCTGGCCTCAATGTTTCAAGATTATTTGGCTCAAATTAATGATGAGATTAGCTTATTATAATTTAAGTGTGTGTCTCGGACTGAAACAAAATATGGCCAAGATTTTTCTGGTATGTTAATTATTTAGTGTTTAGAAAGAAGAAAATTAAGTGAAAAAATCGATGGGCCTTATTTTGTTTTATGTAGTTAGTATACATATTAAGTACTTACAATGTTTGATTTATCGTGATCGGTATGTTAATAAATTATTGGTAAGTAAGTACATTATTACAACAAATTCGGACATTGTGTACAATGTTAAAGCGTGGCTCTAAACACATGTATATGAAATAGGAAAGAACTAAGTAGCTAGCTATAGGAATACTATACTAAAAGTGAAAAAAATAATTACAGATAACAGAGGAAAATGCTAAATAAAAAACCCAGCCTACGGCGTTTTTCGACGGTATTTAAATAAAATAAATTATAAATACTGTAAATATATGAATATTATTTTTTATTAAAATTCCCAACAATATATAATATTTAATTATTAAAATTGTATAATGAGTATTTTAGTTTGAATATTCAAATATTTAAAAGCCATAATAATAAGCTACTGGTACGTGTCGCTCCAACGAAACTTTTTCCAAGCTTAAAGCTCTTGTGATTAAAAAGTTTTCCTTAATAAAAACGAGTACTTACTTTGGCATTCCGCCTGAACAAGGGGGCTGAGACTTAGAGCCCATAATGCTGAAAATCATGCTCGAATTAGTAAAAAGAAAATAAAATATAGATAGGACTACACAGCTAAGAGAGTGTGGCACAGAGGTAAAGTCCTGTAAATAACTGAACTAAAAAAAATAACCGTAGGCTGGGTGCGGAAGAAATTTAGAAAAGGAAGAAGAAGTTCAAAACATACGTTTTTTCGCTTAAAATGTATGTTTCTACTCTTACCGACACACTACCGTGGTAAAGTGTTGTTTGCTGTGTAAATCGATAATAAATTAGTAAAATCTGGAAAATAAATGTCAGTTATTCACAGGAGTAGCAAGTGTTTCGGTCAGGAGCGATTCTGTCGCCTAAAAACTCCATTTACTACTTAAAAAAGTTTTACGTCGCCACGATAAACTGGTTTGGGCTATTAAATCGATATAAATAAAACAAACAATTAAACTACTTCGAAATTTACTTTTTGAGTATTTTTACTGTCTATTAATTTATGTATGAACAGTGTAATTAATTATATAGAAAGAAAATAGAAAATTAATCGTAAGGGTAAATATAAAATGAATAGAATCATGTTGTAATAAATTTCACGACAGAATCGACCTAATTATGTTCAGTATAGTGTACTATATTTAATTTTATCGCATGCATATTACCCATTCCTTGTACATGGCAACATACATTCCTGTGGACACTCAACACGGTAAACATTTAGCTGCGAATATATCGACAAGTTTTTCGATAAATCTGAATTTTATGATTTCACATCATTATTTTATTTTATTTTATTTTTAAGAACCGGTCAGCTTTATTTCTTTGCCATTATTTTTTTTATTGATGGCCAGTACTTAAAACATTTTTAAGAATTGGCTCATTAGATTATTTTTTTCTGTCAATATTTTTTTAATAATGGCCAGTTCTTAAAAACATTTTTTAAATATATTTAGTGTCGCGACATATTCACAGTGAGAAATTCACAACACAGAGTATCTAAATATTAGAACATCTATGAAAACTTGTTGTCTTGTTGGTTTTGTTCAAAGTTTTTATTACCAGTTCGTATGCACGAGTTTGCCTTAACTTGGTCCACTCCGAACCAGGACATGAGAAGAACTGCAAATAGAAAAATACAATTATAATATCTTACGAATATAATTTCTTCTATGCTGGTCTGGGAGAAAAGAAAATAAGATTTTTGGTAAAATTACATTATAATGACATGCTTTTTATAAACGAATCCTCGCTGTAAAGTGCTTTTCAAGACAAATCAAAGCCCAAACACGATAGTTGTACCTTGTTTAGTTGAGTTCCTATGACCAGCGCAACGATTCCACAAAATTATATTGTCTGATATACACATGCATGCAAAATATCAGCTCAACCGGTAACCGGGAAGTGGATCAAATTTAACTTGCAAGATTTGATTACAGACAAACATCGGGATAGGTGAAACTAAATAAAGCTTGTAAACACTCCGGCCCGGCTCCGTATATTCCGGCCTATAAAATATTGTCAAAACTAGCCAAGTGCGTGTCCGCCAACGCGCAGAGTAGGTTCCGTAGGATAGACTATAACTCTTTGACTTTTAAATCCTCCATACCTGTGATAGTTTTCCTTAAGCTTCGTTACATATAACATATGTTGTTTGACAGCTCCGTGGCGCAGTGGTTAACACACCAGCCTGCGACACGGAGTGCCCGGGTTCGATCCCCGGCCAGGTCAAGATGAAAAATGATCTTTTTCAGATTGGTCTGGGTCTTGGATGTGTATCTATATATGTATTTGTTATAAAATATAGTATCGTTGAGTTAGTATCCCATAACACAAGTCTCGAACTTACCATGGGGCTAGCTCACTCTGTGTGATTTGTCCGTATATATTTATTTATATGCTACTGCCCTGATTGTTTTTAACGTACAGATAAACACCATCTGTTCGTTTGCCGTCAAATATACCTAAATAAATAAAAATACTACTATGTAGCTTACAGGGGCGAGGACAGTTGACTTCAACAAAAAGCTCTTTGTATCATGAAAGGATGAGGAATTAAAGTATCAATACTAATAATAAATCTGAAAGGGTCGGGAGTACGTTACTTTGTTTTCAGATATATCGTGTAAGGTCTAGGTATACATGATACTGAAACTAAATTGTCGATTTTCTCATTTCTGGACTTAAAGGTATGAAAACAGATATATTGGTGTAAAGTTTGTATGGAAATTTCTCATTTATGGACTTAGAAGTATGAAAACGCGAACGAAGTCGCAGGCACTGCTAGTTTTTAATAAAACAGTATAAATACTTACTATTAACATACAAGACTCAGATCAAAAAATACCAACGACTCATGTAGTTGACAAGATTGTATGGTCGTGAAATTGATGTTATGTTATTTATGCATGTGTTAGATAATATATGTATCAGATATTACTAACACATGCATGGCCCCAGTATATATTTTGCCTATCATGACACGTGTCTCACATAATACATTTTATAGCGGAAGTGCGGTTTCCCGAGGGACACACGAGGATGGAGTCGCAGGCAATAATGTATAGGTCATAAAATACGATAGTTTCCGCGCTGATTGAGCTGTGTAACATTGGCAATCGCCCAGCCTGTTATAAACAATGTTCGGACCAAATGTTTATACATGTTACTTGAAAAAGGCCTTCGTGGTCCAGTGGTTAAGGCGTTTGCCTGTTGACCCGGGGGTCGTGGGTTCGATTCCCACCGGAAGCATACTTTGTTTAGTTGTTTCCAGTTTGGTTAGGACATTGCAGGCTTGAATCACCTGATTGTCTGATTTTAAAGATGATTCCGTGCTTCGGAAGGCACGTTAAGCCGGTGGTCCCGGCTGCCATCTGGTAGTCGTTAAAGGAACCACGACAGAGGCCAAGAGGCGGTTCCGAAGAACTCTGACACCAGGGTGTGCATGGTCGATTGACCGTGACACCTACTCGAAATGATGATGACTTGAAAAAGGGAATAAATTAATGACGACCAAAAAAAAAACATTGCGAACATAGTAGAAGCTATGGTCGCAATGTTTTTTTTTTTTTCTACATAAAATATACAATTAACTGCAAAAAAATGACCATTACAAAAATAGTAAAATCTAAATTTACAACGGCTGTACCTATTTTAGTCATGGCTGCACTTTAACGTATTGGGCGCCATTGCCCACTTTAGTTGCAATACGGTCTCGTGACTGGGACGCCATTGACAACTAAAGTTATTACAATTTGTACTCTAGCGAACCGTCGGGCGTGAAGTAACGTAAACAAGCGCTGGCGTACAAAAGGTTAAATTGTACTTAAAACCTAATTTAGTAAATGTTCATCAAATTTTAATGAGCAAATAATTGCACTTTTTCTACCCAAATTTCACCATTTGATTGGCATAAAATGTTACTCTACTAAGATTCAAAGATTCAAATATTTATTCAGAAAATAGGCCTTTTCAGGTACTTTTTCACGTCAATTCACATTTTAAATTATACTTATTATATTATATTATATTCTATTCAAATTATTAATTATTGTTCACAAGCTACAAACTACTAGCGTTTCGGAACCGACCACTGCAGAGAAGAAGACGCCGAAAGAAACTCTTTTCAACAGTATTGGTCGCCTACTTGCCTGAAGGGCTTTGTATGATATTTAATATTTTTATCTTTTCTTTTTTTTCTGATGTCATGTTATATACAATTTCAATTTACATATTTTTGTGGAACACGTTATGTTAGCGATCGAGCGTGCAATAACAACAGATATGATAAAAGTCTCAAAGATAGATAGAAGTCTCAAAGAGGCCGAGCAGACCTGTCCCCCCCGGCAGCACCCGTTCACGACTTGACGCATGGATCAGCAACTACCAAACATGGTACATACCTATAGCGACTGTATTCTTATTTTTCATCTCATCATCCCACTTTGACAGCATGGAAGTCTATTATACTACTATTTTCCATGCTGTGAAAATTTCGGCATATTTTTCCGACTGGCCGCCTGCCTAACGTCAACCCTCCTTGGGAATGCTTTCGTTACCCGAGATGGTATGTGCTTGTCTCTTTAGTCGCCTCTAACGACATCCATACGACTCCTTGTAATTTATGTAGCGACTGAATTAACATACTTATATGTTAACTAGCTGATGCCCGCGACTTCGTCCGCGGCAATTTCTGTTATTATGATATAATTAGTATAGATGAATAATTTTTCCCCGTTTTCAAAACATTTTTTATTGATGCTTCGCTCCTATTGGTCGCAGCGTGATGTTTTATAGCCCAAAGCCTTCCTCAATAAATAGACTATCCAACACAAAAAGAATTTTCCAATTTAAACCAGTAGTTCCCGAGATTAGCGCGTTCAAACAAACAAACTCTTCAGCTTTATAATATTAGTATAGATTACAAGGAGGTCTTATATTTTTAACATACATACATATGTATTTTTCCTTGGGGGTAGACAGAGCCTAGGTCTATGAGACCTGAAGCCACGTTTAGCATGGTGGTGGGCGTGTAGGTGAAAAACGGAATTAAAATAGTGATGAATTGCTAGCCGCATTGCCCTAACATGTTTTCTCAGATTTTCGCGCGGTTTTTGTTTTTTTAATGATATAAGGACGGCAAACGAGCATGCGAGTCATGTGATGGTATGCGATCTTCGCTGCCCATGGACAACTGCCACACCAGGGTGTGACAAGAGCGTTGCCGGCCTTTGAAGGAGTTGAGAGGGAGGAAATGGGGAAAGGGGTGGGTTGGAAGGATGGGCCTCCGGCTCTCTCACTTACCGATCGAAGCATAGAAGCGGTAACTTTTCTACTTCAACGTCGATTTTCTGTGAGAGTGTAGTACTTCCCCGGACGAGTAGGTCCATTCATGCTACTAGCAAAAATGAATTTTGTCGGGAGCGCGGTTCTACCTATCCTCACACACATAGAAATATCTGCTGGAGTGGCGTTCTTTCTCGACAACCGTAGAAACCATTGCTCAGCTCTTCCATGCTGGTATGGGAGAAAATATACACTCTAAGGAAACACTTGGCTTAAACAGCGCTAGGTGACACAAAGCGATCTGTAAATACAGCAGAAAACAGACCAGAATTCTACTGGGAGACTTGACTGGATATTTTGAAAATAACAGTCACCTCTTTAAACTGACTCGTTGGCTGGTAAGCGTTTGGACCTCTTAGGATCAGCTTATCCTGAGCTAGAGGACAGGCACTACGCACTGGGCGATGTTCTGAAGCTCATGCAGTCCTCAATCTGAATACACCGTGTGAGTGAGTAAGGCATGGGGTAGGTGCAAAATAATCCAAAGGTTAGACGTGCTTCCGATTCTGAGTCGGCCCCATCGAATATAAGATGGGAGAAAAGAGAAATCGTAGACCAGGTGCTTCTCTTTCCGCGCATATCGTAAAAGACGATCGATAGAATAGGCGAAAATCTATTATATTGAAATGTGATGCGGCTTGCAATCCAACACTATTTTAATTCTATTTTCCACCTAATGCATACCAACATGCTAAACGTGGCATCTGGCCTCTGTCTACCCCGCAGGGGGAAAAGACGTGATAATATGTACCAAAGGAACTAGCTACCGATTCGGAAAACACATTGACACCAATGTTTTAGGTTTTAGCGACCAATATTCTAAAGATGCGCCATTCACCCATTAAAATGCGACGTTGGATTTTTTATTTTTATAAATACTCGGCAAGTGGGCCACGCGTAGTGCGGGACAATGTAAAAAAGAACTTATCGATAGAATTATATTATAATATTTATTTATTATTTAATTAGAATTAAATTACAATATAATTATCTATATCTATACATCTATATATATACATATAATAAAACAGTAAAAATATTTTGTCTGTACATTTAGAATTTTTGACCGAAATGGATAGAGGGACACTTAAAAAGAATAATAGAAGGCAAAAATTTTTTTTTCGAATTTTTTGTCTGTCTTTCTGTCTGTATGTATGATCACGATTATCTCCGAAAATACTGAACCGATTTATTTCAAACTTTCACCAATTGCTTTGTTTTAACTCAGCAAAACATTTAAAGTTTGTTTCATCAAAATCGGTTCATCAACAAAAAAGTTATCGTCATTTGAATGAACTCAAGGCATGTGAGTTTGCCTGCAAATATACGGTGAAATTTTATCGTTCTGGACCCTGAAAGGGATGATTCAGCCCGTTGGTATAGGAAAAGTTGTGTACTTTTCCTATGGGACCAATGCTGGGAACTTAAAAATTTTTTTTAACATTCCCATACAAATTGACCGGGCGGCCGAAATTTTTTGTATGGAGCTACCCATTAATTTTGAATTCCCATCATTTGTCCCATAGGAAAAGTTGTTCCTATCGATGGGCTGAATCACCTCTTTAAGGGTCTAGAACGATCAAAATTTCACCGTGTATAGCATAATAAAAAAAAAGTGATTAAATAATAAGTGACATAGGAAAATTAAAATCCAAAGTCAATTCATCATCATTATACGACAGCATTATACCTATCCATACATTCCATACTAATCCATACTAATATTATAAATGCAAAAGTAACTCTGTCTGTCTTCTTTTCACGCTTCAACCATTGAACCAATTTCGATGAAGTTTGAGACCCGGGGAAGGACATATGGTACCTTTTATTCCGGGAAATTCTACTGTTTCTGAGGGATGGACACTAACGGCGGCGGTGTAGCCGCGGGCAATCGGCAAATCTGACTTATAATTCAACGCAACCGAAGCTGCTGCGCCTAGAAACTTGAAATTTGGTACATATGAAGTATAAAAATAAATAGGTATGTAAGTTCTTGATTACAATTTAAAAAAATATATGTTGGTGAATGGACAAAATTCACCCCTAAAGGGGTAAAATGGGAGGAAAAAGTTTTTATGGAAATTTTCTCATTTCTGGACTTAGAAGTATAAATAATATCCATATTTCCATACTAAGACTAATATTATAAATGCGAAAGTAACTCTTGTCTGTCGTCTTTTTTACGCTTCTTAGAAATTCTACTGTTCCTGAGGGATCGACACTAACGCGGGCGGAGCAGCGGACAACAGCTAGTATAATATAATATAAATTTCTGGCTGCTCTGGCCAAGTCCTATAGCTCTAGTAGTACAGAGAGGGTCGTGCTCCTGTAGTTGAGACTAAAAAGGACCTGATGATGATGATACTAAATCAACAAATCATAAATAGGTTCGTGCTAAACCGTTTATATACACAATAGTTATGTGTTAAAAGCGCGAAGTAACTCAAATTCCGTAGTTTTTTATTGGTTTCACATTGGCTTCGGTTTGTGACATTGGTGGAGACTCCTCCCACGCAAATTATTTGTTTTCATTCAGCGGTCGTTGTCTTTTCTCTAGTTTCACGTGACATCACGGCAGTTCTAAGAATAGATATTGAAAGTGTTGTTTTGTTTTTTGTGTGTAAGTGGCCAACACTGGTGTCAGATTTTTCAAACCGCCTTAAGTCACCTGACTTAGCTTAACGACTGCCATCAATCAATCCGAAACACGGAGGAGCTCGAGAAATTTCTATGCCACTTGCGGTCATCCATCCTTGTGGGGACTGCACCCAAATTGCTTAACATGCGCAAGCGCTAATAATGCTCACGTCCAAGGGCCATCGGGGTCCTCATTTGGCTATATACTCATATGTATTTAGCGTGGCTCGCCGTCATAGACATAGACTTCCTATCTTGAAGGTCCTTTCAAGTCAATTGTGCCCTATAGTATACAGATCTAATAGCGACCTACATCTGGTTTATACAGCATATTGACAGATGAAATAGCTATAGGAGACCTTGGACGTTATTACCCATAACGGGATAGACAGAGCTTAAAATCAGACATATCTTGATATTCTACTATGTTTTCACAGAAGTGAAAACTTGAACATTCGATTACTTATTTAGGAACAGAAGTGTCGTGTCGCGAGTGCAATGATATTTACTCATCTCAAAAATGCCTAATGAAGTTTTCACTTGAAAAACTCATGATAACTGGGTCGGTGAATACGTTTCAAACAAATATACAAACTCGACAAAAAACATTGACGACAAGTCAGAAGATCATTAAGATTGTGTGTAAAATGTTAGTCTTATAAAAGATTTATTCAGAAAATAGGCCTTTTCAGGCACTTTTTCACGTCGATTCACATTTTAAATAAACTCATTAAATTATATTCAAATTATTAATTATTGTTCAAAAGATACAAACTACTAGCGTTTCGGAACCGACCACTGCAGAGAAGAAGACGCCGAAACAAACTCTTTTCAACAGCATTGGTCGCCTATTTGCCTGAAGGGCTTTGTGCGATATTTTATATTTTTATCTTTTCTTTTTTTTCTGATTTCATGTTATATACAATTTCACAGTGACGTGCAGTCCATATAGACTATTAGACAATGTCTACCCTGCAGTCGCTAAATAAATACCTACATTTTTTTTTCTTACAAAAAAATAATTATTTTCGGTGCGCCTGCAAAATTTTGCTAGCAAATACTTTATAGTCGATTTTGATCAAGTACGGTGCTGCGGTCGCGGTCCGTGCGTGCCCGCGCCAAGCAGTATCTATACGCGTAAGCCGCGTAAGACAAAAATTCAAAGGTCTGAATTTTCACGCACACATAGAAAATTATTATACACCGATAGGAAATCGCTTTTGTAGTAGTACAAGTAAACATCTTTCATCGGCACACACATGCAAAGCAAATTGGCGCTGTGTGTGTGAATTTGAGACCTCAGAAGAATAATATACATAGAAGCCGCATAAAAATATAAACTGAAAACAGATAGTTGACACGGTATTTTTCTTATGAGCTTTCGCTTATGACAGAATGAGACAAAAACTTCAGTCAGTTTCTATTATTTTCATGGTTGTCCCGACTTGAAATGTCAATGGACTCCATTGGACTCCAATTAAATCCGACTAAATTCAAAATAACTTATTACAGTTCAACGTCTGTAATATTAGCATCTTGCCGATTTGATCGGGTTATATATCGACAAAAACATTGCGGCGGAATTGTGATGTCTGCAAATTAAATATAGGATTGTGCTAAAATTCTCACGGATAAAAGTATTAAACGATGTTGGGTTGGTGCGTTATCAAATGACCATTATACTATACAATGTCTTGTGCAATGGAGCGATGTAAATCCCATTCAGGACGAACAGAAATAAATTCTGTAAAACATAATTTTCTTCGGTAAGTTTTTCAGTTAAAAGTGCATAATTAAAACCCAAAATACCTCAAAATACAACAATAATATTGTCAATTATATAACGTATTGTATAAATGACAACTTTTATAGGTATTTTGCTTAAAATTATCGTTTTTTCCTTATTTCAAATTAGGTTAGTTTTTTTTGCTAGTGATGTGGTAAAATCACGTATCTACGAGTATATCGATATTTTTTATGACGGTCTTGCTATCAGGGATATTTTTGTTAGTGTTGAGCCATGCAATAGTAATGTAACAAATTGAACCATCATGGTAATTAAACAACCAGCAAAGTGTGAGTCGGACTCGCGCACGAAGGGTTCAGTACCATCCTTACATATAATATTATAAATGTGAAAGTGAGTTTGTTTGTTACGCTTCCACGCCGTTTTGCATCATCATCATCACCATTGCACGATCTCTGGAGTACGGAAAAGAACATAGACATAAATTACATCTCAGAATAAGGTACTGTTATCGGGGATAGACATTAACGCGAGCGGAGCCGTGGGCGTAAGCTATAAAAACGCCCGAAATTTTTGTTTGTAATATTTCAACTGTCTCACTATCACGGTTCATGAGATACAGCCTGGTGACAGACAGATGGATATCGGAGTCATATTAGTAGGGTCCTGTTTTTATCCTTTGGGTACGGAACCCTAAAAAGAATCGATTTTTACTAATATAAAGAAAATTATTGTTGAAATTTTATTGCAGCTCCCTGAAGTAAAAGGAAATTAAAAAGGTGTGGATTCGAGGAACTTTCAAGCGACATATTGGACATAAAATGTCATACATACTCGAATTTGTTCAAAATATTTTACTGCCGTGCCGATACATTAATTTCGAATATAAAATTAAATGGAAGCGATTGAAACACGATGCTTTACCTACATTTATATTTGCCTAATTATAAATCAATGGTAATAAGAAAGTTTACGGAAACGGTTTTATTATTTATATTTAAAATTATGAAAAACATATTTTATTTTGGACAGTAATGAAAGTGGGTAAAGTAATCTCTTGTTTTTCTTCACCTCTTGTTTTTCTATTACCAACACTGTGAATTTTTCACAAATAACACACTGGCACTTTTTTACCCTAGTGTAAAAGTTTTATAAATAAAAAATATCACTTCGAATTATGTGTTTCTCTTTACCTACCTGATTATTTTTCCTTCACTGACTGTTCCTCAAAGCTAGCTGGGAAAAGCTTTAGATGGTTTTGGAATATGCTGAATGGCCCATTGATCAAGTGAAAAATATATCTGACCTTATATTACCTTTTGATACATGAGCACCCCATTGCAATTTAGTCTATTGTGATTCCTAAGAAGGTGGTATCATTTACAAAGTCTAGTATTTTACCTTCAACTAGTATGTCAACGTTGGACTGCCTCACATTGGGGACTGTAAATCGAATGCATTGGGTTTTTTGCGCATTCATAGGTAATAGCTAAGGTAGGTAAGTAGGCTCTGTTTGAATTTCGAAATAATCGAAAATATGATTGACATCATATTAGGTATTCTGCCGTTCGACCAATACTGGGTAAGGCCTAATGACCAGCAGTAGACAGTAGACGCGCGGTGGGTAATGTATGGATTTTTTTTTTACCTTTTTATCAGATGAAGCCAAGCGGCGCCATGCGATTAGGAGTTATTTAGGTGTATCTTGACGTAACTTTTAAAGTAAAAGCCTCTTTAGCGGCTTTGTGCACTTTTTGGGATGGGTAAAACAGAAAACTCGCGTCAGGACACGTGAATTGATCGAAAATTCGTAAGAAGGACACGGACCTGAGTATGCCGCAAAGGCGAGTTTTCACTTCTGCCGGCACTCCTGGAGTGCAACTAGTTGTTTTTTTTTATGAATCGTACTCATGACTTTCTTAGGACGAAACATTTACTCGATAAATATATTTCATCGATATAGTACAACCCTGATCACATCAGTACCCCAGGACAACCTGCACATTTACGCAAATGGCATTGTATATGCATCTCTTTCTGATGCTTTAACAATGCCATAAGTAAAAACAGTGTAGAATATTGTATTTTGTTGTTATTTTAACACGGTTTCTATGCTTTAGTTATTGTTCTGAGTTTGAGACACTGTCTCCGAGGTTTCTATTGGCTGCCGCGCGCGATATTAATGTCAACGTCACCTGTCAATGTCATTATAGATATTATTCATACTTATGTAAATGTCATTGATTAACGTGTTTACTAACAATCCAAGATGAAAGTTTTATTTAAAAATTAAATGCTTTATCAGTTAAATTTCATTTGTGACAAAAATATTTTCATGTGAAAGTTGTGTCGCTTAGTGTTTGCATGCCGAAATCGAAATATAAAGTGTTTTGTGAACACGTTTTGAACAAATCAAGTACCTAACCGGTTAGTTATGGTTAGTTATTCTAAAGTTTAATCCACGTTTAATCTTAAACCTTACGTGTACGTGGCTCGCAGGTTGTAATCATATCTCTTATCTTTCGCTTGTTTTGAATACTTTTGCGGTCGAAGATCGAAAGACCATCATAATATTAAACGAGTTGTAGATAACTAGCCGTATAGTAAGGTAAGGTATATAGGTGGTATGTTTGTAAGGTAAGTTTTATAATTATGTCTACCCTATGATAAATGTCTGTGCACGTCACTGCAATTTCAAGATACATAATAATGTGGAACACGTTATGTTAGCGGTAATAAAATTATTAAAGACCTCTTTTAGTAACGATAAAGTTGCCCAAATAGGTTAATGCTGTCGAATCCAATAAGTCACACTGTGTTTAAAATACTTCTTTAATCTTCACTAATTAGATACTCAGTGGCGTATCTATACCATCTGGGTCTAGAGTAAACTCATTCAATGGGGCCCATGAGCCCATGAGAGTGTGAGTTCAACGAGTAGCTTCTTTGTGGCTTAGCTTAACGCCACCCCCCGCTCCTGGTATGTTAATAGCATGCCTCCCTGTTGTTACGCCACTATAGGTACTCAATCTATGGTGATATTAAGTAAAAGAAAAACTGTATTTTGCTTTCTGTTTTACGGGGTCCTATCCTAAGTCTCCGATGTCTGTCCGTCCTGATTATCATTTTGGTAAATCTTCATCATATTTGTCTGCGGTTTTGGAGTTACCCAAGGAAGGTTTGCGTGAGGCAGGCGACCGTGAAATCTATGACAATCATATTGCAGCACCAGCTGTGCCCGCACACGACTCCGTTCGCGTACAGTAGTAATTGAAGAAATAAATTAAGTAGCCTATCATGTGTCCTATATTTCGAGCAATACGTCTAAATGTTTATCTATCAAGTTTCATAAAATTTCAGGTAATTCGTTTAAGAGTTATGGAGACATACAGCAAAAATAAATAAAAATCAATTTTGTTTTAATATCATGAGTGCTTATAAACACGATATGTCTGGAAAACAAATTAACTTACTCCATGACCAACCCTTACATATTTATTATTAGTACATTGATTTGATGAATGCTGTGATTATAGCGAACACCGGGCTCTGACACAGCTGAGGATACAATCTGAAATCGCTCACATGAGAATATAATCTACAGTTACAAATATAGAAGGTACGTTACCTGGTACGGGAAATATCCAGCGCATTTTCGCGATCCTTGTCGAAGTGAGGTACAGCTTCAGCTAGACGCGGCCATCGCTGGAACACATGCTATCTCATCGAGATGCTGCGACAGAAAGACAGGTGACGCGACAAATCAGGAAGGTATTTCGTTCACTGAAGATATTGCTCCCGCGACAATTTCTATAGATTTAGACTATTAATGCCGGATTGAGAGGTCTGGAGGCCAAATTAAATGAACAGTATTTTTCAGTCAAGTTTACTAATAAAGAAAATTTATTATGAAACCAAGATCGATTATATTTATTATTTTGTTTGTACACAGTACTGTACGCGAGAAAAAATATTAAAAAAAATGTTATTTACTAGTTTGATTTCTATTGTGGGGGCTCCAGGGCTGTAGCCCCGGTTGTCCTCCCCTAAATCCGGCCCTGTATCTACCTACTATCGCCATATTACTTGACGTTGCACCTAATAATTAGCAAAAGACATAAAAACAGATTTTCGTTTAACCGCGATCGACTTTTACGACCTACACAGAGAAGCAGCGGGACATTCCACTTTTTTTGTTTTCAGCCCTGCTCCACAAATTATATGAAAACTTTTTATTAATTAAGAAATATCACCGACAACATAACACTAAATTACAAAATGTAGGTATCCAACTTTTCATGTTATGTAATAACTTCTAGTTATTACCTGCATGCCAGAAGGCTGCTTACAAAAGAGAAAAAAAGAAGAGACCTTTGCCCAGCAGTGGGGTACTAAAAAGGCCAGAAAAATATCATAATATCTAACATAGGTATCAAACTTATTGATACATTTGTGATATTAGGATGACACTTCACCAAATAAAGCAATATTATAAAAGAATATCGATCAGATTATCGACATATTCAAACACTATTACTTTTTTAAAACAATCAAATTATTTGACAGACTATATGGCGGGAAGTGACGTGATTCGCTGCTTTTATCACCTGCATTACAACATAGATAAAAAGAGACACGAAAATAAAAAATATATATCACTGTCTGATTCATTTGATCTTTTCGTTATTTCACCGCATGTTCCAGCCAAATGGTGAAAGAAAATAGGTTTGTATGTAAAAATAAACTACATTAAGAGCGTTTTTGTTCTTGCAACTCGTGTGTGTCTGACTAAAACAATGATTCTAAGAATTTGGTGTGAGAGAATGTCATTTTTTGTTTAAGAAATATTTTTATGGACTTTAAAATAGGATTTTTGGAAAGCAAACATTATTTCATTGGGAAGTAAGATACAAAATAGTTCAGTTATGCTTTGTACGTAACGTAGCTGTGCCGTAAGCCGAAAGGCCCTACGGCGTTCAGTGCGCGAGCGGGCATTATTGATTTTACGAAAGGCACTGCCGCGTTTCGCATCATAACCACTGTTTACGAACATAATGTCACATATTGCTTTCATAATCATAAAATTAATAAAATTAAATATAATAAGTTAAGATTAGTAAAATATTAATATTAAACATTATCGAATCCATATGCAATAAAATGTCCAGATACGGTTTATAATTTAATTGACGCAAAATTATTTTTAAAATAAGAACAAGTGAATTATCTACTGGCACAATAAAGAAGAAAACACCTGAAAAATATTTTCTTACCGGCCAGTAACATTAAGACTGCAAGCGAGACATAGATTATACACTATTTGGTTTGTACGTTTCGTTATAAACACACTTGAAGCATAATTTGATAGAATTAGTTTATTTTACGTGTTTTATTGTAGCGTTTTCCGAGAACTGATCGGTTTTGAGCCCATTTTATGCGGCACGAATTAGTCGGGGCACCGCGCGCTCAAGTGCGACTGACGATGTTGCCAGAACTGGAAAAAGAAAATCCCGGGAAATCTGGGAAATTCTGAATCACGTTGGGTAAAATTACAACTTTATTACATTTTTTTTGTTCTTAAACTCAAAAGTGCAACTTTTAGGTTTACATAGTCAATCAATCACGGCTTTCTTATCTATACTAATATTATAAAGCTGAAGAGTTTGTTTGATTGTTTGTTTGTTTGAACGCGCTAATCTCAGGAACTACTGGTTCAAATTGGAAAATTCTCTTTGTGTTTGATAGTCCATTTATTGAGGAAGGCTTTAGGCTAAAACTAAAACATCGCGCTGCGATCAATAGGAGCGAAGCATTTATAAAAAATGTCTAAGAAAAAACCTAATTAATCATAATAACAGAAATTGCCGCGGACGAAGTCTCGGGACGCAGGACGCAAGCAGTAGGTTAGTAGGTGGTGGGAAAGAAAACTACATCCACATGAACCTTCATCTTCAGGTCGTTTTAGTCCCCATTGCAGGAGCATGACCCTCTCTGTACTATCGGAGGCATACTTAGCCAGAGCAGACAGAGGATTTGGCCTACTAATATTACTGAGGATAATATCTTAGCCAGAAAAACGTTAAAATTAGTGACAATTATTTTTGGGGTAAGTATTTATAATCTCCAACAAACATGGCATTCTGAAAATTGGCAACACACGCGAACCAGCATTGGCTGTCCACTGCCGCTATGCGGAGATGTTAAAGCACGAATAATTATGTTTTATTGCAATTAATTTTAACTTACATCTCTACACTTTTACACCATACACAGATTAATAAATAGATTTGACCAAATTGTAACTCCTTATATACATTTAACATTTTTACGTATGTCAGCATTTTTTGCTAAAAGTAAAACTGCAGGCGTTTTATATTAATATGAATCGGAAATAGCTCTTATGACATTTTAGCTTAAGGTAGAAAATCGCTTGATGTATTTTGAAGAAACGTTAAAACGGGGTTGTAGATGACAAAAAAACACTCCCTTAGGGTTGTTTTAATAACATGCGCTCGAGGTTGGTCTAATTTGGGACGGGGGAATCTGGGTTGCTTTTGTTCGTAATGAATCCTTTGTATGTATGAGTAATTTGTTTGATAGAGTCAGTTTCAGCGTGATGGTGCAGCGGGAGTACGCATAATTTAGCGATAACGCATGTCAGGTCAAGACAATCCGGACGACACCGCATTCGGGATGATAAGCCGTTCAAATTCAATTCAAAATTCAAAACGTTTATTTAATATAGGTTTCTTTAAACACTTATTAATTGTTATATGTCACTTCTCAACAATTATTGACGTCAAAAATTTACTTATGGCTAAGTTTAATGCCAAAGGAGAGTGCAGAAGAAGTGGCAACAAACTGCACAGCGCATTTTCTTCAAAGGACGTCAACTCACAATTTTTGAAAATCTTAGAACCTATGTGGACGGAGTATACCAATGTATACTTATTTAAATGTCATGTTTAAATTAAATTAAAAAATTATGTCTTATTATTAAAATGAAGAACACCGAAATAAAAAAATGACAAATTAAGTACCTAAAATTAAAATAAAAAATGTCATCTTTAAAAATATCACGTACCTACAGAATGTACCAATAATAGTAATTTGTATACAGTATTACGAGGCGTCCGCGCCGAGCAATTTGTCATATTTTGTTTGTTTCCAAAATTCTAATTTTACGGTAGTAACTGGCAATTTTTATTGCTGTTCTAACAATATTCAACGTAGTAAGTAGGGTACCTAATTAAATTACCGGTGTTACTACTAGTAAGCGGTTGCTTTACGACCATTTGCTCCAGTAGAGTAGCGTAGACTTTATATATCTATTGTGTACTATGTTTATCTTTCTAACATTATAAATTGTAAAAGGCTCCTTAGGTGTTATTGTTACATTTTACTTAGGCTTATTTATAGCTATAAATTACTTATAATCTACTAGTAGTTACTATCTTCTACTGATTCTATCCGTTCTGTTCTTGTTATACTTCCACTCCATCCGAAAGTAGCGTGTATGTTATGTTCAACCTTATTTTTAACTTACGGGAGACCTAGGAGAGTTGTGACAATTTTTGCTTTAAAGAACATATCTCGATGCAGAATCATATCATGTTTATCAACTCTATACCCTATTGTAGCTTAATTCTTACTCTTTCAAAGACAGTGACATAAATCAATGAAAGGTATAAGATTTCTGGGCATTTCCACAAAAACTGAAGCTACTCCTTTTGTCACAACTCTCCTAACACCTTGTGACAGGTACCAAGGTAGGTTGTGACAACCATATATCTTGACTATATTTGATAGATAAAATCACTTTTATATAAATTATAAACAAAACACACATTGTTTTGCATAAAAGTACTTTAATTATCCTTTATGGCATAAAGTTTAAGAATTACAATAACAATAGTCATTAACATAAAATTTATAAGTAGGTAATTTATAATAGCATTATTGTGAGATCATCATCATCATCATCAATCAGCCTATTGCAGTCCACTGCTGGACGTAGGCCTATTGTGAGATCAATCTTTTTAAACCAGTTAAAAATATTAATCTAATCTGACAAACAATTACGAGTATGACAGACGTATTGTAGCTCGCCTCCAGTGCAATCTTCATAAGACTAGCCTTTGCATTCCAGGCACTGAACCCACTTCTCATTTGATCTGCTACTGGCATAAGATCAGGCAGAATAAAAAAAAATACATTTTCTGCATCTTCTTCTACATCGCTTTCACTTTTCTTGTTAGTTTTTTTCAACGGCCTTAATGATTCTGGAGAAAATACATTAGAAGCAGTGGCAAGAGGAGTACGAGCTCTAGACGAAGAGGCAAAGGGTTCATTGGTGTCATTGCTTGGCAAAGATAGATCACTAGAAGATGTCGTGGCTTGATTTGTAGAATAAACTGGAGTTTGGACTCTTATCTCATAATTTTTCGACGGGTCTAATAGTTGTATTTGGCGTAAGGGGTCTGTTTTGAACAATGGCGGTAGTTACTGGAACACTTAATGATTGATCTGGTTCTGAATTGGGCAGAATACGACCAGTGACTTGACTCGGTAGAAAATCGACTTCTCCAAAGATATCTATATGAACAGGCCATGGTCTGGTTGCAGCAAAACCAGCGCTTATATTATTTGCAGTGATCGCAACATCAAATGCTGTTTTTGTAATTATTAGGCATTCTGAAACTAAATAAAACAATTCAGCACGCAACACCAAACCACATGCCCCAATAAATTTGACAGAAATGACATATTTTAGATAAACTAACTTCTTAACATCTTTTATTTTTTTTTTATTTATTTGTCTCAGGCAACAATATAAAAGTTTACATAAAATAAACAATTATGGCCCATATGAATAAATACCTTAACCTAAAAATATATAGGAATATAAAAATTAAAACTATTCGTCACGTTGAGTCTGCGACGTGCTGCGCGTTATCGGGGTGTCGGGTATCGTGCCGCGAAAACGGCGATACAAAACACCCTTCGGCCAGAAGTTCGCCTCCATGAAGGTTGCCAGCCTCTCCGTCGGGACTCGCACCACGAACGACGCGAAGTTTACGTTGTGGCGCGACTCCAGCTTGACAGCCCTCAGCGTGATGTTGGTCTTCACACGAACATACTCCATCACTTCCTCTGCCTTAGTGGAGTGGAAGAGCCGGGACACATACAACTGCGTCGTCGGAATGGCAGGACGCAGCAGATGATTATAACCTGTCAGTGCAGTTCCGCACTGATTACGGGTAGGGGGCCTCTTCCTTTTTCGCTCCACTTTTATGAAGCCCTCTTCATCTACTGCTCCCTCCTTATGATCCGAAGGAGATACACTGCAAACCACGTTGCTCTGGTTCCTATCTCTTGGTTTGTGCTGCTTCCTCCTCTTACGATGTCCCTGTCGTAGTGAGTCGATGTTAGCGGTGGTAGCTGCAGCTGTGGCGGCAGTATCGACGACGGCAGCAGCAGCAGCCATCGCATAGGCACGTGTCGGGGTCGACGTACTCGACATATCCACAGCAACAGTGGAGCGGGGAGCGGGGCGCGGTGGGTCGTGCGTCACAGCTGCGTCCGGCGAGGCTTCGAATTTCGCCGACTCGAAACTGGCGACCGATACATTTTGCGCACCTCGACGCGTGTTTATATTAGAGGCCACAGGTGACCTACTTACAGAATTATTACTTTTTAAAGTTAATAATTCTGCACGCAGTTCAGAGATGGTAGATTCTGAGGCCTCTACCTTAAACTTCATTTCGGCCAGGCTGGACTTCAGAGCTGTAATGTCTTTGAGCAGCCTAGTCACATCGATGTGGTCGAATGACACGGGAGGAAGTCTCCGTAGTCGTCTCGCACAGAACGCAGGAACGTCATCCGGTTCAGTCACCTTCAGGAGTGAGATGATGTCCTGTAGACTCCTCTCGCCTTTCTCGTCCCTCCGCCGGGTCGGCATCTGCGCGGTCTTCCCGAGCAACTCGTAGAGCAGCACCTTGCTGCTGCAAATCTCCTCTTCAGTGAAGCTCGACTTGCAGATCTGCATGATGCTGATCTCGTCCATGCTGTCCTTCACATAATCGATGAAAGCCAACAACTCGTCGGCTACGAGTGGTTTAGTATTAGTACTCATAGCGGTGGTATCGTGCAGCGGCGTAAAGCCGCGCAAATCGCGAATAAAAAATTCAAAGTCTGTGCAATATTGCGACGCGCGTGCGTTACCTAAGGCGCATCGCACTGCACTGGATGTCAAGCTTAGGTTTTATGAATTGATTAAAACAAATGAACAAAAAACATTGCAAAAATGGTTTTAAAATAAGCTGGTCAAAAACAAACTAAAATAGGAGAGTTGTGACAGCGTGTCACAACTCACCTAGGTGCCGAAAATCACGACCTCGTCAGAATAATAATTCGTAATTTCAAAACAAGATGCAAGTACAATAAAACAGTGCCACGCTTTGAAACTTAAAAAAACAAACCACATGAAAAAAAATAGAACAGTCATGTCAGTTTAATAGGTGAAGATATAAATATAATCAAAATATTGATAAAAAACTTACTTTTCGGTTTTTTTTCGGGCAGACATCGTACTCGCGCAACCGCTTGCCGTGCACCTACCGCGAGTGCTGTTACCAGCTCGCTATCTGTCATAAATTCCGAGAAATCGTCTTTGTCACAACTCTCCTCTGTCACAAATCTCCTAGGTCTACTCTACTCAGTTTCTATATATGAGGACCTGTAATTGGCTTCCTAGAATCTAAGATTATTGCCTATTTTTAAATAAATTGCTGTTAGACTTCTTAATAAATAAAATAAAATAAAAATAAATAAGTAGTAATATTGGTTATTTGGCAGTAACACAAGTAACAAAGGGTGAGCCGCGCCTGTAATATTGTTATTAAAATTTCTTTGTTTTTATGACTGCAACGAATAAGTAGTGTGACTGCATAAAAAGAAGGAAGCATTCATGCTGTAATACGATTTAGCATAGTTTTTATGGCCAGCCGCCTGCCTGACGCGAACCTTCCTTGTCATCATCATCATTTCGAGTAGGTGTCACGGTCCATCGACCATGCACACCCTGGTGTCAGAGGAACCGCCTGTCGGCCTCTGTCGTGGTTCCTTTAACGACTACTAGATGGCAGACGGGACCACCGGCTTAACGTGCCTTCCGAAGCACGGAATCATCTTTATTATCAGACAATCAGGTGATTATACATATTAGTATCGTTGAGGTAGTATCCCATAACACAAGTCTCGAACTTACTTTGGGGCTAGCTCAATCTGTGTGATTTGTCCGTATATATTTATATTTATATTATATATTTATATTATGACCTTCCTTGTGTAGCTTCAAAACATGTATTGTAAAATGTGTTTCTAATTGATTAAAAACAGCAGACAAATATGATGATTTACCAAAATGATGGTCAGGACGGACAGACTGCGGAGACTTAACAAAAACAACGGTCTGCACTCCGGGAGAGTCAGCAGAAGAGAAAACTCCGCGCGGTAGAGGGGGATATTACTTCCTCTCCTACGCCGCGCCAGCGGTCTCGGGTCACGTGTTCGTCTTACGAATTTTCGATCAGGCCACGTGTCCTGCTGAGTTAAAAAATTTTTACCCGTAGGTACGCCGCCAAATAAGTTTTCATTTCAAAAATATCTTCATTTTAGACTTTGTCCATATTTAAATTAGTTTCACAAGTAAATAATAAGTAGAAGTAGTCTGATTCAAAATTCTACCAGTGACACTGACCGCGCAAGGCTTCGTGCTGTATCAGAATTTGAATCCGGTCATTGGCTACACGTTTTGGCTCGGCAAACCTCGGAACTACTCGACAATGGCAGCTTTCGAATCGCCGTAGGTCTCAAGGTGGGAGCTGCCATTGTCGAACGACATCAATGCCCGTGTGGCAGCGCCGTCGACAGAAACGGACTCCATGGACTACACTGTCAGCGCAGCGCAGGCAGGTTCTCCCGCCACGGCTTCCCTAGCGATAAAATTAAAAGGGCGCTTGCCACCGTCGAAATTCTAAGCATTTTGGAGCCAGCAGGTATAACGCGTGACGATGGCAAGCGCCCCGACGACTTGACCTTGGTCCCCTGGGTCCCATGCGTCGACACGGTGGCCCCTTCTCGCCTCGGGGGAACCGTCCTGAGGGCTGGAGTTGCGGCGGAGGATGCACAGGACGCCAAGCGGCGCAAATATGTTTCTCTTACTAACAAATGTCAACTTAGTCTACCTGCGACCATGAAAACTGTAAAGTTTTCGAAACGTTAGGTGTAAAAATAATGTAATATACGCGATAATACCGTATTAAGTGATTTTATTTAAATGAGTACATTGTTGTTTCGCTTGGTGTCGAAACATTAGGTCCATGGGGTCCTAGCACTAAGAAATTTCTCAAGGGGTCAGCTCCCAGGCTTATCGACGCCGCTGGTGACGAGAGGGTTGGCTCTTTCCTCGCGCAAAGAATTTAAATTGCTATTCAGCGGGGGAATGCAGCTAGTGTTCTTGGCACTTTACCACACGGGCAACACCTTAGTTTAGATTTTAATTATTTTGTATTTAAGGTATTTTTTTAGTATGAATATAGTTAGGTTTAATTATAAGTAATTTTTAAGTTAGTTTATATTGTTCGTGAATGTTAGATTTATTCAAGTTCCTTTTAAATAAAGTTTCACAAGTATGTCAGTTATTCTCTCTCATTTTACATCCACTAGACTTTAATTAGTTCGGATATCTTACTTTTACTTTTCTATGTGTACCTACATGACTCCTGGACTTAGGACTCCGAGAAAACAAAAAAAATATTTCTTTTACGTTTAATCATCAGAAAAGAGATCGAGTATCTAATTAGTAAATCCTTACTTATACATGCGAAAGTGAGTTTGTTTGTTACGCTTTCACGCAGTAACTACTGAACCGACATAAAATTTTGCATAAAAGCTCTCTGGAGTACGGAGAAGGAAGAGAAAGAGAAGATAAAGGCTACCTTTTACATACATAATACTATCACGTCTCCCTCCCTCGCGGGCTAGACAGAGCCTAGGACTATGCCTTATGGACACATTTAGCATCAAAGAGATCCCCTCTCCAGAGATACTATTTTTGGACTGACGATCGGGCGGACGAACAGGACAGCGTAATAGGGTATCTTTTTCACCCTTTGTGCACGGAACCCTAAAAAGCATACAAGAGACGTAGAACGTCACTGTCGTAAAATGTCACGACAATAAAATTGGCATAGAGATAAGATAATATGAAAATTGGTCACTATAGCAAAATCATAGATCTTATCTCTATGAGCAAAATGTCATTTTCGCAAAACGTCACTACGTCATTTTTGCGAAATGTCAGTTTTTTTGTAAATATGTATTTTCGTAAAAGAAAACTTTCAGGACCTGTTAATTTTTTGAACGCGACAAATTTTTCGTCAATCTTAAATTATAAGTTTTATTTTCCAAAAATGATGCGGATTAAAAAAGAAAAGACAAAACAATATGAACAATTTTATTATTCAATGAATAATACTTGTAAATGTAAAGTGAAATATCACGCTATGTTATAACTACAGACTCACATTGTAGTACAGATCCAACACATATAACTAGCCGAAGTTAACTTCGCCAAAGTTGTACTAGGAAGGCGACACAGAATTTTCGCAAAATGTCTTCGCCAAATATTTATAACTTTCGCAAAATGTCATTGTTGAAAAGGTTTCCTTTCCCAGCAAGTCATTTTGCGAAAGTGATGTTTTGCGATAATTGCGTTCTGCGAATATAACTTTACGCGGTGACATTCATATATGTTTCTAGTACAACTTTTGTCCAAAGTCAAACAAATTGTACACGAAAGTGTAATTTTAAGCATCTTAAAGAGACATTTTCGTGAACAGTAGGCTTTAAACCCTCAGTCGCACAAACGCATTTTAAAATTTACTTAAATTACACTGTCTTCATTTTTGTATTTATTTAAGCTTTTAGTGCATCGACTAATTATTAAAGCTGGAATAATTAATTACAATACTGGCACTTTTATAAGTTACACCGATGTACCTGCGCAGAAATGAAATTTTTGCATGGCGCGAAAATATCCGTCCGCTATTGGCTGATGCGTTTGCGCCATGTCTAGAGTTCGCTGAAGCGCGAGATAGCATAAGTCCTGTTGTTTTAGGATTTTATATCTTATGCAGTAGGAATAAATCCGTTTTTTAATGATGTTTTCATTAGTTTTGAGTCAGCGGTAGTTTGCGCTTTTCTGCGCCATCGAACAATGCCTAGGTGTCTTATAAACATGGTACTACTGTACATAGCTGCCGCCATATAACATATCGATAGCAACAGTGCCAAATGGCTTTACGTGCCTTCAGAAGCACGGAAGTATTCGTTAAACACGTAACATAATGTTTCTGATATAATGCCAAAGTGCTTGGCAGTAACCTAGCATACACGACAAAGAAAACCAAGTCTAAAAGGAAAATAAATTTTAAAACGCGTCTCTGCAACTGAGCGACACTCTGACAACTTAACTTAACATTAGTCACACTAATGAATTAATTAACTTTGAAGAATCATTACCATTTGTTATTTCAGTTCAAAGCTAGCTGAAAGCTCCCCTGAGCTTAAGATATCCGATTGCAGTTCAGGTTAGTTCGGTCAAAGCTCAAAATCAGGTTAATCCTAGATTTGACTAGTCAAACTTCAAATTATCAATAAGTATTTTTATGTTAGCATGAAAACAAAAAGTAGTTTAGTAAAATATAGAATAAATTTAGAAAATCAGTAGTTTATATACATATATCACGCCTCTTTTCCATGTTAATAGGCCGATATCATGGATCTTCACTAACTACCATTCTTACAAACCTCTTTTGCTTTATCTAAATCCTTTTTTCATGCATGCTTGCCAGTCAAGGGTATTCCTTAGATTAATATTCCTTATATAATTGCCTTTCGGTAATTTATAGATAGAACTGAAGATATTCATTTATTTAAACTATGCAATAAAAATATTTTTACTCATATTATTTTCTTCTAGCAAAACGATTGGACCAAACAAAGAGTAAACTGGCAATATAAATACCCATAATACAATATTATTTGAAAAACAAGAAAGAGAATAAGTAGAGCTGAGTAGGCGAAATTTAGATTTAAGATAGTCAGTAGCGAAAATAGAGAAGAGGTACAATTTTTTAACAGAAAATTTCACGAAGCGAGCAAATTTGTCATTTAAAAATCGCATGCGTTTATGAATACGTGTTCAAAAATGCCCTAGGGAGCTAGCCTATTGACTATTTGTGAAACAATAATGCCCAAGTTTGATCTACTTGATCTTCTACGACCTTTGTAGTGGTAAACAATTGTCAATTACATTTTTATTGGTTCTTATGCTAACAATTCAGTTGTAATGGAACAAAAATCGAACTGCAATCGAATTTCTCCACCTAACCACTCAGTATCAAGTGCTTGAAAATATTTGTCTAGAGAAAACTTACACTAAATTACGATTTAGGTCCCATAACATTAACTTCCCAAGCAACGTCCATTTAACACTTACATATAATGAAAATACATTTTTTATACAAAAGCTGGGAAAAAATAATTTGACTAAATAATAAATTAAAGAGCTTGCACCAAAAACAATAGAATGCCCGAAAGATGTGACATATCCGAGTTGAAACGTGACGGCATATGAGCCGTCTACCATCACGAAAAGCTTAGATAGTAAAATTGACTCAAGAGTAGTAATGCTTTCAGGGTTCGTCTATGTTTGAAAGTTTCTTTATTCGACCAGAACTTCAGAATACCTGAACTGATTTAGATGGTTTGTTTGTTTGTTTTAAAAACTTTATTGTACTAAACAAAAAGAGCATTACAAAATGACACACAATTTGTACAAAAGGTGGACTTATCCCAAGAGGGATCTCTTCCAGTCAACCAGTTGGACAAAGGATAATTAAAAGTAAAACAGCAGGTAGAAGTAAGTACAATAAAAAGAACAATTAATATTTAAAAAATTTAAAATATACTATTTAAAAATAATATAATACATACATATAATAGTATAGAAATATTATAAATACATATATAAATATATATATATATATATATATATATATATATATATATATATATATATATATATACTCAATGAATGTTAGAAATCTATAAATGACTTTCTCACTTTATTTTTAAAGGACACTATTGTTTGTGACATCTTAATGTCAAGTGGCAGGGCGTTCCACAAATGAGCTGCGAGTACAGCGAAGGATTTAGCGTACTTTTGAGAAGCATGGGGTGGGACGTAAAGAAAAGGATGATTACTCGTTCGGAGGCGACTATCAATGTCTCTAAAAGAGAATTTTTCTCGGAGGTAGTTAGGAGAATGTGGGTTAAACAAAGTGTTAAAAAGGAGGGAAAGGATGTGGCTTTTACGACGCAATCTAATTGGTAACAGTTTTAACATCCGTCGATACTCAGTTATGTGATCGTATTTCCTTACACCATATACGTATCGGATACAAACATTTTGTAGACGCTCTAGCTTATCGAGCAGTTCCTCTGTTAAGTCTAAATAGGCCACGTCAGCATAGTCAAACAAAGGAAGGAGCAGTGTGCGAGCTATGAGTGCTTTGGTGTCCACAGGAAGGAAGTACTGCAAACGTCTAAGCGCGTGCATAGACGCATAGAATTTACGGCTCAGCTCGCTGACTTGCGGGGACCATGAAAGAGTCTGATCCAAAACAATACCCAAGCTTTTGACTGTTTCAGAGAAAGGAATAATTTGGTCGTCTAGTAAAACATTGGGTAACTGTATGCTTTTGAGCTTTGATATGAAATGCTGACTACCTATGACAATGGCTTGGGATTTAGATGCATTAACCATTAGCCCGAATTTTTTTGCCCATTTAGCAATAGTGGCGAGGTCGGCGTTGATGATGTTGATTGCATTATTAAAATTTTCGAGAGGAGCGGCTGTATAGATCTGAAGGTCGTCAGCGTACAGATGAAAAGACGAGAGCAACGTGGCAGTTATACCATCTATGAAAATAGAGAAGAGAAGCGGGGATAAAATTCCTCCCTGCGGCACACCAGCATCTACGTTGCACCAGTCAGATCGGTCGTCATCTATCTTCACTAATTGACGGCGGCCTAATAGATAAGATTGAAACCATGTCAGAGCAGAAGGAGAAAAATTTAACGTGCGCAAAATTTCCAGGAGTATGTCGAAGTCTACCGTGTTAAATGCACTAGTAAAATCTAACAATACGAGAACAGTGAGCTTCTTGTTTTCAATATTTAGGCGGATATCGTCTGTAATTTTGACCAGTGCAGATGTAGTACTGTGTCCAACCCGAAAGCCGGATTGGAATGGGCTCAGGATATTAAAACGAGATAAATGTGACGATAGACAATTATGGACATGTTGTTCTATAATTTTGGACAATAGAGGAAGGATGGAGATAGGCCGAAAATCAGAAGGAGAAGAGGGATTGGGCTTCTTGGGGAGAGGAATCAGATGACCGCATTTCCAAGCCTCGGTAAAGGAGCCGGAAGACAGTGAGCAATTAACTATATCTGCTATAATTGAATGATGGTATCTAAAAATCATCCCTAGTAACACGGGCTATAATTTTATTGCCAAAACTGCCGTGTTTTTGTAAATAACAAATAGCTTGTTAATTTATGGTGCAAACTCTTTAAATCATAACCTTTTTGTAATATTACCAGTTGTTATCAGTTACAAACAATATTTAAAGTTTACACAAATAAATCTATCTTTAGAAGATATGTTAATAAACACAAGATACTGAGCCTACCTACACTTATACATATTATATAACAAACATTATAGCATTCGACATTTACACATTACATCTTTCATCAACTTTTTCAATAGGTTAGATCAGTGATAGGAATAAGTGGTCTATACATGGTGAAATTTTGTTCGTTCTGGACCCTTAAAGGGATAATTTAGCCCGTTGATATAAACAGTATTACCTAATACCCAGACTAGTTCCGTGGCGCAGCGTTCAACACGCCAGCCTGCGACACGGAGTGACCGGGTTCGATCCCCGGCCAGGTCAAGATGGAAAATGATCTTTTTCAGATTGGCCTGGGTCTTGGATGTGTATCTATATATGTATTTGTTATAAAATATAGTATCGTTGAGTTACTATCCCATAACACAAGTCTCGAACTTACCTTGGGGCTAGCTCAATCTGTGTGATTTGTCCGTATATATTTGTCCGTATATATTAGTCCGTATATTAGTCCGTATATAAACAACTTTTCCTATGAGACCAATGCTGGGAAATCAAACATTATTTTGACGTTCCCGTACATATTGACCGGGCGGCCGAAATTTCTTGTATAGAACTGCCCATTTTTTTTATGTTCCCAGCATTGGTCCCGTAGAAAAAGTTGTTCATATTGATGGTCTGAATCAACACTTTAAGGGTCCAGACCGATCAAAATTTCACCGTGTATTTACCTAAGCTTAGACCTTAAACTTCAAGGAGTTGTATAATCATGGAGAGGATGATACGAGCGCACACGTTTGTTTTTATAAAGTGCCAACACTATTCTGAAGGTAATAAGTACTAAATTTGATTGTCCCATTGTGCGGCACTGCATACATGCTCACGCGGTTGTCTCGGGGTCGCCCAGTGGGTCGAGAAAATATTTAAATTAAATGATATATTAAATGATATACTAACATAGATTGTAAGTTTCTGTGCTACTAACAAAATGGACGTTTTTGTCTGAATAAATAAATTTTTATTTTTATTTATTTATTTATTTTATAACTCAAAATTCAGGGAACTATATCCCTTTACTATTGATAAATACGCGCGATCTATCACCGGCCTACTACAAACGTGACAAATATGCACCTTATTGGAATAATAAACTGTTAATGTCAAGTGTACAGCTTTTGTTAATTTCTTGATACTTAAAGTGTTTCAATCAATGAATATCTGTTGAATGCTATACTTATCCATACATTTTAGAGGTGCGATTTTAGTTATGAAATAATAATATATTGTTTTAAACCAATTGGTTTAAATTGGTTTAATTTAAACCAATTTAAACCAATATATTGTTTTAATAAGTATATACACCGTAAATGCATTACCATTTTCAAAAATCAACATATAAGTTACAGTATTTTTAATATTTCCCTTCCTTTCGGGTATTTATTACTTTATTAACAGAATTCACTTTAAAATATGTTCAGTTATATGTTTTTCTTTGTATGTGTTAGGCAAAGCGCGAATTACCCGATCAAATCTCTGACTATGATAATGTTATATGTAGCATTTATTAAATTTATATTTCGAGCTTTGCCTAAAATATACAAATTAATTTTTACCTTTTTGTTGATATTTATCTTTTGTGAAATCGCACCTCTCTTAAAGCCTCATTAACCATGTACCCTTACATATCCTATAAATCACAGAACAGCCAATCAGAAATAGAAAAATAAAAAGTATAAAACTTGCAACACTGATGATGTTGCCACCTACATAAATTATGTAAATTCAGTTGCTACATACACTTAAGCGGAGTAATTTTGTTATTAATATAATGGGTATGTTCATGTCAAATATTTTAAACATTATTTCGTGCGCTTAGGTAACCATTGTCTGGTAGTTTCTTGATTTTTCATGTTTTTGTTTCAATAACAGATTTTTTGTACGAAAATTCATGAAATAATAGTACCTAGTTTATAACAAGAAACATACGTATTATCATAACAAGGATCAACAAAACAAAGGATGGCAGTTTAATAACTCTTTCAAATTATTATTAAAAGTAATGCGAGGCTTAATTACTATTATAACAAACGGCTTTGTTATAATAGTAACTTTTTTAAATATATGTTATTAAATATCGATTTACATACATATTTGTAAAAAAAAAGTTTAAAATTGATATTACATGAAAAAATGCGCTGTGCAGATTGTTACTGCTTATTCTGCACTCTGCTTCGGAGGCGGCAATAAATTTAGCTAAAACCAGTATTGAAAAGTCAAAATTAGCGTTCACCAAACGAAGAAGAAAGATTTTTCCTTTTACCAGTCCCATCTGTACGATTCATACATCTTTTTCTTTCTTTTCGCGGCCAACAGATATTATAGTACAACAGTGAGTAAAGATGTCAACATGAACATACCCTTACATTCGCAACGGTTCATACCAAACAGTCTTATGCTTAAAGCATTTTCTAAATAAAAATAGCGTATTTATTGATGAAATGCTGTGTTGAAACAGATAATACTAACTCTGTCTTCCACCCAGATGAAAACACCTCTGTTTATAAAGGGTCTTTCTAAGGCAGTCTAGAAAAAAAAAGAATTTTGAAAACAGTTAACATATCTTTTCCGACACAGCAACAATGAAGACGCCTACCAGTCACCATCACTAAGTTCTTAACTCGATTTAACAACAAACCTACGTCTATATTTTTATTAATAATTCACTTAATAAGGCTTTTTTTATCTACAGGCGATTTTTGTAATTCGTTCTTTGCCCGCGCAGAAATTTTAATTCGCGCTTTTGACTTAAGAGTGAGTAGAATATGTTTTTGATCACTTTTTAGATAATTTTTGTCGCATTAACTTCAAACTAGTTTATCAATACCAAAGGACAAGTGGTTTACAAAGTGATAATTTTTTGCACGGCGATCATATAGACAGCTGGTCAATCTGTACAATAACTAAACAAAAGTTTGATACAATACATTATTAAACAATATCGATGTTCACCGGCTAATGTAAGCAACCACATTAGATAACGAAATGGATAATACAGTTTTCAGTCAAAGTAAGAAACAATAAACTGCTAACTGAATGCAACGACTTGATTGAAAATTAAATTGAAATATAGTAAATAATATTCTATGGTTAACTTTAACATGGCAATGTTAGCAACATTGACCGGTGTATCTAAACAATGACTACAATTAGTTTTGTAAAATATCGTTACTGATGAATTTGGTTGTTGTTAATATTTTTAGGCGGTTAATCTCGACAATGACTACAGAAGTCAAAAAAGCAATATTCCGCTCACCCTTTGGCGCGAATATTGATTAAATGCGTTCTGGCGGGAACGGTGACCCACTTCAAGAGCACAGCACGACCTGGGGATAAGAAGAATAAATTAAACAACACGGCGTATAAATGTTCCATCGAAATTCCCTTAAAGGGGCGACTCAGCCCATCAACATGAACAACTTTTCCTATGGGACCAACGCTGGGTACACAAGTTTTTATAAAAATGTCGATTTTTTTTTAGTTCCCTGCGTTGTTTCCTTAGAAAAAATTATTCATATTGGTTAGCTGAATCGCCCCTTTAGGTAATATTGAGAGTCAAATTACACTCTGTATAAAGTTGGGAAAGACCATATCCTAAGTTCGAATACAACATTACCATAAGATAAACTTGAAAATGTATATAAACTTGTGATATGAACACATTCCCATTAACAAAATACAGCGTGATTTTGAAATCCCTAGCTATATTGAAATCTGGGACATTTACTTTGAGACAATTTACTTTGCGTGCTTCCGCCACCAGTTAGTTCATGCAAACTATTGCTGGCCAGCGCCCACCCACTACTGTTAGTCCCTTCATGCCCGCCACCAATAGTTGATGCATGCAACCCTGGTCGATACTGCTGCATCTGTTGAGGCTGCAGCAATAGTTTACATGAACTAACTGGTGGCGGAAGCACGCAAAGTAAATTGTCTCAAAGTAAATGTAGCCTTGACTTCCGCAAAGTAACACCTGAATCTATTAACTATGAAATCTGGGAATCAGTTTTATCGAAGGGGAAACTTGTGAATTTTGAAGTTAGAGATTAAAATACTTCTACCATGCTGATCTGGAAGAAAATAAACAACGTCAACAACAATTCTCGAGGAATTATGTTATAAGGCGATGCGGCTAGCAACCCATCTCTATTTTGATTCCGTTTTCCTCCTACCCCAACCCCTAACAACTTCCAACATGCTCAACGTGGCTTTTAGCATAAACCTAGGCTCTGTCTACCCCGAAAGGGGAAAAGACGTGATAGTATGTATATATGTAAGTATGTATGTATGTATGTATGTATGTACGTACGTATGTATGTATGTATGTACGTATGTACGTATGTATGTATGTATGTATGTATGTATGTATGTATGTATGTATGTATGTATGTATGTATGTATGTATGTATGTATGTATGTATGTATGTATGTATGTATGTATGTATGCATGCATGTATGTTAGTATGGATGTATGTATGTATGTATGTATGTATGTATGTGTGTGTATGTATGTATGTAAGTGCCTGGTGTTTCCTCTCCCTCTGTTTCCCACAGTCATAGCTGAAATCCACGTACCTTGGCACTCATATGATGTTGCAGCAGCGGCAGTAGCGCGGCCTAGCGGCGCCCGCGGCCGGCGGCGTCACGGGCGCGAAGTACGCGTGCACTCGCACATTCGGAAGGTGGCCCTGGGACAACCACGCACCAATAACTACACAACTCCGGACTCATTCAATTTAAAAGGGAACTCTTCGATATGTTGGCCAACAAGGGATATTACTCAGTTAATAAGTATTTAAATGATAAATTGACATAAATAATAAATTCAAAGAAACCTATATTATGTATTTGTTATAAAATATAGTATCGTTGAGTTACTATCCCATAAAAAAAAAAATATAAATAAATAAATATATACGGACAAATCACACAGATTGAGCTAGCCCCAAAGTAAGTTCGACACTTGTGTTATGGGATACTAACTCAACGATACTATATATAACAAATACATATATAAGATACACATCCAAGACCCAGGCCAATCTGTTGTCAGTGCCCGGGTTCGATCCCCGGCCAGGTCAAGATGGAAAATGATCTTTTTCAG
Organism: Elegia similella; assembly: GCA_947532085.1. Lineage (NCBI taxonomy): Eukaryota > Metazoa > Arthropoda > Insecta > Lepidoptera > Pyralidae > Elegia > Elegia similella. The sequence continues at coordinate 813,627 of OX383953.1, forward strand.
ATTGGCCTGGGTCTTGGATGTTTATCTATGCATATATTTGTTATAAAATATAGTATCGTTGAGTTAGTATCCCATAACCCAAGTCTCGAACTTACTTTAGGGCTAGCTCAATCTGTGTGATTTGTCCGTATATATTTATATTTATTTATTATTAAATTACTTACCCTTAACTTTCGTATCGCGTTCCTGGTCACTAGTTGGCAGTCGTATAGTTCTATGAGCTGGAGATTGAGACAGGTTGAGAGGTGTTCCAGGGCTCCGTCCGTCACTAGGGGACAGTTGTCGAGACCTGGGGGAACGACGATTGATTCAAGCTTTATGAGATTATCATAGTTTTTTTTACCTAGCTTATAGATGTTCTAAAATACCTTTAAAGACGAAAATCTATAATCAATGTGTGTTACCAGTGATGACTTACGGGTCCGAAACGTGGTCCCTTACTATGGGCCTCATAAGAAAGCTCAAAGTTGCTCAGAGAGCTATGGAGACGGCTATGCTCGGTGTTTCTCTGCGAGATCGAATCAGAAACGAGGAGATTCGTAAGAGAACGAAGGTCACCGACATAGCTCAGCGGATCAGCTCTTTGAAGTGGCAGTGGGCGGGGCGCATAGCGCGTAGAACCGATGGGCGATGGGGCAGAAGGGTCTCGAATGGCGACCACGTACCGGCAAGCCCAGCGTCAGACTTCCACCGACCATGGTCGGATGACCTGATTAAGGTCGCAGGAAGACGCTGGATGCAGGCCGCTTCCAACCGGAGTGTCGCCGAGGTAGACCGAGAAGGAGGTGGACAGATGATCTCGATAAGTTTATGAATGGATGGGCGGAAGTTGCGATGGACAGACACGAATGGAAAAACAAGGGTGAGGCCTATGTCCAGCAGTGGACTTCTTGCGGCTGATATGATGATGATGATGATAGATGTATGTCCCACTGCTGGCCAAAGGCCTCACCCTTGTTTTTCCATTCGTGTCTGTCCATCGCAACTTCCCTCCATCCATTCATAAACTTATCGAGATCATCTGTCCACCTCCTTCTCGGTCTACCTCGGCGACACTCCGGTATACCTAGCCCACCTTTCTGACCGCATACAACTAACGTGTCCGGCCCATTTCCACTTAGTCGGGCAGTTTTTACACCTACATCTTCCACATTGTAATTTACGTAAGATTGTATTTTGAAACCTTTTTTTCCGACAAAATAGCACTTCGGTCACTGAGGGACCGTTGTCGAGACCTGGGGAGGAACAACAATTATAATTCAAGATTTATGAGATTACTAGCTTTCGCCTGCGGCTCCGCCCGCGTCAATGTCGATCCCTCGGGAATAGTACTTTTTCCCGGGATAACAGGTAGCCTATGTCCTTCTCCGTACTCCAGAGAACTTGTATGCAAAATTTCATGATGATAGGCTCCGTAGTTACGGCGTGAAAGCGTAACAAACAAACAACCTCACTTTCGCTTTTATAATATTACTAGCGTTCGCCCGCGGCTCCGCCCACGTCAATGTCGATGCCTCGGGAATAGTACTTTTTCCCGGGATAAAAGGTAGCCTACGTCCTTCTCCGTACTCCAGAGAACTTGTATGCAAAATTTCATGATGATCGGTTCAGTAGTTACGGCGTGAAAGCGTAACAAACAAACTCACTTTCGTATTTATAATATTGTCGCGAAGCTCCCAGAACAGAATAGTCTAGAACTTTTCCGAACATCGTCTGTCGCGCTCATACATCTTCCATCCTGCTCACACATATGTATTCTATCCCGCTCATACATGTACTCGAATATTCTGGAATGTTTGGTTGTCGGCCGTCGGGACCGGAAGTATATGGAACTTTCTAGAGACCCATAAGTCAGTATATAAGGGAGCGGACGTGGCGATTGTAATCTTGTTTCTCAGATTGGCCCTTCAGGCTTGCATGCACGCATACGCGGCCCATCAGGCAATACGAGAGTTTGCTGTCTCTCCAAGCCTTGCGCACACAGGCAACGCCCAAAGCCGAGGTCCGTCCCTCCTGGGGGCCCTTTGGTGATGTTGTCTATAAAGGTTGAGGGCACTCTGCCCTCACCTCAAACGCCCGGTGAAGTAGCGAAAGCTCACTTGGAGCTAGCTACATAGTCCTTTCAAAAAAAAAAAAAAAAAAAAAAAACGATTGTAATCAGTTGACCGCGAGTGTTCTTAGTGAGCGATACTAATACGAGTGATTGGTGTGCGACTGATAAGTGACAATTTCTACGACCACAGCAACGGACCAGGACTACGAGTGCTTTGCGTTTTGGATATTCGACGTGTTGGAAGACCAGTCAGTGTTGGGATTCCGTAGTGAATAAATTCCCTCTGAAGAGTTTGGTGTTTTACTCCAAATCCTGAACCCTAACCACGTAACATTTGGTGTCAGAAGTGTGGGATTTGGAAATGCCAGTGTTGCCGAGGGACGAAGAAGATAAGGAAGGCGTCAGGTCCCGGGCTGAACGTGCAATGGAGGCTACCGCAGCAGCCACCCAAAACATCGCAGCCGAGCAACTGCTCAGAAGTCGCAGCCACCCAAGACATGGCAACCGCCCAGGACATGGCAGCCGCCCAAGACTGGGCAGCCGCCCAAATCGTCGCAACCACCGAAGCCGTCACAGCCACTCAAGAAGTTACGGCCTCCCAAGAGATTGCCGCCGCCCAACAGATGCCAGCCGCCCATCATCAAGCCACGTTTCCTAGCCCCTCTTACCAGGTTCCCACTCAAGCATCTTTTGATTTCGGTAGCTTGATGCAAATGTTGCAGTGCATTAATGAGAAACAGAGTAAACTGCAACGCATCAATGTGGAACTTAATAGAGAAATACAAAATATGCGGAAAGAGCAGAAGGAGGAACAAAAGCGTATGCAGGAAAAGCTGCATCACATGAGTGAGGACCAACGAATGGTATTAGCAGCTGTCAGCAAAGTCAGCAACGTGGTGGACAAGATCCGTAAGGATGTGGATTTGGTAGATAATCGCGTGACAGGTCTGGAAACGAATTTCTCCAGACTAGAGAAGAAACTAGCTGAATTGGAAAAGAAGATACAACGTTTGGAGGCAGTAGGCGTTACAGTAACGCCGAGCGCTCCCATCACTGCTGTAACTGGACCCAAGATAAAAGTGCCATCTTACGATGGTACCACTTCTTGGGCCGCTTACAAACAGCAATTCCTAACTGTCGCTACTGCAAACGGATGGACTGATGAGCAGAACTTGACAGCCCTCACCATCGCTCTAAAAGGATCGGTTTTATCAGTATTAGAGGCACTGCCTAACACAGACCGTAAGTTCGGAAACTTAATAGATGATCGACATAATAAAGGACGAGAAATTAGCGAGGTCGAGGAAGTCAGAGCGATAAGAGACACACCCAGGAAAACTAATAAAACTGGACGCATGTGTTACAAATGTGGTGAGAGAGGCCATCTACAACTTAGCTGTCCAGAAAAGGATAGGCTTGTAGATAAACAAGAGGATAGTTGTCAAGCAGGTAAATGGCGCAGATTGACACTATTGAGTGAGCCCCGGTATGAGCAGTGTCCACAACGCTGCAACCGGGACAAGCGCGAGTTCCACGGGAACCCTGAGGGATTGGCTAAGTTTAACGTGAGACCTATTGGCGATTGTGACTCCAGACTCTCTTACAATTGGCGAACTGAGGGGGACTTTAACAGTTCAACGAGAACCGCTAAGGGAATGAAGGCGAGTGTCTTTGGAGAAGGAGCATTGGTTTGGGTATTCAATCCATTACACCAAAGAAGAAAGTCTACAGAGTCACAAGCAAGATGGGAAGGCCCATTCAAGATAGTATCCCAATTGAGTGACGTGACATATGTGATTCAACGACGACCAGGTGGATCACTAGAGATGGTACATGTGGACCGCTTAGCACGTTATCATGGCAGCAACAGTGACGCTCGGGACGAGCGTCTCTAAGAAGGGGGCAGTGTCGCGAAGCTCCCAGAACAGAATAGTCTAGAACTTTTCCGAACATCGTCTGTCGCGCTCATACATCTTCCATCCTGCTCACACATATGTATTCTATCCCGCTCATACATGTACTCGAATACAGCAGCAACGGATGCAGCAGTATCGACCAGGGTTGCATGCATCAACTATTGGTGGCGGGTATGAAGGGACTAACAGTAGTGGGTGGGCGCTGGCCAGCAATAGTTTGCATGAACTAACTGGTGGCGGAAGCACGCAAAGTAAATTGTCTCAAAGTAAATGTACTCGAATATTCTGGAATGTTTGGTTGTCGGCCGTCGGGACCGGAAGTATATGGAACTTTCTAGAGACCCATAAGTCAGTATATAAGGGAGCGGACGTGGCGATTGTAATCAGTTGACCGCGAGTGTTCTTAGTGAGCGATACTAATACGAGTGATTTGTGTGCGACTGATAAGTGACAATTTCTACGACCACAGCAACGGACCAGGACTACGAGTGCTTTGCGTTTTGGATATTCGACGTGTTGGAAGACCAGTCAGTGTTGGGATTCCGTAGTGAATAAATTCCCTCTGAAGAGTTTGGTGTTTTACTCCAAATCCTGAACCCTAACCACGTAACAATATTAGTAAGGATTATCATTGAAACTTATGTGAGATAAATACATGACATTTCGAAAAATGCTCTTCCATGCTGGTCTGGGAGAAAAGAAAAAACGTAGAATGTACCAGCTGCTTCTCTTCCCGCGCAGATCGCAAAAGCCGATCGAGGGAATGGGTGAAATCTAAGGAATCATGTTAATAGGCGATGCGGCTAGCAGCCCATAACTATTTTGATTCCGTTTTCAACCTAATGCCCATCAACATGCTAAACGTGGCCTTCAGGCCTTATATACCTGGGCTCTGTCTACCCCGCAAGGGAAAAAGACGTGATACTATGTATGTATGTACATTTTGAACACGAGTCACTCGTGCTGTTTTGTCGGGATTGCAATGTCCTAACCAAACTGGAAACAACTAAACAAAGTATGCTTCCCGTGGGAATCGGACCACGACCCCCGGTCTAGAGGCAAACGCCTTATCCACTGGACCACGGAGGCAGTTGATGATGATGAAGAGTCTTCCTGGATGATGATGATGAGTCTTCTTATGGCTGAAGTGATGAATAAAAATGATGAAACTCACCCAAAACTGTGAGATGTTCCGCGGCGCATGGTGACAGCGACAGCTGCTTGATGCCATAGTCTGTGATCAACTCGCAATGGGACAGTGTCTGGAAAAACAAATTTTCTTCCAACTACGCTGCAATTCTCATCATCATCATCAGGTCTTTTTAGTATCCACTGCAGGAGCATGACCCTCTCTGTACTACCGAAGCCATACTTGGCCAGAGCAGACAGAGGATTTGGCCTACACTCTCCTCGCTGGCCAGACGGGTTGGAGAGGTCTCATTGATGTTTATGAGCTTTGTTTAGCTTGTATTTCCTAAGTCGCCTCTTACGACCTCCATGGGAAGACTTGGAGTGGTCCTATTCTACTCTGCCGGAAACCACACGGCTGCAATTCTATCATAACTTATTTATTTATTGGTGCACAAACAGATTACAACTAATACAATTTTAAATATACTTTGATTGATTTATAGGTACAATAGGCTAGTTTCCTAAAAAAATATGATTAGTCCGTCAGTTAGATATTCAAAAAATATTGGACACGTATTTTTTCTTTTGTTGCTTAAACAATAAATGATAAAGATCTAGATCTAGCAAACTTTGACGTCACGAGCCCCCACTCCTGAACTTTGACGCGCTATCTTTATTATTTATTTGACAAAAGAAAAAATACGTGTCCAAGATTTTTTGATTATCTAACTGACGGAATTGTTATGTTATTATTACGACCCAGGAAACTAGCCTATTTCTGGTTGTAGAAGCAACCAAATAGTGCACACAGCATGCTTAAAAATATTGTTCAAGAACAAAATGCAGGAAAGCGAGGTTAAATAATTAACAGTAAGTTACATTGAGATAAAAAGTAAAATAAAAATAAACACAACGTGATTTTGAACCTCCTAGCTATATTGGAATCTCAGAATCAGAAGCCCTTATGAATTATAGAATTGAAAGAAAAAAAGCTGAAAATCGAAAAAAAAATATGGTTTTCCATACAAAGTCGCCGTTCAGCTGGACGAGTTTCTATGGAAGGTCCAATTTATTTTTTCGCTTATTACCTTTTTTTCTTGCAATTCTGTGTTCCATTAGGGATTCTGATTCCCAGATTTCAATATAGCTAGGGGGTTCAAAATCACGCTGTATCCTTATCCTTACTAATATTATAATTGCGAAAGTGAGTTTATTTGTTTGTTACGCTTTCACGCCGTAACTACTGAACCGATCATCATGAAATGTTGCATACAAGTTCTCTGGAGTACAGAGAAGGACATAGGCTACCTTTTATCCCGGGAAAAAGTACTATAACCGAGGGATCGACATTGACGCGGGCGGAGCCGCGGGCGAAAGCTAGTAATAAGATAAAAGAATGACGCACTAGATACTGATTTACTGCACTTATTGAATAACTGCACTACATATCAAGCACAAAGCGGAACTTTGCTGCTCTAGGCCAGAACCAATGTATGAAATCCTTTACAGCACTGTTTATTTTTGTCACAAAAAAGGTTGGCCGTATGGAGTCGCCTGTGAAGTGACAAAATACTGGCCATAAGGAAAAAAGACCAGCCAAGTGCGAGTCGGACTAGCGCACGAAGGGTTCCGTACCGTTATCTATAAAAACGGCAAAAAATCATGTCTGTTGTATGGTTGTATGTAGCCCCCCTTTAATATTAATGTTATTTTATTTATTTTTAAAGTGAATATGTAACTAAATATTCTGTGAATATTTCAAGCGTTTACCTGTTGCCGTTATCAATATCAAGCAAAAACAAGCGAAAAAATCACGTTTGTTGTATGGGAGCCCCCTTAAATAATTATTTTATTCTATTTTTTTGTATTTGTTGTTATAGCGGCAACAAAAATACATCATCTGTGAAAATTTCAACTGTCTATCTATCACAGTTCATGAGATACAGCCTGGTGACAGACAGACAGACGGGCGGCGGAGCGAAATTAACAGGGTCCCGTTTTTACCCTTTGGGTACGGAACCCTAAAAAGACGGGAATGTAAACAACTAATTTCAACTAATTGTAATATATCTTCAGTTTTATTTTTCACATAGGTACCTTTCTTGTTGTAGTTCAAAGAAATAGCAGATTATGCACCTCGCATTTAGTAATTTATATTGCACTCGTGCTTTTTAAAGCCCTCGCTGGCGCTCGGGCTCCAAATAAGCACTCGGTGCAATAACCTTCTGCTTGGTACAACAAGTCACAGTCGTGACGTAATCAAGTCACAAGAAGTTATAATTTCATTTTTATAATTATAGATAGTAGGTATTTTATTAATGTATGTAAAAATTCATATTTTTAAATGACAAAATCAATTTTTCTTGTATTTAATTAGTGGTTAAAAATATTATGTTTAACATTTTAAATTTTAACTAGTGGGTGGTGGTGGATATATATATATATACGGCAACTTACAAGAAAAATAAACACACGTACTGTTGTGAGGAAGTCCCTGTCGGTCTTTTTAAAAAAAACCACGCACTTAAACCACACTTTTATTTCACTCAAAACCCAAAAATACACTTAATTAATTTGGCACTGTATCCAGACTTGTTGCTTTTCCGAGCTCCAGATACTAACTGAACTATAACTAAAATAAAGGAAGCCATGAGGCAAACAAAATGCTGACGAGGCTAGAAAACAGTAAAAATGCTTACTAAGTTTAGCCCTCGTATTATTATAGGGTATAACAGTACGTACCAGTTTCTCCAGCCGAGGACAGCCCATAGCGAGGTGAACCAGCGTAGCGTCCGTGATCAGCACGCATTCTTCCAGATCCATCCGCTCCAGGAGTCTGCAGCTCTGGCAAAGAAACCCTCAAATTATAAAAAAAAATATTGTAATATCGTTTTACGGGCGATATAGAAAGGGTTTTAATTACGAGTACTGTATGGAGGGAGTCCTAACTCCTTAATATGGTTTCATCTATACTAATATTATAAAGCTGAAGAGTTTGTTTGTTTGAACGCGCTAATCTCAGGAACTACAGGTTCAAATTGGAAAATTCTTTTTGTGTTGGATAGTCCGTTTATTGAGGAAGGCTTTAGGCTATAAAACATCACGCTGCAACCAATTGGAGCGAAGCATCAATTAATTATTTTTTTAAAAACGGTGGTAAATTATTCGTCTGCTCCATACTAATTAATCATAATAACAGAAATTGCCGCGGACGAAATCGTGTTCAACAGCTAGTGTAGCTAAAGGAAAAACGGAACCCTTTTCTTCTTCTTTTCGAGTCAAAATATCTATTATTCGTCTGCTCCAAACTAATTAATCATAATAACAGAAATTGCCGCGGACGAAATCGTGTTCAACAGCTACTAGCAGAAATTGCCGCGGACGAAATCGTGTTCAACAGCTACTAGCTGTTGAACACGATTTCGTCCGCGGCAATTTCTGTTATTATGATTAATTAGTTTGGAGCAGACGAATTATAGATATTTTGACTCGAAAAGAAGAAGAAAAGGGTTCCGTTTTTCCTTTTGAGGTACAGATCCCTAAAAACTTTGGTCACTTACCCTAGCCAGTGCCTGGAAGCCAGCGTCGGTCAACTGGCCACATAAGGCCAGCTCCAAGGTCTGTAAGTCTGGGCAGTGGGCAGCTAACGCCGACAACGAGGCGTCCGTGAGGTTACTGCAACCAGACACACAGAGACGACGCATGGCTGGCCCCAGCTTTGATACCGACTCGTCTGTTAGACTCTAAAAGGGAAAATATATGATGTTTCAGAAAAACCCATTCTGGTGTGGAACGATGTAGGTTAAATTAAATAAATAATAAATAAATAAATATATATGGACAAATCACACAGATTGAGCTAGCCTCAAAGTAATTTCGAGACTTGTGTAATGTAATACTAACTCAACGATACTATATAACAAATACAGATATAGATACACATCCAAGACCCAAATTAAAAAGAAATCCGCTCGTCTATACCGCCCACTTGGTCGTTCTATCTTGATATTATCTGTGGTGGTCCAATTTTATCACAATCGGCTCAGTAGTTTGATTGAAGTCGGTTTATTATATTGTCGCGAAGCTCCCAGAACAGAAAAGTCTAGAACTTTACCGAACATCGTCTGTCGCGCTCATACATCTTCCATCCCGCTCACACATATGCATTCTATCCCGCTCACACACATACTCGAATATTCTGCAATGTTTTGTTTGTCGGCTGTAGGGACCGGAAGTATATGGAACTTTCTAGAGACCCATAAGTCAGTATACGCATTGGAAAATTTAAATTAGCTATTTCACAAGAAAAATAACACAAAAAAATTGGTGCATCGCAATGCGCGCTCGGTGACGCACGCCCCGCTAATTGCACAGTTTTCGAATTTTATTCACGATAAGCGCGGCTATGTCCGCTGCACGAACCGACACTATGAGTTCCTCTAAGCAACTCATAGCCAACGAGCTGCTGGCCTTTATTGATTACGCTAAGGACAGCATGGACGAAGTCAGCATCCTGCAGATCTGCAAGAGCAACTTCACCCTGGAAGAGGTTAATAGTGGCAAGACGCTACTATATGAGACGCTCGGCAAAGCAGCGCAGATGCCTTCCCGGCGAAGGGATGAGAAAGGTGAGAAGAGTCTCCAAGACATTATCAACCTACTCAAGGAGACCGACCCTGACGACGTTCCCGCATTTTGTGCTCGGCGTTTACATAAATTGCCACCGGTGAGCTTTGATCACGTCGATGTGACCAGAGTATTAAAGGACATCACAGCCCTTAAGTCCAGCCTGGCTGAAATGCAGTTAAGAGTAGAGGCATCAGAAACTACCATCACTGAGCTACGTGCCGAATTATTATCTTTAAAGAGTAATGATTCGGTAAGTAGGTCACCTGTGGCTTCCAACATTAACATGCGCCGGGGTGCGCAGAATGTGTCAATAGCAAGTTTCGAGTCAGCGAAATTTGAAGCTTCGCCGGCCGTCGCTGTGACGCATGACACTCCGCGCCCCGCTCCCCGCTCCACTGCCCCTGTGGAGAAGATGAGCACGTCGACCCCGACTCGTGCTTATGCTGCCGTCGTCAACACCCCTGCTGTTGCCGTCGGCGACAATGCCGCCACCGATAGGGCTGTTGTCGGTAATATTGCCCCGGCTGTCCCACCGCGTCAGCGACAACCGAAACGTAAGAAGCGAAAAAACCCCGAGGGACAGAAATGTATTCTTCCTAGCAAGGAACAGGTAGACAAGGAGGGCTTCACTAAAGTCGAACGAAAAAAGAGAAAGCTTCCTTGCCGGAATCAGTGTGGAACCGCACCAACAGGAGCCAACCATCTGCTGCGTCCAGCCATCCCGACAACGCAGATGTACGTGTACTCTTCCAAAGGCAGAGGAAGTGGTGGAATACGTCCGCGTGAAGACCAACATCACGCCGAGGGTCGTCAAGTTGGAGTCGCGCCATGACGTGAACTTCACGTCGTTTGTGGTGCGGGTCCCGACGGAGAAGCTGGCGACTTTCATGGACGAGGAGTTCTGGCCGAAGGGTGTGGTGTATCACCGTTTTCGCGGGACGATACCCGACACCCCGATGACGCGCAACACGTCGCTGGCTCAACGTGGAATGTAGTTTTTAAGTTTTATATTATATTTATATGTATGTTAGTCTGTAAGGTATATGTATATGCTATGGGCCTGTAATATTTTATAAGTATTCTGTAGCCTGATGCAAATAAATAAATAAAAAAAAAAAAAAAAAAAAATAAGACTTTTCTCTTGTTTTCGCCACGCACAAATTTAACCTTATATTTGTTACTTAAATTGTTTTTAAATAGCATTACAATGCTCAGTATATTATTAAAATTGAAAATATGTGATGAAAAAGAACTCGGCCACAGGTAGGATTCGAACCCACGTCTCTTAGGTTAACGCCCTAAGTGTGATACCATTACACCACCGTGACTTCGAATCACCGCGTCGAATTCTCTCATCACATATTACCCCGTAGGGTATACGCATTTCAAGCATGCGTACTTCTTCAATACTACCCACTATTTAGTAGTGTGGTATTCTACTTCATTCATATCCGATGAATAGAAAGTTGAATAAATTGAAGAAAGCTTTTTACTTACTTAAATTGTTTTTAAATAGCATTACAATGCTCAGTATATTATTAAAATTGAAAATATGTGATGAAAAAGAACTCGGCCACAGGTAGGATTCGAACCCACGTCTCTTAGGTTAACGCCCTAAGTGTGATACCATTACACCACCGTGACTTCGAATCACCGCGTCGAATTCTCTCATCACATATTACCCCGTAGGGTATACGCATTTCAAGCATGCGTACTTCTTCAATACTACCCACTATTTAGTAGTGTGGTATTCTACTTCATTCATATCCGATGAATAGAAAGTTGAATAAATTGAAGAAAGCTTTTTACTTACTTAAATTGTTTTTAAATAGCATTACAATGCTCAGTATATTATTAAAATTGAAAATATGTGATGAAAAAGAACTCGGCCACAGGTAGGATTCGAACCCACGTCTCTTAGGTTAACGCCCTAAGTGTGATACCATTACACCACCGTGACTTCGAATCACCGCGTCGAATTCTCTCATCACATATTACCCCGTAGGGTATACGCATTTCAAGCATGCGTACTTCTTCAATACTACCCACTATTTAGTAGTGTGGTATTCTACTTCATTCATATCCGATGAATAGAAAGTTGAATAAATTGAAGAAAGCTTTTTACTTACTTAAATTGTTTTTAAATAGCATTACAATGCTCAGTATATTATTAAAATTGAAAATATGTGATGAAAAAGAACTCGGCCACAGGTAGGATTCGAACCCACGTCTCTTAGGTTAACGCCCTAAGTGTGATACCATTACACCACCGTGACTTCGAATCACCGCGTCGAATTCTCTCATCACATATTACCCTACGGGGTAATATGTGATGTGATGAGACACATATTACCCTACGGGGTAATATGTGATGTGATGAGACACATATTACCCTACGGGGTAATATGTGATGAGAGAATTCGACGCGGTGATTCGAAGTCACACCACCGTGACTTCGAATCACCGCGTCGAATTCTCTCATCACATATTACCCTACGGGGTAATATGTGATGTGATGAGACACATATTACCCTACGGGGTAATATGTGATGTGATGAGACACATATTACCCTACGGGGTAATATGTGATGAGAGAATTCGACGCGGTGATTCGAAGTCACGGTGGTGTAATGGTATCACACTTAGGGCGTTAACCTAAGAGACGTGGGTTCGAATCCTACCTGTGGCCGAGTTCTTTTTCATCACATATTTTTAATTTTAATAATATACTGAGCATTGTAATGCTATTTAAAAACAATTTAAGTAAGTAAAAAGCTTTCTTCAATTTATTCAACTTTCTATTCATCGGATATGAATGAAGTAGAATACCACACTACTAAATAGTGGGTAGTATTGAAGAAGTACGCATGCTTGAAATGCGTATACCCTACGGGGTAATATGTGATGAGAGAATTCGACGCGGTGATTCGAAGTCACGGTGGTGTAATGGTATCACACGTAGGGCGTTAACCTAAGAGACGTGGGTTCGAATCCTACCTGTGGCCGAGTTCTTTTTCATCACATATTTTCAATTTTAATAATATACTGAGCATTGTAATGCTATTTAAAAACAATTTAAGTAAGTAAAAAGCTTTCTTCAATTTATTCAACTTTCTATTCATCGGATATGAATGAAGTAGAATACCACACTACTAAATAGTGGGTAGTATTGAAGAAGTACGCATGCTTGAAATGCGTATACCCTACGGGGTAATATGTGATGAGAGAATTCGACGCGGTGATTCGAAGTCACGGTGGTGTAATGGTATCACACTTAGGGCGTTAACCTAAGAGACGTGGGTTCGAATCCTACCTGTGGCTGAGTTCTTTTTCATCACATATTTTCAATCTTATATTTGTTATTTCAATAATTGTAATGATTTAAAATCAAGTAACACATCCCAACATTATATCGATATAAACATTTTTGATTAAGGTAATATGTATTTGGCGATGTTGGTGGCACATTAAAAAACCTTGTTTAAGTACTATTTTAGTCTATAAGAACCGTAATGTACCACTGTTAGCTGATCCAAATAAATAAAAAAAAAAAGCGTGCGGATGTGGCGATCGTTAATCAATTGACCGCGAGTGTTCTTAGTGAGCGATACTAATACGAGTGATTTGTGTGCGACTGATAAGTGATAACTTCTACGACCACAGCGTCATTCCGAAACGCTAGTAGTTTTTCGATTTTACAAACATAAAAGAAAGAAAAATAAACAACAGAAACATATGACGTTCAAAAAGCGATACATGTATCTACTTTGAATAAAAATTATTAATTTTCATTCATTTTCATTTACAGCAACGGACCAGGACTACGAGTGCTTTGCGTTTTGGATATTCGACGTGTTGGAAGACCAGTCAGTGTTGGGATTCCGTAGTGAATAAATTCCCTCTGAAGAGTTTGGTGTTTTACTCCAAATCCCGAACCCTAACCACGTAAGAATCCTAACTATAATATTATAAATGCGAAAGTGAGTTTGTTTGTTTCTTTGTTACGCTTTCACGCCGTAACTACGGAACCGATCATCATGAAATTTTGCATACAAGTTCTCTGGAGAACGGAGAAGGACATACTACCTTTTATCCCGGAAAAAAGTACTATTTCCGAGGGATCGACATTGACGCGGGCGGAGCCGCGGGCGAAAGCTAGTATGAAATATTTTAGTAATACCCTGTATACTTACATCACACCCTTGTACGTTAAGAACCTCCAGGTCTGGGCAGTAGGTCGCTAAACACGACACAGCTCGGTCGTTGACGTTCTTGCAGCCTGGAAGAGAAAAAATCAACTATCTAACTCTCATGGTTCATGAGATACAGCCTGGTGACAGACGGACAGACAGACCATTGTGGTAGAGCCACGCTACCGGCAAAATTCATTTTTGCTAGTAGCATGAATGAGCCGGCTCGTCCGGGGAAGTACCACACTCTCACAGAAAATCGACGTTTGAGTAGAAGCTTTACCGCTTCTCTGCTTCGTTCGGTGAGTGAGAGAGCCGGAGGCCCATCCTTCTCCCCCTTCCCCTATGAACCCCATTTTTCCCTACTCCCAATGTCCTCCCCCCAACTCCTTGAAAGGCCGGCAACGCTCCTGTCATACCCTGATGTTGCAGTTGTCCATGGGCAGCGGTGATCACTTACCATCAGGTGACTCGCTTGCTCGTTTGCCGCCCTATAACATAAAAAAAAGACAGACAGACGGACAACGGAGCGATATTAATAGGGTCCCGTTTCTACCCTTTGGGTACGGAACCCTAAAAATGGTTGTCTGTAGATGGAAGGAAGATAGATGCGTCACAAGCCGAACGCTTAAGCCAATCGTGCCTCTATCGGTTATTCCGCGCTCTCGCTTGCACGCGGAACGTGACACTTATTCGTGCGTCTATCTCATCTATTCAAAAAACCAAAAACGGCCCATATACAGAGTCTAAAATAATTTTATTCCCGAGGGACTAAAAAGTTTTTTTTAATTCACAGTTTAACATTTTTTACTTACATCTATGTTTATATATTTGAAACCTACCTCTGCATATGAAGCTCCTTAATTTGGGACAACCTCTGGCCAGCGCTTCGACGCCATTCTCTGTGATTGACTGACACCACGACACATTCACATGTGTTAACATCTGCAAACAAGATTTTCTGTGACAAACATACATACATTACATAGTATCACGTCTTTTTCCCTTGCGGGGTAGACAGAGTCCAGGTCTATAAGACTTTATGGCCGTATTTGGCATATTGGAAGGGCGTGTAGGTGAAAAATTGAATCAAAATAGTGATGGGTTTCAAGCCGCATCGCCTATTAATATGATTCCTTACATTTTCGCCCCATCCCTCGATCGGCTTTCGAATCGACTCCATAATCAGAGCAGCGCAACGATTTCATAATATTCTATTGTCATAATGTGTATGGCGCGAAAATATCCGTCCGCTATTGGCTGACGCGTTCGCGCCATGTCTGGAGTTCTGTAGCGCCGCGCCGTACGAGTGTTATGATCGATACAGCACGATTCCTGTTGTTTTTGCATTTCAAATCTTATGCAGTAGGAATAGGTTCGCTTTTTAATTATGTTTTCATTTGGTTTGAGTCCACTGCTGGATAAACCCAAGTCTTCGTTTCATGGGAAGATATTGCCATAATCCCCACGCTTGGCAGGCGGGTTGGGGAGCGCAGTTTCTTTGGCTTCTTGTACTTCTGACGCTGCTGCCCATCACAAGTATTTTAAAGCTGGGGAAGGATAGGAATATGTTGGACTTAGGAAGGGACTTACGGGGTTAGCCGTGTGGTTTCCGGCAGAGTAGAATAGGACCACTCCAAGTCTTCCCATGGAGGTCGTAAGAGGCGACTTAGCAAATACAAGCTAAACAAAGCTCATAAACATCTGTGACCTCTCCAACCCGTCTGGCCAGCGAGGAGAGTGTAGGCCAAATCCTCTGTCTGCTCTGGCGAAGTATGGCTCCGGTAGTACAGAGAGGGTCATGCTCCTGCAGTGGAGACTAAAAAGACCTGATGATGATGGTATTGGGTGAGTCACTCGTATGAATGGGGGAAAAGCGAGTAGCAGCTCGGGAGGCGCCGTACCCCATGCCATACCTGCTACCACCAGACAGGTAGTTAAGGATCATCATAATTTCGAGTAGGTGTCACGGTCAATCGACCATGCACACCCTGGTGTCAGAGTTCTTCGGAACCGCCTCTCGGCCTCTGACGTGGTTCCTCTAACGACCACCAGATGGCAGCCGGGACCACCGGCTTAACGTGCCTTCCGAAGCACGGAATCGTCTTTATTATCAGACAATCAGGTGATTCAAGCCTGCAATGTCCTAACCAAACTGGAAACAACTAAACAAAGTATGCTTCCCGTGGGAATCGAACCCACGACCTCCGGGTCAACAGGCAAACGCCTTAACCACTGGACCACGGAGGTTGTTAAGGATGACATCCTTGTATAGTGAACTTACCGGGCATCCATCCGAAAGAGCCTTCAGCGATATATCTGTTATGCTGGGACAGGAGTCTAGATTTATCCTGAAACAATTTTGGTGAATTAACTATTTATTTTTATTTAGCTAAAGCCACAGGCCCTTGGCGACCAAAACATAGCCAACTCGAGCCAGGAGACCAAGCCGAGCGACAATAGAACAGAATCTATACTAATATTATAAAGCTGAAGAGTTTGTTTGTTTGAACGCGCTAATCTCAGAAACTACTAGTTCAAATTGGAAAATTATTTTTGTGTTGGACGGTCCATTTATTGAGGAAGGCTTTAGGCTATATAAAACATCACGCTGCGATCAATAGGAGCGAAGCATCAATAAAAAAATGTTTTGAAAACGGGGGAAAATATTCATCTATACTAAGTAAAAACGAATTAATCATAATAACAGAAATTGCCGCGGACGAAGTCGCGGGCAACAACTAGTATAATATATAGAAAGATAAGGTATAAAAAGATGTTTATAATAGTTACAGTTTCATACCAAAAAAAAATTACTACTACTAGCTTTCGCCCGCGGCTCCGCCCGCGTCAATGTAGATCCCTCGGGAATAGTACTATTTCCCAGAATAACAGGTAGCCTATGTCCTTATCCGTACTCCAGAGAACTTGTATGCAAAATTTCATGATGATCGGTTCAGTAGTTACGGCGTGAAAGCGTAACAAACAAACAAACAAACTCACTTTCGCATTTGTAATATTAGTAAGGATAAGGATTTTATTTCTGAACTGTATTACTTTTTTTATTTGTTTTATTTATTTTTCTTAATTTTTTGGGTTCCGTACCAAAAGGGTAAAAACGGGACCCTATTAATTTCGCTCCGCTGTCCGTCTGTCTGTCTGTCTGTCTGCCCGTCTGTGACGCCTGGTCTCATGAACCGTGATAGTTAGACGGTTGAAATGTTCACAGATGATGTATTTCTATTGCCGCTATAACAACAAATACCAATAGAATTAAATAAATATTTAAGGGGGCTCCCATACAACAAACGTGATTTTTTTGCTTGTTTTTGCTCATTATTGAAACGGCAACAGGTAGACACTTGAAATATTCACAGAATATTTAGTTATATATTCACTTAAAAATAAATTATTAAATAATAATAAAATTAATATTAAAGAGGGGCTCCCATACAACAGACACGATTTTTTTGCCATTTTTATAGATAACGGTACGGAACCCTTCGTGCGCGAGTCCGACTCGCACTTGGCCGGTTTTTTTCCTTTCATCATATCAGCCGGAAGAAGTCCACTGCTGGACATAGGCCTCCCCCAAGGATTTCCAATACGACCGGTTGGAAGCGGCCTGCATCCAGCGTCTTCCTGCGACCTAAGTCAGGTCATCCGACCATCTGGTCGGTGGATGTCCGACGCTGCGCTTGCCGGTACGTGGTCGCCATTCAAGAACCCTTCTGCCCCATCGGCCATCGGTTCTACGCGCATTTCTGGACATAGGCCTCCAATTTCCAATACGACCGGTTGGAAGCTGCCTGCATCCAGCGGCCGCTGTTTTTGTCCTTTAGACTTTATAAATTAGACACGGAACCAACCTCTGCAGTTTGCTGCACCGTCTGCCGAGCGCCTGACACGTCTGGTCGGTAATTTTCTTGCACTTGTTCAGGTTTAGGTCTTCTATGTTCGGACAGGACTGCAAAATAACATCTTATATGTTATTAATTTTTTTTATACCGCGTGATTTTGAACCTCTGAACTATATTGAAATCCTGGAATCAGAAGCCCTAATGGAATACAGAATCGAAGGAAAAAAAGGTAATAAACGAAAAAATATTATTGACCTTCCATAGAAATTCGTCCCGCTGATCGGCGACTTTGTATGGGAAACCTAATTTTTTTTTTCGATTTTGCGCTATTTTTCTTGCAATTCTATATTTTATTAGGGCTTCTGACTCCAGGATTTCAGTATAGTTCAGAGGTTCAAAATCACGCGGTATATGTCGGGAACTTTTTTTTTTCAAAAGTTCTTGGCGACCTGGCAGCAGGCTGCGTTAGATAGAGATCAGTGGAAAAAAGAAGGGGAGGCCTTGCCCAGTGGTGCCAGTGGGACACTTAACAGGCTATAAAAAAACATATGTCGGGAAATGACTACCAGAAGCGTTATTTAGACTCACAGTTAATATAAAACACACGTACGCACAAATCAAAATTACTGCGTTTATTTAAGAAAACACGAATCATAAGTGGCAATTCAGACAACGAAATATGAGCACGTATCTGCGACCCTAGCGCCAACCGCCGGTGTGGCAAGATCGCGTACTGTGTCTCGATGTAGTCAAATCAGCTTTTATTATTCTTGCCGACATATATATTCTTAGCTTATGGCGAAATAAGTAATGTCAACGCACCTGTGCCAAAGTTTTCATAGAGCCGTCACCTATACTCTCGCACCCCCTGAGGGAGAGCTGTCGAAGGAACCCTCCGCATCTGTGGGATATGTTCTCTATCACTGGACCCTAAAATAGAACAAATCAAATGTTATAGTGTGTTAATTTATTATTGTTATTACCTCGAAGGGGCGACTCAGCCTGTCATAATGATCATTTTTTACTAATGGACCATCCCATCTCCCCCCCCCTCCCCCCAGATCCTTGAAAGGCTGGCAACGCTCCTGTCACACCCTGGTGATGCAGTTGTTCATGGACAGCGGTGATCACTTACCATCAAGTGACTCGCTTGCTCGCTTGTCGTCCTATAACATAAAAATACAACTCTGAGAACCTGAAAAAAATCGAGCTGCCCATGGACAACTGCAACACCAAGGTGTGACAGGAGCGTTGCCGGTCTTTCAAGGACCTGGGGGAGGAAATGGGGGGGGGGGGGGGGGGGGGGGGGGGGAGATGGGATGGTCCATATATAATAATACATATAGTAAAAATTGATCATTATGATGGGCGCGAGCGCGAGCGGTACGAGCGCCGGTTATCCGGCTACCGCATATTTGGTCCTTTTTTTCAGAAGCTGCTCTGTTATACGAAGCCAAGCGGAGTCGCCTCTTATCAATAAATGCGGAAAATTTATTTTTTCACCACAGTTTCATCATCTCAGCCGCAAGAAGTCCACTACTGGACATAGGCCTCCCCCAAGGATTTCCAATATGACCGGTTGGAAGCGGCCCGCATCCAGCGTCTTCCTGCGACCTTGGTTAGGTCGTCCGACCACCTGGTCGGTGGGTGTCCAACGCTGCGCTTGCCGGTACGTGGTCGCCATTCGAGCACCTTTCTGCCCCATCGGCCATCGGTTCTTCGACCTATGTGCCCCGCCTACTGCCACTTCAGAGCTAATCCGCTGAGCTATGTCGGTGACCTTTGTTCATCTACGGATCTCTTCGTTTCTGATTCGATCTCGCAGAGAAACACCGAGCATAGCCCTCACCACAGTTTGCCACTTGTTAATTTTGAGTACTAAACTAATTTGTTGTGGGTGCGATTATAAAAATAAACAGTGTCCATATCCTATTGTGGTAAGATTTGCCTTGTGTAAAAATTTTAGATTTTTTGTAATTTACTATCCGGAATCCGACCGCATACTGAATTACTTTCCGGAATTCGACCGCATACTGAATTACTATCCGGAATCCGACCGGATAGTAAGAACAAAGCTGTCGAGGTAACTATATCGGATAGACCGAATACCGGATAGTTACCGGATATCCGTTTCATCTCTAATAAATACGTCTAAGTTACCTCGACGTCTGTCTGAAACTCGAAGAGGTCTATCCTCTGCCAGTTTGAGCCGTCCAATGCCAGGATGTTCCATAGTTTCGAAACCTGCAATTGAATTTATCAATAATAAATAAAATAAAATAAATAAATATATAGGAACATATTACACAAATTGAGTTAACTCCACACTAAGTTGTGAACTTGTGTCGTAGGATACAAACTCAGCGATACTATATTTTATAAAATAATAGCATTCGCAAAGCTAGTTTATAATATTAGTAAGGATAAGGGTACTTATTCGACTATATATTTCTTAATTAACTACCTCCGTGGTCCAGTGGTTAAGGCGTTTGCCTGTAGATCCGAGGGTCGTAGGTTCAATTACCACGGAAAGCATACTTTGTTCAGTTGTTTCCAGTTTGGTTAGGACATTGCAGGTTTGAATCACCTGATTGTCTTATAATAAAGATGATTCCGTGCTTCGGAAGGCACGTTAAGCCGGTGATCCCGGCTGCCATCTGGTAGTGGTTAAAGGAACCACGTCAGAGGCCGAAAGGCAGTTCCGAAGAACTCTGACACCAGGGTGTGCATGGTCGATTGACCGTGACACCTAGTCGATTATGATTTCTTAATAAGAATAAATCAGAGAACTGACCTGCGCACATCTACACAGGGACACCACATCCAGATATGAGAGTATCCGGAGGAGCAGCTCCTTGGGCAGTTTTTTGTTTATGTGGTTGTCATCATCGCCCGAAAATCGGGAGATCTGAAAAAAAAAAAAACAATTACTAAGACTTTTTAGGGTTCTGTAGTCCACAAAGAACCCTTATAGTTTCGTCATGTTCGTCCGTCCGTCCGTCCGTTCGTCCGGGCTCGTACTCCGCCGCTACTGCACCGACTGTCACGAAAATTGGTGGAGAGATTAAAGATCAAAAGTTGGTTTTTAAAATTAAGAAAAAAAGTTTTTTTTAAGCCCTCCCATACAACGAAAAGTGAATTGAAAAAAAATAATTTGACTAATCCCAACGTGTGGGGTATCGTTGAAAAGGTCTTTTAAAATGCAACAAAAACTGCTTTGAAACTATGTAGATCAAACCCCCCAGTCTTGAGATAATCTAATACAAAGTTAAGGGGTTTCTTAAAAGAGATTGCCCCTCGGCTCATGTCGGCTGCCGGTGATAAGAGGGCTGGCTGCTTTTTCGCCCAACGGATTAGCATAGCTATCCAACGGGGGAATGCAGCCAACGTTCTTGCCACCATGCCACACGGGCAAGATTTCGAAGAAATTTCTTTCTAGTGCTGCTTTTTTTTTCACTTCATGTTTATATTGTATATATTTAGTTTTAATCACTGTCATTTTAAAAATAAATAAATTTCCATACAAAGTCAAAATTTGAGGTGTCCCCCACCGTTAATTATAATAATTCTGAAAAACATGTGATATATACCTCAAAGTATGTACTTTCAATTAAAACTATAGCGGTCTCGGTATCATAGATAGTTATTTTTATTCAACTCGACTTACTTATATAGTTACAGTCGGCCTAACAAAATGTATGGAGTCAACCGCAAAATTCCGTGATAGTTAGACAGTTAAAATTTTCACAGATGATGTATTTCTGTTGCCGCTTTAAAAACAAATACAAAAAAAATAATAAAATAAATATTTAAGGGGGCTCCCATACAACAAACGTGATCTTTTTTGCTTGTTCTGTTGGATATTGATAACGGCAACAGGTAGACGCTTGAAATATTCACAGAATATTGTTGTATATTCACTTTAAAAATAAAAATTAATGTCAAAGGGGACAAAGACATGATTATATTGCTGTTTTTATAGATAACGGTACGGAACCCTTTGTGCGCGAGTCCGACTCGCACTTGGCCGGTTTTTCGTATCTTTTTTAATGAAGCTCTTTCCACTCGATGATCCAATCACACGATGCTGGAGCCACAAGACATGAAAACGTCAATTGTCATGACTGATGAGCTCAAAGTCATTGAAGTTGACCCCGAACCTAAATGCATATAAAAACAACACACTCTTTTTAATGATTGACATGTTACACTGTAATGTATTCATTCATATGTAAATTAAATTATTTTCATTTTCTTTCGTGAAGTAAATGACTAGTTATATTTGCTTTGAATATTATGTCAAAATGCTACTGTCCGGTCGTTCGCCTCATTAATGCAGCACAAGGGATATTAGCCGTGTGGTGTCTAGCAGAGTAGAATAGGACTACTCCAAGTCTTCCCGTGGATGTTGTAAGAGGCGACTTAGGAAATACAAGCTAAACAAAGCTCAAACATCAATGAGACCTCTCCAACCCGTCTGGACAGCGAGGAGAGTGTAGGCCAATCCTCTGTCTGCTCCGGCCTAGTACAGAGAGGGTCATGCTCCTGCAGTGGAGACTAAACAGACCTGATGATGAAGGGACATGTTGGGCGCACCTATAATAATAAGCCCGCAGACATTAAGCCTTTAGGTGGGCGTTAAATGAGAAACGGAATCAAAATAGTGATGGGTTGCTAGCCGCATCGCCTACTAACATGATTCCTCAGAATTTCGCCCATACCCTCGATCGGGTTTTGCGATCTGCGTGAGAAGAGAAGCAGCTGGTACATTCTATGTTTTTCTTTTCTCCCATGACCATGTTGACTAACTCCGTGGCGCAGCGTTCAACACGCCAGCTTGCGACACGGAGTGACCGGGTTCGATCCCCGGCCATGTCAAGATGGAAAATGATCTTTTTCAGATTGGCCTGGGTCTTGGATGTGTATCTATATATGTATTTGTTATAAAATATAGTATTGTTGAGTTAGTATCCCATAACACAAGTCTCGAACTTACTTTGGGGCTAGCTCAATTTGTGTGATTTGTCCGTATATATTTATTTATTTTTATTTATGACCAGCATGGAAGATTGAAAAGATTGCATTAAGATGTAATTGTATGTAATTTTTCCCTTCTATGATGTGCCTGATCAAATCTTGACTTTTTGGCAAATAATTAAAATTTTATTTTGTTAAATAAACATTTTGGTACATGGTGGGATTTTGTCAATAGTTACTAATATATGATACAGGCAGTTTGAATAACAAGACACAAAATATAATTGTGTAAAGGAAATGGAACAGCCTATAGTTTACAATAAATAATAATAAATATATATGGACAAATCACACAGATTGAGCTAGCCCCTATGTAAGTTCGAGACTTGTGTTATGGGATACTAAACAATACTATATTTTATAACAAATACATATATATAGATAACACAGAAAAATATAAAATGATGGAAGCTAGTTCCCAGTTTTCGCCCATTCCCTCGATGGGCTGCTACGATCTGCGCGGGAAGAGAGGCAACTGACACACGACTATATGTATGAATATGTTTGAATATTTAATAGTAAATAAATAAATATATACGGACAAATCACACGGATTGAGCTAGTCCCAAAGTAAGTTCGAGACTTGTGTTATGGGATACTAACTCAACGATACTATATTTTATAACAAATACATATATAGATAAACATGCAAGACCCAGGCCAAGCTGAAAGGATCATTTTCCATCTTGACCTGACCGAGGATCGAAGCCGGTGCCCTCGTGTCGCAGGCTGGCGTGTTAATTATTGTGCCAAGGAGCTTGCCACACACAAACACACAAAACAGACAAAAAGTTTCAAGTATTTTTTTTATTTCCACATCTTATTAAATAATACATCATATGTACATAGTATCACATCACTTGTGGGGTAGACAGAGACTAGGTCTATAAGACCAGAAGGCCACGTTGGTGGGCATTAGGTAAAAACAGAATAAAAATAGTGATGGGTTGCTAGCTGCATCGCCTATTAACATAATTGAACGAAATTTTGCCCATTCCCTCATTTGGCTTTTACAATCTGTGTGGGAAGAGAAGCAGCTGGTACATTCTAAGTTTTTTCTTTTCTCTCAGAGCATGGGAGAGACTAAATAATGCACAATATTACTTCAAAAGCAGTTGTTATGAAGATTTCAGAATATTGAGTAATGTATGAGTTATAAATACCTATCTAATGATACTTTTTTTGAGTAAACACAAACTCTTGTGTCATTCAGTCACTTGGCAAAAGTGCAAATTCCCATTTCCCCACTAATTTAGGGTCACTCAAGG
Organism: Elegia similella; assembly: GCA_947532085.1. NCBI lineage: Eukaryota > Metazoa > Arthropoda > Insecta > Lepidoptera > Pyralidae > Elegia > Elegia similella. The sequence continues at coordinate 837,711 of OX383953.1, forward strand.
CCGTCAAATACACTAAATAGGTATATAACGGGACGCGCGAGTTGACTGTCCGTCGAGAGGTCATTAAACTGACCTAACAAAGAAAAAGTGATTGAATCGGACCGACAATTCGCTTGCACGATAAAAAACCTAATTAACATAAACAATGTTTTATCTTTATCTCGAACTAAGAACGCGTATAGTTATTTTTTTTTAATATTTAAAAATAGAATTACTTTGTTTACCATAACTCGAGTATTCATGCGTCACGGACGCGAAAAATTCGCATAATTACGTTAAATTATTATGAATTACAAGTTATGGACATGGGTAGAACAAAGGGCGAGCCCTGCGCCCTGCATGCACGATGTCAGCTGTTTTCAACCAAAATGAAAACAAACAATTGCGGAATGGATCGATCCTTACCTGAACTTCGAATTTATTCCTTCCGGAATAGGTCATACTGGGGTACGGCGTCACCTTGGCCACAATGCAAAATTTCACTTACACTTGCGTCCTGAAATTTTCAATTGTGCCGAGATGCCGCGCAAATAGAAATATGGACGTCTTTGATTATTTTCCGAGCGAAGCGCAAACTACGTCCTTTGGGTTTTTGTTGTCTCGACATATGTACGTTCAGAAATAAGTAATAACCGAAACATGTCATAAACTGTCAGTCAGTTGAAATGTCCAAATTCAATAACAAGAAATTGACCGCAATTCCGATTTAATTTACATTTAGAATGTAATTAATTTTATGAACCTAAAAATAATTTAAGAACACAATTTTCATGAAACAAAATCTACCTGAAATTATTAATTTAAGTATATATTTTTCCGAACGTACCCCATTTGACATTTTCCGATTACAAACTAGTTCACTATCAAGAGTGTAGATGGCGTAAGTAGTTGTGAAATGAAATAACAACAAAAGTACCTGTCATTATATTTATATTTGTTTTCTTGTCTTTCCCTACTTTCTCATACTGAGGATTATGTTTTCAAAGGAATGTTAGATAATTGTTACAGTACATAGGTAGTATTCCTTTGTAGTATCATTGAGGAACCTATTACCTAATTAAATTTCAGTTTTCTTTGAAACAAAACCACGGCATCGCATGTGTTAGTGGTCATCACTTGTGGTGGACTATGGTATTTTACTGTCTTTGACACAACTAAAAGTTTGAATTAAGAAAATAAAAGTAGGTATTGACACTTCTTCCAAAATTAAAATTAAAAAAAAAACTTTTTTTTTCAATGTTTGAATCGACTACAAATAGGTAAGTACCTAAACCATCATAATCACAGAAATAGATCAATAATAATAATAATAATAGTGAGTTGGCGAGTCACCACCTGCCTATTTTTCCGTGTGTATCAACATTGGTCAGGCAGGTGCCATAGTTATTACCATAGCCCAGATACTAACCATTAGCCATTCATCCCAATAGCCCTAAGAGTAGTGTTCCTTTATATCAATAGATTTGCACCTGCTGGGGATTGTATGTGAGCACATTTCTATGGTGTGTTTACTGTCATGACCTGGAAAGTGCCCCACCCCATTTTATAGCAAACGTCTCATAAGGCCTCTACATATTGGACATGTGTCCCCATGCAAGCCTCAAAAGACCGGGCTTCGGCCCGTGGTTACTTAAGTAAGAGACAACATAATAATAATAATAATCATTTATTCCTTCGAATATGGTGATGATATAAGGTGTTTACAAATATAACAAGGGCAAACATATTCTGCCTTCATAGGCGTAGGAATTTAGAGTAGGTACAAAAATTATTTATAAAAAATTACATTTACAATAACATTAAAATTTGTATATAAATTGGAATTACTTAATTATCTCATTCAAATATTTCTTTAATTTTATAGTAACATTTATTTAAGAGCCAGTTGAATAGCTTACATTTGAATTTATTGTAAGAACATATTTCCCTGATTTCTCGTGGCACCGCATTGTATAGTTTGATTGCCATACAGAACACATTTTTACTATAAAGTTCAAGTCTTTGCCTTGGTTCATAAAGTTTAGTGGGATTTCTACCATTATTTTTATTTAATACTGTGTCTTGTAAAGGGAAGAGCTGTGGATACCTCCTTACAAACAGGCACATTTCTAGTATATAGAGGCAAGGTAGAGGAAGTACTTTGGACTTTTGAAAGTTTCAAGATATATTTCTGTGATCATAATCCTATCCTCATGTCCAAGTAGGTGCTTACCTAAGTTCATCAATGCCTCTAAATCGTTATGCAAACAAACACCTCCTATTTTCAAGTCGGATAACAACACTTTCGAGTGTTTGATATACGAATGTTATTATTTACTTGCACTGCGCAGTTGACTTATCTATGTCAATACGTAATATGAGTAGGTACGTATTATTTTGTATTCACAGACAATTTGTATTGTATGATAAGCAGGCGAACTCCGTGGCGCAGTGATTAACACACGAGGGCTCCCGGGTTCGATCCCCGGTCAGGTCATGATCATCATCATCATCAGGTCCTTTTTAGTCTCCACTTCAGGGGCACGACCCTCTCTGTACTACTAGGGGCATACTTGGCCAGAGCAGCCAGAGGACTTGGCCTACACTCTCCACGTTGGCCAGACGGGTTGGAAAGGTCTCTTACATGTTTATAAGCTTTGTTTACCTTGTATTTCCTAAGTCGCCTTCTACGACATCCACGGGAAGACTTGGAGTGGTCCTATTCTACTCTGCCGGCAACCACACGGCTATTCTACTCTGCCGGATACCACGCGGCTAGGTCATTTGTCTTTCGCACAGAAATAGATCGATAGATCTCTTCGTAATCTTCTTTTAAAACTAGTGTAACGTTACCGATGAACTGCGACACTGGCGTGACGTCATAGCTCGCCCCAAACCCCACGTGTTGTCACTGATTACTAAGTTGTATCTAAACGACAAGAGAGCAAGAAAATGAAACACTATAATTGTATTATATTTTATTAGGTAATCGCTTAGTATTAAGTTCTTATTATAGGTACGTAAGTAATGATTCCTTACCTATGGCGTTTTCTATAGAGAATTTCGAGTAAATTGAAATCTTCATACTCTCGTTTTAGTATCATTTCGGGTTTGATAAATTCAAGTAAAGTGAAATTTTGCATGTATTTACCGACAACAGTAAGCTTGACTTACGGTTATAAAAATTATTTTATATAACTGCCTCCGTGGTCCAGTGGTTTGCCTGTAGACCCGGGGGTCGTGGGTTCGATTCCTAAAGGAAGCATACTTTGTTTAGTTGCTTCCAGTTTGGTTAGGATATTGCAGGCTTGAATCACCTGATTGTCTGATAATAAAGATGATTCCGTGCTTCGGAAGGCACGTTAAGCCGTTGGTCCCGGCTGCCAACCACGTCAGAGGCCGAGAGGCGGTTCCGAAGAGCTCTGACACCAGGGTGTGCATGGTCGATTGACCGTGTCACCTACTCGAAATGATGATGGTTATAAAATGTACAAAAAGAATAAAATATGACAATTTGATCAAAACGTACAACATCTGAAACGAGTTCTTTTCCTGAACATTTTTCAATAATTAAACACAGAAAAACAAAAAAATTATTGCATGCAGAATGATAATAATAAAGTACACTTTCAAGTTTAAATAAATAAAAAACGCGTTTTCTAAAAATCATAGTTATTAGGAACAAAATGGCAAACGGAAAAAAACACCAATTTCATAGATAAAGAGTTATCATCATCAGGTCTTCTTAGTCTCCAATGCAGGAAGATGACCCTCTCTGTACTACCGGAGCCATACTTGGCCAGAGCAGACAGAGGATTTGGCCTACACTCTCCTCGCCGGCCAGACGGATTGGAGAGGTCTCATTGATGTTTAAAAGTAAAGACTAATTTAGTAATACATTAGTATAAAAATAATATAAAAAGACTTATTAGCGCAAAACATGGACAGGGACATATGGGAACAAAGAAGGAAGGCTTTTAACAGTGAGACCTTAAATATAAAAATGAATTTTAACCTATTAAATTCATATCTAGAGGCAAACAAACAGATACATTTGTTATATCTAGCTCCGTGGCGCAGCGGTCAACACGCCAGCCTGCGACACGGAGTGACCGGGTTCGATCCCCGGCCAGGTCAAGATGGAAAATGATCTTTTTCAGATTGGCCTGGGTCTTGGATGTTTATCTATATATGTATTTGTTATAAAATATAGTATCGTTGAGTTAGTATCCCATAACACAAGTCTCGAACTTACTTTGGGACTAGCTCAATCCGTGTGATTTGTCCGTATATATTTATTTATTTATTTACTATTAAATATTCAAACATATTCATACATATAGTCGTGTGTCAGTTGCCTCTCTTCCCGCGCAGATCGTAGCAGCCCATCGAGGGAATGGGCGAAAACTGGGAACTAGCTTCCATCATTTTATTCCCTTAATCCTAAAGCTGACCAAATTAAACAGTTGAATTCTGTACTTCGGTAGTAAATACATTCAAGTAGATATTTTTAGTTATTTTAACTCATCATTTGATTATCTATTGTTATGTTTCCCGATTGGGGCGCTTGGTAGTTGACCGAAGTACTTTTCACTATTTTGCAATTGATGAACAGAATTAGATTTATTATACCATCCTGAATTCAGTCATTAACGACAAGGACGCCGCAATACGTGCGATACGATTGGAGATATCTCGTATCGTGACTAACGTATAGCGGCGTCCCTCTCATCGGATCCGATATTGAGGAATAGCACTTATGCAAGATAGATATTAATTTTTACTCTTAACAAACGGATCGGCTATAGGATTATCGACCTTCTCGAACGGATAATACGGATGAGTTTGCCAGAAGGACGGCAGCGTGTACCGCGTTTTGGAATCAAACATTTCGATTTCTTCTCTTTCGCTTTTTTCTAGAGTAAAGTCGAAGATGTCGATGTTTTCCTTCAGGCGTTTCGGGTTGACCGTTTTGGCTATGGGCACTATGTTCCTGTCCACCTGAAACACACAAATTAAATTACGTTGGAGTTGGTCATTACCTATTAACCTCTAAATACGTTAACCAAATAATGGGCCGTGTGGTTTCCGGCAGAGTTGAATAGGGCCACTCCAAGTCTTCCCGTGGATGTCGTAGAAGGCGACTTAGGAAATACAAGCTAAACAAAGCTTATAAACATCTGTGAGACCTCTCCAACCCGTCTGGCCAGCGTGGAGATTGTAGGCCAAGTCCTCTGACTGCTGTGGCCAAGTATGGCTCTAGTAGTACAAAGAGGGTCGTGCTCCTGCAGTGGAGACTAAAAGGACCTGATGATGATGATGATGATGAAATAATGGGCAAAGGGCAGGACAAATAAGATAAGTGTGGCAGAGCCACGCTACTGGCAAAATTAATTGCTAGTAGCATGAATGGGCCGGCTCGGCCGGGGTAGTACCACACTCTCACAGAAAATCGTCGTTTGAGTAGAAACTTCACCGCTTCTATGCTTCGTTCGGTGAGTGAGAGAGCTGGAGGCCCAACCTTCCCCCTCCTCCCCCTCCCCATTTCCTCCATCCCATCCATCCCATGTCCTTGAGGCCGGCAACGCTCCTGTCACACCCTGGTGTTGCAGTTGTCCATGGGCAGCGCTGATCGCTTTCCATCAGGTGACTCGCATGCTCGATTGCCGTCCTATAGCTTAAAAAAAAATTATGTGATGTGTCTAGTGTTGTAGAAAACTCGAGTTCGGAAGTCTACATTTGCAAACTTGACTAATTTTACACACTTACGTAGACTAAGACATTTATAAGTCAGAGTCGAGTCGAGCACGAGTCGTCAGAGCACGGACTCAAGTCGACTGAGAACTCGAGTCGCAGAACCAACTCGAGTTCGATTACCAAAGTCAAAACAACTTCTACTTAACAAACTCTCCAGTACAACAAGTTATACAAAGCATTACAATAATTCAAAAGTTTATTTTTTTTACTAAATGTTGGATTAGGCATTTGTCTCCCATCTCACCTGACGGTAAGTGACGATGAGGACGAGGATGTTACATGCATATATCCAAGATATACCCATTTATTCTACTTTTGAATGTCCCGGGACTGTACTTGTCTGGGAATAATTTATTTGATATAAATGATGGTACACTGCAAATAACTACATTTCACACCACACCTTAATAGCTACTTACCAGACTCGAGCGCAATTCAGTCCATAATCAGCCTCGAGCACTAATACCGAACTCGAGTTACGGGAACTTGAGTATAACTAACACATCGAGCAGTGGAGTCTCTATTTATGAGTCGAGTCTTGTGATTTATAGTCGAGTCAGAATATTTAGACTCCCGGACTCAAGTTTTTAACAACACTAGATGAGTCTGAACGTTGGGTCCTCATGGTTCATCATCATCATCATCAGGTCTTTTTTGGTCTCCACTACAGAAGCACGACCCTCTCTATACTACCGGAGCCATACTTGGCCAGAGCAGTCAGAGGGCTTGGCCTACACTCTCCACGCTGGCCAGACGGGTTGGAGAGATCTCACAGATGTTTATAAGCTTTCTTTAGCTTCTACGACATCCACGGGAATACTTGTTCTACTCTGCCGGAAACCACACGGCTAACCTTATGGTTAAATCTTGGAAAATAAGGTTTCTTCTTTTCCTTACCAGCCATCTTAGAACAACCTGAGGCGTACTCTTCCCATACTTCTCAGCTATCTTCACCAGCGTGGGGTTGTCGATCCGGGGTCCCGGAAACATCATGCCGAACCTCATCACCAGCGAGCCGAAAGGGCTGTATCCCATGACCACCAGACCTTGAGACTGCGCGTAAGAGACCAGCTCTGTTTGGACTATTTGGGGATGGATCTGTAAGTATACAAAATTTAAAAAGCATATAAAGCTAAACATCCCTCACATACCCTGGTCTTCCACACAACCTTCCAAAGTATTTTTTAATGGTAGACGGCAGACGATTCAGCTAGCTCATCACTATTTTGATTCCGTTTTGTACCTTTGGCTAGCTCCAGCTAGCTCCGTGGCGCAGCGGTCAACACGCCGGCCTTCGACACGAGAGTGCCCGGGTTCGATCCCCGGCCAGGTCAAGATGGAAAATGATCCTTTTCAGATTGGCCTGGGTCTTGGATGTTAATCTATATATGTATTTGTTATAAAATATAGTATCGTTGAGTTAGTATCCCATAACACACGTCTCGAACTTACTTTGGGGCTAGCTCAATCTGTGTGATTTATCCTTATATATTTATTTACCTAACGCCAGCCAACATGCTAACCGTGGCTGTCAAAGACCTGTCTACTCCGCATGGTAAAAAGACGTGATAGTACGTATGTACGTCAGTGGGTGTCATCCACACCTCACCTGCCTGTCCGGTGGTTGCAGATATGGCATTGGAGAAGCGCGCCCGGCCCCCCGAGTTATTACTTGCTTTCCCCCCATTCATCCGAGTAAGTAGTATCCCAATACCTTCATTCCCTTCCCAAGTCCAACAAATTTCTATCCTTCCCCAGCTTGACATACTTCCGATGCGCAGCAGCGTCGGAAGCATGATTGTTGCGACTTTCTGGAAGGGTCACTGCATTCTCCGATCAACCCCAGAATCACAGCAAGGGAAAATTCAGTAAACACTAACCTGGATTCAATGTTGAACAGGATTTTGAAGGATTCGCCTGCGACAGGCCTCGTGGCGGCTGGCTGGGAACCTTTCCGGCTTGAACTGTATTATCCTCCTACTGCCTACACTAGTGGTACACCATCACACACGCGCGATGAGATTTAGGGTTGTTTTCGGCCAGCGAAGCCCTTAGGAGTCGTTATTTTTAGAAATTATATTAGCGCAAGGGACGCTCTCAACAAGACTCGCCCGACATATTTTTTCGACTAGTATTTTCGGCCAATCACAGGCCGTCTCGGCGGGGGAAACGGAAACAGGTGTGTCCTGTTTACCGATAGGTAATTTTATTTGGATTTTAAAGTTAATGCTTACACAATGATAGTAGACAATCCGGCTAGCAACCCATCACTGTTTTGAGTCAGTTTTCTATCTAATAAACCGGTGGGGCTTGCTAAGCGTAGCTTTTAAGGTTTAGGTCTTTTCTCCCGTTTCTAGAAACTTCTGATAGACCTCTCACTTACTTCGATCTGCAGAGCCACTGGCTTGATACTGCCTTCAGTCATGACCCTCTGCAGTTGTTGCTTGTTGAAATTGGAGACACCAATGCCCTTGGCCAGACCAAGACGGACCATATCTTCCAGGCCACGCCATGTTTCCATGAAGTCGACATCGGAGTGGGTGTAGTCTTCCTAAAAATAAAATAAAGTTAAATGACGAAATTATAGAATTTTTATAAGTGTATTTTTTTCAGAATCAGAATCATTTATTTTGCATAAGATATGGCAGTTTCTGCAATTACAATGCAATTCGTGAAAATTGGATTATGAGGAAGATGTGTAGAGTGTGTAAGATCTACGAGACCGCATCAGAAATGAGGAGATCCGTAGAAGAACAAAAGTCACCAACATAGGTCAGCGTATTAGCTCCTTAAAGTGAAGGCAGTGGCTGATGGGTCAGGTTCTGGAGGAAAGGTTCTGGAATGGCATCCACGTACCTGCAAATGTATTTGTTGTTCTGTGACGGCAAACCTGTGCGGCAAGAACGGACACCCACCGACCAGGTGGTCGGGCGACCTGACAAAGGTCAGGCTGCTTCCAACCGGTCATTATGGAAATCCTTAGGGGAGGCCTATGTCCAGCAGTGAACTTCTTGCGGCTGATATGATGATGATGATCATCATTTCGTGTAGGTGTCACGGTCAATCGACCATGCACACCCTGGTGTCAGAGTTGTTCAGAACTACCTCTCTTCTGACGTGGTTCCTTTAACGACTACCAGATGACAGCCGGGACCAATGGCTTAATGTGCCTTCCGAAGCACGGAATCATCTTAATTATCAGACAATCAGGTGATTCAAGCCTGCAATGCCCTAACCAAACTGGAAACAACTAAACAAAGTATGCTTCCCATAGGAATCGAATCCACGACCCCCGGGTCTACAGGCAAACATGCCTTAACCACTGGACCATGGAGGCATGATGATGATGATGAGGAAGATGTATAGGTACTTACGTTGAGTCCAATAGGCCAGTGCATCAGGTAGAGGTCCACATAATTCAAGCCCATCTTCTCCAGAGACGTCTTCAGCGCTTGCGCCACCTGCTCTCGTTTGTGTTGGGTGTTCCATAACTAGAATTTAAGACGATACCACTGTAAATAAGGTTGTTCTGAACTTTATTTATCTCGCAAAATACTTAAATTAGGAGTTTCAAATCTAATTAATACGATTTTTGACTATTTCATCTCCAAAAATTGAAGATGAAAACACGTTTTGATAAAATTTTCTCGATAGAAATATTTTTTGAAAAATGGTCTTCGTTCGCAGAGTTTTTTTTTATTGTAGCTCAAATGCGACGAATGAAATAATGATTTTTAGACTAAAAGATAGGTTATTAGTAATTCATCAAAATGTAAATATGAAAATACAATTAACCGGTCTGATTTTATATAAAATAGAAATAACGAATTTGGAACTTACGTTTTTTTCTTTGAGCGACTCGAGACTATCTCCTATCTCATCATTCACGGGCTAATCCGCCAAGCGCTATCCCTTGCGCGCACTTGATCAGTCCTTTGCCGAGCGATGGTACCAAACATTTGAGGCCTCGTCTTAACAGCAAATGAGGTGGAAAAATGTAGCTTGCTTTCAAATAGGTCCCATGTAAAATTCATCCAGGTCCTCAACTGCCTGTCCGGTGGTTGCAGGTAAGGCATCCGGTACGCCCGATCTCCCGAGCTGCTACTTGCTATTCCCCCATTCATCTGAGTGAGTATTCTCCCAATACCTTCATTCCCTTACCAAATCCAACAAATTCCTATGCTTCTCCAGCTTAAAAATGCTTCCGATGGGCAGCAGCGTCGGAAACACAAGAAGCATAAGGAACTCCGCTCGCCATTCGGCCTGCCAAGCGAGGCGAGAATGGCAATTTTATTCCATGGATTGAAGAATCCTTTGTCCAACCACGTCTTCTAACAGCTGGAATGATGATGATGGTTCAGTAGTTTACTTGAAGTAGATTATTTAATATAGAAGATTATTTATGTATAGATAACTGCCTTAAGGTGGCTTATACCATCCTGAATAGCATCATCAGATCCGATGAGAGGGACGCCGCTATACGTGCGATACGATTGGAGATATCTCGTATCGTGTCTAACGTATAGTTGCATTCCTCCCATCGGATCCGAAATGATTTAATAGGCACCTTACCTTATTAGTAACAAAAATATCTTCCCTCTTGACCTTCCCCTCAGCAATCTTCATCCGAATAGCCTCTCCTATCTCCCCCTCTGTATCATAGATGGCAGCAGTATCGAAATGTCTATAGCCATTGTCTATGGCCTGCAAGACAACGTCACGAAGTTGCTTGTTCACTGATTTTACTACTCCGTTCTAAAAAAAAGAAAAGATAAGATTTAGTCGTGGTAGAGCCACGGCAAAATGAATTGCTAGTAGCATGAATGCCTGCCAAGCGTGGTGAGTATGGCAATAACTTCCCATGGAACGTAGAATCCGTGGGGAGGCCTTGTCCAGCAGTATCTTTACGCGAAAAATAGTGATATCCACAACGGGAATACGAGAAATAAAAATAAATTAGCGACACCAACTTTGCGATTACAGAAAACAATGAATTCATTTTTGGGACTTAGTATACGCTTCTATAATAGAATTCCTGAAGAAATATTGGCTCTGTCATTAGGTAAGTTTAAGACTGCTGTTAAAAATCAATTACTTAAAAATGCCTACTATTGTATTAATGACTATTTAACAGATAAAACTCCATGGAAGTAATATATTTAATAAATTGTTAATCAATATACATCAGTGATTACTTAATGTAAAATAATTCAATTTGTTATAAATATGTGAAAGTGTAGCCCTACAGACACGTAGGGACCAATACTGGACTGAGTTTCTTTCGGCGTATTCTTCTCAGCAGTGGTCGTTTCGAAACGCTAGTAGCTTATCGATTTTGAAAATATTAAAAAAAATAATATGACGTTCAGAAAGAGATACATGATATCCAAATTTGAATAAAATTCTATTTCATTTCATTTTATTTTATTTCAGTAGACTTTTTGCGGCTGTCATTATGATGATGATGACTCCTTTTTAACCAACTTCAAAAAAAAAGGAGGAGGTAATCAATTCGGTTTATGTTATTTTATTAATTTTTGTACAGAACTTCTCATTTATGAACCTTGGTATACTTTAAAGTTTGTCCCATTCAAATTTCATCACAATCGGTTCAATACTTAAATTGAAGTCGAATTTTTTATAAGAAAGATTATTGGTTATTTGGGCAGCAGTGTAAAACTCAAGAAGGGTGATTTGATGCGGCTTACCTGATCAAATCCAAGGTACGTCCCCAGGGCAATAGCTGGCATTTCCCTGCCGTTGTTGAGTTCCAATGTCGGCACCACCGATGCGGACGCCATCTGCAACGGAATTAAAAAACTAAGGGTAATTTCATAGTCACGCGTTTGATCAGCGCCGGCCACACGCGCGCGCTTGAAAATACGAGGAAACACTAAGCTCGAGAGAATTGAAAAAAAGGTATTTATAAAATTTACTGCCGTCGCGCCGCGTGCCCAAATGACCCCCGCAGAGTGCGATAGAGACAACTGCAGCTGGGCTGGCAATACCTATGAAAAGTACACAAAATTAACGCTTCGTAGCTTCCCCTGATTTCTTCGCCAAAACTTAACCGATTTAATATATTTTTCATTCAAAATTTTAAATAATTGCTGTGTTTCTATGTTTTCATTTTATAAATACTCGCGTCAAATTTGTTTTCTTGTTTTACAAAGGAAATTATTACCAATTTCTCTGATTTTTTAAAATTCATTATTTGTATAATTTAATTATAAAAAAAATAAAACATAGGAACATGCTAAATATCCATATATTTTTTGGTGAAAAATCATTCATCACAGGTACTATCCGGCGAGGAATCAGGGGACTACGCTTGTATGGAACTATGGCCCTCCTGAATAGTAGTTGCGTTTCATAGTCACGCATTTCAAACGCACCGATCGTGAGACGTGCGCTATTGCTTTTGCGCCACGGAGCTGTCAACGTTTTGATAGACACTTAAAAATACATTACATTTTATATATCTTTAATAAAAATAGTCAATCATAGGAAACCCGCAATGTATTTTGAAATGACTATCAAAACGTACACTGAGTAGCAAATAGGCCGGCAGCTCGTGCATAGAGGTGTACATCTTATTTTCCTGGCTCACAATTTATTAACATTAGGATAAGTATTTTGTTTTTTTAATAATACTGTAAGGGTTACACGATCTGAAATAAAGAACTTATTATATTATTATTAACTAATTTAAAACATTCTTCCTTATAGAAAGCTACGTATCTGTGAGTATAAGTAGGTACTTATATAGTTACAGATAAATTATGTAGACTCAATTGAAGGAGGAAGTCATCATCATCATTTCGAGTCAATCGACCATGCACACCCTGGTGTCAGAGTTCTTCGGAACCGCCTCTCGGCCACTGACGTGGTTCCTTTAACGACTACCATATGGCAGCCGGGACCACCGGCTTAACGTGCCTTCCGAAGCACGGAATCATCTTTATTATCAGACAGTCAGGTGATTCAAGCCTGCAATGTCCTAACCGAACTGGAAACAACTAAACAAAGTATCCTTCCGGTGGGAATCGAACCCACGACCCCCCCGGGTCAACAGGCAAACGCCTTAACCACTGGACCACGGAGTCTGTTAAGGAGGAAGTTATATCAATAAAAAGTGTTTCACATTAAGTACGTACGTAAATAAAAAGTACAAAATTACTTTAAAAAAATATTCCTCTGTTAGGTACTTACTTCAAACAACAAACATATCCCTTTCACACAACTTACTGATGATTGTACAAACACCAAACAGACTGAAACTCGAGATGTTATCACTTCTATTGTTTAATGTGCATTCATTGTCGTGATCTGTCTTTGTCGTTGATAACTTATGTTTTAGACTAACCATAATCATCCACCACACCTAAATGAGGAGAAACCCAGGAAGTTAGTAAAGAAAAGAAAGCATCTGATAGGATGGCAGAATTTCACTTATTGATGATCTTGGAGATCAACCATTTATGCATCCATCTCAGAAAGATGATCCCTAGCCACCTTGCCCTGACAACACTAATCCAATTGCAGGAGAAATAGGTGGACCAAGAGACCCTGAACATACTAGATATGGGGATTGGGAGAGAAAAGGCAGAGTGGCTAACTTTTGAAGTGTATTTTTGCTATTAATTAATTGTTAGTAATAATTTAAAAAAGGCCCGCAAATATCGATATAAGATAATGCAAACGCGAATATAACAATTTTTTGATGTGAAACATCTAAAACGGCGGGTTAGACCGACAGATGGCGTGGTGCCGTTTCGCCAGTCGCCACTTGCCACGCTAATGATAGTGTGTAGGTATCTTTATATATAAAACGATGCCGAGCAGCGAAAATTTACTCAGATGTACTATGCTATGACATGGCGCATATTTACCTTATAACAAATATTTTAACGAATACAAATGTTTTGTTGTATATTATGTACTAGCTTTCGCCCGCGGCTCCGCCCGCGTCAATGTCGATCCCTCGGGAATAGTACTTTTCCCGGGATAAAAGGTAGCCTATGTCCTTCTCCGTACTCCAGAGAACTTGTATGCAAAATTTCATGATAATCGGTTCAGTAGCTACGACGTGAAAGCGTAACAAGTGTTTTTCTTTATGTTTATAACTGTGTTGTTTGTATATATCATGTTTGTATGTGTGTCTATTTGATGCTAATAAAGTTGATCTATCTATCTATCTAAACTCACTTTCGCATTTATAATATTAGTAAGGATGACTTCGATGTAACTTATAATGACATCGACGTCAATATACGTCAACGTGTATAAACGTTCCTTTACAAAACATAGTTCGTAAGTTATATAACGTGATTTGGAACTCCCTAGCTTTATTGAAATCGGGGAATCAGAATCCCTAATGGAACACAGAATTGCAAGAAAAAAAGGTGAAAAACGAGAAATAAAATTAGCTTTCCCATACAAAGTCGCCGATCAGCTGGACGAATTTCTATGAAAGGTTAAATTTATTTTTTCGTTTTTTACCTTTTTTTCTTACAATTCTGTATTCCATAAGGGATTCTGATTCCCAGATTTCAATATAGCTAGGAAGTTCAAAATCACGCTGTATAACGTCAACGTTATATTAAATTAAAAAAATAGGCTATTATAAGTACTAATCTTTGAGTTTTTCATCTAGTAAATATTAATTACTCCTTAAAATCGAAAAATAGTATTTAGTCCTCCGTGGTCCAGTGGTTAAGGCGTTTGCCTGTTGACCCGGGGGTCGTGGGTTTGATTCCCACCGGAAGCATACTTTGTTTAGTTGTTTCCAGTTTGGTTAGGACATTGCAGGCTGGAATCACCTGATTGTCTGATAATAAAGATGATTCCGTGCTTCGGAAGGCACGTTAAGCCGGTGGTCCCGGCTGCCATCTGGTAGTCGTTAAAGGAACCACGTCAGAAGCCGAGAGGCGGTTCCGAAGAACTCTGACACCAGGGTGTGCATGGTCGATTGACCGTGACACCTACTCGAAATGATGATGATGATGAGTCTGCTACATTCCTTAAAGCAGAAGGAACAAATTGGAGGCCTTTTTTTTATAATACACATTTTACATTTCATGTAATTTGATGTATTTTTGGAGCCCTTACGTAGCACTGGAATTTTTTCAGGCAAGGCCAAAATTTTCTGAATCCAATAAAAAGAGTTCCATAGATTTTTTATATTTCTTCTGTGTCCGTGTCTTTCTCCAAATACCGCTATGACTTTCTTGTACAGGGCCTGTTTGTAGAGCATAATGATTGCTCTTAAGCATTTGTTCTCTCAATCAAATAATCGAGTACTAGAATTTGAAAAAAGAAAGAAACGTGTAAGTTTTGTATTTGGACCAAGACCGAAACTCCTGTAGGACTGAGTTACCATGACATAAGCATGGCAAACTGATGACGTAGCTGCACCTTTGTACTACACGCGCAGGGAATAAGCGGCAAGTCAGCAGGTTGCACAACAGCTGGCCCAGTGCATCAAATTATATTTTATTTGTACTTGTATTAGTCTTGTTTGAGTTTTCTACCAATAAACTTATTTTCTTATTACATAAAATTTCTTTTTTAAAAGTCGGAGATAGACCGCCTATACTTAACTGGCGCAGTCGACTTTGGTAGGATCGCGGCACTCCAGGACTTTCGGGATAAAGTCCTTTCGTACGAATAGACTCTTCGTGCTACGAGTGAACGGTTTCAATCGTTGTCACCCGCGATAACAAGAACTTTCGGCGGTCATCGTAAACGCGACGTCACCTTGCGGGAATCCGGAGAATTGGAGACCTGTACTCTACAAGACCCGAGCTGGAGATGCAGAGGATGCTGTGTCGGTGAGTGCTCTTTTGCTTTCCAAGTGCATTCCTTTCTGCTCTATTTCCTCTCGTATAATTCTAAGATATTATTGTACGTGTGTCTATCTATAAGCTCAAATCGCTATAGATTATAAACTAAAGTTTTAAATCAATTTAAGGTTTAAGTTCACGCGTTTATTTTACTGTTTATTAAAAATGGAGTTCCAAACAGACTATAAGATGATCTCGGAACTCATGCCGAAATATGATGGCAACCCTAAGAGGTTACAATTTTATATTAAGGAAGTAGATAATATAATGGGGATGATTAGGCCGAATGACGGCGCAGCCCCTTTAGCATTAGTATGTTTAATTAAAAGTAAGTTAAGTGGTGCAGCTATAGATGCACTAGCACACGAGTCAACCCTTAATAGTTGGCCGGAGATAAAACGCGCTTTACTAACACGCTTAGGAGAGCCTAGAAACGAAATACAAGTGATGCAGGAACTCACACGCACCCGTCGTAATAAGAACGAGGATGCTGAGTCCTTTGGCAAGCGAATTAGAGATGTGCTCGATACTCTGTATATGGTAGGCCAGCATTCGGATAAAACTTATTATGAGAATATGGCTATCGAGTAATATGTTAACCAATTAGACTTCCAAGTATCAGTAGGGGTGAGAATTAATAAACCCGAAAGCTTAGAGCTTGCTATAGTAACTGCACGGGCAGAGGAAGCGAAAGTTAGTCAGAGACAGGGTTCTAACTTTAACAACCCCTCTAGTAATAACCCCCAAAATAAAAAACCTGATAATTTTAAACCAAATAATAATCAAAATAATTTTCAACGTCAATTTAATAACCAACCCTTTATTAGGCCATTCAATTTCGCACCTCAGCCACACTTTGCACCCCCTAACAATTTTGTACCCCAGCGGAATAACTTAACCCCCGAGCAGAGGCAGCAGTTAGTGAACTCCGTGCTACCATGGAAGAATAAACAGCAAGGTAATTTTAGAAATAATTCGGGTAATTTTAGGAACTCGGGTAACTTCCAAAGGCAGCCGAATATTCCACAGCAACAAATCAACCCGCCTCAAGTTTCATCTGACGTCACTATGCGATCAGTGAACAAGCCAGGTCCACCGCAATTTGCATTCGAGGAATTATTTTATTCCCCATACGAAGGTAATTATTTACCACCTTACTATTACCCTATGGAGTACTACCCTAACGCGGAAGAGGAGGCCAACTACCCTTCTACGAGTGCGGAGGAGGACCAGCCGACTACTTCTCAGGATTTTCAGGAAGATCAGGAGCCAGAGGACCGAAGTTGATAAAGCTGAACCACCATGATAAAGACCACCTTCCCTACATTGAGATACCGGAATTTAAAGGTAAATTCCTCCTGGATACAGGCGCTTCTCGCAGTATGGTTTCACCTGATGTCATACAAAATACTATTTTCGAACATTGTGTTGATTACGAGCCTTTTGAAGTAAAAACAGCTCACGCGGTAACTCGACACTCGTACGTTGCGCATTTACCACTACCACCGGTCTTTAACTCGAACGTAACTCACAAGTTTCTCATTTTTGATTTCGATCCCAAATATAAAGGTCTGATAGGGTTAGATTTATTAAAATCACTTTCAAGTAATATTGACTTGAAAAATAAGGTACTACGCACATCAACCGCGATAATACCTATTCACTTCGACTACCCTTTAAAAAAAATCCGTGTTGATCCACACTGTAGGAAAATTATTAAGGTTAAGGCTAACTATATGGATGGTGCCTATGTTCACGAGGACCACGAGTGGATGCCAGGGTTAACATCCCCTGCAGCCATAGTTAAAGTAACTAACGGTTCATTTTTAGCTGAAGTACATAACAAAAATCCAGATAAGAAAATTATTTCAAATAAAATGCCAATTGACTTAAAACCTTACGTTGAAAAGGAGACCCCTGATATCCATTGCGCATTAAATTCAATTCAAACGCAACAGGATATCGATAAAGAACTTTGTGAGAACCTAAAGAAAGTAAGAACCAGTCATATGAACGAAGAAGAGAAACGCGAGGTAGAGAGACTCTGTTATCAGTATAGAGATATATTTTATTCTGAGAATATACCCCTAACTTTTACACATGCCGTGAAACATGAGCTTAGATTATCCAATGACACCCCTATCTTTGTACGTAGCTATAGACAGGCCCCACAACAACGTGACGAGATTAAAAAACAAATAAATAACCTTTTGAAACAAGGTATCATACGTGAAAGCGTATCCCCTTGGTCAGCCCCAGTCCATATCGTACCGAAAAAACCAGACGCTTCTGGCAAGGTGAAATGGCGCCTTGTAATAGATTATAGGAGGCTCAATGATAGAATAATTGAGGACAAGTACCCTTTGCCTAATATTAGTGACATACTTGATAGGCTAGGACGTGCCCAATACTTTAGCACCCTCGACTTAGCGAGCGGGTACCATCAGGTTGAAATGCACCCCCGCGATATCGAACGTACAGCATTCTCAGTTGAGAGAGGGCATTACGAATTTTTAAGGATGCCATTTGGATTGAAAAATGCACCCAGTACGTTTCAGCGACTGATGGATCATATCCTACGAGGCATAGATAATGTATTTACCTATTTAGATGACGTCATCATTGCTTCTACATCCCTTCAGGACCATATTCAAAAGCTTAAACAAGTATTCGATCGTTTTAAACTCCACAATCTTAACATTCAGCTTGATAAGTCCGAATTTTTACAGAAACATGTACAGTTTCTTGGCCATGAGTTAACATCCGAAGGCCTTAAGCCTCACCAGGACAAAATTAAGGCTATACTTAACTTCCCTATACCCAAGACCCCGAAAGATATAAAGTCCTTTCTAGGCCTAGTGGGGTATTATAGGAAATTCATAAGGGACTTCGCTAAAATGACTAAACCCATGACCATCTGTCTTAAGAAAAATCATAAGGTCGAACACACCCCTGAATTCATTGAATCCTTCAGTAAATGTAAACAGATATTAACTAACGATCCCATCTTACAGTTCCCTGATTTTGATCAACCCTTCATACTTACCACAGATGCCTCTAACTTCGCTCTAGGAGCAGTCCTATCCCAAGGCAAAATAGGCTCAGATAAGCCCGTAGCCTATGCATCCCGTACCTTATCCGAAACAGAGTCCCGTTACTCCACTATAGAGAAAGAGCTGTTAGCCATAGTCTGGGCAATAAAGTATTTTCGACCTTACTTATATGGTCGTAAATTTACTATCTACACCGACCACCGCCCTCTCACGTGGCTCATGTCACTTAAGGACCCAAATTCTAAGTTAACTAGGTGGAGGCTTAAACTAGCTGAATATGATTATCAAATCATATACAAAAAGGGCATACAGAATACGAATGCTGATGCTCTTTCTCGAGCTAAGATATTTCATAATAGTGTAGATTCCCTTGCAGTTAACTTCGAAGATAATGAGGACAATGAAATCATACCTAGAATTTTTGAGAACGTTCGTCGTGAGATAGAACAGGAAGCTGAAAATAACAATAATAACAACCAGCCAAATCCTGTAGAATCTGTTGCCCCACCTCAGGCAGATGCAGCATCCGATAGTATGAGCGTAGTTTCATTAGATCCCAATCAGTTAGTTTCTACTAATCACACCCAGCCTGATAACGAAAATAATGGTATCCCTATTGTAGATGATGCTATAGAAAGACAACAAAAACAGTTCTATATAAGATCTACCCCAGGTTCCACATATAGAGTCGAGATTAGGACTACTAATTCCAGAACTACCATAAAAGACGTATTCATCCCTGTAAACAACACCGAACAGGAGATAATCAGATTCCTCAAAGAACATACTATTGCCGATAGAGTATTCCACTGTTATTTTATAGATGAACACCTATATCTAGCTTTCTCGAGAGTATACACGACTATCTTTAATGAACGAGGCCCTAAGTTAATCAGATGTACATGCCGTGTTACGTTAGTTGAAAATAAATCCGAGCAAATAGATATTATTAAGAAATACCACGAGGGCAAGAACATACACCGCGGTATACAGGAAACCTACAAACATATCCGTAGAAACTATCATTGGCCTAACATGCTTTTAACTATCCAAACCTTTATTAATAAATGTGATACATGCCTTAAATCTAAGTATGAACGTAACCCCCTAAAACCACCCCTAATGGTAACAGAGACACCTACTAAACCCTTACAACATCTTTTCATGGATTTATACTCCACGGGTGGAGGAACATTTCTTACTATTATTGATAATTTTTCAAAATTTGCTCAAGCTGTCCCTATGCTAGGTTCAAGTAGTATTCATGTAGCAGATGCACTCTTAATAATATTCTCCATATTAGGACTACCACTTAAAATTACAACAGACTCTGACACTAAATTCGATAACGATGTTCTTAAAGAAATATGTGCTTCTCACAATATAGAAATTCATTTTACTACCCCTTACAACCCTAACTCTAACTCCCCAATAGAGCGTTTCCATTCAACTATTGGCGAGATAATAAGAATCCAACGTATGACAAACAAAGAAGATGCTATTCAGGTTATAAGGAGATACGCAGTTATAGCATATAATAACTCGATACACTCAGCGACAGGTTACACCCCACATGAACTACTATATGGACACACAGCAGCTAGGAACCCTCTAGAGATATATTACCCAAAGGAATTTTATCAGGATTTTGTCCTTAAACACAGAGCGCATGCGGAAGCTGTACAGGAATGTGTAGCGGCTCATCTCTCTAAGAACAAGGATCAAGTTATAGCGAAACGAAACCAAACAGCAGAGGAAACTCAGCTAAAGGTAGGTGAAACAGTTTATAAACAGGTAGCCAAGACAGCGCGTAACGACAAGACGAAACCTGTGTTTAAAGGTCCGTATAAGATTATACATTTACACCCTAATAACGTGGCTGAGATAATAGGTAATCACCCTAATTCTAAGTCTATAAGAGTACACTTTAAGTTACTACGAAGGCCTCACCTTGTTCCAGGGCAATCCTCTTCGGAGCCCTCGTGCTCTCAGCAGCGGCCACCGTGAACATTACCCCAATAGATAACTCCAATGGCCTATTGCTCCTAAGGCAAGGCATAGTTCTAAGACAAGTAGATACTTTTAACTTAGTTTGTAGCTATAATATTACTTACCTTCATTTAACCACCCTAAGACTCGCAGGCCTATATGCAAGCACTAAGTCCTTGGACCCTAACATTATTTCGGGAGATTTGCATAAATCATACACAGATCAAATTGAGCATAAAATTAATATTATTTATAATAAGTTAATATTTTTGGCACCTTATAGCAGAGTAAAGCGTGGGTTATTCAATGGGTTAGGATCTGTCGTAAAGTTAATAACTGGTAATTTAGACTATAATGATGCAGTTAGAATAGAACAACAAATATCTAATATCAAAAACAGGATTCATAATGCCCAGGAAAAATCTGTTGTAATAGCTCAGAATGCTATCTCAGAGTTTGCTAACCAGTTAAATAAAATAAATGAAAATCAGAATAAACTGGGTCTATTAATAAAAAATGTATCCATGCACTCTAACTTAGTTTACAGGCAATTTAATCTTTTACAGGTTCACATCCAAATTGATTTTAGCTTACAGATAATACTAGATAAACTTATGTTACTAGAAGATGCTATGTCCTTTGCACAGATAGGTATTCTGCACCCTAGTATAATTAACTCTAAAAACTTAATAGCTGATATGTTAGATATAGATAGAAACTATAGTTTTAGGGCTGTTACTCAAATAAGTATAGAAAACATTCATAGCATAGAAAAATCTATAGAGGTTAAGGCGTATAGTACACAACATTCGTTGAATTTTATCTTAGAAATACCCTCAGTAGAATCAATTCCCTATGACCTTATCCATCTATACTCGATCCCTAATGATCATAATGTCACTATAATTCCTAAGTCCAAATACCTAGTACTTGGTAGCGGAGAGTACTCCTACATAGATGAAGAATGCCGCCACATCTCCGATGAAGCCCAGCTCTGCAAGCAACTCATCATGAAACAACTGGAGGATGCTGGAGACTGCGTTACATCCATAATACAACACCAACCAGAGCACACAACATGTTACTATGCGAAAATGAAGCTGAAGAAAGGAAAGCTCCAGAACATTAGTCCCAGCAGCTGGCTTCTCATCACCAACAATCATGAAGTCCTGAAAGCTACGTGTAGAAACGAAGTCACGTACCACACTCTTACGAAGACACAACTCATCTCAATCTCGAACGAATGTCGTGCCGAAGTACTCAACACAACATTGCAGACACATAGTAGCGCCGTTTCTATACATGACGTCATACCGCTCCCAGACCTAGAACATATGCCGAATGAAATTCGATTCGAAGTGCAACTGGAGGACATATCGCTTGACAGTATACACCACCTTATAAATAAAGCTCTGGAATTACAAGATGAAAATGAATATGAAGATCAACTCGTATCCCTAACTCCGAGCTGGACCACGATCTTGCTTTACGTCATTGGAGCGATCTTTCTAACCTGGAAAATGTATAATTTTTACTCGGGAAGAAAAGCACCCCCATCGCCTGGACTAGCGGCACCAGAGGTCCCCGCCGAACGAACCAGTGGAACACGGTTCTATCTTAAGGAGGGAGGAGTTACCATGACATAAGCATGGCAAACTGATGACGTAGCTCCACCTTTGTACTACACGCGCAGGGAATAAGCGGCAAGTCAGCAGGTTGCACAACAGCTGGCCCAGTGCATCAAATTATATTTTATTTGTACTTGTATTAGTCTTGTTTGAGTTTTCTACCAATAAACTTATTTTCTTATTAATTAAAATTTCTTTTTTAAAAGTCGGAGATAGACCGCCTATACTTAACTACTGGCTTAATATTTTTTATTAAGACAGCTCCGTGGCGCAGTGGTTAACATGCCAGCCTGCGACACGGAGTGCCCGGGTTCGATTCCCGGCCAGGTCAAGATGGAAAATGATCTTTTTCAGATTGGCCTGGGTCTTGGATGTTTATCTATATATGTATTTGTTATAAAATATATATCGTTGAGTTAGTATCCCATAACACAAGTCTCGAACTATTGGGGCTTGCTTAATCTGTGTCATATGTCCGTATATATTTATTTATTTATAATATTCAAAATGAGGAATATCAAAAGTTGTGTTTTCCATACCTGATTCGGGAGTCTCTAGCTCTAGTATACTCTTATTAAATTAAGAAATAAAATATAGTGAAAAAATTTCAAGCGGGCAGGATTTGAACCTGCGACCTTAAGCCTATGTACGACTTACGCTCTTCCAACTTAATACGTATAAATGGGATATGGTGGAGAATTTCGGCGCCGAGGTTAGACCAGGCGGTGGCTCAGTTGGAAGAGCGTAAGTCGTACAAGCTTAAGGTCGCAGGTTCAAATGCCGCCCGCTTGAAATTTTTTCACCATATTTTATTTATTAATTTAATAAGAGTATATCAAAATAGCATTGTGAATGCAAAATATGTATAAACACTTAAAAATAAAGTCTCTAGTATCTTGGGTCCTGGCTTCGCCGTAAACTGCGTCGAGTGCGTCCGCGCACAGCCTCACACACACACAACCAGACAGTTGTGGGGAAATTTTTCGCGGCGCAACGTACAGTCTAGACGTTGTGTGTTCAAGTGGAGGTACTTTGAATGTGTAGCGTAGCACTCACTTGGTCTTACTAATATTATTAATGCAAAAGTGAGTTTGTTTATTAGTTTGTTTGTAACGATTTCACGCCGTAACTACTGAACCGATCATCATGAAATTTTGCATACAAGTTCTCTGGAGTATGGAGAAGGACATAGGCTACTTTTTATATGTGAAAGCGTAGCCCTTCAGGCACGTAGGGACCAATACTGGACTGAGTTAAACGCTAGTACCTTATCGATTTTGCAAATATTAAAAATAATAATATGACGTTCAGAAAGAGATACATGATATCCAAATTTGAATAAATTCTATTTCATTTCATGTACCGTGAAAAGTACTATTCCCACATAGACGCGGGCGGAGCCGCGGGCGAAAGCTAGTTTTCTATATTTTGTGGCGCAAGAGCTTTAAGATTTTGATATGTTATGACGCAGTGACGTCACTATAAGGATTAAGTATGGCCAAATAACGTGCATGTATGTTCTTATAGCAATATCAGGAAAAAGTTCGACGTAGTCATACGTTGATCTACATCTTATCTACTGTTTTTGGACGTGTCATGGCCTCATGGCGCTGCTCTCGCGAAAGTGTTAGAATGGGTGAACCGAATTTTATAATCTTTGATTTGTTGGACTTGTTATCACCCGAATATCAGAATCATGAGTAAGATTCAAAGATTTGTTCAAAAAATAGGCCTTTTCAGGCACTTTTTCACGTCAATTCACATTTTAAATAATACTTATTATATTATATTCAAATTATTAATTATTGTTCGAAAGCTACAAACTACTAGCGTTTCGGAACCGACCACTGCAGAGAAGAAGACGCCGAAAGAAACTCTTCAACAGTATTGGTCGCCTACTTGCCTGAAGGGCTTTGTATGATATTTAATATTTTTCTTTTCTTTTTTTTCTGATGTCATGTTATATACAATTATAATTTATATATTTTTGTGGAACACATTATGTTAGCGATCGAGCGTGCAACAACAACAGATATGATAAAAGTCTCAAAGAGGCCGAGCAGACCTTTCCCCCTTGGCAGCACCCGTTCACGAGTTGACTCGAAGAGTATCCCAATCCCTTCAACAAATTCTTATTAATCCGCAGCTTTAAAGCTTCCGATGGGCAGCAGCGTCAGAAGCATAAGAAGCCAAAGAATCTGCGCTTGTCATCGCACGAATATCGTTGAATACGTAAGTACTATACTGAGCCTGAAGCCAACCCTTCTTGGGTAACACTAGAAACGAACCTATCAAATGTATTGTCCATTATCTAGTTCGTCATCTGAGCTCTGACTGTGACAACAAGACGCGGTTGTTCACCTCCCAGTGCATATCGTGACCTTCACTATGAACTTGATATCACATCACACTTTCTTCTCTCCATCATCTCTTCCATGCTGGTCTGAGAGAAAACAAAAACCGGCCAAGTGCGAGTCGGACTCGCGCATAAAGAGTTCCGTACCGTTATTTATAAAAACGGCACAAAAATCATGTCTGTTGTATGGAGCCCCTTTAATATTAATTTTATTTTTAATATTTTTTTTTAAAGTGAATATATTACTAAATATTTCAAGCGTCTACCTGTTGCCGTTATCAATATCGGTCAAAAACAAGCAAAAACGTCACGTTTATTTATTTTTTTAGTATTTGTTGTTATAGCGGCAACAGTAATACATCATATGTGAAAATTTCAACTGTCTAACTGTCACGGTTCATGAGATACAGCGGCAGTAGTGACAGACGGACAGACAGACAGATAGACAGACAGAGAGACGGTCCCGTTTTACGGATGGTACGGAACGGTATCGGATCCGATGGGAGGGAGACGCCGCTATACGTTAGACACGATATGAGATATCTCCAATCGTATCGCACGTATTGCGGCGTCCCTCTCATCGGATCCGATTTAGGTCATTTAGGATGCTATAATAATTGAATGTAATCGCATTCAGGGGACGGCCATAGAATAAGTAATAGTACTGACGGCTCAGGATCAGGACAGGCAGGACGTAGGCAGGACGCTCACTCAGTCAATCCCACAGAGTACTGTTGTATCTTTTTTTTTTTTGAGAGGACTATGTAGCTAGCTCCAAGTGAGCTTTCGCTACTTCACCGGGCGTTTGAGGCGAAGGCAGAGTGCCCTCAACCTTTATAGAAAACATCACCAAAGGGCCCCCAGGAGGGACGGACCTCGGCTTTGGGCGTTGCCTGTGTGCGCAAGGCTTGGAGAGACAGCAAACTCTCATATTGCCTGATGGGCCGCGTATACGTGCATGCAAGCCTGAAGGGCCAATCTGAGAAACAATGGCAAAAGCCTTTAGAGAGCAGCAACTCTCATCTTTTGCCTTATGGGCCGAAAGCTACGTTGCCAGAAGGGCCTATCCTGGATGCAAGTCACCCGGGACCGCCGGGCGGTCACCAGTAATCGGAGCTAACTGTTGTATCACTGGTCTGGTGCGATTATATACTCTTTGTTCAGTCCCCGTTCGTCTACCGTCGCGTACGCATGCATGTATTGTTTGTTTCAGCGCAGCGTGTGCGTGCGTACGCAAAATGTGTCAAAAGGGAGATTGTTATGTTTTAGTTTTGTACAAGGACATGCCATACCTTTGGGACAATAGTAATAAATACATATATACGGACAAATCACACAGATTGAGCTAGCCCCAAAGTAAGTTCGAGACTTGTGTTATGGGATACTAACTCAACGATACTATATTTTATAACAAATACGTATTTAGATACACATCCAAGACCCAGGCCAAACTGAAAAAGATCATTTTCCATCTTGACCCGGCCGGGGATTGGACCCGGGCACTCTCGTGTCGCAGGCGTGTTGACCGCTGCGCCACGGAGCTAGCCTATAGAGCTATTATACTATGACCAAAATTACATGAATAAAAATATATTCAATTACCTATGTATAGTATGATAAGTCCTTGTTGTTTTCCTTTTTTTTTGTATTTAATAAGTAAAGTAAATTTTTATTTTTAATCGTAACTTAGATATTATAAGTCAACTAAGTGGTGAAGGGTAGAAATAGGCAAAATAAAAATAAAAACAATGTTAAAATATGATTAGCCGTTTAACGGCTTAGCAGTTTGGCAATAGCATTTTTTTGGTAACCTATTATACACACGATTTTTTTCTTTTCGAATTTCATTTGTTCGAAAACGGTACGACGAAGTTTTAAATGCCAAATGGCTTCTTTACCATATTTTCTGCTTCGATAAACTTAATAAACATATTTTTCTTCTTCTAGAACAATTGTCGACGGAAAATCAAAACATGTAATTTTATTTTGATAGATGTTTTGGTAAGAATAATTTCATTTTCTAGAAGTATTAGCGATAGAAGTAACTTTTTCCATATTATTATTTACACAGATTTCCAATAACTACTTACTGACGACAAATTGGAAAAGTTTAGAAGAAAATAAAAAGAATTGGTACCAAATAAAAATAGTACGGGTATAATTAATAAGGGGGCTCGGGTACGAAGCCCCCGCCACAACAAAACCAACTTGTTCAAGATGGGTAGGTTAGGTTCGTTAAGTTATCTTGTGACCAAAACATCACTCAAGCTTAGAGCGAAAATAATAAAGACCCAAAAACAACTTTGTCGTGGAAAATAACGTAGGTTTGTTAGGTTTCCTTTTGAAAATAAAACACCTACCTTTTTATCTAATTAATATAAATATAAATAACATTTAATTTAATATAATAACTTTGAACATGCAAAATTAAAATATAACAATTTTAAAATTAATTCACATAAGTTAATAAGGATTACTAGCTGGTATGCAGAATAAATTTAATTTCATTTTAATAAATTAATTTTGAAATTTCATTAAAAAAAAAATTATTTGAAATGCTGTCTTTTAATAATATGGAAATCATTTTTTTTGTTAAATAAAACATATAGCAATAGTATCTGCGGATTAACGTTGGGTTGCAATACAAAACATATAGCTTTTAAAAATATAACAATCAAAAATCGGAATTTCAACAATATGGCAATTGAATTTTCGGTCAAATGAAACTATAGAAAATAAAAAAAATTACGAAACGTTTTTGGTGTTTTAAAATTCGTACATAACCTATTCTTGTTTATGATAGGTAACCCATTTTTTTTTGTAATTTATGAATTAATATATAAATAAAAATTAATAAGAAATGATGGATACAATGTATTATTAAATACAACATATTAATAAATATTCTTTAACACATTTCTTCCTTTTTTTTCTTAATTTTTGCTGACGATAGTAATGCTGTAGTATGGGATCCCAACATTGACGCTCTTAATAGAAAGATAAATATTATTATGGAATTATTTCACAATTGGTTTACATCAAATAATCTTAAACTTAATACTGATATAACAAAAGTTATGTTATTTAAAACGACGGCCAGTAATCGAGACAAGCTTGATATAGAGTTGAATAAAGTTAATATAAAGCCAGTGACAGTAGTGAAATTCCTTGGTGTTCAAATTGATGAACTACTTAATTGGAAACAGGAATTAAATGCCGTAGAAAGTAGTATTAGTAGTGTTTGCTGTGCTATTAGAACATTACGAGACGAACTGACGACAGATCAACTAAAATCACTATATTATGCCTTGGTTGAATCGAGACTTCGGTATAGTATTAAATTCTGGGGTAGAAGTTATGAATATAATATAAATAAAGCTTTTATAGCACAAAAAAGGGCCATACGTACTATAGTCAGAATACCACCATGGGAGTCATGCGTAGATCATTTTAAGAAGCTCCAAATTTTAACAGTTCCTTCTCTTTACATCTTTGTCATTTTTATTGACTTTATTAAAAATAGACATTTATTCGAAACGGAAGAGGAAATGTTACAACGAGAGGGCACTAGACGGAAAAATTTAAAACGAAAATTTACTCCAGTACTGCTAGTTGTATCACATTGTCTACGTAATCAGACAGTAATCCTATTTAATAAATTACCGGATGATCTAAAAACGGAGCGTAAACTTTCTATCTTCAAAAGGAAGTTACGAACATTATTGCTGGAGAAGTGCTGTTATAGTGTTAATGACTTCTAATGTACTTATGATAGCGAATTTTTAGTTTTAATGTAATCTTATTTCAATTTAATGTAATACCTATTGTAAATGTATTTCTGACATGTATCTTTCTAATATTCGAATGCAATGTGTGTATTGTTTATAAATAAAATAAATTGAAATTGAAATTTTCTTTCTTAATTTCAATGGAGCCATCCGCTATACGGCAATACCAATTTTTTGGTTTTTTGATAATGGTGAAGCCATAACTTTTATTTGCTCGACAGTCTGTCTGTCTCTGTTTACGTTGATAAGGATTACTATTAAAACTGCATCCATCTAAATAGCTTACCAACAGGCCTGTCCACGGAACAATAAAAAGAGACAAAAAAAGAAAAAGAGACTCTTTTTAGGATTCCGTGCCCAAATGGTAAAAACGGAACCCTATTAATATCGCTCCGCTGTCCGTCTGTCTGTCCGTTCGTCCGTCCGTCCGTCCATCTGTCCATCCGTCCGTCCGTCTGTCTGTCCGTCTGTCTGCCTGTCTGTCTGTCTGTCAACAGGCTGTATCTCATGAACCGTGATAGTTAGACAGTTGTAATTTTCACAGATGATGTATATCTGTTGCCGATGTAAAAACAAATACAAGAAAATTGAATAAAATAAATATTTAAGGGGTATGCCGTACAACAAACGTGATTTTTTTGCTTGTTTTTGCTCGATATCGATAACGGTAACAGGTAGAGGCTTGAAACATTTACAAAACTTATATATAAACTGTAAAAATAAAAAAAAAATAAGTAAAAATAAAATTATTATTAAAGGAGGCTCTCATACGACATGATTTTTTTGCCGTTTTTATAGATAACGTTACGGAACCCTTAGAGCGCGAGTCGGACTCGCACTTGGCCGGTTTTTATTTTGGTTACGACTTCACTCCGTCGCTTATGAACCCACTAGCGTCTCGCCCTGGCTTCGCACGGGTGCGATAAATTATACATATAAAATTTCCTCTTGAATAACTCTATCTATTAAAAAAAACACATCAAAATCCGTTGCGTTGCGTAGTTTTAAAGATCTAAGCCCGCTGTATGTCCCTATGTATAGGGACAGACAGTGGGAAGCGACTTTGTTTTTTACTATGTAGTTATAGTTTTTTTTTTTATTATTTTATTTGTAAATGTATACTTTCCAATTAGAGGCATCTATAAATTACATAGGTACTCTTTTTTTAACAGTGTAAGCAGCCTCCGTGGTCCAGTGGTTAAGGCGTTTGCCTGTTGACCCGGGGGTCGTGGGTTCGATTCTCACCGGAAGCATACTTTGTTTAGTTGTTTCCAGTTTGGTTAGGACATTGCAGGCTTGAATCACCTGATTGTCTGATAATAAAGATGATTCCGTGCTTCGGAAGGCACGTAAAGCCGGTGGTCCCGGCTGCTATCTGGTGGTCGTTAAAGGAACCACGTCAGAGGTCGAGAGGCGGTTCCGAAGAACTCTGACACCAGGGTGTGCATGGTCGATTGACCGTGACATCTACTCGAAATGATGATGATGAACAGTGTAAGGCAGAGAAAAAAATATAACTTAATTGCCAACTGCCTCCTTTTTTGAGGTCGGGTAAAAGTAAAATATGTACTCACGGCCAATAACAAGAGGAAAGCAACGCGGCTGATCAGCTCCATGGTCGGTTTACGAATGATAAACCTGAAATACTTACAACTAAAAATGTAAAAAAAGCATAAAGGTGTATCATTATGGGTACGCTATTCGATTCTGTGGCGGATCCAGATGACGGGCTAAGGGGTTTAAGCCCCCCAAAAGTATCCCGTTTTCTGTGACAATATTTAAGGTCAACTATATTATTGATCCTTTAGTTATAATATATTAAATAGCCAAGGAGGTCAGTTATGCATGAAGTAGAATAATAAATATGTGCTTTATTATTTTTCTTTTAGGTTTCGTACCACAAAAAGTATAAGGAATCTCTTATCACTTAATTGTCTGGCTGTAAGCCAACGAAAAAAATGGTCGTTTAGGATGCACATTTTGCAAACTAGCTTACACTCGTAACGCAGGGGAATTATATTTTATACCGTTCGTTGACCTAGAATCTTGAAATATGGTCTTAAAAACAAGTAGTTTTAGTCATGGTAGAGTCTCGCTACCTCCAAAATTCATTGTTGCTAGTAGCGTGAATGGGCCGGCTCGTCCGGGGAAGTACCACACTCTAACAGAAAATGAACGTTTGAGCAGAAGCTTTACCGCTTCTATGCTTCGTTCGATAAGTGAGAGAGCCGGAGCCCCATTTTTACACCTCCCCCTTTCCCCCAGGTCATCCCCCAACTCCTTGAAAGACCGGCAACGCTTCTGTTACTTCCTGGTGTGGCAGTTGTCCACCCACGGTCAGTGCTGATCACTTACCATCACGTGACTTACTTGCTCGTTTGGCGTGTTATATCATAAAAAATTAAAGAAAAACCTAACCGTAACACCAAGTTGTTACAAATAAAAGCATACTCTTTCAAACAAAAAAGTTTTTTTTTAATCGTTTCACAAATGACGGAGTTTTGAAACAAACATACAAAATACTAGTTTTTGATAACCTCTCCTTTTTTTAGAGCGGATTAAAAAAATACGTCTTCTTCGATGCGCTCTAAAGTACTTTTGCTATGCCAGTTTTTGCTACAACTTACCCAGCTGCGTGCGGTAAGACCGGCCCCCCGTCCCCCCAACATCGATCCTGGATCCGCACCCTAGGATCCTGTTTACGCTTATTTACATACTAGTTCTGGACTAGTTTTGTTTTAAAAGACTTCTACATCCTTACAATCCCTAACAAAGAGTAAACTAAAGAGGAAAGATTTGAGTGTTTGTTTGTATTATAGTACAATATATTAAGGAAACCCAGTCCTACCCTTGAAAGGCTGAGTTCCCAGCATTGGTCCCATAGGACAAGTTGTTCATATCGACGGGCTGAATCACCCCTTCAAGGGTCGGACAGTTTTCTTAAAATATTGTATAGTTTTTGAGTTTCAAGTCAAAAACTACTGAACTGATTTTGAAAAATTGTTTTATCGTAATGTAAATTATTAGCGGTGGCATAGGCTATAAACTACGCGGCCAAAGTCGCGGGAACACGGCTAGGCTGATTTAGATTTGGTTGTGTCTGTAGACCCGTGGGTCCTGGTTCAATTCCCACGATAAGCATACTTTGTTTAGTTGTTTCCAGTTTGGTTAGGACATTGCAGGCTTAAATCACCTGATTGTCTGACAATATAAATGATTCCGTGCTTCGGAAGGCACGTTAAGCCGTTGGTCTCGGCTGCCATTTGGTAGTCCTTAAAGGAACCACGTCAGAGGCCGAGAGGCGGTTCCAAAGAACTCTGACACCAGGGTGTGCATAGTCGATTGACCGTGACACCTACTCGAAATGGTGATATGTTGGTCATGTTTATTTTCTATGGAAAAGATTACAATAGCGATGTCGTAAAACATTGCAAATTGATTATTGAGCGCGCTTCGGCAGCGCTGGCCGCCGGCGCGCGTTTCCCGACTTTCCCGAGCGATGCGTCAACTGCATAACTAGAAGAAAAACAATACCCCAGTTTGTTCGGTGGTATCACAAATAATGGATCCGCAATTTGCAAGCCGTCGCTGTCGTATTCACTCATCATCGTCATCATTTCGAGTAGGTGTCACGGTCAATCGACCATGCACACCTTGGTGTCAGAGTTCTTCGGAACCGCCTCACGGCCTCTTGACGTGGTTTCTTTAACGACTACCAGATGGCAGCCGGGGCCACCGGCTTAACGTGCCTTCCGAAGCACGGAATCATCTTTATTATCAGACAATCAGGTGATTCAAGCCTGCAATGTCCTAACCAAACTAGAAACAACTAAACAAAGTATGCTTCCAGTGGGAATTGAACCCTCATCAACAGGCAAACGCCTTAACCACTGGACCACGGAGGCTGTTAAGTAGTAGGTATGTAAATATGTGGTCGTATTCACTGACCACATATTTACATACCTACTGCGTTTGTAATATATTGCTTGCTATTGCATACACAGCCTTCGTTTATAGATGTCACGTTATAATATAAAATGAAGATACTATAATATGAAAGGAGACTACTATCTAGTGTAATTGCAAGCGCGCGTCTGGACGGCGCTGACCAAAAGCGTCACTCTGAAATAAGCCTAAGAAAAGGTATGACAACGATGTATAAAATAAAATGCAAGTTATTTTTATCAATTTTATTTATTCGAAATACAAACGGTAGTTCAAAAAATAGCTGACTGTTTTGCTTAAACCAGAAAGCCATTTATCGATGAAATCTTAAAAATAACTATTTCCATCAGCTATGTACCAAAATTACTCATTATACTTAACACTTTCCAGACTTCCCTATACTAAAAAACGTTTAAAAAAATCTCTTTGTTTTTAATTCTAGACGGATAATAAATTTCCAGATTTATATTTCGCTGAATTAGTGTTGTAAAAAACTCGTTTCCGGGAGTCTAAATATTCTGACACGACTCGACTACAAATTACAAGACTCGAGTCATAAATAGAGACTCCACTGCTCGATGTATTAGTTATACACAAGCTTCCCTAATAGACTCGAGTTGGGTAATATGCTCGAGTCTGATTATGGACTGAGTCGAGCAGAGTCTGGTAAGTAGCTATTTAGGGTGGTGTGAAATGTAGTTATTAGTACCTATCATTAAATAAACTTTTGAATGATTGTAATGCTTTGTTATAACTTGTAGCACTGGAGAGTTTATTGAGTAGAAGTTGTTTTGAGTTTGCTATCGGAACCCGAGTTGGTTCTCAAACAACGACTCAAGTTCTCAGTCGACTTGAGTCCGTGCTCTGACGACTCGTGCTCGACTCGATGCAAAATTTATCAACTATTGCAAATGTAGACTCCCGGACTCGAGTTTATTACAACACTAGGCTGAATTATATTACTTATCTATGCTATTAGTGTTATTTGTATTATAGTAATATAATTATAATTTAACAATGTTTTGTAGTAAGTTCAAAGATATAAATACACTTAATTTATATATACTTAGGTACATATCTATTTCGTATACAATATTTACGCCATTATGTATTTTTGAAAGTTAATAAATACGTTTTAATAAACAAGTAGATAGCACAGTATGTACAGTTGCCAAATAATAAACGGTATTTTTGCATCAAAGTGAATTAATTATTTATATAATAATTATAAGGCTCTATGTACAAGATTTATCAAATTTATTAATAAATAAATATATACGGACAAATCACACAGATTGAGCTAGCCCCAAAGTAAGCTCGAGACTTGTGTTATGGGATACTAACTCAACGATACTATATTTTATAACTAATACATATACAGTAAACATCCAAGACCCAGGCCAATCTGAAAAAGATCATTTTCATCTTGACCTGACCGGGGATCGAACCCGGGCACGCTCGTGTCGCAGGCTGCGGAGCTCGCCAAATATTTAATACCAATCTATTTTATATCAGTTATATATACCTATATAGTAATCGCTTTTGCAATAAGAAACCACTATGTCTATGACAGTTGTATTATGGATAACCAAACTCTTTCTAACACGGCCACTATTGTTCTTAATCTGTGGTTTTTGACGTCTCAGTGACGAATTAGAATCAAGAAATATCAATCGCCAAAAACACGTCTCTTGTATCGAGTGTTGCCAGGTGTCCCGATTTGCGCGGGACGTCCCGATTTTCAGGGGTCTGGGTACGCCTGATTTGTACCTGATCAGGACGCTAAATGTCCCGATATTCAATAAATAAAAAAGTTTTTTCATTAAAAAAATTTATATTATATAAAATTTATATAGAACGAGAGAGCGTAATGCACTAGTAGTTTAAAACGCAATAAATTAAACCCAGACCTCAAAAACACCTTGTTTTTTGTTTACTGTTCCGATCTGCAACCCTAAATCGCGATTTTTTTGACCTCATGTAGCGATTTAAAACAAATCGGACCTGGCAACACTACTTGTATGGCTTTCCCCTAATTTTATTTTGTTTTTATTTGTTATTACAGCGACAATAGATTTCACATTCAGTGTTAATTTCAAGTTTCTGCGGTTCAATAGATAGGTACA
Organism: Elegia similella; assembly: GCA_947532085.1. Lineage (NCBI taxonomy): Eukaryota > Metazoa > Arthropoda > Insecta > Lepidoptera > Pyralidae > Elegia > Elegia similella. The sequence goes on from OX383953.1 coordinate 872,177, forward strand.
GCCCTGTACTGTAACAGACAGACGTACGGACCCTAAAAAGAATGTTACTACGATGATAAATCACCGTTAATTAAAGTTCCCGTGTAGTAAACACGTTTGAGAAACTTAATTAGGGGGTTTTTATCTTGGGGTACTATTTTTGAAAGTGTGATACTCGTCTTCGAGCGATTTTTGTATGGAAAAATAGCTCGAATACGACGGCATCATTCCAAAAATAGCACTCCTGGCCGTATGCCTACCTAATGCGCGTAGGGTTACCAGAAAAAAAATCAATAATCCCTAAAAAAAGCCCTGATTTACATTGAAATCTCCTGAGAATATTTTTGCAGTTTGAGAATTTCTTATAAACGCATGTACTTAACAATAGAAATACACAGTTAATAGATTCAGGTGTTACTTTGCGGAAGTCAAAGCTACATTTACTTTGAGACAATTTACTTTGCGTGCTTCCGCTACCAGTTAGTTCATGCCAGCAATAGTTTGCATGAACTAACTGGTCGCACGCAAAGTAAATTGTCTCAAAGTAAATATACATTAATACACACACGTTAATCACAATCTTCACATGCTGTACTAAGATTTGTTAGTTTCGAGGCTGCCCTGGCCCGCAGAGAATGGGCTTCCCCGCATTGCCAGGGATTCCCGACGCCTCGGCACTAAGTTGGTCGTCGATAGTGTCGTCTTGTGAAATAAAAGTAATATAAAGTAATATAATTTGCATGCCCTAAAAGCCATAACATTTACAATTTTAATAATATGAGGATATTTATGTATTTCTTGTATTCATGCAAATAAACTATTGACTGATTGATTGATTTTGTCTAGGTGTTATAAAGATTAGATTTTGTTTATTTTTATTCTCTCAGAATTTTGCAAATCTTAGAAACTTGAGATTTCCTAAGATTTGCAAAATTCTGAGTTGACTGCAGATCCTGAAATCTCAGGACAAATCCTGAGATATGGTAACCTTAAATGCCCGTACTTATTATTTAATTATTATTGACAGCACTACTGTCTTCCAGGGATATCAGTATCCTATCATTCTCGACGGAGTTGACCCTGTTGAATCTCCTTTTCTTATCATCCTTATGATGCTTCTTATGGGGCTTGCCCCCCCTCCTCTTCTTCTTGTGAGCCCGTTTGTGGTGTTTCTTCCCTTTCTCTTGTTTTTCGTCTGAGTTTGGCGATGGGTGGGATTTGCGTCGGTTGTCGACCGGGGCCATGTAGGTTGGGGCTGGTTCCTGGTGGAGAGATTGGCTTTTTATAGTTAAATTATTGTAAGAACAACAAAGAAAGAATGCGAATAATATTCAGGATCAACCTCGTCGAACGTACTGTGATCAGATTGCAGACGTTCTTAAAAAAGAAGCTGTTAGAAATACCCAAAATCGCAGAGCATGTATGAGGAGAGTGATGAGTATAGACGAAGCTAGAGATAGTCAGGATCTGTCTTGTTGTATGGATCAGAATCTTGGCCCACAGAAGTGATGGAAGAAAGAAAACTGCATGTAACAGAGATGCGAATGTTGAGATGGATGTGTGGAGTGAATTAATGGATAAAATACGGAACGAGTATATAAGGGGAAGTATGAAAGTCGCGTCAGTAACAGAAAAGCTGCATAGTCATAGACTGAGTTGGATGGACATGTGATGAGGAGAGAATAAATAAATATATACGGACAAATCACACAGATTGGGCTAGCCCCAAAGTAAGTACGAGACTTGTGTTATGGGATACTAACTCAATGATACTATATTTTATAACAAAAACATATATAGATAAACATCCAAGACCCAGGCCAATCTGAAAAAGATCATTTAATTTTCCATCTTGACCTGACCGGGAATTGAACCCGGGCACCCCGTGTCGGAGGCTGGCGTGTTAACCACTGCGCCACGGAGCGAGCCAAAGGAGAGAAGGTCATATACCAAGGAAGGTATTGGATTTGAAGGTGAATGGAACCCGAACAGAGGATGAGCTAAGAAAAGATGGATGGATTGTGTCAAGGAGAGTATGAACGAGAAAGGAGTGTCATAGGCTATGGTAGGCGACAGAACAAAATTGAAAAAACTGACATGTCGACCCCACATGAAAAGGTGGGATAAGGTAAAGGAAGAAGAAATTTCTCTTCGTTTTTTTCCTTTTGTCATAAGAAGCTACTTATAGGCTGTCGTCCCAACGTGTTTGTTTTTTTTTGTCATACATCATGAGGTAGTGTTTGGAGACTATAATATAATGGATGGAAACTTAATTGGTGATATACATATCAAACTTACATCTGGTTAGGAAGCGCATAGGACTTATGGAAGTTTGATAGAAAGTTCATGAAAATTTAAGGTAGGTAGAATACAGTACAGCTTAAAAACATTTACTGTCGTACATTAAACGTACAATGACATGGTCAGAGGTCGAAACCTGGGTTCTTAAAACCAAGGAGCCAAATTCGTTTTATTTTTATTTTGAATTGACTATGCAGCTAGCTCCAAGTGAGGTTTTGCTACTTTTAGGCGAGGGCAGAGTGCCCACAGCCTATAAAGACAACATCACCAAAAGTCCCCCAGGAGGGACGGACCCGGCTTTGGGCGTTGCCTGTGTGCGCAAGGCTTGGAAAGACGGCAAACTCTCACATTGCCGGATGGGCCGCGTATACGTGCATGCACAGCCTGAAGCGCCAATCTGAGAATCTATGGCCTTTGGAGAGCAGCAACTCTCATCTTTTGCATTATGGGTCGAAAGCTACGTTGCCAGAAGGTCCTAACCTGGGTGCAAGTCAACCGGGACCGCCGGGCGGTGACCAGTAATCGGAGCTAATCCTACTCTACGCACTCTGTTCCGGTGGCGAGTGCGAAGGGGTCGGATTGTAAGATTCCTCTGACTAAATCAACCCCTTTGTTAATATATCCCTTACATTAGGATGCACCTTAGGTTCAATCCTGGGGTTGGACCGGCGAAGGACGCTGTTGCTTGCATCGCTAAAGTACCCATTAGCGTTCGCGTTGTCCTCCACGAATACCGGGGCCTCCGACGTCGCCTCTAGCCCTCCGTGGAGGTATTTGCTGCTGCCACGAGACCGAACGGAGAACCTGGGAATGGAACAAGGCATAAAGTCACATTTCACTAAAAGTCTATTGCGAATTTGAGTATTTTATTGCTTCAGATACAAGAATTGCAGTTTTCGCACGAAAAATGTTTATAGGACATTACATAAAGAGGATTTTATGCAATGTGTTCTGGGTTAAATCTGAGTAGTTCTATTGCGCTGACCTAAGACTACGTAACTGATTACTGATACAAGAATGGCGATCTCTGGTGTTGCTGTTATGGATAATGGTTATATTAGATGCATCATAAGCTATTTTAAGCTCATTATTGCTGGAGTAAAACGAGAAGATATTATAATGATGAAAACGTGAGTCGGTGCATTTAGGTACAGTTAAATACATATCGTCTACAAAAGGGGCACAGTCTCTTTTTGCCCTATTAAAGGGCGTGGCTTGTTGTTGCGTGTGTGATTTACAGAGGACAGTACCTTTTGTAGTGCTCTGCGTCAGGGCTTGGTCTTTTGGGCCTCTTCTCTTTGCTGTTGAGCGAAATTTCAGACTCGTGCAGTCCACTAAAAAGTAAAATTATACTTACTTTATTTTCTCAACGAGCAACAAACACCAACGCTATCGGATCTTTAGGTGTTTTTTGACAGTGCTCTGTCGATCAGTTTTTCCGTCTTGGTCAGAAGGATGCAAGGATAGCGTAGTCACTCGATAATGAGGTGTACAAGTTCTTATCTCAATATGCTACTGGTGGCGCCAACGTATTTTCGGTTTACGGATAGGTTCGGAGTTAGTAAGGTGTACGCGGTAGCGGGATAAGGCTAGGGGGTTGTGTAACTTGTCTAATTTTCTAGTCACCCTACTGCGCCAAACTATAAAAAAGGAAATGTACCCCATTTCTTTTTCATAATATGCTTGTTTCCTAACAAAATACCATTTAAAATAATTAGTTCGTCTTATAGATTGTCGAAAAATTTATACGTATTTTTTCTTTCTTCAATCAAACAAAAGATGATAAAGATAAAGCGCATCAAAGTTCAGGAGTGGGGGCTCATGACGCAACAAGCCGGTAAATAGTGTACCGGATAGTGACGTCACGCGGAACTTTAACGGGCTATAACTTTATACATTTCTGTTTGATTAACGAAAGAGAAAATACGTATCTAATATTTTTCGAAAATCTATAAGACGTACTAATTATTTTGAAAACGGAGGTGGGTTGTACCTATGTGAATACGATAGCGTAACGAATTTTTCGATCCTTTAGCTATCCCATGGTGTACCTAACTACATTTTGGATGTAGTTAATAGACGTGTAGCTGACACCAAACTGTATGCCACAATTTTGTTATTAGATTATTTAATTGCCTCGCACTATGAAAGCCATTTAAAATACGTATTCACGTCCAAAAGCATTTAGACAGAAAATAGAATCGTGCAGGCACTTTCACGCGCCAGTAAAATTATCTAATTTACTCAGTAATATTATTAATTTATTGTTCAAAAGCTACAGACTAACCTTGGAACCAACCGCTGCAGGAAAGAAACGCAGAATGAAACTCTTATCAACATTTTTTGCCGCCTGAATGGCTTTGAATGATTGTTGTTCTGTATCCTTATCCTTACTAATATTATAAATGCGAAAGTGAGTTTGTTTGTTTGTTACGCTTTCACGCCGTAACTACTGAACCGATCATCATGAAATTTTGCATACAAGTTCTCTGGAGTACGGAGAAGGACATAGGCTACCTTTTATCCCGGGAAAAAGTACTATTCCCGAGGGATCGACATTGACGCGGGCAGAGCCGCGGGCGAAAGCTAGTAATCAATAATCTATATTATCTATATTAATATTATAAAACTGAAAAGTTTGTTTGTTTAAACGCGCTAATCTCAGGAACTACTGGTTCAAATTGGAAAATTATTTTTGTGTTGGATAGTCCATTTATTGAGGAAGGCTTTAGGCTATAAAACATCACGCTGCAACTAATAGTAGCGAAGAATCAATAAAAAATGTTTTGAAAACGGGGGAAAATTACTATCTCCTTGCACCCGCACCTAATTGACGGCGATAACTGAAAATCAGTGTTTTTGTACCTTTGTGCAAAATAATCGCGGAGTTATGGCCATTTTGTCTTGCTGCACACAAATGACTGTTTTTGTGTTTACCTATTTATATGCCGAGTGGTATCCGGCAGAGTAGAATAGCACCACTCCAAGTCTTCCCGTGGATGTCGTAGGAGGCGACTTAGGAAATACAAACTAAACAAAGCTTATAAACATCTAAGAGACCTCTCCAACCCGTCTGGCCAGCGTGGAGAGTGTAGGCCAAGTCCTTTGGCTGCATTGGCCAAGTATGGCCCTAGTAGTACGGAGACTAAAAAGGACCTGATGATGATGTGTTTATTTAATTAGATTATCTATCTATATATCAGTTTGGTCATTTTAGTGACAGATTCTATCACTCAGCTCTACCAATAAATAGGTACCGTTAATGTTCTACGTTCAACTCCACAGTTTAATCTATCCGTGTATCCGGGGGGGTTTAGGGACCTAAGTTCTTCAAGGTATACATACCCCTTCTCCACACTGATTTCCGGTTCCGCGATAGGCTTGCCCTGGTGGACCTTTTCGCTCATGCGTTGCACCACGGTCTCTATATCCTTCATTCTGTGGAGAAATTCTCATGTCTTTATTCATGAGCGGGAAGAAGAGCTACGATGCATCAGAAGATAACCATAGACATTAACAACACCAGAGATTTTTCATATACCTTTAAAATCTTTTGTTTTGCTAAGATTGACGCACAGTCAAAACTAAGTAGGTACTACTACTACTAATACCTATACAGGAAAAGGAGAAGGGAGTTTGTACGTATTATTAAAAAAAAACACATAATTATAAATATAAACGCAGCAACCATAATATTTGCTCAGTGTAAGCAGTAGGGAACGGAGCCTACGAGTATTATCCTCCTATTGAGAGTCCATACAGGCTCCCGTACCCCTCACCGCTCGCAGGGATCCCGTAAGATTAGCCCGACACCGAAACGTAGGCTACAGTGGTGACACTCCCTGTACGTGAGAGTTCGGACACCGGTGACCTTGAGCTGGGGCGTGTAAGCGCTAGGGTTGATACCACTCACTACTCACTCCGTGCCTGCGGTGCGAGCCGTGCGAGACGCAAACACAACACACACAGCCCTTGACCGAGGCAGTCGGCGACGGACCGTCCTCGCCCCGCGCGCCTCTCGATGTCCCCGTGCACATCCAAACACCCACAAATAGCCGAAAGCTATTTTACGTGCACACATGTTTAAGTGACGTTTCTTTTCGCGTAGTGTATAAGCTAAATATGGTACTTACCTCGTTCCGATGGCATCGACTAATGCTTGAAGGTTTCCAGGTTTGTTACTCTTCTTCTCATCTTCTGGAGGCAGCTGGTCTTGGTGGAAGTTGTCTTGATACTGGGGCTGCTGCTGCTGTTGCTAAAATAACAAAATGATGAAAATTATGAGAAATCATCTTACTATGAACAGCGAAAGTCTGTTGAAGCGGCGATTACACTTCACCATAAAAGTATCGATATTACACAGTGTTGGTCATTGAATTAGAAAAACTATGGAAGCAGCATTGCGCTCAAAAACTGACACCACGCAAAGTAGATCAAAGCGGGCGGGGCTTAAAAAGTATATCTTTTCGCGAACTAGTCTGCCACGCGCTCCGTGACGGAAGGACGCGTCGATAAATGCATTTAACGACGTATTATTTTTTTAACATCGGCGAAATCTAAACGAATTAAGAAAAAAAAAACTTCTTGTGCAGTAAATTGGTGCAGGAAACGCAAGGAAAGACGGAAAAGTGACATTGGAGTTATCATTGGTGAGTAAAATATTTTTCGCGAGCTGCTAGCCTGCCTACCTCCGGTATGTTGAACAGACTAAAACCAGACTACTTTTATAGCTGGTCAGATGTCGTAAGATTTGACTTGACCCCCTCTCGTGCTAAATTTCGTTGGCAAGGCACTCTTTCTATGCATAATTAGGGATTTTTAAAGAATTTATTAAAAATATTTTAATAAATTCAGATGAAAGTGGACCACGAAGATTGGAATTAAATTAGATTGACGTGCAACGAAAAGACCATTTTCCATCTTGACCTGACCGGGGATCGAACCGGCTGCCTGGCATGATAACCAATAGGCTACAGCGATCGACCAAAACAGTGACGTGATATGACGTGAGATTCGGCTCACGTAATGGACCTTACCTTGTGGGAAATATCGGGCTGATCTACATTTCCTTCAAATTTATTATCAGGTTCGTTCCATGACCCAGGAGGGATTTCTGTCCAGGAGGCGTGGTGATAAGAACCCTGCAATCAAACACGTGTATGACTGATAGAGAATCCTGACCAAAGACAATATAATACCCATATAAGACTAACGTATAAACTGCCTCATACAAAAATATTGGCCCAACTTAAGGCCTGTTAAAAGCAGCAGACCGGTTAACGGCAAGCTGTGATAGTTAGTTCCACTAACTGCCACTATAGGCGGCGGAGAGGGCGCTGCAGTGCGATAGTTACAGACTTTTCCACCCATCACTAGATGGCGTTAGCCTAAACTAGGTTTTTACCCGTGGTTTTTTCCTAGTTTAGGCTAATTTCGTAACGTCGTAAATGGTCGTAAACTAAAACTCAACAGTATTGGTCGCCTACTCGCCTGAAGGGCTTTTTAATTTTAGATGATAAATGATAAAATTAAAAAGCCCTTCAGGCGAGTAGGCAACCTACTGTTGAAAAGAGTTTCTTTCGGCGTCTTCTTCTCTGCAGTGGTCGGTTGCGAAACGCTAGTAGTCTGTAGCTTATGCACATTAATAAATAATACAAATATTACTAAATTAGATTATTTAAAATGTGAATGAGATTGTGAAGTGATTAGATCCTTTAGAATGTGATGTGAACTCACACAAATCTAGTGTCTCTTTTTGGGGCCACAGCTTGGAGAGGCAACGCGTGGTGCCGGCTCGCATGCCATTTCTATTCCAATATATTAGAAGTTTTGTGGGCATCTCACACAAATCGATTACTTACTTTTGGTTTCTGCGTGACGCCGCTGCCGTACTGGTAGCCATAAAAATCCCTGCTTTCCTCCGACCCTTCTGGCTCTCTTGCAGGCTGCAAGAAAGAAGAGATTTTTTAAGTCATGGACACTGTAAAGTGTTTTATTTTGCATTCACAATACTATTTTGATATACACTTATTAAATTAAGAAATAAAATATGGTGAAAAAAATTCATGCGGGCGGGATTTGAACCGGCGACCTGAGGTGACGTAAGCCTTAATACGGATAAGGGGAGATGAGATATGGTGGAGAATTTCGGCGCCGAGATTGAATTGTGCGGTAGCTCAGATGGCAGAGCATAGGTCGTACATAGACCTAGGTCGCCGATTCAAGTCCCGCACGCATGAAATTTTTCACCATATTTTTTTTTTATTTATCATGGACTCTAAACAATAGAATCACGTCTACAGGCGGTAGTGTCTATGAAAGTACCTGTTAACTAAATTTTATATGTAAATATTGATAGTTAATAGTTCTTTATCCCTTACGGTGTAGACAGAGCCTAAGGTCATAAGACCGAAAGGCCAAGTTTAGCGTATTGGTGGGCGTAAAGGTAAGGCGCCCGGCTGCTTCTTGCTTTTTCTCCATTCATCCGAGCGAAAAGTATTCCAATACCTTAAATCCCTTTCTAAATTAAAAAAATCCTATCTTTCCTAAAAGCTTTCAATGGGTAGCAGCGTTGAAAACACAAGAAGGCAAAGAAACTACGCTCGCCAACCCTGCCAAAAGTTGTGAGTATGGTAATATCCTCCCATGGAACGAAGAATCCTTGTGAGCCTTAGTCCAGCAGTGGATTTCCCGCGGCTGATGATGAGAGCCCTAAAACACGGAATAATGTTGAGTGGAAAAATTTAGAAGAGATCGACCGAGTGTCTACCTTTTCAGTGGCAGGTTCTTCAATGTCAATGGGGACCTCGTCGTTTCGGTTGTCGTCTTCGTAGTACTGACTCACAGCCTGGGCCTTGTTGTGGTGTTTCCTACTGTAAGTTGAAGAATTTATTACACCTGAGTATCTTTGAACTTGTACTAAAAAGAAAGAAATGTTACGGGAGCTCTGGGGCGTATCTTCCCACTACCATTTGGCACACTGGTGAAACTCCCTGTACGTGAGAGTTCGGGCGCCGGTGACCTTGAGCCGATGCGCGTAAGCGCTAGGGTTGATACAGTCACTACTTACTTCGTGCTGCGGTGCGAACCGTGAGAGAGACGCAAACACAACAGCCCTCGACCAAGGCAGTCGGCGACGGCCCGTCCCCGCCCCGCGCGGCCCTCGATGCACCCGCGCATATCCAGATTCCCACACAAGCCGCAAGCGATTTATGTGCACACGGATTATCTTATCTCTATGGTGCACACATGCTTAAGGGTCGTTTCTTTTCGCGTCGTGTATATCTCACCGGAAAATAACTAGAATCGTAGTTGATCAATTATCGAGGTAGTTAATCAACTTTCAGAAAATCATAAACGATAGTTGAAATGGATTATTTAACGTATGTATTTGAATAAATTGATTATATTATTTAGCCGTGTGGTATCCAGCAGAGTAGAATAGGACCACTCCAAGTCTTCCCGTGGATGTCGTAGAAGGCGACTTAGGAAATACAAGCTAAACAAAGCTTTATAAACATCTAAGAGACCTCTCCAACCCGTCTGGCCAGCGTGGAGAGTGTAGGCCAAGTCCTCTGGCTGCTCTGGCCAAGTATGGCCCTAGTAGTACAGAGAGGGTCGTGCTCCTGCAATGGAGACTGGAAAGGACCTGATGATGATGATGATGATTATATTATTTGATTATGGCTAGCAAACTTGGTATACTTGTTAAGCACAAAGGGACTAAAAGAGGGGAGTCCTTGCTTGGCTTATTTTTGATGACATGGGACGCGTTTGCACAGTGATAACATTAGCAACATTATTGTGAAATGAACAAGCATATTTGGTGTAAAAAATTCCAGAAACCGACCATCCCATGCTAAACAAAACAAAGCAATTTCATCAGCATCAAGTCTTTTTAGTCTCCACTGCAGGAGCATGACCCTCTCTGTACTACCGGAGCCATACTTGGCCAGAGCAGACAGAGGATTTGGCCTACACTCTCCTCGCTGGCTAGACGGGTTGGAGAGGTCTTTGTTTAGCTTGTATTTCCTAAGTCGTCTCTTACGACATCCATGGGAAGACTTAGAATGGTCCTATTCTCTACTCTGCTGAAACCACACGGCTAAAGCAAAGTTTTGATATATTTACCTGTCTTTTTCCGGTTTGTTCAGATCTTTCTGATCATTGTTTGTGGTCAATGCGATCTGAAAACAAAGAGTGAGTTAGCAGCGTCCTCCACAAGCTTGTTTATATATAGTATAAAACAAAGTCGCTTCCCGTTGTCTGTCCCAATGTATGCGTATGCTTAGATCTTTAAAACTACGCAACGGATTTTAATGCGGCTCTTTTCAAAAGATAGAGCGATTTTCTGTGAGAGTAAGGTACTTCCCCGGATGAGCAGGCCTATTTATGCTACTAGCAGAAATGAATTTTGCCTGTAACGACTATAATGTTACTTACCACTATGTCAGGAGTAGGAACAGATCTTGGAACCACGTCATTGCAGTTGGGGTCAGGCGTCTCTGCGGTGCGGGGGCCCGGTTTGGACGCCCTCAGGACCTTCTCACGAGGCTTCTCGTTGTCAGACTCGTTCAGTTCGTACACTGGTCCCTCGTTGCCGTTTCTATTAACAAAATTAAAGCTTATTAGCTAGTGTAGACCGCAAAAGCGAAATGGATCTCACCGGCGCCCTTAAGTTAGACAATATACATAATTTTATTTACCTAGGTGCGCTGATCTCAAATACCGGATTGTGTGAAGATGACGCGCGCAGGCGAATATGTATGGTCAAGAATGCCATGTCACAATTAGATCGTATCTAATATACTATATACAAAGTCCATTTAATTAATTTAAGGGTCTGAGTCTTATAGGTTAAAGAAATGCTTTAGTATTAGCAAAATTTAATAAATCCAAACGCGTTTTTTTTGTTTTCATATTTTTTTTTATTAAAATAACTAATCAGACGTTTGATTGTCGACGTCTCAGTGACTTAGTATCCAGAGAAGAAAAAAGAAAAATGTTGTTCGCCAAGAAAGTGGTTTTTTGTACACAGGGTGTTTTTTCGTCTGTGTTTCTAAATGTTCAGGTCGAGATATCTCGAAAACTAGCGTGTTGATTTTTTTTATTTTGCTTCTAAAGCATTTTTCTACCTTATGGGTGCCAGCTTTTAAAATATCTGCACTTAATTTAAATTGACCATATATTTTATTAGCGTATTAGCGTTCCTTTACGGCTGCTCCTTGGCTAACGCATTTGAAATAAATTAATAAAATGTTCTGTTTATTTTGCATTTCACGCGGGCGGGATTGGAACCAGCGACCTTAGGTCTATGTACGACCTACGCGCCAATTGAGCTACCGCATGTTCAAATCTCGGCGTCGGAAAACTTCACCATATCTCGTTCTCCTTATACGCATTAAGACTTGCGCCACCTACCTAACACATTGCAATTCCTAATCAGTAAATACATTCAGGTGTTACTTTGCGGAAGTCAAAGCTACATTTACTTTGAGACAATTTACTTTGCGTGCTTCCGCCACCAGTTAGTTCATGCAAACTATTGCTGGCCAGCGCCCACCTACTACTGCTAGTCCGTTCATGCATCAACTATTGGTGGCGGGCATGAAGGGACTAACAGTAACGAAACGCGTGGAATTTTTTCACCATATTTTAATTCTTAAAACGTTTCTTACTTAGGCAGGAACTCGTTTCCGGGAGGAGGTTTCTTCATCTTGTACATGTGGCTCCAGGGCGCGGCTGGCAGCGTCTCCCAAGGCTGACCCAGCACCCTGGTCCAGACTTCACCACGAACCACCACGAGACACCTGGATAATAGAGAGAATGATATAAATCAACTCTAGGCAAGACCTTCGAGGAAAAGGTCAAGATGGCATCAAGAAAGCTGAGTGTGCTCAACAGGGCAAAGTGGTACTTCACCCAAGGGCAAAGACTGCTACCTTATAAGTCCCAAGTCCGCCCAGACATGGAGTAATGCTGTCATCTCTGGGCTGGTGCACCCAATTATCAGCTGGATCCACTTGACTCGGTCCAAAGACGAGCTGCCAGAATTGTCGACGATCCCAATATTACAAGCGGTATCGAACCACTGATTCTATGGAGAGATTTTGCTTCTCTCTGTTTTATCGCGTACAATGGACTGTGCTCCGAGAATTTGTTTGACATGATGCTCAAACCCACCTTTATCATCGCACCTTACGCCATCTACATAAAGTTCATCCCCACACCTTGAATCCTAAATGTTTGCGTACAGTACGTTTTGAAAGGAACTTTCTTCCACGTACGCTTAAGTTATGGAACGAACTCCCAGCCATGGTTTTCCCGAGTGACTACAACATGCAAAAAGATTTCTTCAGGGTCGACCACGCGCGAGTGGCACCTCTGGTGCTGCAAACGTCCATAGGCTACGGTAACCGCTCACCATCAGGTGAAAGTTTGCCTGTTTTCTTTCTTAGTTTTATAAAAAATAGCTAGTTCGCCATCTTGGGTGTTCCATGATTAGCTGTGAATGACGTCACAGCTAACCACGCATTGTCATCGAAACTATGTTATAACTTATTCTTTTTTAAACTTTCGCGCTTTAACCACATAATTATGTATACAACGTGATTTTGAACCCCCTAGCTTTATTGAAATCTGGGAATCAGAATCCCTAATGGAACACAGAATTGCAAGAAAAAAAGGTGAAAAACGAAAAAGAAAATTAGGTTTCCCATACAAAGTCGCCGATCAGCTGGACGAATTTCTATGAAAGGTTAAATTTATTTTTTCGGTTTTTACCTTTTTTTCTTACAATTCTGTATTCCATAAGGGATTCTGATTCCCAGATTTCAATATAGCTAGGGAGTTCAAAATCAGGCTGTATAAACGGGACTTAGCACGAACCTTTTTATTATTTGTTTCCGTTTACATCCATCGTGGTCGCAACGAAACTCGTCGAGAACGTCAACGGAAACAAATAATAAAAAGGTTCGTGCTAAGTCCCGTTTATATACATAATTATATGTTATAACTTGTATTTGTAACTATACAAGTACACAAAATGTCAGCTCAATCGGTGGAAAATATTTGCTTCAAAAGCTTGTAAAAATGTCCCGCACGCTGAAGGGTACCTAGAAGGCTGGCAGCATTGCCACGTTGGTTGTATAGCAAAGCTAATTAAGGACGAACAAGTCGCGAGCTCGAACTCACTGGCGGGCGCGGCCAAAAAGCACGTTGGTTCACCTAGCATTGTGTCCGACAGAGATAGTATCAGTGATGAGCACACAGAAATATGGATGAGCAGTTAGACGCTATACCGCATCGTTCAGCCCTAAATTATTATGTCAGCGTAAGGATTCCTTTGTCCAGTCGTGGAGTTTGTACGGCTGTAATGATGATGGTACTTGCCTCAATCTGGTGCAGCAGTATGGGAACTGCATGTTGGTGTCTTCCACCACCTCTTCGCACTCGATGGCAGATTCAGGGGCTTCGACGCGTTTGCAGCTGAAATTAAATATATTTTTTTAATATGCACTATATCACTCTTCTGTGGGTTTCAGATTTATGGGATGGCGCGGTCCCTACTTGGAGGGGTAACTGCAAGTGGCAAAAAAATATCTCGAGCTCTCCTCCGTGGTTCGGAAGGCACGTTAAGTTGGTTGGTTGGTTGGTGCTTGGTTAAACTATGTCAGATGCCTTTAGGCAGCTTGAATAATCTGACACCAGTATTGGCCACTTGCACACACGAATAACAAACAAACATACCAAATTTTATCTAAGAGATTGATAGATATAATTTCCATCTGGTCTGGGAGAAAAGAAAAAACGTAGAATGTACCAGCTGCTTCTCCCCCCGCGCAGCCGTATCGTAAAATCCGATAGAGAGATTGGGCTAAAATCTGCAGATTTATATCAATAGGCGATACGGCTAGCGACCCATCACTATTTTGAGATTCCGTTTTCCATCTACACGACCTCCAACATGCTAAAAGGTCTATCAGACGTTTTGGCCTCTGTCTACCCCGTAAGGGAATGATACTATAATTTTATTGTTATTTTTTTTAAATGATTGAAACTAGCTCCAAGTGAGCTTTCGCTACTTCACCGGGCGTTTGAGGCGAGGGCAGAGTGCCCTCTGCCTATAGGTACATGGTGAAATTTTGATCATACTGGGCCCTGAAGGGATGATTCAACTCGTCGATATGAACAACTTTTCCTATGAGACCAATGCTGAGAACTCAAAATTTTTTTGACGCTTCCACTGGTCTGCCGAAAATTTTTGTGTGGAAATAATAATTCTTTATTTAATATAGTTAATAGACTCAGGTGTTACTTTGCGGAAGTCAAAGCTACATTTACTTTGAGACAATTTACTTTGCGTGCTTCCGCCACCACTGGTGGCGGAAGCACGAAAAGTAAATTGTCTCAAGTAAATGTCTTTATTTAATTCTTTATTCAACTGTATGTAACATAATGTTTACAAACTAAACAAAAAAAACTCTGAGCTCCACACTAGGATTCCCTGTGTTGTGGATACCCAGTCTCTTTCGTTGCCTTATTACTAATTAGGTACAATATTTACTGATCTGATACAAATATAATAAAGTAATGTAGTGCAGTGCAGTGTAGTGTATTGTTGTGTAGTCAGGTATTGTGTTCCGTAGTCTAGTGTGGTGTCGTGTTGTGTAGTGTAGTGTAGTGTAGTCGTGTAGTTGTGTAGTGTAATGTAGTGCAGTGTAGTTTAGTGTAGTATAATGTAGTGTATTATCCCAACAGTGTCTCCAACAGGGAAATGAAAATGAAATGCCCATTTTTTATTGAGTTCTCAGCATTGGTCCCATAGGAAAAGTTGTTCATATCGACGGGCTGAATAACCCCTTAACGGGTCCAGAACGATCAAAATTTCACCGTGTATAGACAACATCACCAAAGGGATACTATGATAACTTACCCAACAGTATAAATAGCTAGGTTCCTCCCACCAGGCTGACATCTGTGCCTGGTGCATGAGTAAGCGTCAGCCCACTCCGTGTACGCTGCATGCTTCTTCATTGTCCGAGGGTCGGTGCAGACTGTGGAACAATGAAATAATTAGTGACTAGCTCCGTGGCGCAGCGGTCAACACGCCAGCCTGTGACATGGAGTAACCGGGTTCGATCCCCGGCCAGGTCAAGATGGAAAATGATCTTCTTCAGATTGGCCTGGGCCTTGGATGTGTATCTATAAATGTATTTGTTATAAAATATTGTATCGTTGAGTTAGTATCCCATAACACAAGTCTCGAACTTACTTTGGGGCTAGCTCAATCTGTGTGATTTGTCCGTATATATTTATTTCTTTAGTGTTGCCAGGTGTCCCGAGTTGCGCGGGACGTCCCGATTTTCTGCGGTCTGGGTACGCGTCCCGATTTGTACCTGATCGGGACGCTAAATGTCCCGATTAATCAAATAATTAAAAAGTTTTTTCGTAAAAAAATGTATTTTTACGCCACGTAATTTTTATTCATTACCTCACTATGTCAAATTCAAATGGCACACATTAGCGTCACAACACATCACTAGCGCATCGCATTGAACGAGAGAGCGTAATGCAGTAGTAGTTAAAAACGCAATAAATTAAACCCGGACTACTAAAAACCCCCTTGTTTTTTTGTTTACTGTCCCGATCTGCAACCCTAAATCTCAGTAACTTTGACCTGGCAACACTACCTTTGACACTTGATTGGCTGTCTCTGTCTCACTCGTACAATCAAAAATGTTTTAATATTATTAAAAAATGTCTCATTTTTCTTTATCCTAGACAACTATATCGTGGACAAGACATCCATTTTTCGTTTATCACAAAAGACAAATGTCTACCTGCGACCATAAAAACTGCAGTTTTCGAAACGTTAGATGTAAAAATAATGTAATAAACGCGATATTAACATTATTTGATTACACACAAACATCGGGACAGGTGAAACTTTGGACTCTGTTAACCGAAGAGCCCGCAGGCTTATAAAGAATGTCGTGGTCTCAAATTGTAAATTGTCCTGGAGCATCACCGTAAAGTCGCTTGCCTATCGGTTTTTTATAGGATCCATTTTGGAGAGTGTGCGAAAGCGCTCTTTGAGCTAGTTGAACCCTCACCATTCCTCCATCGGACTACGAGACGCAGACAGAAATTTTACCCTTATGTCGTTGAAATACTAAAGAGTTGAACTAAACCCTTTGACAGTTCCTTTTTGGTTCGAGTAGCTAAGGTGTGGAATGAACTGCCTGCGTCTATATTCCCAGACAAGTGCAGCCCGTGCCCCTAATGTCCCGGACATTCAAAAGTAGAATAAATGCGTATCTCTTGGATAGGCATGTAACATCCTCGTGTTCATCGTCACTTACCTTCAGGTGAGATGGGAGACAAATGCCTACTCCAATACTTGTAAAAAAAAACTAAATAAATGCTTATAAAAATACAATTTCATCAACACGATACTATATTATATATATTAATAAGACGATTGCTCATTTTGTTTGGGAAGCTGAATTATTTTTCCGGGTTTCGATGTAGGTCCCATCGGGATGTTGTTCAATATCAAGGGCTGATCAGTGATCATGACCCTTATTATTGACCCTCATTTTATAACACGTTGTCAATAGTTTATCATCATCATCATCAGGTTTTTTTAGTCTCCACTGCAGGAGCATGACCCTCTCTGTACTACCGGAGCCATACTTGGCCAGAGCAGACAGAGGATTTGGCCTACACTCTCCTCGCTGGCCGGGTTGGAGAGGTCTCATTGATGTTTATTAGCTTTGTTTAGCTTGTATTTCCTAAGTAGCCTCTTACGACCTCCATGGGAAGACTTGGAGTGGTCCTATTCTACTCTGCCGGAAACCACACGGATTTATGTGTATTGAACAACAAAGCTTCTTCAAAATGAACTTACACTGGTCTTTGTATGAATCATTTGTGGTTTCTGCACGGATGTAGGGCAAAACACACATTAATATTAGAAAAATCATTTTAAAAATTAAATTTAACTAATTAATAAAGACTTGTCATCACACCAACACTGTAGCACTGAATAAAAGTTTCCAAAGCGTTATTCTGTGAAATCGAAATAGTAGGTACAGTCGGGCGGAAAAGTACACTTTTTTTGCTTTTTGCAGAAAACCTCAACTAGTTTTTTTTTTGCAAAAATTACATTTTTGTGACAAGGTTTATTATATACTAATCTACACTTTAAATTGTTTTCCAAGACAAATCAAATGAGCCCAAATAGATTGGTGTACCTTATTTAGTTTAAGAGTTCCTATGGCCCACCTTCCGACTCAATCAACAGACCAGGGCAACGATTCCAAATTATTGTATTTTCATCCAATTTACACATGCATGCAAAATTTCAGCTACGGTGACCGGGAAGTGGATCAAATATAACTCGCAAGATTTAATTACAGACAAACATCGGGATAGGTGAAACTAAACAAAGCTTGTAAAATAGTAAGTAATATTTAAAAAATAATTAAACTTAATTTTTCCACAACGAAGAAACGCTGAAAGAAACTCTTTTTATTACCCCACTGCCAAGAAGGTTTTTTTTATTTCGTGCGTATTTTGTATTGAAATGCCATTATTGTAGTTAAAAAAAAGATACGAGAATCGTAATTTTCGGCTCGTGCATTACTACGAGCCGAAAATTACGAACTTCGTGTCTTTTTTTGTCTTTAGGGCGAGTGTCAAGGACGGGCGGCGCGGGCGGCGAATCTCAGTGTTCGAAGGACTGCCGTGTCCCGACGGACTTGAAAATCGAATTTAAATCGATTGGGACAGTCGTCCCTAAATGTTTCCAAGTGCGAACTATATTTAGATGAGGACCTGCCACTGCTGTCAAAAATCACTCCGTCTCTTAGGATCTCCCGTATTTGACGAATCGTTTTCACATTCAGGACAAAATTCAAACTTTTCAACTAACCGCTGACCGCCTTGCGAATATACATTCATACACTCATTTCACGATATTAAAATATTGTCTGTTCGTGCCCAATTTTACATATAATCTCCGATGCAGCCATCTGTGAAAATACCCGGACCTCCTTTCAAAATTAGATGATGTTATAAGAAATTTGCGCATAAAACCTATTTTAAAATATCCTTAAACAACCTACCTATGATATTCCCTATGTGGCGGAGACCAAACTAGTATGGTCAGAGGTAAGTCTAAATTCAAAATTTCCCGACATTCTTCCATCTCAGAGGCAGTGCGACGAGCCGTTATGCAGAGTTGTTCTGAGTAATCTCCTCCAATCTTCTGACAACCCTGCTGAGTGCGCTCGTCTCCTTGCAACTGCTGAGTGGGAGTCTGGTCTATGGTTGCAGGCTTTACCGTCTTATAACCTGGATATATTCCTAGATGACCACACCTTCCGCTTAGCGACGTGTCTTCGTTTAGGAGCCGTTACTAATGTCCCGCATCATTGCCTCTGCGATGATTCTGTCGACTAGTTTGGACGCCACGGACTTTCATGCTCCAGGAGCGCTGGCCGCATAGCTCGCCATGCCAATTTGAACGACATATCCATCGTGCTCTTGTCACCATCGAGCTACCAGCTGCTTTGGAACCAAATTCCTGGCGCGAAATGATGGCAAGAGACCAGATGGCAAATAATAATAAGATGGCATGACTCTTGAGCCCTGGAGATTGGGGAGGCCATTAGTGTGTGACGCCACGTATGTTGACACACACGCGCTTTCACCTTTTACACCAAGGAGGTGGTCCTTGGCACTAGCTCTAAGGCTGATGCAGCTGCGGCCACCGCCGAGTTCCTCAAACGTCGCAAATATGCATGCCTTGTCAATGGCTACATATTTCATACGTTTGGGGTGAAGACTATGGGTCCGTGGGGCCCTTCAGCTCATAAATTATTTAAAACCATAAAACCATAAACATTTTTTTGCACAACGCATTAGCATCGCCATCCAACGTGGCAATGCGGCCAGCCTTTAAGGGAACCGTCCGCACGGCAATGATCTGTGAAACATTTTTTATTTATTGTACATATATTATACAGTTATACTTTATCTCAAACACAAGATAATTTTATTCATAAATTAAAAATAAATATGATGATAATTTTTTTTTATTACTACTGGCCAAAGAGGACAAAACCAAAACCTTTTCTCCCCGCCTGTACCCAGTATCAGTGAAATCAAACATCGTTTATTTACAAACAAACTACTGCGTATCCGGAAATTCAGACGAACACACACACAACTTAAATCGAACTTTATCCCATCCAAATAAGGTCTATTTTGGTATGAAATGGGGTTTTATAAAAAAAAAAATGAAACGTGAAATGCTCTTGAATCCAGTTTTGTAAAGAGATGAAAAAATCTGTGGACGGAACTTTGTCATTTAAAAATGGAGGAAAAGATATCTCAATCATATTTTTTTTTGTTTTGGAATTGGGTCACGATGTCCAAATATGAAGTGTATTATTTGTTTTAAACCGATTTAAAAAAAGGGGATTTTAAATTCTGTTGTATTTTTTGTTCAGAACTCCGTAATTTATGAATTGATTTTAATTTTTTTTTGTTTGAAATGGTATGCTTTAAAGTTGGTCCCATTTAAATTTCATCACAATCGGTTCAGTAGTTTGATTGAAGTCGGTTTTTTTATATGAAATATTATTACATCTATACTTCTATACTTACTAATATTATAAAGCTGAAGAGTTTGTTTGTTTGTTTGAACGCGCTAATCTCAGGAACTACTGGTTCAAATTGGAAAATTATTTTTGTGTTGGGTCGTGTTCCTGAAGTGGAAACTAAAAAGGACCTGATGATGATGATGATAGTCCATTTATCGAGGAAAGCTTTAGGCTATAAAACATCACGCTGCGACCAATAGGAGCGAAGCATCAATAAAAAATGTTTTGAAAATGTTGGAAAAATTATTCATCTATACTAATGTTGATAGGGTGAACTAGTGGCTGTAGGAATGAATTGGCGATTTTGATTCGTAATTTGATTTCGATTTTTAATGAACCCAATTTCGTCTGTCGGTGCCAGTTACAGCTTCTTTGTATGTGAGTAAAGAGCAATCATAGTCGTCATTATTTTCTGACGTAAACATGGTCACGCAGCGACTTAACTCATAATCTTTGGTCCATGCTGGTGGTCTCACGTCTCTTTGTGGTCTTCCACTTGAGAGAGGTGGTTCATCAACAGAATCTTGACTAGAGCTGGAATAAAGGGGGTTAGGTTCCTGAAAAGATAAGTTCTCATTAATTTTGTTTCTTTTTTCTGGAATTTCAATTTCAATTTGTTCTGTTTCAGATTCTGGAGTAAGATCTTCGCGTTTCTCAGCAGGAGTACCGCCATAATGCATCTTTTCGATTACTTTTACATCTCTGCTGATAACAACATCATTCCTTTCAGGTATATAGATTCTAAAACCTTTTGTATATAGCAGTGAAGGAAGGTCTATGTTATAATGAATTTATTTTTAGTATTTACAGTATGATATTAACACTGCTATATAAAAATTATTATTTAAAATTGTTGACTTATGAATTTTTATGACGTCCGAGTTGACAGTCGAGGCAGAAGAAGAAATTGCTGCGCGCGCATCATTTGACGCGCCCTGGACGTCGTAAGAATCTATGATCGCGAAGGAGGTTGACGTGTGTAGGTTCGACACGCCACATGTATATCCCGCATATCCCAAGAATACTCCTTCTGTGGCTTTGGCTGTGAATTTTCCTCTTCGGGTTTTGTTCATCACAAACGCTCTACTTCCGAATACGTGTAGGTGATTTCCTGATGGTATTCGTTGTACCCATTTCTCATATGGGGAATTGCCTTTGAGAGCTCTTGCTGGGCTTCTATTTATCAGATAGTTTGCAGTGTTTACTGCTTCTGCCCAAAAATTTTCAGGTATATTGGCATCTAGCATGAGACATCTGGCTTTATCCATCAGCGACCGATTTTTTCTTTCACTCGTGCCATTTTGCTGAGGAGTATAAGGCGCAGATAGTCTTCGGCTTATACCTTTATCTTTGAGTAATTTATCAAACGCCTTAGACCTGTATTCGCCACCATTATCAGATTGTAAAATTTTAATTTTTTTCTTATGAAAAACTTCGACAATTTTTATATTCCTTGAATTTATCGATTACTTCGCTCTTTTCTTTTAAGAAATATACACAGCAGTATCTTGTATAATCGTCAATAAATGTTACAAAATACTTTGATCCGGCCATCGATTCATTCTCAAATGGACCACACACGTCACTGTGAATTATCTGGAGCACTTCGGTAGAGATTATTTGTCCATGGCTTTGGAATGGTAGAGTGGAAAATTTTCCTTTGATACAAGTCTCACAGGTACCCAAAGTCTTTTCTTTAAGGTCGAGTCCTCGCATCATTTTATTTTTAACCATTTCTTTTAGGTCTCTTTCATTGACGTGACCTAATTTCTTGTGCCATTTCATAATTTCGCTTTCATCACTAGGCGTGAAGTTTGCTGTCTCTTCCGGTTTATCAAATTCAAGATAGTATAATCCATTTCTTCTGTAAGCTTTTAATACAGTTTTACCACCTTTTGTGACACTGGCTTGTTCCTTTTCAAATAGAACCTTATAGCCACGATCCGTAATTTTGCTTGCAGAAATTAGATTATTCGACAAATCAGGTACATATAATGTGTCAGAAAGACTAATTTTATAGCGTCGATCCTTTGTATAAAGCTCGGCTTTTCCTTTCCCTTTAACTTCGGTCGTATGCTTTTCTGAAGCTAGCTTTAGAGTGTCAGTCGCGGGGATTAAGTTATGGAGTATACTTTTATCACCCGTCATATGTGACGTACAGCCACTGTCAAGACACCATAAATTGCCTTTACATTTCGACGTTCCTGTCGTTAAACAGATATGATATGTCTTTTCTTGACCTTTAGTTTTATTGGGGTTATTGGGTCTCTTCTTTGATCAACAAGCTTCTGTGGAATGCCCTTTCTTATTGCAATCCTTGCAAAATTGTACCTTTTTCTTCGTCTTTGTGTAGAATGCTTCTGAAGTCTGAGGTTTACTCACTTCGGTTTGCCTTCTTGCTTCGTATTCTTCTACGATTTTTATTTTTAAATTGTCAGGACTTGGCAGAACATCTCTCGACTCTATTGCCGTTCGGAAGCTATCGAAATATGTAGGTAAACTGTCTGTAATCATT
Source organism: Elegia similella (assembly GCA_947532085.1). Lineage (NCBI taxonomy): Eukaryota > Metazoa > Arthropoda > Insecta > Lepidoptera > Pyralidae > Elegia > Elegia similella. The sequence goes on from OX383953.1 coordinate 894,644, forward strand.
ATACTTAATAGCTCTGGATGAATTTTGACATCCATATCTTCTAATTTACCTACTACATCCATAAAATTACTGAGATGGTCTCTCACATCTTCTTGTGGAGTCATTTTCTTCAATACTAGTTGCTTTAATAGCGTAGCCTTTCTTGCCGGCCCTGAACTTTGATATACAGACTTTAGTTTGTCCCATACCTCCTTGGATGTATTGCACCCTTTAATTTGTTTAAGTTCTGGTGGAGATATAAGTAAAAATAGCTCTGACCTTGCCTTTAAGTCTTCCTTTAGGAACGCACTCTTTTTATCGGCAGTCGCAGTTGCCGCTAAGGTTTTTTCACCACTAGCGTATTCCCACAAATCGTATCTTATGAGAATCGCCTGTGCTTGTAAGGACCAGGTATCGTAATTTGATTTTGTCAACGGTTCTATGCTTCTGAAACTCGAGCTCATTTTACAAAATTTTATTTTCTCATCTACTTAAGTACTATTTTAAAAATGCTTCTTCCATTTGCCACTATATATTCATCCAACTACGCTCTGCTACCACTGATAGGGTGAACTAGTGGCTGTAGGAATGAATTAAAACGTAAATAATACTTGCAAACATTGTGTTTAATTGTATAAGAGAAAAATAGATTTTACATAATGACACTGTACATCAAAATAAAAAACATAATACAAATGCAGTGCATCATAGACAATTATACGTGGACAGCATCACGACTTTCCAACAAATGTATCATAATAACAGAAATTGCCGCGGACGAAGTCGCGGGCAACAGCTAGTTACATATAAGCACATATGTAAGTATTGTACGTAATAACTTATTTTGGGATCTGTTCCTCAAAAGGAAATAATGGTACCCTTATACGATCACTTTGTTGTATGTCTGTCAAGTCAAGACCCATTTTCTCAGGAACGCGTGGACTACTAATTAAAATTGTTAAACATACATAATGTTTTTAAATATTCATACATAAAAACGTACCTATCGATGATGAAGTGATAACGCGTTTCGGAAGAAAACGTACAAGAAAAAAATTTTTTTTTCATTTATATATATATACTTATGTATTTTTATTTTCCTCTGGCTGCTCTGGCCAAGTATGGCATTAGTAGCACAGAGAGGGTCGTGCTCCTGTAGTGGAGACTAAAAACGACCTGATGATGATGATGATATGTATTTTTAAGTACATTAAGTACTTAAATACATTAATAAAATACCTACTTTTTACTTGTATCTATAATTATAAAAATTAAATTATTAATTCTTGTGACTTGATCACAATCACAACTCTGTCAAGTCTTTCTTTACGCATGAAATTGTCGTTTTTTCCGTTTGTAATTTTGTTTCTAATTACTATGATTTTGCAGTTCAGTTACCTAAACAAATTTTTTTTCTTATTAAATTAAGAAATAAAATGTGGTGAAAAAAATTCAAGCCGGCGGGGTCTGAACCTGCAACCTTAAGTCTTACGACTTACGCTCTTCCAACCGAGCCACCGCCTGTTCTAACATCGGCGCCGAAATTCTTTACCCCCCCATTCCCCCTATACCTTAAATTTAAACTTGAATGTGTACTAAGTACGTCAACATTTTGCATGCATAATTTTTTGTTTTTCTGCATAATAATAATAATATATAATAATAATAATAATATACGTTTATTTTCTCTTTAACAAAGATAAGCCTTAAAAGTATGGGTCCTAAGAACTATGGTTGTACAATTTGTGTTGCGACTTGTTCTCTTTGTTTGGAGACTAGTCCTTGAAATAGGTTCCTATTGGAACCTGTGCCACAAGTGACTAGGCCCCTCCCTCGGATCAATGAGTCTTACATACAGTGTAAAATAGGTATAAAAAGTTACATATTGTTTAATCTAAATTGGGGAGCACAGGTAGGTGTTAGTGTAAGATTTGTGTCTGTATATGTGTGTGTGGGTGGAAGTGTGAGGGTCAGACAGGTGTTAGTCTTGTGTTTGAGTGTATGAATGTGTAGAGTGTAGAGAATGAAAGTCAGTTTTAATTTCGTTAGTGTCAAGTTAGTTGTGGGAAGAGTGAGTGTCAGTGAGTAGGTGATGCATTTTTAATTATTGAAAAATGCTCATTAAAAGAACTCGTTCATATGTTGTCCGTTTTGTTAACATTTTACTTTTTAAGTTTATGCAGATAATCACCTAAACACCACCATATAACAATAAATAGTAATCATCATCATTTCGAGTAGGTGTCACGGTCAATCGACCATGCACACCCTGGTGTCAGAGTACTTCGGAACCGCCTCTCGGCCTCTGACGTAATTCCTTTAACGACTACCAGATGGCAGCCGGGACCACCGGCTTAACATGCCTTCCGAAGCACGGAATCATCTTTATTACCAGACAATCAGGTGATTCAAGCCTGCAATGTCCTAACCAAACTGGAAACAACTAAACAAAGTATGCTTCTCGTGGGAATTGAACCCACGACCCCCGGGGTCAACAGGCAAACGCCTTAACCACTGGACCACGGAGGCTGCTGCCACTGGACCACGGGGCGTGACAGTTACCGACTACTGAACAATTTTTACTAGCCTTTATGCATTAGATAGAACAGTTCACGATTTTTTTTATGATATACTAGCTTTCGCCCGCGGCTCCGCCCGCGTCAATGTCGAACCCTCGGGAATAGTACGGGACAATAGATAGCCTATGTCCTTCTCCTTACTCCAGAGAACTTGTATGCAAAATTTCATGATGATCGGTTCAGTAGTTACGGCGTGAAAGCGTAACAAACAAACAAACACACATTCGCATTTATAATATTAGTAAGAATAAGGTTTAAAGATATACGGCAAACGAGCAAGCGAATCACCTGATGGTAAGTGATCACCGCTGCCCATGGACAACTGCAACACCAGGGTGTGACAGGAGCATTTCCGGCCTTTCAATGAGTAGATGAGGACATTGGAGGATGGAGATTAATCTTGGGCGATTGGCCTCCGACTCTCAATCACCGAACGAAGCATAGAAGCGGTGAAGCTTCTACTCAAACGTAGTAAAAATCCATCCAAGATAAATATTTCATTATCATTTCAATTTCTGCTCCATTTTCCCTGAAAGTTCGGAAAATAAACAAACAAATAAACTATAATGAATTTTATTTAAAAAATCATCACAATCGGAACACTAGCATAGTACTCGAAGGCGAAGCTAACTTCATATAGCTGTTATATTGTAACATGTCTTAATTTTATTCATATAGCAAAAACAGTTAGGAATTTAAACCTGGTTTATTGCAACAAAAACAACCGAGTGTCGGCTAGACGAATACACGGTGAAGTTTTAATCGTTCTGGACCCTTAAAGGGGTGATATGAACACCAACAGCAGCCCGTCGATATGAACAACTTTTCCTATGGGACCAATGCTGGGAACTCAAAAAAAAATGGGCTGCGTTGCAAAAAATTTGGGCCGCTTGGTCAATTTGTATGAGAACGTCGAAAGAATTTTTAAGTTCCCAGCATTGGTCCCATAGGAAAAGTTGTTCATATCGACGGACTGAATCATCCCTTTAAGGGTCCAGATTAGTCCAGAACGATCAAAATTTCTCCGTGTATATAGTTAGTGCTAGCTTCATTTGTCCCTGTTCTAAAGTACTTTTCAAGTTTATGGGTGCCAATCTTCGATCAAACATAATACATGATTCGCGCTCGAAAAGTGGCACCGGCAAAAGAGCGCACTAATCGAGTTTCGGAGCTGTTTTGTCCACAGTTTCAATAAACCGCGCTAGCACTCACACGTCTCGCGATGACGAAGGTACGGTGAAAAGATGCAAAAACTACGCATCAAAAGTGAGAAAAAAAAAAGATGGAGTTATACTTTCAGTATGGTACATACTGAAAGTATAACTCCATCTTTTTTCTTTTTGTCGTTGTAAGTATGCATGATGTTCTGACTCGTTTTGTATGAGACTGTACATCCAATTATTTGATCGAATGTGCCAGTACTCAAACTACTAGTCCAATGAAAAGTTACATTTAGGGTTCCGTTTGTCAGAGGACGTAATTTTATTTTTTAGATATGAATGGGTAGTTTATCATAAATAATCCAAGTTTGTGGTGTTGCATCCCTTCTCCCACGGCCGCCATCTTGAATCGCCTTCTTATGTAAAACAATACAATTGCCTCCTCTGACAAACCCACGCTAAGCCCAAAAAATATAACTTTGCAATGGATAGTCCATTGACTCGAGCCTAATTATATATTCTTTGCAATATATTCTTTGCCTAAATTAAATTAGGCAAATATTTTTGTACGAGGTGGCGCCTATTTTTATGAGTGCCCCTCTTCGATCAAATATAATGGTAGATACACAGTCTCATACAAAATGAAGCCTAAATAATGTCCCCGAGTCAAAACATCATGCATAAGTACTTACAAACAACAGCTAAAACGGTACATACCTACTGAAAGTATGACACTCCATCTTCTTTTTCACTTTTGACGGGTAGTTTTTGCATCTTTTCATTGACCTTTGTCATCGCGACACGTGTGAGTGCTAGTTATTGAAACTGTGGAAAAAACAGCCCCGAAACCCGATGAGGGCGCTGTTTTGCCGGTGCCCCTTTTCAAACGCGAATCGTTCATCTATCATTATATTTGATCGAAAGGGCCCCTAAATCCCACGATAATTCTCTTAACAGAGTCTACCTTAAAAGTGATGAAAATACAACCCTTTACCAAACTGTAAGAAGATTGGTTTAGTTTTTTCTAGGTAATTTAAAAAAGTTTGTTTAAGAAATTTTTTTTGAAAATTATAAATAAACCAGGATCAAATTCCCAACAATTTCCGCAAACGGAGAACAGTATTTAAAAATATTAATACAATTTATTTTACGAAGTGGTTTAACTATTTCAAATTACAATCATGTACTCGTATTTATACATGAATTCACTGAAGTAAATAAATATTAATGAATATTATAAATATTAATTAAACATTACACAAATGAAAACAGCCAAAATCGCCTCACGTACCTAATTAATGAGAAAGCTGAAAATCAGTGCTGGCCACTTGTGTGTTCAGTGTAACCGAAGATTAAAAAAAAAATGGCGTTTCATGAGTGTAACACATATATAAAATACAAATCTATACACATCACTTAGGGCTGCTAACTTTTTATTACAAGAAATAAAGTATATAGGTCTGAGTAGAATATTTAACATATTTTAGAAAAATGGACAGTATTTTATTTATTTAATGTTTTAAATATTCGACTAAATAAAAAAATGTTAAGCAGTTTTATGCTGTAAACAGTAACAGTATTTTGTATACTTTATTTTTGTTCAACAGTGAAATGTATAATGTAGTGAAACAGTATAATACTGTTTTTAACAGTATAGTTGGCAACCCTACGGACATTCGTTAGTTTTAATAATTATGTAGTTAGATCTTTTGTCATTCCATGTTGGTCTGGGAGTTAAGAAAAAACGTAGAATGTGGCAGCTGCTTCTCTTCCCGCGGAGATCGTAAAAGCCGGTCGGGGCATTGGACGGAATCACGTCAATAGGCGATGCGGCTAGCAACCCATCACTGTTTTGATTCCGTTTTCAATCTACATGCCTTCCAACATTCTGTGTCCATAAGGTCTCTGTCTACTCCGCTAGGAAAAACTACGTGATACTATGTATGTAGGTAGATCTTTTGTATGTGTACAATAATAAATATATTTTTCATTTTAAAATGTTTATTTACTTCAGTGTAATCATAATAAAATTTTATTATGCCAATTTGTACTCGAAATGAAAAATCATTTATCGTATAAAATATGCATAGGAATCTAATTCAACGATATATGTATTACGCAATGAAACTATAAAGTTTATTTATCAATAATTGTTTAAAAATGCTTATAGTATACAGCGAGTAACATAACCAACAATGATCCCGAGAAGGGGTGACTCAGCCAGTCTAAATTAACAACTTTTCCTATGGGACCAATGCTGGGAACAAAAATTGTTTTTTACATTTTCATACTAATTGCCGGGCCGGCAGAACACTTTTGTATGAAAAGGTAATTTTCTTTTGCTTTTTTTTGACGGGCTGAGTGACCCCTTCGCGGGATCGTCGTTATATTACACGTTGTATAGGTACTCTGATTTTCAAGTACAACGTAGCATTGCAAGCGGATTTTTTATGTATATTAATTTCATTAAAGTTCTATTTCATTTGACGAAGGCATTTCACAGCCTGCGCTATTTCATATTACTATACTAAACAATACTAACGGGGGAAAAGTTTTTCGTATTTTGTATGGAGACTATATTATATTTATTTTAGGGACTTAGTATACGCTGCTATAATAGAATTCCTGCAGAAATATTGGCTCACACATTAGTTAAGTTGAAGACTGCTGTTAAAAATCAATTACTTAAAAATGCCTACTATTGTATTAATGACTATCTAACAGAACTCCATGGAAGTAATACATTGTATGTATTCTACACATTATTAAAAGTTAATTTTTACTGATATAAACATAATTGAAAAAACAGAAAAATATTTTTCACCACTTATCTTTTCTTTAAAATGCCCCCATTCTAATGGTATCAAAACCAGTCAGATTTATACAGCACTAGCTTTCGCCCGCGGCTCCGCCCGCGTCAATGTCGATCCCTCGGGAACAGTACTTTTCCCGGGATAAAAGGTAGCCTATGTCCTTCTCCGTACTCCAGAAAACTTGTATGCAAAATTTCATGATGATCGGTTCAGTAGTTAGGGCGTGAAAGCGTAACAAACAAACAAACTCACTTTCGCATTTATAATACTAGTAAGGATAAGGATGTAATAGGTACATAAAAATACGAAAAAGCTTTTTCCCCAAACCAATATATCCATGTCTCTATTATTATTTTTAACATTAATAGTATATTCATTAGTAGTCGGTGCCGTGTGGTTTCCGGCCTAGAATACAGAACCACTTCATTCTGTCCTATGGATGTCGTAAGAGGCGACTAAGAGACAAACAAGAGCAACGAAAGCATTCCCAAGGAGGGTTGACGTCAGGCGGAGAATAAGCCGTTTTCACAGTATGGAAAACGGCTTGAATCACCTGATTGTCTGATAATAAAGATGATTGCGTGCTTCGGAAGGCACGTTAAGCAGGTGGTCCCGGCTGCCATCTGGTAGTCGTTAAAGGAACCACGTTAGAGGCCGAGAGGCGCTTCCGAAGAACTCTGACACCAAGGTGTGCATGGTCGATGGACCGTAACACCTACACGAAATGATGATGATGAGCATGGAAAGTATACAAAACTTCCATGCTGTCCCGACCCCACAAAGTGGGATGAGGAGGGGAAGAAGTCAGTGGTAGTCGAGATCATTTGATATTAACCAGACAAAGGTAGCCCACCAGATGTTAAGTAACATGTAGTGTGGTTCGATAATGGATTAGAGACAAGTGGTATTTTGTGTTTTATTTTGTTTTTTGTGTGAACAAGTGGTATAAAATATCTTGAATCTCATACATCTTTCTCTTTGAAGTGGCAGTGGGCGAGGCACTTAGCGCGTATCCGATTAGCTGATGGAACAAAAGGGTTTATCGAATGGCGACTACGTACCGGCAAGCGCAGCGTCGGACACCCGACCAGGTGGTCGGACGACCTGACCAAGGTCGCAGGAAGACGCTGGATGCAGGCCGCTACCAACCGGTCTTATTGGAAATCCTTGAGGCATATGTCCAGCAGAAGACTTCTTATGGCTGAGATGATGATGATGAAACAGATGTTGGTGAAGGTCGGCCTCTCTTCGGATTTTGACCACACATTTGGTAGATTTTAATTCGTTTGCATTTTAAACAAAGCAACTTTTAATGCATTTTAAATGCTTATGAAGGATAATCAGTGTTTTTCTCAATGACATTACCTGTATTAAAAAAACGAAGAATTATCCCTCTCGAGATAAAGGCATGGACATATAAATATACAGTGTAAACTCCATATAACGACACTGAAGGGACTACGCATTTTATGGCGTTATTGAGAGTTGTCGTTATATGGATTGCCTCTATTGCGTGTATTAATAAAACTTTCGTCAATACACAGGGATTATCTCTTACTAATTAAAATAAAAAAAACTATGGAAGCAGCATTGCGCTCAAAAACGAACACCAAGCGCGCTCTGTACTGGAAGGACGCGTCAATAAAAGCATTTAACGATATATTTTTAGTGAACATCGGCGAAATCTTAACGAATTAAAAAAAATACTTCTTGTGTAGTAAAGTGGTGCAAGAAACGCAAGGAAAAATGATACTGGAGTAACTTGTCATAGCAAGCGAGGCAAACTGCCTACCTACTTCCGCTATGTTGACACCATAGCGTTCATTAGATATGTTGACACCGTGACCTTGACGCGGCCAATCGCAAACTAGCTTCATCTATGAGTGCGTAAGTTTTTCGTTGTGATTTGAGTTAAGTTTGTTCGCGTAAATGGGACTGATATTGAATCGTTAGTTGTATGAGAGTTAGAGTTACGCTTCCATAGTTTTTATAATTCAATGGGTATGTATGATAGGTAACGACAGCCGAGTTTACTACGGGCTAGGATAACAAAGCGACAAAAGAACGTACACAACTGCGCAGTTTCTATTAATTAAGGCAATTTAAAAAATACTTATTATTATTTAATTGTTGTCGTTATTGAGAGTGGCTGTAATGCTATACAGAGTGTATCTTTGTATGGAAGCTAAGGTAAACTAACCAAAGCCGTGTGATTTGATGCTTTAGAGAGTTGGTCGTTAAATCAGGTGACGTTACATGAAGTTTACGCTGTATTCAAAAAGATAATATTTACAAAATACAACTAAATAAATTTATCTGTAAATATTTGGGTTGGAAAAAACTAAAACTAAATCGACCGTCAAATTATTTATCTAATCTATTTTACTCGCAATAGAATTCATCAATCCGATTCAACAATATTAATTTAATTTTAATGTCATCTCTGACATAATAAATCTGGCCAAAACTAGGTTTGACCGGACATAACTAAATTTAACCGCCTTATCGGTTGTACAGTGCGCTAATATCAATGACTATTTATTAGTCAATACTGAAAATAACTTAGTCATGATACCGAGCGTTGGACGGTTGTCAACCAATTTTGAGTTTCTCAAATTTTATAAAATAAGAAATTAATTCATTTTTGCGAATGATAATTTCATTATCATTTTTATGAAAGCATTCCTTGATTAGGCCGGCTCAATCAATGCAATTTACAAAATAATTTTTATATAAATTAACTGAGTATTCAAATAATGAAAAATTCTAATTGCCTCAATTCACTTACATTTATCTTGACCGACCTAATACAGAAATTGCCTGAGTAATACATTACATTTTACACGACTGCCCAAAAAAGAAGTGTGCTGTTTTCGGGGTTCTTAGATGTTAGTATTTCATAACCGCTTATCTTAATTCATTCATTTCGAGTACTTAGGTGTCACGGTCAATCGACCATGCACACCCTGGTGTCAGAGTTCTTCGGAACCGCCTCTCGGTCTCTGACCTGGTTCCTTTAACGACTACCAGATGGCAGCCGGGACCACCGGCTTAATGTGCCTTCCGAAGCACGGAATCATCTTTATTATCAGACAAACAGGTAATTCAAGCCTACAATGTCCTAACCAAACTGGAAACAACTAAACAAAGTATGCTTCCGGTGGGAAGCGAACCCACGACCTCCGGGTCAACAGGCAAACGCCTTAACCACTGGACCACGGAGGCTGTTAAATCTTAAAGTAAAAGTCGGACTAATAAGACACGAAAGACTAACAAGGGAAAAAGTATAATTATGAGGAATAAATGATATCATTGTTACATTATTAGCGCTTAACACTTTTACGGAAACTCTCGCCTGTAGACGTAATTATATTGTTATTTCTTTTCTGTCTGGTTCAGTGTCTGTGACTAGGTTAAGCAAGCCCGGGCGCGGTCCTCACTGGAATGGTGACCAGGAGTGACATCAAAGTATCACAAGCTCCTTCGTGCTTCGGAAGGCACGTTAAGCCGTTCGTTCTGGCTGTCATCATTGATGGCAGTCGCTAAGCTATGTCAGATGATTTAAAGCAACTTAAAAATCTGACATCAGTATTAGCCACTTAAACACATGATAAACAAACATTAGGGTTAAAAAAAGGAAAAATAGCAGTACCTACTGCTTTGCGAAACATATAGCCTATGCCACTTGGTATAGAATTGTAACAATACCATCCATGCCATCAATTTGGAAACTTAAGTATAAAAAGGAGTAAAGAATTCAGACATACGAGTATATAGGATGTAGTATCTCTTGGATAGTCATGTAACATCCTCGTCTTCATTGTCACTTACCATCAGATGATATGGGGGGAGACAAATGCCTACTTTAATACTTAGTAAAAAAAACTTACATGAACTTTAAAAACTTATGACATTCCTTTTTGCGCAGTCGTTACCTTTCTATGTTTATTATATACAAAACTCCCATTTATCGTTTTAACAAAGCACCACTTTTCCAAACTATTTAAATTTGTCTAAGACATCCCATCTTTATCCATCTAAGAATTGGACGCAAAAATTGTCTATTCATTATTTACATGTACATTTAATAAATATTTAAAGATATTACCTCCAAACTGAAAGCATTTAAAACATATAACTTATATAAATAATATATTACAAGTGCCATAGTACATCGACTACATTTAAAATTATATAATTGGATCTGAAGTACTGCAAGTCAGTTTTTAAAACTGGTAATTAGTACATTTATAATCGTAATGATATATAAGTCTAGTTTTTATCATAGCTATAAAATGTTTACATAATTCAAAATTATGAAGACATACAACGTGATTTTGTGTCCCCTAGCTATATTTGAATCTCGGAATCAGAATCCCTAATGGTATACAGAATTGCAAGAAAAAAGCTGACTGCAAAAAAAAAATATTTTCCATACAAGATCACCGATCAGCTGGATGAATTTCTATGAAAAGTCAATTTTTTTTTTGTTTTTTTTTACATTTTTTCTTGCAACTCTGTATTCCATTAGGGATTCTGATTTCCAGATTTCAATATAGCTGTTCAAAATCACGCTGTATCGACATCTAACAAGAAGTTATTACTATAACAATAGATATTCCATCTAGTTGACTGACCGTCGATAATTTAAGATCTAGGCTCTTGTATTATCTTGAAAGAAACGCACATGATTACTTTTTAGCCAGAAATATGCTTTGCCATGCCTTCTTAGTGACTGTACCACACAAATTATTTTATAAATTGTAGATATTTTTAATTAACACTAACAAATGTTTCAAAATACTTAAACACTTATGGAATTTAGATGAAATAATATAGAAAGTATGATAGAACGTAACTACAAATCTATTTGCCTTAATTTATTAGTCATAATAGTAACAGATAACATAATAATTAAAGCCTATTAGAGATTCTAACCTAATTCGTACTCATTTAATAAGTTACAAATAAAATAGAATAAAGAGAATAAATGGGTATCTCTTGGATAGGCATGTAACATCCTCGTCTTCATCGTCACTTACCATCAGGTGAGATGGGAGACAAATGCCTAATTCAATATTTAGTAAAAAAAAAAAAAAAATTATACTATCAGGCTAAGAGACTGAGGATAAATAATTTATTTATTTATTCTCACTTTCATGAGAATAAATAAATAAATTATTTATATAATTCTAAATAATTGTGATGGAAGAGATCTATATGAAAGAAGTCCATAATAAAATAATCTACACGATGTAGGTATGTAGAATATTTTGTTATTACATAATAAAGAAGAAAAATTGATATTTCGTAATGTATAATTTAATCCATGGCACATGTATTTAATAAATAAAATATTAATATTCGTAATTTTTAAGGCAACTACATATGTGTGTTTTGCTAAAATATTAAAGTTAAAAATATAAATCTAGTAACATAACATATTTAAAATAAAATAGAAGAATCAAATTAAATAGATTACAAAATATATGTTAAATAATATTTTAGCCGCTTGAGCCGGTTTTGGCCTGAGCTGGCCAATCGGCAGTGACGATTTTAAACTTTAATGTATGTAATTTTAAATAAAGTGTACTTTTGCCGCTCATGTACAGCATTATGAATATAGCATTTTTTGGTCATAAAAATGCTTAACACAATACTTCTTTGTTTAATATCACAGTATATTATGACCTAAAAATTCAAAAATGAAATATGATGTGGTGATATATTAGGAAAAACAATGAAGTCAGGCATGGGTGAAAATGTGAATCTACTAGGTAAGTTTGTTTCACAGCAACAAATTACAAATCCCTATCACTATGGCACAATATCATTTAACTGTTAATGTTAACAGTCTCTAGTAAATTATGTCTTTTGGTTTATTAATAAAAGTTTATTTATTCTAATAAAACCTATTAGGTAGTTGATTATCTTTATTTACGCGCCCTCCACACCAAAATATTTAATAAATTAAATCATACAAAAAATAAAGTCAAAAATGGACCATAACTAATTTGATATTTGTTTATCTACTTTCTTAACTATTGTCAATAGTACTTATTTCGGGCTTTTAAAACAATTAAAGACAAACTCAAATATATGTTGTAAATAAGTAATCAATTCTGGAATATTTTTTTATCGATATCCTAAAATATCTTGTAATAACTATATAAACTATTTAGACTCGGAATGTTATTAGTAACCTACGTATACGTGTGAATATCTAAAATAATGTTAAAGCTAAAAAGAGCCATTGTTGCCGCATAAAATAAATAAGAGTTTGCCCATATCTAAACATTTACACCCGTTATTATTTATTTATACACATGTTGGGCGACATACTGAAGGTTCAAATTTTTAAAAGCCGTTTTGAAAAATATATATTTCTTTATAAAACAAAATTATATTTTCCGACCAAACGTTTAAAAAATCTGCCCTAGGAGCGCTAAATTACTTTACTTATTATTTTTATTTATTTATTTATTCATCAAACAAACACATAATCTTAATTATTGCAACACTGTATGGTCGTTCACATGCGTCATGTTGAAAAAAAGTTCCGTGATGTTATTTAGAGGACTAGAGTCCAATCCTTAAGGCTTTCACTTTGACAAGTACTTCGTTATTATGTAAAATGTTACTTTTTCTTACGTTATGATATGGACAAACTTTTTAAAAGTTGTTTTATATGTAGTACAACAGAAGGAGTATTTTGTAGATACAAAATTTGATACCTTTTAATTGAGACAGATCTAAAAAAGAAGTACGATGGACGTCACCGTGTATTTTTTTTATAATACTAATGATTATGGCATGTTGAGTCATGTTGCCAAAAAATAGGTCGGTACTGTGATTATTACAGCATCTACATATATTTTGGTAACATGATTCGGAATGGATTTTAGAATTATTTGATGTTATTATTATAAAAAAGCAAATCTAATATTCGACAGGGATGAAATTAGCACAGTATAGCACATGGCGAAGCATATATGCTCCTATATTAATAAAATATTTTCACGGTATCTAGCCAAATAAGAAATCAATTGCAACGATTATTTAGTCTGACTTACTATTACTACTTTTTACAAAGGACAAATAATCCCAAACGATTTTCAATTATATTTCAATATTAAATCCAGTGATCCATTTTATTTATATCTAAAAAATAAACAATTAAATCTAAAAATAACAGTAACTTAAAATATAGCAACCATTTCAGAACGATCAAGGCGTGACGTTCATTATCACAATTTTAGTTCTTGACACATTTACATGTCACTTGACACCCGTCAGTACAAAAATACCATCTATATAACTATAAGCTACGTCAAAGTTGGTATTAACCGGTCAAAGTACAATTGAATCATCAGTAAAGCATAATGATAAAGAGATGGGGAATTTAAAATTACTCGATTACAATTTCAGATTATTACAAGCAATGTAATAAAATCACTAGCTACTTATGCCGTGATTACATTAATTAAGACAAGTAAATTTGTTACAATGTTTCAAGCAATGAATACGTATGTTATTCGAGTATAATGATTTAAGACTAAATCTCATTGTAAAGTTTGTATTTAGTGACAACTATACCCATTCAGAATATTAAAAAAAATACACAAAAACGTATCAAACAAACAATAAACACTGCACTGTAAGTGTACATAGCCATTACGTAAAATATTATCACATTATTAACTTTGACCGGTCATTGTCAACTCCGACCATGCCATAAGCGTCGCACAGCCCAAATTCCGAAGACGCATAAGAGCTCATTTCGTTATATGGCCTATTTTGCTCGGCCTTTTTGTTTGTACCTTGGCTTTGAGACGATCTCTTCGTATTTGTGTGAGCCGCATGCGTTCACAGCTGAAATTAGAAAAACAAAACATTCAAAATGGCATCCCTGCTACCATGCTGGTCTGGGAGAAAAGAAAAAAACGTACAATGTGCCAGCTGCTTCTCTTGCCGCGCAGACCATAGAAGCCGGTCAAGGGAAAGGGCGAAAATCTAAAGCATCATAACAACGGCGGCTAGCAACTCATCACTATTTTGATTTCCTTTAGGCCCACCAATACGCTAAACGTGGCTTTTTGGTCTTAAGACCTCTGTCTACCTCGTAAGAGATAAAGACATGATAATATGTATGTATGTACATATATGTACATATAAGCGACACCATCGTGTCGCCACCCCTAACACTCGCCCCGATGATTGTCTTCGTAACAGACCCAAATTAGTCGGCAAATCCGACGAATAAAACCGTGATTCTATATATTTACATTAATTAATATTTTGCACGTCTGCTTGCAGACTGAATACATTGACATAATAAATTGTAACACCTTACTGTAAATTATGTATTATGGCAAATAAACGTTTTTGATTTCTGATAGGTCTTACCCATCTGCTCTTTCTTCATTGAGCAAGTCAGCCGTGATCTTGTACATGTCTCGCGGCGGGACTTTGTGTGCGGTCGCTCGCGTGATGCAGCGAGTGTCGCGGGCCTGGTAACAGAACGAAGGGTCGTCACGCGGCACGATGCGCGGCGACGCTCGCGCTGAACACATACCTGCAACCAGGGAACAGTTGTCAAAGACTAGGGTTACCAGATGAAAAAAATTAAAAGTCCGCAAAAAGTCCTGATTGACATTGAAAAATCCTGAGATTTTGTTGCAGTTTGAGAATTTTCCTTTAAACGTTACTTAACAAAAAAAAATAAGTGCGATAAATAGCCGCTGATTTGAATTCTTCAATTATTACATTATGCACCAAATTTTCAAATAAATATACACGGTGAAATTTTTATCGTTTTGGACCCTTAAAGGGGTGACTCAGACCATCAAAATGAACAACTTTTCCTATGGGACTAATGCTGGGAACTCAAAAAAATTTCGTCATTTCCATACAAAGAGTCCCGCCGGCCGGCCAGTTTGTATGGGAATGCCGAATTTTTTTTTGAGTTCCCAACATTGGTTCCATAGGAAAAGTTGTTCATTTTGATGGTCTGAGTCACCCTTTTAAGGGTCCAAAACGACCAAAAATTTCACCATGTTAGTGACATATCACACGAATTGAGCTAGCCCGACAGTAAGTTGTGAACTTGTGTCGTAGCAATATGAAAAAGATCGTTTTCCATATTAACCTGGCCGGGGATCGAACCCAGCGACCCTCGTGTCGCACAGGCTGGCGTGTTAATCAGTACCACGGAGCTCACCAATGTCAATAGAGCAATGCCCGTCTTTAGCTGGGGCCAGACATGTTCTTTTGTCCATATCGTACCTCCTACGGATATCGCCGTCCCGATATTGCTTTGGGATGAGTCACTAGAAGATATTAATAGCATTTTTTCTATTCTAGCTTGTTAAACTCTCGCAAAACTAAGGTATACAATTATACTTTATTGCACCATAGATAACAAATACAAAACAATTCATGATACAAAGGCGGACTTATTGCTAGGCAATCTCTTCTTTAACCAGTCAATATTAGCTTTAGCCGCCATCTCATATTATTTTAATGGTAAAAACGGCAATAATCAATGATACACCTGATGAATTTATAACTATTGCGGCTGAGATAATAACAATGATAAATAAGTTTAAAGTAAAAAAACATTTTAAAATATTTTATATACATATATATACAAGGCGACTTGTAAAAGGTATATTAAGCCGTGACAAGGCCATACCCCGAGGGTTATGAAAATCATATGGCAGTGGAAAGAAACGAATATCTTGTTAAGATATTTTCCATACAAAAGTAGAAAAACATATTTTTTTTGTTTTGGTCACACCCCTAATTATGCATAATATTAGAAAGAAAAGAAAGTCTCATTGATAAATTTCGTTACTCGCGGCAAAGCCCTTGTATGTCATATGTTCCTAGTACTTTTGTAGACACATCCTAATAATAGCAATTTATTTCTAAACACAAACACAGCTGAGAGCATTTCGAACTCTTGCTATGTTCTGGCAGCCTAGTACAATTCAGACACCTACCTATTTGTTGACACTGCGCCGGCCGGCGCGCCGCTCTTTCAAAGAAGCCGCCTTCCCTTTGCGGCAAATCGCTTTGCGGAACTTAGCAACAACATTGTTTCACAAATTTGACACTTATATCCTTCTGTCGAAGGTTGAAAATCTGTTGCGTTCAAAAAAAATCACTGATTTCGAGT
Source organism: Elegia similella (assembly GCA_947532085.1). Classification (NCBI taxonomy): domain Eukaryota; kingdom Metazoa; phylum Arthropoda; class Insecta; order Lepidoptera; family Pyralidae; genus Elegia; species Elegia similella. The sequence continues at coordinate 911,355 of OX383953.1, forward strand.
TTTGAACTAGATTAAATGAAAATTTAAGAATCATACACGACACGTATCACCACTTAGATTTAGGTACACAATTCAGTTAATTTCCGGCTCAAAGTGTCCTCCACCACGATCTCTGCACAATTGCGTCCTCTTTTGGATTGAGCTTACGACGTTCAAAAGCATATCCGCCTGGACAGATTGAAACGCCGCAAGTATCAGCCCACGCATTTCTTCCGGGCTCTCACATTCCACGGCATACACTTTTGTTTTTATGTAATCCCACAAGAAGAAATCGAGTGGGGTTAAATCAGGTGATCGTGGCGTGAACTTGCCACGCGGGAAGCCTTCGGGTTCTCGTGCGCCCAGACGTGCTCATTGTGGCAGTTAAAGAGGCCCCTTCTTGTGAAAGACGCCTCGTCTGTCCACAGAATGTTCATGGCCACCGTCGGGTCCCTCGTGACTTCGTGATCGTACCACGTGCAGAACTGAACACGAGAGGCAAAATCCCGAGTCAGGAGCTCCTGGGTCTTCCGGTAAGGGTGGTAAGGCGTCTGGTAAGGGTGTTGCCCATCAGTGTTCAGTGTTTTCCACACTATCCACTGTGACACTCCTAATACTGCTCCACAGCGACGTGTGCTGGTGTCCGCCGAAAAATGGTCCAGGATCTGGTCTTCCAAGTCACTTCGCCCGCGCGGTGGGCCCTCGCCAGGGCTCGGTTGTAGCCTGCCGGTGGTGTGCAGCCGGTTCACGAGGTTCCTGAAGCACGCGTAGGAAGGAAGCTGACCCGTCAGCTTCCTTCCTTTCGTTGGGCCTACCCAAAACGTAGCGCTCCTCATAGAAACGACGAGCAGTCGCCAGGTTGCCGTCGCATGACCCCACACACATAACCATATCATAATACTCCGAATTTGAGTAGTTCATGTTCGAAAAAGTCGATAGTGATGATGACACGATCGCGTGAGATAATCACTCTTTTCGCTAAGAATGTTACCGATCGACTGACTTCCTTCCTTCAGATACAAGCGCAAGCGGCGACATCAAAGTGACCTCTTTCATCTATCCTGTATGCCTAGTACTTAATTATGGTTCCGCAATGCAATAAGGAGAAACCTTTTTTAAAGTATTTTTTCTTCATCTCGTGTAGGTAAGTTAGGTAAGGTCTTACGACCCCACATACCCTGGTGTCAGAGTTTCTAAACCGCCACAAGTGCATTTGACGTGGATTAAGTAATTTATTTAATTAGACAAAAGACTTCCAGTCTAACTGACCGTCGTGTTTACCGAAGTTTATGGACAGCAGCTGCGATATCAAAAATCTTTTGAAGATGTGAAAAATCTTACAACTTCTGTACGCAATTTTTTGTATCTGAGGTATCGGGTGTAATTTATGAATCGGTATTATGAAAAAAAAAATTGTTTTTATGTGAAGAGCGAAAAACTAAAAATAATAATTCGTGATGACTGTTTTTTCTGGTCAGTGGGATTCCAACATTGCCCTTGGCGGTACGTGGTCGTTATGAGAGAACTTTATTACCCCAATGGCTGTTAGTCTTGCGCGTTAGTGCCTCGCCCACTGCCACTTCAAGGATCTTAATTAATTCAATTCATGTACGAATAAAGTTTTACAAAGCTAAGTTAACATTTAGTTCATCGTTCCAGTAACAGTTAAAGAAAACTTATTTATCTGATAGCAAAAAACGGAATTTAAAAAATTTAATACGGAACCAAACCTAAAATATCAAAAAATAAAGCGAATAATGAGAGAGCGAGACAGAAAATTACGTGCATGAAGATGAATAATATTCGCAGAAGAGATAATGCATGGCATCTAGGTAAATTGTTTCTACTTTGGAAATGACATGAATGTTTTTTTGTCTTTTGAAATTTAATTGTTTATTGTTAATTCAAGCATTAATTTATGTCAAGATTTTACATACCTACGATTTGATATCAGCTGTTTTTGCTTTAAATGATGGGCTTCTACTCTGTAAGAAGATTTAACTTTACCCGTAATACCAGTGACATTATGAGGATTTTTTTATTATTATTGTTATTGATATGTAATAAAAATCAAAACCAACTAGCAAGTTTGTCAGAAAACCACGCATAATTAAATCCAATTGTTTGATTCACCGTTAAATTATTTTTAAAAATTACGATGCAGTTTGCTGATAATGTTTTACGTAAGTAAATTATTTCATTTAGTGATAATCACTAATTGACAGATTTTAAATTTAAGTGATTGAACTACCACTTAAATTAAAAATCCGTCTCTCAGAGACACAAGGATCTTGGGCAATGATTATTCGTTATGGTCGTTGTTTAGTCTTTGTAATTGTAATTTCTTAGCTCCTGGTATTCTAGGTCATTGGTCAAATGATAGTAAAAATTGTAGATTTTCGTAATGATGAATGACAACAGCTGATGCAGGGTTGGTACCTTAAGATTTTTGTCTAATTATGAAATGTTAATTAACTCGGTATTGTGACGCTTTTCTTACAAGATGTTATTTTATCTAGCATGTCGATATGATACCTTACCTACCACTTTTCGCTTTATATACCTCTTACCAGTCACCTTGTATATATATATACCACATTGTTTCAAGTCATTTTCAGCGAGCCCTTTTAATTTGATGTCCATATTGTCGAAGTGCGTCAAAAATAGCAAGTCCGCGATCTTGAGTGTTCCGCCATGTTGGATTTAGAATGACGTGACACACAGCTTACCATGTATTGTCATTAGTGTTGCCGAACTATCGATTGTTCTATTATCGATAGTTGACCTCGAAAATCATTTAGGATATCGATAGTATCGATACTATCGACAGTATCGATAGGTCAAAATGTGGTAATACTATTGATGATTTGCAATAGTATCGATAGTATCGATAGTATTAATCCTTGATAGTCGCTATGCTATCGATACTATCGATAGTATCGATACTATTTTCACATCTAACAACTTGACTATCGATACTATCGATAGGTTTGGACTATCGATAGTTGTTTATTTATCGATAGTATCTATTAAGGTTAAATATCAATATAATATGTGGGGCTAACGAGATTCTCTTGTTATATTACTGTTTAGATACTATCGAAAAATAAACAACTATCGATAGTCCAAACCTATCGATAGTAAAGTTGTTAGAGGCGATAATAGTATCGATACTATCGATAGTATCGATAGCATAGCGACTATCAAGGCTTAATACTATCGATACTATTGCAAATCATCAATAGTATTACCACATTTTGATTTGAGCTAGCGATACTATCGATAGTCCTATCGATATTCCCACTATTGCCGCAGTATCGATAGACTATCGATAGTCTATCGATAGTGGCCTATCGATCGGCAACACTAATTGTCATCCACACTAAACTAGTATGCAAAATTTCAGTCCAATCGGTGGAAGATATTAGCTACAAAATTGAGTTGCATGATTTCACTCGAATTAACTCACCAGTAATGAATACGTCTTCTAAATGGAAGAAATGTGTAGTTAGCGCAGCTTTGTAGAGAGCTTCAGCAGCGGGCGCGGACAGTACGTACCCTGTACCCGACAGGTACCTGGGGTACACCCGGCCGCCGTACATGTATCTGGGACTGTACCTGGTATTGACAACATGTCAAAAATTATTCGATAGATACTAGCCGCGAATACTCAAAATATCTTGACTAATGACAACTCGAATTCTCGTGCTATCTATGTCTTGCTAGGTAATTAACTGTCTAGACAGTGGCAGAACGAGATTTAAGGCGCTGTGCATCCGAAATACTGTAAAACTTCTATTTTTTCGTCGCGCTGTTAGCCTTTTTTTTCATGGAATACTAGCATGAAAAAAATATGAAGTAGGTACAGTTCAATGATCAAAATAAATGGTTACATCAAAATAATTTCAAAAAACTATTTAAAACCTATAACTACCTACCTAAGCAAAATAAAATAGCAAAAAGGCTATATCCAGAAAAAGTTTCGTCGCGAATTACTTGATATTTTCAGCGACAACTACCAATTTTTTTACGCCTATAAAATGTATTACTAAATGTGCTACATGGATACCTATAAAAAATAGGAATACTGGTTATAATTATTGAATTATTAAATTAACAGTGAAAATTAACACGGAAATGGTAGACACGAGTTTGAAATGAGACTAGTAACAGCCCAACCGGTATCGCCAGTTTCAACCGCTACAGACGGTTATGGGATACAGCGCCTTAAAACGATTTTAGTTAATTTGCTCCTAAGATGGTTTATTAATAATACAGAGATAATAAGCTTTGGTTGTGATTTGTGATTTGTATTTGAATGTCGTTATAAATTGACCAAGTTTTTTCTTTATCGAATTCTTAAGAAATTATATAGTTACGAAAGTGTGAACTTCTGTATCCAAAATACTCTGGTGTTGAAAAATTTTGAATTGCTATCTCTACATGAAGTAAATGTACCCTGAGAAGGCTATGCTGTATTTCCTCCAAGAATTAAATTGAAGAATCAAATTTTAAGAAAGAGAGTATCTTTAAGTGACCTCTTTAAGTTCTGGAACCACAAGTCCTTGGACTGTTACTGGCTGGACACAGGCCTACCGCAAGGATTTCCTTCTTATGGGTTTTGCCATACGATTTGGGTCTTGGCATAGAAGATGAAAATGGAAAAAAAATAGAAGATTAATACAGTTTGCCCAGCCGTGAGATAACCGCTGCTCAACACAGGCCTCTCCCAGGCTTCTTCTTTGTATGGATATACACTACGCTTCGCGGGCGGGTTGGCGATAGCAGTTTTTTTTGGCTTCTTTCAATATTCTACCTAAATAGTTTTATTTTATCACTTGTTTAATTTTAATTTTAATTATACTTTTATTTTAATTTTAATTAGTTAGTTTTTTGGCTTCATATACCTGCTAATTTATGTTGTCTTTACCAAACCCCACACTTAATCCACAAGTTCCCCTCCCTTTATCCCTCTCCTTAGATAGCCTCCAGAGATGTGAAGAATGTGTTCAGCCTCGCTTCTTCAGAGGAAGAAGAGGCCTCAATATTCATATTGCAAAAAAACACAGAGCTGCTGTTTCGTCTTTGACTGATAGTAATGGCAGGCAAAACGTGGATATTCCCTATCCTGTTCAGTCTGCTACTACCCAAGATGCTGCTAGCCATACCGATCTTCCTCTGTGGAAAAAGCTGGGTAGGTGCAAAAAATGTAGGCCTATTGTTAAAAGAATCCCTAGGGGCGCAAGAATAACTGTTGCAACTGCCCTAAAAAAAGCAATCGATAAAGTAGTTTTAATTAATGACAAAGCAAGTTGGGAGCAGTTGCTCCTTTTTGCTTTTAAAGTCTTACATGCCCCTAAGGAAAAGGGTAGTGATGTTTCACTTACTCAGACTATTAAAAATAACTGCACCCTCCATACCGTGTCCTCAGATGTTATTTCATATGGCCACAACAGCAATAGAACTCCCCGAGGCGAAAATACGGAGTACAAAATCAAAAAAATCGAAAGCAAAGTTAATGATGGTGATGTAAGGGGAGCCGCTCAACATATTTTCTCAAGTAATGCTCTTGCTCCTGATACGGAAGAAACTTTTTCATCTTTAAAACAAAAGCATCCTCAGCCTCAACAGTCAACTTTTCCAATTACATTACCTGATCCTCCGTTACTTTCAGACCCGGCTCTTCAAATCACAGCAGATGATGTAATTAACTTAAACAGTTAATCAGTTTTAAGAGTGGCTCGGCTAGTGGACTAGATGGTCTATCAGCTCAGCATCTTAAAGACTTGGTGGGCGGGGTTACGGATGATTCTGGGAGGACTCTCATCCAAAGCTTAGTCTCTTTAATTAACCTGATGCTCTCTGGTAAGTTGCCAAAAGAGATAACGAAATCTTTGTATGGTGCTAACCTGGTTAAAAAGGATGGGGGCATTCGACCTATTGCAGTGGGATGCACTTTCAGACGACTCGTCTCTAAGATAGCGTGTAAAAGAATGGCTCCCACGTTAACCGCATATTTCCAACCAAGACAATTTGGTTTTGGTATTAGAGGGGGTTGCGAAGCTATTGTACACGCAACGAGAACATTTCTCAATTTAAAAGAGTGCCAAGTAATTTTGAAATTGGACATATCCAACGCTTTTAATTCAATAGACAGGGGAGTTTTTTTAAGGGAAGTTAAAGATCAGATTCCAGGCCTATATCCGTATCTCTGGCAATGCTACTGCTCACCTTCTGATGTTGTATATAGAGACCGTGTTATTAGTTCTTCAATTGGCTGTCAGCAGGGAGACCCTTTAGGTCCTGCCATTTTTAGTCTAGGTATAAATTTAATCATATCTAGCCTAAATTCACCCCTGAATGCATGGTTTTTGGATGATGCTACGATTGGAGGTTGTGTAAATTCTGTGAAATCTGACCTAATAAGACTGATTGAACGCCTCAAACAAGTAGGATTAAATTTAAATTTTAATAAGTGCGAACTCTTCATAAATGATAAAGTTCAAGGATTAAACAGCTTTGAAATTCACTCTCTTTTTCAGGAGATAACCCCTGGAATTAAACTTTTAACCAAAAGCTCTCTTCAAATTTTAGGCACGCCACTTTTAGAAGAATCAATCCCAAATTACATAGATGAAAAAGTATCTAAATTTCAGCAATCATCCGACCTCTTATTTCAAATAAATGCACATATGGCTTTCTACATACTTAGGAGTTGTCTTTTTGTGCCAAAATTTACTTATGCCTTGCGATGCTTACTCATGTGGAAGCATCAAGAACAACTCACAAAACTGGACGAAGTAATTCGGGAGACACTAGAGAAAATTTTCAATTGTCAAGTTACAAATTAAACATGGAAATTTGCTTCTCTCCCAGTTCGTTTTGGTGGCATCGGAGTACGCAAGGTATCTGCAGTGGCTCTTCCTGCGTTTCTTTCTTCCGTTCACGCCTCTTTGTCATTATGCGGTAAACTTCTACACTCAGCATTGGATTCCGTTGACATATGCGGCGTGAGCGAAGCGAAAGACGTTTGGAGGTCAAGTGTTTTGGATGATTTCCCAGTAAATGTCTGTTCACAGCGACTATGGGACAATCCTCTTTGTAAAGATATTCAAGAAGAAACCATTGCATTTTGTGACAGTGCGGAAGATCGATCGCGTCTTTTGGCGTTATCTGAGAGGGAATCCGGACACTGGTTACAAGCACTTCCTTCTGCACATGTTGGCTCCCTTCTAGATAATTGCACTTTTACACTCGCCATTGGCCTCCGTTTGGGTGTAAAATTAAATCAACCACATTTATGTCACTGTGGTACAGCTGTGGATGGTTTGGGTCATCATGGTCTTGCTTGCATTAAAAGTGCTGGCCGAATTCCACGTCATGCCTCACTAAACGACATAATTCGTAGAACTTTAGCAACAGTCAATGTTCCGTTAGTTTTGGAACCAAATGGAATCTTCCGCACCGATGGCAAGCGACCAGATGGTCTTTCTTTAATCCCGTGGCGGCAAGGCAAATGTCTAGTTTGGGATGCCACTTGTGTAGATACTTTAGCTCCATCCCACATACCAGCTACTTCCTTTTGCTGTAGAAACTTTGGGTCCCTGGGGCACTGAAGCCAAAAAATTGTATAAGGAATTGACAACACGTCTCATCGAGGCAACTGGTGATCCAAGAGCTGGCAGTTTTTTTGCACAACGTATCGGACTCGCTGTGCAACGGGGAAATGCTGCCAGCATTTTGGGTACTTTGCCTCGATGTGGTGCGTTGGAAGAAGTTTTTTATTTGTAAGTTATTTATAATTTTTTTATTTTTATGTTGTTATTAATTATGTTTAATATTAAGTTGAATTGTTTTTTAGCAATATAAATATTAATCACTGTCAAAATATACTAAATATAAAAAAAATCCCTTAAGCCCTAAAACATTATATTGAATTATATTTATTGTGATTTGACATATAAGAAATAAATATAGATGGTTTTGAGTATTCGACCGATTGTTATGTTAAAATCCTACATCAATGCAATGCCAATCTTATATATATATGGCATAAAGGCGAATTTCGAAAGCTGATCGTCGTCAGCTCACGGAATTCAAAATTAAAATTTAAACAGAAAAAACCACCGTGCTTTCTCTTTTCAAAATCACCGTGTATTGAAAAGAGAAAGCAATATAGGCAAGCTCTCGTACAAAAACGTCGCGCGCCACCGGCCGACGCACGACGTTGGTTTGGGTCAGGACAGCATGGAAGTCTCCCCCCACTTTATGTGGGGATGGGACAGCAGCAGCAGCTTTTATACTTTTCATACTGTGAAAAGACTGACCATATTACACTATTTTATTACTAACCACTTATTATGAGCGTCCAGCACAGGCTTCGCTCCGTATATGAGATCTCCAATGAGCAGATACTCCTTTTCCTTATTAAATGTAGCTGATCTACCGTCAAACTCCTTAGATCTGCTCCGGAGGTTCACGATCAGGCTCGGAATGTTGATGTACATGTCGTCGTCTGTTTTTAGGATGTAGCGCACTGGAAATTGAAAGTTCTTAAATTTAAGCTGAATTTCAATATTTTTTTTTATTTTTATATTTAATATTTTTTGATTGTTTAAGCATTTTTTTTACATCGCCGTAAGCAATAATCTATAGACTGCATTATGATTACAATTATGACTTTTTCTTTCTGATGTGTGCTAGAATTTAATTTCTTTTAATATCCTCATGACGGTGATCATCTGACGTTCGCGCCGGGGCGTCCTTGCCACTCGCCCACTCGCCCTGAGGATGGCATACTGACTAGGCTGAAACTGTCGGCATTTTTCCAAAAGTCGACTGTGGACATTTTTTTTTTTTATTTATTTATTTATAAGTTATACAAATGCTGTTTCCAAAAGTACGATAAAAAGATCCCAATTTTACTTCTCATTTATTTTATATAATTTTTAATAAAAACAACAGCTTTTTTGCAAAAATAAAATTTTAGTGACAAGCTTTTATTAAAAACGAATCCACGCTGATATATAGTAATAAATAAATAAATAAATACATACGGACAAATCACACAGATTGAGCTAGCCCCAAGGTAAGTTCGAGTGTTAAGGGATACTAACTCAACGATACTATATTTTATAACAAATACATATATAGATACACATCCATGACCCAGGCCAATCTGAAAAAGATCATTTTCCATCTTGACCTGGCCGGGGATCGAACCCGGTCACTCCGTGTCGCAGGCTGGCGTGTTGACCGCTGCGCCACGGAGCTAGTCATAGTGTTTTCCAAAACAAATTTAATGAGCCCAAACAAGATTGGTGTACCTTGTTTAGTTTAAGAGTTCCTATGGCCACCTTCCGACTCCATCATCAGACCAGCGCAAACATTCTATAATATTGTATTGTCAAGATTGTCATCCGATTACATACATGTGTACATGCATTCAAAATTTCAGCTCAATCGGTAACCGGGAAGTGGATCCAATTTTACATTGGGATAGGAGAAACTAAATAAAAAAATATACTTAATATCAAAACTTACCACTCTCTCCGCAATTATTATTAATCCATTTCAGCATCATCAGACTCTTCAAAGTTAAATTATTATAAGAATCAATAAAGCCCTCTTGTATCACATCTCCATACTTTTCCACCTCCTCCTCGATTTTACCCTGGATTCGGGAATCATTGTCGTTTGCTGGCAACCCCAATAAGAATACTACTTTGTAATCTGGGACAGAATTGCCAGATAATTCATCTACCCCCACTTCGGGAAAATTTTCTTTCAGTAATTTTAATATTTTAGGGATATCTAGATCTGGAGTTACTACGTCTTTCGGTGGTATAATCATTATATTAGATTCTTCGTTATCATATTCGTTATCATAATTCCCTTCTTGTGGTTGATTTAATTCCTTATTCATATCAAACTCTGGTAACATTACTTCTTCTTCTTCTTCATCTTCTTCTTCATCTTCAAATCGCTTTTCAGGTACCTCTTCAGTCTTGACATTAACTAGATTACTTTGCAACGCTTTAGCTAATTCTGGTATTAACTGGCTAAAGTTAGATATGTCGCGTTTGACCCTACTTACATTCTCACTCGTGTTGCTCATAATGACCGGGTAGAGATCATAAGTGTAATTGTAGTTTTTGTATTTATTTCTAATTTTGTGAAATACTTGTGACGTTTTTAAGTAAATGGGGTAGTTGCCCCATGTTTCTCTAATGGATTGCCTTTCGTCAAAGTTAGTAATGGAAGAACAGACGACTATGAGTAAAAAGAGGTTGTTTTTCTTGTCCTTTGTGGATTTCGGGCATAAATCTTTCGGCTGATGAATTGTGGTAACATTGTTGGGTTGGACGTATATTTTTGTGTCACGATTGGTGCCTATAGACCAGCCGGCGACTAGACCTGTAAAAAAAAGAAATCTCATAAGATTCGGCAGCGTTACGAAGTTTTTTCGATAAAAACTTTTTGCTTTGATAACTTCTGTAGCTGACACGGAATGTAAGTAATTTTTCTGTTTGTTCTCGAGGCTGCCGAGATGAGAATAACGAGTCAAAGATTCAAAGATTTATTCAGAAAATAGGCCTTTTCAGGCACTTTTTCACGTCAATTCACATTTTAAATAATACTTATTATATTATATTCAAATTATTAATTATTGTGCAAAAGCTACAAACTACTAGCGTTTCGGAACCGACCACTGCAGAGAAGAAGACGCCGAAAGAAACTCTTTTCAACAGTATTGGTCGCCTACTTGCCTGAAGGGCTTTGTATGATATTTAATATTTTTATCTTTTCTTTTTTTTCTGATGTCATGTTATATACAAATTTAATTTACATATTTTTGTGGAACACGTTGTGTTAGCGATCGAGCGCGCAACAACAACAGATATGATAAAAGTCTCAAAGAGGCCGAGCAGACCTGTCCCCCCTGGCAGCACCCGTTCACGAGTTGACTTGTTGAGTCATAATCCTTATAAGGAAACTTGGTGGCACAACCACGGCATCTTGAGCATGGCATCTAAATGAGAGACACCCAAGCAGATATTTTGACACTATTGTCGGTACATGTGCAAATGACATGAGTGTAAATTATCCTTACTAATATTATAAACGCGAAAGTGAGTTTGTTTGTTTGTTTGTTACGCTTTCACGCCGTAACTACTGAACCGATCATCATGAAATTTTGCATACAAGATCTCTGGAGTGCGGAGAAGGACATAGGCTACCTTTTATCACGGGAAAAAGTACTATTACTACTACTATTCCCGAGGGATCGACATTGACGCGGGCGGAGCCGCGGGCGAAAGCTAGTTATTATATATAATGACTCATGAGGGGAATTATTCGTAAGAGAATGGTCCGAGAACGAGGCACCATATCTCTATACTCTCTCTATACATATAAGCGGTTGCGCCACCAGGTGATTCTGGTGCTACCACCATGGTAGCGCCCACAGTCACCACTCCTTACAGTTCTATACATTATATTTTCATCATCATTTCGAGTAGGTGTCACGGTCAATCGACCATGCACACCCTGGTGTCAGAGTTCTTCGGAACCACCTCTCGGCCTCTGACGTGGTTCCTTTAACGACTACCAGATGGCAGCCGGGACCACCGACTTAACGTGCCTTCCGAAGCACGGAATCATCTTTATTATCAGACAATCAGGTGATTCAAGCCTGCAATGTCCTAACCAAACTGGAAACAACTAAACAAAGTATGCTTCCGGTAGGAATCGAACCCACGACCCCCGGGTCAACAGGCAAACGCCTTAACCACTGGACCACGGAGGCTGTTATTTTTTATTATATTTTGAAAACGGATCACTCACGTGCTATTTCGTCGGGATTGCCGACTATAGTTTCGGACTCGTCAGGAGACCATTTTCAAGGCGAGTTTGGTTCTATACATTTAAGTGGAGTCACTGTACTAATGAGCAGTGGTCAGAATGCCAAGAGATTATTTGTATAAATTTAAAGTGGGTATGATTATATTACTTTCTTTTTTTCTTTTTTATAATTAATAACTTTATTGCATGTCACTTAAGTTACTTACTCTTAAAGAAAGGTTCTTAAGTTCTCTATTTTCATATCATTAAATTTCAGTATAAATATTTGAATTATACATAGTATAGAGTATTCATGGTGAAATTTTGATTGTTCTGGACCCTTAAAGGGATGATTCAGCCCGTTGACATAAACAACTTTTCCTATGGCACCAATGCCGGGAACTCAAAAAAAATTTAAGCGCAAGAGATAGCGCTTGGCGGTTTAGCCCGTGAATGATGAGAAAGGTATAGTCTCGAGTCGCTCAAAGAAAAAACGTAAGCGCCAAATTCGTTATTTCTATTTTATATAAAATCAGACCGGTAAATTGTATTTTCATATTTGAATTTTGATGAATTACTAATAACCTATTTTTTAGTCTAAAAATCATTATTTCATTCGTCGCATTTGAGCTACAATAACAAAAACTCTGCGAACGAAGACCATTTTTCAAAAAATATTTCAATCGAGAAAATTTTATCAAAATGTGTTTTCATCTTACACTTTTGGAGATGAAATAGTCAAAAATCATATTACTTAGATTTGAAACTCCTAATTTAAGTATTTTGCGAGATAAATAAGGTTCAGAACGACCTTATTTACAGTGGTATCGCCTTAAGGACAACTCGTGGATTACTGCCAATAGTTTTATTATTTTACAACGACTTGTGTATTATACAAGATAGTGGGCGAGAATGACGTTCACGCTCCCAAACACGCGACATTATATCCGATCCAAGAAGGGACATGGCCCCGCCTATTGCTAAACTTTTGGGCGAGCTAATTAGAACCCGCCCCCTGGCCATGCATGGCTCACAATCTCTAAGAACATTACAATATTATGATATTTAATAAATATTACCGAAGTAATCATTACTAATGAAATTACACTTGTAACACTACGGTAACCGCTTTCTAGTAGGTGGGCCGTATGCCTGTTTGCCGACTAAGTGGTACAAAAATAAATAAATAATAAGTGTGATTTTTAAAATACAAAATAATTACTTTTATGGAAAGTTTCTCTGAACCTAAAAAAGTGATCTTCATAATTCTCTTCGTCTAAATCTCCATATAATGATCCTGTTATGAAAAAGAAAAGGAAAGTTAATAAAAAAGGAAAATTAAGAAATAGGAAAAAGTATGAGACTGCAAAATACATCAAGATTTTATTTTATTTCCTAGCCCAGAGTTGGCTAGTCATGATATGGTTTAGTAGTTTCAGTAATAATCCATTCAAAAGTTTAATTTTCGTAGACGTCCAATGAAAAATTAAGAGAAAATTAAGTAAAGAAAATATATAAGTAAGAAATACTCGAGAAAATTGCTTTATTTAACACAAATATATAGCAAACATAACAAAATTTCCTGATCAATAAATAAACCAATATTCATAACATATCTAGGTATACTAATATCTTCGATCATTAATACCAACTAGATAACGCATTACCTACAAAATCGTAGCAAAATTCTGTCCGCTCGAACATATAGCTATACATCTACATTGACTTACTAATAAACAGAGACTAAAGTTTTAAAACCATTTTAATATCAAGATATTTCAGACCATATCACCTTACAATAAAGTCGCTTTTTTTAAAACAATTACCTTATGCTTACGATTATTCGTCACGAAGACTAGCAAAGTAATAAATAACACCTGTCACTTAGAAACGAAGAATCATTTTGTCTAAGAACATCCATTGTGATGACAACCTTATTGCACTAATCATAAAGTACTTTTCTCGTTGATTACATTGCGAGTTACGTCGTTTTGTTTCGTTTCTGTTTGCTTCTTCAAATGTTTGTGCGGATGTTGGCTAGCTTGGCCAAACATTTCTTGCCGTGGTTGAAAATCGGCAACATTTATTTAAAATGTTTATTATTAGTTAAAAGGTAAAATGTATAAAATAGTTAATTTACCTACCGAAAATAAGATACTCCGGACGAAAAATTCTTTTTTCGGCCATTATTTCGACAAGTTTTTAGTGCACACTGCGGCATCGTGACACTTCGTTACGTTGGCTGTGTTTGGACCGAACTAAATAAAATAGCCCCACACTGCTTGAGTGAGGGGCTATTTGCCGAGCCGTTTTTTATGCGCTGACCCGACATCTAGTTGGTATTAATGATCGAAGACTAATATTATAAAGCTGAAGAGTTTGTTTGTTTGAACGCGCTAATCTCAGAAGCTACTGGTTCAAATTGGAAAATTATTTTTGTGTAGGATAGTCCATTTACTGAGGAAGGCTATAGAACATCACGGTGCGACCAATAGGAGCGAAGCATCAATAAAAAATGTTTTGAAAACGGGTATTAATGCTTCGCTCCTATTGGTCGCAGCGTGATGTTTTATAGCCTAAAGCCTTCCTCATTAAATGAACTATCCAACACAAAAATAATTTTCCAAACTGAACCAGTAGTTTCTGAGATTAGCGAGTTCAAACAAACAAACTCTTCAGCTTTATAATATTAGTATAACTAGATATGTTATGAATTTTGGTTTATTTCTTGATCAGGAAATTTTGTTATGTTTGCTATATATTTGTGTTAAATAAAGCAATTTTCTCGAGTATTTCTTACTTATATATTTTCTTTACTCAACACTACTAAACAAACAAACAAACAAACTCTTCAGCTTTATAATATTAGTATAGATATATATAGATATAATATATATATATATATAATATATATATATATATATATAATATATATATATATATATATATATATATATATATATAGTATACATTAGTAAATTATTTCTGGAAACATAGTTATTTCTTTGAATATTAAAATATTAAACAAAAAGAATTGAAAAATGCTTAACTTGGATTAAACGTTTTGTTAGTCGTAATTCCATAAGGAGTTGATATATTGAACGTCATATTAGTCATTCCACTATAAGTTTCACTGTCTCTTATAGATGTTTCAATGGTAATCCATTGGATGTCTTGATTTTCATCAAAATCTAGTGAAAAATTAACAGAAGTTCCACTGTCTCTTGTAGATGTTTCAATGGTAATCCCTTCGATATATTGATTTTCATCAAAATCTAGTGAAAAATGAAAAGTTAATAATAGAAAATATGTAATTAATAAAGATAAAACAGACATGTGAGGAAGAGCTAGAAAACACAATATGAATATAAGAAAGCTAGACAGAAATTGTAGGGAATGCGTATAATGCTAACATTAGAACAGGCGATAGCAAACGCATGAGGAATGATGAATTTTTTTAATTAAAACTAACTCGAGATAATAACATTATTTATATATGAATTACGGGTCACTCACGTACGAAATCAGCTACAGGCCGACATGTTTCAACCTCAGGAAGTCTTCATCAGGGCGAATGTGAACCGAGACGCGCGCACGGAGTCGTCCCGATTCACACTGACATTAGTGACGAGCGACGCGGCATGCGTGGGCGCCGCGGGCAGCGCGGTCCGCGGCTCGCTGTGCTCTCTGTGACAGTGCTGGGGTCGATGGCGGTTGCTGATCTTCCGCATTGATGATTCCCGTAGCTTTTCTGGGAACCCCATTTCCGTCTTCATCATCATCAGTGGCTGACATTGCGCGTTCGTGAAAAGAGCTCACTGTGTCAAGTTCTGTTGGCTGAACATGGCTTCTACTGTCCGTTTTCTGAAGTAATGGTTTCCAGGTGACGGGTAAGCTCCAACCTCCATCGCGAGTGAAACTAGGGCGTCTACTAATTTCTATAGCTTCTCGTATGTTACGAGGGACAAAGCTTTTCTCTCTCGCTAAGACTTTATGTAATGCGTGATATCCGACCCTATCGCGTGCTCGGCGATGGCTGACCCGGTGCTGTCCAGTTTCTTCAGACTCCGTATATGCTCATGCAGCCTTGTTGACACATTTCGTCTTGTCTCTCCCACATAGCTCTTTCCACAGTCGCAAGGGACTTCATGAGGTTGAAATATGTCGGCCTGTAGCTGACTTCGTACGTGAGTAACCCGTAATTCACATATAAAAAAAGAATGATGAAATATTTAATTATGTAATATTTTAATAAGTAAACTGGTAAGCCCAATTGTAAACTATTTCCAATAGTTGAAAACAAAAAATAGTTGAAAAGTGGCAATGAATAATCAGTGCATTTTGGTGATTTTTAACCAAATTGTATTACATGTTCGCACGGTTGTACACGGATACGGGTACACATGTACAAAAGATATAATGTTAACTTGACATAATCATTACCGATTATATTCTTAAAAGCTATAATATTCATAATATTTTCAATTCCAAAGGCATAAACCCATTTTTTATAACATTTATGAATACTAAATATCACCTGTGATACAACTTGTGTAGTATACATGCCAAAAAGTATACCATTCAAAAAGGATAGTATTTAAAATAAATATGAATCAAAATCTATAGAAATCAAAATGTATACGTATTAAAATGTATAACAGAGAAAATATACCAGCTAATTGGTATAGACCCATGTCTATTTTGCGAATTTGAATTGTTTCAGTAATACCTACAAAATAATTCAAATTCACGCAAGTTCATAGCAAAAGGTGCATCATTCAAACAGATTATCAAATAACTAATAATAGGTAATCGACTTATTAGTAAAGAAAACGGAAAGTAATACAAGAAGTCATTATCTTCATAGGATTACAAAAAACTATAACAAATGAAAGAACTTATTACAATATTTTATTGCATGTAAATATTAGGCCAAAGTATGAAATAAATAAAAAATATTGTACATACAAAATGATACATACAAAATGCGCGCGCGCATTTTGTATGTATCATTTTGTTTGAAATACAACATTTTTTTTTAAATAGAAAGATAATTTTTACAATATTTTATTTTATGTAAATATTAGGACAAAGTATAAAATAAATAAAAAAATTGTGATACATACAAAATGCGCGCGCATTCGCGCATTTTGTATGTATCATAATTTTTTTTAAAGTAGAAACATAACTTTTACAATATTTTATTGTATGTAAATATTAGGACAAAGTTAGAAATAAATTTAAGGAAAATGTGATACCATTTTCCTAAGTATGTATGTAAGTAAGTATGTTATATTACTTACCCATTATGATCGTCGAGCCTTGACATATTTAACCATTGTTTTTTATTTCTTACTTTCTTCAGACCATACTAACATCAACTGGTCAAAGTTGACACTGCCCTAAATACTTTGACCGGACAATACTAGCTTTGACTGACCTTTAGGTAGCTGCAGATTAGCCCGGTTGTACACAGGTATGTACATAAGTACACAGAACATGATCATGGCTGTGCAGAAAAAGAAGTACTTCGCCAGGATGGTCACCGTGGAGCGCCGCTCGCGCTCCGGCTGTCCATCAGACACGTAGGGGGCGTAGCGCCGGATTTTTTCATATCTGGAACGGTAACAAACCAGAATTAAAAACAAAACAAAAACATAAAATTGACTAATTTCAGAGTCACGCGTTTGACCAGCGCCGGCCACACGCGCGCTTGCAATTACACTAGATAGTAGTTGCGTTTTACGCAGTTATAACGGTCATGAGACGCGCGCCGTCAGCCAGTGCTGTCGAAGCGCGTTCAATAATCAATTTGTAATGTTTTGCGACGTAGCTGTTATACTGTTTACCATAGAAAATAAACAGCGTATCCTGTTATTATATGTGTCTCAATGATGACGACTATCCACAACTGTACATTGCAACGAAATGCGCGATACTAAATCTCGTTTCAAGCGCGCGCTGTTGAAACGCGCTGCTCAACGGCGGGTCTCGCCGGCGTCAGTCTGAAATGAGCCTAATTGGAGACGCCAGCAGCCTGCTGCGCCTTTAGCGGGTGCGGATTCTAATGGACCCAAAAATTCCCTTCGAATTCAAGCAAATCCCTTAAACGTTCGTATCTGTTCAGGATATCCCGACCCTAAAGTGACTTACCAGTTCGCAGACCAGCCTCTTAGGAAACTAGGAAACCAGCATCAGCTTACGACAGCTACAGTCGGCACACTCTCAACTTTCACCGTCCACACGTATATAAAGTTCATGGGTTATTTATCACGAGTGGTGGGTCTTTCACCCTGGCCAATTTAGTCAGCCTAGCGGATTTTAAGCGGGCAAGCAAACTTCACAGCGTATGAAGTCACAAGCAGCAGAAGGACATATCGTGTCACCTTCTGGAGATCAAGTTCGTGCCACGGCGTTGCGGAGGATACTAGCGGCCTCTCGCGGCGTGGGTCAGGCGCAGGCTCGTCAAACTTTTGAATCGGGGTTCCAGGACAGTTACGACATCTAGTAGTATTTTGCTTGAACTATTTGGCGCAACCACTAATGTTTTCGCATGTTTTCGCGATTATTACACTTAACGGTTTTATCGAGTTTCTTACGTTATATTTACACCGAACGTTTCGAAATCTTTACACTTTTCATTATCGCAGGTGGACTATTTGTCTGACTGGTTGACATTTGTCTATTGTACTGGGTGGCGCAAAAGTACTGGCACTAAAGAAAATACTTTTATTTTTTTTATATGACATTTTCTGTCATTCTGTTTTTGAAAATTGTGTAGTGAACGAATGTAAAATACACTGAAAATAAACATGGACCGTTTTACTCCCCAAGAACGTGGAATAATTGTGTGAGGGACGCTTTTCCAGGCCGAGTTATCTCTCGTTTTGGCGATTTGCCTTGGCCTGCAAGATCACCCGATCTGACCAGTCCAGACTTCTTTCTTTGGGGTTTTTTGAAATCTCGGGTGTATGTGAACAAGCCACAGACTCTCGCAGCTCTAAAAGAAAACATTCGTCAAGAAATAACGAACATATCGCAGGAAGTGTTACGGCAAGTTATGCAAAATGTCATAAATAGGGCTCAAATGTGTATCAACTCTGGAGGTCACCATTTAAAAGACATCATCTTTAAATCCTAATGGTACGAAATTTAATGGCACAAATATACATTTAAAAAAACCTAAATCTAGTTTTCTAATTTAGAAAAAATGTTATAGCTGAACCAAATAGGGTCTTTACTTTTGCGCCACCCGTTATTATAAGAATGCAAAACTGCCGCCTACAATGTTTATTGATAACGTTCCGGATTTAAACAGGACGAAAGAATATTCTTTTTTAAACTTTCGCGCTTTAAACACATAATCTATACATATAATAAAACAGTAAAAATATTTTGTCTGTACATTTAGAATTTTTGACTGAAATGGATAGAGGGACACTTAAAAAGAATAAAAGAAAGCAAAAAAATTTTTTTCGAATTTTTTGTCTGTCTGTCTGTCTGTCTGTATGTGTGATCACGATTATCGCCGAAAATACTGAACCAATTTACTTCAAACTTTCACCAATTGCTTTGTTTTAACTCAGGAAAACATCTAATGTTTGTTTCATCAAAATCGGTACATTAAAAAAAAAAGTTATTGTCATTTGAATGAACTCAAGGCATTCGTTTGCCTGCAAATATACACGGTGAATTTTTTATCGTTTTGGACCCTTAAAGGGGTGACTCAGACCATCAAAATGAAAAACTTTTCCGATGGGAACAATGCTGGGAATTAAAAAAAAAATTCGACATTCCCTCCCATACAAACTGGCGGGGCAGCGGGACTCTTTTGTATGGAAATGACGAATTTTTTTTGAGTTCCCAGCATTAGTCCCATAGAAAAAGTTGTTCATATTGATGACCTGAGTCACCCCTTTAAGGGTCCAAAACGATCAAAATTTCACCGTGTATAGCACTTAAATAGTAAGTGATTAAATAATAAGTGACATAAGAAAATTTAAATACAAAGTCAATTTATCATCAGCATGCATTATACCTATGGTCCATACTAATATTATAAATACGAAAGTAACTCAATCTGTCTGTCTGTCTTCTTTTCACGCTTCAACCATTGAACCGATTTGGATGAAGTTTGAGACCCGGGAAAGGACATAGGGTACCTTTTGTTCCGGGAAATTCTACTGTTCCTGAGGGATGGACACCAACGGCGGCGGCGTAGCCGCGGGCAAAAGGCAAACTAACCGAAACTGCTGCGCCTAGAAACTTGAAATTTGGTACAGGGACTTTTTAAATGATGTAAGTGAGCGCTAAGAAAGTATTTTTAAGATATTTAACTTCTAAAGGGGTAAAATTTATATGGAATTTTCTCATTTCTGGACAAAGTATGAAAGTAGGTATATAAGTCCTCGATTAAAATTAAAAAAGATGTGTGTAGGTAGATGAATTAAGGGATAAAATGGGGGTGGGTGGGTCTTATAAATTTTGTATGGAAATTTTCTCATTTCTGGACTTAGACGTGTGAAAATAAGTATATAAGTTCTAGGTTACAATTAAAAATATCTGTGTACGTAAAATGGACGATATTTTCCCCTGAAGGCATAAAATAGCGGGGTAAAAAATAATATAGGAATTTACTCATTTCTAGACTTAGAAGTATGAAAAAAGGTAAATAAATTCACGATATCAATTGAAAAAGATCTATGTAGGTCAACTGGAAAAAAATCCCCCAGAAGGGGGGTAAAGTTTGTTTGGAAATTGGAAATTTTCTCATTTCTGGACTATGAAGTATGAAAATAAATAGGTATGTAAGTTCTCGATTACAATTAGAGATATATGTGGGTGAAATGGACAAAATTCACTCCTAAAGGGGTAAAATGGGAGGGTAAAGGTTTTATGGAAATATTCTCATTTACGGACTTAGAAGTATAAATAATATCCATACTTCCATACTAATACTAATATTATAAATTCGAAAGTCGTTTTTTTACGCTTCAACCATTGAACTGATTTGGATGAAATTTGTATGGAGGTGTGTGGCCCGGGGAAGGACATAGGGTATGTTTGATTCCGGGAAATTCTACTGTTTCCGAGGGATCGACACTAACGCGGGCGGAGCCGCGGGTAACAGCTAGTTATGTATATAAACGGGACTAAGCACGAACCTTTTTATTATTTGTTGGAACAAATAATAAAAAGGTTCCTGCTAAGTCCCGTTTATATACATAATTAGGACGAAAGAATATATACACTAAGCGATAAAGGAACGTCACTTAAGCATGTGTACACGTAAAATCGCTTGCGGCTATGTGTGGGTGTGTGGATGTGCGCGGTGGCATCGAGAGGCGCGCGGGGCATGGAACGGGTCGTCGACGACTGCCTTGGTCGAGGGCTGTGTGTGTTGTGTTTGCGTCTCTCGTACGGCTCGCACAGCAGCACGAAGTGAGTAGTGAGTGGTATCAACCCTAGCGCTTTCACGCCCCGGCTCAAGGTCATCGGTGCCCGAACTCTCACGTACAGGGAGTGTCACCACTGTGACAGAACGGAGTTAAACAAGGAGACCCTTTGTCACCCAAGAGCAATTAGCACCTGAGTAAATTAGGCAATAAATTACGTTTTTTGATTTTAAGTTTTCAAGGACCTAGTGACTACATGGCAGGAGCGGGGTCTTGACTTAGATGGTGATAATTGCTCTTGGGTGACAAAGGTGTCACCCAAGAGCAATTATCACCCTAGTAAATTTGGCAATAAATTACGTTTTTATTTATTTAAGAATTTTTCATGAACCTACACTACTTGGCAGGAGCGGGGTCTTGACTTAGGAGTAAGGAGACTCACAAACCTCCAATTTGCCCATGACATCATCCTGTTCTCTTCCACAGCGTCAGAGGTAGAGCAATTACTTCAAGACTTGCACAAGGCAAGCCTCGAAGTCGGACTAAAGATGAATATGTCAAAGGCTGACAAAAATAAATGAATTATGAATTATTCTAAACTAATGACCAATTAGTACCAAGTGCAAAGTTGAAGTCGGGGGCGGAGGGATCGAATATAGACCGTGGTCCCAACGCGGTGTAGAAAGATAGTGTTTGACACCGGAACAGGAGAAACTAAAAAAAAATATAACACAGTCTAATGTTGAGTAGATATTGGTACGGAACCCTTAGTGCGCGAGCCCAAGTCGCACTTGGCCGATTTTTTATATGTTACATGTATACAGCGTGATTTTGAACCCCCTAGCTATATTGAAATCTGGGAATCAGAATCCCTAATGGAACACAGAATTGCAAGAAAAAAAGGTAAAAAACGATAAAGAAAATTAGGTTTCCCATACAAAGTCGCCGATCAGCTGGACGAATTTCTATGAAAAGTTAAATTTATTTTTTCGTTTTTTACCTTTTTTTCTTACAATTCTGTATTCCATTAAGGCTTCTGATCCTCGGATTTCAATATAGCTAGGGGGTTCAAAATCACGCTGTATGTTACATGGGCCCTTAGTCGTTCGCACCGCTAGATTCGTATCTAGCTGTGCGAATCTCCCAAGAGCTCTTTTTGAATAGGACCTTTTGTACCACGGTGCGAATCACCCAAGAACTTTTTGTAATGCGTCGATTCGGACCGCAGTGTTTTTTTTTTTTATCTTACAGGTCGGCAAACGAGCAAGCGAGTTACCTGATGGTAAGCTACTAGCGCTGCCCATGGACAACTGCAACACCAGGGTGTAACAGGCGCGTTGCCTGCCTATCAAGGAGTTGAGAAAAGGACATGGGGGGAGGAAATGGGGGAAGGATCCGGCTCTCTCACTCACCGAACGAAGCATAGAAGCGGTAAAGCTCCTACTCAAACGTCGATTTTCTGTGAGAGTGTGGTACTTCCCCGGACGAGCCGGCCCATTCATGCTACTAGCAAAAATTAATTTTGCCGGTAACGTGGCTCTACCACAACAGAGTGTAACAACAAGTTTTTTTTTGCAAAAACTAATTTTTTGTCACGTTTTTATTATAAACAAATCCACACTGTAAGGCGTTTTCCACGACAAATCCTGAGCCCAATCACGATTGGTGTACCTTGTTTAGTTTAAGAGTTCCTATGGCCGACCGTTCAAGGAGTTGGGGGAGGACATGGGGGTAGGAGGGGCCTCTGGCTCTCTCACTCACCGAACGAAGCAAGAAGCGGTAGTCTACTCAAACGTCGATTTTCTAAAAAGAATGTGGAATTCCCCGGACGAGCCCGCCCATTCATGCTAGCAAAAATTAATTTTGCCGGTAGCGTGGATACCGCCACGTACCTCGATGTTGCCACATTTATTTATTTATTATTTATTGTCTCCATGGAGAGGATTTGGAGGTCGATGGCCACTTATACACACCAAACCTTACCTGTAAGAGATGATAGGGCTGTCATCACTATCTCGACCTGAAGAGTAAAAGCGCTCATCATCATCCCAGTTCTTGTCATCCAGCTGTGCCATGTATTGATCTGGAATGAGAGACGATCATTGTTAGTAACGTCTTTATCGCTTACGGCGATGACAAAGCTTGAAACACAAATCCTAAAATCAACAGCTCAGTGCCAGATCTAGCTTTTTTGAAGTTAGACAAAAACCTGATAAAATGGTTCTCTGGCAAAGAATATATACACTTCGCGAAAATAAACAATAAATGTTTGTGTGCACGTAAAATCGCTTGTGTAAATAAAAAAAATATATATATACTAGCTTTCGCCCGCGGCTCCGCCCGCGTCAATGTCGATCCCTCGGGAATAGTACTTTTTCCCGGGATAAAAGGTAGCCTATGTCCTTCTCCGCACTCAAGAGAACTTGTATGCAAAATTTCATGATGATCGGTTCAGTAGTTACGGCGTGAAAGCGTAACAAACAAACAAACAAATAAACAAACAAACAAACTCACTTTCGCATTTATAATATTAGTTAGGATACTAGCTGTTGCCCGCGGCTCCGCCCGCGTTAGTGTCGATCCCTCGGGAACAGTAGAATTTCCCGGAATTAAACATACCCTATGTCCTTCCCCGGGTCCTAGTACCAAATTTCAAGTTTTCAGGCGCACAGTTTCGGTTGCGTTGATATATAAGTCAGGTTTGTCTTTTGCCCGCGGCTACGCGGCCGCCGTTAGTGTCCATACTTTGCCTTTAGACATCCGAAAAGCTCAGACAATTTCTAAATTTAAAGATTTAGTGACGTCACACTATCTTTCTACCATTTAATTACTTGAACGCTCTAATTTTATTTATTTCATATTATAATGTATTTTCCTTTGCACTATGTATTATGTTTCCTTATATGTAATGCTCTTTATCGATTATGTAATTATTATCTATGTATATTAGTATTATTCATTTTTTTATGTACACTGCGCCAAACTAGCCTTTTTTTTCATTGTCTTCTACCCAAAGGTTGGCTGGAAGAGATTGCGCTCTGCGATAAGCCCGCCTTTGTACCTCATGTTATACCTATTTCTTTTTATTGTTATTACTTTTAAGTGTGGGTGCAATAAAGTTATATCATTCATTCATTCATTCATACCTCAGGAACAGTAAAATTTCCCGGAATAAAAGGTACCCTATGTCCTTCCCCGGGTCTCAACCCACCCCATACCAAATTTCATCCAAATTGCTTCAATGGTTGAAGTGTGAAAAGAAGACACAGACAGAGTTCTTTCCCATTTATAATATTAGTATAAGTAGGTATAATGCTGTCGTATAATGATGATGAATTGACTTTGGATTTTAATTTTCCTATGTCACTTATTATTTAATCTATTTTTTTTGCTAACCTATTATGTCCCACTGCTGGGCAAAGGTCCCCATTGCCTTCCATACCTCTCTATCTTAATCTATTTAAGTACTATTATTTGCAGGCAAACTCATGCCTTGAGTTCATTCATATGACGGTAACTTTTTTTTTATTAACCGATTTTGATGAAACAAACTTTAAATGTTTTGCTGAGTTAAAACAAAGCAATTGGTGAAAGTTTGAAGTAAATCATTTCAGTATTTTCGGAGATAATCGTGATCATACAACCAGACAGAAAAAAAAGTCGAAAATTTTTTTTTTGCTTTCCATTATTCTTTTTAAGTGTCCCTCTATCCATTTCAGTCAAAAATACTAAATGTACGGACAAAATATTTTTACTGTTTAACGGCCAAGTGCGAGTCGGACTCGTGCAGGAAGGGTTCCGTACCGTATCTATAAAAACGCCAAAAAAAATCATGTCTGTTGTATGGGGCCCCCTTTAAAATTTATTTTATTTTTATTGAGTTATTTATTTTTAAAGTTAATATATTACTTAATATTCTGTGAATATTTCAAGCGTCTACCTGTTGCCGTTATCAATATCGAGCAAAAACAAGCAAAAAAAATAACGTTTGTTGTATGGGAGCCCCCTTAAATATTTATTTTATTCTATTTTTTAGTATTTGTTGTTATAGCGGCAACAGAAATACAGCATCTGTGAAAATTTCAACTGTCTAACTATCACGGTTCATGAGATACAGCTTGGTGACAGACGGACAGACAGACAGACGGACAGCGGAGCGAAATTAATAGGGTCCCGTCTTTACCCTTTGGGTACGGAACCCTAAAAGCGTATTAGAGTATTGTGTTGTAGTACCTATGCTTGAAATGAGGCGACGCTTGTTTTCAAAGAAATCACGCGTGCCACTTCTAACGTGTTTGTTGTTCTGTAGCTGAGACCCACACGTCACGTCCTACGTGACTCTATCACCACAACCTCTAGCAGCTCAGCTCTCAGTAACATAACAGGTAACAGTATAAATAAATAAATATATACGGACAAATCACACAGATTGAGCTAGCCCCAAAGTAAGTTCGAGACCTGTGTTATGGGATACTAACTCAACGATACTATATTTTATAACAAATACATATATAGATACACATCCAAGACCCAGGCCAATCTGAAAAAGATCATTTTCCATCTTGACCTGGCCGGGGATCGAACCCGGTCACTCCGTGTCGCAGGCTGGCGTGTTGACCGCTGCGCCCGCCACGGAGCTGCGCCACCAGCGGAACATTTCTTACATTTTTCGTAACTTTTGACTTCCTCGCGTAACATGTAATTTTTTATTCTTCTTAGTCGTACACTCTTGACAGAGTGGTCGTGATTATGGATTGGGTTGCTCTTCTATGGCCGCTGCTGTTGCGATCCTTCTCCACGTATCTCTGTCTGTGGCTTTTTTGGAGCATTCTGTTGCTGGGCACTGTGTTACAGCTTTGACAACATCTCCACCTCGTTGGAGACCGACCGCGTGAACGCTTGCCTTCAATGCGGCCCTGAATCACCAATCGCTCTATAGAGTTTTCTTTGCGGGTGACATGGCCGAAGAATTTAAGGATTCGTGACTGCACAATCGACGAGAGCCTTTTCTTGATCCTTAATTCCTTTAATATGGAGATGTTAGTGCGGTGGGCAGTCCAACTTATTCTGAGAAGTCGTCGCCAGCACCACATTTCTAAGGCATCGATTTTCCTCCGCTCATTCAGTCTTAATGTCCATGTTTCAGCTCCATATAAGAAAATTGGAAAGACTAAGCAGTACATCAGACGAACTTTGGTGTTTTTGGTAATTCTACGATCCTTCCAAATTTTCGTGAGCTTTTCAACGGCTGATCTCGTCACAGCGCAGCGTCTTTTTATTTCGCCCTCACAACTTCCCTCATTGGACACAGTGGAACCAAGATAGATGTAATTTTGAACCACTTGGCAATTAGCAGCGTTGGTTATTTCTGGTCTGTTGTTATTTTTACGATCCACTATCATTAATTTGGTCTTTTCACGGTTGATTGCGAGTCCAAAATTTAGACTGGTTGATTCCAATAGCTGGAGAAAGTTCTTCATATCTTCTTCAGAGGTTGCAAGAAGAGTAGTGTCATCAGCATATCTCAGGTTTGAAATCACTCTCCCTCCAACAGATATGCCCTTATCCCACCCCTCCCGAACAACCCGCATGATGAATTCTGTGTATATGTTGAACAAGAGTGGTGAAAGAATGCATCCCTGTCGTACGCCGGCCTGCGTCTTGAATTTCTCCGATTCAACCCCATCAATTCTCACACATGCTGAGCCCTCCTCATAGAGTGATTGAACAAGGTATACAAGGTGGTGTGGTACACCCATTTCTAACATAACGTTCCATAGTTTGGACCAATTAACAGTGTCGAAGGCCTTGCGGAAGTCCACGAAGCAAATGTATAAGGTAGAGTTGAATTCTCTTGACTTTTCGATGAGTTGTCTTAAAATGAGAATTTGCTCACGTGTTCCTCGTCCCTTTACGAAGCCGGATTGCTCGGGTGCAATTTCTGAACTTAAAAACGCTTGAAGCCGAGTATTCATAATACGTAGAAGTATTTTGCTGGCATGCGAGATAAGGGAAATAAGCCTGTAGTTATTACACTTCTTGGTAGATCCTTTCTTGTAAAGTGGGATAAATACTGAATGTGACCAATCTGTAGGCCACTTGCCTGTACTCCATATACCAGAACAGATTGTGTGTAGGATATTCACTCCAGTCTCGTCCATTGCCTGGATTA
Source organism: Elegia similella (assembly GCA_947532085.1). Taxonomy (NCBI): domain Eukaryota; kingdom Metazoa; phylum Arthropoda; class Insecta; order Lepidoptera; family Pyralidae; genus Elegia; species Elegia similella. The sequence goes on from OX383953.1 coordinate 938,745, forward strand.
CTTCTATGGGAATTTCATCTACCCCCACGGTCTTTCCTTTTGGTAGATGGTTAATGGCAGCACGGACTTCATCTTTCAATAAACAAGGTTCCTGTTCATCCGGCATTTCAAGCGTATGCCCGGGTCCTGTACAGGGATTACTCACAAACAGAGACTTGCAATACTCCCTCCAAACATTTACAATTTCCCGGATTTCAGTAGTTGTATCCCCGGCGGTATTCTCGATAGCCAAATTACGGGGTTTGAACTGTCGAGTGATGTATTTAATCTTTAGGTGTAAGTCTTTAGTTTCAAACTTTTGTGAGTTCTGTTCAAGTTCCTCGCAGATTTTGTTGATGGCTGTATTTCGATCTCTACGACAAGCTGCCTGTATTCTAGCACCAAAGGTATTGAGCTTCTGGACGCCAGCGCCTTGAGCTTTTAGGCATCGTCGTTCTTTGATCAAATCCCACGTGTTATCAGATATCCAGTGTTGACGTTTCTCTCTGACTAGATTTGGTTGACTTTTATGCACTGATTCTCTTACTAGTTGCTTAGTTAACTGCCACAAGGAATTGGAGTCTGCGTCTGGGTCACACAGCCAGTCTAAGTTCTTATCTTTTACTGTGTTCATAAAGGGAACCCTGTCTAGAATCTCAACGCGCTTCACGGTTTTCTTGGTGATTGTATTTCTAAGTTTTAACTTAAGACTGCATAGCAAAAATTCATGATCACTGCTAATGTCGGCACCAGGTAATGTATGTGCATTGGTTATTGAGCTTCTCCATCTAGTCCTTATCATGATATAGTCTATCTGGTTTTTATGTTTACCATCAGGAGATGTCCAAGTATAAAGTCTTCTAGGGTGGTGTTTGAGGACTGTGTTCATAATAGTGAGGTTATTATCAGCTGCAAATTCTAATAGGCGCACACCTCTATCATTCCTATTCCCTTCGATCCCATAATTACCAACTATATCACGCAACCCTGTGTCTAATTTAGTGCTACCTATTTTTGCGTTAAAGTCACCCAAGACAATAAGGAGCTCTTTTTTGGGAATTTTAGACATGCAGGCCTCAACCTGCTTATATAAGTCCTCTACAACTTCATCACTAGTACTTTTAGTGGGAGCATACACTTGAATGATGTTTAGTGGAGTTGGTGACGCACTGAGTTTCATGGTTATGATACGATCGCTGACAGGATTGTAACCTACAACTGCTCTGTTCCATGCTTTCGGAATAGCTATAGCCACGCCAGAAAAACTGTTTGTAGGTGAGCCTAAACAGTAGAGACTGAATTTTTCAGTATCAAAGTGCCCACTTGCTTTGATGTGTTTCGCTAATTCCGGTGATGGTGGAGTTACATCGCTCGAGCTCATGATCCAACCTATTGAGTTTTATATCTGCGACAAGACCTCGCACATTCCATGTGCCTACGCGGATATTTTTGCGTAACTGTAGTCTTCTTCCAGTAGCATCCATTCCACGGCATGCCTGGTTGCCTGCATTACCGTAGCCGGTAGCATATTTCCCACCCTGGCTCCCGGAAAAGTCAGGGCGCCGGTCGCTAATCGGATCATCCGGCGGTCTTACTTCTCTATTAACCGACATCCATAATTCTCATGGGAACATAGAAGCAGTGGTTTCCCGTTGCCTGCTGCCTAGATATTTCATAGGTTATTTGGACCTATAGGCTACTACAGCCTCTTCCAACCAATCTTTGGCTAGGTTTATGGTTATTCCGCCATTGCTCGGACGCCAGAGCCTCGTCTGTTATCTAGCAGGAGGTGCCAAAGCTACAGATGCTGCTGTCTTACGACACGTGCAGGTGAGGTTGACTATTGGGTCGGATAAGATGTTGATTCCGTTCACCCCTTGCCTCCCTCTGCCTTAAGGCAGATAGTAATTTTTTATATTTAAGGCAATTTTCGTAACTTTTGACAACAACGAGATTTGTAATACTAGATTTTTATTGCAATTCAACGCATTCAATTTTAATGCACCTAAGACTGGTGCGTTTAAAAAGTATTTCACTCCATATCACACTCAGAGATGGCTCTGAATAGAAAGCGCCATATTATCATATCATCTAAATAGTCTTGTTAATACGTGATTTCGGCACTCCAGCCAGAGTAATGATTACCCAGGTATAGACATCGTGACGATCTAGATTTTAGCATATTTTTTTTATTTTGGTATAGACAGACTTAAATATGACGCAGACTATAATAATGGGACAGGGCAGGTTGGTACAGGGTAGGTGGTCTCTTCTCTATCTACACTAAAATTATAAAGCTGAAGAGTTTGTTTGTTTGAACGCGCTAATCTCAGGAACTACTGGTTCGAATTGGAATTTTTTTTTTATGTTGGATAGTCCATTTATTAAGGAAGGCTTAAGGCTATAAAACATCACGCTGCGACCAATAGGAGCGAAGCATCAATAAAAAATATGCCGGTATATGCGCGATATACTCGACCGATTAGATGCCGCAAAGCGTTATGCTATACGTTAGTGACCAATTTATAGGATAGCCTGTGTGGTGGGTTATAATACGACCCAAAAAAAAAAGTAAATAAAAAAAAATTACAATAAAGTTACTTTTGGCTAGCTCCGTGGCGCAGTGGTCAACACGCCAGCCTGCGACACGAGAGTGACCGGGTTCGATCCCCGGCCAGGTCAAGATGGAAAATGATCTTTTTCAGATTGGCCTGGGTCTTGGATGTGTATAAGTGTATTTACTATTAAAATATATTATCGTTGAGTTAGTATCCCATAACACAAGTTACTTTGGGGCTAGCTCAATCTGTGTGATTTGTCCGTATATATTTATTTATTTATTTGCTGCAAAAATGTAACAGGAAATGAAACGTAACTTACGACTCAAGGGCCCTGGCAACAATGATCCTACGAGCAACCTACGAGTGACCACACAGTCTCTATTGTCTTTACCACGTATATCCTGGCTGAAATCTGAGATACATTCTGTAATTTAGCTTATTTTTAGACTATTCTGTTGTGTGTGGCGAAAATCTAAAGAATCATGACATTAGGCGATGCGGTTAGCAACTCGACACTATTTTGATTCCGTTTCCCACCTTTACGCCCGTTGGTCCCGGCTGTCATCACTGATGGCAGTCAGATGCCAAGGCAGATAAAAATTTCTGACACCAGTGTTGGCCACAGACACGATAAACAAACAAACGGCGAAATAGCACGTGAGTGACCAATTTTTACACATATTAAGGTAAAATGCTCCTTGTTATACATACCAATAGAGTTTATATTAGCTGTATTGCTTGATCATTGAACTGTCTATATTTAGACATTACGCGTGATAGTATGATAATGGTCTCCTACCATAAATGGCTATTCAAATTCATTTGCCTTCAACTGTGCTAATTTAAACAAGTACTTACTATAAATAAATTTTGTCTTATAATAAAAAAATAATAATTTAATAAGTACCATATGCAGATAAATTAGGTATAAATCATATTAAACATAAAAAACTTCATAAATTATAAGTCTCTAAAAATTTATTACACTACTAAAAATATATTATTACATATACTATAAAGTGCCAGTCGGACTATATCAACTGGTCGAAATAATATTGTTATGGATAAATTTAATCCTTTCCTTACTAATATTATAAATGCGAAAGTGAGTTTGTTTGTTTGTTTATTTGTTTGTTTGTTTGTTTGTTACGCTTTCACGCCGTAACTACTGAACCGATTTTCATCAAATTTTGCATACAAGTTCTCTGGAGTACGGAGAAGGACATAGGCTACCTTATATCCCGGGAAAAAGTACTTTTCCCGAGGGATCGACATTGACGCGGGCGGAGCCGCGGGCGAAAACTAGTTAATTTATAAATTCAGTTGTATTTATGATGTGTGAAAAACATTACACTGCAGTCAGGCGAAAATGTGCCAATAGTGACTCAATCATAAGTCATTCATAAAGAAAAACAATGAATAAATCTATTAGCAAAGGCGACACGACTTGAGAATTTTAATTAAGGCTTATGTCATTGTACCTATATGTGTTTCTGTGTCTACGCATATCATAATCAAGCAAAGGTGTGAAAGTTTTAACTAAATTTTATTAAAGGACTTTAGTTTTTGTAAGTTAAAATATTATATATCGAAATAGACACGCGCACGAAGGGTTCCGTACCGTTATCTATAAAAAAAGTCGAATGTTGTATATACAAATTTCATTTTGCGGTTGACTCCATACATTTTGTTCGGCCGACTGTAACTACATAAGTTGGTCGAGTTGTATAAAATTAACTATCTATGATACCCAGGCCGCTGTAGTTTTAATTGAAAGTACATACTTTGAGGTATATACCACATTTTTTTCAGAATTATTTTAGTAATGTTTCATAAGTTACGGTGGGGGGACACCTCAAATTTTACCTTTGTATTAGATTATCTTAATACTGGGGGGTTTGATCTATATAGTTTTAAAGCATACCCCACCCCACACGTTGGGGTTAATCCAATTATTTTTTTAAATTCACTTTTCGTTGTACGGGAGGGGGGCAGAAAAAAAAAATTTTTTCATAATTTTAAATACCACTTTTGGAACTTCAATATCTATCTCTCCACAAATTTTAGTGACAATCGGTGTAGTAGCGGCGGAGTACGAGCCCGGATGGATAGACAGACGGACGGACGGACGGACATGACGAAAATATAGGGGGTTCCTTGTGGTCTACAGAACCCTAAAAAGTAAGGCAATTTTTCCATGTCAGTGAAAAAAAATACTTACACTCGCTTTGACCCGAACAAAGGTCATTCCATTTCTGAACATTTATTTGCCGGATTCGGCCTTCCGGCTTCCCGTATCTAATTAGCGAGTGTTGTCAGTTTTTGGAAAATTACCTTAAATATGGTAAATGTATTTTTTTTTTGACGTTGTAATGTTGGCTAGCTCCGTGGCGCAGCGGTCAACACGCCAGCCTGCGACACGAGAGTGACCGGGTTCGATCCCCGGCCAGGTCAAGATGGAAAATGATCTTTTCCAGATTGGCCTGGGTCTTGGATGTTTATCTATATATGTATTTGTTATAAAATATAGTATCGTTGAGTTAGTATCGCATAACACAAGTCTCGAACTTACTTTGGGGCTAGCTCAATCTGTGTGATTTGTCCTAATATATTTATTTAACAACCATCTTGATTTAACAACCATCAACAACCATCTTGATTTTAATGTGTCATAAATCTGCTACACGCACGAAAAGGTGTCACGTTCTGCTTGCAAGCGAGAACGCGGAACAAGCGATTAAGAGGGCCGTATTTCCATACAAGCGTAGTCCCCCGATTCCCAGCCGGATAGTAAATAAATAAATAAAATGTCCCTATGTTTAGTTTTTTTTATTAATTGAATTATTTAAAGAGATATGACCTGTAAAAACCTGAAAAATTGGTAAGAATTTTCGTTGTGTTCAAACATCAAGATAACAAATTTGACGCGATTATATTAGAAAAGAAAACATAGAAACACAGCCATAGCATATTTAAAATTTTAAATGAAAAAAGAAATTAAGTCGTTTAAGTTTTAGAGAAGAATGAGGTTACTACGAAGCTTTAATTTTGTGTAATTTTCGTACGTATTTTCGGTACGAGCTGCAGTTGTCTCTATCGCACTCTGCGGGGGTTATTTGGGCACACAGCGCGACAGCAATAGATTTTACAAATATACCTACCTATTTTTCAATTCTCTCGAGGAGTTATTCCGGTCTGATCCCCAAAATCTGATACCCTAGTGGATCCGTTTTATTTTTATTAATGTCTATTCCGTTCTGATCCACCGTGCCGGGGATCAGAATGAATAATTAAATATTGTATTCCGGTCGGATCCCCAAGCATATTTTTAGTACAGTCTGTAACAAATATTAGAACTTACGAAATATAGAAATAGGATGCAATAAAATAAATTACATTGCATCTTAAGAGCCATTAAGAAAGTATAGCGTTGCAAAATACAAAAATTCTAGTTAAAATATAAAATATTTTAAGTGTTTCATTAAGATTTTTTTTTCGTTAACATTTTTTTTCTTATTTATTTTTCTAGTATAAATCTTTAGTTGTCGATCTTAGGAACTTATATTTCCCTTCTTACTTACTATTTTATTTTATGTTGCCTAGAAACTAAGATACAAATTTATGATTATCTGTGATGATTGTAAGTAATAAAACTGATAAATGACTATCGCTTATAGTAAGTTTTTATTTGATATATATTTAGTTAAGAACTTATATACATTTTGATATTAAATCTGATTATTTACATTATTGTATATCATAATATATATGATTACTGTGATAATTGTCTAAAGAATGTTTTTTGATAAGTATTTGATTTTTCCCTGGTTAATTATTACTATTTTATTTTATGTTGTCTAGAAACTAAGATACAAATTTATGATTATCTGTGATGATTGTAAGTAATAAAACTTATAATTTTATCATCGACAACTGTTTTTTTCTTGACTGTACTAATCAGGTAGGGGATCAGACCGGACTAATTAATTTTATAGTGGATCAGACCGGACAAAAGTAATAATAATAAGGAAAAGTGGATCCGTTTGGTGGATCAGACCGGAATAACTCCTCTACAGCGCAGTGTATCCTCATAAGGGCCCGTACTACCTCACACTGCTTTGCATGATTGACTATTATATCAATAATAATTAAATACTCAAGTTGAAATAAAAATGAAGCAAAGTTCAGGGCTAACTCTGGTAACTATCTGACTCAAAAACACGATTGCGTTAAATTTTCTCGATAGAAAAAAATTGCAAAGTTGCCTCCAAATCACGTCTAATTTACTTGGTATATAGCATTATTCACCAAATACATTAAAATTAACCTAGAAACTTTTGATTATTATTGCATTGCAGATAAGGCAGCCATCATATGTTTTTCTTTTTCGAATAACTTTTGAATATTCCTAAAAAACGAAAATATCCAAAGTAGCCAACGCGTTTAGACCATCCGCGTTTGTATCGCCACGCCGCCTGGCATATGGCGGGCTCTTAAGCGTTCGGCTTGTGATGCATCTATGACTCTTCCACCGTTATCACGTGAAAATATCGTCCGTAAACCGACTGGACAGAAAGAATTTTAAATTAAAATTCTTCATGTCCAGTCCAATTAAAAAACAAACAAGGTATGCCTTTTTTTCATATTTGTTTTACGGCATTTGGCTTTCTATGCCTTTTAGCCCTTCATATTTTTCTTAATGTTATCAACGAAATGGTGGTGTAATTCATTTGGTTGATTCAATGGAGCTCCTGGCGACAATTCTTCTGGCTTGATCATAGACGTCGCAGTAAGGCGAGCGACCACCAGCCCGCTATGTAAATCTCACTACAGCCGCACCATGACACTTTATTTTAGTTATTCCACACATTGTTCATAAACATGGGCATTTATAACACCAAATTACACCGATTTCACATTATAAACTCCACTACTGGACTGAGTTTCTTTCGGCGTATTCTTCTCAGCAGTGGTCGTTTCGAAACGCTAGTAGCTTACCGATTTTGCAAATATTAAAAATAATAATATGACATTCAGAAAGAGATACATGATATCCAAATTTGAATAAAATTCTATTTCATTTCATTTCACTAGAAGCAATTTGCAAAACAATCCAAAACAAAAACCGTGCAGTTCGCCGAAATTCCCGCCAAGCAACAAAGTATGCTCAGAGGCGGCAATACCTATAGTGCAGGGTGTGCGGCGCACACGGGCGCCGGGTGTAAGGGGGCGCCGAGCGCCCTCTAATACGCCACCTCCGAAGATACGTCGCTCGCGGCACCGGCGCTCCCAATAACCCTGCGCCCGTGTTACGGCCGATGACGGACAAAGCAAGGCGCGCCACCACAAGCTGCGTCTTTACCTACTCTACACAATAACTTTTGTTACAACGTGAAATCAGCTTTAAAACAGATATATTATATTGGCGTAGCGTCGCTAGTCGCTACCAACGGCGCGTGCCATCTGTTTTGATTCGTTTGAAAACACGCCTAATTGTGGAATATATAACTGTACGTATTCCATTTTGACCCCGCTCCTAAAAGAGGGCACCACGGTTGCACACGGGCGCCACACACAAGGGCTAGAGCCGCCTCTGATAAATAATATCCTTACTAATATTATAAATGCGAAAGTGAGTTTGTTTGTTTATTTGTTTGTTTGTTTGTTTGTTACCCTTTCACGCCGTAACTACTGAACCGATCATCATGAAATTTTGCATACACGTTCTCTGGAGTACGGAGAAGGACATAGGCTACCTTTTATCCCGGGAAAAAGAACTATTCCCAAAAATAAAGGGCATTCATTTTAAATAGGACTTTATATTTAATACTAGCTTTCGCCCGCGGCTCCGCCCGCGTCAATGTCGATCCCTCGGGAATAGTACTTTTTCCCGGGATAAAAGGTAGCCTATGTCCTTCTCCGTACTCCAGAGAACTTGTATGCAAAATTTCATGATGATTGGTTCAGTAGTTACGGCGTGAAAGCGTAACAAATAAACAAACAAACTCACTTTCGCATTTATAATATTAGTAAGGATTTGTTTTTAGGTAGTGTGTATCTCCTCGACGTTCCCTAAACAGAGTGACTCAGCCCATCAATATGAACAACTTTTCATAAGGGAACAATGCCGGGAACTCGACAAAAATTCGACATTCCCATACAAACTGACCGGTCGGCAAAACTCTTGTGTATGGAAATGGCGAATTTTTTTTTGAGACAGACAGAGTGACAGCGTATCGATATTAATACGGTCCCGTTTTTACCCTTTGGGTACGAAACCCTAAAAAATACTGCATCAAAATCCGTTACGTAATTTTAAAGATATAAGCATACATAGGGACAGACAGCGGTAAACGACTTTGTTTTATACTAAACTAATGATGTATACACAAAGCCCCTTGAATCACGCTATCTATTAAAAAAAACCACATCAAAATCTGTTGCGTAGTTTTGAAGATCTAAGCATACATAGGGACAGACAGACAAACGGCGTGAAGCGACTTTGTTTTATACTATAATCATCATCATAATCATCAGGTCTTTTTACTCTCCACTGCAGGAGCATGTCCCTCTCTGTACTACTGGAGCCATACTTGGCCAGAGCAGACAGAGGATTTGGCCTACACTCTCCTCGCTGGCCAGACGGGTTGGAGAGATCTCATTGATGTTTATGAGCTTTGTTTAGCTTGTATTTCCTAAGTCGCCTCTTACGACCTCCACGGGAAGACTTGGAGTGGTCATATTCTACTCTGCCGGCAACCACACGGCTTATACTATGTAGTGTTTTATACTATTTAGTGCTGTATACACAAAAGCAAATAAAGTATTTTCCATTCTACATACTTAAATGTAATATTGATTGTCAGTACGTTTGTCCATTGTTCCTATTGTAGACCAGTGTAATTGCCCTCATTACTACTAAATTATCACTATTACTGTTAGCCTTGGCCGTATATTACAGGTCATTTTCATTTAAGTACCAGCTTTTTCCGCGATTACGTTTGTGTTCAGAGGCGGCTCTAGCCCTTGTGGCGCCCGTGTGCATCCTGTACCCTGGCGCCCTCTAGTAGGAGCGTGGTCAAAATGGAATGTGTATTTTTCACAATTCGGCGGGTTTTCGAACGAATCAAAACAGGTGCCGGCACGCGCTTTTGGTAGCGACGCGACACTACGCCAATATATCTGTTTTAAAGCTGATTTCACGTTGTAACAAAAGTTATTGTGTAGAGTAGGGAGAGACGCAGCTTGTGGTGGCGCGCCTTGCTTTGCTGCCGCGCGTCCAGAATCAGCCGTAACACGGGCGCAGGGTCTTTGAAAGCACCGGTGCCGCGAGCGACGCATCTTTGGAGGTGGCGTATTAGCGAGCGCTCGGCGCCCCCTTAGAGCCGGCGCCCGTGTGCGCCGCATACCCTTCACTATAGATATAACCTTTTGTTTTTTTTTTGAAAGGACTATGTAGCTAGCTCCAAGTGAGCTTTCGCTACTTCACCGGGCGTTTGAGGCGAGGGCAGAGTGCCCTCGACCTTAATAGACAACATCACCAAAGGGCCCCCAGGAGGGACGGACCTCGGCTTTGGGCGTTGCCTGTGTGCGCAAGGCTTGGAGAGACAGCAAACTCTCATATTGCCTGATGGGCCGCGTATGCGTGCATGCAAGCTTGAAGGGCCAATCTGAGAAACAATGGCAAAAGCCTTTGGAGAGCAGCAACTCTCATCTTTTGCCTTATGGGCCGAAAGCTACGTTGCCAGAAGGGCCTATCCTGGGTGCAAGTCACCCGGGACCGCCGAGCGGTCACCAGTAATCGGAGCTAATCCTACTCTACGCACTCTGTTCCGGTGGCGAGTGCGACGGGGTCGGATAGTGGGATTCCTCTGGCTATTCGGAGCCGAAGAGGGGTCGGGGTAGGTATAGCCGCCTCTGTTTGTGTTTTTATAGTCAATGATAGGCCTGTCTCACACCCCGTGTCGGTATCCAAAACATGCCTACGCGCGGCGACACCTTCGAAGGGGAAAACCGAACAAATCCGATAGGAACGACGCGCTTTTGGTAACATGTGTTCCGAGGTTCAACGTATTATGAATCGTTTGTTCAGAGCTATAAGTATAAAATTGGCTTGCTAGGTATCCAAACTAGAAGGTGCTGCGTTCTGACGCGAGCTAAATTACACCGTATCGCTAACTACATTGAGTTGATATTTCTTTAAATACCTTTACACAGTGCGCCTTTTATACCGTACTACTTAGTAATTATTCTGTGCCAATGTTTACGTAGGCAGTAACCAGTAACTATTTAGTTATCTGTGACCCAAGTGACATTATCAATCAATACTAATAGTAAATCTGTAAGGGTTGGTCATGGAGTACGTTGTTTACTTGGTTTTCTGAGATAATAAATAATAATAATAATTAAATAAATATATATACCTATACGGACAAATCACACAGATTGAGCTAGCCCCAAAGTAAGTTCGTGACTTGTGTTATGTGATACTAACTCAACGATACCATATTTTATAGCAAATACATATATAGATAGACATCCAAGACCCAGGCCAATCTGAAAAAGATCATTTTCCATCTTGACCTGGCCGGGGATCGAACCCGGTCACTCCGTGTCGCAGGCTGGCGTGTTGACCGCTGCGCCACGGAGCTAGCCTCTAGAGCTATCGTGTTTATAAGCTCGTACGATGATGATGATCCCGTTTTCCACCTTTACGCCCTCCAACACTAGCTAAACGTGGATTTACGGTCTTACGACCTTAGGCTCTGTCTACCCCGTAAGGGATAAAGACGTGATATGTATGTATTTACGCCACAGACCAGTTCAACATTCTCTGTTTTCTGTGTATGTCAAAATGAGTCAAGAGTCAGGTCAACAGGTCACATTTAAAATCAAGGTTAAACAATGCGATAAAAATATCCAAGTCCCACCCAGCTGCTACGATAACCGAGTGTTTTACATTATATTTATCATAAATAAATAAAACGAGCCGATATCGGATATCGTGCATTCGTGCCATGTTTTAGCCTTATTTAGCTCTTGTCCAGTGGTTAAGGCGTTTGCCTGTAGACCCGGGGTCGTGGGTTCGATTCCCACGGGAAGCAAACTTTGTTTAGTAGTTAAGACTGCTGTTAAAATATATTACTTAAAAATGCCTACTATTGTATTAATGACTATCTAACAGATAAAACTCCATGGAAGTAATACATTCAATAAATTGTTAATCAATATACATCAGTAATTAATGTTAAATAATTCAATTTGTTATAAATATGTGAAAGCGTAGCCCTTCAGCCACGTAGGGACCAACACTGGACTGAGTTTCTTTCGGCGTATTCTTCTCAACAGCGGTCGTTCCGAAACGCTAGTAGCTTATCGATTTTGCAAATATTAAAAATAATAATATGACGTTCAGAAAGAGATACATGATATCCAAATTTGAATAAAATTCTATTTCATTTCATTTGTTGTTTGTTTCCAGATATGTAAGGACATTGCAGGCATGAATCACCAGATTGTCTGTTAATAAAGATGATTCCGTGCTTCGGAAGACACATTAAGTCATTGGTCCTGGCTGCCATCTGGTGGTCGTTAAAGGAACCACGTCAGAGGCCGAGAGGCGGTTCCGAAGAACTCTGACACCAGGGTGTGCATGGTCGATTGACCGTGTCACCTACTCGAAATGATGATGAAGAGCTTTATTTAGCTTTAGGAGTGCTCATTATAAACTAGAGTTGGTGAATCAGGTTTGCCTTTTACATATCTATACTTATATATTTTTAATTTTATCTATACTTATACTAATATTATAAAGCTGAAATGTTTGTTTGTTTGTTTGAACGCGCTAATCTCAGGAACTACTGGTTCAAATTGGTAAATTCTTTGTGTGTTGAATAGTTCATTTATCAAGGAAGGCTTTAGGCTATATAACATCACTCTGAGATCAATAGGAGCGAAGCATCAATAAAAAATGTTTTGAAAACGGAGGAAAATTATTCATCTATACTAATATATAATATTATATATTATGTATCTTCTTGTGGATGTTGTAGAAGGCGATTTAGGAAATACAAGCTAAACATAGCTTATAACATCTATAAGACCTCTCCAACCCGTCTGGCCAGCGAGGAGAGTGTAGGCCAAATCCTCTGTCTGCTCTGGCCAAGTATGACTTAGTAGTACAGAGAGGGCCGTGCTCCTGTAGTGGACACTAAAAAGACCTGATGATGATGATGATACTAATAAAAAACAAATGATCATAATAACAGAAATTACCGCGGACTAAGTCGCGGGCAACAGCTAGTGTATTTATATAGATAGGTAGATTTAGAACTGTGTGGGTGTTGAAATCGATGTTATTGCATTAAAAAAATTTGGAGATTTATATTTATATATAACACTAGCTGTTGTACCCGACTTCATCCGCGGCAATTTCTGTTATTATGATTAATTAGTATAGATGAATAATATTTCCCCCGTTTTGAAAATTTTTTTTATTGATGCTTCGCTCCTATTGGTCGCAGCGTGATGTTTTATAGCCTTTAGCCTTCCTTAATAAATGGACTATCCAACACAAAAAGAATTTTCCAATTTGAGCCAGTAGTTCCAGAGATTAGCGCGTTCAAACAAACAAACAAACTCTTTAGCTTTATAATATTAGTATAGAAGTATAGATAATATATTATATGTATGTATATCTATACTTAATATTATAAAGCTGAAGAGTTTGTTTGTTTGTTTGTTTGAACGCGCTAATCTCAGGAACAACTGGTTTAAATTAAAAAAATATTTTTCTGTTAGATAGTCCATTTATTGAGGAAGGCTTTAGGCTATAAAACATCACGCTGCGACCAATAGGAGCGAAGCATCAATAAAAAATGTTTTGAAAACGGGGGAAAATTATTACCGCGGACTAAGTCGCGGGCAACAGCTAGTGTATTTATATAGATATGTAGATTTAGAACTGTGTGGGTGTTGAAATCGATGATATTGCATTAAAAATATGGAGATTTATATGTATATAATATATAAAAGGTCAGGTGTGTGTATGTCATCCTCTGCAGGTGTGGCAATCCGCAAATTTTGAAGAAAAAAAAATCTTTATCGGCGTTGTGACTTTTTGGGATGGGTAAAAAAACAATGTTAAACTCACGTCAGGACATGTGACTTGATCGAAAACTCGTAAGGACACGTGACCTGAGACCGCCGGCGCGGCGTAGGAGAGGAAGTAATATTCGCCTCTCTTTCACTTCAGCCACTTCTGCGAAATATGTAAAACCAACGAATACCAAGGCTAATTTTAGAGTCACGCGTTTGATCAGCGCCGGCCACACGCACCCGCTAGTGGCGTTTTATAGTCACGCAGTTCAAACGCGCCGAATCCGATCGAGACGCGCGCCGTCGGCCAGCGTGGCCGGAGCGCGCGCTCAATAGTCAATTTGCAATTTTTTACAACGTCAAAGTATCAAAGATTTATTCAGAAAATAGGCCTTCTCAGGCACTTTTTCACGTCAATTCACATTTTAAATTATATACAATTTATTAATTATTGTTCAAAAGCTACAAACTACTAGCGTTTCGGAACCGACCACGGCGTCGCTGTTGCAGTCTTTTCCATAGAAAATAAACAGCTAATCCTTTTATTATATTTGTCCCAATGATGACGACTATACACAGGTGTACATTGCAACGAAATACGCGATATCAAAACTCGTTTCACAGTGCACGGCGGTCAAACGCGCGCTGTTGAAACGCGCTGATAAACGGCGCGTCTCGCCGGCGTCACTCTAAAATCAGCTTTACACAAAACCTTGACAGATTATATACGTAATTACGTACTCGTAAACTTTACTCATGAATCTTAGTAGTTATCTATTGGTGAAAACCGCATGTACTACTGCACGTTTTTGAGTTTATCGTAAATAGACAAATAGACAAAGCGGCGGGGGACTTTGTTTTATAATCTGTAGGTTTATCTTTAACGTAAAATGGTTTAAATATCATATTATTTTGTACCGTTGTTAAAAAAATATTTTTAAATAAAAATAATATTTTAAAATTAAAAATATTTATTAAATCTGATCGAGATTAAAACAAGTGTGTGCCAAAACTGGAGTCAGATTTATCAAGCTGCCTAAATAATGTGACATATATTAACGACTGCATTAATGACCGAGACCAACTGCTTAACGTGCCTTCCGAAGCATGGAGGAGCTCGAGACATTTTTATGCCAGTTGCGGTCACCCATCATAGTAGGGACTGCGCCCAGGGTTGCTTGACATGCGTAAGCGCTTTTAATGCAGTCGACCACTGGGCCAGCGGGCTCCTACTAAATTGCAAATACAATATCATTCGTTTGTTAATTTTAAATCCTTATCCATACTATCCTAATAATCCTAATCCTAACTATCTAATATTATAAATGCGAAAGAGTTTGTTTCTTTGTTTGTTACACTTTCACGTTGTACCTACTGAACCGATCGTCATGAAATTTTACGTACACGTTATCTGGGGTATGGAGAAGGACATAGGGTACATTTTATCCCGGGAAAAAATACTGTTCCCGAGGGATCGACATTGACGCGGGCGGAGTCGCGGACGAAAGCTAGTAATATTGTAAATGCGATAGTGAGTTTGTTTGTTTGTGACGCTTTCACGCCGTACTGAACCGATCATTATGAAATCATACAAGTTCTCTGGAGTACGAAGAAGGACATCTAATAGGCAATATTTTATGCCGGGAAAAAGTACTATTCCCGAGGGATCGACACTGACTCGGGCGGAGCCGCGGGCGAAAGCTAGTTATTACATAATCATTAGGGAATAAGTTTTTTATTAATTATACCTACCTAAATGTGTACCTAAGTTCTAATGTTATCCATCTTGGGATTTATTTTTCACAATTTTTCCCCCTTTGCTCATATGGGTAATGTGTAGTTTCGCGCGTATCAGGGATTTATTTTTCACAATTTTTCCCGCTTTGCTCATATGGGTAATGTGTAGTTTCGCGCGTATTATAATACGCGAAAAAAAAAATTAGGTAGGTATAATTATGCATACATACATAGTATCACCTCTTTGACCCTTGCGGGCTATACAGAGCCTAGGTATAAGACCTTATGGCCACATTTAACACATTGGAGATCGTGTAGATGTAAAACGGAATCAAAATAGTGATGGGTTGCTAGCTGCATCACCTATTGACATGAGTCCGCAGATTTTAGCCTAGTCCCTCGATCGGCATTTACGATCTGCGCGGGAAGAGCAGCTGGGACATTCTACGTTTTATGTTTTCTCCCTGACCAGCATGGCAATTACAGTAGGTAATTTTTTTATTTTTTCTTATTTTCCAAACGGTTGATTAAAGTTCGTCACAAAAAAATTGTTTTTTTTTTTTTGATACTCGGTATTTATCAAACGTCCTGGCTGCTCCTGCGCTGCTCAGATGTGTTGGGCGAGTAAGGTAGGTACAACGTTTTTTTTAGGGTCCCTTTTGTATATATTTTATTTATTAGTTAATAAAAATAAATAAATAATGTATTCTAATTCTAATAATTAACTAGTTCCGTGGCGCAGCGGTCAACACGCCTGCCTGCGACACGGAGTGACCGGGTTCGATCCCCGGCCAGGTCAAGAAGGAAAATGATCTTTTTCAGATTGGCCTGGGTCTTGGATGTTTATCTATATATGTATTTGTTATAAAATATAGTATCGTTAAGTTAGTATCCCATAACACAAGTCTCGAACTTACTTTGGGGCTAGCTCAATCTGTGTGATTTGTCCGTATATATTTATTTATTTATATTCATTTCGGTTTTAATAAATATCTGCTGCTGATTTTTCGTTTTACTGGACTAATTAAATTAATGTTACTGAAAAGACAGACATTTTAAACTTAAAATAGGTATTACCAGCATTTAAATAATAGTTGCTTTATTCATGTTTAGGAACTAATATGTAAGTTAGGAAGTTGCCAAACTATGTTGCAGTTGCTTTAATGTTGAGTTACTAGACCATATCAGTTTTGTTTACAAAACAAGTGAGCCCATCATGTGCGGTGGCCTAGAATCCGGTTTGATGGGTTACACAACATATAAAAATCGTTCCTAAAACAACAAGTTTCTCCTCATAGCGGTCGTTGCTTCATGTATCTATCAGGAAAAAAAATGTTGACTAAACATCTTAGAGCCCTCCCTCCACTCAGTGATTCTAACAAGAACATCATTAAGATGCGACACTACTGGACACTACCGACTAGCACAAAATAAATATAAAATAGTTGAATTTTAATCAAATAAGTGTTTACTACTCACTTTAAAAATTCTGATGTGGTATCCAGTTGACCAAAATGTTCCAGGTTTACGTTTGTGTGATCCAATTATAATAATAAATTGTCTAATTATTTTTTAACACAACGGAACCTAAATAACAAAAACTGTATGACGGATCTCTGACTTGACTGTGTTCAATAGAAATGCGAACTGCGCCTGCTTGCGGTATTTTTAGTGTTGCCATTAAAATGACTCATATACCCATGTAGAAAAATGTTAAAAATATTAAACTCAAAGCTTTTAATTCTCCGTTTGTGATTGAAACAGAAGAATAAATAATTTATAAACTGTTCTTTAAAATACAATAAAAATTCGCAATATGATTTTGACATTTATTTCTATGGAGCGAGGGAGAGTTAACAAAAACACATAGGAAACAGAACGTACGTTAACGTTATCACATCATACATGTCACTTGATTGATCTGTCGTCACTGTCAATATTCTCTTAATAGTTTGTGGTCAATATATTTTATTTACAAAAAGTAAGGGTGCTATTTTCTCTTGAAAATTATTTGTGGAAAATAAACCGAAAATGTCCGGAACTACAAAGGTGCAGATATTGTCCTTATACAAGGCTCTAATGAGAGAATCACAAAAGTTCTCAAACTACAACTTCAGGTATTAACAACAAATTATATAACCTCAAATTTTTACATTTAACTTTTGAATAATATTTTGAATTGTTTTTGTCCGTTCGTGTGCAATGTTGGCTCTTGTCTGTACAAGTACAGACAAGTACAGTCCCGGGACATTCAAACGTAGAATTAATAGGTATCTCTTGAATAGGCATGTAAAATCCTCGTCTTCATCGTCACTTACCATCAGGTGAGATGGGAGACCGACCGTTAGACATGGCGTAACTATAAGGGTTCCTTATTTGGAACCCTAATAAATAAATTCTTTAAACAATACTAACATCGGTATAATTTGTTACAACAATGTAATGACGTCTTGTCGAATATTTTTATTTTATAAAATTAACTAAGTGACTTTTATGAAACATTCTGAAGTTTTGCACTAACTTACGACATTAAAAAAAGTAATTAATTTATCTTAACGATTTTTGTTGTTACGAGATATGGTGTTTAAAATACTTTTCTTGCCGTAAAACCAATGAAAGAACCTCTTAATTCGTAATTATCGATTTTATTGCTCAGTCATAGAGTCCAAACTATAAAAGCTAGCAATTAGTGAGTTTTTGTATTATATGAATCTCATAAAGGCGAGTTCATAGCTGTTATTTACTATACTTAATGATTTTTTGCAGCCTCAACCTCTCTAACCCGTCTGGCCAGCTTGGAGAAAAAAAAAAAAACAAAAATCCTCTGTCTGCTCTGGCCAAGTATGGCTCCGGTAGTACAGAGAGGGTCATGCTCCTGCAGTGGAGACTAAAAAGACCTGATGATGATGATAAATGATTTTTTGCAGTTAATGAGTTCTTGCAATAAGCCGACGATTTTTTAAAAGTGCACAAAAGCCTTTCCCTTTGATTCTTTCTATGAATGACTAGCTCCGTGGCGCAGCGGTCAACATGCCAGCCTGCAACACGAGAGTGCCTGGGTTCGATCCCCAGTCAGGTCAAGATGGAAAATGATCTTTTTCAGATTGGCCTGGGTTTTGGATGTGTATCTATTACATATGTATATGTTATAAAATATAGTATCGTTGAGTTAGTATCCCATCACACAAGTCTCGAACTTACCTTGGGGCTAGCTCAATCTGTGTGATTTTTTTGTATATATATATTTGTTCGTATACCTATATATATGTGTGTGAAATATACTCCATATTGCCATACAACCTGGATCTGGACAGGGGGCATTAAACAAGGGTAGCGAGCACAGGACAGTTTTTTTTAATATTGTATAGGATGGCAAACAAGCTAGCGAGTCACCTGATGGTAAGCGCTCCGCGCTGTCCATGGACAACTGCAACACCAGGGTGTGTCAAGAGCATTGCCTGCCTTTCAAGGAGTTGGGGAGGGAGGGGACAGGAAGGATGGGTCTCTGGTTCTCTCACTCATCAAAGGTCAATTTTCTGTAAAAATGTGGTACTTCCCCAGATGAGCCGGTCCATTCATGCCACTAGCAAAACTGAATTTTACCGCGTTTTGTTTTGTCACAACCCCCCCTTTCCTCTGTTTTAGTGGAATTTCAACTGACTGTCAAACACAGTCATCGCCATTCAGATATTGACCTTTTTCAAGCACCACAAGTCACCTGACACATCTTAGACTGCATCATCATCATCATCATTTCGAGTAGGTGTCACGGTCAATCGACCATGCACACCCTGGTGTCAGAGTTCTTCGGAACCGCCTCTCGGCCTCTGACGTGGTTCCTTAGACTGCAAATGCTACCTGATCCCACCCCAAAAGCTGCACGACCACCTCGCGGGCTGCTCGCAGCCCGCGCCCCAACCCAATACACTAGAACTAAACTGTGAATCTAGTTTTTATTCTTGACTAGCTTTCGCCCGCGGCTCCGCCTGCGTCCATGTCAATCCCTCGGGAACAGTGGTTTTTCCCGTGATAAAATGTACCCTATGTCCTTCTCCGTACCCCAGATAACGTGTATGCAAAATTTCATGATGATCGGTTCAGTAGTTACAATGTGAAAGGGTAACAAACAAACTCACTTTCGCAAATATAATATTAGTTAGGATTAGGATAAGGACAGGATTGAAAGTAACAAATGTGTTTTATTTTTCAGAGCCTATGCAATAAGGAGAGTCCGAGATGCCTTTAAAGATAACCGGAGTGTGACAGATCCAAAAACTATCAACAAACATCTTGAGTTTGCACAAGAGAATTTGTCTATGCTAAAACGTCAGGTAAATATAAATGATACTTTTCCTGCTGGTCTGGGAGAAAAGAAAAAACTTAGAATGTGCCAGCTGCTTCTCTTCCTGCGCAGACCGTCAATGGGCGAAAACCTTAAGACTCATAACAATAGGCGATGCGGCTAGCAACCCATCACTATTTTGATGCCGTTTTCCACCTTTACGCCCATCAACACGCTAAACGTGGCATTTCGGTCTTATGACTTTAGGCTCTGTCTACCCCCTAAGGGATAAAGACGTGATAATATGTATGTTTAGCCGTGTGGTTTCCGGCAGAGTAGAATAGGACCACTCCAAGTCTTCCCGTGGATGTCGTAGAAGGCGACTTAGGAAATACAAGCTAAACAAAGCTTATTAACATCTAAGAGACCTCCAACCCGTCTGGCCAGCGTGGAGATTGTAGGCCAAGTCCTCTGGCTGCTCTGGCCAAGTATGGCCCTAGTAGTACAGAGAGGGTCGTGCTCCTGTAGTGGAGGCTAAAAAGGACCTGATGATGATGATAATACATTTAAGTATGTAAATATGTTTGTTTGGGTGGAATTTTGCAACAAAATTTTGTAGCAGATATATTCTAACGATTGAGCTGAAATTTTGTATACTCGTTTTGTTTGGATGACAATGCATGGTTAGCTGTGTGACGTCTAGATCCAACATGGCGGACCACCCAAGATGGCGGAATAGCTATTTTTGATACACTTCGACAAGGATATCTGATTTGACTAGCTCCGCGGCGCAGCGGTTAACACGCCAACCTGCGACACGGAGTGACCGGGTTCGATCACCGGCCAGGTCAAGATGGAAAATGATCTTTTTCAGATTGGCCTAGGTCTTGGATGTGTATCTATATATGTATTTGTTATAAAATATAGTATCGTTGAGTTAGTATCCCATAACACAAGTCTCGAACTTACTTTGGGGCTAGCTCAATCTGTGTGATTTGTCCGTATATATTTATTTATTTACTTACTTAAAGGACTCGCTGAAAATAACTCGAAACAAAGTCATTTATATCAAAGCGTGTTTTTAAAAAGCTTTTTAATTTTAACTTATATTCTGTTTCAGGTCACCATAGGAAACATGTATAAAACAGAGAAGCTTGTCATAGAAAACCTGCGATAAGTACTTGATAAGTACTTAGTGTAGTTTCCATTAGGCAGTTATTTAGAACGACTACGCATAATAACAAGAAAATTGTGATGCAATATAAAAAAAATAAAAACTCTTAAGCAAGAAACTACCAGAGCAGTGTCTCTTTGCGTCGCGCCGCCTGATGGCGCCGGGCGCACTACAAAAATCGACTTTATGCTATATACTATTAAGGTTAATATTCTGTTGTTTTGACTCTGCGCCGCTTGTGGCGCGCCTCCGCCGCACTGCATCTGTTAGTTTCTTGCTTTAAAGTAGTTGCCAGTTTGTGAGTGAATAGCGGTCATTTACCTGTAGCTGGGTGCCTGTCGCTTTTGAACATTTGTAATGGCACTAAACACTGTTTTAACCACAGAAATATTTCAAGATAGAACGGGGATGCTAGGATTTTGCCAAGGAAACTCGCCTGTCAGTTTTTGCATAAGCCGCGTCCCCAATTTGACGTCATTTATAGTTAAATAGTAATGTGACACAGAAATAAAATCATCATATCGATAAACAGTTTTTACAGTTAAAAACAGCAGAATAAAGCATGTGTTCATGTCGGGACGTGCGCGCTGACTGACGAACGTCTAACGAATCTTGCACGATCGTGCAAGATTGAGACGCGCGTGTACCGCCTTCTTGGTCGTTCTATCTTGATATATTTATGCGGTTTCAACTGTGGCACAAACACGATTTGTAAGCAGACCATCGTCATTATATTAAAACGATAAACTTTCACTATGTAAGCAACACAAAGCAATAATCAGCTGTTCCAAATGTCTCGCAGTGAGATTTGTCAAATAAATAATAAAGATAAAGCGCGGCAAAGTTCAGGAGTGGGGGCTCGTGAAGTCAAAGTTTGCTAGAAATTGTAGCAAATTTATGACGTCACACGGAACTTCAAAGGGCTATATTTTTATAATTTTTTGTTTAATCGACAAAAGAAAAAATACGTGTCCAATATTTTTTGAATATATAACTGACGGACTAATTATATTTTTTAGGAAACTAGCCTATTGTTCCCGTCGTGTTATTTATCCACTTATATACAAATAAAGTCACGCGTTAAGTTTCTTACAAACTTTCATCCCCTATTTTATCCCCTTGGGGGTAGAAGTGATCAAAATCCTTTCTTAGCGGATGCCTACGTCATAACATCTACCTGCATGCCAAATTTCAGCCCGATCCGTCCTGTGGTTTGGGCTGTGCGTTGATAGATCACTATGTCAGTCAGTCACCTTTGAGTTATTTATATTTAGACGTAAATAAACCCCTGTCCGATCCTTGAAGGGGTGATTCAGCCCGTCGATATGAACAACTTTTCCTATGGGACCAACGGGATCTCAAAATTTTTATATACCCATACAAATTGACCGGGCCGCCGAAAAGTTTTGTTGAAAATGTTCTTTTTTAGAAATTTGGCATGCAGGTAGATGTTATGACGTAGGCATCCGCTAAGAAAGGATTTTGATCAATTCTACCCCCAAGGGGATAAAATAGGGGATGAAAATTTGTAAGAATCTAAACGCGAGCGAAGCCGCGGGCAAAAGCTAGTATTTTATATACGGGATAAATAATACGACTGATTCTATGACTGTTAGATTTCCAATAAACAAAAATACGTAATAAATAAGTACCTACAGTTACAGTTTTGATGAAGTATGAACAAGTTTTTACAAAAAAAAAAAAAAACATTTTTGTGACAAAGCTTTTATTATAAACGAATCCACACTGTAAAGTGCTTTCCAAGACAAATCAAATGAGCCCAAACACGATTGGTGTACCTTGTTTGGTTTAACAGTTCCTATGGCCACCTTCCGACATCATCAGACCAGCGCAACGATTCCATAATATTGATTTGTCATCCGATTTACACATGCATGCAAAATGTCAGCTCAATCGGTAACCGGGAAGTGGATCAAATTTAACTTGCAAGATTTGACTATAGACAAACACCGGGACAGGTGAAACTAAATAAAAGCTTGTAAAAAAACTTCCACGCTGGTCTGGGAGAAAAGGAAAAACGTAGAATGTAACGGCTGCATCGATTCCCGCGCAGATTGTTAAAAACGATCGAGGGAATGGGTTTAAATCTGAGGAATCATATATACACATTATCACGTCTTTATTCCTAACGGGGTAGACAGAGCCTAAAGTCATAACACCTAAAGGCCACGTTTACCGTGTTGATAAACGTAAAGGTGGTAAACGGAATCAAAATAGTGATGGGTTGCTAGCCGTATCGCCTATTGTCATGATTGTTTAGATTTTCGCCCATTCCCTTGACCGGCTTCTACGGTCTGCGCGGGAAGAGAAGCAGCTGGCGCATTCTACGTTTTTTCTTTTCTCCCAGACCAGCATGGACGGTCCACACATCCTTATCCTAACTAATATTATAAATGCTAAAGTGAGTTTGTTTGTTACGCTTTCACGCCGTAACTACTGAACCGATCATCATGAAATTTTGCATACAAGTTCTCTGGAGTACGGAGAAGGTCATAGGCTACCTTTTATCCCGGGAATAAGTACTATTCCCGAGGGATCGACATTGACGCGGGCGGAGCCGCGGGCGAAATCTAGTTATTTATAAGGAGACTAGCTTTTCCCCGCGATTAGGTCTGCGTAGAAGTGGACAATTGTTATAATACGAGTAGATTAGACCAAGGAATCACGTCCCATACAAACATAGGGGTCAAACCTCCTCTTTCACCCCATTTAGGGGTAGAATTTCGGAAAATCCTATTTGGCGTGACAACCGTCTTATAAATATATGATTCCGCGTGCAAGCGAGAGTCGGTCGGTCAACGCACGATAATTTTACGTGATAACGGTGGAAGAGAGATAGATGCGTCACAAGCCGATCGTGCCTCTCTATCGCTTGTTCCGCGCTCTCGCTTTCACACGAAACGTGATACTTCTTCGTGCGTGCAGCCGGCGTTAATCGATAATTTGTTTTAGTTTTAATCAGAGTAAATGTCAAAATAATATTGTGATTTCAAAAAGATGTATAATTAAAACAATAGTGGTTGTTTTTTAAGTTCATTATTTCTGTTAACTGTTTCTAGTCGCCATGTATACGTTAATGTTATTGTGACTAAACAAACAGACGAATAAAATACATACAAACTATGTCTTCTAATATTTTCTCTATTGTTACACATTTAAATAAAATCACTTAATACGGTTTTACTAGTAACAGCCACCGTGGTCCAGTGGTTAAGGCGCCTGTAGACCCGGGGGTCGTGGGTTCGATTCCTACGGGAAGCATACTTTGTTTAGTTGTTTCCAGTTTGGTTAGGACATTGCAGGCTTGAATGATCTGTTCGTCTGAATATGACGATGCCGTGCTTCGGAGGGCACGTTAAGCCGTTGGTCCCGGCTGCCAACTGGTAGTCGGTAAAGGATCGTCAGATGCCGAGAGGCGGTTCTAAAAAACTCTGACACCAGGGTGTGCATCGTCGATTGACCGTGTCGCCTACACGAAATGATGACTAGTCATTATCATAGCCATTGTCTCTTAAATGTAAACTTAGCGCGATAAAACTGTATTAAGTGATACACCATAAATGAAGCCTTAGTATTATATGCATTTCTAACCGACTTCAAAAAAAGAAGGAGATTATTAATTCGGCAACATGTTTATTTTTCTTTTTTTATGGTTGTTACCTCAGAGCTCCGTCAGTTATTAACCGATTTAAAAACTTTTTGTTTGAATGGGTTTGCTTTCAAGTTAGTCTCATTTAAATTTCATCACAATCGGTTCAGTAGTTTTATTGAAGTCGGTTTCTTTTATATTAAAGATAATATACGTTAATTTAAAATGTCTAGTGTTCTACGCTTCAAAAGTGCACTATGCATAAAACTTTTTAAAATATTAAATATATTAATTGTATTGTTTTTATATAGCATTGCAATGCTTGATATATTATCAAAATTGAAAATATGTGATGTAAAATGAGTTTTCCTTAATTAAATCAACTTTCTATTCATCGGATATGAATAAATTAGAATACCACACTACTAAATAGTGGGTAGTATTGAAGAAGTAGATACGTATGCTGGAAATGCGTACCCAGCATACGTACTTCTATTACCCCATAGGGATTCGGCGCGGTGATTCGAAGTCACGGTGGTGTAGTTGATATCTAGGGCATAAACCTAAGGCTTGGTGTTATTCATTTCAATAATATGACATTATTTATTGTATGCGGCAATACCAGACACAATAGTTAAACAATGCATTTTCGCGCAGACCTGCGCTCCCGCATACGAGCGATTAATTCAATTTAAGCATGGCATTTAAATAAACCAATGTATACTCAGTCCACATATTTAGTTTATAAGGGTTTCAAAAATTGTGAGTTGACGTCGATTGGAGAAAATGCGCTGTGCAGTTTGTTGCCGCTTCTTCTGCACTCCGCCTTGGAAGTGGCACTAAACTTAGCCTGTAAATTTTTGACGTCAACAAATGTTGAGAAGTGAAATTTGACAATTAATAAGTGTTCAAAGAAACCTATACATATTAAATAAACATTTTGAATTTAGATGTGGGTTTAAATCCTACGTGTACCCGAGTTCTTTTTCATCACATATTTTCAATTTTAGTGATTTAATATATTGTTTAAACCGTTTTTAACTGTACGTGAACGTGTGTACAGTACAGGCGCGGTAAATTACCACTTTTGACGCTTCGCATTACGTGTTAAGGCGAGTGTCGCCGGCGTATAGAGATGAAACGGATAGTGGTTTGGCCGGATACCGGATACCGGATATTCGGCAAGCTACGAGGCCTTTCCACCTTTACGCCAACCGCTAAGCGTGGCCTTTTGGTCTAATGACTTTAGGCCCTGTCTCCCCCGTAAGGGATAAAGACGTGATAATATGTATCTATGTACGAGGCCAGAGCGCCGGATATTTGGCCCTCTATTTCAGAAGCTGGTCTAGTATACTATGCCAAGCTGAGTTGCTTCTTACCAACAAATGCGGATATTTGGTATTCACTTACCGAAATTTGCCACTTGTTAATTTTGAATACTAAACTTATTGATGTGGGTGCAATTATGTAAATAAACAGTGCCCATAACCTTTTGTGGCATACCACAAAAGGATATTAAAATTTTTATTTTTGTATCCGGAATCCGGCTGGATACTGAATTACTATCCGGTATCCGGCCGGATAGTGGAAACAAGGCCGGCTAGACCGGGTACCGGATAGTTACCGGATATTCGTTTCTAGATAAAATTGCTTTGCTAGATCAAGTCCGTTTCTATACAGGAAGGCAGTGTATGGGGTAAGGCTCTTAACTGGCTACAGTTTAACAAGTTATTAAGACAGTCGTAAAGCTTTGTCAGATTTGTAGACAGCTTGACAAATATGGCACCAATGTTGGCCACTTACACGTACCTATATGTTGGTTCATCATCATCATCAGGTCTTTTTAGTCTCCACTGCAGGAGCATGACCCTCTGTACTACCGGAGCCATACTTGGACAGAGCAGACAGAGGATTTGGCCTACACTCTCCTCGCTGGCCAGACGGGTTGGAGAGGTCTCATTGATGTTTATGAGCTTTGTTTAACTTGTATTTCCTAAGTCGCCTCTTACGACATCCACGAAAAGATTTTGAGTGGTCCTATTCTACTCTGCCGGAAACCACACGGCTAATTAAACATGTAGGTTAATACGGTTTAAACTTAAAACTAATGTATGTATTGTTTTATTTGTTAAATTTTAAGCTTAGAATAGTTTGTTGTAATATGTAAATAAATGAATATCTAGTAATTTGGAAATATGTTTTATTTACCCCTTTTGTTCTTCTCGAGTCAAAATCGTCTACAGTGAAGTTAGACACTCCCAGTGTTGGTATCGAAAACATACCTAAACCAGGCACACCTTCGAAGCGGTAACACCGGGCAAATCCAGTAAGCAAAGAAACAAACCAACTTTTCAGCTTTATAATATTAGTATATTTAATGTTATTGTCTACGCCAAATTAACATTATTACATTTTGTTTTTATATACATATATTGTACTTTCCCGCTTAATTCACGCACCCTCTCCCACACACACTCATTCCCTTTCTCCCCTCCTCGCAAAAAGATCCGTCACGCAAATACTCCGCGCCCGCGCTCGTGAAAATAAAAATTCAAACACAGGGATAGCGATAGCTAATAGTGGACATTTTACTGGAGTGAAAGTATTAGTGGTTCAGCTCCAAAAAACCAGTGATTGGACGTGGAAAAGCCAGCGGAAGGAACCCGAAACGCGTGCCGTCGTTCCCGAGGTAACCTTTCTATATTCCCGCCCTGTCAGTTATGTCATATTTTTTGGTGTGTAATGTTTTCGTGTCTTGTGGTTTACCATAAGACACGAAAATTAAACATTACATCACCAATTTAAAACATTGTATCACAAGTGTACAAAGTTATTTAATTACTTACTCATTGAAATGAAAACAAAATTCTTATATTGTGAGTCAGTAATTCATTCAAATTGCTTAATTTTATAGGATTGTTTCTTTCCTTTTTTATGCTATAGGCAAACGAGCAAGCGGGTCACCTGATGGTAAGTGATCACCGCTGTCCATGGACATCTGCAACACCAGGGTGTGACAGGAGCATTGCCGGCCTTTAAAAGAGTTAGGGGAGGACTGTTGGGAACTCCATCCTTGAAGCTGTGGACCAATATGTCTACTTGGGTCATTTGATCCAGGTTGGAAGTTCCAGCTTTGAGGACGAGGTCTTTCGACGAATCCGACTCGGCTGGGCAGCGTTCGGGAAGCTCCGTAGTGTCTTCTCGTCCAAAACACCTCAGTGCCTAAAGACGAAAGTCTATAATCAATGTGTGTTACCAGTGATGACTTACGGGTCCGAAACGTGGTCGCTTACTATGTGCCTCATAAGAAAGCTCAAAGTCGCTAAAAGAGCTATGGAGAGAGCTATGCTCGGTGTTTTTCTGCGAGATCGAATCAGAAACGAGGAGATTCGTAAGAGAACGAAGGTCACCGACATAGCTCAGCGGATTAGCTCTTTGAAGTGGCAGTGGGCGGGGCACAGCGCGTAGAACCGATGGCCGATGGGGCAGAAGGGTTCTCGAATGGCGAACACGTATCGGCAAGCGCAGCGTCGGACATCCACCGACCATGGTCGGATGTCCTGACGAAGGTCGCAGGAAGACGCTGGATGCAGGCCGCTTCCAACCGGTCGTATTGGGAATTCTTGGGGGAGGCCTATGTCCAGCAGTGGACTTCTTGCGGCTGATATGATGATGATTGGGGAAAAAAGTTGGGAGGGGGATGATTTAGTTCGGTCTCCCGATCACTCCCCGGACGAGCCGGCCCATTCATGCTACTAGCAAAAAAGAATTTTGCTAATACCGTGGCCTCTGAGGCCTTGTAGATCTGCCGGCCTATTAGCCAACGTTCTACGTTTTTAAGGTTCCGTATAACAAATGTGACAAAACAGAACCCTTATAGGATCACTCGGTTGTCTGTCTGTTCGTCTGTCACAGCCAATTTGCTCCGGATCTACTGAACCCATTGTTTTATAATTTGATACACTTATTTTGTCTCCCATCTCACCTGATGGTAAGTAACGATAAAGACGAGGATGTTACATGCCTATTATTATACTTCCTTTTTGTATTCGTATGATTGATACAGGACGGCAAACGAGCAAGCGAGTCACCTGATGGTAAGTGATCACCGCTGCCCATGGACAACTGCAACACCAGGGTGTGACAGGAGCATTGCCGGGTCTTTCAAGGAGTTAGGGGAGAATATTGGGAAAAAAACCTGGAAAGGAAGAAATAGGGGGGGGGGGGGGGGGGAATAATGGACTTCCGGCTTTCTCACTCACCGAATGAACCATAGAAATGCCATAGAAACGGTATCGCAGTTTCTTTGGCTTGTGCTTCCACCACTGCTGCCCATCGGAAGCATTTTTAGAACCCGGAGGATAGGAATTTGTTGGATTTGTGAAGGAAATGAAGACTTTGGGATACTACACACTCGAATGAATAGGGGAGCCCCCGGCTCTCTTACTCACCGACCGAAGCATAGAAGCGGTAGAGCTTTTTTTTTTCTTTTTACTAAATATTGGATTAGGCATTTGTCTCCCATCTCACCTGTTGGTAAGTGACGATGAAGACGAGGATGCTACATGCCTATCCAAGAGATACCCATTTATTCTACTTTTGAATGTCCCGGGACTGTACTTGTCTGGGGATATAGACGCAGGCAGTTCATTCCACACCTTTGCTACTCGAACCTACTCAAACGTCGATTTGTATGTAAGTGTTTTACGTTGACAGCTCTGTGGCGCAGCGGTCAACACGCCAGCCTGCGACACGGAGTGCCCGGGTTAGATTTCCCGGCCAAGTCAAGATGGAAAATGATCTTTTTCAGATTGGCCTGGGTCTTGGATCTATATATGTATTTATTATAAAATATAGTATCGTTGAGTTAGTATCCCATAACACAAGTCTCGAACTTACCTTGGGGCTAGCTCAATCTGTGTGATTTGTCCCTATATGATTTGTCTATATATTGTCCCTATATATATTTATAATTAAATGATTACGCTTTTAGGCGAACAAAGAAGTGAATAAATGAAGAGTGATTTATTAAATTGTTTGCTGTGTTCATGGCATTATTTGAATAAAAAGACGTCACTGAACATTTGTCTTATTTTAATAAGTACCATGTAGGTACATGTGTTTATTATTGGACAGACATGATTTAGAACACAGCTAAGTAAACAAGACCTATGTACGTACATGCATATGTTGTTTATTAGGTATTTCACTGTTTTAAATACAACGAATTAGGTGTTCTTCGGAACCGCCTCTCTGCCTCTGACGTGGTTCCTTTAAAGACTACCAGATGGGTGCCTTCCGAAGCTCGGAATCATCTTTATTATCAGACAATCAGGTGATTCAAGCCTGCAATGTCAGCCTACTAACCAAACTGGAAACAAAGTATGATTCCCGTGGGAATCGAACCCACGACCCCTGGGTCTACAGGCAAACGCCTTGACCACTGGACCACGGAGGCAGTTACTACACTAATCCCCCTACATATCTTTAAAAATCTTGCGTCCTTTGACAAATGCACGCTAAGCCCGATGATGTAACATTTCAATGGACTAAATTGTTAAGAAGGGATATCAATTACCCGAGGTGGTGGGAGGGGGGCACCAGGTGGGGATGAGAGAGGCTTCAACAGTTAGTAATACGCTACGCGCTCAACTTCGTGCCAGGTTTCTTTCATCTACGCTGCGACGGCACGCAGCCAGGTCTGCTTGGGACGGCCCACCTTCCGCTTGCCTTGGGGGGTCCTCTCCAGGGCTTGCCTCATTATATCTGTGGGCTCTCCCCTAGGAGTTTGGCCTATCCATGTCCATTTGTGGCGCAAGATCTGCTTGTCAAGAAATAAACAGTGGGTGTCGAGTACCCCTGAGAATCGACATTACCTAAGCAACAGATCAGCAATCGACATTAAGCAACAGTCGCGGGTTCGATTTCCGCACCAACAAAATGTTTGTTGGTGAAACAATATAGCTATGATATAGCTGCTAGCCGTGTGGTTTCCAGCATAGCCGTGTGGTTCCGGCAGAGTAGAATAGGACCGCTCCTAGTTTTCCCATGGAGGTCGTAAAAGGCGACTTAGGAAATACAAGCTAAACAAAGCTCATAAACATCAATGAGACCTCTCCAACCCGTCTGGCCAGCGAGGAGAGTGTAGGCCAAATCCTCTGTCTGCTCTGGCCAAGTATGGCTCCGGTAGTACAGAGAGGGTCATGCTCATGACGGTGATGATGAAACAGATATTTGTGTTGGGTAGGCCACTTTTTTAAGTCATCAAATGAGCATGAGCACCCATGAGGCGCTTATCGCGAAAAGCGAGAGCGGTCGATGCGTGAACTGCTCGGCGCCTGCTAGCGGTCGATGCGTGAACCGCTCGGCGCCTGCTAGCGGTCGATGCGTGAACCGCTCGGCGCCTGCTAGCTGTCGGTGCGTGGACCGCGAACTGTCGTATTAATTAAGGGTGGTGTTGGGTACAAGCTATATTGGGGCAGAGTGGTGTAAGTGCGCTATGACCTTTATTTTCCCCCGCCGAGAATTTAACCAGGAAAAGAACCGGGAATTGAAATTGAACCATCGTGTAGCTATATTTACCACTGCGCTGCGCCACGAAGGACAGACGAATATATTATGTTCTGGATAAACAATAATTAACCCCAAAAACATGTCATGATCATCAATTATACGCGTCAATATGATATTGACCCAGCTGGTTACATATAGCTATAAATTTACGGAGCCTTCTAGAAATTTGTTCTAAAGATAACGTTTTTAAGAAATTGCCTTTGTTTCTGGTAGTAGTTCTTCTGACTTTAGTTAAAGAAGTCGAGTGCACTCCAAACAAAATGTTGCAGACGATAGTTTTCGCGCTGTCAGTGACTCTGGCCTTTGCAGGTTCGTAAGCGTATCTGTTGCAGTTTTACTAAAGTTTTTAGAGGTCAAATGGCGAGCTCTGTATCATGTGAGGGAAACACGCCAGCCTGCGTCATGAGGGCTCCCGAATTCGATTCCCGGTCAGGTCATAATGGATAACGTTCTTTTTCAGATTTACCTGGGTCTTGGAGGGACCTATCTGTCTATATAAGTATCCTAACTAATATTATAAATGCGAAAGTGAGTTTGTTTGTTTGTTACGCTTTCACGTTGCTGCTGTTCACTGCTGAACCGATCATCATGAAATTTTGCATACACGTTATATAAATTCTATGTAGACTTCGTCAATGCTGTAAATAAGGCCTTGTGATGAACGCTCTCAAAAGCCTTTTTGTAGTCTGCAAAGGCTACGTACACCAATTCGTTCTACCGGGGCTGATGAATCTATTTTTCCCAAGCGATTCATGCCCACCGGGGCAGATAGGAGTTATATAATAATAATAAGCCTTTATTTCCGAACCATTTGTTTTACAGTTTAACACAGGGCAAAGTTTGTTTTATAGTATATCTCTTAGTTCGGTGTGCCTTACGGCAAAGGCCTCCTCCAAAGATTTCCATTGTTTCCGGTCAGCTGCCACCCGTAGCCATAGAGGACCTTAGGTCCTTACCAAGTCGTTCTCCCATCTTAACACTTTACGGCCTCTGCTCCTAGAGCGACAGCTCTAGACATCTTGGGTACCAAACTGTCACCCGCTTGCTCCATCCTTTCCTTACTTTACTAATATTACTAATATTATAAATGCGTAAGTGAGTTTGTTTGTTTGTTTGTTACGCTTTCACGCCGTAACTACAGAACCGATCATCATGAAATTTTGCATACAAGTTCTCTGGAGTACGGAGAAGGACATAGGCTATCTTTTATCCCGGGAAAAAGTACTATTCCCGAGGGATCGACATCGACTCGGACGGAGCCGCGGGCGAAAGCTAGATTTTCATAATTGTAACGGAGCATATGCCCAGTCCATCTTAGATAGGAGTTACTCAAACGAAATAAAGGCTTGTAATACATAAATCAAACAAGATTGTGGAATGGACTCCCTCCCGAGGTTTTCCCTGTGTGCTATGACTTGAGGTCCTTCAAGAAGCGTGTTTAACCCATCGAGTCAACAACGCATCAGCATCTCCTCTGGTGTTGCAAATGTGCATGGGCGACGGTGACCACTTCCCATCATGTGGTCAAAAAAATCGCACTACACTGGATACCTATTAAAACCAAATTTGTTTGTCTAGGCCCCCAAAAAGTCGTCAGACCCTGCAGGCTGAACGACCTGAAGTGCCTTCAAGACAACTTCGCAGCCAACTCTCAATGCAGCCGCAACATCCGCGGATCCATCCCTAACGTCTACAAAATCAACGAGTTAAAATTTGAGACGCCGTACTTCAATTCTACATACATCGAACGGGGATTGACGATAAGAAACCATAATAAGTGCTATGTTTCTGAGTTCTTGTAAGTAATAGACATATAGTTGGCTAGCTCCGTGGCGCAGCGGTCAACACGCCAGCCTGCGACACGAGAGTGCCCGGGTTCGATCCCCGGCCAGGCCAAGATAGAAAATGAACTTTTCCAGATTGGCTTGGGTCTTGGATGTGTATCTATATATGTATTTGTTATAAAATATAGTATCGTTGAGTTAGTATCCCATAACACAAGTCTCGATTTTACTTTGGGGCTAGCTCAATCTGTGTGATTTGTCCGTATATATTTATATTTTATATCATCTTTTTATTTATCTATTTATTTACAGCACCACAATCGTTCACCAAGATCAACAAAGACGCCTCGAAACAAACAAAAGCCTCTTTTCAGAGCCCTCAGATCAGGGACTTAGAGCCTATGACACAAATCTGTCATTTCACTCTCATTGACACCCATCCATGTTGGTCTG
The DNA here is from genome assembly GCA_947532085.1 of Elegia similella. Classification (NCBI taxonomy): domain Eukaryota; kingdom Metazoa; phylum Arthropoda; class Insecta; order Lepidoptera; family Pyralidae; genus Elegia; species Elegia similella. The sequence continues at coordinate 971,995 of OX383953.1, forward strand.
GGAGAAAAGAAAAAACGTAGAATGTGCCAACTGCTTCTCTTCCCGCGTAGACCGTAGAAGCCGGTCAAGGAATTGGGCGAAAATCTAAAGAATCATGACAATAGGCTAGCGACCCATCACTATTTTGATTCCGTTTTCCACCTAATGCCCACCAACTTGCTAAACGTGGCCTTCAGGTCTTATATACCTAGGCTCTGTCTACCCCGCAAGGGAAAAGACGTGATACTATGTATGTATGTATGTACTGTCAACTCAATTATAAGACCAAGCAAATTGTGAAGTAATTCATAAGATTCTAACGAGTCACAAGAAATGTTAATTATTTACCTATTTTCAAAACAGCACATTTTATATATCTTCATATCTATTTAACTTAAATATAGAAAAAATCTTCCAACGCTTTACATTGAGGCCACGTTCCCAGAATACTGGCAGTATTTCCTCGTTGAATTGCAAGACTTATCCGCTGAGTAAAATAACTGCCAGCTCTTGGGTCTCCCGTCGCCTCGATGAGACGCGTTGTGATGTCCTTTAAAAAGATTATAACAGAAGGCAATGTGGATGTACTTTTTTTTATGTTATAGGGCAGCAAACGAGCAAGCGAGTCACCTGATGGTAAGCGACTAGCGCTGCCCATGGACAACTGCAACACCACTGTAACAGGAGTGTTGCCTGCCTTTCAAGGAGTTGGGGAAAGGACATGGGGGAAGGATGGGCCTCCGGCTCTCTCACTAACCGAACGAAGCATAGAATCGGTAAAGCTCCTACTCAAACGTCGATTTTCTGTGAGAGTGTGGAACTTCCCCGGACGAGCCGGCCCATTCATGGTACTAGCAAAAATGAATTTTGCCGGTAGCGTGGCTCTACCACAGCAAAAACTTCTTCTACGCATACCAAGGACGAACAAGACCTGATGAAATGAGGCATGGAGGTAGACCATCGTGTACCTCCATGCCTACGACTTGTTGAGCTTTGAAAATGACGCTATCCAATGGATTCAGCAACTAACACTATCACTCTAATTAATGTCGGCGAATACTCCCAATTTTTTAATTTTCCAGGTGTGAAATTTTGTAAATTATTATCAGACTTAATTCTCTTTTTGAAAAGTCTTAATTTTATTTCTCAACTAGCTTCCGCCCGCGTCAATGTCGATCCCTCGGGAATAGTACTTTTTCCCGGGACGAAAGGTATCCTATGTCCTTCTTCGTACTCCAGAGAACTTGTATGCAAAATTTCATAATGATCGGTTCAGTAGTTACGGCGTGAACGCGTAACAAACAAACAAACAAATAAACAAACAAACTCACTTTCGAATTTATAATATTAGTAAGGATTTTTCGAATCCCTCATTTTCCTTCGTCCACAGCTTCAACGTCCAATCAGACACATCTGTCATCACCATCGACTGCCCCAATCTGGACATGCAGTCCAAGCGGACCGTGTACCGCCATCAGTCTGCTTTGGAGGACGAGGTATACAACTTCAACTTCAGAGCTGTTTACCGTAAGTCTTTCATAGCCTTTTTTCTTGGACTAGGATATTTTGGTTACATGGACATAAGTCAAGAGCACCTCGAAAGAAAAGTGGAAGCCAAAAAAATACGGGATTAGTGCGCGTTTTACTGAACCACCTTCAGGATTGCTGCCCCAGTTCGTCGTCTACAGAACCTTTTTTTAAAATTTAAAGATTCAAAGATTTATTCAGGAAATAGGCCTTTACAGGCACTTTTTCACGTCAATTCACATTTTAAATAATACTTATTATATTATATTAAAATTATGAATTATTGTTCAAAAGCTACAAACTACTAGCGTTTCGGAACCGACAACTGCAGAGAAGAAGACGCCGAAAGAAACTCTTTTCAACAGTATTGGTCGCCTACTTGCCTGAAAGGCTTTGTATGATATTTAATATTTTTATCTTTTCTTTTTATTTCTGATGTCATATACAATTTCAATTTACATATTTTTGTGGAACACGTTATGTTAGCGATCAAGCGTGCGACAACAATAGATATGATAAAAGTCTCAAAGATAGATAGAAGTCTCAAAGAGGCCGAGCAGACCTGTCCCCCCCGGCAGCACCCGTTCACGAGTATCTAAAGTCCACTCGTGTATAGCCAACATTTGTTTGGTCCTTGCGTTATAATCAGGATAGAATGTAACGTTAAAATCTCTTCATCATCATCATCAGGTCCTTTTTAGTCTCCACTACAGGAGCACGACCCTCTCTGTACTACTAGGGCCATACTTGGCTAGAGCAGCCAAAGGACTTGGCCTACACTCTCCACGCTGGCCAGACGAGTTGGAGAGGTCTCTTAGATGTTTATAAGCTTTGTTTAGCTTGTATTTCCTAAGTCGCCTTCTACGACATCCACGGGAAGACTTGGAGTGGTCCTATTCTACTCTGCCGGATACCACACGGCTAAAATCTCTTGGATAGGCATATAACATCCTCGTCTTCATCGTCACTTACCATTAGGTGAGATGGGATACAAATGCCTAATCCAACATTAAGTAAAAAAAAAATGACGCAAAGACCAAGGCATGCAAACTTGTAGCGATACAAGCTCACGCGCACATCGACAATAAATAAGCATGAAATCCCCTGTTCGCAATTCAGACTACCACATGCCGGACTTAAAAGAACTAAACCATTTGAATTAGTGTAGTGATAAGTAATAACAAAGTAGTGCAGTGTAAGTGCGAATAAAGACACATGAACAAAGTGCCTTCCCCTTAATAAAGACAGTAAGAAAAGTGCCGATGGACACATTCTTATTCTATACTTTATAAACTAGGTCAATGTAAAATTACCTTGGACGAAAAGAAAATTACTTATTAGCCAACGTTTAGGCTAGATTGTAATAATATTCGCGTATTTAAATACAAATACCGGAAAAAAAATATGCCGGATATAGACGTCTGGATGCCTCGAGGCAACAAAGAGTGGAGGCCCCTGGCCCCAAATAAATTTCCCAATCATCATCATCATATCAGCCGCAAGAAGTCCACTGCTGGACATAGGCCTCTCCCAATGATTTCCAAAATGACCGGTTGGAAGCGGCCTGCATCCAGCGATTTCCATTTATTAATATGGACAATTTTTTAGTCGAGTTTTCTTATAAATAATTTAATGTGAAACCAAGTTAGTATATATTCTTATATTATTTTGTTTGTACAGAGTACGTAAGAATATCAAAGGAACAGTTTCAGACTAGTAAACATTGAATTAGAAAAACTATGGAGGCAGCATTGCGCTCAAAAACTGACACCACGCAAAGTAGATCAAAGCGGGCGGGGCTTAAAAAGCTCTGCCACGCGCTCTGTGACGTCGATAAAAGAATTTAACAATATATTTTTGTGAACATCGGCGAAATCTTAACGAATTAAGAAAAAAATGACTTCTTGTGTAGTAAAGTGGTGAAGGGAACGCAAGGAAAGACGGAAAAGCGCTATGTTGACACCATAGCGTTCATTAAATATATAGACACCGCCCCATGACCTTGACGCGGCCAATCGCAAACTATCTTCGGCTATGAGTGCGTAAGTTTTTCGTTGTGGTTTGAATTAAGTTGCGTAAATGGGACTGTTATTGAATCGCTAGTTGTATGAGAGTTACGCTTCCATAGTTTTTTTAATTCAATGCTAGTAAACTAGTCCCGGCTGCATATCTTCGCGCGGCGACACCTTCGAAGGGGAAAACGTGGGAAAAACCGTACAAATCCGGTAGGAACGATGCGCGTTTGGTCATGTGTTCACCGTCTTCAACGAATTATGAATCGTTTGTTCAGAGCTATAAGTATAAAATTGGCTTGCTGTAGGTATCTAAACTAAAAAGTGCTGCGCTCTGACGCGAGCTAAATTACACCGTATCGCTAACTACATTGAGTTGATATTTCTTTGAATACCTTTGCAGAGTGCGACTTCTGTTCGCGTACTAGTAATATCTGTGGTTGTATTTAATTTGAGGTTTGATATTGTCTGCAGCCTTGGTGCGTCTCACCATGAACATCAAGCACGCTAACTCGATGCAGGTCTGCTCCGCGTACACCTTCGCTGACGTGACTCAGCTGCCCCGCTTCATCGTGGATCCCACTGGTAAGATACGTCATCATTTCATTCGGTCCATTGCTGGACGAATTTTCGAGGGGGGAGGAAATGCTTGCATCGGACACCACATTGAGCACAGAAAACTAGCGCATGGCAAGCCGATTGGAATGGGTTTTATCTTCAGCTTCAAAAGTCAAGTTAATAGCGCAGGGTAGGAGTACCCACCATCACCATCCAATATTCAACCTGCTGAAAAGCTTCCATCGGGTAGTGATCTCCCCTGGGCAGCCTGGAAGTCTCTGAACAGGCTCCGGGATGGTGTTAGGAGATGAGTTGTCCCCTGATTCCTCGCCGGATAGTAAAAGCAGAGCAATGATTTTTTACCCAAAATATCTATGGATATAGTGGCATATTCCTATGTTTTAATTTTTTTCTAATAGAGTTATTTAAAAAGATATGAACCTTCAAAAACCAGAAAAATTGGTAAGAATTTCCGTTGTGTTCAAACATCAAGAAAACAAATTCGACGCGATTATACTTATTAGAAAAGAAAAACAAGAAACACAACCAAAGCTTATGTTATTTTTTTTATGAAAAAAATAAATTAAATCTGTTAAGTTTTGGAGAAGAAATCAGGGCACTACCTACGAAGCGTTAATTTTGTGTAATTCTCATAGATATTTTCGGTCCGGGCTGCAGTTGTCTCTATCGCACTCTGCGGGGGTTGTTTGAGCACACAGCGCGACAGCAATAGATTTTACAAATACCTATTTTTCAATTCTCTCGAGCGCTGTGTTTCCTCTTGATGTTGCAATAGAGTGTATATTATACAAGGTTCATTTAAATTAAATATTTTAAGGGCTGGGTCCCATAGGTCAAAGAAATGCTTTAGTAGCAAATTTTAAGAAATCGACACGCTAGATTAAATTTTTTCATACAAAAATTTTTTTTATTAAAATCGTTAAATCACCTTTTTTGATCATCGAGGTCAGTGACCTAGTATCCATAGTAGCTTATAGTAAAAAGTTGTTGTCCAAGAAAGTGTTTATTTGTACACAGGCTGTCTTTTTCATTTTTTATTTTAAATTTTCAGGTCCAGATATCTCAAAAACTGGTGTGCCGATTTTTTTATTTTGCTTCTAAAGCATTTTTCTAGAAAAATCAAAAATCAAAACGTTTATTCAGAAAATAGGCCTTTGCAGGCACTTTTTACGTCAAATCACATTTTAAAGGATCTAATTTAGTCATATTTATATTATTACTTAATGTGCAAAAGCTACAGACTACTAGCGTTTCGGAACCGACCACTGCAGAGAATAAACGCCAAAAGAAACTCTTTCTTTCTACTCGGCTTTCTAGCTTATGGGAGTCAGGCTTTAAAATATTTGCGCTTAGTTTAAATTGACCTTATATTGTCTTTTCTGTCGATTGCAAGCCTAACTTGTTTATTCTCTCTTCACAGACAAACCTACAGAGAACTTCCTGTCCAAGGACCTGTCGCTTATGAACATCTACGAACGTGAAAGTTTCGCGTACCGAGGCTCGCAGCTCATGCAGCTGTTTATTGACTCCTATATCTGCCAGTTCAGATGCGAGTAGATAAAATATTTAACCCTTTCAACGCCAGTCTCATACACGGTGAAATTTTGATCGTTCTGGACCCTTAAAGGATGATTAAGCCCGTTGATATAAACAACTTTTCCTAATCGTTTGTTATTCTGTAATATGTGCTTACCCTTAACAGCCCCTTTAGCGAACCGTGTTTACTTTTAAACGCCGATTGAAACGATGCCTGAACTATTTTTGGATTGATTTTTTTATTTCTGTAGTAAAAGCAGTATATTTTACTTGATGTAAGTTTATGTAGTGTATTTTACTGATATGTGTTATAGGTAAGGTTAGGTCGGCTAATATGTGCATCATGTTTTATAAAAGCACCGAAGTACTTTAACAGTGAAAACTACTTTTCTATTTTAATGTGATCTGATTTGTAAATTAATAAAGTTTTTGGTATTTTTGTATGCTTATATCCTTATCATTTAAAAACCTGTCAAGACAAGGCACAGTGGTGACACTCCCTGTACGTAAGAGTTCGGGCACCGGTGACCTTGAGCCGGGGCGTGAAAGCGCTAGGGTTGATACACTCACTACTCACTTCATGCTGTTGTGCGAGCCGTGCGAGACACACAACACACACAGCCCTCGACCAAGGCAGTCGGCGACGGCCCGTCCCCGCCCCGCGCGGCTCTCGATGCCTCTGCGCACATCCAGACACCCACCCACACATAGCCGCAAGCGATTTTACGTGCACACATGCTTAAGTGTCGTTTCTTTTCGCGTAGTGTATATATTCTTTGGTCAAGAGATATATTCCTCTTATACTTTAACACTAAACCGGAAAAGTGCGAGTCGCACACACTGTGCACAGCCTCCGTGGTCCAGTGGTTAAGGAGTTTGCCTGTTGACCCGGGGGTCGTGGGTTCAATTCCCACCGGAAGCATACTTGTTTAGTTGGTTCCAGTTTGGTTAGGACATTGCAGGTTTGAATCACCTGATTGTCTGATAATAAACATGATTCCGTGCTTCGGAAGGCACGTTAAGCCGGTGGTCCCGGCTGCCATCTGGTAGTCGTTAAAGGAACCACGTCAGAGGCCGAGAGGCGGTTCCGAAGAACTCTGCCACCAGGGTGTGCATGGTCGATTGACCGTGACATCTACTCGAAATGATGATGACTGTGCACAAGTGTTCCGTACAGTATTTAACCAAAAAAAACATGCTTCTTGTATGTGACTCTGATATATAACGTCGCATTAAACATCTTCCATGAGACCTCTCTTATGAGGTCAACCAAATTATTTCTTCCATGGACACTATATTTCTTAATTATCTGTTGTTTGACGTGTCTGTTATAAATGAGTAGCATTTTAATAGAATGGAGAAATGAACCAAAATATACAAGTTTTTTTTTTATTAATTATTGAAGTAGGCATTTGTCTCCCATCTCACCTGATGGTAAGTGACGATGAAGACGAGGATGTTACATGCCTATTCGAGAGATACCCATTTATTCTACTTTTGAATGTCCCGGGGTTGTACTTGTCTAGGAATATAAACGCAGGCAATTCATTCCACACCTTAGCTACTCGAACCAAAAAGAAACTGTCAAAGCGTTTAGTTCGACTCTTTGGTATTCCAACGATAAAAGGATGAAATTTTTGTCTGCGTCTCGTAGTCTGATGGAGGAATGGTGAGGGTTCTACTAGCTCAAAGAGCGCTTTCGCACACTCTCCGAAATGGATCCTATAAAAAACCGACAAGAGACAAGTGTCTTGATATGTGTCGATGTGTGTATTTTATTATTTGTTATTGTAGATCATCGAATACAGCGCCCGGCTTCTCGACCTGCTACTTGCTTTTCCCCCCAGTCATTCGAGTGAGTAGTATCCCACTTTCCTTCCTTCCCTTTTCCCATTCCCTTCCATACCTTCATTTCCTTCTAAGATCAAACAAATTTCAATTTTTCCCCAGCAAAAAATAAAGCATTAGAAGCCAAAGCACTGTGCTCGCTAAGCATAGTGAGTACGGCAATATCCTCCAATCGAACAAAGAATGCGTGCAAATTGTTGCGGCTGATGACATAGTAAGTTATGAACTTGTGTCGTATTACTACTAACTCAACGATACTATATTTTATAATAGACTAGCTTTCGCCCGCGGCACCGCCTACGTCAATGTCGATCCCTCGGGAACAGTACTTTTTCCCGGGATAAAATGTACCCTATGTCCTTCTCCGTACCCCAGATAACGTGTATGCAAAATTTCATTATGATCGGTTAAATAGTTACAACGTGAAAGCGTAACAAACAAACAAACTCACTTTAGCATTTATAATATTAGTTATGGATTAGGATACTTATATAGATAAAACATCCAAGACCCAGGTCAATCAGAAAAAGATCGTTTCCATCTTGAACCCTCGTGTCGCAGGCTGGCGTGTTACGAATAACCACTGCGCCACGGAGCTCGCCAATAAATACTACGTGACTACAGGATAACAAAAAAGGTGTTCAATTTTAAACGTGGCGAGCTCCGTGGCGCAGTGGTTAACACGCCAGCCTGCGACACGAGGGCCCCGGGTTCGATCCCCGGTCAGGTCAAGATGGAAAATGATCTTTTTCAGATTGGCCTGGGTCTTGGATGTTTATCTATATATGTATTTGTTATAAAATATAGTATCGTTGAGTTAGTATCCCATAACACAAGTCTCGAACTTACTTTGGGGCTAGCTCAATCTGTGTATTTGTCCGTAGGAAAAATAAAAAAAAATATATTTAAAACGTGACAAAATCAAAGGTTTTAATAACCAGTGTTTACATTACAACTAAATACAATTAAAATCACATATGTGGGCGTTTATGAAGATCTTCATGACAGGTCCGGCGCGCCACAAGAAGTTCTCTCTCTCGAAGGTATTCAGAGCAGACAGATCACGTGAGAGGAAATTCGCAGTGGGTTTATCTGAAAAGGTGAATTATGAATAAAATAAATAAATCATTCATATCAAACTACGTCTTTTTGAGTCAAAATGGTTATTTTTGCCTTCTTTTATACAGTTTTTGAGCCACAGGGCTTTTATACAGTTTTAGGTGGCCACAAAGACGCCTGTCGTTTGCCTTATTAAGGTCTTCGGTTGTCCAGGTGGAGGGATGGTTGGGGCACATCATGAGGTGAGACATCGATTGCGTGACGCCACAGTCTTTGCGATTACAGAAAACAATCAATTCATTTTTGAGACTTAGTATACGCTTCTGGATAAGGCTTGGTAGTTAAACCTGGTACTGACATCCTTATCCTTACTAATATTATAAATGCGAAAATGAGTTTGTTTGTTTGTAATAGAATTCCTGCAGAAATATTGACTCTGCCATTAGTTAAGTTTAAGACTGCTGTTAAAAATCAATTACTTTAAAATGCCTACTATTGTATCTAACAGATAAAACTTTGAAGTAATACATACAATAAATTGTTAACCGATATACATCAGTAATTAATGTAAAATAATTCAATTTGTTATAAATGTGTGAAAGTGTAGCCCTTCAGCCACGTAGGGACCAATAATGGACTGAGTTTCTTTTAGCGTATTCTTGACAGCAGTGGTCGTTTCGAAACGCTAGTAGTTTATCGATTTTGCAAATATTAAAAACTAGCTTTCGCCCGCGGCTCTGCCCGCGTCAATGTCGATCCCTCGGGAATAGTACTTTTTCCCGGGATTAAAGGTAGCCTATGTCCTTCTCCGTATACTCCAGAGAACTTGTATGCAAAATTTCATGATGACCGGTTCAGTAGTTACGGCGTGAAAGCGTAACAAACAAACAAACAAACAAACAAACAAACAAACAAACAAACAAACAAACAAACAAACAAATAAACAAACAAACAAACTCACTTTCGCATTTATAATATTAGTTAGGAAGTTAGGATAATAATATGACGTTCAAAAAGAGATACAGGATATCCTAATTTGAATAAAATTCTATTTCATTTCATTTCAACGGTGTGCTCAGCTTAAAAAGCCACAAGCAGGAAAGTTAGAACAATTTGGAGCGTTCTGGGAGATTGTCTATTTTTCATTATTGACGTGATAACGCACGCACGAAAATGTGTCACGTTACGTGCAAGCGAGAGCGCGGAACAAGCGAGAGCGCGGAACAAGCGAGAGCGCGGAACAAGCGATAGAATTGTTTACTTTAAGAGTTCCTATGGCCTTCAGAGTCCATCATCAAACCAGATCAATGATTCCATAATATTGTATTGTTATATTGATTTTATCATTATAATCATCATCGCAGAGGCAAACCAAAAACAAGATGGACAGACGACTTGACTGTTTTCGATGAAACTTGGAGAGAGATGGAAAGAGATAGAGCGAAGTGGAAAACAGGGGAGGCTTTTGCCCAGCAGTGGGACATAATTAGCTAGTAAAAAAAAATCATCATCAGGTCTTTTTTAGTCTCCACTGCAGGAGCATGACCCTCTCTGTAGTTCGCAGGAACCTTTTGACCATAGCATATTGTACATTTTGACGATTGAGTGTATTAACCCAAGTACAGTTAGACTCCTACTCATTGATGTTCCTGGGCGCTACCGGAACCATACTTGGCCAGAGCAGACAGAGGATTTCGCCTACACTCTCCCGTACGCTGGCCAGACGGGTTGGAGAGGTCTCATTGATGTTTATGAGCTTCGTTTAGCTTGTATTTCCTAATCCGATTAACACATGAAAATTTTCAATCGGTAACCGGGAAGTGGATCAAATTTAGCTTGCAAGATTTGACTAAAGTCAAACACCGGGACAGGTGAAACAAAATAAAAGCTTGTAACATGTTGCTTACCATTAGGATTGACGTGGAATTTTGGCAAAGCGGTGACTTCGGAGTACGTGAACGCGGAACAAATATTCATGTTTTCGGTGTGCCGGATAGTCATCGTTAAGCGGATAAGAGCTGAAACACATTATGGGATCATCATCATCATCATTTCGAGTAGGTGTCACGGTCAATCGACCATGCACAGCCTGGTGTCAGAGTTCTTCGGAACCGCCTCTCGGCCTCAAACGTGGGATGGCAGCCGAGACCAACGGCTTAATGTGCCTTCCGAAGCACGGAATCATCTTAAATATCAGTAAATCAGGTGATACAAGCCTGCAATGTCCTAACCAAACTGGAAGCAACTAAACAAAGTATGCTTCCCGTAGGAATCGAACCCATGACCCCCGGGTCTACAGGCAAACGCCAATATGAGGTGATGTCCGAGATCTAATAAAAAAACCGGCCAAGTGCGAGTCGGACTTTATAAAAACGCCAAAATAATCATGTCTGTTGTATCGAAGCCCCCTTAAATATTAATTTCATTTGAATATAATTATTTATATTAAAAGTTAATATATAACTTAATATTTTGTAAATATTTCAAGCATCTACCTGTTGCTGTTATCAATACCGAGCAAAAAATCACTTTTGATGTATGGGAGCCCCCTTAAATAGTTATTTTATTCTGTTTTTTAGTATTTGTAGTATAGCGGCAATAAAAATACATCATCTGTGAAAATGTCAACTGTCTAACTATCACGGTTCATGAGTTACAGCCTGGAGACAGACAGACAGACGGACAGCGGAGTGATATTAAGACGAGGCCTCAAATGTTAGGTACCATCGCTCGGCAAAGGACTGATCAAGTGCGCGCAAGGAATAGCGCTTGGCGGTTTAGCCCGTGAATGATGAGATAGGAGATAGTCTCGAGTCGCTCAAAGAAAAAAACGTAAGCGCCAAATTCGTTATTTCTATTTTATATAAAATCAGACCGGTTAATTGTATTTTCATATTTACATTTTGATGAATTACTAATAACCTATCTTTTAGTCTAAAAATCATTATTTCATTCGTCGCATTTGAGCTACAATAACAAAAACTCTGCGAAAGAAGACCATTTTTCAAAAAATATTTCTATCGAGAAAATTTTATCAAAACGTGTTTTCATCTTACACTTTTGGAGATGAAATAGTTAAAAATCATATTACTTAGATTTGAAAGTCCTAATTTAAGTATTTTGCGAGATAAATAAGATTCAGAACGACCTTATTTACAGTGGTATCGCCTTAATAGGGTCCCGTTTTTACCCTTTGGGTACGGAACCGTAAAAACGGGTTGCACTCCGTGAGTGCCGGCAGAAGTGAAAACTCGCATTTGCGACGGTCCCAGGTCACGTGTCGCCCTACCAATTTTTGACCAGGTCGCGTGTCTTGACGCGAATAAATTTTTTTTTTATCCATCTATAAAAGTGCACAACGCCGCAAAGAAGTTTTCACTTCAAAAATCGGCTTTGTAATGACTAAAAAGCCATACGTTTATGTGGGGAAACAGTACAGACATGAACAGAGCATTTGTTGCCCAGAAAAAGTGCATAAGGGCAATATACGGACTCCCACCGTATGCATCTTGTCGAAAATTATTTAAAGAACTCAATTTGTTACCTTTGCCATCCCTGTATATACTTGAAGTCTGTATGTTTGTCAGGAAACATCTTTATAAATATGAAAGAGTATGTGACATAAACCCTCGATTTCAGAGAGACCCGCATAAACTTGTCAACACGGAAATGATTAAGGCGCTGTGCATCAGGAGAATACCGTAAAACGTGTATTTTTTCGTCGCGCAGTTAGCCTTATTTTTCTTGGAATACTAGCATGAAAAAAATATGACGTATAGTTCAAAGATCAAAATAAATGGTTACACTAAAATATTTTCAAATATATATTTAAAACTTAGCTAAATAAAATAGCAAAAAAGCTATATCCAGAAAAAGTTTCGTCACGAATTACTTGATATTTTCAGCGACAACTACCAAATTTTTTATATCTATAAAAAGTATAACTGGATGAACCAGATGGATACCTAAACAAAATACAATATTTTGTTATCATTATTGAATTATTAAATTAAAAGTGAAAATTAACACGAAAATGGCAGACACGGGTTTGAACTGAGACTGACGACAAGTATGACACGAGTAAAAAATATATCGCGCAATGTCCGCTACAAACGGTTAAGGGATACAGCGCCTTAAGACTACGAAATACGAAAAGGGATGTTTAAATATGTGTGTTAGAATTTATAATAAACTACCCAATAGGTTCAAAACTCTTCATATTAATAAATTTAAAACGGAATAGCATGAATGGTTGAGTCAGAATAATATTTATGACATAAAAGACTTTCTAAACAATACAAGAGAATAAATTTAATTTAAATGTAAACATATAATTTGTACTACTTATATACATTATCAGTGTTAATTTATGTAACAATTTTGCACACCATATTACGGTAGAATACGGCTAAGACACATGTAATACCTTAACAACTATAATACCTGTATTCCATGCAAATAAACGAATTATTATTATTATATTACAACAGACATGATTTTTGGTCGTTTTTATAGATAACGATTTATAGATAACACCCTTCGGGCGCGAGTCCGACTCGCACGCGGCTCGTACGGCGCGGCGCTACAGAACTCCAGACATGGCGCGAACCCATCAGCCAATAGCGAACGGGTTTTTTTTTCGCGCCTTGCAAAAATATTTGTGCGCAGGTCATGTGTAGGTTATAAAAGTTATAATAATATTAATAGGTTATTGTCTTTGATATGAATACTTACGATAGATTCCCCTGAAGTGGTAGTGGTACTCGTTGTCCACTCTCTGGGTTCGGTGACGGAGGTACAGCCTGTCGGCTTCAAGGTCAAAATCAGGACAATCAATGGATATCACTGATGTGTCCCGATCCATGTCGAAGCTAAAATCAGTAACATCATCATCAAGTCTTTTTAGTCTCCATTGCAGGAGCATGACCCTCTCTGTAATACCGGAGCCATACTTAGCCAGAGCAGACAGAGGATTTGGCCTACACTCTCCTCGTTGGGCAGACGGGTTGGAGAGGTCTCATAGATGTTTATGAGCTTTGTTTAGCTTGTATTTCCTAAGTCGCCTCTTACGACCTCCATGGAAAGTCTTGGAGTGGTCCTATTCTACTCTGCCGGAAACGTCACGGCCAAATCAGTATAATGTTAATCAAATAAAATCATTTATTTTCGGGCAACAATTTAAATATTACATAGATATATACCTTACGTAGTGGTTATCCTAATTCGGTTTGTCAACGTATACCTATAACCCGGGACATTAAAAAGTAGAATAAATGGGTCTCTCGGTCTGACGATGAAGACGAGGATTCTAACTGCCTATCATTTAAAATCCTCGTCTTCATCGTCAGTTACCATCAGGTAAGATGGGAGACAAATGCCTACTTCAACATTTAGCAAATAAAAAACTAATAGGTACTAGAAGAATACATACATATCACGTCTTTTTCTCTTGCGGGGTAGACAGAGCCTAGGTCGACACTGTTATCACGTAAAATTATCGTCCGTAAACCGCCTTTACAGACAACCATATTTTTTTTGTTTTTACTTTAATCTCAAGCAAAATGCGCTAGTAACATTAACTGAAACTTATTTGCTAACTCAGTGTACAACGTTTTGATAGGCACTTCAAAATACATTGCGGCTTTCGTATGATTAACTATTTTCATTTAAGATATATAAAACGTAATGTATTTTACAAGTGAATATTAAAACCATTGAATTAGATGCTTCGGAAGGCACGTTAAGACGTCCCGCCTGCCATCTGGTAGACGTTAAAGGAACCACGTCAGAGGCCGAGAGGCGGTTCCGAAGAACTCTGACACCAGGGTGTGCAAGGTCAATTACACCTACTCGACATGATGATGATGATGATAGTTCTAATTCAATGATTAAAACATTAAGTTAGCAAATAGGCCGGCACGCCTGTCTCACTCCCGTGTCGATATCGAAAACACCCCTACACGCGGCGACACCTTCCAAGGGGAAATCCAAAGAAATCCGGTAGAAACGACGCCAAAAGCGCCAATTAGACCATCCAGAATTCAGGATCCGAAATTCAGTCAACGGATAGTCAACGGACAGTTTAATCGCCGATCCGTTGTCAGGACAGAATGGCTTCCGACGTCCTTATCGGAAGCATAACGGAAGCGTAAAGTGAAACCATCCGGAATTCAGGATCGCCGCATGAGAGGGACGCCGCTATACGTTAGAAACGATACGATAATATCTCCAATCGCGTCGCACGTATAGCGGCGTCCCTCTCACGCATTCAGGATGGCCAACGGATGGCTCTGTCAGGACGCGCAGTCTCCGTTCAGGACACGTTCTGGATGGTTTAATCAGGAGCTCTGACGACTGAATTTCTTGTCCTTATCGGATGCTAAATTCCGGATCCTAGATTCAGGATGGTATAATAGTCGCCAAACGCGCGTCGTTTCTACCGGATTTCTTTGGATTTCCCCTGTCACATGTGTTCACCGACTTCAACATATTATGAATCGTATGGTTAATGCTATAAGTATAAAATTGGCTTGATGTAGGAAGCACACGGCCCCGGCATTATGCGGACTGGATTATGACACCGTGTGGTTTGTACCCTACCTATGTGTATATTTTTTTTTCTCTAGCCTACCCTTACTATGAATTCCTAACTGCACCAAATACTAGCTGTATTACTCTTAATCTACTTTATCAACATACATACCCTATTAATGTTTTGTTTCTTTGTTCAAATCTATATGGCATGATCATATCTAGCGGAAGTAACCCTTGTTTTATCATAGTAACCCCTGGACCTTCTTAAATGAAGTGATTTTGATTTTAACCTATGGTGAGGAAGCCTATCTTATGCTATGCCTAAGGTTGCTATCGGCCTTGTGTATGACTAATTTTTACTTATAAATAAGAATAACCTTATCGTAAGGTACGCTTATGTTTTTCCTAATAAATATTGTTCAAATTGCACTTTGTGTTATTTTCTGTTGCCTGCTATTTCACATTAATATAATTGCCTTATTTTATGAAGAATTGGTTAATTATTTTCATTAAGGAGCATATTGCTTATCTAGCATGGTTCATTCTACAGAAATTGTTCCTCTACCAGCGGCTTATAGATATAGTATTGAATTTCGGATATGTATAGTAAGTATTAGAATGTAAGTATCCATATTGATCTATAATGAGTTATAGATGTCCACAACTGTAGATATTGGATAGAAGTCTAAGGTAATAGTTTAATATTGTCATTGTATGTATCAGTCAGTGGTGGTAGATATACATTATAGTGAATGTACCCAGCATTTTGGTGTTACGGTTTACTGTCGAGCCCCGCCTTCCGCCCGCCAGAGTACCACTCGTCATCCAGACTTGGACGTGATTCCTCCGTATGCTAATTTCTTTTGGAAAGCAATAGGGATACCCATTAAAGAGTAAATAGTACCTGTTCCCACCTAATAGTAGGATAGGCAATTTGTCAGTAAAATTATGTCTGACTATTAATTCAGAGACAAGAGGGTAGACTAAATGTCTTCAAGCGTATTACCTGCTACACAAGCATTATGCTCTCATTGTGTTCGCTGGGATGAGTTCAGACTTATTTACTGTGAAATAACACCACGGAGGTGTAAAAGCAAAGAACTCAAATTATGAATTTACAACAAGCAGGTAGTATTAGGTACTCAGATGGAGTTTTATAGCAAGGGTTTGTTTGTCAGTCAAACTATACCTCAACCTTCACTGTAGAAAAGGCATCCTTACATGATAATACTTCCTGTATCAATTGTTACTCATTATCCTATTATTTTCAGGAATTATGTAGTTATGTATGTAAGCATGTAAATGTTATGCCATGCTGTTATGTATAAGCACTATTATGCACTAACTCTAGATCTTAGAGATAGATGGAGATGAAATGTCTATTAGTATTTAAGCACATTTACTTCAGACTTATTTGTCTCAGTGATTCAATCAAATTTACGTGTGAGGATTGTAATATTCCTGTATTTCAATAAATAGGGATTGGAGTCAACCTTACACTCGCCCTTGGTAGTATATAAGGAACATTACTCTCCCAGAATTCATTATTCATTCCAGAATTAGATGAATCATATGGTATATATGTGGATTGTCAATATCTCAACCTTACAGAATTTACATGACTTCCATGGAACCAACAGACCATCCCCTTCAGAGAATGATTATCATGATAATATATTGTCAGAGAGTTATGAGATCTCACTGGACTAAACAAATCTGAATTTTTCAACAAAATAGGTAGATCAAGAAGGTATTTATTTAGTAATTAAATAGACAACTCCGACTCAATCCATTGTCAAGTAGCTATGAGATTATGCCACAAGTTATGATATTAGTTATTCATGGTCAATCTATGTGATTTTACAATATGAAAATCCCCAAATCATTCAGGTGGATACTCTATACACTATTATATATCAGGGCCTTGTACATAAAAATTAAGGTTAGGAATTTCATACCTTTGTTAGAAACAGATTCTCTGAATCTTTCACAATCAGAATACGCACATTTCGTCAGCATTATCACTTGTCACTATCACAGAACCAACTTATGCCATTTTGTTATCATATTTTCACATTCAACTTCACTTTCATATTAGATACGACTATCTAACTTAAAATTACTGTCGAAGATTAATTGTTTGAATTATTAACGTCCTACCCACCAGCAGCTTGGATGGTTATATGGCTACCACCGGATTTACCGTGAAAACGAATGGAATTTTATCTCCTATACCCCTCTTTTCCTTATCCTGACGCAACCGTTAATGGGCCTAATCTAGTCCCTATCAGTCCCTAATTTCTAGTCTAAAGGTGTTAAGTTACTGTCCCCCCATCCCCAAAGTGTGTGTGTGTGTAGAACGAACTCCGGTGTAAGAGATCGCTCCCTAATCTAGCTAAAAAGATTTGAGGAAGCTTCCCTCGCCCTATTTTAATGATTCTACCTGCCTGACTGCTCCTAAAATCAGATTTCCTACTCTGGTAAATAGATTAGGTTCCTAGCAAGGATCCGTCATCTCTAAACTGTAAAAGGGAGCCAGAGTTTGGGCCCACGAACCTATTATTCCTATCACTCTTGGGTTGTGGTCGTCTCTTGTGGTCAGGATCGAGACTTCCACGCCCTAACAAAGGTTTGAGGTCCCAGACGTGTCCCCAAGTGGCTAGGGAGCTGAAAACTAGCGCACCGTTCGGACCGTAGGTTTCCGTAGGCACAGAGGCCGTCTGGACGCCCCAAGTAGCATAGCTAGGCTGGAAATTGCAGCCCATTCGACCAGCTACAATGTCGAATTATTTTTACTCCTACTTGGCCGCTACCCTCATAAAGAACAATCGCTCTCATAAGGAATAGAGGTCCAGCGTTGATCTTGGCCATGTATTCCCCAATTCGACACAAAACTCTACTAAACTTACATTAAAATCAAACAAATAGAAACTAGATATCTCAGATTTGATACGGAGAAGATTTCGAAGAATCAAAGATCTCCCCAACATCATTTCCTCAATATCATTCAAAACTTTACAGTATATGAAACTATTATAGTGAATTTACTCTGGACAAGCTAATATTCATATATTTCAAAAGAATCTACAATATTTTAACTTCAGAACACGATACCAATGTGCTTCTTAGCTAAAATATTTTTGCAAGGGACTTCGCGGGATTTTTCGATCCTAATTTGCCAAGATAACGCGATAACCCACACTTTAAACTACTTCTTTCTTGATTTAAAATAAAACTTGCAGTGGCGTTCTGGCAGCAATTCCTCTTGACTCTTCAAATTTCCCGATGCGTAATGACCCAGACTAATGGCGCCGTAGCCTTTTATACTCGCTACCGTGCGGTTCTCAGAAATCACACCACTTCGACTGAAAAACCGTTGGCCAATATTTTTTTTAAAAACCTCATGCAAATATCTAACTAATATCTCTACATTTAATAACTAATCTGCCTTGCTCATTCCTGTCGATAAGACCTTTTTCATTAAATTCTCAATTGAATAAAGTTTTTCCATTGGTTAGTTCCAAAACTTTCTAAAACATTCCAAGACTACCTGTCTCTTTCTTCACCCCTAATAGTAACGAAATAAAGGTCAGCGTGCCTTGTAACAAATTTAATTCCATAGACAATCTCATAGCTTTCTTTTAATTATTAGTGTTCCCTGTGCTATCTATAGAATCCCTTGAATCGACCTATTAGCATAATCTGGTATCACGAGATATTATAATAAATTTTACCATTTAAATTTCTTTTACGCTGAGTATTAATTTATTTTAATATTTATTTAATTTTGATTGAATCGATTCTCTCGATTATCCGTAAAATGCTTACTTTTTTTCAACTAGACAAAAGAATAAATTAACCTCGTAAGACCCAAGCTTAAGATTTACCTTTATGAAGTGCGACCCAGTGTCCTCAGACGAGGGCAAAAAAGTTAAAAGGCTTCAGACCCAAGCCGATTTTTATTAAAATGAACCCAAAATATATGCAATACTACATTGGGACTTATTGATGGCTTCATTAATACTATGTTTGATTATTTTGGGATATTTAAAAATTCAATATATTTTGTTCTTGCATGAGGACATTGGGTATTACTTGCAAACGTGTCCTTGATTTATTTGTTCTCATGTGAGTACAATGGTTCATAATTAATAAATTAAAAAAAAAACTAGTTTCAAAACTTTTATTTAATAAATGATATGATATGATATAAACGAAACTGCAAATGAAAAAAATCTAAATCATAAATCTTCTACATCCATTTTGAATTAAGCAACATTTTAATCTTGTCTAGGTAGATACTTATAGTTATAATTTAAATGCTGTATTTTAATTTCAATGCTGTAGTGACCATGAAGTACTAAACTTAACATTTAGGTATAATGTGGCCAGGATATTCTGCATTTTGGGTCCCAGTCGAGTTAGCTATGCGTCTTCTGCCCTACTTCTACCAATTCCACATTAAGCTGATGCAGTAGTTTCAGCTTCGCGCTCCGATTTTGATGAGCAGCTGTTATCTCGGTCCTAGGTAATACCGAAATCAGAATATAAGCCGTTATCTTGCCGACCCCGAGGTCAGACCTTGATGATTCAGAAATTGAAGAATGTACCAATCCAGATCTTCAATTTCTGATTCATATAATAAGTCCTCGATTTCATAATTTTTCAAATCTGCAACAAAATATAAAAATAAGTAATATATTTTTGTAATGTAATTAAAACCCAATGTGATCAAGTAATCACATAAAAAAATAGAAGTAACGCCCGCTGTGATCAGGCGAGTACATATTTTTTCAATAGTACATAAATATGCATTACAGTTACATTGAAACCAAATAGTATTGTATTTGAAAACTAGTACATATAACTCACTTATTTAACAACACTGATTAAAAAATAAATCGTCGATGACTGAAATAAATTGAGATTATAACTCACCTCTTCGACGTGAACGCTGCATGTTTGCCATTTTGGTCAAAAATGACTAATTTCACATCATTGGTCAGAAATTTCATTTACATCAAATTGACGTTTATGTCTCGACCAACCAGAGAACAACAACTGACAGATCATTTACGCGCTAAAATTGAAGTATCTTGGATTCTTTTATTTTGTCCTCAAGTGATCACAGTGGGTAATAACGTTGATAAAAAAATATAAATTCTTGGGCCCGAACGATTTCTTTTTTTTGGCCTCGTCTGAGTACATTGGGCCTTACGAGGCTAATTATCAATTATTTGATCAAATTTTTGTTATCATCATGATTATTTATTTCCTTGTTCTTACTTAAAGATATAAAGTCAGTCAAACTATACTTTTAATTTCATATTTTTAATTTAAGTTCTACTTTTCATAGATCATAGATCAATTTTCTTCCTCGCGTCAATTATAGATAAGACAAACTGTCAATGTCATTCTGCTTCACAACAAACAAAATAAGATGGATATAATGAATTGTTGTGGAACAATTTACAAAGGACTGTATTTATGATTGAATTTCAGTTTTCCAGTTAATATTTGAGAATCATGAACGAGAACATAAGTGTTCCGTTACAGGTTTTAGTGGGTTCGAGTCCCACATACCTGTCCGGCTTCCCGTGGCCGGATAGACGAGACATGAGTCTTTCCACACGTTAAAAAAAAAAAAAAAAAGGTATCTAACACGTATCTAAATTAAAAGGCGCATTCTGTCGCGAGGTAAATTAAACCGTGTCGCTAACTATATAGAGTTGATATTTCTTTGAATACCTTTGCAGATCGCGACTCTTTTCCTTTGACAGCTCTGTGGCGCAGTGGTTAACACGCCAGCCTGCGACACGGAGTGCCCGGGTTCGATCCCCGGCCAGGTCAAGATGGAAAATTATCTTTTTCAGATTGGCCTGGGTCTTGGATGTTTATCTATATATATATGTATTTGTTATAAAATATAGTATCGTTGAGTTAGTATCCCATAACACAAGTCTCGAACTGACTTTGGGGCTAGCTCAATCTGTGTGATTTGTCCGTATATATTTATATTTATTATATTTACGTAAGTACCTACTTATTCTGGAGTAGGCAATACTTACAAGAACTCCGTAAGATAGCACTTATCATGGTTTCTTACGATCAAATTCGTCTCTTCAACCGACGCATTGAAAAATGGAGCCTCGAATCTGAACTTTGGCACCACGTACTCCTCAGGAATGCTCCCCTCAACCTGTCTGCTGCAGTTGGAGTTAGCTGCGAAGTTGTCTCGGAGACAAACGTAGTCCGGGGGGTGTATCCGGCATGGCCTTATGATGTTTGCACCTGGAAGATACAAATATACATATTCACGTCTTTATCCCTTACGGGGTAGACAGAGCCGGCGTAGACCGAAAGGCCACGTTTAGCGTGTTGGTGGGTGTAAAGGTGGAAAATTAAGTCAAAATAGAGTTGCTAGCCGCATCGCCTATTGTCATGATTCTTTAGATTACGATGACACAAAAATCGCACCCTCATCCAGTCGATGCAAGTTATACGAATATGTCAGTGAGGTAGTCAGTAGTATAATCCGTCCGTCCGTTCAAATGGTTTGCGCGCTTTGACTAGGCGACGCTGGCAGCCGACAAAAGCAGTGTCGGCGCCCGCCAAAGGTGCTGTCGCCAATTTCTAAGACTCGGCACGCGCTGTACAGACGCAGTACACGAATAAAAAATATTTTCGTCCATGGGAAGACAAAGACGGAAAGAAATTTGAAAATTGTATAACTTTAGTAGAAATATTTTCCAATTTATTTTTTTTTGTTAAATGATGGATTAGGCATTTGTCTCCCATCTCACCTGATAGTAAGTGACGATGAAGACGAGGATGTTACACCTTTAAATTTCCAAAATCTCTTGTGGGTGTACTGCAAACTATTTGTCCGGACCGGACAGACTATAATTAAGCTGATATAAAATACTTGCTTTTGCCCGCGGCTCCGCCCGCGCTAATGTAGATCCTTCGGGACCAGAACATTTTTCCCGGATGGAATAGTATCTACCCTTTGCCATTCCCCGGGCCTCAAACTACCTCCAGTTCAAATTTCATCGCAATGTGTTTAATAATGAAGCATGAAGTAGTAACAGACGGAAGGAGTTATTTTGCATTTATAATATTAGTTTTTAGGGTTCTGTACCTCAAAAGGAAAAGAACGGAACCTTTATAGGATCCCTTGGTTGTCTGTCGAGTCTGTCTCAAGAACGCCTAGGGGTATGAAGCTGAAATTCATTTCAAATACTCAGATCTACTGTCCCTTGGAGCCGTGAAAAAATCAAACTTCTAAGCAAACGCAATCAAAAGATACAGCTGGTTATGTCACAAATTTTCGTGTTTTTTCGACAATCGCAAGGGAATCAAATCCCACAGGGTACTTACCTCGAACTCAGAATCTTGAAATTTGGTACGAAACAACGTCTTATAGTACATATTATGGAAAAATTGCGAAAAGCATTCATTGTGAACTACATAATAATTATAATAAATATATATGTTTAAATTTAATTTTTTTTTTTTTATGTACATCCGTACATTATTATTAGTTCCTTTAGTGCGCGAGTCCACTTGCACTTAGCCGGTTTTTTTTATTAGGTTACGCTGTCTCACTGTTGGGCAAAGGCCTCCCCTTATGTGTGCCACTGGTCTCCATTAGGTGCAAAAGAGACTGGCGAGTCTCTATCATGTCTCTATATCTAATATTAGTATGGTGGGGTCCATCAGCGCATAAGCTTTTAAGCTTCATGGCTAAAAAGCTAATTAAGATGATTCCGTGCTTCGGAAGGCACGATAAGCCGTTGGTCCCGGCTGCCATCTGGTAGTCGTTAAAGGAACCACGTCCAAGGCCGAGAGGCGGTTCCGTAGAACTTATTAAGATGACAAAGGAGCTGGAAGCTACCTAGCTCAGCGTATCAGCATTGCCATTTAATTCGGCAATGCTGCCGGCGTTTTGGGCACGAGCATCTGGAGATATTGTACGATTTGTATTTTTAGGATTTTTGTAGTGATGCGCCGATCATGACTTAGGCCGACTAGCCGATTGCCCGACTAATCGCTTGTGAAGAGGCCGACTGGTCGGCCGAGCCGATCACGATGTCGGTTGTTTCCGTCAAACGTATAGTTAACTGAAGAGAAAAATAATACTATGTTGCTTTGATTGTTAATTCAGAAAATATTTTCTTTACAAACAAGTAATTTTAGAGACTGGTTACCTACAGGGAAAGACTGCTTTAATTATGAATCTTTTAAAAATGTGAAAGACAGATTATAAAATAAAAATATTGACAGTTAATTATAAAAAAACAATCTACTACTTACCTATTTTTTCCTACATATTTGCATATTATTGAGATATACGAGTATACACATACTCTTAGCCGAAAATTCGCCGACTACCATAATGGCCGGCTTTACCGACTATTCGGAACATCTCTAGTTTTTTGTTTTAAGTGAGTTTATTTATTTAAAGATATATTGTTGTAAGGATAATAAAATAAAATATTATTAAACTTACTAGCATAAAATAGCGTTGCAGCGAAAACAAGAACCACACTTTTTATCATGTTGGATTAGGTACTTCGATGCAAATCTCGAACTAAGAAGTGAATCTAATAGCGAACCAGATTTATAGACTCAACATGTAAACAATATATTGCTAGCTCTACTTATATGAATGTCTGTTTGTCTTGTTGTTATACCGATTATTTTTACATACATGTACATACTGAACTGAGTTTCTTTCGGCGTATTCTTCTCAGCAGTGGTCGTTCCGAAACGCTAGTAGCTTATCGATTTTACAAATATTAAAAATAATAATATGACGTTAAAAAAGAGATATATGATATCCAAAATTAAATAAAATTCTATTTAATTTTATTTCAGTTCATTTCACATATTATCACGTCTACGGGGTAGAAAGAGCCCTAGGTAAATAAGACCGAAAGGCCGCGTTTAGCGTGTTGGTTGGTGTAGATAAAGGTGGAAAATGGAATCAAAATAGTGATACCTTGTTAGCCGCATTATACCCTTGGCCGGCTTCTACGGTCTGCGCGGAAAGAGAAGCAGCTAGCAGATTCTACGTTTTTTCTTTTCTTCCAGACCAGCATGGAAGAAAATTATTTTTACCTCTCGAAAAAATGAAAATCCTTGTCGGCGTAGCTCCTAAACAAGTGCCATTTAAATTAATATTTTTCTAAATCAACAGCGTGGAGAGTGTAGGCCAAGTCCTCTTGCTGCTTTGGCCAAGTATGGCCCTAGTAGTACAGAGAGGGTCGTGCACGTGCTCCTGTAGTGGAGTCTAAAAAAGCCCTAATGATGATGATAAATCAACATAGACTATCGAGGCGCATAAGTACCTATTGGGTCCTTATCTATGAAATTGGCGTTTTCTATACAGGGTAAGTGGTATCCAACGCATAACTTCCTAAAGGTGACTAAGGTACATCAAGACCAAGTACATTTGATCTATGACTTTTGTAATTCGATGTTTGCTTTTTTATACAAAAAAAATGCAATTTTGCAATTCAACTCGTCTTAACTCTATGGCAATCAGCGCTACGAGGTAATAATAGTAGTTAACTACGCTCACATGGCACGCGGCCGGCAGCATAGACTTAACGTTTGATAGAAATCCACATAAAAGCTAATGTATGTAAAATCTTACTATGTATTGCGTTTAGGTAAAAGTCATAGAACAAACGTTGTTAGTCATGATGTGCCTAAGTCGTCTTTAGCAGGTTTTGCGTTAGTTAACTATAACCCTGTAGAGAAGTTCGAATAAGTTGAATTTTTCATACTTACGTTTTTAATATTATTTCGGGTTTGATAAATTCATCTAAAGTGAAATGTATGTTACGGATAACAGTACCTACCTAAGCTTGATTTACGCATTATAAAATTTACAAAAAGTTAGAAAAAGAATAGAAAAATGTCATTTTTGATCAAGACGGACAACATCTGAAACGAGTTCTTTTACATGAGCATTTTTCAATAATTAAATTCAGAAAAACAGAAATGTATGCATGTTAAATGTAATATAGATTCAAGTTTAAATAAAAAAATGTGTCTAACTGAAAATGATAGTCATTAGGAACGAATTGGTAAGAGAAAATAATTTAATTTATAAAATTAAAAAAAACCCGACTGACCGTATGATAAGTTACAGATTAATCAACAATAGGTAGCGTTTTAAATTTGACCCAGCGCCATCTAGTTTGCGAAATGGGAACCAAGTTTATCAATTTAGATAGACTTAGTTATTAAATAAATAAATAAATTTGCTATTTATAAATTGTTACATTTATGTCCGTAAAATTTGTATTTTAGCTGACGTCACATTGCTAAGATTTCTGAGAAGAATACAAATCCTATGAGGCCTCATTCTTTTTTTTTTTTATGTATATCCGACGGCAAACGAGCAGACGAGCCACCTGATGGAAAGTGGTCACCGTCGCCCATGGACATCTGCAACACCAGAGGAGCTGCAGATTAAATTAGTCTTCAAATTAGTCAAGCCATTGTGGCTACAGGAAGTGACAACTCTGCAAGTTTTTGCCAGTTTACGTTCGCCATATTAATATTTTACTGACATCAAATAGCCTATGACACTCCAGAGAGGAATAATAAATAATAAATATATACGGACATATATAGAATACATCCAAGACCCAGTCCAATCTGAAAAAGTTCATTTTCCATCTTGACCTGGCCGGGGATTGAACCCGGGCACTCTCGTGTCGCAGGCTGGCGTATTGACCGCTGCGCCACGGAGCTAGCCAAGGTAAAGATCCATTATCTACGTCATATAAGGTACAGTGGTTGCAGGTATAGCGCTCGGCCTCCCAAACTTCTATTTATCCCTCATTCAACCAAGTGAGTCCTACGACTCACTTGGGACACCCAATTAACTTCATTCTCTTCCTAAATTCAACAAGTGCCTATCCTTCCATAGCTTAAAAATGCTACCGATGGGCAGCAGCGTCGGGATTACAAAAAGCCAAAGAAACTACGCTATCCAACCCACCCAAGCTTGGTGAGTATGGCAATATCCTCCCATGGAACGAAGAATACTTCAGAGGGACCTTTGCCCAGCAGTGGACTTATGGGAGAAATGATGCTTCATCCACCCAAACCCACGAACAGCGACTAGTGCTATAAATAAACAATCCAAGTAGAAAACAAAATAACTTATTACCAGCTGAACAAACTTGACGTCTCCAGCAATTATAGTTATTTGTTATTGTTATATATTTCTTTTATTTCAATAGTATTTATTTTGTACTAGCTTTCGCCCGCAGCTCCGCCCGCGTCAATGTCGATCCCTCGGGAATAGTACGTTTTCCCGGAATAAATGCGTATGTCCTTCTCTGCACTCCAGAGAACTTGTATGCAAATTTTCATGATGATCGGTTCAGTAGTTACGGCGTGAAAGCGTAACAAACAAACAAATAAACAAACAAACAAACAAACTCACTTTCGCATTTATAATATTAGTAAGGATAAAAATAAATAAATAAATATATACGGACAAATCACACAGATTGAGCTAGCCCCAAAGTAAGTTCGAGACTTGTGTTATGGGATACTAATTCAACGATACTATATTTTATAACAAATACATATATTAGCCGTGTGGTATCCGGCAGAGTAGAATAGGACCACTCCAAGTCTTCCCGTGGATGTCGTAGAAGGCGACTTAGGAAATACAAGCTAAACAAAGCTTATAAACATCTAAGACACCTCTCCAACCCGTCTGGCCAGCGTGGAGAGTGTAGGCCAAGTCCTCTGGCTGCTGTGGCCAAGTATGGCCCTAGTAGTACAGAGAGGGTCGTGCTCCTGTAGTGGAGACTAAAAAGGACCTGATGATGATGATGACATATATAGATACACATCCAAGACCCAGGCCAATCTGAAAAAGATAATTTTCCATCTTGACCTGGCTGGGGATCGAACCCGGTCACTCCGTGTCGCAGGCTGGCGTGTTGACCGCTGCGCCACGGAGCTAGTCAAATATAATATTTCAAGCATTGCTTGTGCAAAGGGTATATCTATGTATATATAAAAGGCAAACCTGACTTAAGTAATGAAATTGAAGTATACATCAACGCTCAGCCGATACTACCGCACCTAGAAACTTGAAATTTGGTACAGGAGTTAAAAGCCGATCGAGGGAATGGGTACAATCTGAGGAGTTTTGGTAATAGGCGATGCGGCTAGCAACCCATCACTATTTTGATTCCGTTTTCCACCTTATGCCTACCAACATGCTAAACGTGGCCTTCACGTCTTAACCCTTTGACCGACATACATTTCCTATGGAAATGTTTGTTGAATTTATCCGGCGTTCGCGGTCAAAGGGTTAAACACCTAGGCTCTGTCTACCCCGCAAGAGATCTTCTTCTCTGCAGTGGTCGGCTCCGAAACGCTAGTAGTTTGTAGCTTTTGAACAATCCTTACTTATATTAAAAATGCGAAAGTGAGTTTGTTTGTTTATTTGTTTGTTACGCTTTCACGCCGTAACTACTGAACCGATCATCATGAAATTTTGCATACAAGTCCTCTGGAGTACGGAGAAGGACATAGGCTACCTTTTATCCCGGGAAAAAGTACTATTCCCGAGGGATCGACATTGACGCGGGCGGAGCCGCGGGCGAAAGCTAGTAATTAATCCTAATCCTAACTAATATTATAAATGCGAAAGTGAGTTTGTTTGTTACGCTTTCACGTCGTAACTACTGACCCGATCATCATGAAATTTTGCATATAAGTTCTCTGGAGTACCGAGAAGGACATAGGCTACTTTTTATCCCGGGAAAAAGTATTATTCCCGAGGGATCGACATTGCCGCGGGCAGAGCCGCGGGCGAAAGCTAGTAATATGAATATAATATTATACGTATTATTTAAAATGTGAATTAGTGCCTGCAATGGCCTATTTTCTGAATAAATCTTTATTAAGCCGAAATACTAGGTATGTATATACTTTTCTTTTTTTTC
Source organism: Elegia similella (assembly GCA_947532085.1). Taxonomy (NCBI): domain Eukaryota; kingdom Metazoa; phylum Arthropoda; class Insecta; order Lepidoptera; family Pyralidae; genus Elegia; species Elegia similella. The sequence goes on from OX383953.1 coordinate 1,000,061, forward strand.
CAAATTAAATAATTATATTATTTTCATTTACTTTTTGAAATCTCTTGTACAGCAAACCATTTGTCCGGACAGACTGTACAATGAACCCCTGCGAAGCCGGGGCCGGTTGATAGTCAAAAAAAGTTGTTTATTTGCATGTAGACAAGGGATAATGTCAAGATTTACTAAAAAAACCAGTAAAGGCTTAAAAATCATTTATTCATAACTATCGTACATTAATCATATCAATAATAATATTAATCATTTAAATACAAGGGTATTTGACACTGCGACACTCCAAGCTCTCTATATTAAATGCAGTTTATATGTATTTTATATCATTTTACATTACGCAAGAATATTGAGGAACTATATATAAAAATAGCCGTGTGGTATCCGGCAGAGTAGAATAGGACTACTCCAAGTCTTTCCGTGGATGTCGTAGAAGGCGACTTAGGAAATACAAGCTAAACAAAGCTTATAAACATCTAAGAGACCTCTCCAACCCGTCTGGCCAGCGTGGAGAGTGTATGCCAAGTGCTCTGGCTGCTTTGGCCAAGTATGGCCCTAGTAGTACAGAGAGGGTCGTGCTCCTGTAGTGGAGACTAAAAAGGACCTGATGATGATGATGATATATATATATATATAAAACTACACACCACGATCAAGCTAAACAGGCTCTCTCTAAATAGTATAATAACGAGATTAGAATGCAAATATTAAAAAAAAAACTACGTATAAGTGGCCAACACTGGCGACAGATCTTTTAAGTTGCGCATGTGCCATATATCAAGATGTCGGCTGGTGAGAGCGGCTTATCGTGCCTTTTGAAGCACACAGGAACTCAAGATTTTTTTGCCGCCTCTGGGTGGTAGCGGCTATTAAAAGGTGAAATATATTTTTTTAAAAAGTAGTAGCATAGTGCTAACGAAATGGATACCTGAGGATGGTCGACGTCAAAAGGGAAGGCCTAGAAAGCGATGGCGCGACGACCTCGACGTTTTTCAATGTGGTTAGTCTGAAACTGCATTGGACAGAGACAAGTGGAAGGAAAAGGGGGAGACCTTTGCCCCAGCAGTGGGACAACATAGGTTAATAAAAGAAAGTAGCATAGATTTTCTACAGAAAATGATACTTCATACGGCGGCTCGCGCTCTCTGGCAAAGGCTCTGGCAACCTTAGTTCTAAAAGTCATGGATAGATGGCAGTAAGTGCACTGCTAGTTAATTAGACAATTTAGAATGTATTAAAGCGTAAAAATAGAAACGCATTTATTAAAATACAGGAATGTAATGTAAAGAAATGTAATAATCTAAAAATCTCCCCCTAACCGTAGAGACAATGGGTAGCTGGGGATCAGACGCTAAGCGTTTAGCTAGGAAGGCCACCGCATAGCCGATAAGACAGGGGAATCTCGCTCTTTCTCGTTCCTGGTGCAAAGGACGGCCATAGCCATCCAGCTTGGCAATGCAGCTAGTATTTTGGGCACCTTTGCACCACACACACACGTAAACCATGATCGAACAGAAAACTAACTTTAAAATTTTGAAAACTACTTGCTGTCATATTTTTTTTTAATAATTGGGGAAATTTGAGGCAAATTAAGACAAAAAACAATTTTGTTATTGTTATCTTCAATAAGTTTTCATATAATTTTTACTATAGCTATTTATTTTTAGTTACACATTATTCTTTCGTGATGTAAAAAAATATAAAATAAATATACCGATTTCAATGGCCAAAAAAGCAAAAAGCAGCAAAGGCTTACATAATTAGAGACAAAAAAATACAGACGAAAAACACCGATTCCTTAAAACTATATTTTTGGCTTGGCAGAAACGATGTTTTACTCTGTGCTCAAATAAATAATTAAACTTAACTAATCAATAATCATGGCTACAAGATGAATTGTGAAAAAAATGAGATTCTTATAATTAACAAAAACAAAACTATGTTATATAAAAAAAAATTTTTTTTTGGTAGTCAAAAACTACAAAAAAAAATTGTGATAAAAAAATCGCATTGAAACCGGCATATTAAAAAAAATGTTACACAGTTACAATAGCATCGAGACAATCATAAAAAAAATCCGTCCAATACATCTTAAAATTAGTTTCGACGGTTAAAGCGTTAAATAAACAAAAAATGTGGTAGTGTAATCGGAGCTCGTACTCCTTACATAAAAAAAAATTAGTTCGTTTTAAATATTCCATAATTATATACTAAACACAATGTTTCTCCTTTACCTTCACAAAATCAAATACAAGCAATGTACAACACTTACAACGTACAACATGACTGACTGACTTATGTCAGTTTCTGATTGACACACGTCAGTTTCTGACAATCAAAGCAAACAATCTCAAGGAGAATTTATACAACGAAACAACGCAACATGTTGCATAGTATGCATAACGAGCAGGATCCTCAAACGGACATTTTTATATAAGGTCAATTTATATTAAGCGCATAGATTTTAAGGCCTGGCACCCGCAAGCAAGAAAAATACTACAGATGCAAAAAAATAAATATCGACTAGCTACTTTTCGAGATATCTAGACATTTAAAAAAGCACACGGAAAAAAACACCCTGTGTACAAGAAACACTGTCTGGCGAACAACTTTTTACTATTATCTACTATGGATACTACGTCACTAACGTCGACAGTCAAAACAGATAATTTATCGATATTAATTAAAAAACAAATTTTTTGTATAAAAAAAAAAAAAATTGCTATTTCTTACCCCATAAAGCGCGAGAAACGCAGACAATGGATTTTCTATTGTTATGCGGACCGATTGAGCCACTTGGGGTTAAGAGGTCAAAATTTGCTTAAAGCATTTTTTGATCTAAGAGATCCTTAAGGGCCCGTACTACCTCACACTGCTTTGCATGATTGACTGTTATATCAATAATAATTAAATACTCAAGTTGAAATAAAAATGCAGCAAAGTTCAGGAGTAACTATCTGACTCAGAAACACGATTGCGTTAAATTTTCTCGATAGAAAAAAATTGCAAAGTAGCCTCCAAATCACGTCTAATTTACTCGGTATATAGCATTATTCACCAAATAGATTAAAATTAACCTTGAAACTTTTAATTATTATTGCATTACAGATAAAGCAGCCATCATATGTTTTTCTTTTTCGAATAACCCTTGAATATTCCAAAAAAATGAAAATATCCAAAGTAGCCAACGCGTTTAGACCATCCGCGTTTGTACCGCCACGCCGCCTGGCATATGGCGGACTCTTAATATATTTGCGCTTAATTTAAATGTACCTTAAATAATTCTTAGAGAGATAAAGATAGCAATAGGGTGTTTAACAATCCGATCCGTATTATCAACGCATAGTAAATCTCTTCATAGGCTCATCTACATGAACTAAGCGCTTAGTAAAACATCCAAGTAAGAAATATGTTAAAATTTGCTTTGTATAAGCTTTGTGTCAATTATCATCAGGTCCTTCTTAGTCTCCACTGCAGGAGCATGACCCTCTCTGTACTACTAGAGCCATACTTGGCTAGAGCAGACAGAGGACTTGGTCTACACTCTCCACGCTGGCCAGACGGGTTGGAGAGGTCTCACAATGTTTATAAGCTTTGTTTAGCTTGTATTTCCTAAGTCGCCTTTTACGACATCCACGGGAAGACTTGGAGTGGTCCTAATCTACTCTGCCGGATACCACACGGCTAATTGTGTCAATGATACTAAGTAATTAGCAACTAGGTTCATATAAACTACGCATAAGACTGACTTTCCAGCAGTACTAAGCAATCCGTAATTTTTATCAATTTCAAAATCTATTCTTTTAACATTTTTATATAATTTATTTACTGACTATTTGTATTGACAGATAACCGTGTGGTTTCCGGCAGAGTAGAATAGAACCACTCCAAGTCTTCCCAAGGATATCGTAAGATACGACTTAGGAAATACAAGGTAAACAAAGCACATAAACATCAATGAGACCTCTCCAACCCGTCTGGCCAGCGAGGAATGTAGGCCAAATCCTCTACTCTGGTCAAGTATGACTCCGGTAGTACAGAGAGGGTCAGGCTCCTGCAGTGGAGACTTAAAAGACCTGATGATGATGATGTATTTACAGAAAAGCAGCCTATTTGGGCTGCTACTCCCTTATTCATGCCAAAAACTCCGGTTTCGCGTACACTTTTTGTTTCCAATAACCTATGTCAATGATTTTAATCCGAATACTTCAATATCAGCCCCGGGACTTAAACTCACTTCAAAACCAACTCGTAAAACTAGACTTTGAAGTTTACCATCCAGAAGAGATTTACAACGAAGCTAGAAGGCACAACATTGACCCGAAACACTAAAAATTTTGTTTTAATGGCTGCCATCTCATCCCAGCGTCAGACAAATCGGAGATCAAGTGTCGATCGAGTAAAACTAAGATGGCGCAGTGACCCAAAGTGAGTCTCTTCGGTCTGTCCGACATCTTTTGCCAGTTATTGACCTTTAGCTCGCGTTTCTTCTTGACCTCAAAAATAGTTTATTCGAACGACACCAGATTAAAACTTTCAAATAACATTAGACTCTTTTAAATTTAAAAACCTTAACACGAAAATTAATTGTTAGATGACTGTTAGAAAACTCTAATACCTAGTTTGGAATCCTGTCTATTTTCAAGGGCACTTATCATTTATGATCAATTTAGATGGACTTAGTAACTGTTTTTGAACATCCTTTACTGATAATATAATATGCATATATAGTCTTCCCATTGAGGTCGTAAGATGCGACTTAGGAAATACAAGCTAAACAAAGGTCGTAAACATCAATGAGACCTCTCCAACCCGTCTGGCCAGCGAGGAGAGTGTAGGCCAAATCCTGTGTCTGCTCTGGCCAAGTATGTCTCCGGTAGTACAGAGGGTCATGCTCCTGTAGTGGAGACTAAAAAGACCTGATGATGATGATCCAAATCGTATTTTTCGTCAAACTTTAAAGGCTAAGCCGTTTAGTAACTAACTCCATCTAAACCTGATAGGAAATGAATACGGGTCCATACACACAGCCGAAACCACAATCACATGGTAGGAGGAACAAGTGGGAATGTACGTACGCTAAAACTATGAGAATTTTTGAATTTCGTACGGACCCCTTATCAGACTAACTTTATTATTAGTTCAAGCTACATCGACCATTTTTAGCTTTACTTTAAAACTTGTCGTCTAGAATCGTAATATCTTAGAGATAAAGCATACGGCCCATGTAGATTTGTATCATAAAATATTGTTGTGTCCTATAGTAGAAGCCAATTAGCAAGTCAACATCGTACATTGACCTGTATATTTATCAGTCTCTGTCACTCGCATACATTTTGTAAGGCACCTCTAACACTTTACTATAAACATAGGCGAGTGAGAGAGATAGGCTATGTCACGTAGGTAGGTCAACGTTCTATATTGGTTTGCCACCTGGTGCTTCCTATAGCAAGTACACATATGTCAACTTACAATTTCAGACGTCTCACTATACAATGCGGCTTTCATATCTTCAACATAAACAAAACATCAACGGACATCAAAACACCGACGTTCACCATCCAATGCGCAACTTTTATATTGATTTTAGACGACAAGTGCCACATTTTCAAGCGCTTTTGAGTTACAAATACACTCTTATTTAATTGGAATCCAAGCGATTCATGTGCTCCTAGTGAATGAAAAACTACCCTTTCTACTGAGCAGTGGTGCGACTGGGACCTTTTTCGTGTTTTATCGTAATACAGATTGACATATAGTAGTACGCTAGTGAAGACCCTGTCTTATCAATGGCCCGAGCAATAACCTTTATTGACCGTTTAACTGGCAACGACTATATTTATATAGATTTTTGTTTAACACTTCCATGCTGGTCTGGGAGTAAAGAAAAAACATAGAATGTACCAGCTGCTTCTCTTCCCGCGCAGATCGTAAAAGCCGATCGAGGGAAAGGGTAGAATCTGAGGAATCAAGTTAATAGGCGATGCGGCTAGCAACCCATCACTATTTTGGTTCCGTTTACCACCTAATGCCCACCAACATGCTAAGCGTGGCCTTCATGTCTTATAGACCTGGGCTCTGTATACCCCGCAAGGGAAAAAGACGTGATACTATGTATGTATGTATTTGTTTATGAGGTTTTAGCTATAGGCTTTGACAGAACATAACGTGCCTCCCGAAGCATTTTTTTTTCGAAATATTTTCTGCGACTTCTCTTCTGGTCCCAAATCAAAGCGGGCACTAATCTCTGGGTTGCTTAACAATTTCCGCGATATTCCCAACACAAACGTAACAACCATTATCCTTTCTATTATGTTTGGTTACCCGTTGCGTTCGCTCTCTGGGCTATCGAACTCCATGACGTGTCGTTACGACATGGTAGTTATACTATTGACCCCATTCGCACCACCGCCGTCTACTACGAAGAAACGCGACCATACAAAAATTCTGTACATACATACAGCGTATATATTACACGACCACAACAATCCTGAATTATTATACAAGCATTTCAGCTAATATTGTATGAGTCACATCGTATTATTAACGAATTTACGTCCCGTGATTTGAAGTAAAAAGAAAATTATTATAATTGCTATACGCATCAAAAAATGACGTAGAAAGTCACTTTTACAGATAATAATATGATAATACCGCTTGGTCTTCTGAAACACCATGTCCCTGAAACTATCAAAACAGCTAGTCATAGTTAACAACTCTTCCTATGGGACTAAAGATGGAAACAAAAAAAATCGTCATTTTCATACAAATTACCGGGCCGCTCCAATACTTGTATGAAAATGATGACATTTACGAGTCCCCAGCATTAGTCCCATAGGGAAATTTGTTCTTTCTAACGGACTGATTTGATAGTTTCAGGTTATTTATTACCAAAGACTGCGCCACTGAAGCCGGTGTGGACATCGACTGTAATAACACGACGCACTAAAAGGCGATACCACTGTAAATAAGGTCGTTCTGAACCTTATTTATCTCGCAAAATACTTAAATTAGGAGTTTCAAATTTAAGTAATATGATTTTTGACTATTTCATCTCCAAAAGTGTAAGATGAAAACACGTTTTGATAAAATTTTCTCGAAAGAAATATTTTTTGAAAAATGGTCTTCGTTTGCAGAGTTTTTGTTATTGTAGCTCAAATGCGACGAATGAAATAATGATTTTTAGACTAAAAGATAGGTTATTAGTAATTCATCAAAATTTAAATATGAAAATACAATTAACCTGTCTGATTTTATATAAAATAGAAATAACGAATTTGGCGCTTACGTTTTTTTCTTTGAGCGACTCGAGACTATACCTATCTCATCATTCACGGGCTAAACCGCCAAGCGCTATCCCCTGCGCGCACTTGATCAGTCTGCGTACGCCTTTGCCGAGCGATGGTACCAAACCTTTGAGGCCTCGTCTTAAGGCAGTCTTGCTGTACGGATGCGAGACATGGCTCGCCAAGAACGACATCACTGCGTACAACGTTTGTTTGTACGCAGTAATCTGAATCTGTGAACTACTCATCCGATACTTAAAGTACTTTAGCCAGTGAAAAGCTGCAATATCCTTGTCAAATATAGGCTTGTACCAGACGCCGTAGAAACTGCAGGAAACTGCAGGCTATGGTGTCCAGAAGCGAAGAACTTCATTGGGGAAATAGGACGACGTTTGAGAGGCTTTGACCACCACTCCAGATGGTACTTAGTTCAAAGATTATCCATAGCTATTCAAAGAGGAAATGCTGCTAGCATAATGGGTACTTTGGACCAGGTACAACACGGGGTGGCATTTTTGATATTTTTTTTTATATTAATTCTTGTTATAACATATACGTAGTGAAATTTTGATCGTTTTAGACCCTTAAAGGGCCCTCAGACCATCAATATGAACAACTTTTTCTATGGGACTAATGCTGGGTACTAAAAAAAAAATCCCGTCATTTCCATACAAAATAGTTCCACCGTCCGGCCAGTTTGTATGGGACTGTCAATTTATTTTTGAGTTCCCAGCATTGTTCCCATAGAAAAACTTGTTCATTTTGATGGTCTGAGTCGCCCTTTTAAGGGTCCAAAATGATAAAAATTTCAGCATGTATATGCTCAAGACCGAGCTCAGTGGCGTGCCATGAGAGAGACCTATGTCCAGCAGTGGACTAGTATAGGTTGATAATGATGATGATGATATGTTTCACACCATGTGGGGAGAGGCCGGTGTACTGAGACACAGGCTCTGTTTAGTTCAGACACCAGTCAACAATCTTAACTATACAACTTGTCAACTATTTATTTTAAGAATACTTGTAAGATTGTGGAGAAAATAAATTTTTGAATTGAATTTTGAATCTTTTTTTGTGTGAAATAAATATAATGGTTATACTTTATACACGTACGAAGCCGGAGCGAATCGCTAGTCAAAAACATATGTGACTCATACAAAACTATAGTGTACTACATTCTTATACTAATCTGACGCGCGCACCCCTCTTGTTATAAATTAAGCTTGTCTTTGTTCCAAAAACTCATACCATACAAAGTTTAATACTTGAATTACATATCAATCTGCATTTTAAAACAAAAAATATTTCTACACGGTGAAATTTTGATCGTTCTGGACCCTTAAAGGAATGATTCATTCCGTCGATATAAACAACTTTTCCTATGGGACCATTGGTGGGAACTCAAAAAAATTTACATATTAAAAAAAAACTCGGCCGCCCGGTCAGTTGGTATGGGAACGTCGAAAAAATTTTGATCCGGCATTGGTCACTTAGGAAAAGTTGTTCATATCGACGGGCTGAATCACCCCTTCAAGGATCGGAGTGGGTTACTAGCTTTTTCCCGCGACTTCGCTCGCGTTAAGAAGTTTTATAAAAACTTTCATCCTCTATTTTATCCCCTTGGGGGCAGAATTGATCAAAATCCTTTCTTAGCGGATGCCTACGTCATAACATCTACCTGCATGCCAAATTTCAGCCCGATCCGTCTAGTGGTTTGGGCTGTGCGTTGATAGATCACTTTATCAGTCAGTCAGTCACCTTTGAGTTATATATATATTTAGATATATTGATATTAAGATCACACTGTCTGCTTCGATCACTGGCTTAGCAACATTAAAAAAAAACCTTTTATATGTCTTTCAAATATTAAACTTTGCTTACATCACAACTTAAACAAACATTTACCGACCGATTATGAGCTTGACTTTTCAGTTCGAAACTAAATATAATAGTTTAATATAAGCCGCGAAAACGTGCTATTCAGTATCCAGAGTAATTGAACGTTTCGTCCCACGAAGTTTTCGCCCCATTTACAATGGTACGAAACAGACAAAAAGTATTTAGAATTCGGTGTGCGATTCGTACCATTTATTATTTGAAAGTAATGTCAGCAAAAAAGTCAGACGAATAAGATATCATAGCTAACTAGGTGTTTTATTTACAAATCAATATTTTGTCTTTTATTCTCATAAAGCTTGTGTTGCTGTCTGTACTAAATTAATTATAAAAATATAATAATACAAATATTAGGACGAATAGCACAACGCATATTTTAAACTTTTTGAAAGTAGCATTTCGTACCTAATGGTACGAAATATTAATATGACGAAATGCTCAACTACTCAGTGTCCCGTGTCATCATTGTGTATTACAGTCTATGCAAGATCTTTTAAATTAATTTATTAGACTACTGAGTCCAAAAACTCTGAAGACTTAAATGATGGAGTCGGAAGACACGGGATCTTAAAGGGTAACCATTATACAGTAATTTTAGCACACTTTCGTGTTTTATACAGAAATTTAGGTTAAACACAGTTGTCCTTCAAACAATCAAATCAGGGTGTCAAAATGAAGAACTTTCCCTATGGGAAATCTCCGGGAATACTGGGAATTATTGAAGTGAAACCTCTCCAACCCGTCTGGCCAGCGTGGAGAGTGTAGGCCAAGGCCTCTGACTGCTCTGGTCAAGTATGGCTCTAGAAGTACAGAGAGGGTCGTGCTCCTGTAGTGGAGACTAAAAAAGACCTGATGATGATGATGATTGAAGTGAAAACTTCTTTAGCGTCGTGGATTTTTAGGATGGGTAAAAAATGTTAAAGTCGCGTCAGGACGCGTGACCTGATCGAAAATTCGTGAGACGGACACGTGACCTGAGACCACCGGCGCGGCGTAGGAGAGGAAGTAATATCTCCTCTCTTTCTACAGCGCAAAGTTTTCATTTCTACTTCCTGGAGTGCAAACGCTTTTTTTTTCTAAAGCGTTCGACTGACCCGGTAGTATCATTGGTCCCATAGGAAAAGTTGTTCATTTCGAGGTTCGATTTAAATGTTTAAAGAACAACGGAATTAACCCTCTATAAATTAATAAATACAATGTTACAATCAATATTTTGAGAGATATGTATATTATTTTGTTAAAACATAAATCTCTCAAAATTTACTCAAAGCTATATTTTTCAAACGGGAAGGGCACCCCCCACTTTAGACACATATAGGGCTTCAAAGGGCTTTTACGAATCGCAGGACGTAGTGCACTTCTGTAGGACTAGGTTGGTTGAGATTGATACCAGCATATACATTACCATACGGAAGGAGTGACTCAGACCGCGAATCTGAACAACTTTCATTATGGGATCAACGCCGAAATTGCAAAAAAAAATCTACTATTCCATAGATTTAGGTCAAATAGAAATTCCATTGTTGTATGGAAGAGCAGATAATTTTTTTATGATGTCGAATTTGGTCCTATAATGAAAGTTGTTTAGATTCGTGGTCTGAATATGAATGAATTCAATTTCATTATTCCTTTGATTATTCAGCAATCACTGTCGTTAATTTTACATCAAAATAACGAACTTACATAAAAAGTTTTTGTCAATTTACCAATTTTTACAAAAATGCGAATCAGTCAGCGAAATTGATAAAAAAATTACAAGTTTTTAATATTATTACGAAATATATATAACATGTTGATGAAAGAGCGCAAAACATTGGATACCGCAAGAATTATAAAATTTTATTTTATGAGGATTGTTTAATAAGATATTTATTAGTTTTTTTATTGTTTTCTTGTGTTTGTAAAGACTCTATGGTAATTATGCGCGATTTAGGGTGACGTTGCCGCTTCGCGCGCCGCCGCGAGAGTAAAATAATGATCAAACACGGAGTAATTAAAATATTTTTTTTAGTTAAAATTTGACTTAATATTCGTGGTATCAATTCCTCAAAATTTCAGGTTTTGCGCTTTTTAAACAACACATTGTATAAGATTTACCGACTGCGCCAATCGCAACCTACTAATCGGCACAATAAAAGCAATTTCAATGGAAATAATATCAAAATGTACTTAAAATTGATATTTGTTAAATCAAAGTCCTACCGACTGCGCCAATCTGGTCCTACCGGCTGCGCCAATCTTGTCCTACCGAGTGCTCCAAGCCCGCAGTGAGGCCTACCCGTCGGTCTGCGTGGCGCGGGAGGCGCGGGGCGCGCGGCGCCGCCGCTACGACCCGCCCCCGCCCCCGCCCCCGCCGCGACCCGACTCCTCGCGCTGCTTGCTGATATACACCTGCACAAATTAATATAATCGCTTTGTATGTTGCTAAATGATAACTCCTAAATTGACGTGCCTGCTTCCTGGTCTGCAAATGTCAGACTCGCATATTGCCAGATTGGCAGACTTCATCGCGAAATGTCAGATTCGCAAATCGTCAGAAACGAATAATGACAAATACGCAAAATGACATGTACGCTGAGTGTCAGTTACTTAAAATGTTAAATACGCATAATGTCAAATAACACGGAAACATTACCAAAATCAAAAGGTAAGAAGGAGAGATGTTTAAAAAACACCAACTTCGATTTTTGTCAGTTTAATCAACACAGTAAAAAAAAAAACATGACAATTGGAAACAATTATTAATAACCAACGCTGTAATATAAAACAAACATATACACAGTCGTGATTGATTCCAACTATTCAAACAAAAAAACATAAGAAAATTAGATCAATAATAGTTAGTTGTTGACTATTCAAAGAAGTAATGCAGCTAGCATCATGGGTACTTTTGAACCGGGTACGATTAGGGGTGGGATATTTGACAATTTTTTTTAATGGTATTGTGTTTATGGATTATATGTATAAATTGTATAAATAATTGAATAAATAAAATTGGCATAAGTACATTAGTCATTATTTTTCAATTAAAAAATCTTAAATACTATAGAAAGTTGTTTCGGTTGTCAACAATTCAAATTTTAAAAATTGAAAAGTAATTTCTGCGTTTCTGACCTTTTGCGTATCTGATAATCTGCGTTTGCCATTCTGCATTTCTAACGTTTTGCGTATTTGACATTCTGAGATTTCTGACAATATGCGTGTCTGACATAGGGCGTATAAAGCCATGACAAATGTTACCTGCAACAGCCTGTACTTGCTAACAGACAAGTGTTTGAGGTGAGGCTGCATCCTCTGTTCGCCTAGTGCGAATGTGAACGCCACCATACAGAATACTGCCGCTTTGCGCACGGCTGAGTTTTGGTGGTCCGCCAACTGGGAAAAAGGACATTTCGTAGAAATAAAGAAAAGTTATTGAATTGTGTGAGGGACATAACTGATAGAAAAACAAGATTTTTTTTAGGGATGGGCCGAATGTGACTTGAACCGAATACGAACTTCGGCCGAACATTCGGTGGAAATATAAAATTCGGCCGAAGTTCGGCCGAACTTCGGTGGTTTTTACCGCGTTTTCTCTAGCGTTCACGTCGTGACATGATCCCTACGCAACCCGCCCGCGCCCTCCCCGCGATTCCCAAACTTACCGCCGGCCTCTGATTTGTCATAATTCATTACTGTTGCGACCTTGCGACACGTCCGTTATTACTTATTGTTCGTACCTAATAAATAAATATCTTTCGTGATTTCTAGTAGAATAAAGAAGAATCAAGTAATAAATATTCAATATTTGCTTAATGAGTGCTAATTAGTCATAAGTGGAAGAAAACTATTCTCAGAGGCAGGGAATGTTTACGAAAAAAAACGTAACAGACTCGGGCCAGATCATGGACCTAAGAATAATATGGACCGGGCGTGAGGAACGTCAAAGTGAAGCAAGCTTTGGTTACATGTGTGCAGTATAGGGTGACCATTGTCATCAAAAATTACCCAATAATTAAGAGTAAATAAATTGTGAGTGGTACTGATAGTAGCCTAGTAGCACTAATATTATTTATATTTTTTTTACAAAACGTAACATCTATTTCAGAGAAGTATTATGAATTTAGACATAATGATCCAGAAGGGCAACTGTGAATCAATCTCATCTTTGAGCGACCTTAGACGTTTTGGGGAACTTGATAAAAGGAATAAAAGAACGAAATTATAGATAACATTTTTATTTTACTGTGTTTTAAGTTAATAAATAACAATACATATAATTTTACTCACAGAAAAACAAACCCTCGAGGCCTTATATTGGTGGTAAAATTTAAAATTACTTTTTATATAATTTTGCAGATTTATAGATTCATCCGTCTATAGATTATTAGTGTCATCAATAAGTCAACAATATTAAATTCAGAAATTGTTCAAAGTTAAAATCTTTTATTCTGACGTCGGCAAATGATAATAAAATACTTTCACATTTACATATAAGTATAAAATATAAACATTGAATATCTCTATCCATAAAAAAAACTGCAACAAAGTCCTTTGCGTAGTTTTAAAAATCTAAGCATACATAGGGACAGACGGACACAGCGGTAAGCGACTTTGTTTTTTATTATGATCTCGAAATTGACGCCACTTGTGTTATCTACACGCCAAAATACCTCGAAAATATCACCCCTGTTTTGCATCCCATAGGCGTTGTTTGTGATGCACCCAAAAATAACGCAAAAGCGACACATAAGTCATATTTTCAAAAAAAAATAGTGAGTCATCTTGAATCCCAACACAAAATTGACGTCAGTTTTACCCCGAAATACTCCGAAAACGTCACCCAAGTCGAATTTCGATATATAATGGTGATGGCCATTTTGAAAACTGAAAATGACTTCATTTTTGTTGATATCCCAAAAAATTCCAAAACGCCAATAAAGTTGACTTTAAATGAAAAGTAATGTCAGCCATCTTGGATTCCAAAATCATCTCACTTCATACATTAATCATCAACACATACATCGATTTTCCAAATTTAGTTCATAAATGATGGAGTTATGACGTAAAAATATGCAAAATGAAATACAACTGGAACTGCTCCTTTTTTTTGAAGTCGAGTAAAAGTATTAATAAGAAACATACCTTTTCTGGGCACGCGAACTTAATCAACCGGCGATATGCTCCTTTTGTCATATAAAAATTGCTATTTTTAAAATGTTCGGAACAAACAAATGAATAATTTGATGGTACCCATGATGCATCCTTTCTATTTCTTCTAATAATATCGATCCATTATTTTTTTACTTATAAGCATCACGAATGGAGAACCTTAAAAAATAAACAAAATAAAATTTTATATTAAAAATAAAGAACAGGAATCTTGAAATCATATTCTGGCAACACCGACAGTCCGACTTAGCGCTGAGCTGTCACCGGGTCATTGACTTTTGCGGCGCAAAGAAAATTACAAAATCATATTAGTTTACTTTAAAATTGTAGTTGAAACGTGTGTTTAGGTTACCAACCACTTCGTACATACGAGTAACTGTGGTGTTATGTGTGTAAATAGTATAATTAAACCAAGAAAATATGCGATTGAGTGAAATACTTACATAGTCTCGAAAACAACAAGAAGTTTGTACTTACCTATGATACGTGATACCGTCGGACTTTTGTGTAGTTTACTACAATTTTTACACTCTTTTACCACACAGCTCGGCATTATTTTATGTTTTTATGCTTATTTTCAACGAGTTTCAAAAGGCACACCAACTTCTTGGTAAGTACAAGTTTGACATTTCGTGAGTTTGACATTTCGACCGGGGAAAACCTGCATCCATTTGAGTGCCGATGTGTGCGTGAATTTCGTGTCACGACACGTCTGCATACATTGTGATTTGCTTCACTGCCACATTCTCAAGGTCCTATCCTGATTATTCTTAGATCCATGGGCCAGATACTGTGGAATCTTTAGTATTTCTGCACCATAACTTACCCTTGATAAATTATAAATACAAGTAGATTAGGTCCTAAATAAGAAAACAAGAAATTAAAAAAAAAAAACAGAAATTATATTATTACAAGATTTAATTAGACTGATTAAACTTGAACTTTTATATGTATCTGATTTTTTTACAATAAACGAACGTGATCACATGACAAATTGTTTTATTACTTAGTTATTTTTATACTTGAGTATTCTTTGTTTTCTACTAAACAGTCGGCTTTTCATTTTTCATCCAAATTTCAACCGAATGCCGAAGTTCTGTTCAACCGAATATGAAACGAAGTTCGGCCCAACATTCGGCATTTGAACCGAAGTTCGGCCGAATACCGAAGTTCTGTTCAATTCACCGAAGTTCGGTTTAACCGAATATGAAACGAATTTCGGCCCATCCCTAATTTTTTTTTTTTGTTAAAAATATTTTTTTGTTAAAAATATTTTTTTGTTAAAAATATTTTTTTGTTAAAAATATTTTTTTGTTAAAAATATTTTTTTGTTAAAAATATTTTTTTGTTAAAAATATTTTTTTGTTAAAAATATTTTTTTGTTAAAAATATTTTTTTGTTAAAAATATTTTTTTGTTAAAAATATTTTTTTGTGACAAGTTAGTGTTATAAACAAATTCACACTATTGGATGTGTATCTATATATGTTTTTATTCCAAATCATTTAAATTTTTCTAGTTTGTAATTTTAGTTTATAGTTTTATGTTCTAAATATACTTTGCTATAGGTAGATTAATTATAAGAAGTGGTATTGAAGAACGGAGCCTGCTGGTACAAGTATTCTATTACATAAAAGTAGGCTCCAACATCTGTCTATGAATTGTATACAATTTACCTAAATAAATTATTTTATTTTATTTATTTTATATGTATTTGTTATTAAAAATAGTATCGTTGAGTTAGTATCCCATAACACAAGTCTAGAACTTACTTTGGGGCTAGCTCAATCTGTGTGATTTGTCCGTATATATTTATTTATTATATAGTCAATTTTACACACTTCCCGTCAGGTTTGATTAATTATGTTGATAATAAAATTGATTCACTTATCAAAATTAAAATCAAACATGACACCTTTTACAAGCTTTTATTTAGTTTCACCTGTCCCGGTGTTTGTCTGTAATCAAATCTTGTAAGTTAAAGGTAATTGCCCATTCCCGGTTTCGCCCCTTTAATAACGCGTATGAGCTTGAAATAAAATTCAAAATTAGTCAATTTTTTTTTTATTTAATATATTTAAATTATGGGGAAAACTTTTGTGGGGTTTTAATTTTTAATTGAATTGGTATTTTCACCAATATTTTCCGTTCAACTAAGTTTACAAAGACACTGAAGCGTATGTGCGATAATGAAAGATAATAAAATAATATGCGGTGTTATGAAATACTGGGTAAGTATGTACGTTTTTAACTTAAACTGTAGATTTTATTATTCTATACAATTATTCTACATAATAAATATCTGTAATCAAAAGCAGTATTGCTTTCATTGACAAAACTGCTTGCACAGGTAGTATTTTAAACATTCTTCGTAAACGGAAGTAATCGGCAAAAACGCTAGAAGCCATTACCTACATCGAGTTTAAAAAATAAACTGCCTACCTACCTATGTCTGTCAATAATCAAATGGATTTGCGGTTTCAAGGCGGTTTAGTTTTTTCAATCTTTACATTAATAATAAACTAAATGCAAGTAATCTTAGTATGTAACGTAGTGCTGATGAGAAAGTTCTAAAAAACTCTGTTATAATATTCCTTGGTCCATGGTTATAATACTTATTTTGTGAATTTGGAGAATGTTTTCCACTATGTTTCTCTGCTTCTGCTAAAACATCCTCCAGCACCAAGTTGAAGATGTTACTGATGTTATGCTCAGTATATTAAACTCTTGGATTAACCCAGCAATTGTAAGTATCTACCTACATAAAAAAAAAAAGATAACCTGTATTTACGTAGATGCTAGAAGAAAATATGTACCTAGAAGGTATTATTTAAATTACTCTCTTGTTGACCTACATGATTGGCTTATGAGTAAATTACGTCCACTTGAATATATATAGTTCATTCGAGTAATTGACTTGTTTTTATTATATGAATGTATATGAGACACCATAAACATAAGTGTGCTCTTTAGTCTAAATGAATTCATCTATTTATTTCTTTTTTTAGGTATCTGAAGACAGCTGTATTTGTGAAGAATGTTTTCATATACTACAAAATATATTAACAAACTATTCAAGTGGTGATTTTGTTCAGCGAACATATGGCCACCAGCAAGTATGACTTGAATGTGGAACATCAATATTGAGAGCCTAAATACATAATGTTTCTTTAGGCAGTTTAAAGAGGGACCTCATACCTATTCAACAGGTATGTAACATACATAAAGCATGTATACACATATTATTTTGATATATAAAAATCAACAAATGAAAGATTATAAAAATCGGTTCAACCGTTCATAAGTTATGGGTGTTCAAACAAACCCGATATAATATATAGAACAAACCCCATTGTTTTATATATTAAGATTTAATAAATGAATGAAAATAAATAAAGATATGAGTTTTAAAATAATAACCTTCCCAATAATTAGACTAGTTACATGTTCAAATAGTTTTTCATGGTCTATTAGTTCTAGCCATTTCAAACATGAAAATTATGATGTGAACTTCAAGATGTACTGCTTGAATTATATTAAAACTTATTATGATTTCCAGGTACATCAACTAGAGAAGCCTGTCTACAGTGTTGGACTAACGCATACAGAAGTATAAGATGTCATGCTCAGGTTGATCAATATAGCCAACCTCATGAAAGTGCCGATGTTACTGTGTCTTCTACAAGAAGCTCCAGGGAGTCATCAATTCTGGTGCCAAATCCATTACCAAACTGCTGGCTATTGTCTAGTGGGTACAAGAACAGTGGGTTGCTGTGCCCACATAATGGCTACTTCAGAGGCATTGAGTCCGGCTACATTTTATATGAAGATTATGAATAAATATGTTGAATAGATTAAAACACTATTTCTTCTTTCCCTTGCAATATTATTTTACTATGTAGTCAGTCTTCGGAATCCCTAAATATTAATAATTCTATTACTTCCATCATCATCTGACTGTTTTTTCCGGTTAGCCAATATTATGACACTATTACTGCTGTAAAAACTTTTTACGGTTGACGGCCTGGCTGACCCCAACCCTGCTTAGGTATTTTCTCATCATACTTAGCTAATGCCCACGGCTTCACAGGCGTAAAAAGCCTATGGTACGCTAGTACTATTACTTATTCTGTGTCTATGGCAGAATAGGCTCCAGCTCATCATACGAAAATCCCGTAAATGTGCTCATTTTAACGTGAAAGAAGGACAAACGAATACACTTTCACATTGATACTCTGCTTCGTTATATATGTATAGATAGTTATATAAGACCAATGGTCATTATTCAGTAATTTTCATATCATTGACCTACTCTTTATTTACGGAACAGTGAAAAGTATGGTAGTATTTTTCTGAGCTATTTTCACAACTGGGGTACCATTTTTGAAAGTGTAACACTCGTCTTCTAGCGATTTTTGTATGGAAAAATCGCTCTAATACGAGTGTCATAGTTTCAAAAATAGTGCCCCTGGATTCAAGCGATTTTCCCATACAGTTAACATACGTTATCTAACAGTCATCCGTTCAAAAATAGCCCACTCGAACATAGAAAATAACCTCAAAATCGAACTTTGTTTAATTTTTTTATTAAAAACCCCACAATGTAAAAACATGATTTTTATTTTATTGTATTTCAATTATTAACTACGTTATTCTGTATAATTTTAGTTATTATACTGTATTATTGAATGTGGGACGACGGCCCTTAGAGCCGTGGGCATTACCCTTTGATCCACTTCCCGGTTACCGATTGAGCTGAAATTTTGCATGCATGTGTAAATCGAATGACAATACAACATTATGAAATCGTTGCGCTGGTCTGATGATGGAGTCGGAAGGTGGCCATAGGAACTCTTAAACTAAACAAGATGCACCAATCGTGTTTGTGCTTATTTGATGTGTCTTATAAAGCACTTCAGAGTGAATTAATTTATAATAAAAGCTTGTCACAAAAATGTAACTAAAAAAAAAAAAAAATTAACAAAAAAAACTTTTTATAACAAAAACATTTTTTATCAAAAAAAAAAGTGTTGTACCTGTCCGACTCCCTCCATAAGCTGCGAGACAATATCGTCGGTGAGCTCGGAGCTGCGAGCTTTGGCCACCTCCGCGGCGAGCTTCAACGCACACAGCGACGTCGGGTAACCACGCGTGCGGATCACTGGCTTCAGTAGCGCTAGGACCTGGGAACAATGCAAAAATATATAGATACAGTATTTAGAAAAAATGTGAAACATACATACATACAATCTCCGGGACGTAAATTGTCCAATGCGTAGTACGCCGTTTTCAGGTATCAATGGGGGTGCGGTATGAATTGCGACGTATGGAAGCCCGTAACCATAGCAACGTCATGATTTCGCGCATGCGCGCAGTCGACATTTCTCTCCGCACCCGCACACACTCTTCGTTGCCTTAGAGTACAATCATGCGCAGTCATTTTATCTTTATCCTTATCCTTACTATACTATACTATCCTAACTAATATTATAAATGCGAAAGTGAGTTTGTTTGTTTGTTTGTTACGCTTTCACGCCGTAACTACTGAACCGATCATCATGAAATTTTGCATACAAGTTCTCTGAAGTACGGAGAAGGACATAGGCTACCTTTTTTCCCGAGAATAAGTACTGTTCCCGAGGGATCGACATTGACGCGGGCGGAGCCGCGGGCGAAAGCTAGTATGGTATAAGTATGGTTTCAAATTGTGTTTGTTACGTTTGCTGGGAAAAGCATGCTCTGTCCACAACCAACTTTGAAGAGAGAATAGTAAGATGGTATTTTCAGTTTATAATGACAAAAACCCTCTTATTCATAAAAGTTAGCAAACGTGTATTAAACCTATTTTAGTTAAAATATGTTTTGTCCTTATCCCTCTCTGCAACGATTGGCATGGAAAGAACGAGAACATATTTTAACTAAAATAGGTTTAATAAGCGTTTGTTAATTTTTATGAATAAGAGGGTAAAACCAAAATAAAAGTTATTGTAATTTCATTGGTACACCGCCAAATATTCCTATTATCACTTTTGCTTCCAATTATACTTGCGCAGACAACCGCCATTTTGGTTCAACTTGTGTGCCGGGGAATGTACATATTATCACGTCTTTTTCCCTTATGGAGTAAACAGAGCTATGATACCTGCAAGCCAAGTTTAGCAAGCATGTTGGCGTTGGGAAAACGGAAGTAAAACAACTTTCGCTATTTCACCGGGCGTTTGAGGCGAGGGCAGAGCCCACAGTATATATAGAGACAACATCACCAAAGGGCCCCCAGGAGGGACGGACCTCTGCTTTGGGCGTTGCCTGTGCCTGTGGCTTGGAGAGACAGCAAACTCTCTTATTGCCTGATGGGCCGCGATTACGTGCATGCAAGCCTGAAGAGCCAATCTGAAAAACAATGGCAAAAGCCTTTGGAGAGCAGCAACTCCCATGTTTTGCCTTATGGGCCGAAAGCTACGTTGCCAGAAGGGCCTATCCTGGGTGCAAGTCACCCGGGACCGCCGGGCGGTCACCAGTAATCGGAGCTAATCCTACTCTACGCACTCTGTTCCGGTGGCGAGTGCGACGGGGTCGGATAGTGGGATTCCTCTGGCTATTCGGAGCCGAAGAGGGGTCGTGGTGGGTATCTACACCAACTTCAGCCTAGACCTATATATATTTGTGAAAAAATGTTGAAGCTGTGCGTGCACTGGACCGGAATCGGAGCGGACGGAGCGGCCGGAGCGGCCGGATTTTCAAAATGCCGGTGGGGTGCGTTCACTGCATTCGGATTCCGGACCGGCATTTTTACAGTGTTGCCAGGGCCCTTGAGTCATAAGTTACCGTTTCGTTTCCTGCAATGTTACATTTTTGCAGCAAAAGTAATAATTATATACCTATTTTTATAGATAACGGTATAGTAATAATAAAATATTGTAATTTTTTTATAGTCTATGAGTAAAACCACTGACGGACAGACGGACGGACAGACATGGCGAAACTATAAGGGTCCTATTTACTACGGAACCCTGAAAATTGGTTGACTGTAAAGTCAGTTTACGGCCAATAATTTTACGTGATAACGGGGAGAGATAGATGCGTGATAGTACTACTACTACTCCTACTGCTGCTGCTGTTGCTGGTCTGGAACATTTTTTGTGAGTGCAGCCAATGTTCATCGATTGGTTTTTTTGTTTTTAATGTCAGTATTTTCATCACTCTATTTTTTCGTCTTACTCATTCACGACATATGTATTTGAGGAACACCATAATGAACTTTTACAGTTTCACTCAATACCAGCGGTAGATTTGAAAATTAGACATAAAAGTTAAATTAAAGGCTGCGTGCCTGCTGCTTGCATACTGCATGCTTGCTTGAATGCTGCGTACATTATGGTTACTATATACGTACATTTTCTGTAACATGTGTTGATCAATTGCTCATAATATGTAACCTAAGCCAAATGATGATTCTGACAATACATTTTCTCAGATATGATTGACTATGGAAATGAATTGTATGGCAAAAGGCAATTGTAACTATGTGTGAATTTAACTTTCTGTGATAAAATGATTCTCCTTTTTAATTATTATGGCTATTAAGTATATGTCATGGGATGATTAGCTATGAATTTAAAAGTTATGGATGATCTAAATCGAATTCCTACGAAATGAGGTTTCTACCATTCGCTGTTATTCATAATAATATTCCAATATAAAAAGTACTAACATAAGGGGTAGGTCTTCTTATGAACGGCAACACTGACGACTGCCGATGCCGGTGACGTCACCGGCAGAAATTCCGGTCTCCGGCACGGAAATGCCGATGCAGTGCACGCAGCGCCATACAAATCCATACAAAGCAACAAATCCGTCCGCTCCGTCCGCTTCGATTCCGGTCCAGTGTACGCACAGCTTGATAGCGCGTTTCAGGATTGGCTTTCCTGCTGCTAAACAAAGCTTATAAACATCTGTGAGACCTCTCCAACCCGTCTGGCCAGCGTGGAGAGTGTAGGCCAAGTCCTCTGTCTGCTCTGGCCAAGTATGGCTCTAGTAGTACAGAGAGGGTCGTGCTCCTGCAGTGGAGACTAAAGCTGTGCGTGTACTGGACCGGAATCGAAGCGGACGGAGCGGACGGATTTGTTGCTTTGTATGGATTTGTATGGCGCTGCGTGCACTGCATCGGCATTTCCGTGCCGGAGACCGTTATCTATAAAAATAGGTATATAATTATTACTTTTGCTGCAAAAATGTAACATTGCAGGAAACGAAACGGTAACTTATGACTCAAGGGCCCTGGCAACACTGTAAAAATGCCGGTCCGGAATCCGAATGCAGTGAACGCACCCCACCGGCATTTTGAAAATCCGGCCGCTCCGTCCGCTCCGATTCCGGTCCAGTGCACGCACAGCTTCAGAAGGACCTGATGATGATGATGATGATGATTGATTACCTGCTGCGCGGGCAAGGCGTGTGCTATATGCGGCATGCCCGCGTCCACCGCCCTCATGACCTCCTTGTTGAGGGCTCCGTAGGCGTTGATGAGCTTGAGCAGGATGAGGTCGAAGTAGTCGAGCCACTGCGGCCTGGTCTCGGGGCGCCGACACAGCCAGATCAGCACCTTCACGGCTTCCGCCGCGGCACGCTCGTTAGCGGAGCCCCAGCCTAAGGAAACGATCATAATATTACGATTAATACATACCAAATCAACTAAGAATAATTTTTAAATTTCTTTCGGCGTATTCTTCTCGCCAGTGGTCGTTCCGAAACGCTAGTAGTATTTCGATTTTGCATATATTCAAAAATATATAAGAAATAAAAATATGACGTTCAAAAAGAGATACATGTATCCAATTTTGAATAAAAATCTTTGACTTTTGACTTTTGACTTTTAATCTATACTTAATAATAATATTATAAAGCTTAAGAGTTTGTTTGTTTGAACGCGCTAATCTTAGGAACTACTGGTTCAAATTGGAAAAATCTTTTTGTGTTGGATAGTCCATTTATTGAGGAAGGCTTTAGGCTATAAAACATCACGCTGCGACCAATAGGAGCGAAGCATCGATGAAAAATGTTTTGAAAACGGGGGGAAATTAGTCATCTATACTAATAAAACAATAAAAATTACCGCGGGCAAAGTCGCGGGCAACAGCTAGTAATATTATAAAGCTTAAGAGTTTGTTTGTTTGAACGCGCTAATCTCAGGAAGTACTGGTTCAAATTGAAAAATTATTTTTGTGTTGGATAGTCCATTTATTGAGGAAGGCTTTAGGCTATAAAATAACACGTTGCGACCAAAAGGAGCGGAGCATCAATAAAAAATGTTGTGAAAACGGGGGAAAATTATTCATCTAGACTAATAAAAATCTAATTAATCATAATAACAGAAATTGCCGCGGACGAAGTCACGGGCAACAGCTAGTCTTTCTTATAAATAAACCGACTTCAATAAAACTACTGAACCGATTGTGATAAAAATTAAATGGGACCAACTTGAAAGCACACACTTTCAAACAAAACAAGAAATTTTAAAATCGGTTTTAAATAACGGAGTTCTGTGGCAACAACCATTAAAAAAGAAAATACAACCGATTTGATAACCTCCTCCTTTTTTGAAGTCGGTTAACAACAGGTATCGTCGCGTCATTTTACGGAACATACAAAAGTGTTCCGTTGTATGGGATTTTTAGGTCAATTTGTAGGGGAATGCCAAAAAATTTTTTTGTATTGGTCCCATAGGAAAAGTTGTTCATATCGACGGGCTGAATCACCCCTTCAAAGATCTGGCAGGGTTTTCTTTACATATTGTATACACAGTCTGTAAAAAATTCAAGTTTCTACCTATTACGGTCTATAGATACAGCCCGTGACAGACGTACGGACAGCGAAAGCTTAATAATATACCAAGCACTCATCATCATTTCGAGTAGGTGTCACGGTCAATCGACCATGCACACCCTGGTGTCCTTCGGAACCGCCTCTCGGCCTCTGACGTGGTTCCTTTAACGACTACCAGATGGCAGCCGGGACCACCGGCTTAACGTGCCTTCCGAAGCACGGAATCGTCTTTATTATCAGACAATCAGGTGATTCAAGCCTGCAATGTCCTAACCAAACTGGAAACAACTAAACAAAGTATGCTTCCGGTGGGAATCGAACCCACGACCCCCGGGTCAACAGGTAAAATGGCAAACTGGACCACGGAGGCTGTTGTACCAAGCACTAAAGAGTATCTTACCTGAAGTCTGTTGTGCGTTGCTGGCGTTATCTGTGTTTTCTTTGTCGCCGGAGTTTTCTTCTATCGAAAGCGCTGCTAACGCCACCCTCACTATATTCCTGTCAACAAGAAATTAAATCAATAAATAAATATATACGGACATATCACACAGATTGAGCTAGCCCCAAAGTAAGTTCGACACTTGTGTTATGTGATACTAACTCAACGATACTATATTATATAACAAATACATATATAGATACACATCCAAGACCCAGGCCAATCTGAAAAAGATCATTTTCCATCTTGATCTGGCCGGGGATCGAACCCGGGCACTCCGTTTTTGACGTGATAACGTCACCAATTTCCACCACCTTCAGCACCAATAAACTCCCCTGTTCCTCCCCCCATTGAAAGGCCGGCAACGCTCCTGTCACACCCTGGTGTTGCAGTTGTCCATGGGCAGCGATGATCACTTACCATCAGGTGACTCACTTGCTCGTTTGCCGCCCTATCCATAATGATATGCGAAAATAATTTTCGTCTGTCTGTCTCAATTTCAAGCTTCAATCATTCAACCAATATGGATGAAATTTGGCATGGAGGCAATTTGAGGCCCGGGGAAGGGTACCTTTCATTCCGGGTAATTCTATTGTTCCCGAGGGATCGACACTAACGCGTACAGAGCCGCGGGCGATAGCTAGTATCATATATATATAAAAGAAACAAGCAGCTTACTTGAAGTAAGCGGCAGTACCCATACTTGAGCAGCTCGTGAGTGGCCAACAGCAAGCTCCCCATTTCCTTCCCCCCTTCCCATGTCCTCCCCGAAATCTTTTAACGGCCGGCAACGCTCCTGTCAGAACCTGGTGTTGCAGTTGTTCATGGGCAGCGGTGATCAATTACCATCAGGTGACTTGACGTACTATATCATAAAAAAAGCAGCTTACTTGAAGTACTCCACGGGCTTGCGGCAGTCTCCATTCTTCGGCATCTCGTGAGTGGCCAACAGCAAGCTCCCCATTTCCTTCCCCCCTCCCCATGTCCTCCCCGAACTCTTTTAACGGCTGGCAACGCTCCTGTCACACCCTGGTGTTGCAGTTGTCCATGGGTAGCGGTGATCACTTACCATCAGGTGACCCGCTTGCTAGTATGCCGTCCTATATCATAAAAAACAGCTTACTTGAAGTACTCCACGGGCTTGCGGCAGTCTCCATACTTCAACAGCTCGTGAGTGGCCAACAGCAAGCTCTCCCACTGCTCGGGCGGCGCCTGAGACACGTCCAGCTTGCAAAGCGCTTCCAGAACCTCTTGTTCTCGTAATCCCGCTACAATATAAAGGTTTTTCCAATTAAATCTTCCATCATCATCATCATTTCGAGTAGATGTCACGGTCAATCGACCACACACCCTGGTGTCAGAGTTCTTCGGAACCGCCTCTCGGCCTCTGACGTGGTTCCTTTAACAACTACCAGATGGCAGCCGGGACCACCGGCTTAACGTGCCTTCCGAAGCACGGAATCATCTTTATTATCAGACAATCAGGTGATTCACGCCTGCAATGTCCTAACCAAACTGAAAGCAACTTAACAAAGTATGCTTCCCGTGGGAATGCTGGTCTGGGAGAAAAGAAAAAACTGGCCAAGAGCGAGTCGGACTCGCGCACAAAGGTTCCTGTACCGTTATCTATAAAAACGGCATAAAAATAATGTCTGTTGTATGGGAGCGCCCCTTAATATTTTTAAATCGAATATATACCTAAATATTCTGTGAATATTTCAAGCGTCTTCCTGTTGCCGTTATCAATATCGAGCAAAAAGTTATCATCACGTTTGTTGTATGGGAGCCCCCTTAAATATTTATTTTATTGTATTTGTTGTTATAGCGGCAACAGAAATACATCATCTGTGAAAATTTCAACTGTCTAACTATCACGGGTCATGAGATACAGCCTGGTGGCAGACGGACAGACAGACGGCGAAGCGATGTTTTACCCTTTGGGTATGGAATCCTAAAAACGTAGAATGCTCTTACACACTCAAGTTCCATCATCAGACCAGCGCAACGATTCCATAATATTATATTGTCATCCGATTTACACATGCATGCAAAATGTCAGCTCAATCGGTAACCGGGAAGTGGATCAAATTTAACTAGCAAGATTTGATTAAGACAAACACCGGGACAGGTGAAACTAAATAAAAGCTTGTAAAAAAACACTTCTACGCTGGTCTGGGGGAAAAGAAAAACGTAGAATGTACCAGCCTGCTTCTTTTCCCGCGCAGATTGTTAAAACCGATCGAGGGAATGGGTAAAATCTGAGGAATCATGTTAATGGGCGATGCGACTAGCATCCTATCACTATTTTGATTCCGTCTACCACCGAATCCCCACCAACACGCTAAACGTGGATTTTAGGTATTATAGATCTGGGCTGTCTACCCCGCAAGAGAAAAAGACGTGACCTTATGTCATCATCATCATCAGGTCTTTTTTTTAGTCTCCACTGCATGAGCATGACCCTCTCTGTACTACCGGAGCCATACTTGGCCAGAGCAGCCAGAGGACTTGGCCTACACTCTCCTCGCTGGCCAGACAGGTTGGAGAGGTCTCATTGATGTTTATGAGCTTTGTTTAGCTTGTATTTCCTAAGTCGCCTCTTACGACATCCATGGGAAGACTATGAGTGGTCCTATTCTACTCTGCCGGATACCACACGGCTATCTTTACTTGGGGCGGGGCACATAGGGCGCAGAACCGATGGCCGATGGGGCAGAAAGGTGCTCGAATGGCGACCACGTACCGGCAAGCGCAGCGTCAGACACCCACCGACCAGATGGTCGGACGACCTGACTAAGGTCGCAGGAAGACGCTGGATGCAGGCCGCTTCCAACAGGTCGCATTGGAAATCCTTGGGGGAGGCCTATGTCCAGCAGTGGACTTCTTGCGGCTGATATGATGATGATCTTTACTTGGCAAACTTACATTTGGTGATGATGAATCCATTTTCGTCAGTCTCGTACGCTTTTATCTTGTCGCGGCCAAGGTGCGACGAGTTGAAATCCCTGCAAGAAAGCCAGTTTCAAATGAAAAGTTAAAGGAACCACGTTTGAGGCCGAGAGGCGGTTCCGAAGAACTCTGACACCAGGGTGTGCATGGTCGATTGACCGTGACACCTACTCGAAATGATGATGATGATGACCAGTTTCAAATGTTCAATCATTTATTTCCCTATTCCGACAGCTCTAGAGAGATGGGCAGATGCAGAAAGAACCGCAAAAAGTGGGGCTTTTCTACTAATGAATATAGTTGTGGTAGAGCCACGCTACCGGTAATATTCATTTTTGCTAGTAGCATGAATGGGCCGGCTCGTCCGGGGAACTACCACACTCTCACAGAAAATCGACGTCTGAATAGGAGCTTTACCGCTTCTATGCTTCGTTCGGTGAGTGAGAGAGCGGGAGGCCCATCCTTCCCCCATGTCCTCCCCCATGTCCTTTCCCCAACTCCTTAAAAGGCCGGCAACGCTCCTGTTACACCCTGGTGTTGCAGTTGTCCATGGGCAGCGGTGGTTGCTTACCATCAGGTGACTCGCTTGCTCGTTTGCCGCTCTATAACATAAAAAAAAATGATAGAAGTAGCAGTGGCGCTGTGCAATCCATGCCACATCTGTTATCATGCCCCGGATGTCCCACCTCTTGTACGAGAGAGGATTTGGCGAAAGCCACGGATGCGGCTGTACAGGTTACATAATTCTGGGCAAGATTCATTTAATCGTTTGGGCCATACATATATCAGTGCTGTTGTTTTGTTAAGACACATTCAGATTTCTTCGATATCAACGTCGTAAATCAGAGACTAAGACCAAGAGATCCTACGCTACTGTTGCACCATATCTGTAAGGGTACTATATTTGATAAAAATTGTTACTTATGTCGTTAAAAATTTATAATAAACTGCCAGTCGACCTAAAGATGCTTAGTTTTAAACAATTTAAACATAAATTGTTAATTGACAAATGCTATTATGACACACGAATATTTGACATGAATTGTATTTAGTAAGATAGTGAATTTTTGTATGCTAATTAAATCTTCCTTCTAATATAATTTTTGCATGCCTACTGTAAAAGACGGGAATTTATATGTATGATGACCCTTGCAAATAAACATTTCATTTCATTGACACGATAGAAGAAGAAGAAAGAAAGCTCCAGAACTGCGGACATGCAATATCAATTAATCACCGCGATTTCTATATGGGTGACTCGGATAAGTGATCATCATTCCGTGTAGGTGTCACGGTCAATCGACCATGCACACCCTGGTGTCAGAGTTCTTCGGAACCGCTTATCGGCCTCTGACGTGGTTCCTTTAACGACTATCAGATGGCAGCCGGGACCACCGGCTTAACGTGTCTTCCGAAGCACGGAATAATCTTTATTATCAGACAATCAGGTGATTCAAGCCTGCAATGTCCTAACCAAACTGGAAACAACTAAACAAAGTATGCTTCCGGTGGTAATCGAACCCACGACACCCGGGTCAACAGGCAAACGCCTTATGCATTGGACCACGGAGGCTGTTAATAAATTTAAGATATATAAATTATTTTTATTATGTCCAAAAAAGTAACCCTCCCTTTAAGTTTTACTAACATAGGATAGAAGTGTCTTACTAACACACTATGGACTTGTATTGTCATAAATGTACAGTCTGAAATAAATAATTTCATTCATTCATAAAACGTAATGTATTTTGAAGTGACTATCAAAACGTTGTACACTGAGTTAGCAAATAGGCCGGCTAACCGGGGATCGAACCCTGGTACCCTCCTGTCGCAGGTGTGTTAACCACTGCGCCACGGAGCTCGCCAGCAAAAATAATTGTTAGGCCCTTGTGTCAATCCACCATTTTTATATTAAAGTGTTACCCATGATGATGAGGCAAGTCTAACCGGTGGTGAGCGGGCACTGGTGAGGATTCCTTGGTGCTGTTCGCATCTTCGGAACTGTCCGCCGATGCCGCTCGTGCGATCGCGTCACTAGACAAGTTATATCAAATTAAAAAACCGGCCAAGAGCGAGTCGGACTCGCGCACCAAAGGTTCCGTACCATCATTATCCTTAGTTCAGACACCAGTCTCGCACAATCTTATCATAAGTATTCTATCAAAATTTGTATATCTGGGTATTGATATAGATTGGAGAGATAAATAAATAAGTTTGAGTTTTGAATTTTTGAATCCTAACCTAATATTATAAATTCGAAAGTGAGATTGTTTGTTTGTTACGCGTTCACGCCGTAACTACTGAACCGATTATCATGAAACCTTTGCATACAAGTTCTCTGGATTACGGAGAAGGACATAGGCTACCTTTTATCCCGGGAAAAAGTACTATTCCCGAGGGAGGATCGACATTGACGCAGGCGGAGCCGTGGGCGAAAACTAAAGTTATCTATAAAAACGGCAAAATAATCATGTCTGTTGTTTGGGAGCCTCCATAAATATTTGTTTTATTTTAATATTTTTTTTTTTTTTTATTATTATTTTTTTTTTCCTATGGCTGCTCTGGCCAAGTATGGCCCAAGTAGTACAGAGAGGGTCGTGCTCCTGTAGTGGAGACTAAAAAGGACCTGATGATGATGATGATGATGATGATGATGATGATGATTAATTTTAAGTGAAAATGTAACTAAATATTCTGTGAATATTTCAAGCGTCTACCTGTTGCCGTTATCAATATCGAGCAAAAAAAAATCACGTTTGTTGTATGGGAGCCCCCTTAAATATTTATTTATTTTATTCTATTTTTTTAGTCCTTTTTGTTGTTATAGCGGCAACAGAAATACATCATCTGTGAAAATTTCAACTGTCTAACTATCACGGTTGATAAGATACAGCCTGGTGACAGACGGACAGATAGACAGACAGACAGCGGAGCGATATTAATATGGTCCCGTTTATACCCTTTGGGTACAGAACCCTAAAATCACGTTTGTTGTATGGGAGCCCCCTTAAATATTTATTTTATTCTATTTTTTAGTCCTTTTTGTTGTTAAAGCGGTAACAGAAATACATCATCTGTGAAAATTTCAACTATCTAACTATCACGGTTCATAAGATACAGCCTGGTGACAGACGGACAGCGAAGCCATAATATAGGGTTCCGTTTTTACCCTTTGGGTACGGAGCCCTAAAAAACAAGTACACTTACGCATTATTGTAATGTCCATTGGGTACTCCATTGTGTCCTTTATTAGACAGCGTCACGTCCGACATCTGGCTGATGCCAGAATCTTTGCTCGACATGTGGTTACCGCAGTCCGCTAAAAAAAAGATGTAAATTAATTTTCATGAACAGTTTAACAGGTAATAGACATGTTTTCTACATTTAAAATAATTAATCCGTCATATAGATGACCGAAAAATATTATATATTTTGATTATATTTATAATTATTATGATATTTTGAGACTTATTCACAGCATAAATCTCATATGTTGTATCTGCTTCATATCATTTATCTATGTCTCATACAGTAACTTCAAAAAAATTCCGAAAATAAAAAAAAAATACAAGATTTTAGTTTACCACTTTTTTAGCATCATCATCATACATATCCATACCAAATTACAGCTTTCTAGTACTATGGGATTAGAAGAAGTAACGGTGTATTGTATTAATAATCTTTACTTATATCGTCTTCAATAACTATTCTATTCCGTCTTACAATCATTGACATCTTCTGTCACAATGTAAACATAGACCAAAACTTGATATTAAAACCTCTTCCCACACGGTAACACTGGTACTGAATGGGAAAAATAATCCCGTTGTGTAGCAGCGTTACACATTGCAACTATCTTTTTCCCAATATAGATAATAGAGTGCCAATAAGTAACAGTGTTACTTATTGGCACTCTATATTCCCGTTCAGTGACAGTTATTAAGAAATCTATACTAATATTATAAAGCTGAAGAGTTTTTTTGTTTGTTTGTATGTATGTTTGTTTGAACAGGCTAATTTCAGGAACTACTGGTTCAAATTAGAAAATTATTTTTGTGTTAGTAGTCAATTTATTGAGGAAGGCTTTAGGCTATAAAACGTCACACTGAGATCAAAAGGAGCGAAGCATCAATAAAAAATGAAAACTGAGGAAAATTATTCATCTATACTAATTAATCATAATTACAGAAATTGCCGCGGACAAAGTCGCGGGCAACAGCTAGTGTTCCAATAAAAGCATTTCCAATATTTGTTTTATAAGTAATAATTGTAAAAGAATATGTAAGGAATTAGCGTAGAATGCAATGAAGTAACACTATTACTTATAAAACTAATATTGAAAATGCATTTGTTAGTACATTTACTATGTTACTGAACGGGAAATGAGAAGCAGTGTTACTTATCACGGTATGACTCAACGGTAACAAACCCGAAATTATAAGGGTTCCTTATTTACTACGGAACCCTAAAAAGGCAATATTTACCATTTGAATGCTGCGCAGTGTAAGTATGTATTTCCGACGTAGTCTTCCGTATCCTGGAGTACACATCTTCGGCGTTCGCTGAGTTACTTGCGCTGCTGACCGTACGCAGGGGACTATCGCTACCAGCTGCAGAAATACATTATTAAATAAATAATAAATATATACAGACAAAACACACAGATTGAGCTAGCCCCAACGTAAGTTCGAGACTTGTGTTATGGGATACTAACTCAACGATACTTTATTTTATAACAAATACATATATAGATAAACATCCAATACCCAGGCCAATCTGAAAAAGATCATTTTCCATCTTGACCTGGCCGGTGCACGGACGACACGGACGAACGTGCCTTCCGAAGCACGGAATCATCTTTATTATCAGACAATCAGGTGATTCAAGCCTGCAATGTCCTAACCAAACTGGAAACAACTAAAGAAAGCATGCTTCCGGTGGGAATCGAACCCACGACCCCCGGGTCAACAGGCAAACGCCTTAACCACTGGACCACGGAGGTTGTTGTTTGTATGATGATGATAAATTGATCACTTACTGCTGGAAGTCCTTCGGACATGCTGTTGGACCACACCATTGACTAGAGTCTGCGTTTCTAGTGGTAGCTCACTCATGAGCGCGGTGAACTATTAACAAAAAAATATTGTGTTGATAATAGGATTGTTTCCTCATCATCATTTCGTATGGCAAATTACTGCAAGAATCCTATATATTTAATTTTAAATTTTGAAGCCATTCCTCAGCTCTCGTAGTTAAGGAATGAAGTTCGCTCAGGCCTCCGGGGAGACGATGAAGTGGGCACTCTTCGGCACTATGCCACAAAGTTTGGTCTGCTGTCCCACACTCACACTCTGAAGAGGCCTTAGAGGCCAACCACCATCTCCATAAATGGGAACTATTTATGGAGATGGTGGTTGGCCTAAAAATATATAATTAGTCCCTCAGTTAGAGTTAGATAATCAAAAAATATTGGATACGTATTTTTTCTTATTAAATTAAAAACTAAAATATGGTGAATAAAATCCAAGCGGGCGGGATTTGAACCTGCGACCTTAATTTTCTTTTTTAAACTTTCGACCACGATGGATGTAACTCCATTGAAACGTCAACGGAAACAAATAATAAAAAGGTTCGTGCTAAGTCCCGTTTATATACATAAATCTGCGATTAAGTCAATGTACGACTTACGCTCTTCCAACTGAGCCACCGCCTGTTCTAACCTCGGCGCCGAAATTAAGTATAATAAGAGTATATCAAAATAGCATTGTGAATGCAAAATATGTATAAACACTTTAAAAAATACGTTGTTTTTCTTTTACCGATTTAATAAAAAATGATAAAGATATAGCCCTTTGAAATTCCGTGTGACGTCATAGTTTGCTACACTTTTTAGCAAACTTTGACGTCACAAGACACCCAGTGGTCGGACGATCTGACCAAGGTCGCAGGGAAACGCTGGCTGCAGGCCGCTTCCAATCGGTCATTTTGGTTATATTTGGGAGAGGCAACTAGTCCACTGATGGACATAGCGTCCAGCAGTGGACTACTTGCGGCTGATATGAAGATGAGTCGCGACGCGACGTGTAGTATGTAAGTTGTTTGACGAAGCATGTTGCTGATATTTTTTGTAAGTTTTGACTAAGCTTGTTGCTGATGAACCGTTGTAGCTCTTTGACGAAGCATGTTGTGGATAGTCTTTGTGTAAATTTATAAAATATTTTTTTTTTTTTTTTATGTATATCCGACGGCAAACGAGCAGACGAGCCACCTGATGGAAAGTGGTCACCGTCGCCCATGGACATCTGCAACACCAGAGGAGCTGCTGATGCGTTGCAAATTAAATTATAGTATGTAAGTGTTAGTCGTGAGGTGTAATATATAAGTGTTAGTCGCGACTTGTAGTATGTAAGTGTTAGTCGCGACGTGTAGTATGTAAGTGTTAGCCGCGACGTGTAGTATGTAAGTGTTAGCCGCGACGTGTAGTATGTAAGTGTTAGTCGCGAAGTGTAGAATGTAAGTGTTAGCCGCGACGTGTAGTATGTAAGTGTTAGTCGCAACGTGTAGTATGTAAGTGTTAGACGCGACGTGTATTATGTAAGTGTTAGCAGTAGTTAGTAGTACTCACCGGCACGGGGTTGCAGTCATAGAGACAGGCGAGAGCGCGTCTTGCCGCGGCGCGTACGTCATTAGCGCGCGCGTCTCCCGCCAAAACAGATACGCGTACTAACGCACGCCCCGCCACGCCACACGCGCCGCCTGGGGGAGGGAGGGGGGGAGGGGGGGCATTTATTTATTTACAACTTACAACCATACAAGTACAGTCCCGGGACATTTAAAAGTAGAATAAATGGGTATCTCTTGGATAGGCATGTAACATCCTCGTCTTGATCGTCACTTACTATCAGGTGAGATGGGAGACAAATACCTAATCCAACATGTAGTAAAAAAAAAAGAATTGCACTGAAATTAAATTTTTGCATGGCGCGAAAATATCCGTCAGCCATCGGCTGCGTTCGCGCCCTGTCTTGAGTTCTGTAGCGTCGCACCGTACGAGAATTATGAGCGAGATAGCATGAATAAAAAGCATAAAATAATATTGGGTCTTTACCTATGAAATTGGCGTTTTCTATATAGAATTTTGAGTAAATTTAATTTTTCATACGTTTTTAGTTACATTTCGGATTTGATAAGTTAAATTAAAGTGAAATATTGCATGTATTTAGGGACAACAGTAAGCTTGATTTACGCATTATACAATTTACAAAAAGTTAGGAAAAGGAATAGAAAAATTACAACATATTTTACCAAAACGAGCATCATCTGAAACGAGTTCCTTTCATTGAGCATTTTCCAATAATTAAATTCAGAAAAACAAAAATTTAATACATGTTTAATAATACAGTCCACTTCCAAGTTTTTTTTTACTAAATGTTGGATTAGGTATTTGTCTACCGTCTCACCTGATGATAAGTGACGATGAAGACGAGGATGTTATATGCCTATCCAAGAGATACCCATTTATTCTACATTTGAATGTAACGTATTTTAAATTAAAAAAAGAAACGTATTTAACTGAAAATCATAGACATCGGTAACAAAATGGCTAGCAAATTTCATAGGTACTAACCATCAATTAGAAAAAAATATGGAAGCGTTACTCTGTACAACTAACGACTCAATATCAGTCCCGTTTACGCAAACAAACTTAACTCAACAGAACTCTTATAGTTTCGGAAAACAGTGGCTGTGGCATACGGACAGACAGACAGACATGACGAATACATAATGGTTCCGTTTTTTGCTATTTAGCTACGGAACCCTTAAAAATGGCAAAACATAACAATGGATAGAGCCAAGTGGAAAACAGAAGGGGAGGCTTATGCCCAGCAGTGGGACCTAAATAGCTAATAAAAAAACCGGCCAAGTGCGAGACGGGTGCGAGTCCGTCTCGCACCGAGTACCGTTTTCTATAAAAACGGCAAAAAAGTCATGTCAGTTGCATGGGAGCCCCCCTTTCATATTATTTTATTTCTATTTATTTATTTTTTATTTTAAGTAAATGTATAACTAAATATTCTATTAATATTTCAAGCGTCTACCTGTTGCCGTTATCAATATCGAGCAAGAACAAGCAAAAAATA
Organism: Elegia similella; assembly: GCA_947532085.1. Lineage (NCBI taxonomy): Eukaryota > Metazoa > Arthropoda > Insecta > Lepidoptera > Pyralidae > Elegia > Elegia similella. Next base: position 1,035,735 of record OX383953.1, read on the forward strand.
TCACGTTTGTTGTATGGGAGCCCCCTTAAATATTTATTTGATTCTAAATTTTAGTATTTGTTGTTATAGCGGCAACAGAAATACATCATCTGTGAAAATTTGAACTGTCTATCTATCACGGTTCATCAGACAGACAGACAAGACGGACAGCGGAGCGATATTAATAGGCTCCCGTTTTTACCCTTTGGGTACGGAACCCTAAAAATGACAACATTTTTGACCAAAACGGACAATATCCGAAACAAGTTGTTTGGTTGAGCATTTTTCAATAATGAAATTCAGAAAAACAAAAATTTTATACATTTTTAATAATACAGTCCACTTCCAAGTTTAAATAGATATAGCTAGATGGAAAACAAGGGGAAGCTTATGCTCAGCAGTGGGACGTAAATAGCTAATAAAACTAGGTACCATGTAACGCGGCGGCCAGGCCGGCGGGCGTGCAGTAGTCATGCGCCAGATCTGCCAAAAACCGCAGCGCCGCCACCTTCGTCTTGCCTGTTGGCGCCGTGGCGCCATCTGCCAGAAACCTGCCAACACATTTACAGATATAGATAGATAGTCTAGCTGTTGCCCGCGGCTTCGCCCGCGTTTATATCGATCCCTCGGGAATCTAGGAAGATTTATACAAACTTTCATCCCCTATTTTATCCCCTTAGGGGTGGAATTTATTAAAACCCTTTCTTAGGAGATGCCTACAAAGTCTTATCCCGATCGGTTTAAAATTTACATAGTTTCATACAAACTTTCATCCCCTATTTTATCCACTTGGGGGTAGAATTGATCAAAATCCTTTCTTAGCGGATGCCTACGTCATAACATCTACCTGCATGCCAAATTTCAGCCCGATCCGTCCAGTGGTTTGGGCTGTGCGTTGATAGGTCACTATGTCAAGGGGATAAAATAGGGGATGAAAGTTTGTATGAAACTTCTTTACTTCTTAACGCGAGCTAAGCCGCGGGCAAAAGCTAGTAACATGTATAATTAAAACTATTAAAATAACAAAGAACACACACCGCCCGGCCGCTAGCGCCGGTTGGATAAAACTGACTCTGCCTGCGCTCGCACTGCCTCCATATGTAAATTTGCAGGCGGTTTTTTTTTCACAATACATACATATTGTCACGTCTTTTTCCCTTGCGGGGTAGACAGAGCATAGGTCTATAAGACCTAAGGCAACATTTAGCATGATGGTGGGCATTAGATGGAAAACGGAGTCAAAATAGTGATGGGTTGCTAGCCGCATCGCCTATGAAATTGATGCCTCAGATTTTCGCCCACCTCGATCGACTTTACGAGCTGCGTGGGTAGTGAAGCAGCTGATTCATTCTTTGTTTGAATTTTGTATATCTTCAACAGACATACTTCCACATGGATGATAACGCTTCTCCCGCACTACCTCATTTATTTATTTATCATATTTAGAAAACTATACAGTACAAAATATATTAAAAATACACGGTGAAATTTTGATCGTTCTGGACCCGTTGAGGGGTGATTCAGCCCGTCGATATGAACAACTTTTCCTTTGGGACCAATGCTGGGAATTTAAACATTTTTTGACGCTTCCATACAAATTGATCGGCCGGCCGAAAATTTTTGTATCGATCTGCCCATTTTTTGAGTTCACGGCATTGGTCCCATAGGAAAAGTTGTTCCTATCGACGGGCTGAATCACCCCTCAACGGGTCCCAGCAGCAGTTCTGGACAGAACGATTAACAAATAAATATATTGATTGATTGATTTACCTGAATATATTATGCAGCTGCAGTTCAGCCGGGAAGCACTCGTGGATCACATCCAATGTCTTCATTATCTTACTCTGCACGGACCCCAGTATGTCCGTGCCCAGTTTCATCAGCAATCTGAAAGAGAAGAACTTTAACTACCTGTTCGAAGCCTTGTAATCATTATCTGCTATCGGCAAAATGAATCGCTAGTAGCATGAATGCAGTGACGTGCAGTCCATATAGACTGTTAGACACTGTCTACCCTGCAGTCGCTAAATAAATACCATTTTTTTTCTTACAAAAAAATAATTATATTAGGTGCGCCTGCAAAATTCTGCTAGCAAATACTTTATAGTCGATTTTGTTCAAGTACGGCGCTGCGGCCGCGGTCCGCGCGTAAGCCGCGTAAGACAAAATTTCAAAGGTCTAACTTTTCACGCACACATAGAAAATTATTATTCACCGACAGGAAATCGCTTTTGTAGTAGTACAAGTAAACATCTTTCATCGGCTCACACATGCAAAGCAAATTTGCGCTGTGTGTGTGAATTTGAGACAATGTCTTCGTGGTTTCTATTCGCTGCCGCGCGCGATGTAAATGTCATCGTCACTTGTCAATGTCATTATAGATATTATTCATACTTATGACAATGTCATAAACAATGTCATTGATTTACGTATTTACAAACAATCCAAGAGGATAGTTTTATTTTAAAATTAAATGTTTTATCAGTTACCTAAATTTCATTTGTGACAAAAATATTTTCATGTGAAAGATGTGTCGCTTAGTGTTTGCATGCCGAAACCGAAATATAAAGTGTTTTGTGAACACGCTTTTAAACGGTTCACTATCCATTTGCATAAAAATAATAACCATAAAATATATTGGCATATGGTAAATTAGACTAATGATAATTATGCATATTTTTTTTATCCATAACAAATGTAGCATAATTGTCTTAATCATAAATAAAATTAGCATAATCATATTTCAGCATAACATTTTTATGCATAAATTTATAAAGGCATAATAGTATCAAATAATAATGAACATAGTCAAAATCATCTTACCCAGAATAAGTAACTCTGCTGGGGTCGCAGTTCAAACCTAACCTAACCTAATTTTCTGGTAGCAGCTCGTTTTTAATGGTGTTTATTTTCTATTGGGTTTACAGTTCTAACTTAACCTAACCTACTTTTGTGGTAGCAGCTCATTTTTAATAGCGTTTCGTTTTCTGGTGGGGTCATAGTTCTAACTTAACCTTACCTAATTTTCTGGTAGCAGCTCGTTTTTAATGGGGTTTATTTTCTAGTGGGTTCACAGTTCTAACTTAACCTAACCTACTTTTCTGGTAGCAGCTCATTTTTAATGGCGTTTCGTTTTGTGGTGGCGTCACAGTTCTAACTTAACCTAACCTACTTTTCTGGTAGCAGCTCATTTTTAATGGCGTTTCGTTTTGTGGTGGCGTCGCAGTTCTAACTTAACCTAACCTACTTTTCTGGTAGCAGCTCGTTATTAATGGTGTTTCGTTTTCTGGTGGTGTCACAGTTCTAACTTAACCTAACCTACTTTTCTGGTAGCAGCTCGATTTTAATGGCGTTTCGTTTTCTAGTGGATAGAATTTTTTTTTTAAGAAACAATATGAATGTAGTTCGAAAATGGATTTTTTAAAAGCTATTGCTAATATCTTACACTTAAAGTAGAATACGTTACCTACTATACATATGCTATATAAAATTTGCGTGAAACTCATTAAAAAACTAAAATTTCAAAATTTTTTATTACTTCATACCTATTAAACTTTAGTAAAAATATACTATTATGCGACTGTTCACTATGCCTAAAAACATTGTGCAAATTATAAGTATGCATAAATATATTAGACCTAAACATAATTATTCCAAAGTACATATGCTGCTAAAAATCAATTATCCCAAAAAACGTATGCCAAATTCATTGTGCCAAACCATTTTAGGAATAAATACATTAAGCTAACGAAAGGGATCCCTTTTAAACAAATCAAGTAACCGGTTAGTTATGGTTAGTTATTCTAAAGTTTAATCTTAAACCGTATGATACGTGTACGTGGCTCGCAGGTTGTAATCATATCTCACTTTCGCTTGTTTTGAATACTTTTGCGGTCGAAGTTCGAAAGACTATCATAATATTAAACGAGTTGTAGATAACTAGCCGTATAGTAAGGTAAGGTATATAGGGGGTAAGTAATATAACATATAAACACAAAATATATATCTTTTAAGATATATATCAACGAAATACATAATTTTGGTCAGTATAATTATCAAGTAAGATAAAAATCGAAAGAAATAAGTTTAAAAAACCTAAAATCTTTTATTATAACAATTATTTAACATATCAAACCTTTATAATACCGTTTTATTATTATAAAATTTAAAAAATCGATTATTTGTTATGTATAATAAACGTATAATAAACGTTATATATACATATTATTACGGATAATAATCATTGGTTATACGAATTAATTGGTAGAAGATTCTCAATACATAATTTGTATTACAAAAAATAATAATTCAATTATAAAAATACAAAAAAATAATAATTCAATTAAAAAAAACACGAATAAAATTTTATTTTAGGAGTTTCTTCCATATTTCCAAAGTTCTTCATCATATCTTCACCAAATTAAAATGGGACTAACTTGGTAGTAAAGGTTTTCATATAAAAAAAAGAAACATCAAAATCGGTTCACAGTTGGCGAAGATATCGTATACTTATTTTACTTAAAGTAGTTATAATATAAGGTGTTAAAATAATATTAAAACAAAAAGAAAGACTGCAATATATTTAACGAAAATCTGAATATATCGAGTGTGAATTTCTTCGAGCTATGGCCTCTAATATAAGTTTAATAAAAATAAGATAAATTAGGTATTATTCAAAATAATTGTAATACATTATTATTATATACAAAAAAATATAGTAAGTTATCTTTCTACTTGAAAAAAATTGTGATACGTATTTTGTCCTAATATTTACATACAATAAAATATTGTAAATGTTATCTTTCTATTTAAAAAAAATGTGATACTTAGAAAATGCGCGCATTTTGTATGTATCACATTTTTTTATTATTTATTTTATACTTTGTCCTAATATTTACATACAATAAAATATTGTTATAATTTTTTTGTTAGTTAGTTTTTTTTTTTTTGTAATCCTGTGAGTTTAATTAATTCTTGGTTTACTTTCCGTAAAAAAAGTGATACATACAGAATGCGCGCGCATTTTGTATGTATCACATTTTTTATTATTTATTTTATACTTTGTCCTAATATTTACATACAATAAAATATTGTTATAATTTTTTTTGTTAGTTATAGTTTTTTTTTGTAATCCTGTGAGGTTAATTAATTCTTGGTTTACTTTCCGTTTGCTTCACTAATAAAATCGATTACCTACATCTAAGTTTGAATGATGCACGTTTTGCTGGCTACTCCGCATTATTTTCAAGAAAATGAAGTTATGAGCTTGCGCGAATTATTTTGTAAGTATTACTGAAATTATTCACGCATCACGATCAGAGTGGAAGTCCCATCAAGAGGCATATGTTCAGCAGTGGACGCAAATATGCTGAGAAGAAGAAGAAGAAGAAGAAGACTGAAATTATTCAAATTCGCAAAATAGACGGGTCTATACTAATTGGCTCTTATATTTTCTCAGTTTTATATTTTTAATACGTATACGTTTTGATTTCTATCGATTTTAATTAATATTTATTTTAAATAGTATACTTTTTGAATGGTATACATTTTGGCATGTATACTACACAAGTTGTATAACAGGTGATATTTAATGTTCATAAACGTTATAAATAATGGGTTTATGCTTTTTAAATTAAAAACTTTATGTATATTATAGCTTTTAAGAATATAATCGGTAATGATTATGTCAAGTAAACATTATATCTTTTGAACTTTATTGAAATGAAAATATAGAATTTGTTATTATATCAAACAATACGCACCCGTATATAGGTGGTATATTTGTCAGGTAAGTTTTATAATTATGTCTACCCTATGATAAATATCTGTGCACGTCACTGCATGAATGGGCCGGCTCGTCCGGGGAAGTACCACACTTTCACTGAAAATCGATGTCTTAGTAGGAGCTTCACCGCTTCTATGCTTCGTTCGGTGAGTGAGGAAGCCGGAAGCCCGTCTTTCCCGCTCCCCATTTCCTTCCCCCAACTCTTTGAAAGGCCGACAACGCTCCTGTCACACCCTGGTGTTGTAGTTGTCCATGGGCGGCGGTGATCGCTTACCATCAGGTGACCCGCTTGCTCGTTTGCCGTCTTATATCACAAAAAAAACATCATATCAGCCGCAAGAAGTCCACTGCTGGACATAGGCCTCCCCCAAGGATTTCCAATACGACCGGTTGAAAGCGGCCTGCATCCAGCGTCTTCCTGCGACTTTAGTCAGGTCATCCGACCACCTGGTTGGTGGAAGTCTGACGCTGCACTTGCCGGCACGTGGACCAGCTTTGTAATGCTGGATTATAATTGCTAATACAGACAGGCCTGTCTCACTACCCGTGTCGTCATCGAAAAAATTACCTACGCATAGCGACACCTTCGAAGCGTAACACCGGACAAATCCGGTAGGAACGACGCGCGTTTGGTCACATGTGTTCACCGACTTCATCGAATTATGAATCGCTTGTTCCAAGCTATAGAATCCAATTGGCATGCAATGGATTCTGTAGGTATCTAACCGAAAAGGTGCTGCGTTCTGACGCAAGCTAGATTACACCGTATCGCTAACTAAATTGAGTTGATTTTTCTTTGAAAACATTTGCATAGTGCGACTTCTATACGTAGGTGGCAGTACTTATTGTGATCACGGCCATTATTGTCCTGACGTTGCAAGCTCATCTAAGCGTCTTCTACATAGTAATATACGCTTAGCCACAAAATAAGTACTAGTACTTATATACAGAAGTCGCACTCTGTAAAGGTATTCAAATATCAACTCAATGTAGGTAGCGATACGGTGTAATTTAGCTCGCGTCAGAACGCAGCACCTTTTAGTTTATATAGCAAGCCAATTTTATACTTATAGCTCTTTCGTTGAAGCCGGTGAACACATTTTACCAAACGAAGGTGTCGCCACGCGTAGGTATGTATTTAATACCTACATGAGTTCTTGGCGGGAATTTCGGCGGACGGCACGGTTTTTGTTTTGGATTGTTTTGCAAATCGTTTCTGGTGGTGTTTATGATGTGAAGTCGGTGTAATTTGGTGTTATAGATGCCCATGTTTATGAACAATGTGTGAAATAACTAAAATAAAGTGTCATGGTGCGGCTGTAGTGAGATGCTGGTGGGTGGTGGTCGCTCGCCTTAAACCAGTGGACTCGTAGGGATTGTTGCCAGTGGCTTCATTGAATCAACACCATCATTTCGTTGGTAACACATAGAAAAACATGAAGGGCTAAAAGGCGTAGAAAGCCAAATGCCGTAAAACAAATATGAAAATAATAAATAAATATATACGGACAAATCACACAGATTGAGCTAGCCCCAAAGTAAGTTCGAGACTTGTGTTATGGGATACTAACTCAACGATTCTATATTTTATAACAAATACATATATAGATACACATCCAAGACCCAGGCCAATCTGAAAAAGATCATTTTTTATCTTGACCTGGCAGGGGATCGAACCCGGTCACTCCGTGTCGCAGGCTGGCGTGTTGACCGCTGCGCCACGGAGCTAGTCAATAAAAGAAAATAAAAATACCTACACGAGGAATGAGTCAGGCCTGCTTGCCTTAGCTTAGAAAGTGTAAGCATGTCGATCCAACACGCCAACCGAAACTTTTTCCTCTGGGGCTATATAACATCGTGAAAAAATGTTGATAGCGCGTTTCAGGAATTTGATCTCACCTAAACATCAGCTGGTACAGCCAATCCTTCAACTGCTGCCAATGTACCAGCAACAGCTCGCAGACAGCGTCAAGTAGCAACGAGAACACTTTCGTGTGGGCGTCTACAAACATCTTATTGAGTAGTTCTGTCAGTCGTTTTAATTGTTCGTCTGTAAGTAGACGTCCACTGTTTAGGTAGTTGGCCTGAAACAAAAAAGAAAAGGAAAAGAAAAATATTAAATATCATACAAAGCCCTTCAGGCAAGTAGGCGACCAATACTGTTGAAGAGTTTCTTTCGGCGTCTTCTTCTCTGCAGTGGTCGGTTCCGAAACGCTAGTAGTTTGTAGCTTTTAAACAATAATTAATAATTTGAATATAATATAATAAGTATTATTTAATTTTAAATGTGAATTGACGTGAAAAAGTGCCTGAAAAGGCCTATTTTCTGAATAAATCTTTGAATCTTGAATCTTTAATATTTACAATGCTGAGAAATCAGGGCAGAATGATCTTTATTCATCATCATCATTATAGCTACAAAAAGTTCAGTGCTGGACATGCACCTCTCCCAGAGATACTTCGTCCCATGGGAATATATTGCCTGCGCCCGGGGTTGTTGGTGTCATCCTCCGTGGTCCAGTGGTTAAGGCGTTTGCCTGTTGACCCGGGGGTCGTGGGTTCGATTCCCACCGGAAGCTTTGTTTAGTTGTTTCCAGTTTGGTTAGGACATTGCAGGCTTGAATCACCTGATTGTCTGATAATAAAGATGATTCCGTGCTTCGGAAGGCACGTTAAGCCGGTGGTCCCGGCTGCCATCTGGTAGTCGTTAAAGGAACCACGTCAGAGGCCGAGAGGCGGTTCCGAAGAACTCTGACACCAGGGTGTGCATGGTCGATTGACCGTGACACCTACTCGAAATGATGATGATGGTGTCATCCTCAACTGCCTGTCCGATGGTTGCAGGTATGGCATCGGGTACGCACGACCTCCCGAGCTGCTACTTGCTTCCCCTCATACATCCGAGTGAGTAGTATCCCAATACCTTCATTCCCTTCCCAAAATTATTCCTATTTTTCTAGCTTAAATAAGCTTCCGATGGGCAGCAGCGTAGGAAGTACAAGAAGCCAAAGAAACTGCGCTCGCCAACCCGCCTGCCAAGGGTGGCGAGTATGGCAATATCCTCCCATGGAACAAAGAATCCTTGGGAGAGGCTTTTGTCCAGCAGTGGACTTTTCCCAGCTGAAATGATGATAATATCCGAAGCCTGAGTGCGTATGCGCATTAGTCCTTCAGAAAAAAACTCGATACTCGAAGTATCGATACTTTTCTTTCGATACTACTTATGAGTAAAGTATCGATACTTTTATTCGTGTACCGTGTTACTACTCAGTGCTGCCACCTCACTTATATCAGAACATCCTCATTGAACTATTACTAGTGTAAGTATGTCGAACCAACACGCCGACTTGCCGATGTCCCCCTAGACCTAAGTACTGTAGCGAAAAAACTTTGATAGCGCGTTTTAGAATTATACTCACCAAATGTGTCAGGCCATCTTTTCTTTCAGTCCAATGCGTGCAAGCACAGAGTGCGATGATGTCGTCGGGAGGGGGAGGGGGAGGCGGCGAACCGCAGTCAAATCCCCGCATACCCGACCAGGATACACTCTGACAAGGGAAATATCATGTTTATTAGATTATAAGGGATTTTTTTAATTATGCACAATGCTATACTATCTCAGTCCTATTATGAGGCCAAAAATAGAAGAAGAGAGCCCACACGCATCGCGAGGCAAGCCCTGGAGTGGACCCCCAGGGAAAGCGGAAGGTGGGCCGTCCCAAGCAGACCTGGCGGTGCACTGTGGCGGCGGAGATGAAGTCAACCGGGCTAACCTGGCCTGAAAACCGCGTAGCCAAGGATAGATCGCAATGGCGAAATACTGTGGAAGCCCTTTACCCCACCTGGGGGCCATAGGACCTTCAAGTAAGTCAAAACGATGCTAAGGTAACATTTAAAAAGTTAATTTTTTTTTAATTTTTACAACTTTCTTAATATATATTTTTTTTCGAACCTTCACCTGAGATAACAAACTAAGAATTTGTCAAATCAGTCCAGCCCTTCACACGTGTCGTGGGGGGGGGGGGGGAATAAAGGTTTCATTTAAATATACAATATGTAAAGGAAACCCTGTTCGATCTTTGAAGGGGTGATTCAGCCCGTCGAACAACTTTTCCTATGGAGACTAATTGATCCAGGAGACAGCCTATCTTACATTGCATTAAGCATACTCACGTCATGTCTTCTATAAGAGTCCAGACTCCTTTCAGAGCAAACGCTGGACGCCTCAGAATCATCGTCCCTCCCTCGAAGACCTTCACAGCCTGAACTGTCTTCAGGACTCTGAAAAAAACAACATCATATTATAAATTATGTTAGGGTTGTGGCGAAAATAGCATATTGTGACCATTAATAGCCCTCTGCATCTCTAGTCTGCTGCAGAAGCCTCAAGAAGTCTTATCCTCAAAGCGCCCTCAGCATCTCTAGTCTGCTGCAGGAGACTCAAGAAGACAGTAAAAGAGACTTAGCCTCAAAGCGCCCTCCACATCCCTAGCCTACTGCAGAAGCTTCCAGAATAGAGGAAAAGAGACTTACCCTCAAAGCGCCCTCAGCATCTCTAGTCTGCTGCAGAAGCCTCAAGAAGAGAGTAAATGAGACTCACCCTCAAAGCGCCCTCAGCATCTCTAGTCTGCTGTAGGAACCTCAAGAAGAGAGTAAATGCGACTCACCCTCAAAGCGCCCTCAGCATCTCTAGTCTGCTGTAGGAACCTCAAGAAGAGAGTAAATGCGACTCACCCTCAAAGCGCCCTCAGCATCTCTAGTCTGCTGCAGAAGCCTCAAGGTAGCCGCAGGTGTTCTTGATGGAGCCGTCCTTTCCACGGATTCCCTTCGTCTGATACCACCTACGACGCTATTCGAGCGGCCCGTTCTATAACAAGAATTGGTTGTATGTAAGTAAAGTGGGGTAACGGACGATGACTTTACGTGACAACGGTGAAAGAGAAATAGATGCGATTCGTTGTGGTAGAGCCAAGCTATCGGCAAAATTATTTTTTGCTAGTAGCACGAATGGGCCGGCTCGTCCGGGGAAGTACCACACACTCACAAAAAATCTACATCTGAGTAGAAGCTTTACCGCTTCTATGCTTCGTTCGGTGAGTGAGAGAGCCGGAGGCCTAATCTTCCCCCCCCCCCCCCCAATTTCCTCCATCCCATCATTCATCCATCTTATGTCCTTCCCCCAACTCCTTGAGGCCGGCAACGCTCCTGTTACACCCTGGTGTTGCAGTTGTCCATGGGCAGCGCTGATCGCTTTCCATCCGGCGACTCGCTTGCTAGTTTGCCGTCCTATACATAAATAAAAAAAAAGAAAGATGCATCCAGAGCATCAAAAACACCATTAGAAAGAATACACATTCATAAGGGTTACACATTAAATCGGGTGTTCCGCCATGTTGGATTAAGACGACATACAGCTTACCATGCATTGTCATCCAAACTTAACGAGTATACCAAATTTCAGCCCAATCGGTGCAAGATATCTGCTACAAAATCGAGTTGCAAGATTTCACCCGACCAAACATAGTTACATACATACATTGCAAGTTAAATAAGAATATAAGCTTGTAAACATTGAATTAGAAAAACTATGGAAGCAGCATTGCGCTCAAAAACTGACACCACGCAAAGTATATCAAAGCGGGCGGTGCGCACTCCGTGACGGAAGGACGCGTCGATAAAAGCATTTAACGACATGTTTTTTGTGAACATCAGCAAAATCTTTACCATAGCGTTCATTAGATATGTTGACACCGCCCCGTGACCTTGACGCGGCAAACTAGCTTCGTCTATGAGTACGTAAGTTTTTCGTTGTGATTTGTGTTAAGTTTGTGTGCGTAAATGGGACTGATATTAAATCGTTAGTTGTATGAGAGTTACGCTTGCATAGCTTATTCTAATTCAATGCTTGTAAAAAAGGTAGAGCATGAAAGGGACTGACCGGCACCGCGTTTGGCTTGTACTTGAAAATGCGAATAAAAATTGTTACAGATACGAAGCCACAGACGGAAAAATTGTATACCTCGTTGGGCTGGTCTCCCTAGATCCTGCCAAAGACCTGGGAATCCCCGAAGGTCTTCGCCTGGCACTCGACAGCGACAGAGGACCACTGCTTCTGGATGATGGCGACGACGACCTGGATGTCGCTATAAAAATGTAAAATGTAAGTTAACGTAACAGAAGGGGAGGCTTTTGCCCAGAAGTGGGACCTAATATATAAATAAATATATACGGACAAATCAAACAGATTGAGCTAGCCCCAAAGTAAGTTCGAGACTTGTGTTATGGGATACTAACTCAACGATACTATATTTTATAACAAATACATATATAGATAAACATCCAAGACCCAGGCCAATCTGAAAAAGATAATTTTCCATCTTGACCTGGCCGGGGATCGAACCCGGGCACAGAGCTCTTCAAACACCTAAACAGCTGGGCCGTGGGGTCTCGCAGCTCACATTTTTTTAAATTTGTGAGCAAAATGCAGGTATATGTGGCCAATGACCAAAGGACTGGTAATTTCTTTGCACAAAGAATAATCATTGCTATACAACGTGGCAATGCTGCTAGCCTTTTGGGCACACTTCCGCAGGGCAGTATTTGCGAGAACTACTGTTAGGTTTTATTTTTCTTCATAGTTTTTTTAAATTAAATTTTAATTACTGCTACTGTCTATCGGAAGCATTTTTGAGCTGGGAAGGATAAGAATTTGTTGGATTTATGAAGGGAAAAGGGAGGCTGGGCGCACGTACGCGATGACAACCTGACCTGACGTCTATCATCATCAGGTCTTTTTAGTCTTTACTGCAGGAGCATGACCCTCTCTGTACTACCGGAGCCATTCTTGGCCAGAGCAGACAGAGGATTTGGCCTACACTCCTCGCTGGCCAGACGGGTTGGAGAGGTCTCATTGATGTTTATGAGCTTTGTTTAGCTTGTATTTCCTAAGTCGCCTCTTACGACATCCATGGACTTGGGGTGGTCCTATTCTACTCTGCCGGAAACCACACGGCTCCGTCTCCGACGTCTGTACGTTAGTATTATATTGTTTGTAAGTACTTACGTTGTGACTGTGAGACTCCTGGCCGGGACCTCGAGCGTCCGACAACTCTCTCCGGACTGGGCGGCACGCCCGCGTTACTTGGCGACCGTTTCGCGCGAGCTGTTAAACAATACTTCTAGTTACTCTAACAAAATATTCTGGATTTTTCTCTGAATATGAATATATATAATCTCTGAATATTCTGGAAGCCAATGCAAAAGAAACAAGTAAAAAAAATTGTAATAAAATTTTAGGCATAGTAGAGCTACGCTACCGGCATATTTTCTTTTTTGCTAGTAGCATGAATTGGTCAGCTCGTCCGGGGAAGTACCACACTCTCACAGAAAATCGACGTCTGAGTAGAAGCTTTACCGCTTCTATGCTTTGTTCGGTGAGTGAGAGAGCCGGAGGCCCATCCTTCCCCCTCCCCTCCCCATTTCCTTTCCTCTACTCCTTGAAAGGCCGACAACGCTATCACACCCTGGTGTTGCAGTTGTCCATGGGCAGCGGTGATCACTTACCATCAGGTGACCCGCTCGCTCGTTTGCCGTCCTATGACATAAAAAAAAAAACTCACAGAAAATAGACGTAGAAGCTTTACCGCTTCTATGCTTCATTCGGTGAGTGAGAGAGCCGGAGGCCCATCCTAACCATCCCAATTCCCCCCGCCTAATTCCACCCCCCAATGTCTCATCATCATCATCAGGTCCTTTTAGTCTCCACTGCAGGAGCCTGACCCTCTCTGTACTACCGGAGCCATACTTGGCCAGAGCAGACAGAGGATTTGGCCTACACTCTCCTCGCTGGCCAGACGGGTTGGAGAGGTCTCATTGATGTTTATGAGCTTTGTTTAGCTTGTATTTCCTAAGTCGCATCTTACGACCTCCACGGGAAGACTAGGAGTGGTCCTATTCTACTCTGCCGGAAACCACACGGCTTAATGTCTCCAACTCCTTGAAAGGCCGGCAACGCTTCTGTCACACCCTGGTGTTGCAGTTGTCCATGGGTATAGAGCCGGTCGATTCATGCTACTAGCAAAAGATTGAGCTAGTAGCGTGGCTCTACCGCCATTTTTCAAGTCATATTTCCAATTTCAATTTATTTATATGCATTTCATATTGTACAATATATCAGCTCTTACAATATAGTCATTATACATGGTGAAGTTTTTTATCGTTTTGGACCCTTAAAGGGGTGACTCAGTCCCTCAAAATGAACAACTTTTCCTATGGGAACAATGCTGGGAACTCAAAAAAAATTCGACATTCCCATACAAACTGACCGGGTGGCGGAACTATGAAGAATTTTTTTTTTGACTTCCCAGCATTGGTCCCATAGAAAAAGTTGTTCATATTGATGGTCTGAATCACCCCTTTAAGGATAAAAAACGATAAAATTTTCACCATGAATAGTTTTAGTATAGTACTTTATCCAATAATTACAACAGAGCAAACTTAAAAAAATAGATGTTGGATGCCAAAAATGTTATTCAAATACAGCGTGTAAATTCACCCTCGATATTCTCTCAAAGGGGTGACTCAGTCCATCAATATGAACAACTTTTCCTATGAGACTAACGCTGGGAACACAAAAAAAAATACATTTCTATAGTTGTTTGTTTTTCGGTGTGCAAGTGGACACTGGTGTCAGATTTTTCAAGCTGCCTATAATCATCTGACATCTTAACGACTGCCATCAATGATGACAGCCGGGAAAAACGGCTTAACGTGCCTTCCTAAACACAGAAGAGCTCGGGATATTTTTATGCCACTTGCGGTCACCCATCCTAATGGGGACCGCGCACGATATTGCTTAACATGGGTAAGCGTTGATAATGCTCACTGGGCTATCGGGCTCTTTTTTTCTATACAAAAGTTTTCAACCTCTCGGTCTATTTTTTTTTTAATCTTAGCATTAGTCCCATAGGAAAAGTTGTTCATATTGATGGTCTGAGTCACCCATTTGAGATAATGTCGAGGGTCAATGTACTGTACATGTATGGATTTAAAAAAAAAAAAATGTTTTAAAAATCTAAAAAATCTCATAAATTGTCGTGAATTCTAAAAACGTAAAGCATTAAGAATACAATGTGCAACATATATGTACAGGGTGCTGACAAAAAAAATTAAATTGTGCATTTCAGTGTTTCAGGTACCTTGCTGGGCCATTTCCCCCTCTTCATCGTGGCATACGCATAAGCAATATATAGTTATTAGTTAAAAAAAGTTTTTTTTTTTATAAATACTGTTTAAATTATGATTCTACCGTTGTGGTTCCGGAAATTTTCGGAACAATATTTGTTTTCATTCGCACGGGACTAAAAAATTTTTGAATTGTAAATTAAAAAACTTTTTAATCCCCCGCGAATTAAAATGTATTTTAGACCCTGCATACGGGCCACCATCAAAATTACTGACGACAACAATTCTCATTTGAAATTAAATTCATTAGCAAACGTTAAGGAGTGACACAGACCACGAATCTGAACAACTTTCATTATGGGACCAACTCTGAAATTGATAAAAAAATCTGCTGTTCTATAGATTTTGGCCAAGTAGTATTCCACTTTGTATGAAAGAGCCGATAATTTTTTCACTTTCATTATGGGATCAACTCCGAAATAGATAAAAAAAAATAAGCTGTTCCATAGATTTTGGCCAAGTAGTATTCCACTTTGTATGAAAGAGCCGATAATTTATTCACTTTCATTATGGGACCAACTCCGTAATTAATAAAAAAAAAATCTGCTGTTCCATAGATTTTGGCCAAGTAGTATTCCACTTTGTATGAAAGAGCCGATAATTTTTTCACTTTCATTATGGGATCAACTCCGAAATAGATAAAAAAAAATCAGGTGTTCCATAGATTTTGGCCAAGTAGTATTCCACTTTGTATGAAAGAGCCGATAATTTTTCACTTTCATTATGGGATCAAATCCGAAATTGATAAAAAAAAAATTGCTGTTCCATAGACTTCAGTAGCCCTCGACCGTAAAAGTTGGAATGATGAAAGGGAGGCCTTTGCCCTGCAAAGGGACAGTATAGGCTAGAAATAGAAATAGAATAGAATAGTATTCCACTTTGTATGAAAGAGCCGATATTTTTTTCACGATGTCGAAGTTGATCCCATAATGAAAGCTGTGAAGATTCGTGGTCTGAGTCACTTCTTAAAATTTTGCTAATGAATTCAATTTCACCCTGTATATGACAATTAATAAGTGTCCAAATTACCTATACAATTTATATATATTAAATAAACGTTTTGAATTTCATCTTATCTATTCAAAAAACACGCTGTTTTTTTAAATAGACGAGATAAAAAACAAATGTATATTGTTTTCATAATGCAAAGTTATTTAAAAAGGTAAAAAGAATATACTCACGTAAACTAGCGGTGCCGGCCGCCATCTTGGCTCTGGACATGTTCGAGTAAAGTGCTCGTGCTCTTGCCCGCTGCGCGGCTGCCGGGTCCACACACGACACTGATCTTGCTGCTCCACCGACTGCTCTCTCAGCTAGAAAAGATCACGGTGAAGACAGAGCCTTTTTTTATTACAGTATTCATGTATGTATGTGTATAAATATACATGTATATCAGTGCGAGAATAATAGGCTAGTTTCCTAAAAAATATAATTAGTCCGTCAGTTAGATATTCAAAAAATATTGGACACGTATTTTTTGTCGATTAAACAAAAAATTATAAAGATCTAGCCCTTTGAAGTTCCGTGTGACGTCATAGTTTGTTACAATTTCTAGCAAACTTTGACGTCACGAGCCCCACTCCTAAACTTTGACGCGGTTTATCTTTATTATTTATTGTTTATTTGACAAAAGAAAAAATACGTGTTCAAATTTTTTAATTATCTAACTGACGGACTAATTGTTATGTTATTATTACGACCCAGGAAACTAGCCTATTGTATTCAGGCGAGTTGGTAGTTAGACGTAGTCGGAGTAGGACGTGATTAAACCAATATAATATTACACGATAACTTTTAAATACTTGAATAGATATGAATAAATTAAGTACCTGTAGAATCTTTATCTTTTATTATGTAAAATCTGAGGAATCATGTTAATAGGCGATTCGGCTAGCAACCCATCATTATTTTGATTCCGTGTTCCATCTACACATGCTAAATGTGGCCTTCAGGTCTTATAGACCTAGGCTCTGTCTACCCCGCATAGGAAATAGACGTGATAATATTTATTATGTAAAAAAATACAATCGTTGATAACCTCCTTTTATTGAAGTCGGTTAAAAAGGTGCGGCGTTCTGGCGCGAGCTGAATTACACCGTATAGCTAACTGCATAGAGTTGATATTTCTTTGAATACCTTTATATAGTGCAATTTCTGTACGTAAGTTCCAGTACTTAGTGTCTTACTTAACATACTATTTAAAGTTGAATGTACGTTCTAGTCCATGCTGGTCTGGGAGAAAAGAAAAAAAAGTAGAATGTGCCAGCTGCTTCTCTTCCCGCGCAGATCGTAAAAGCCGATCGGGGGAATGGGCGAAAATGTGAGGAACGATGTCAATAGACGATGCGGCATCACTATGTTGATCCAATTTTTACACTACACGCAAGGGCGTGGAAGGCCATCACGCTAAATGTGGTCATAGTCTTATAGACCTGTGCTCTGTCTACCCCGCAAGGGAAAAGACGTGATGCTATGTATTGTCGCAAAGCTCCCAGAATAAAATAGTCTAGAACTTTTCCGAACCTCGTCTGTCGCGCTCATACATCTTCCATCCTGCACACATATGTACTCTATCCCGCTCACACACCTACTCGCATATTCTGGAATGTTTTGGTTGTTGGCTGTCGACCGGAAGTATATGGAACTGTCTAGAGACCCATAAGTCGGTATATAAGGGAGCGGACGTGGCGATAGTGAATCGTGTCATACTTTCTGGCGGTGACATGACATAATATGAAGTTCAACTTGATGTCTAAAGGATGTACGGAAAATGTACGACACTGTACGCTACATTAAAAAAAAAGTACTATAAAGACTTCGCAGGAATTAAAAATCAAAATTTCACCGCCAGGAAGTATTCTTTCTAGCGGGGGCTATTTATTTAAATGAGTAGTATTTCACTTTTAGACTTTGTTATGGGCCTAGATGAATGTACGAAAAATGTACTTTCAATTTCTATTACATTTTGTGTAGTAATATAACTATACTCGTAGATGTATGAATTTGTATATATATTTTTTTTACGATACTTTTTTGACCATAACATAAAATACTTTCCAGTTGTCGTTAAATTTGCAGTGTGCTCTCATTTCTACGACCACAGCAACGGACCAGGACTACGAGTGCTTTGCGTTTTAGATATTCGACGTGTTGGAAGACCAGTCAGTCTTGGGATTCCGTAGTGAATAAATTCCCTCTGAAGAGTTTGGTGTTACTGCAAATCCCGAACCCTAACCACGTAACACTATGTATGTATATAATGTACGGAAATACAAGTTAAACAGAGCTTATTAACATCTAAGAGACCTCTCCAACCCGTCTGGCCAGCGTGGAGAGTGTAGGCCAAGTCCACTGGCTGCTCTGGCCAAGTATGGCCCTAGTAGTACAGAGAGGGTCGTGCTCCTGTAGTGGAGACTAAAAAGGACATAATGATGATGATAATGTACGTACGGCTACCTCGCATAGCAACGGGTATATGTGATATCGGCGGTCTGTCCTGGGAAGATCTACGTCTCCTGAGAGATCCACTGCGGCTAACTCCAGACACTAAGTTCTCAGTTGACGCTATTTATTACCAAATACAATCCAGGGCAGCGTGGAAACAAAATTTTCTGTGTGATTACTTATCTTCATAACACAGACGTATAATAATAAATAAATATATACGGACAAATCACACAGATTGAGCTAGCCCCAAAGTAAGTTCGAGACTTGTGCTATGGGATACTAACTCAACGAATACTATATTTTATAACAAATACATATATAGGTACACATCCAAGACCTAGGCCAATCCGAAAAAGATCATTTTCCATCATGACCTGACCGGGGATCGAACCCGGTCACTCCGTGTCGCAGGCTGGCGTGTAGACCGCTGCGCCACGGAGCTAGCCTCGTATAAAGTAATAAACGTAATAAGTTAAAAACCATAGAGCCCGATGGCCTATTGGGCTTAAGCATTATTAGCGCCTACGCATGTTAAGCATAGCGGGCGCGGTCCCCACTTGGATGGGTGACCGCAAATGGCATAAAAATATCTCGAGCTCCTCCTTGCTTCGGGAGCCATTTTAAGCCGTTGGTCACGGCTATCATCACTGATCATCATTTCGAGTAGGTGACACGGTCAATAGAACATGCACACCCTGGTGTCAGAGTTCTTCGGAACCGCCTCTCGGCCTCTGACGTGGTTCCTTTAACGACTACCAGATGACAGCCGGGACCACCGGCTTAACGTGCCTTCAGAAGCACGGAATCATCTTTATTATCAGACAATCAGGTGATTCACGCATGCAATGTCCTAACCACTGGAAACAGCTAAACAAAGTATGCTTCCCGTGGGAATCGAACCCACGACTCCCGGGTCTACAGGCAAACGCCTTAACGACTGGACCACGGAGGTAGTTTATTGATGGCAGTCGTTAAGCTATGTCAGATGCCTGTAGGTAGCTTAAAAAATCTGACACCAGTGTTGACCATATACACACACCAAAAACAAACAATTCATCGTTTTTTTCTAAATAACTATCGCGAGCGAGCTCCGTGGCGCAGTGGTTAACACGCCAGCCTGTGACACGAGGGTACTCGGGTTCGTTTCCCGGTCAGGTCATGATGGAAAACAACAAATCCTTACTAATCCTTATCCTTACTAATATTATAAATGCGAAAGTGAGTTTGTTTGTTTATTTGTTTGTTACGCTTTCACACCGTAATTACTGAACCGATCATCATGAAATTTTGCATAACAGTTCTCTGGAGTGCGGAGAAGGACATAGGCTACCTTTTATCCCGGGAAAAAGTACTATTCCCGAGGGATCGACATTGACGCGAGAGGAGCCGCGGGCGAAAGCTAGTTAACAATAAATGATAGTTAGTGCGCGTTAAAGATCATGAGTGGGGGATTCGTGACGTCACAGCTATCTAAAAAGTGTAGCTTACTGTGACGTCACAAGGAATTTTAAAGGGCTATATCTTTATCATTATATGTTTAATTGACAAAAGAAAAATACGTGTCAAAATTTTTTGATTATTATATTTTTACTACTAAGTATTGAAGTTGGCATTTGTCTCCCAAGTGACGATGAAGACAAGGATGTTACATGCCTATCCAAGAGATACCCATTTATTCTACTTTTGAATGTCCCGGGACTGTACTTGTCTGGGAATATAGACGCAGGCAGTTCATTCCACACCTTAGCTACTCGAACCAAAAAGGAACTGTCAAAGGGTTCAGTTCAGCTCTTTGGTATTCCAACGATAAAAGGGTGAAATTTCTGTCTGCGTCTCGTTGTCCGATGGAGGAATGGTGAGGGTTCTACTGGCTCAAAGAGCGCTTTCGCACATTCTCCAAAATGGATCCTATAAAATACCGATAGGCAAGCGACTTTACGGCGATGCTCCACGGATTGCAATTTCCTATTTGAGACCACGTCGTTCATATTATGAATATGAACAATTATATTTTTTAGGAAACTAGCTTATTATAACACTAGCTGTTGCCCGCGACTTCGTCCGCGGCTCTGAAATTCTGTTATTATTATTAAATAGTTTTTTCTTAGTATAGATTAATAATTTTCCCCCGTTTTCAAATCATTTTTTATTGATGCTTCGCTCCTATTGGTCCTATTGGTCGTAGCGTGATGTTTGATAGCCTAAAGCCTTCCTCAATAAATGGACTATCCAACACAAATTTTCCAATTTGTACCAGTAGTTCCTGAGATTAGCGCGTTCAAACAAACAAACAAACTCTTTAATATTAGTATAGATTGGGAGTATGTATTGTATATAGGTATATATGGAAAATGAATAAAGCAATGAAATAATGATTAAATAAAACATTTTCTATAAAATAATGAGAATAAAATAATATTCTCAAGAATTTATTCGACGGAATGTTACTAGTTTAAGAACTATTATATTACATTATTATTATTTAATATATAATTTGTCTCTATATAAAGTAAAATTATATAATAATTGTACGAGAAAATCACAGATGTAGCTAATTTATCGTTTCTTTTGATTGAAATTGAAACTATACATGTGAAATTTTGATCGTAATGGAGTCTTAAAGGGGTGATTCAGCCCGTAGATATGAACAACTTCCTGGGAACTTAAAAAATTTTTTGACGTTCCCATACAAATTGACCCGGCGGCCGAAATTTTTTGAATGGACCATTTTTTTAGTATCCGACATTGGTCCCATAGAAAAAGTTGTTCATATCGACGGGCTGAATCACCCCAGGCTTCATAACGATCATAATTTCACCATGTATACAGATTAACTTTGAATTCACTGGCAATATATTACCGTTGGATTCAGAATCTCTAACACAATACAGGATTGCAGGGAAAAAAAGGGGGGTAAAACTGGACAAAAAAGTTGGGACTTCCATACAAATTCCAGGCTTTTTTTTAATGTAATAAGACGGGAAACGAGCAAGCGAGTCACCTGATAAAAACGGACATCTAAAACAATTTTTTTTCATAAACATTTTCCAATAATTAAATTCAGAAAAACAAAAAATATAATGCCTATAAAACGTTAATAATAATGTCCACTTTCAAGTATAAAAAAAATATATATTTAACTAAAAATCATAGTTATAGTTGCCACCTCTGAAAGTGAAATAGCCGAACTTACCCATCAAAAAAGAACATTAAGAAAAATAAAGAGTTTTTGACAAAATTATCAAATAAAACACATATTCTTAATAAATTAAGAAAATAAGAAAATAAAATATGTCGAAAAAATTTTATTTTGGCGGATCAAGTCCCGCCCGCATGAAATATTTTCATCATATTTTATTTTCTTAATTTATTAACAGTATATCAATATAGCATAACATATTGTGAATGCTAAATAAAACTTAATGCGAACTTGCGTTCGCATTGAGTTGCATGACTCAGTAAATCTAGACTCGCTCGCTCGTCGCTCCTGCCTGACTAATTGAATTGAACGATAGCATAAAGGGTTTTTTTAACGCGGACGCAGTAAAACTTGACCGGACAAGAGGTCAAAAAGCTTAACACTGTCCGGCTTTACCCGGACAGATGGCAACGCTAGTCATAGGAACAAAACGGCCAATTTTATAAATAAATACCTCTTATTAGTGATTCTGATACAGTCATTAACTCTTTGACAGCGAACGTCGGATAAATCCGACTAGCATTTCCTATAAAAATAATAAATATAAATAAATATATAGGGACAAATCACACAGATTGAGCTAGCCCCAAAGTAAGTTCGAGACTTGTGTTATGGCTAACTCAACGATACTATATTTTATAACAAATACATATATAGATACACATCCAAGACCCAGGCCAATCTGAAAAAGATCATTTTCCGTCTTGACCTGGCCGGGGATCGAACCCGGTCACTCCGTGTCGCAGGCTGGCGTGTTGACCGCTGCGCCACGGAGCTAGTCATATAAAATGCAAGTATGTCGGATTTATGCGACGTTTGCGATCAAAGGGTTAAAATATTGTCAGAGAATACAAAATCCCCGCGTGTTTTCTTTGCAATGTTTACCGAAACTATGTCATTAAATAAAAATGTCAATACTATTCAAACATACAATAAAATATATCTAATATTCAACAAGATTTAATACCAAGATAAATACTATACAAATAGTTCACCGTAAATATTCTAAAAATGTCGCGTCCATTTTTTGTCACTTCCACACATTCGTAATGTCTGTACCTGTGTGAAAGAGACAAAAAATAGGTCATCAATTCAATATATTCAATATACTAATAATAAATCTGTAAGGGTTGGTCATGGAGTATGTTACTTTTTTCAGAGATATCGTGTTAATAAGCTCTATATATGATACTGACACTAATTTGAGGATTTAAAAAAATTTTTTGTATGTATTTTTTTTTACTAGCTATTTTTATCCTACTGCTGGACAATAGCTCAGCAGAATGTATTAATATTAAAAAATTAAAATTATCAATTCAATATACTAATAATGAATCTGTAAGGGTTGGTCATGGAGTAAGTTACTTTGTCTTCAGAGATATTGTGTTCATAAGCTCTATATATGATACTGAGACTTAATTGACGATTTTTAGTTTTTTTTTCTGTATGTATTAGAATTCTGTCTGGCCAGTGTGGAGAGTGTAGGCCAAGTCCTCTGGCTGCTCTGGCCAAGTATGGCTTTAGTAGTACAGAGAGGGTCGTGCTCCTGTAGTGGAGACTAAAAAGACCTGATGATGATGATGATGATGTATTAGAATAAAAAAATTAAAATTATCAATTCTATATACTAATAATAAATCTGTAAGGGTCGGTCATGGAGTAAGTTACTTTGTTTTCAGAGATATCGTGTTTATAAGCTCTATATATGATACTGAAACTTAATTGACGATTTTTAGATTTTTTTTTCTGTATGTATTAAAATTAAAAATTAAAATTATCAAATCAATATATTCAATATACTAATAATTAATCAGAGATATCGTGTTTATAAGCTCTATATATGATACTGAAACTAAATTGACAATTTTTAGATTTTTTTTGTATGTATTTATATTAAAAAATAAAAATTCGTTTATTGGAAACCCAGTCAATTACAATAAATATAGGCTTCTGGAGCCTCCTTTTAAGCAAATATGTGCTTGTGCTTGTTGTGTATGTATGTTCATAACTCTTAAACAAATTAACTGAATTTAATGAAACTGGTAGATAAACATTTAGACATGGATAGGCTATTTAATTTTTTTGTTTTTGTTTATTTTAAAAATCGTAATGTACGCGAACGGAGTCGCGGGCACAGCAAGTCCTTACTAATATTATAAATGCGAAAATGAGTTTGTTTATTTGTTTGTTTGTTACGCTTTCACGCCGTTACTACGGAACCGATCATCATGAAATTTTGCATACAAGTTCTCTGGAGTACGGAGAAGGACATAGGCTACCTTTTATCCCGGGAAAAAGTACTATTCCCGAGGGATCGACATTGACGCGGGCGGAGCCGCGGGCGAAAGCTAGTAAACTATATGTGCGAAATTTCATACTTCTCCGTCGGCGCCATTGTCGTCAAAAGGGAGTACGAAGTTTTTGCTTCACGTATTAATATACAGCGCGTAACATAACCTCCCGCGTTCCCAAAAAAACCGGCCAAGTGCGAGTCGGACTCGCGCACGCAGGGTTTCGTACCGTTATCTATAAAAACGGCAAAAAAATCGTGACTGGTATATGGGAGCCCCCCTTTAATATTAGATATCTTAATATATATAAATCTCGTGTCACAATGTTTGTCCTCAATGGACTCCTAAACCACTTAACCGATTATAATAAAATTCGTACACCATGTGCAGTTGGATCCAACTTGAGAGATAGGATAGTTTTTAACTTATGGCGAAACGAAGTTCGCCGGGGCAGCTAGTAAAATAATAAATTTGTACTAATATAGGTTTTTAAGTCAAACTATTACTAACATTATATGGGGCACCGAAATAAATGATATTATTAATATTAATTTAATTTTTATTAATTATTTATTTTTAGAGTGAATTTATAACTAAATATTCTGTGAATATTTCAAGCGTCTACCTGTTGCCGTTATCAATATCGCGCAAAAACAAGCAAAAAAAATCACGTTTGTTGTATGGGAGCCCCCTTAAATATTTATTTTATTCTATTTTTTAGTATTTGTTATAGCGGCAATAGAAATACATCGTGTGTGAAAATTTCAACTGCCTAGCTATCAGGGTTGATGAGATACAGCCTGGTGACAGACGGACAGCGGAGCCAAATTAATAGGGTCCCGTTCTTACCCTTTTGGGTATGGAACCCTAAAAATTACCTTCCATAGAAATACGTGCTGACCGGCGACTTTGTATGGGAAGCTTAGTTTTGTTAATTCTATTTTACCTTATTACTTGCAATTCTAATATTTCATTAGGGATTCCCATTCTAATATTGTTTTTTTTTTTTGTTTTTTACTTGACCTCCAACATGATTGGAGTCTTTTGATACATGTCACCTTTGTTCAGGTTTATTAAAAGAATCTTTCTTTCAAAGAAGTTATACAGTTTGTATTCTTTTTACTTCATTAATACATATGTTTATATGCATTTTAATATTACTTATTTTTATAAATTTATGTTTTAATCTTTCTTGTTCCTATCTATCATATTCTAATATAGTTCATAGGTACAAAATCACGGTGTAAAGATAAACATCCAGGCCAATCTGAAAATGATCATTTTTCCATCTTGACCTGACCGGGGCAAGAACCCAAGGTGTGTGACAGCCTGGCAAAACCACTAGGCTACAGCTCGTGAGATATTTTTATATAATCTATTTAAATAATAAATGGCACTTCATTAACAGAATCACAACACACAATTGCAAAAAATAATAATAATGCGACTTATAATATCACCCTTCTTAAACAGTGCGAGTTAAATAAATATATATACAAATTACAAATCACACAGATTGAGCTAGCCCCAAAGTAAGTTCGAGACTTGTGTTATGGGATACTAACTCAACGATACTATATTTTATTACAAATACATATATAGATACACATCCAAGACCCAGGCCAATCTGAAAAAGATCATTTTCCATCTTAACCTGACCGGGGATCGAACCCGGGTTCCTCGTTTCGCAGGCTGGCGTGTTAACCACTGCGCCACGGAACTCGTCTAGTTAAAAGAAGAAATAGATAAAGAGGGGTGTAAAGAGGAAGACATAACTAGTGGAAGTGAAGCAATGCTGTTCAAGTGACTGTGGGGATGGGTGTGCATAATGGAATCACATATTACCTGATACACTCGCCGATGGGCTGCGCGGACTCGTGATGGCTCTTCGTTCTGTGAACAAAACATAATTATATTAGACTCATCATCATCATCAGGTCCTTTTTAGTCTCCACTACAGGAGCACGACCCTCTCTGTACTACTAGGGCCATACTTGACCAGAGCAGCCAGAGGACTTGGCCTACACTCTCCACGCTGGCCAGACGGGTTGGAGAGGTCTCTTATGTTTATAATCATTATTATTATAATAGACTAATAAAAAAAATTCGGTTGCACTCCTGGGGTGCTGGCAGAAGTGAAAACTCCGCGCGGTAGAAAGAGAGGGGGGTATTACTTCCTCTCCTACGCCGCGCCGGCGGTCTCAGGTCACGTGTCCATCTCACGAATTTTCGATCAGGTCACGTGTTCCGACGTGACTAACATTTTTACCCATCCTAAAAAGTGCACGACGCTAAAGAAGTTTTCCCTTCCATAGTTCCCAGTTTTCCCGGACATACAACTTTCCCTATGGGACCATAGGAAAAGTTTAAATTGATTTTGAAACAGCATTACAATGCTCGGTATATCAAAATCTTCTTAATAAACTTGACCGTCTTCTCAATAATTGCATTCGCTTCGTTTTCTGTCTGCGTAAATACGATCACGTTATATAAAAAGCTTTATGGTTTTTATCCTTTTTTATATCCGTCTCTGTTTGTATCAGGTATGGTAGGTTTGAACTCCTTAGAGCTTAGGCGCAAATGTGCCATACTAACGCATTATTATTTGCTCCTAAATGGGAAAATTGACAATCCATTAGCTCTGGCTAGGTGTCGTTTTTATGCCCCGTCTGTGTTCAAGCAGTTACGTAACCGTCCGCTGCTGGTGCCGGCCGCGGCGCGCTCCAACACCGCGCAGCACGCGCCCCCCAGCCAGGCTGTGGCACTACTCAATGCTCTGATTGCTTATGTACCGAACGTCGAGATTTTTTTTTTTGATAAAGAAGTGTTTTTTGTTAATGTCTGTTTCATGTGTTTATCTCATATGTCTTTGTGATTTTCCCTAACTCACAGTACGCGTTGGGAAACTGTAAGTACTGTGAGTATTGTGATAATAAAGAAATCACATATCTGATTTCCGATCCAAACTCAATTGGCTTCCCATTCGGTTACGCAGACAACAGAGATCACTTTGCTCTCTTTTTTCTGTACTAAAAAATCCTCTTTCTCCCGAGTACTTGAAATGCAAATTTCAGTATCTTGCGGACACTCATAATCGACAACTTCGCTCTTCTGATTGTCTAAAGCTACACACTCCTCTTTTTCATTCAGATATATGTCAAATTCTTTTACTTTGCAAGCTATACGACTCTGGAATTCCTTACCCGAAGACATTAAGGAAGTCTCAAATCGTTTCCTTTTCAAGAAAAAAGTCCATTCTTTTCTTTCCGAATGATCAAGTAGCAGATTCATCATTTGTCATATTAGTATGTATGTATATATATTAGTATTATATAGTTATGTTTATGTCTATATATATTTATGTATATGTATAGTTTTAGGCAAGTATGTATATATTTGTATATATTAATTATGTAAAACTTTGCTCTATCTTTCCCTTTACTTATATCTTTCTGTATAGTGACACCTATTTATTTTGTTTGTTTTATATTTTTTCCCAAAGGTTGACTGGGAGAGAATGCTTTTAGCATTAAGTCTACCTACTGTAGCTTTTTTTGGCTCAATAAAGTTTTTAAATAAATAAATAAATATATTATTAAAATTGAAAATATGTGATGAAAATATACCCTACGGGGTAATATGTGATGAGAGAATTCGACGCGGTGATTCGAAGTCACGGTGGTGTAATGGTATCACACTTAGGGCGTTAACGTAAGGGACGTGGGTTCGAATCCTACCTGTGGCCGAGTTCTTTTTCATCACATATTTTCAATTTTAATAGGGAAAGTTGTTCATTTTGATACCCTGGTTTGATTGTTTGAAGGACAACCGTGTTTACCCTAAATTTCTGTATGAGGGGGGTATAACTTCCTCTCCTACGACGCGCCGGCGGTCTCAGATCACGTTTCCATCTTATGAATATCGACCAGGTGTAGTGTTTGTATCTATTAAATAGATACATACGCTGTCTCACGTACCTGGTGGTCCTGCTGGTAACAGCCTCCGTGGTCCAGTGGTTAAGGCGTTTGCCTGTTGACCCGGGGGTCGTGGGTTCGATTCCCACCGGAAGCATACTTTGTTTAGTTGTTTCCAGTTTGGTTAAGACATTGCAGGCTTGAATCACCTGATTGTCTGATAATAAAGATGATTCCGTGCTTCGGAAGACACGTTAAGCCGGTGGTCCCGGCTGCCATCTGGTAGTCGTTAAAGGAACCACGTCAGAGGCCGAGAGGCGGTTCCGAAGAACTCTGACACCAGGGTGTGCATGGTCGATTGACCGTGACACCTACTCAAAATGATGATGATGGTGGGGAACACAAATGTTAGTATGACAGTAGTCAGTCTTTCGGGTATCGGCACTGAGTGTAGACGTGTCCCGCACTAGGTGTGATAGAGAGCCAGTGTTAATACGTATAGTAAGTAATTTAGGACACTACACCAGGTCACGTGTTATATGTAGGGAATGCAATCTCGATCTCGCGAGATCCAGATCTTCCGAGATCTCGCCTCATTTTTCGAGATCAATCTCGAAGCATAAAATGACGAGATCTCGGCCGAGTTCCCAACTAGCGTTGAATCTGAGAGAGCCTTCTCAGGCGCTGGCTATAAGTATAGCGACTGACATAAGATGCCGTTTATCCGACAGCACTCTAAGTATGATTTGTTTTTTAAGAAGTCATTTCCAAAATCACTCCTAATTTTAAGGAGTGATTTCGGAAATAACAATTTTTTTTTCACTTATGTTTGTTAAAATAAATACTTGCTGTATAAGCGGTCTGATTTCTGTGTTCATTAATATATAAGTTTTAATTTTAAATAAATACTTAGTAGTTCCATATTCTGTGTTGTATCTTATTTTCATAATTATCACAACCAAGCAGTTTCAATCACGTTCCAGTTAATTAAATAACAAATACTTTTGGAAAACTATACGAGATCTCGAAAATGCCGAGATCTTGCCGAGATCAAATTTCTGATTCATCGATATCTCGACTTGGCAATCTCGTCCGAGATTGCATTCCCTAGTTATATGCGAGTTTGACATTTCTTTCCCATCCCAAAAAGTGCACAACGGCGCTAAAAAAGTTTTAACTTCAAAAAATAATAATAATAAAAGATATATATCAATATAACATTAAGGCGTGTGGTATCCGGCAGAGTAGAATAGGACCACTCCTAGTCTTCCCGTGGAGGACGTAAGAGGCGACTTAGGAAATACAAGCTAAACAAAGCTCATAAACATCAATGAGACCTCTCCAACCCGTCTGGCCAGCGAGGAGAGTGTAGGCCAAATCCTCTGTCTGCTCTGGCCAAGTATGGCTCCGGTAGTACAGAGAGGGTCATGCTCCTGCAGTGGAGACTAAAAAGACCTGATGATGATGATGATAAATATAACATTTAAATTACATATGTATATTACGTTTTTTTAAATAAAAGAACGAACAAGCTGGCGCCCGCGGCTTCGCTCCCGTTAGTGTCGATCCCGCTTACACTTTTTTATAGACTTATCCCGGGATGAAAGGTAGTTATAATCAGAATAAACCAATTTTCATACTGCTAAGTACAAAAATGAGAAAATGTCTATACAAATATTACCTCCCTTATGTTAGTAGGCGATGCGGCTAGCAACCCAATACTATTTTGATTCCGTTTTCCGCCTAATGCCCCCCAACATGCTAAACGTGGGCGGCAGGTCTTATAGACCTTGGCTCTGTCTACTACGTAAGGGAAAAAGACGTGATACTATCAAAAATCAAAACGTTTATTCAGAAAATAGGCCTTTGCAGGCACTTTTTCACGTCAAATCACATTTTAAAGGATCTAATTTAGTCATATTTATATTATTACTTAATGTGCAAAAGCTACAGACTACTAGCGCTTCGCTATGTATGTACTGACCTGATCCAAGATGATGCAGACTGTCAACAGACCCAATATGTCTTTCTCTTTCTATCTGCTTCTGCGCAGCAATATCCAGCCGCTGGAACAATTGATCGGCGTCTTCGGGGAAGTACCTTTTGTAGGCCCAGTAAGCTCTGTTGACAAATATATACATAATTCATATAAAAAATACCGGTCAAGTGCGAGTGGGACTCGCGTACCAAGGGTTCCGTACCATTATGTATATGTTTGAAATTATTAAAAAAGTATATTATTATACTATATACTAGCTGTTGCCCGCGACTTCGTCCGCGGCAATTTCTGTTATTATGATTAATTAGTATAGATGAATAATTTTTCCCCGTTTTCAAAACATTTTTTATTGATGCTTCGCTCCTATTGGTCGCAGCGTGATGTTTTATAGCCTAAAGCCTTCCTCAATAAATAAACTATCCTACACAAAACGAATTTTCCAATTTGGACCAGTAGTTCCTGAGATTCGCGCGTTCAAACAAACAAATAAACTCTTCAGCTTTATAATATTATATATATATATATGATATAACTAAAAATATTATATACTCTTCGCAATTTTTCTTTATCTGTGATATAGGACGTTGCTTCGCACCAAATTTCAAGATTTTGAGTTCAAGAGAAGTAGGTACTACCCTGTAGGTTTTAAAGATTCAAGGATTTATTCAGAAAATAGGCCTTTTCAGGCACTTTTTCACGTCAATTCACATTTTAAATAATACTTATTATATTATATGTAAAATTATTATATTATTGTTCAAAAGCTACAAACTACTAGCGTTTCGGAACCGACCACTGCAGAGAAGAAGACGCCGAAAGAAACTCTTTTCAACAGTATTGGTCGCCTACTTGCCTGAAGGGCTTTGTATGATATTTAATATATTTCTTTTTTTTTCTGATGTCATGTTATATACAATTTTAATTTACATATATAGTATAAAGATGATGAAATATAATATAAAGATTTGACTCCCGTGCGAATCCTAAATGTGGCCATAAGATCTTATAGACCTAGGCTCTGTCTACCCCGCAAGGGAAAAAGACGTGATAGTATGTGTTGTAATATACCTTCTTTCAGTTATCTAAACTGTTGACTAGGTATGTGTGTTCTTTAAGAATAGTTTAAATTAAAATTATGAAAGATACTGTCACTTCAAGAAATGTACTTGAACAATAAACAGTGCTAACGTTTTTCCTAAGATATTTTATTTTCTACCACATCTTCTAGTTTTCTCCAACAGTATGTATGTAGACGATGGAAGAAGAAGGAAAGAGAAATGAATACTCACTTCCTAGCACAATTCCTACAATTGCTGTCTGCGTCGACGCAAGCCTTTCGTATCGCGTCTCTCACTACCGGTTGTTGCTTCTCTATCGTTGAAGGCGCCCATTTTTCTAATAGCAGAACTAGGACCTCGCTGTAACAGAAACAATAACATTATAAATAAATAAATATATATCGGTAGTGTGGTATCCGGTAGCCGTGTGGTATCCGGCAGAGTACAATAGGACCACTCCAAGTCTTCCCGTGGATGTAGTAGAAGGCGACTTAGGAAATACAAGCTAAACAAAGCTTATAAACATCTGAGAGACCTCTCCAACCCGTCTGGCCAGCGTTGAGAGTGTAGGCCAAGTGCTCGGGCCAAGTATGGCCCTAGTAGTACAGAGAGGGTCATGCTCCTGCAGTGGAGACTAAAAAGACCCGATGATGATGATGATATATCGGCGCGTAGCAACAATAGCAGAAATATTACACGTTGCACGTGTTGCGATTGATGAAAAGACTAACCATGTGACGTAAGACCCCCCTCTCCGAGAAATGGCTGTTTGTAATCGGCGACGCGCATTCATTATCATATTATAAAAGTGAATTGGTTGATTGTTTCAGTGAATATTAGTTTACAGAGTGAATAAACATTACCATGGTTCATAATGGTTTTAATAATGATTAAATCCTTCTTCATCGCACACATATCCCGCGCAGATCGTAAAAGTCGATCGAGGGAATGCGGCTAGCAACCCATCACTATTTTGATTCCGTTTTCCATCTACACTTTATTGTTTAGCTTGAATTTCCTAAGTCGCCTCTTACGACCTCCATGGGAAGACTAGGAGTGGTCCTATTCTACTCTGCCGGAAACCACACGGACGGACGGACGGACACTAAACACATACATCACAATTATGAGAAAGAGACCACTAACCTGAGCGTAGACCGGATTTCCTTCGACTTATTTGTGGTTAGGTTGGTGACCAACACTGGGACCAACCTTGGCGAATGTACATACAGTACTATGTAACGTACGCACACCGTTCCCGCCGAGGAAACAACCTGCGGACACAAGAAGTTATTCATGATCATGTACAGAAACGGGACTAAGCACGAACGTTTTTATTATTTACCTACCTTTTTCTATACACCAAAAGTCAAAAGTCGAAGATTTTCATTCAAAATTGGATACACGTACTCCTAAACCCAGAAATGAATCCATAGTTTTCAGCAATCGCAATTCTGGTGTAGCTAATTTATTTTTATTTCTCGTGTTTCGATCATGAATATCACTATTTTTGTTATATAAATCAAGATTATGGCGCACAAACATAATATTCGCAAATATGTACTGAGAAGGTAAAGTTAAAATATTTATATCTTTAAACAATTCTCTAAGAGATTCTCTAGCACCAAGATTATATATAGATCTGATAGCGCGTTTCTGCAGGACAAATATGGTGTTTACTTCTGCATAGTATAATCCACATAATTGTGTTTAGCGCGAAAGTTTCAAAAATAATACAAAAAGTTAATAAAAAAAAAATAAGGTGGAGTAGTTTCCGTACCACGAATTAAATTTTAAATTTAGAACTAGATACAATAAATTATTATATAAAAAAGCGCTCGAGTTAATCCCAAAATCTCCTGCCTTCCTCTTGGGCTCCCCAAATATATGAACACAAATATAAGTCAAAAATAACATTTTTTACATACGTACATGAACAAATAGTATTTTTATACAAGTTTTTATATACATCGCTTTGTGTTTCTAGTTATTTTCAGCGAGCTCCTTAATTTGATATCCATATTGTCGGAGAGCATCGTAAATAGCTAGTCCGCCATCTTGGGTGTTCCGCCATGTTGGATTTAGAATGACGTCACACAGTTAACCATGCATCATCCAAACTAAACGAGTATACAAAACTTTTGAGTGGCAAGATTCCACCAGAACATAGTTATTTTTTTATACTGCTAATTAGGCAAACAGGCATACGGCCCACCTAATAGAAAGCGGTTACTGTAGCCTATCGACATATTACATACATACATTGCAGTTTTTTTTTATGTTATAGGACGGCAAACGAGCAAGCGGGTCACCTGATGGTAGGCGACCACCGCTGCCAAGAGCGTTGCCGGCCTTTTAAGAAAACATAGACTCGTTTTTTGAAGGTAAGGTTAGGTTAGGTTAGGTTCCAAATTAAATAAAAGCCTGTAAAAATAAATAACTTACCTTAGCGGCATTTTGTATTAAGTTGATCAACTCCTGTAGAATGTACAAACTGAACTGCTCAAGTTTATTCTTCAGCACTTTGGCCATGTGTGCTATCGTAATACACGCTTCGCGAACAACCTGTCCGAGAGAAAAATCAAAAACAATTATAACAAAAATTCAAAATAAACCGTCAGCTCTTCTTTTTGAAATTATCACAAGTCGCTTGAAGCGGTGAACAACTGAACTGAATAAATCATCATCATAAT
The DNA here is from genome assembly GCA_947532085.1 of Elegia similella. Lineage (NCBI taxonomy): Eukaryota > Metazoa > Arthropoda > Insecta > Lepidoptera > Pyralidae > Elegia > Elegia similella. Next base: position 1,069,343 of record OX383953.1, read on the forward strand.
TTCGTGTAGGTGACACTGTCAATCGACCATGCACACCCTGGTGTCAGAGTTCTTCAAAACCGCCTCACAGCCTCTGACGTGCTTCCTTTAACGACTACCAGATGGCAGCCGGGACCAACGACTTAACGTGCCTTCCGAAGCACGGAATCATCTTTATTATCAGACAATCAAGTGATTCAAGCCTGCAATGTCCCAACCAAACTGGAAACAACTAAACAAAGTATGCTACTCGTGGGAATCGAACCCACGACCCCCGCTCCACAGGCAAACCACTGGACCACGGAGGCCACTGCCTCCGTGGTCCAGTGGATGGAACGAAGAATTCTTGGGCGCGGCCTTTGTCCAGCATTGGACTTCTTAAGGCTGTAGCGATGATGATGTTGAGACGCCATACCTCGCTCCTCAGGTCCTTGATCCCGTCTGCCAAGCGTAGTGAGTATGGCAATATCCTCCCATGGAACGAAGCATTTTGCGGAAAGGCCTTCGTCCAGTAGTGGAGTTCTTACGGCGGTAATGATGTGGTGACATACCTGGCTCCTCAGGTCCTTGATGACGACCAAGAACGGCACGGACAGGTCCTTGAGGTGCGCCGCGAACTCCGCGGGGAACTGAATGTGAGCGTTGGCGGCTAGCAGCGAACGAATCTTCTTCAGCTGCGGGCAATGCATTATATCAATCTGTGGCGCAGTGGCTTGAATGGCAGTGTCCTGGGTTCGACCCCTGGTCAGGTCAATATGGAAAACGATCTTTTTCAGATTGACCTGGATCTTTATTAAATAAGTATCTATTATAAATATAGTATCGTTGTTAGTATCCCACGACACAAGTTTACAACTTATAGAGGGGTTAGCCCAAGTGTTCATACGGACCTCGACTTTGGGCGTTGCCTGTGTGCGTAAGGCTTGGAGAGACAGCAAACTCTCATATTGCCTGATGGGCCGCGTAAACGTGCATGCAAGCCTGAAGGGCCAATCTGAGAATCAATGGCAAAAGCCTTTGGTGAGCAGCAACTCTCATCTTTTGCCTAATGGGCCGAAAGCTACGTTGCTAGAAGGGCCTATCCTGGGTGCAAGTCACCCGGGACCGCCGGGCGATCACCAGTAATCGGAGCTAATCCTACTCTACGCACTCTATTCCGGTGGCGAGTGCGACGGGGTCGGATAGTGGGATTCCTCTGACTATTCGGAGCCGAAGAGGGGTCGGGGCGGGCTTGTGCGATGTCAATAGGATCATCGGGATCGTCAAGTGATGACAGAGAATCTTCGTCCAGACCTATATACTCCGACGAAAAAACTTTAATAGCGCGTTTCAGAAACTCACCGCGTCGACCCGCTTCTCCTAGTCAGCGGCGCGGTCGCGCAGCTGCGCGGATTTCGTCACAGCTTATTAATTCTTTGAAAAGAACACCACTATGCTTTTCTCCGGCATCTCTTAAACCAACTGCCGAGAGAGTCGACGGCGGACTGGACTATCCTCCCGACCTATATACCCCTGAGGAAAAAACTTTGATAGCGCGTTTCAGAAACTTACCGCGTCGACCCTCTTCTCCCAATCAGCGGCGCGGTCACCCAGCTGCGCGGATTTCGTCACAGCTTATTAATTCTTTGAAAAGAACACCACTATGCTTTTCTCCGGCATCTCTTAAACCAACTGCCGAGAGAGTCGACGGCGGACTGGACTATCCTCCCGACCTATATACCCCTGAGGAAAAAACTTTGATAGCGCGTTTCAGAAACTTACCGCGTCGACCCTCTTCTCCCAATCAGTGGCGCGGTCACCCAGCTGCGCGGCTTTTCATCACGACTTAATTATCTTGAGAAGAACACTACTGTGCTTTTCTCCGGCATCTCTTAAACCACCGGCCGATCTATAAATCCTGACGAAAAATCTTGGCTTGTGCGATGTCAATAGGATCATCGGGATCGTCAAGTACGTTCTTGGATGACGGAGAATCTTCGTCCAGACCTATATACCCCGACGAAAAAACTCTGATAGCGCGTTTCAGAAACTCACCGCGTGGACCCGCTTCTCCCAATCAGCGGCGCGATCGCCCAGCAGTGCGGCCATGGTGATTTTTCGTTTAAGCTTGGTTATCCTTTGAGAAGAACACCACTATGCTTCTCTCTGGATTAACCTCTTAAACCACCTGCCGAGGGGCAATCTGAAAATCTATGGCAAAAGCCTTTGAAGAGCAGCAACTGTCCTACATTACCCGAAGAGCTGTTGGCAGAAAATGTTCCTCCAGACCTATATACCCCGAGGAAAAAACTCTGATAGCGCGTTTCAGAAACTCACCGCGTCGACCCTCTTCTCCCAGTCAGCGGCGCGATCGCCCAACAGTGCGGCGGCATGTCGGCAGAGGTCGTCGAGGCCGCGAGCGCCGTACACGGCGGCGGGCGCGGCGCTGGCGAAGGCGGCCTCGAACGCCTCGCACGACACCGAGCCCGCCTCGCTGCCGCTGCCCGCGCTGCCGATAGCGCTCGACACTGCCAACATCATCATTTCAAGACCCCGCGGCCCAGTGGCCGTGAGGTAACCTCGTACAGTGGGGTAACCAAGTACCGTGAGGTAACCTCGTAGTGAAGTAACCACGTACAGTGGGGTAACCACGTACCGTGAGGTAACCACGTACAGTGGGGTAACCACGTACAGTGAGGTAACCACGTACAGTAAGGTAACCACGTACAGTCAGCCAACGAGGTACGTGACGCCGCCATCTACCTATATCTTGAATTTTCTCTTAAACTATTAAAAATATAAACGTGAAAATTTATATTAAGAAAGGCTTTATTAAAATCTTTGTGTATATAATTTTTTATGTTATTATTATTTATAGTTTAAGAGAAAATTCAAAATATAGATACAGGGCCTGGCAAGGTATTTCTGTTGCTGACTGTACATCAAGTCACTGTCTTACATATAGATAGGTACACTATTAACCCTGTCGGGTATCGCAAAACAAAAGAAATGGAACGGTAAGCGAGTTTATGACATGCAGCTAATTACCAGATCCCTATATACCAATTTTCATGCTCAGTCCAGAAATGAGAAAATTTCCACACAAACTTTACCCCCCATTTTACACATTTAGGGGAAAATTTTGTCCATTTCACCTATCGTTTTTAATTGTAATCGAGAACTTCTAACTATTTTCATACTGCTAATTCCAGAAATGTGAAAATTCCATATAATCTTCACCCCCTATTTCACCCCCTTAGGGGTTGAATTTCTAAAAAAAACCTTTATTAATGCTCTCTTTCATCATGAAAGGAACCCCTGTACCGAATTTCAAGTTTCTAGGTACAGTAGTTTCGGCTGTGCCATGATATATATACAACGTGATTTTGAACCCCCTAGCTTTATTGAAATCTCAGAATCAGAATCCCTAATGAAATATAGAACTGCAAGAAAAAAAGCTGAAAATCAAAAAAAAAAATGGGTTTCCCATACAAAGTCGCCGATCAGCTGGACGAATTTCTATGGAAAGCCAATTTTTTTTATTCGGTTTTTACCTTTTTTTCTTGGAATTCTGTATTCCATTAGGAATTCTGATTCCAAGATTTCAATATAGCTAGGGGGTTCAAAATCACGCTATATAAGTCAGTCAGTCAGGTTTACGATATGGATGATTTTTTTTTAATAATTATTGAAGTAGGCATTTGTCTCCCATCTCACCTGATGGTAAGTGACGATGAAGACGAGGATGTTACATGCCTATCCAAGAGATACCTATTTATTCTACTTATGAATGTCCCGGGATTGTACTTGTCTTCTTTTTTAAACTTTCGCGCTTTAAACACGTAATTATATATATAAACGGGACTTAGCACGAACCTTTTTATTATTTGTTTCCATTGACGTTTCAATGGAGTTACATTCGTCGTGGTCAACAGAAAACAAATAATAAAAAGGTTCGTGCTAAGTCCCGTTTATATACATAATTATTGTACTTGTCTGTTTATGGGTATAGATATAATTATTCTCATATGATTTAGAATACGTACCAGTCCTGGCTGTGGCGAGTTTGGCGGGCGGCGGTGGCTTCCTGCTTGGCGGCATGCTGTATAACCCCGCCACCATTTTCTTTGTTTCGCACGCTGTTCCGCCACGATCAGTGACATTTATGGCGTTGGTGAAGTTTACCGTTACGTTTGACATTGTGGGCGAGATTTACCATAAAATTTTGGCGTTTTAAAGAAGTTTACCATGAATAAGGCAGTATTGGAGAAGTTTACCATGACATTTGATGAGTTTTTACCATAATAATGGATGAAATTTGTAAATTTTACATTTACGTGACATTTACCATTAGATTGGATGAATTTTACCATGATCATTAGTGAGGTTTGCGTTAGGATTAGGTGAAGGTGACAAAGTTTACCGAAATTTGTATGAATATAACAAAATAGTTTGACGGAATTAACGCAGTTTACCAAAGTATTTGACGAAGTTTTAGTATAAGAATCGGAAATAGGTGTCGTAATTGTCATTAGTCGCAAATTTGGAAAAATGAACGCGAAAATGGTAAGGTTAGTCAAATTTACCATTGAATGCAGATATTTAGACATTTTATTTGATGCAGACCCATAAAATTGGTAAAAAAAAAGTATGATTTAGGAAAATATTAATATCATTTTTCGCAGTTTAAAAGAAATACCAAATTAATGGGGAAATTTTAATGAAATTAATATTTTAATTCCAATTAGGGTGATCGTTTTGCAGCAGGTATGGTGCGGAAGACGATGAAAGTTTCACCGATGACGTCGATGTTAGTCCATTGTTACGTTGACAGCCGACGGTGCATAGAAAGAGTAAAATTTTGCGTTAGTTCGTCATATGGATAATTTGTTACAATATGATAATGTGAATATCTTTAGAAATGAAATAATAATACAGTTGATTAATCGAAATAATTTATATAGTCACATGTCTATGTATTGTTTATGTAATATTTATTAACGTAATGAATTTAAAAGTCCACGGAATCTAAAAAGGCTTTTGTAACTCGTTGTTTCAAATAAAATCACATCGATTTGATATTGATGTGAAGCTTGATAGTTTTGTAAACACACTTTAATGCACAAATACGTAAAAAAACCGAATCTTGATTCAGCATGTCGATATGAACTACGAATAAGTAATGAACAACTTTTCCTATTAGATAAAAAGTTAGGTACTAAAAAAAATTCTTACCAAAAAATGTTCGGCCGCCTGGTCAGTTTGTATGGGTAAAAAAATTTTGAGTTCCCAGCATTAGTCCCATAGGAAAAGTTGTTCATTTCGACGGGCTAAATCGCCCATTCAAGGATCGGACGGAGTTTTCTTTACATATTGTACAATTAGTAAAAAAACATAATCTTCTTGGAGTTACTTTAAAATAATTGATTATTTAATGAGATTTACCATAACTTGCGACATTTAAGTAAAAATTACCATTGCTCTTGATAAGTTTTTTTTTTTGTTTTTATATTAAATGAGTTTACTCTTGACCATAATCTAGGCCAAAGGCAAAGATATTGATCATGATAGTCATATATTTATAGTATACAAAATATTTAATATGTAATTAGGTAAATCTTAATATATATAAATCTCGTGTCACAATGTTTGTCCTCAATGGACTCCTAAACCACTTAACCGATTATAATAAAATTCGCACACCATGTGCAGTTCGATCCAACTTGAGAGATAGGATAGTTTTTAACTTATGGCGAAACGAAGTTCGCCGGGGCAGCTAGTTATTATATATTAAAAAAACTTATTTCTACGCCAAATAATGACATTCTTATTAAATTAGGAAATAAAATATGGTGAAAAAATTTCAAGCGGGCGGGATATAGTGGATTTCGGCGCCGTGGTTAGAACAGGCGGTGGCTCAGATGGAAGAGCGTAACTCGTACATAGACTTAAGATCGCAGGTTCAAATCCTACCCGCATTTTCTAAATGTCATTATTAAAAAATGCTCATGAAAAGAAGTCGATTCAGATGTCCGTTTTAATCAAAATAGTCGTAATTTTTTTAACTTGGGTAAAGACTCAGTAGCCACTGACCTGGGGTCGAAGCGCCCGAGGAGTCTCCCTCCCGGCTCCTCGCCGATGTGGGGATGGTCATGGTCCGCTTGGCCGACCGCGCTACGAAGTCCGGCTCGTCGCCACCTTGCGTTGCTGTGACCAAATTAAGACGTCAACGTTTTGCCCGCGACTTTTAATAAAAATAAAAATAATATTTTATTTATAAATTGGTGTTTACAAAAACCCTGTAGTTGATTGGAGCCTCCTTTTCAGCATTATGCCTGTGCCAGGAGCGTCCCTCCATAACCATAACAGTTGTTTGTTGTATTACATTCTTATACTATAAAAGTATGAACATGCCAATATTTAACAAAAGCACCAAACTACATAAATAACCTAGCACTAAAAATTGTCTGTCTGTCATGTATGTCTTGTATGTCTGTCTGTCTGTTTGTTTTTATTTATTAGTATTCGCAATCTTTACTAAAATTTAAAATTTGACCTATAGTATTAATTTTTCAATTTCCTCATAACTAAGGGGTTTCAACCATTCCTGCACCTTTTCTTTACATTGATGATATGTCATGGGATATAAGTGTAGTTGTCTGTTAATTTTATTATACAAGATGGATGAGCGTTTTACATATTGTATACTTGCAAATAGTGACTTGTCCGCGTTCATTTAAATTCATATACATCACCATCATCATCATCATCATCATCATCATCATCATCATCATCATCTCAGTCCGTCTTCCGCCCACTGCTGAGCATAGGCCTCTCTTCGTTTCCGCCATCCGTCTCGATCCTGTGCTGATCTCATCCAGGAGCGACCCATACACATAAATCATTAAAAAAATTGATTGTAAAGTCCGGGTTTACCGATGATAATTTTACGCAATAACGGTAGAAGAGAGACCCTTCCCCCATTTTAATATATCCCCAAGCGAGGTCGGTGACCGGAACGTGACATTTGGCATGCATGCAGCCGGTGATAATCTTTTTTTTTTTGTTTTTCCTTTATTTTGGTCTACAAACAGTATCACACTTAATGTTAAGTAACAAATTTACATAAAGAAATAAATAAATGTGAAACCAACGACGTGACCCACAGCTTACAAACAGAGTTATGTTGAGAGAAAACATTATACTAATCAAAATACAAATATGTTTATTTAACTGTTAAACAGCGCCATCTTACGGCCTATTGTAAAACTAAGGTTGAGCGCCACCTAGCGGAAAGGTTTCGAATTATCTAATATCTTGCCAACATAAGTATGTTCTCAGGATTTCCGTGGGGGCGCTTAACCGAGAAATAAAACGGGTGACAGACTGACAGAAGTGTCGCTCGGGCTCTCTGAAGACCCTCTATTATTGGGCACCCGATTTTACATTAACAAAATTATAAGTACAGAAATTGGAAATTACAGGCAGAGGCGAGCTCCGTGGCGCAGTGCTTAACACGCCAGCCTGCGACACGAGGGCCCCGGGTTCGATCCCCGGTCAGGTCAAGATGGAAAATGATCTTTTTCAGATTGGCCTGGGTCTTGGATGTTTATCTATATAAGTATCTATTAAAAATATAGTATCGTTGAGTTAGTATACCACGACACAAGTTCACAATTTACCGTGGGGCTAGCTCAATTTGTGTGATATGTCCATATATATTTATATTATAGGTACCTGTGGGCAATAACAACCCCGCTTCCCTGGCCTCGTCGAATTTCTGTTCTAGGAGTGCTAGTTTCTGCGCCGGCACCAGCTCCTTCTTCTTCAAGTCTTGCCTCAGTCTTTCTCCTGTAAACAATATATCGAAACATTCATATATTAACTTTTGATTGTTACTTACGTAAAATGTGCCAGCTGCTTCTCTTCCCACGCAAACCATAGAAGCCGGTTCAGGGAATGGGCGAAAATCAAAAGAATCATAACAATAGGCGATGCGGCTAGCAACCTATCACTATTATGATTCCGTATTACACCTTTACGCCCGCTAAAAGTGGCCTTTTGGCTTTATGACATTAGGCTCTGTCTGCCTCGTAAGGGAACGTGATACTATGTATGTATGTATGATTGTTAATTTATCCTAAACTAGCTTAACCCTGCGGCAAAGACTAATACTAACTTATAGACTGCCAACCTCATACACAAATATTGGCCCAACTTAATGCCAGTTAAAAGCAGCAGGTCGGTTGACGGCAGGCTGTGGTAGTTAGTTCCACTAACTGCCACTATGGACGGCAGAGATAGCGCTGCAGTGTAAAAGCCACCCGTCACAAGATGGCGTTAGCCTAAACTTGGTAAAACAAAACCAAGTAAAACTGATAAGCTCATCTCTGTGTCTATACACATGGGCTAACAATAGCATGGCCGCAACACGCACGACGCATCGATCCAACACGCCGACCCAGCACCTCTTTCGGTAAACCTATATACCCTGACGAAAAAATCTTAATAGCGCGTTTCAGAATACAGTACTCACCGACGTGCCGATACACATCGACTAACAGTTGCATGGCTGCATCTCGCACGGCGCTGTTGGGATCGCCCACCAACGCAGTGAGGTTAGGTATTGCGCCCCGAAGCTGAAGTTCAGCGACCCCGTGTCTACAAAAAAAGCAAATAACAAATGATGTAGAATTTATTAATGTACTAGCTTTCGCCCGCGGCTCCGCCCGCGTCAATGTCGATCCCTCGGGAATAGTACTTTTTTCCGGGATAAAAGGTAGCCTATGTCCTTCTCCGTACTCCAGAGAACTTGTATGCAAAATTTCGTGATGATCGGCTCAGTAGTTACGGCGTGAGAGCGTAACAAACAAACAAACAAATAAACAAACAAACAAACTCACTTTCGCATTTATAATATTAGTTAGGAAGGATTAGGATTTTGGAGAGTGTGCGAAAGCGCTCTTTGAGCTAGTAGAACCGTCACCATTCTTCCATCGGACTACGAGACGCAGACAGAAATTTCACCCTTATGTCGTTGAAATACCAAAGTTGAACTAAACGCTTTGACAGTTGCTTTTTGGTTCGAGTAGCTAAGGTGTGGAATAACCTGCCTGCGTCTATATTCCCCGACAAGACAGTCCCGGGACATTCAAAAGTAGAATAAATGGGTATCTCTCGGATAGACATGTAACATCCTCGTCTTCATCGTCACTTGCCGTCAGGTGAGATGAAAGACAAATCCCTACATAAACATTTTGTAAAAAAAAAGGTCAGAGCAGACAGAGGATTTGGCCTACACTCTCCTTGCTGGCCAGACGGGTTGGAGAGGTCTCATTGATGTTTATGAGCTTTATTTAGCTTGCATTTTTTAGTCGCCTTTTACGACATCCATGGGAAGACTAGGAGTGGTCCTATTCTACTCTGCCGGAAACCACACGGCTAACTTGCATTGAAAAAAAAAACTGTACACACAAGTTTAGATTATAACTTCATATCAACTAATTAGACCAGTTTCAAAAATGTAAGATTTTTCCAAAATTATAAAAAAATAATGACATTTGTCGAATCTGGCATTTGTAGAATCCGGCATTCTTAGAATCTGGCGTTTTAAACTCATCCGACATATGTAGAATCCGGCATTCTTAGAATCTGGCGTTTTAAACTCATCTGACATTTGTAGAATCCGGCATTCTTAGAATCTGGCGTTTTAAAGTCATCTGACATATCTAGAATCTGACTTTTATCGACGATACCCCCCAGAAGGAAGCCAACGGAAGATGATCTTCCAAGGCTTATATACTTTTGCAAAAAACTTGCGAAAAACCAGCAAGGCTTGGAGAGACAGCAAACTTTCGTATTGCCTGATGAATGAACCCTCGATTTCTTCCCTGGCTTACAGGGCTTTGTGCTGTCTGTAGGATAGGGATGCGCCTCGCCAGCAGGCTCATGGTAAGACCATCTTATAGTCTGCGAGTGAAGATAATCAAAGCGCATCGATCCAACACGCTAACGGCACATATCTTTCCAAGCTTATATACTTTTACGAAAAAACTTTAATAGCGCGTTTCAGGATTCGCTTCAAACTTACGAGTCAAGTAACGCCTGTATGCACCGCACGGTCTCTTCCCTGGCGTGCGGCGCTTTGTGCTGTAGGATGGGGATGAGCCTCGCAAGCAGAGCTCGTGGTGACACCGCCTTGCTGTCTCCGAGTGAAGATATGCACAGGCGGGCCATATGCCGGACGCCTTCTTTGGTGTCCGCTAGTCTGGAAGCAACAAAATAATATTTTGAAATATCATAAATTAGCGAGTTTAGTCGTGGTAGAGCCACGCTACCGGCAAAATAAATTGCTAGTAGTATGAATGGGCCGTGTGGTATCCGGCAGAGTAGAATAGGACCACTCCCAGTCCTCCGTGGATGTCGTAGAAGGCGACTTAGGAAATAGAATACAAGCTAAGCTTATGAACATCTATGAGACCTCTCCTACCCGTCTGGCCAGCGTGGAGAGTGTAGGCCAAGTCCTCTGGCTGCTCTGGCCAAGTATGGCCCTAGTAGTACAGAGAGGGTCGTGCTCCTGTAGTGGAGACTAAAAAGGACCTGATGATGATGATGATGATGAATGGGCCGGCTCGTCCGGGGAAGTACCACACTGTCAAAGAAAATCAACGTCTGAGTAGAAGCTTTACCGCTTCTATGCTTTGTTCGGTGAGTGAGAGAGCCGGATGCCCATCCTTCCCCCCTCCCCTCCCCCCAACTCCTTGAAAGGCCGACAACGCACCAGTCGCACCCAGGTGTTGCAGTTGTCCATGGGCAGCGGTGATCACTTACCATCAGGTGACCCACTTGCTCGTTTGCCGCTCTATATCATAAAAAATCGAGATCATCAATGTCAGTTGTCTGATAATGAAGATGATTCCGTGCTTCGCAAGGCACGTTAGGCCGTTAATGGAACCACGTCAGAGGCCGAGAGGCGGTTCCGAAGAACTCTGACACCAGGGTGTGCATGGTCGATTGACCGTGACACCTACACGAAATGTTGATGATGATGTCAGTTGGCGATTCATCACTACTTAGATTCCGTCTTATGGTACTAAGCTCCTTATAGTTTCGCCATGTCTGTCCGTCTGTCCGTCCGCGGTTTTACTCTGAGACTATAAGTACTAAAAAGCTGTAATTTGGTATGGATGGATATGTATAGAAATCATGGCGAAGAAGAAGACTACGCTCTGTCTGCCGTGTAAGGGATAAAGATGTGATTATTACATTTGCGCGTTGTTTAGGTTACGGAGTAGAACATAGGCTTTCTTCCTCTTTCATCATTTTCGAGTAAGTGTCACGGTCAATCGGCCATGCACACCCTGGTGTCAGAGTTCTTCGGAACCGCCTCTCAGCCTCTGAATTGGTTCCTTTAACGACTACCAGATGGCAGCCGCGACCACCGGCTTAACGTGCCTTCCGAAGCACGGAATCATCTTTATTATCAGACAATCAGGTGATTCAAGCCTGCAATGTCCTAACCAAACTGGAAACAACTAAACAAAGTATCCTTCCGGTTGGAATCGAACCCACGACCCCCGGGTCAACAGGCAAACGCCTTAACCACTGGACCACGGAGACTTTCTTCCTAGAAAGGAAAAAGCCATTAACGCGTGCGGAGTCGCGGACGAAAGCTAGCAGGTAATAAAATCAGCGAAAGTACTTATTGACCTACAAACAAACCCATATTTTATATACGGACAATCCCTATCATGACTCACTCGAAACAATGGACGGATGACAATGTATATATATCTTTACTCTATGAGGCATGGGTGTGGGAAGCCTAAATAAAGTAGTTATGGTTCATACATACATAGTATCACGTCTTTTCCCCTTGCGGGGTAGACAGAGCCTAGGCCTATAAGACCTGAAGGCCACGTTTAGCAAGTTGGTGGGCATTAGGTTGAAAACGGAATCAAAAATCAAAATAGTGATGGGTTGCTAGCCGTATAGCCTATTAACATAATTCCTTAGATTTTAATCGGCTTTTACAATATCGGCTTTTACGATCTGCGCGGGAAAAGAAGCAGCTGTAAACCCTTATAGTTTCGTCATGTCTGTCCGTCTGTCCGCCCGCGGTTTTACTCGGAGACTATAAGTACTTTCTAGTACTAGTTTTATTACTAGTTTTATTATACCAAATTACAGCTTTCTAGCTGTAATTTGCGGATATGTATATTAATAGTTCAAATATATATATATATATAATTTTATTTCTGTATGTTTATTGTTATTATTAGAATGTATATCAAAATTATATGTTATGTTTTCTGTTGTTAGATGTAGGTTATTATTTATGGCGAGATTTATTCTTATAAATTGTACATGTGTGTATTAATCATGGTGAAAAAGTGGAAAAAAAAACTTTGAAAACAATTTTTTTTTGGTAGCTTCCGTACAAGTAGTGTAAGTATTTTTTTGCGACTAATCCAACGTGTGGGGTATTGTTGAATAGGTCTTTTAAAATTATTGTGAGCTTATGAACATTATTTTTCGATTTACTCATCCATTTCTGAAATATTTAGAATTTTTTGTTAGCGACTGTGAACTTTACAGCTTACTGTGAGGCTAACTCAATCTATAACCAAATCTTAAGTTATTACCTTTAACGTTTCATAAGAGACTGCTGGCATCAGGTACGCGCGCCAGGCCTATTGGCGCAGCTACTTCCTTTCCCCCATTTCATCCAAGCGAGTGCCTTCATTTCCTTCCTAAATCTGACAAAGAGTCCAGTGTCCCGCCCCTCTGCCTACTAAATGGTAGTAATGAACACGTGAACAAATTCATTAAATTTATTTTGTGTGCACATTTAGTGTGCAAGTCAGTATTTTTGGTGCAACTTTTGAATATTTAGTTGGAAAAAAGGCCATTTATAGTTATTGGATTATTATTAGTTATTTATAGTTATTACTACCCTTTTTACCCACAAGCCGTGTGGTATCCGGCAGAGTAGAATAGGACCACTCCAAGTCTCCCCGTGGATGTCGTAAAAGGCGACTTAGGAAATACAAGCTAAACAAAGCTTATATACATCTGTAAAACCTGTTCAACCCGTCTGGCCAGCGTGGAGAGTGTAGGCCAACTGTTCAGGTCAAGTATGGCTCTAGTAGTACAGAGAGGGTCATGCTCCTGTAGTGGAGACTAAAAAAGACCTGATGATGATGATGACTACCCTTTTTAATACGAGTAAAAATGTACTGTACCTATCAATGATATGCGGCAACACCGTCGGCACATTGTTGTGGAATTCTGGCCCCAGCCGCTCTGCCACCGCCGCTAACACCTCCAACGCGTTTTGGGCTATCTGTAAACAAAAAATCATAAATAAATAAATATATGGAAAGAGATCGCGCAGACAATTCAGGTCTACATCAACCGCTGCTTGCGGCAAATGCTTGGCATTTTCTCGGACTAGCTCCGTGGCGCAGCGGTCAACACGGCAGCCTGCGACACGAGTGCCCGGGTTCGATCCCCGGCCAGGTCAAGATGGAAAATGATCTTTTTCAGATTGGCCTGGGGGTCTTGGCTGTGTATCTATATACGTATTTGTTATAATATATAGTATCGTTGAGTCAGTATCCCATAACACAAGTCTCGAACTTACCTTGGGGCTAGCTCAATCTGTGTGATTTGACCGTATATATTTACTTTCTGGCCTGAGAAAATCTTCAACGAACGACTTTGGGAGGCGTGCCGGGAAATGCCGATTGGCAAGCAGATCATGCGCCGCAAATAGACATGGATAGGCCAGACGCTCAGAAGAGAGCCCAAACACATCCCGAGGCAGGCCCTGGAGTGGACCTCCCAGGGAAAGCGGAAGGTGTGCCGTCCCAAGCAGACCTGGCGGCGCACTGTGGCAGCGGAGATGAAGTCAATCGGGTTAACCTGGTTCGAAGTAAAGCACGTAGCCTAGGATAGATCGCAATGACGAAATACTGTGGAAGCGCTCTGGGGGCCAAAGGACCGTAAGTCAAGTAAGTCAAATATATGGACTAACTAGCTTTCGCCCGCGGCTCCGCCCGCGTAAATGTCTATCCCTCGGGAATAGTACTTTTTCCCGGGATAAAAGGTAGCCTATGTCCTTCTCCGTACTCCAGAGAACTTGTATATTTCATGCTGATCGGTTCAGTAGATACGGCGTGAAAGCGTAACAAACAAACAAACAAACAAACTCACTTTCGCATTTATAATATTAGTTAAGATGGTCAGGGGTGTCATCCTTAACAAGAGTAGAATAGGACCTAGTCTTCCCATGGATGTCGTAAGGGGCGACTTAGGAAATACAAGCTAAACAAAGCTCATGAACATCAATGTGACCTCTCCAACCCGTCTGGCCAGCGAGGAGAGTGTAGGCCAAATCCTCTGTCTGCTCTGGCCAAGTATGGCTCCGGTAGTACAGAGAGGGTCAGGCTCCTGCAGTGGAGACTAAGAAGACCTGATGATGACCATCATCATCCTCAACTGCCTGCAGGTATGGCATCGGGTACGGCGACCGGCCTCCCGAGCTACTTGCTATTCCCCATTCATCCGAGTAAAGTAGTATCCCAATACCTTTATATGATGATGATGATAGGATCCACTTTGGAGTGTGCGAAAGCGCTCTTTGAGCTAGTTGAACCCTCACCATTCCTCTATCGGACTACGAGACGCAGACAGAAATTTCACCCTTTTATCATTGGAATACCAGAGAGTCGAACTAAACGCTTTGACAGTTCCTTTTTGGTTCGAGTAGCTAAGGTGTGGAATGAACTGCCTGCGTCTATATTCCCAGACAAGTACAGTCCCAGGACATTCTAAAGTAGAATAAATAGGTATCTCTTGGATAGGCATGTAACATCCTCGTCTTCATCGTCACTTACTATCAGGTGAGATGGGAGACAAATGCCTACTTCAACATTTAGTAAAAAATAATAATTAATACCTAGGTGTGAAAAATCGCCCACGGGACCAAGTATCCTTACTAGTATTATAAATGCGAAAGTGAGTTTGTTTGTTTGTTACGCTTTCACGTTGTAACTACTAAACCGATCATCATAAAATGTTGAATACACGTTATCTCTATTATTATATTATATTGACAGCTCCGTGGCGCAGTGGTTAACACGCCAGCCTGCGACACGGAGTGCCCGGGTTCGATCCCCGGCCAGGTCAAGATGGAAAATGATCTTTTTCAGATTGGCCTGGGTCTTGGATGTTTATCTATATATGTATTTGTTATAAAATATAGTATCGTTGAGTTACTATCCCATAACACAAGTCTCGAACTTACCTTGGGGCTAGCTCAATCTGTGTGATTTGTCCGTATATATTTATTTATATATTTATTTATTTATCTGACCGCTGCGCCACGGAGCTAGTCAAAAAACTTACTTTAAGGCTAGCTCAATCTGCGTGATTTGTCCGTATATATTTATTTATTTATAGTATATACTACTCACTCGGTACACAAGCCTTGTTTTGTATAATTTACTTAGATTATTTTCAATATATGTAAGTGAACTCACTTGTTTATGAGAAATAAAGATTGGTTAAACCCCACTGTTTCACGACACGCGTACTGTTCGCGAGATAGACGTCCACTGGCGACTGGTATTACAAGATCGCTTCTTATTCTGTAACGTTTGCAATTATTTAATCTGAATCTGTAGCCTGTGGTTCCCGGCAGAGTAGAATAGGACCACCCCAAGTCTTCCCATAGATGTCGTACGTAAGAGGCGACTTAAAAAATACAAGCTAAACATAGCTCATAAACATTAATGAGACCTCTCCAACCCGTCTGGCCAGCGATAAGAGTTTAGGCCAAATCCTCTGTCTGCTCTGGCTAAGTATGGCCCCGGTAGTACAGAGAGGGTCATGCTCCTGCAGTGGAGACTTAAAAGACCTGATGATGATGATGAAATATATACGGACAAATCACACAAATTGAGCTAGCCGCAAAGTAAGTTTCAGACTTGTGTTACGGGATACTAACTCAACGATACTATATTTATAACAAATACATAAGACCCAGGCCAATTTTAAAAAGATCATTCTCCATCTTGACCTGACCGGGGATCGAACGCGGGAACTCCGGTGTGGCAGCCTGGTTTGATAACCACAACCACTAGGCCACAGAGATCGTCATTATATTATTATAATAGACTACTGATCCCTCGGGATTGTTATAAAACGAAGAAATTATACTAAGATTAGCAGTACACTCGACAAGAATAACCCTCGTGCAATAAGGCGCGACGCTCGGTACACTCGACAACAAAATATTATAAACATAGAACGATAACCCCATGGTCTTGTGAGTGTGAGCATTATAAGCACTTACGTAAGGTAAACAGCTCCGGGCGAGGTCCTATTGGGATGGGTGACCGCAAATGGCATAAAAGTATTTCGAGCTCCGTGCTTCGGAAGGCATGTTAAGTCGTTACCTGAGACTAACCCCAACGTGTGGGGAATCGTTGAAAAGGTCTTTTAAAATGCAACAAAAACTGCTTGAAACTATGTAGATTAAACCCCCAGTCTTGAGATAATCTAATACAAAGTTAAAATTTGAGGTGTCCCCCCATCGTAATTTATGAAATATTACTAAAATAATTCTGTAAAAAATGTGGTATATACCTCAAAGTATGTACTTTCAATTAAAACTGTATCGGTATCATAGATAGTTATTTTTATACAACGCGACCAACTTATGTAGTTACAGTCGGCCGAACAAAAGGTATGGAGTAAACCGCAAAATGAAAGTATATACAACATTCGACTTTTTTTGCCGTTTTTATAGATAACGGTACGGAACCCTTCGTGCGCGAGTCCGACTCGCACTTGGTCGTTTTTTTTATAAGTAAGATAGGATCCCTCCGTCGGGGTATCTGTAATTTTATTGAAGTACCAGTTCTATACAGTTTTTAGTTTTTTCTCGCGACGGAATCAGACTGTGTATGATACATCATACAGGCGCGTGCGGTACAGCCAGCAAAAAAGGTATTAGTTTTCTATCTTATGTGTTTTCAATGTGATAGACACAGAGATATATGTGTGCTTGGGGGCGTGCCAGGTAGAAAAATCCTTACTAATATCCTTACTAATATTATAAATGCGAAAGTGAGTTTGTTTGTTTGTTACGCTTTCACGCCGTAACTACTGAACCGATCATCATGAAATTTTGCATACAAGTTCTCTGAAGTACAGAGAAGGACATAGGCTACCTTTTATCCCGGGAAAAAGTACTATTCCCGAGGGATCGACATTAACGCGGGCGGAGCCGCGGGCGATATATAATCCTAACTAATATTATAAATGCGAAAGTGAGTTTGTTTGTTTGTTTGTTACGCTTTCACGCCGTAATTACTGAACCAATCATCATGTAATTTTTCATACAAGTTCTCTGGAGTACGGAGAAGGACATAGGCTACCTTTTATCCCGGGAAAAAGTACTATTCCCGAGGGATCGACATTGACGCGGGCGGAGCCGCGGGCGAAAGCTAGTATATAATTATAAATGCGAAAGTGAGTTTGTTTGTTTGTTACGCTTTCATGCCGTAACTACTGAACCGATCATCATGAAATTTTGCATACAAGTTCTCTGAAGTACAGAGAAGGACATAGGCTACCTTTTATCCCGGGAAAAAGTACTATTCCCGAGGGATCGACATTAACGCGGGCGGAGCCGCGGGCGATATATAATATATAAATAAATATATAAGGACATAAAGCTTATAAACATCTCTGAGTCCTCTTCAATCCGTCTGGCCAGCGTGGAGAGTGTAAGCTAAAGCTAAGCCTCTGGATGCTCCAGTAGTACAGAGAACGTCGTCCACTACAGGAGTAGTGGAGACTAAAAAGACCTGATGATGATGATAGGGACATATCACACAAATTGGGCTAGCCCCACAGTCAGTTGTGAGTTGTGAACTACCATTAACTATAAAAACGGCAAAAAAAACCATAGATGTTGTATGGGAGCCCTTAAATTTTTAATAAATTAAGAAATAAAATATGTTGAAAGAATTTCATGCGGGCGGGACTTGAACCGGCGACCTAGGTCTATGTACGACCTATGCTCTGCTATCTGAGTTACAGCACAATTCAATCTCGGCGCCGAAATTCTCCACCCTTAAATGTAAATTTTATTTTAATTTAAATTATTATTTTAAAGTGAATTATATTACTAATATTCTGTGAATATTTCAAACGTCTACCTGTTGCCTTTATCAATATCGAGCAAAACCAAGCAAAAAACACGTTTCTTGCATGGAAGCCCCTTAAATATTTATTTCATTCTGTTTTATAGTATTACTTGTTATAGCGGCAACAAAAACACATAATCTGTGAAAATTTCAACTGTCTAACTATCATGGTTCATGAGATAAGTAAATAAATAAATATAGGTGTACGGACAAATCACACAGATTGAGCTAGCACCAAAGTAAGTTCGGGACTTGTGTTATGGGATACTAACTCAACGATACTATATTTTATAACAAATACATATATAGATAAACATCCAAGACCCAGGCCAATCTGAAAAAGACCATTTTCCATCTTGACCTGACCGGGGATCGAACCCGGGGCCTTCGTGTCGCAGGCTGGCGTGTTAACCACTGCGCCACGGAGCTCGCCAATACATACAGCATGGCGACAGACGGGCGGACGGACAGACAGACGACCAGCGGAGCCCTATTAATAGGGTCCCGTTTTACCTTTTGGGTACGAATCCTCAAAATACAGATAGGTTTTCGATCACCGCGGTTCTACAAACCCATTATTTAACCCGTCCACAGATACGCAATCCTTCAAGCAAATTCGAGAGTTCCAGTTGGAAACTGTCGACATTTTGGATATGGACCGGATACGGTCGGAGCGTAGACTTCATCAAGCGAGTTGGCCTCATAAGAAAGCTCAAGGTCGCTCAAAGAGCTATGGAGAATGCTATGCTCGGTGTTTCTCTGCGAGATCGAATCAGAAACGAGGAGATCCGTAGATGAACAAAGGTCACCGACATAGCTCAGCGGATTATCTCTTTGAAGTGGCAGTGGGCGGGGCACATAGCTCGAAGAACAAATGGCCGATGGGGCAGAAAGGTGCTCGAATGGCGACCACGTACCGGCAAGCGCAGCGTTGGACACCCACCGGCCAGGTGGTCGGACGACCTAATCAAGGTAGCAGGAAGACGCTGGATGCAGGCCGCTTCCAACCGGTCATATTGGAAATCATTGGGGGAGGCCTATGTCCAGCAGTGGACTTCTTGCGGCTGAGATGATGATGATGACCGCGGTTGCTGACCGTACATTACTTTATACCAGTCTATATAATTACGGATTGGCGCTTCCGTCCGTCTGATGGCTCTTTGCTTCTTATAGGAATACGGGCAGCTGACCTCCGTGGCGCGGTGGTTAACTAAGGCAATCTACTAAACAAGAAACTCTCGGTTCGATTACCAACGAGGGCAAATATTAGTATTTCATTTTCACAAGTTTATATAAGTCGGCACTTCAGGAACTACCCTACCACAGATATACACCGTGTAACAGAACGGGAGTAACAATACTTAAGGGGCAAGATCAGTCCATGATATTGAACAACTTTCTCTAGCTATGTTAAACCGTAATAGGTAGAGTTACTTAATTTATAAGAAGTTTTAGAGTTGAACCCTTACTAATATTATATCATTACTTTACTTTACTAATATTATAAATGCGAAAGTGAGTTTGTTTGTTACATTTTCACGCCGTAACTAATGAACCGATCATCATGAAATTTTGCATACAAGTTCTCTGGAGTACGGAGAAGGACATAGGCTACCTTTTATCGCGGGAAAAAGTACTATTCCCGAGGGATCGACATTGACGCGGGCGGAGCCGCGGGCGAATGCTAGTAAATAATATTTTAATTAACATGTGCTCATTAATAAAAGATCCTGATTTAGAACGTACCTACTTTATGTTCTTTTGAGGTGCTACACCCCGCGCGCTGTAACTATTTAGGTGCGTCCATATTAATTAATATAACCTATATTTTATATTTGACCTCGTATTAACTGTCATAACTGATTTCACAGAAAATGCTGCAGTCAAAAATTTACGTCATATATTCTACTGCACCATATCAACCTCAGGCTAATGGTTTATCTGAACCCATGAATAGAAAATCACTTACCTTGAAATTCCCTCCATTTAGCCACCCGACTAACGCATCGACCAGTTCGTTAACCAGATCCGGGGTCAAGTCCGGCTCTCTTCGGACGAGCGCCGTGAGTTGTTCACCCAGTTGTTGACGGAGTCGCAGGTCTGGTCGGATGAGGAGAGGCAACGTTGCCTCGAGGGAGGCTGGTTGAGGGTAATGCGCCATCTGACGGAAAAGGTTAAAGATAAGTTTGTTTACTGCTTTCTGAGCTCTGAATGAAAGTTTCTAGCACTTATACGATGTGTAAGGAGGGAAAAAATGCTCTATACAGCTTAGTAGCAACACTTTTACAGTTGTTTTTACTAGGCTCTCAAGCTACTGGAGCTAGTATCGGGTGACTTTCTCACCCCACCTTCCTTTTGGGTAAGATATCTAAAAAAAAAAGACCGACCAAGTGCGAGTCGGATTCGCCCACGAAGGGTTCTGTAGCATTATCCTTATCCTTACTAATATTATAAATGCGAAAATGAGTTTGTTTGTTTGTTTGTTTCTTACGCTTTCACGCAGTAACTACTGACCCGATCATCATGAAATTTTGCATACAAGTTCTCTGGAGTATGGAGAAGGACATAGGCTACCTTTTATCCCGGGAAAAAGTACCAATCCCGAGGGATCGACATTGACGCGGGCGGAGCCGCGGGCGAAAGCTAGTCTATAATAAGTTTAAAATATTTTTATTATATGATATTTTATTATATGACTAAAAATGTATGATTTTCGCCATTTTTCCTTTAAGCTATAAGACGTTGTTCGGACTACATTTCAACATTCTGAGTTCACCTGTAAGTTTTGATTCCCTTGCAAATGTCGAAAATTAGCGGCATAAATATAAAGCTTAGAAGTTTGATTTTTTCACAGCTCCAAGGGACAGTAGACCTGAGTATTTAATATGAATTTCAGCTTGATACCTCCATGCGTTCCTGAGAAAAATGATTTTGACAGACAGACAGACAGACGGACAACAAAGTGATACTATAAGGGTTCCGTTTTTTTCTTTTGATGTACCTACGGAACACTACGTAATGGTCTTCGTGACAGACCGCCAAAAACTAGTCGGCGAATCCGACCAATAAAACTTTAGTAAAACCGTGATTTTATTGTTTATATGAAGCAAAGAAATACCAACTTACCGTTCTGACAATAGTATTATCCCGTCAAATCCAGCAGCTCGCACAGAATGAGACGACCAGTCCTGTACGATCTCATCTCACACACTATCACAATCTCTTACACATGTACTTAGTCCTGCACTGTAAGGCACAAAACACATAGAATTTGTTTCTTAACTTATCGTGTTACCAGTTATTCTTCAGTTGGTAAAGACAATATTATTTTATCGGTAATATTGGAAAGGGTATCATTTAAGCTTTAGCCAATTTTATCCGTTTTGTGTTTCTTAAATTATAGGGTTTGCTCGCAATATAGTAGATTTGTCACCAAAATGTGGTCACCAAACGATATAAAATCAATTCCATAATAAATCACTTAAAATCATCGAGATATAGGATCTAGTACCAAATAAATGTTTTTGAATGTATTGTAATTGGTTTGGCCTAATAAGTGTTACATCATCATCAAATTCAAATTCAAAATTCAAAAATTATTTATTCATCAAAAAGTTTTTCATTTAACATAACATGCAGCAAGGGCTCACCAATTAAGTTTAAAGAAACCTATATCTGGCGAGTCCCGCTCTTTCACACAATTTCAATACATGCATTATAGAATAAATGTCACAAAATAATCAATTACATAAAAATAATGTTATACAATTTAAATTTTTATTCTCATGGAATAAAAATCCAATAGGTGAAATTATTACAATAGGGATATATTGTAGATTAATTACTAAATTAATATCTATTTATAAGTAGGTATAATCAATGTGTATGTTATTTTATACTATATCATAATGTGTAAGTTATTTCATTAAATACAATCATATTATTTTGTTATTATGTAATCATTTTATAAATAATTATATATATATATATTATTAAATATATTAGATTGTTTTATTAATTTAATCGAGTTATCAATGACTCAGTTTCTTCATATGTCAGTTTCTGTAGCCAGGATGTTAATGCAACTTTACACTTGTATTGTATTTTGGTATAAATGTCTAACTTTTTATTTAACAATTTATATAGATGTGTGGACATTCTTAGATTCTGATTGGTTGCAAACGTAGTTTTAGCTGGTTGTTGGTGAATTATAATGTTCAGTCTTCTTTTATTAAGGTTAATTTTACTATAACTTACAGTCTTGTGTTCCCTTAAAACAGAGTGTAATATGTACAGCTGTCTAATTGTAAGTACATTGGCATCTGCATACAGCATGTGGGTGGGATAGCGATAGGGCTTGAAAAACATTAATTTAAGCAACGAACGTTGGGCTCGCTCTAATTCTAAAAGTTTAGTTTTTGCTGCACAGCCCCAAATAGGGATGCAATAAATGAGTATAGATTGGATGAGAGCGATGTAAATGTTGCGCAATAGTTTGGAGTTAGCTACGTGTCTTAGATTTTTAAAAATCCAGGTAAGCTTTCTAACTCGCGATGTAATCAGGTCAATATGAGAGTACCAATTTAAATTCTGATCTATAATTACACCTAGATATTTGGTTGTACTTACTCTGCTAATCATAAGACATTCACATTGCTCCTGCGGTCTTTGACAAGTATGAATTTTTAAAGTTAAATTTTGACACGGTTGAGTTGAATTTCGAATAGAAAAACTAATGTAATTCGTTTTTGCAATGTTTAAAGTGAGTAAATTAGATTTTAACCATAAGTGCGCTACTTGAAGTCCTCGTTCAGCCTTTTCAAAAACGTTATTCCAAGATTCACCCGAGAAAACTATGGCTGTATCATCCGCATAAGAAAACACTTGACCTCCCTCCATCTGCAAGTCACATAAACTATTTATATAAATTAAGAACAGGGTAGGACCAAGTACACTTCCTTGCGGAACTCCATAACTTACAGGTATATCGGTACTTGTGAAGTCACCTATCTTAACTCTCTGTTTCCTGTTATTGAGATAGTCGGAAAAGAGTTTAAGAGGTAAACCACGAATGCCAATTTGTTCTAGCCTATACACAAGAGCGGGAATAGAGACGGTGTCAAAAGCATTTTTTAAGTCCAAAAACACAGATACACATTTTTACCTGCATCTAGTTGGGATACTACTAAGTTTGTAAAGGCAACTACAGCGTCCTCAGTGCCCCTACCAGATCTAAATCCATATTGACGTGTAGAGAGAAGGTTGTATTTATTTAAATATTTAATCAATCTAGAATTCATTAATTTTTCCAATATTTTTGAAATGGCAGGAAGCACTGATATCTGTCTATAATTACTTACATCCTCTCTATTTCCAGTCTTGTACACGGGATGTATAACAGAGCACTTTAAGGCTAACGGAAAGACACCGGTTTTAAAACATTGATTAAACAGATGGGTCAGTACTGGAGTCAAAATCAGGCTTGACAGTTTAAGGAATTTTGTAGAGATATTGTCCCATCCGGGGGCACTCGAAGTCTTCAAACTCATTATAATCTCATAGACCTCTTGACAGTCAGTATCAAAAAGGACAAATGAATGGATTTGTGACGCAGATCTAGAGTGTATGTCTGAAGTGTTCGAGGTGTCTATTTTTTCCGCCAAATTTTTACCAATGTTTGCAAAAAACCCGTTAACTTGTTGTACTGACTCTAATGGAGTCCGAGCTAAATGTAAGAGTTCAGTATTATTAGTTTTCGCTTTATTTAAATTATTGACTGATTTTATTTTTTCCCATAAGGTTTTAGGATTTTTAAGTGCTAGGTTTAATTGATCCCTATCGTATTGACGTTTTAGTTTTTTCAAGAGGTTGTTGAGATAGTTCCGGTACCTTCTGTAAGTTATTCTTATTATTTCATTGCCAGGATTTATCTTACTCTGTTTTTGTAGTTTGTTTCTATTTTTTATGCATCTAACTAAACCCTGCGTGATCCACGGCTTAATAGTTCTTTTACTTTTAGATATAGGTGCAGTTTTAGAATTTTCGATAATCGAATGGGATATTTTTTCAAGTAGTTGCTCCGTTATTAAATTGGGATCAGTGAGTTGCATAATACTGTCTAAATTTTTATTTTCTAGTGATACTAGCGCATTTGATAGATCTGTGATTGTTTTGTATTTTTTAGTCTTTGTGGTTTTACTATGATGTTTAGATAAATCAAAATATACTAGATTGTGGTCTGTGATAGTGTCATCAAGAACTACGATGCAGGCTGTCATTTGTTTATAATCATTTCTTAAAATCACATGGTCTAGACAATTGTCATTTCTAGTTGGAAAATAGTGACCAGGTATAAGACCACGTGCAGATAGCATGTTTAGGTATGCAGATCTGTTTGTTACAGTGTTGGTCGAATCAGTTGGCCTACTAATAATGTTAATATTGATATCACCCGTAATAAACACATTCTTGTATCTAGAAAGTAAACTAAGATGTAAACCGAGAGAGTTTACGAACGGTTCCGCCTTATTAAAAGACGGTGATCTATAGATACCCAATAAAATACAATCCCCAAGGTCTACTTGTAGACATGAAGCTTCAACCAGATCTATTTCTTTAATGACTGCATTTATTTCATTATTAATATAAATTACTACACCGTCATTTTGATTAATGCATCTGTTTGTTTTATATGAATTAAATTTATCAAATTGTGGTAAAGGCTTTTTGGAATCTAATCTGCACTCAGTCAATATGATTATATCGATAGTGTTATTGATTCTAGAAATAACTGCTTCTAAATCAATAATGTTATTATATACGGTGCGAATGTTTTGTGTGATTATAGAGCAATCAATATTTCGTTCTTTATTATAGTCATTTAATTCACATCAGGTCTTGTTAGTCTCCACTGCAGGAGCATGACCCTCTCTGTACTATTGGAGCCATACTTGGCCAGAGCAGATAGAGGATTTGGCCTACACTCTCCTCACTAGCCAGACGGGTTGGAGAGGTCTCATTGATGTTTATGAGCTTTGTTTAGCTTGTATTTCCTAAGTCGCCTCTTACGACCTCCACGGGAAGACTAGGAGTGGTCCTATTCTACTCTGCCGGAAACCACACTGCATAAGTGTTTAATCAAAGTAATTTAAAAAGATCAATGAATCATATATTATGTCACTTGAAAAATTCAGAAAGCTCCAAATAAAATTAAAAGGGTTGTCGTCATCATCGTTTCAGCCGAAAGTTTTCTTTTAAGGTTTCGTTACTCCCGAGATGACACATTTTGCTTTTCATCTCTCTCTATGAGAATAAATTAAAAGTAAAATCTTTTAAAAAGTAAAAAACTTTTAAATAGTAAAAAACGTTTAAAAAGTAAAAACTTTTAAAAAGTAAAAAACTTTTAAATAGTAAAAAACTTTTAAAAAGTAAAAACTTTTAAAAAGTAAAAACTTTTATAAAGTAAAAAACTTTTAAAAAGTAGAAAACTTAAAAAGTAAAAACTTTTTAAAAGTAAAAACTTTTAAAAAGTAAAAACTTTTAAAAAGTAAAAAACTTTTTAAAAGTAAAAAACTTAAAAAACAAGCTTTTATGTGCATCACTTTATGTTTCGAGTTATTTTTAACGAGCCCTTTAATTTGATATCTATATTGTCGAACTACATCAAAAATAGCTATTCCGCCATCTTGGGTGATCCGCCATGTTGGATTTAAAATGACGTCACACAGCTAACCATGCATTGTCATCCAAACTAAATGAGTATACACAATTTCAGCTCAATCGGTGGAAGATATCGTAAAAGCCGATCGAGGGATTGGGCTAAAATCTGCGGAATCATGTCAATAGGCGATGCGGCTAGCAACCCATCTCTATTTTGAATCCATTTCCATCTACACGCCCTCATCCTAAATGTGGCCATAAGGTCCATAAGGTAATAATCTCTTATAGACCTAGGCTCTGTCTACTCCGCAAGGGAAAAAGACGTGATAACATGTATGTATGTATGTATATCTGCTACAAAATAATTGAGTTGCAAGATTTCACCCAAACAAACATAGAGTTACATACAAACATTATTTCTAGGTCCATGCACATACATAGTAAGGACAAAAAAATATTTAATAAAAAGTTGTAAAAGATTATTGTTCATGAGCTCTTAATGCAAACAAACATACATTCTATTTAAGACAACCCAATCAATCACTTAGTAAGCAGTTCCAGTTAATAGCCATGTCTAACAATATGTTTGATCTATTTTGGTTGTCTGAATCGGAAAGTGTTTCAAACGTTTGGGATGTTAAAGGATGGGTTGATTATGTTTAGAATTGTAATTTAAGGATGAAAGAAATTTCCTTTTTAGGGTTCCATACTACCGAGTGGCAAAACGGAACCATTATATGTATTATGGTAAAAGTATCTCTAACCTCTCCAACCCATCTGGCCATCAAGGAGAGTGTAGGCCAAATCTTCTGTCTGCTCTGGTCAAGTATAGCTCTGGTAGTACAGAGAGGGTCATACTCCTGCTATGGGGACTAAGAAGACCTGTTGAAGATGATGATGAAAAGTATCTCAACTATTCCGTGCTTCGGAAGGCACGCTAAGCCGTTGGTCCCGGCTGTCATTATTTAATTACCTTCTGTTAAAAAATATTAAAAACAGACTTTTGTCCAATTTGAATAAAAAAAGAATTTCATCATTTTACAGTGATGTACTTATTAAATCTCTTAGCACCAGGCAAATTAAAAACCCATATACTCCTGGCATGGTATATAAAGCAAGAAACTACAGATGCAGTGCGGCGGAGGCGCGCCACAAGAGGCGCAGAGTCAAAACAACAGAATATTATGGCGATACCACTGTAAATAAGGTCGTTCTGAACCTTATTTATCTCGCAAAATACTTAAATTAGGAGTTTCAAATCTAAGTAATATGATTTTTGACTATATCATCTCCAAAAATTGAAGATGAAAACACGTTTTGATAAAATTTTCTCGATAGAAATATTTTTGAAAAATGGTCTTCGTTCGCAGAGTTTTTGTTATTGTAGCTCAAATGCGACGAATGAAATAATGATTTTTAGACTAAAAGATAGGTTATTAGTAATTCATCAAAATTTAAATATGAAAATACAATTAATCGGTCTGATTTTATATAAAATAGAAATAACGAATTTGGCGCTTACGTTTTTTTCTCTGAGCGACTCGAGACTATCTCCTATCTCATCATTCACGGGCTAAACCGCCAAGCGCTATCCCTTGCGCGCACTTGATCAGTCCTTTGCCGAGCGAAGGTACCAAACATTTGAGTCCTCGTCTTAACCTTAATAGTATGTAGCATATAAAGTCGATTAGTGTAGTGCGCCCGGCGCCATCATGCGGCGCGACGCCGCTAAGAGACGCGCTATTAAGGTTAATATTCTGTTGTTTTGACTCTGCGCCTCTTGTGGCGCGCCTCCGCCGCACTGCATCTGTTAGTTTTTTGCTTAAGCCTTCCTTTGGACACAACTCCTTCAATTCTCGTATATTGCCTTCTTCCTCTTTTGTGTGTCCCTTTGCCAGGTGGCAAAGGCCTCCTCCAGTCTTCTCCATTCTGGTCTTTCTATGGCCACTCTACCCCATGTTGTTCCAGCTACTTGTCTAATATCGTCATCCCACCTTCTTTGTGGTCTTTCTTCGATCCCTAGCATGTTAAGAAGCATTAAAGGCATGTTGATAATTTTAGCCACAAGATGTAGTGATAAAGGAAACCTACATTGTTTATATAATGACCGTAAATTGTCACAACAGATGAGAGCAAGGTCAATTTAGTTTATATTAACTCATTGATAGCTGCCTCCGTAGTCCAGTGGTTAAGGCGTTTGCCTGTAGACCCGGGGGTCGCGGGTTTGATTCCCACAGGAAGCATAGTTTGTTGTTTCTAGTTTGGTTAGGACATTGCAGACTTGAATCACCTGATTGTCTGAAAATAAAGATGATTCCGTGCTTCGGAAGGCACGTTAAGCCGTTGGTCCCGGCTGCCATCTGGTAGTTGTTTAAGGAACCACATCAGAGGCTGAAAGGCGGTTCCCAAGAACTCTGACACCAGGGTGTGCATGGTCGATTGACTGTGTCGCCTACTTGAAATGATGATGAGTCTTTCACATCCTGTTACGAAACCTTTTCCACTTTTTCTTTTATCTGTTTAAAATAACTGTACCTGGGCTTTCCTCTTCCTCTGCTTCCCTCTACACTATTAGGATAGGAATGCTAATTTTTTTTGTAGTAAGCCCTTACTAAACATAAAATTCTATTATTGTCTTTATCATAACCCCAAGTGGGTTAAGATAAAGACATAATAACATAAAGATAATGTATTACTGATAATGTTAAGTAATAAATATTTGGTTAATCAAATACTCATAATTAGGATAAATGTTCTTGTTGATATTAGTTCAGCCAGGGGTGTCATCCTCTCCCCACCCGAATGGTTCCCATCTTATTGCGATGGGGGGGCTCCTGGTTCACTTGGTTCTGTGGGCATTTTTCCACACCTAGGCCTCTCGTTTGGGCCCATTGAGTGTGAGCGGAAGACATTTGATGGGGGGGCTCAGTAGCTGCAGATTTGCCACCCGCGGTGAAGCCAAGAGGAACTGGGCGGAAGGCGTTCCAGGAGGGTTTGGGCACCCACCTCGGAGTTGCCTTATGGAAAGGTGAAGGGGGTGAACTCTCCCTACACTCACAGTCGTGGTAGGGGTCGCGGGGGTAGAGGAGTGTCGGTGATAAGGTGCGCCGCTCTCCCTGTCCCCTGCGGCTGACAACTGGTGGGCCTCTGTCACCTTTTTGGTTCACAGAGGCCAAACTGAGGGCTGGTTGAGTGGCGGAAACGAAATTCGGTCTCGCTCGCCAGACGTCTACCCGTTAGGGCCAGATGCTGCTCCGACCCCTCTCATTAGAGAGGGTACCGGAGCTAGATGGGGCTGCTAAATAGCGGCCGCCGCGCCAGGGCTGTGGAAGCACACAGACCCGGCATTATGCAGACTGGATTATGACACTGTGTGGTTTTAGTGGGTTCGAGTCCCACATACCTGTCCGGCTTCCCGTGGCCGGATAGACGAGACATGAGTCTTTCCACAAGTTATAAAAAAAGGGTGTCATCTTCAACTAATTAGCCATGTGGCTAAGTTGAGTCCTGTGTGCTTAAATCTTTAAAACTATGCAACGGACTTTGATGTAGTTTTTTAAATAGTTGAGTGATTCAAGAGGCAGATTTACATGTATAATATTTATCGCACCTGTGTAAAGCCAGGGTGGGTTATAGCGGAAAAAAACTTAGGGATTTTCAATAGACATTGTTTGAGTTTGCCTGTACCAACCTACACCTCATCGTTGCTTACCATCAAGCAAGGTAAAATATTATCATAAAGAAAATAATTGATATAGTACAGTGCAACCTTCTAAAGCATTTTAATTAAGTATAAAAAAACCGGCCATATGCGAGTTTATTATATGATGTAACTCAAAATTAATGCTTTTCGCAATTTTTCCTATATCTGAGCTAAGACGTTGCTTCGTACAAAATTTCAAGATCCTGAGTTCATGGAAAGTACCTTGTAGGTTTTGATTCCCTTGTGAATGTCGAAAAACATGAAAATCATCGGCATAACCAGCTGTATCTTTTGATTGCATTGGCTTAGAAGTTTGATTTTTTCACAGCTCCAAAGGACAGTAGCCTTGAGTATTTGATATGAATTTCAGTTTGATAAATCTAATTGTTCCTGAGAAAAAGGGTCTTGACAGACAGACGGACAACCGAGTGATCCTATAAGGGTTCCATTTTCTCCTTTTGAGATACGGAACCCTAAAAATGATGTCTTTTCCAGTCCCCATATTTTTAGCTAGCATGATAATATACTGACCAATAGTGAGACTTTGTGTCTCTTTATACACACCTACATATGTAGTTAACTTATAATTAGATGTGTTTTTAATGATCTATGTGCATCTAGTTAACAATAAACCTAAGTTATAGCCAGTTAATAGTCTAATACTGAGACAAATTAACCAAGACTATCTATTTTACAGGCTAGAGGTCAAGATAGAAACAGTTGGGTGGGAGAAAATTACCAATGAGAACAGATTGTAACCATGAGATGTGTCCATGACAAAATATTGAGGTATTTTCCTTCCAGTACGTGGGTATTCTGCTTACATCTAAACATGATGTCATCACATTGAGACCAATTGAAAATTTTTATCAACATAACACTTACGCCTTTCTGAAGTTAACATCTTTTATTATACAAAAACTGTGCGAAATATTAACAGCATTGCATGTATATGGGTAATTTCATGCTAAATATAGCGTAAAATTGCGGATGGAGACAAAAATAGAGATCTTAGAATGTATTATTCGATGAAAAATGCAAAGATGTCCATTCATTTGACAGTTCGTATCAGTTTGCAAATTCCAAATTTCGGGCTTATCTCCGCATAAAAAAGCGAAGAAAGTACATAAATAAAAATATTTTACCGTAAACCTCCGAACTGGTAACACGATCGCGTGTAAAACAAAGAAACCAAATAGATATTCGATGTGAGAATAACATCACTTCGCGAGATCAGACATATCCATTTAAGTCTGACCTTAGGAGCAAAAACACTTCCTTACACTACTCACAAGCACTTTTCGACAATCACAAAGTCTATATTGTTCATTAAATGGCGAAAAAACGCAATAAACGCGTCCCGAACGTTTTATTTCGAGAAATAAACGTCACACTGTTCAAAAATCAAGAAAAAATCAGCAGTATCGCGCATGCCCAACAAAAATTTACGTCACGTGACCTGTCATGGCGTCATAGATGCGATTTTTTTGCAGTACTCTCACTTAGCAACGATGTTGAAATTATACAGCCAAGAAAACTGGCAAGTTTTATTTAAAGCTTTAATCAAAAAATATACTAAATTATCGGTAATAGTCACCGTAACTTCTAACGATAATTTAGTAGGTATATTTTTTACCTTTATTATTATTTTTAACTTGATTTTTTTTGCCTGGTACACGTTGAAAGAAGTATTTTATTTATAGGACTAATTTGTTTTAGTTTTACATAATTTAATGGTGTGTGTGTGTGTGTGTGTGCAAAACATCTTGTACCCTTAGATAAAAAGGTAAAAATAAATGTGTCTACCGTCTTAAAAAAATGCGCATAGGTTTCGTTAAGTAAGTTGATTTGCGTATATCTGTAAAATACTAATCACACTTTTTTTTTCACTTTACGGCCAGGGGTGTCATTTTTTCACTTCATGCCCAGGGGTGTCGTACTTAATTGCCAGTCCGGTGATTATACGTATGGCATCGGGTACGCGCGCCCGGCCTCCCCGAGCTGCTACTTTCTTATCCCCAATCCTTCCGAGCAAGTAGCATCCCAAGTACCTTTTCCTGTTCCCTCAGCTTAATAAATTCCTTCCTCTCCCAAGCTTAAAGTGGTTTCGTTGGGCAGCAGCACCGGAACCTATTAAGCCGAATAAATTGCGCTCACCAAGCCGTTTGCCAAGCGTGGTGAGTATGGCAAAAACCCCCCATGGTTATAGAAAACATAGGTACCAAGGCCCCCCGTCCCCAGCGGCCCCGCTATTCCTGACTCCGGTAGCGGTCACGGTAACGGCAGGGCAGGGGGTGCGAAGAATCTCCGGAAGAGATCAGGCTACCACCCCAACAGAGACTGGCCCTGGTAACACACAACATTCGCACAATGAGGCTAGACGAGAAGGTCGAGGAAGTGGAAGAGGAGATGAGTAGGTTACGATGGGATGGGACATAGTGGGTCTGTCTGAAGTCCGAAGAGAGGGAGAGGGCACGAAAACCCTGAAGTCTGGGAACCTACTCTATCACCGGGAGGGTGACTTTAAAAAGTCACAGCATGGTGTCGGGTTTCTCGTCCACAAGTCCCTCATCAACAACGTTGTAACCATCAAAAGTGTTTCCAGCAGGGTAATATACCTGATACTCAGAGTATCTAAAAGATACTTGTTGAAGGTAGTACAGGTATATATGCCGACCGGGAAACACTCAGATGAAGAGGTGGAAGTGGTGTATGAGGACATTAGTAGGGCCATACACGCTTTCGAAACCTATTTTACGATTGCTATGGGGGACTTCAACGCAATACTCGGCAAGCGGAGCGATGGAGAGTCCAGAGTGGGACAATTTGGATATGGAGAACGGAATGACAGGGGCCATAGGTTGGCTAATTTTCTGGAAGAAGAGGGACTCTATGCGATGAAATCCTTCTTCCAGAAGCCACCTCATAGAAAATGGATTTTGTCCACGCGCCTGCTGAGTGATACCTGCCTGCGCGCCCGCTTCTCCGCGCCAGCTACACCCCCCGCCACATGCGCGCCAGCAGGGCCCCAGCAGAAGAGACCAACCCCCTGTCAAAAACGAGATAGACTTCATCTTGTCGACGAGGAGAGAGATTTTCAACGATGTCATCATCATCATCATCATCATCAGGTCCCTCTTAGTCTCCACTACAGGAGCACGACCCTCTCTGTACTACTAGGGCCATACTTGGCCAGAGCAGCCAGAGGACTTGGCCTACACTCTCCACGCTGGCCAGACGGGTTGGAGAAGTGTCTTAGATGTTTATAAGCTTTGTTTAGCTTGTATTTCCTAAGTCGCCTTCTACGACATCCACGGGAAGACTTGGAGTGGTCCTATTCTACTCTGCCGGAAACCACACGGCTACACACGGTTTCAACGATGTCTCTGTAATCAATAGGACCGGTAACCGGTAGCGATCACCGAATCGTGAGAGTGAATATCAATCTCAGACGAGAGACGACTCGCTTGATGAAGTCTACGCTCCGACCTTCACCGATCCATATCCAGAATGTCGACAATTTCCAACTGGAACTCTCAAATCGCTTTGATTGCCTGAAGGATTGCTTTACATTGGACGAGCTAAACAACGAGTTTGTGGAAACTGTCCAAGCGGTGGGATCAAAGTTTTTTAGGTCCCGCCCCAAATACAAACTTCAAAAGATCTCGCCTCAGACACAGGAGTTGATGGCCGCGCGACGCTTCACTCCGCTGCAGACCTCTGAAGACGCAAACGTGCATCGGCAGCTCAATAGACGAATCCAAAAAATCTTGCGACACGATATTCGCTCCTTTAATACCGAGCGTATTATTGGAGTCTATTGGGCAAAGTCGATTAACGAAGCTGAAGACGGAGGACGGCAGTGTGGCGTCGACAAAGGCCGAGGTGCTGGGAGAGATCGAGAGGTTTTATGGGCAGCTTTATACCTCAATAGCCAAACCCATTGTCAGCTTGGCCAAAGATCCGAGAGCCAAGCTAACCCGTCACTATACCTACCGGTTTCCGATAAGGCTACAGTACCATAGACCACATCCATACGCTGCGGCAGGTTATACAGAAGACCAGAGAGTATAACCGGCCATTATGCTTAGCGTTTGTGGACTATGAGAAAGCCTTTGATTCGGTCATAACATGGGCCGTGCTTCAGTCCCTCCAGCGATGCCGCATCGACCTTCGGTATATCGAAGTGTTGAAGTGCTTATACAGCAACGCCACCATGTCAGTTCAAGTACAGGAGCAGAGCACGAGGGCTATCCGACTACAGAGAGGTGTGAGACAGGGAGATGTGATATCTCCAAAACGTTCACCAACACTGAATTTAACGGAGATGAAGGAGCATCTTCTCCATGGCCCTCTTGTGCCGCTGGATGTGTGAAGTCTCGCGTAAAGCACAGATTTGAAAGAGTATGTCCTAAAGGACATAAAGACCGCGCGAGAAACTGTCGCATTCGTGGCAGAAAGAAACTCGGGAGTGCTAGTTTTGAAATGATGCCGTTCGTAAACGAGCGATTATTCTATACAAAAATCGCTCGAATACGACTGTCACACTTTCAAAAATAGTTGATTGCGCGAATGGGGTTTAAATGGACTGTATATTTAGGGAATAATTACGGGATAAAGGGGGCTATTATGTAGGAAAAATGAAGGAATCTCTCACCTCGCAAAAGCTGCAACTGGCGATCACGTGACAACTCGTGGCTGCACTTTCCGACGAGCACGAATCTTCAAATCCTTGGTTTTCAGCAATTACGAGGGGCCCCTTAACTTTCTCAAACACAATAGCACAAATAATTAGTGTTTATGCGACAAATCACTCGTATTTCGTTCGCGATGTGAATCGAGTTATGCGGCGGTATTTTGATACGTGCGGCGCGCGCGGCGATCTCTGAGCGGAGACTGGTGTGTTGATGTGAAAGCGATCTTCGCTAGGGAAGGGATAATGGTGCAGAGGAATCGATACTATAGTGCGGCGCAACCATTTCCCCCCGGCTTGAAGGGATCTGAGATGCCTTCGAAACAAATAAATTAAAGAAGTAAGACTAAATAACCTAAACCTAAACAAAAGTAATTGAAATGAAAGCTATTGCCTAGGTAGCGGGCACAGACGTACAACTGGGCGTAAATACGAGCCAGTAGCAGTCTTTACTCGAGCAACACGCACTATGCCATCAGTGGCAGGAAAAACTTCCTCTATAACCCCTAGAGGCCAATGAAGAGGAGGCGCGTTATCTGTAATAAGGATTACGATAGTGCCTGTTGTGATCGGGTGTATTCCATTTATCGCGAGACTGCAAAGTATGTAAATACTCGGACCTCCAACGTTTCCAAAACGATTGGACTAACTTGTCCAACAAATCATGACGAGAGAGAACATGAAGTCTATCCTCATCGATGTCGCGAGCGGGTAAATATTTTAAAGGAGTTAAACTTAAAAAGTGTGCGGGCGTCAGCGCAAGCGGTTCAGAAGGATCGCTTGAGAGCGTTCTACAAAGAGGTCGAGTATTCATTATAGCTTCGATTCGTGCGAGTACAGTTGTCATTTCTTCAAACGATAAGATTTGTTCACCTATCACGCGAAATAAGTGCATTTTAAGTGTTTTTATATTAGAGTCCCAGCTGCCTCCAAAGTGACTTGCAGCGGGAACATTGAGCGACCATGTTGAGTCAGAAAACGCGTACACGCTCTTAATAGGTATACGGTTGTTACAAGCGGTTATTATGTTATTTAATAACTTTGCGAACAAGAGTGCTGCGCAGAGCTCAAGCCTAGTCAAAGAGACTACTTTGCGAGGTGCAACTTTTGATTTAGCACCCATAAGATACACCTTGTGGACGTCATTGACTTTGACTAGGAAGTACACTACTCCTCCATATGCCTTTTCGCTAGCATCAGCGAAGCCGACGATGATTACTTCATTACCTCTGGTAATGCCAACGTGGCGTGGGATTACAATTCGTTCTAATGATGATAGCTCCTCTCTGAAGCGCTTCCATGAGGAAACAATATTGTCAGGAGGTACGTTATCCCAACCGCAACCGTTTAACCAAAGCTCTTTAATGAGTAGCTTTGCAAATAACACGACTGGGGCTACGAATCCCATTAAATCCCAGATTCTAGCGACGCAGGACAAAATGGTGCGTTTTGTACACTTCTCAGCGGGTTTAAAAATTGTAATACTGAACAAGTCAGATTTGTGTGACCAATTTAAACCGAGAACCTTATGCGAATCAGACTCGTCAAATTCCTTGACGGACGAGAGCCTGTGCGAAGTAGGTATAGAGTCCAAGACAGTTTGCGAATTGCTGGTCCACTTCACGAGGTCCAATTGACCAGCCTTCATGAGCGCGATGACTTCAGCTGCTATAGATATGGCTTTCGCCTCATCTTCTACGGAATAGACGTAATCGTCCATATATATCCCCGTTTGAAGCGTCTCATTTGCGTTGGGGAAGGACTCAGCTTCGTCAAAAGCCAACTGTCTTGTTGTGCGGAGAGCGTGAAAGGGACTTGATTTAAGGCCAAAACAAACGCGGTTGAACTGATAAACCTTAAGTGGTTCGTCAGGCGAAAAGCGGTAAAGAATGTGCTGGAATCTACGATCGCATTCGCGAATTCCGAAGCATAAAAACATTTGCCTAATATCGGCTGAAAGCGCAATAGGAAACAATCGAAAATTAATTATTATATTGAATAAATTTCCTTGTAAATTTTGACCATTATATAAAAGATCATTAAGCGAAACGGATGTGCTAGTTTTAGCACTCGCGTTTAAAACAATACGAAGCTTGGAAGTGAGCTTATCCTCCCGAATGACTCCGTGATGCGGAATTATGTAAGATGGTTCCTCCACTTCGAGAGGTGCGGGTGAGAGGTAGCCCTTCTCTAAATATTCTCGAATGATATCATCGTAAGCTTGTTTCAATTTAGGTAAAGCAAGCATTTTGCGTTCAAGACAGAAAAAACATTTTTCTGCTAAGCGGCGCGAGTCACCGAGAGTCGATGGGTCGCCCTTAAATGGGAGCGCGACAGTATAACGACCATCGACATCGCGTGACGTAGTGCGACGATAAATATCCTCACACTCCTTATCATCTGGGCTCAGAATCGGCGGCACGTCTACCTCTTCGAGTTCCCAGAATTTGCGGATGGCGGCCTCCATGGGCTCACCGATACAACAATTTGCAACAGTAGTGGATGCGGGTGCGGTAGCGGGAGCGGTACCCATAATTACGTACCCTAGAACGGTTTGTAGTGCGAAAGGTGCGATATTTGCGGACTCACATTGAATCTTTTGAGATAATAGGAGGTGCGGGAAAATTGATGCACCGACTAAAACGTCGATTTCTCCTGGAATGTGATATGTATCATCGGCCAATGGCAACCCCTCAAAGTTTGTGAGCATAGACACATTGACGTTGACGGTAGGCAGACGCTCGGTTACCTTATCGACGATTAGTGATTCCATATTGAACTTTATGGCTTTATTTAGCCGCGAATAAAATTCCAGGTGTACGGAACCTTGGATAGTCTTAGTGGTACCTCCTATACCTTTAACAATAGTGTTAGTCGCTCTTTGACGTGAATTTAATCCTAGGCGTTCGCAACATTTTCTTGAAACGAAATTACTCTGCGAAGCGCTGTCTAATAAAGCGCGTATATAATGTACACGACCCTGAGTGTCAACCATCACAACGCGCGCGGTAGCCAACAAAACTGTGGTAGGTACATGTCGGTTATTTGCCGAAAAAGTACACAACGAGACATCATCCGTGTGGCCACTAGCAGGCGACGTCACAGGTGCCCTTGAGCATGGGCTGCTCACATGCGACGGTGGCGCCGCGGGTACTGTACTACCACTAACATCATTGGCATTTATAGTAGGCGTAGCGGGTTTATTTTCGAAATGTAACATCGTGTGATGCTTAAGTTGACATTTACGGCAAAGCGAATTAGACTTACAGTCAGATACACGGTGCTTCTCAAACAGTTAACACAACACGATTGCGACTTAACAAATTTAAAACGCTCGATAGGAGTTAAATTTTGAAAGCTCGAACATTTATACAAATGTTCATGCGCGGAGTTGCATAATGAACACCGAGGTTGAGAGGGCGCGGTAGACGTATTGATATAACTATGCGTTGATTTATGCGGTTTTGATGTCGTGTCTGTGGGACGATCGACAATCTTCTTAACTTCCTTGGAAGTGCGTTGCAAAATTTTAAGTTGATCGCGGACAAATGTAACTAGTTTGTCGAAAGACGGAATATTAGATCCCCTATTATCTAATTCAAAGGAGCGAGCGGTTTCGGGATCCAACTTTTTCAAAGCGATATACAAAAATACTAAGTCTGACAGGTCATCAACCTTCAGGTTTTTGAGTGCTGAAACCGAAGTGACCAATTTATCAAGAAATATCTGTAAATTATTTACATGAGCGGAATTAGAAGGCTTTAACTCGAAAATTTGATCTAAATATGAAGTTGCAAGCAACCTTTTATCTTCATATCTATTTATTAAAGTCTCTAAAATAATTTTGTAGTTCTCAGCGCACGGAGTAATACCTGCGAATACCGATTGAGCCTTATTTGTCAATTTGCCTATCAAATAATGTAATTTTTCAGAGTCCGACAGGGTCGGGTTATCATGTACGACAGTTTTAAATGAAGAATAAAATAGCGGCCATGACTTAATGTCTCCATTAAATTCAGGAAGCTGAATTGGTGGCAGTTTTGGTCTGTCACGCTTGATAAAGAGTGAATTATTCTGTAATTCAGGCATAGGCTCAAGCGATTTTGCGGCGCGTTTAATTCGACAATATAAATCCTCAAAAGTAAGAAGCGGCTGGTAGTTAACCATGTATTTAGGATTTAAGGTCGATTCAATAGAATTAATTTTATCCAAAATATTTTCAAAGTCCGTACGCAACCTGTCTACGGTTTCAATATCACATAAAAACGATTCTTTAATGCGTGGATCAGATAAATCTTTCGACCTATTAGCGATAGTTTGTATGCGTGTGAAAATTATATCTCGCTTCGCGTGAAGAAGTGACAACTTGCTTTCGTCTTTCTCCATGATCAACTATGCGCGAAATAAACAACAAGAAACGAATTAATAATGCACTTTCCGGTTTGTCAGCCTGTATAATTTATACGATTGATCACCCTGTATATTGTATACGGTAACACCCGGTATAACGGTGGTGCGGCGCGGTTTTATTAATATAAGTTAGTACTTTGACTTGAGTTTCAGAATTGATGACAAACTGTGCAATATTAATCCGCAATAACACCCTATTAATTAATGAGCGTAATTGCGTAAAGAAATATATAAGTTTTTTAACATCGATCACAACGACGAAACAAATACGTGTATCCAAACTCGTTATTTAACTAATAACTTAATTACAAAGTTTTATTATTAGAAAATTAAACTTATGTATTTTGTATTATATATATAACACATAAGTTTTGCGGTGCGGCTCATTTACAAATTGCAGCAGCTATACTTCCTATTTAGGTATGTATAGTGCGGCGTGTATATACGTATATATTAACAATAGCTGCAATTATGTAAAATGACATTAGTATGTAACTGACCCATTACCTAGTGAATAGCTTTGAATTAAGCGGAGCGGGGGGGTGTATTATAATAAAATAGACAAAGTATCACTAGATCAGGTTTGATTACGTAGGATAATCGTATAAAACGATCATGAGACAACGAAATTAATGTTGAAAATTGTGGGAGGTAGATTTGAAATTAATTATCACTCCACTTCGATTTTCAAGTAAAACATGAATTAAGCAATAATAGTATGCTATATGAACACAATATTAATTTACTAATGCTAATATTAATATCCGAATTTGGAATACTGACGTTGATTCGTAAAAATGTTATGGGAAAAGATTGTTCGATATCCCGTTATGGAACCAAATTACTGGATTTATCCGGATCGTAATGGACCAAAAAATAATGGATTTAGGGAATAATTACGGGTTAAAGGGGACCACTATGCAGGAAAAATGAAGGAATTTCCCACCTCGCAAAAACTGCAACTGGCGATCACGTCACAACTCGTGGCTGCATTTTTCGACGAGCGCGAATCTCCGAACGCCTTGGTTTTAGCACTTAGAGGGGCCCCTTAACTTTCTCAAACACAATAGCACAAATAATTAAGTTCATGCGACAAATCAATCAAATGTCGTTCGCGCTGTGAATCGAGTTTAGCGGATTATGTGCTTACTGCACAATTCTGCGTGTACGCGGGTGCGACTCTGAGCGAGGAGACTGGTGTGTTGATGTGAAAGCGATCTTCGCTAGGGAAGGGATAATGGTGCAGAGGAATCGATACTATAGTGCGGCGCAACCAATAGTACCCCTGCCTACGGTTACGTTTTTAACTGGTAATGGAACAATTGTATATGGAACAATCGTTTGGCTATGCTGCCTGCGCCAGGCCCTGGCAGAAGGGGAAAATCTGAAAAGTTTGGACGATGTTGTTGATATAAGGTCAAGAGTAAGCCTATTCAAAATTAATTAATTTAAAAAGAATGTGTTTCAAACGGTCTCGCACCCAGATGCCGAAAACCGAGCGAAGTGGAGAAGAGTAAGTTGGAAGAACTATATCTGAGGATGCAGCCGGGAACACTCTAGATGAAAGAGAGAGTGAGGTTCATTTATAGTCCAGTTCTTATATTATAATAAAAAAGTAATAATGCATCAAAAACGAAAACAAAACATTCTTTTCACTTCATTTATTAGTTTAGACACTTTTATTGCGTTTAAAGAACTAGTAGAAACAAAAACTCGGGAATCTGTGTGGCATATAACACCAAAAGGGGAAGTCTGGAAACGGGGTACATTTTATATCTCTACCTAGACATTCACAAATCTCCTCCTCCTCTTCTTCTCCTGTAGAACGGATCCTTCGTCTTTTTCTTGGAGGGTTTCGAAGTGTATGTGGCGTTACTGCCATTCTATGAGTACCTTCTCTAGGAGCGTCTGCAGAACCTTGGTTAGGGTCTACAGAAATTGGATTATTAACTGCTTGAGGTTCACTTTGGACTGGTAATGATACAGCAGCTACAGCATTCTGGAATCCTTGATAGCTTTGGGTTGTCATTGGCCGCGAAACTGTCATATTTTGCTGGGCAGTATTTGTGCTTTGTTGTATTGGAGGTGGTAATGATGGTATACTTGGTTCAAATAGAGATACGAGTTGTGTTGGTTGGTTTGGGACTGGAGATATAGGTCGAGGAAAAGAAATATTTACTGGTGATGTAGGTCGATTTATTTGGACTGGGGATAAACGCCGGGGTGAAGTAGCTGTTTGCGAGATGCTCGCTGGAGATCTACGCTCATATAAAGAAGAGTTTGGTTGCGATGTAGGCTGACCTTGCATGTGAGATAATGGTCGAGATAAAGAAGTATTTTGTGACGGTAAAGGCTGCCTATGAATTGGAGACATCGGTCGAGGTGAAGTAACTGTTGACCGATTCTGCGTTGGAAATAACGGTCTAGGCGGCTTAGGTGGAATTTTAGGTCTTGGAGGTGACTTGGGAGCATCATTAAAAGCAAGGACAGGAAGAGGCATATGTGTTGGCTCAGGTGGTTCGACGCATACATCTTTGTAATTTGGTGGAGCATTTTTACTGTCATAAAGTTGATAGTCGTATTTCAAGGGGGCTTGTAAAGACTGTCGACGTGGTTCACGAGTAGTTTGATTTGACGGAATATCTAGAGACTGACGTCTTGTTTGAGGTCTTGGAGGAAACCTGGTATCCAACGTAATTTCAGGTGGAGGTCTACCCGAGGATAGCCCAGATTTATAAATCCTAGATTTTGGTTCGCCTGGTGGAGATTTATTAGAGTTTTGTCCAGAGTCATAGATCATAGACCTCGGTGCGCTATAGCTTTCAAACATTTCTGGCGGTGGTCGCAGTTCAGGAATGTCTGGTAAAGTATGATATGAATAAGAAGGTTCTTTTTCAGAAGGATAATAAATAACAGGACCAGGGCTTTGGGTAGGTTGTAGGTTTTCACCGGACGATTGGTAAGTATAAGATTTACCAAGTTGTAACGGTTTAGCTTGGGGGTTTACTGGGGGTGGCGATCCAGGGTAAGGTTTACTATCTGGAAGAAGAGTATAGAACTTTTCACTCTCAGACTTGTATTGATATTGTGGTAAGGCTTTAGGTGGTTGATCATGTATACTATCATAATAGTAACGAGACCAACCGTGTTGCTTCAGTTCTTGACTAACGTTAACACTGGTTTGAAACTCATCAGGTTTCCGTGCTGGTGGTGATTTTCTAATCGCTTCACTATCTTTTAATTGGTTAACAAATACTTCAACTTTATTAACGTCTACATCCTGATTTGCTTTTTTTAGAGATTTTACAATTACTTCTTTCATAGTTCTGTCGTTGGCACTGCTGTGACCGCTCTTCTCTAAGTCATGTAATCGCTTAGATAAATTCGATTTTATACGTTCCTTTTGAGCCACAACTGCATTATTATCATCTGGTATCACTTCGTCTAAAAAGTTTGACACTTCGTCTTTCATTTTAATTTCTTCAACGTCTTCTTTTATTGCAGCTTCACTTGGTATAGGGATTTTAACTAAAGCACAGATAAGTTTATTTTGTTTGAACAAAGGATCTTCATTGCTTTGGTCGTTTATTTCAGAAAAATATCTTATAATGGCCTCACGAATCTGGTTTTTATATTCTTGTCTTCCTTCATAATCGTCTCTGTTATAGTTATACTGAACAAAACTGTCTGCTATTTCGTCTACTAGATCTTTGAAAAGAGCAGCTTTTTCTACAGTAGTATCTAATGGCTCGGGCAGCATTTCTTTTATTGTATTCTTAATTTCTTTTTTATAGTCATGTCTTGCTCTTTCATCTCTGATTAAAGGTTTTATTGTTCGGATTGCTGCTATTAATTCTCGCTTTCTGGCATCTTTACTTCGCTGTAGCTCACAACACATTGGTGATGTTCTTATTAAACGTTCAAGTTCGTCATCTAAATACTCATCATATAATATATCGTCGTCAAAAACTCTGGGATCTGTGTTAAGTTCGCTAAGCTTTTTAAATATGTTGGTCACCAAATTATCTCTGATAGTTCTATCA
Source organism: Elegia similella (assembly GCA_947532085.1). Lineage (NCBI taxonomy): Eukaryota > Metazoa > Arthropoda > Insecta > Lepidoptera > Pyralidae > Elegia > Elegia similella. The sequence continues at coordinate 1,112,030 of OX383953.1, forward strand.
TTTTTACCTTCTACTTGTGAAAGCGGTAGACTCAAGCACCAATTTTCAACTATTTCTAATATTAAATCTCCTGGCTTTTTTCTTGGTGTCGATGCTGCAACGCAGCGTGGCAGTGGGCTTAAAGACATTCGATTAGCTCCGCTAGGTCCTGCTGCTTGACTTCTATCTAATGACACATTTTTATTTCTCGATATCTTTTTTAAAGATTTTCCTTTTTGAGCTACTTTGTCCATTTGAGATCTTGGTATACATTTTCTGGCAGCTTTTGATGATTTTAATATACTTTCCAAAGTCTTTGCATGCTTTTCGATATTCTTATCTTCTCCTGGCTGTAACGGAAATTGAACTAGCCATTTGGTTATTTCTTTGTGAATTTTCATCTCGGGTTGTGGGTCATTATTTTCAATTTCATAAATCCGTTTTGCAAGCATTGCAAGTATATTATCCCAATCAAGTTGTTCATTAAGATTAATCGCTTCTCTTATCGGCAGGCCTTCGAACCATCCATCTATTTCACATCTCAGCTTAACTTCTTCTACTTCTTGGATTACGGAAGTTTCGTTAGGAATCGGAACTTTAAACAATGCAGAATATAGGGCATTATAAATCTCATCTCTGCTTAAAGGCACAGCATTTCTTTTTTGAGCTTCTTGAAAATAATTATCAATTGCTTCTTTTATCTTTACTTCGTATTTTAATTTAACCAGATCATCACCATGATCAAAGTTTTCTAGAATAAACATGTTAGTTAATTTGTTTTTATATATTTCAAAGCCCGGGTCGTATATTTTTTTATGAGTAATAGGAGCCGGTATAGACACTTCGATAATGTTCTCAAGTTTTTGTTTGTATTGCTCTCCGGCTGTTTGTTCTTTAATTATTGATCTTGCTTCAACTATTGAACTTAACAAGCTTAACTTTAGATTTTCCTTATTCCTCTGTACTTCATCATACTGCTTTAAATCTTTGAATATATTATCTATTTCGTCTCCTAACAAGTCTTGATATAAAATATCGTCATTAAATCTAGGGTCTAAGTTAAGGTCACCAACTTTTTGAAAGAGTCTTATTGCAATATTATCTTTAATTTTATTTTCACTGTTTAGATCTTCTTCTCGTATTGGAAGTTCCTTACACCAATCTTCAATTGCATCTACTATGAGTTCTCCTGAACAACCAACCTTGCTTCTGCCAATGGAGGCATTATGTTGTTTCGTTTTAGAAAAACTTTTATTACTGTCTACATTACTTGAATCATTCAGACTCTGATACTTGCCTTCATTAACTCTCTTTATTCTATTTGATAATTGCTGGACAAGAACGGAGACATTTATTTCTTTACTAGGTTCTAGTGGCAAAGTTAATATCCAGTTCATTATGAACTCCATCAACTCAGAATCATCTTGAATATTACTTGTATGCTTTTTTGATAGTTCATCCGCTAAGTTACTTATCATTTTTGTTATCATGTCTGTAGTTTCTTCGTCTGATATAGTCTGTAGTGGCATATTCTTTATCCAATCGCCTATTTCATGAGCATACATGAGTTTTCGATTAAATTGTAACACAGTATCGTCCCCTGGTATTGGTACGTTAGCTATTCTTTCGTAAACTTTCTCTTTGAATGATGTAATTGGTTCGGAAGTTTGTAACATTTTAATTATTTCTTGCATTATCCTTGCATTCCATACTTCTAGTTTTACCGGATCATCAGCAATCTCTTTCGCATTGATACGAATGTATTCATCAATAAATTCACCAAAAGTTTGTGCTTGGGTTCCACCACTGTCGTTGAGATTCTCATTTTTATTCAGTACTTTCCTACTGTTAAGAATTTTTGCATAGAGTTCTATCATATTTTGATGAGTGGGTTGTTTATTTGGTAAAAAGGGTAAATATTGAAAGTGATTTCGTATTATTCCCATCAAATAATCGTCATATGACATTGCTTTTGGTGCTTGAATTCTTTCCATTTCTACATCACAAATGTCTTTAGCTAGACTCGTTACAAATTCTATTCTGTTTGGATTGCCAGGAAAATTGAATTGCTTTTCAACTGGGATATTTTTCAACCAATCAGATATATCTTTGATGTAATGTAATTCTCTGTTAAGTCTATCTGGCAGCATTTCTTTTGAGTTACATTCTGGCCCAAAATTTTCATACATTTCTATTTTTTCTGACGGACTTAATCTACGGAGTTCAGACTTCAGTAATTCGCTCAAGGCACCTTTCACTAACATATCATCTTCTTCATAATTGTGCTCAATGAACTTGTCTATAAATTCTAACAACGTTTTATTTAAATTATATTTCGTTATGCTATAATTTGCATGTTCCTGAATTGGCTCATTTATATTTACTTTTTCATTTTTTAACATTATTTTTCTTTCCCTATTTGCTTTCAATGTTTCATCTAGTGGGACTTTCATTATTCTTCCTATCAAAATTTCCGCTAAGTTGTCTATATTACCCATTTCATTTGGTTTCAAAATTTCACCCAACCATTGCTTAGTTTTGAGTTTTATTTCATCGCCTGATGTTTTACTTTTGAGTTGATCTTGCAATTTTAATGCAAAATCATGTAACATTTCATTTCTTTTATCATTACTTTGATTCACGTAAATATGACTTGGTTGTTCATTCATCCAAATAGATATTTCGTCTTCAAGTATATCTATTCCTTCAGGTTCAAATTCGATACTTTTATTTGAGTAATTTCTTCTAAATTTTGAAGCTTTCTGGTCCTGTCTGGTGCCATGATGAGGTTTGGTCAACACAGGGACTGGAATTTCCGAAAATTTATTATAAAAGTTATCCAGATATTTTATAGAAGTTTCATGATTCTCTGCCATATTTTGAAACGCGTCTTCTTCAAACTTAATTATCCAAATCAAAACGGCACATTTGATCAAGTTATCTCTAGTGCCCAAGTAGGTTTTATCTGGGCCATATTGCTCTAGTTTCATCTCATCCACCAAATGTCCAGCTAAATCAGTAACCATTACTTGTTTATAACTTTTGTCTTCGTTTACGTGAACCAGTTCAGGTACAGTATCTATCCAAGCATTTATTAATTTAGACAACTCTTTAAAGTACTTCTTTTCTTCCTCATTTAATTTGGATATTTCTTTTTTAGGTGATGGTTTTATGGGCGTAGATGTGATTGGATAGGCAGACGGACCTGGTCCAGATAAATCATGATCTGATACAAGAACTAACACGCTTTTTGACAGACTGTCTCTTGGTAAAAATATTGGTGAACAGGATTTATCAATCGCACCTTTAGTAGCACTTTTAATTTTTTTAATTATTGTTTTCGTGAAAATCGAAGCCTTTTGTTCAGATATACTGTAGAAATTGTTTAAAAATTCGTAAATCTCATCTTCGGCGTATTTTTCATTCCCTGAGCGGATCGAATTAATAGAGTCTAGCAGTATATCAACAAATTCTTGCTTTTGATTGTTATTTTTACTATCAGTGACAGAGTTTATTAGCTGTATAATTTCTTGTGCTAGCTCATATCTATCAATATCATCATTACTGTGTTGGTCATTAAATGAATTTGATTCACAACTTTGGACGTGTGAATTGCTACAGTGTTTTTGATGAGATTTAAGTGTTTGTGCATCCAAAATGATATCAGATAATTCTTCAGCATACTTGTCAAGCTGCTTTTCCTTATTACGAAACCAAAACAATGGTATATCTCCTAGAATATTCGTCAATTCTGTTTTTAGATACAATTTATTTTTACCTAACTGTAACATTATTTTTATAACAGGTTTTAATTGTTGTATGACTTCATCCTTTATTCTATGTATATCAATAGGGCGTCCCCAATCGTCTGTTTCTATAAACGGAAGATTTGAAAGATAATTTATGACTAATTTCTCTATTTTAGTATTGATTTCAGTAGTTGAATTTATTTTCCCAGTTGTTCTATGATCACAATTACTTGTGTATGTTTTCTTATGGTGACTCGCATTTAATAATTCTCTATTCAACGTCTGTATTCTATTAAATAAATCATTTTCTAGATCTTTTTTGTAACCTTTCAGATCTCTCAATGTACAGGGATACCAAATCGGTAGGTCTTTTAAAAAAATATTTATGTTAGTTTTAACATTCTCTTCGTAATGGTCATTATTGATATCAACAGACAAGTCAAATATAGCCTCATTTAATTCACTAACGGCATTGTCTCGTATAATTGTCGACGCTTCATCAATATGTGGAAATACTGGTATTTCAAATAACCATTGTAAAATTACAGCTTGTAAATTATCTTTGTATTGACTTCTTGGGTGTAGTATAACTGTTTCAGTTTGTTTTACTTTAATATCAGTTTTGTTATCTCTATGATCTTCTTTCTTTCGTGAAAATAGTTCTTCTATATTTTTTCTATTACGATGAATAGTTTTTACGGGATTTTCGGTGGCAAAAAGGGATTTACTATTGTTCGGTTGACTGCGACGGCTATACAGTTTATCGTCCATGGATATTATAGGCGATAAGGCGAGCTGAAAGGTAAAATGGAAATTGTTAAGAGTAATAACCAAGAGCCAGGTTTTAAGGCCTGAATAATAAACTGAGGCTTTTAACATCATTATCAACATTATAGACGCAAGAAATTCACTGCCGGTTATACTAAGTGTTTTTGAAGGATAAGTTATGCTGGCTCATGTACAGTACAATATGAGTTTTTACAAAAATTTAATTTTTGAGCTATACTTTTATTATGAGCGATTCATACTGTGTTGTATTTCCAAAAACAATATTTTTATGGTATAGGACGGCAAACGAGCAAGCGAGTCACCTGATGCTAAGTGACTGCCGCTGCTCATGAACAACTGCAACACCAGGGAGGGTGTGACAGGAGCGTTGCGGGTTGCCGGCCTACAAGAAGTTGGGGGAAGATATGGGCTGGCTCTCTCACTCACCGAACGAAGCATAGAAGCGGTAAAGCTTCTACTCAAACGTCGACTTTCTGTGAGAGACGAGCCGGCTCATTCATGCTACAAGCAAAATTTGGCGGTAGCGTGCCTCAACCATTATAAAATTCAAATTATTTCAAATGAGCCCAATCACGATGTGTCCAACTTAATCATCAGATCAGGTTTATGGTACCATAATATTGCGTTGTTATTCGATTAATATGAGCTTCGATTTATATGAATTTCAACTCGATTGGATAATAGTTGTTCAATTGAGTTGCAAGGTTTGACCCTTACGAACAAAGTAACAGGGCAAGTTATATGCCTTGTATTTTTATAACATTTTTGTTCTAATCGCTGTCGAAACAGCTGGTCCGTGGTGCCCCGAGGCAAAATGCTTCATCAGCGAGATAGGACGATTATAATTGTACAGGTAATTGATACCTCATCCAGCAGCACGCGGTCTGGTAAAGGCTCTGGAGTGCTATTTTGGAAATGACGCCGTTCGTAAACGAGCGATTTTTCTATACAAAAATCGCTCATAGAAGAGAGTATCACACTTTCAAAAATAGTACCGCTGGCAAGCTTAGTTTTGAAATTCATCGTTAGATGGCAGTACGTCCACTCATAGCTCACTGACTATTTAGGATGTGTTAAAGCATAAAAATATACACTACGCAACGAACAATCATTGGGAGAGGGCTTCGTCAGTGAACTTCTTACAGCTGATATGTTCCTAACATAACTATAGCACAGTGGTGACACACTGTACGTGAGAGTTCGGGCACCGGTGACCTTGAGCCGGAGCGTGTAATCGCTAGGGTTGATACCACTCACTACTCACTTCGTGCTGCGGTCTTCGAACAAATATAATGGTAGAAACACAGTCTCATACAAAATGAAGCCTTAATAATGTCCCCAAGTCAAAACATAATGAAAGTATAACTTTTTTTTTACTTTTGATGCGTAGTTTTTGCATCTTTTCACTGTACCTTCGTCATCGCGAGACGTGTGAGTGCTAGCGCAGTTTATTGAAAGTGTTGACAAAACAGCTCCGACACTCGTTTAGTGCGCTGTTTTGCCGGTGCCACTTTTCGAGTGCGAAGCGTGTCTACCATTGTATTTGATGAAAAGCTGCGGTGTGAGCCGTGCGAGAGACGCAAACACAATACACACAGCCCTCGACCAAGGCAGTCGGCGACGGCTCGCTTCCCGCCCCGCGCGCCTCTCGCTGCCCCCGCGCACATCCAGACATTCACACATAGCCGCAAGCGATTTTCCGTGCACACATGCTTAAGTGTAGGGGTACTAGTTTTGAAAGTGTGACTCGTCTTCGAGCGATTTTTGTATGCAAATCGCTCGTTTACGATTGGCATCATTTCAAAAATAGCACTCTAGTTTCTTTTCGCGTAGTGTATCTAAATATTAACACTTACCGATTTCTCGTAAAAGTCCGTCAAAACTTCCTTATCCACTTTCTTGGAAGCTGTAAAAAATATCAATCTTTCGAGATCTTTTTAATCGACTTAAAAAAAGAAGGAGGTTATCAATTCGGTTGTATTTTTATTATTTTTGAATAAAAAATCAAAAAGATATATACTTTTTGTTCTATAACGATTTTTCAATGCTTGTCTCGGGGAAAAAAAATATATATACGGACAAACACACAGATTGAGCTAGATATTGTATATCAAATACATATATAGATAAACATCCAAGACCCAGGCCAATCTGAAAAAGATCATTTTCCATCTTGACCTGACCGGGGATCGAACCCGGGCACCCCGTGTCACAGGCTGGCATGTTAACCACTGCGCCACGGAGCTGTCAAAAAATAAATAATACCAATACCTAACACGCGCGTTGCCGACCCTGAAGAAATCTTTTCGCACGCGAACGTGCCAGGGGTTGCTTAACAAATGTAACCTAATTAAGCCCACTGGACCATCAGGCTCCTCAATTTTGATGAAATTCAATTCCTTTTTTATGTTATCGGACGGCAAACGAGCAAGATGGTAAGCGATCAGCGCTGCCCATGGACAACTTGAACACCAAGGTGTGACAGGAGCGTTGTCGGCCTTTAAAGGAGTTGGGGGAAATGAGGGAAGGACGGGCCTCCGGCTCTCTCACTCACCAAACGAAGCATAGAAGCGGTAAAGCGTCTACACAAGCGTCGATTTTCTGCGAGAGTGTGGTACTTCCCCGGATGAGCCGGCCCATTCATGCTACTAGCAAAAATTACTTTTGTCGGTAGTGTGGCTCTACCACAACTAAATTCCGCCCTTAAAGTTCCCGTTACAGTACTCAAAATTGGTCATATTAGACTTTAAAACTATTAAAACTATAACCCTTTCAAATAAAAATAGGCTTCTTCTAGTTCAGCTTTTGGCCTAGATTATGGTCAAGAGTAAACACATTTAAAATAAAAAAGGCCAAATCAGTCCAGATGTCTTCTAGTAATCGGGAAACATTAAATAAACAACGAATTGTAAACCTCCTTCTTTTGAAGTCGGTTGAAAGATGGTGTAAAGAAAAAGAAATTACATTTTACGTTCAACTGCATTGTTTGGCAATCCTGAAAAAAATTAGTTGATCAATAATTTTAAACAAACAGGGGTAAAATTGAATCGAATTCATCATCACATATTTTCAATTTTAATAATATACCGAGCATTGTAATGCTATTTCAAAATCAATTTAAATAAACAGGGGTACTATTTTTGAAATGACGCCATTCGTAAACGAGCCATTTTTCCATACAAATATCGCTCGAAGACAAGTCACACTTTCAAAAATAGTGGCCCATCGATACAGAAATACCACCCTACGCTCCATTACAAATGTGGTAGATGTTGGCACAGAATATGTAATAGTACTAAATGTTGGCAAGAAATCATAGCATCACGTCTTTTTCCCTTGCGGGGTAGACACAGCCAAGGTCTGTAAGACTTTATGGCCACATTTAGCATTTTGAAAGGCGTATAGATGGAAAACGGAATCAAAATAGCGATGGGTTGCTAGCCGCATTGCCTATTGACATGACCACATGACTCCGCAATTTCCGCCCATTCCCTAGATCGAATTTTACGATCTGAGTAGCAGCTGGGGCAGAGAAGCAGCTGGTACATTCTACGTTTTTTTTCTTCCATCGTGGAAGCAAGACATCAGGCAAGCTAAAGTTGGACTGGGCGAGTCACGTGTGCCGTATGCACCAGGACCAGCCGGCCTATTTGCTAACTCAGTGACCAACGTTTTGATAGTCATTTCAAAATACATTGCGGGTTTCCTATGATTAATTATTTTTATTAAAGATATATAAAACGTAATGTACTTTGAAATGGTTATCAAAACGTTGTACACTGAGTTAGCAAATAGGCCGGCTGGACAGATGGGCCCACATAGCTACCTTATGGACTCCGATTTAAGCCGTGTGGTTTCCGGCAGAGTTGAATAGGACCACTAAGAGTCTTTCCATGGAGGTCGTAAGAGGCGACTTAGGAAATAGAAGCTAAATAAAGCTCATAAACATCAATGAGACCTCTCCAACCCGTCTGGCCAGCGAGGAGAGTGTAAGCCAAATCCTCTGTCTGCTCTGGCCAAGTATGGCTCCGGTAGTACAGAGAGGGTCATGCTCCTGCAGGGGAGACTAAAAAGACCTGATGATGATGATGATAATGATGGACTCCGATTATAAACATACTTAAATAAAAATGTATCATCATCCTTTCGTGTAGGTGTCACGGTCAATCGACCATGCACACGCTGGTGTCAGAGTTCTTCGGGACCGCCTCTCGGCCTCTGACATGGTTCCTTAACGACCACCGGATGGCAGCCGAGACCAACGGCTTAACGTGCCTACCGAAGCACGAAATAATCTTTAATAACAGACAATCAGGTGATTCAAGTCTGCAATGTCCTTACCGAACTGGAAACAACTAAACAAAGTACGCATCCCGTGAGAATCGAACCCACGTCCCCCGGGTCTATGCCTTAACCACTGGACCACGGAGGTAGTTAATTAAATAAACATTTATACTTACTGTATTGCATTTTGAGTCAATGTTAGAGCTATTCCTAGAACTTTTGTGGCTATGACTTGGGCAGCCTTTCAAGTGACGAGCGAGCCTCTCCCTCATGGCAGGGCATACGTGACCTGTCATTGGCTTGCTTTTGCTTTTCTTGTGGCACTGAAAATTACCAAAAGGTAGGTCAGCTAAATAATAGATTTTCGAGTGCAAGTGTCCAACACTGGTGTCAGATATTTAAATTATGTTTATGTTATAGGACGGCAAACGAGCAAGCTGGTCACCTGATGGTAAGTGACCACCGCTGCCCATGGACAACTGCAACACCAGGGTATGACAGGTACGCACCTGTCCGACACCGACAACGCTGTCGGCCTTTCAAGGAGTTGGGGGAAGGAAATCGGGAGGGGAGGGGGAAAGATGGGCCTCCGGCTCTCTCAGTCACCGATCGAAGCATAGAAGCGCTAAAGCTTCTACTCAGACGTCGATTTTCTGTGAGAGTGTGGTACTTCCCCGGACGAGCCGGTCCATTCATGCTAGCAATTCATTTTGCTGGTAGCGTGGCTCTGCCACTACTAAAAGAAGAAGAAAAAATTCGAAGAATCCTTACTATACTATTTAATATACCTTAATATTATAAATGCGAAAGTGCGTTTGTTTGTTTGTTTGTTAGGCTTTCACGCCGTAACTACTGAACCGATCATCATGAAATTGCATACAAGTTAAAGGAGTATGGAGAAGGACATAGGCTACCTTTTATCCCGGGAAAGAGTACTATTCCCGAGGGATCGACATTGATGCGGGCGGAGCCGCGGGCGAAAGCTAGTATTACTATATATTAGACAGATAATCATTTGTTAGTCCGATTTACCATCAATTGAGAGCCCTGCGCTTATGGATTATGGAGCGCCACCCGGGCCCTTCTGGCATTATCTAATGTAAATATATAGTGACTGACATATCAATTGAGCTAGCCCCACACTGAGTAGTGAACTTGTGTCTTAGGATACTAACTCAACGATACTATATTTCTTGACTGAGACTTCTAACGGCTGAAATATGATGATGATAAGCCACATTCACATGGATATCTGGTCTGGTGCAATTCAATACCAACTCCTTCCTCTTGATTCCATTCAATGCCGGGCAGTTCGGACTATCGACGATCCCACACTCACAGACGATTTAGACACCCTCAGTTTCCGGAGAGACGTTGGCCCTCTATGTGTATTTTACCGTCTATACTATGGCGAGTGTACTGAAGAACTTTTTGAATTAGTGCCTCTGTCACCTTTGTACCACCTCTCCGTCCGCCGTAGAGAAAAGTCCATCCCCACATCCTTGACACTTGGGTCTCCAAAAAAGTCAGAGCGTCAGTTCAGCGTGGTTTTTTCGCTTGTACAGCAGGATTGTGGAATGGGCTCCCTCCCGAGGTTTTCCCTGTGTGCAATGACTCCCAAGTCATAGCACGCAGGGTTACCTGATAATACCTGAAGATACCTTTAAACATGCCTTTTGAAAGACCCCAGTCTTTCAAAAGGCGTGTTTACAGTTATCTTAAGAGTCGGCAGCGCATCAGCACTGGTGTTGCAGATGTCCATGGGCGATGGTGAGCACTTTCCAACAGGTGGCTTGTCTGCTCGCTAGCTGTCAAATATACATTTTAAAAAAAATGGGCTCCCTACTGTGTAAGCATTAACTTTAAAAACCCAAATAAAATTACCTATCTGTGGTCCCGCTTCCGCTCCCCCCTATATATCTACTCCTTTTTCGCCGAGACGGCCTGTGATTGGCCGAAAATAAGAGTCGTAAAAATATGGCGATCGAGTCTTGTTGAACAGCGCTGTGTGCTGATATAATTTCCAAAAATAACGACCCTAAGAGCTTCGCTGGCCGAAAACAACTCTGAATCCTCATCCGCGAGTGTGTGATGGTGTACCACAAGTGTAGGCAGTGAGAAAAGGAATAAAGTTCAAACCAGGGAGGTTCCCAGCCAGCCGCCACGAGGGCCTGCCGCGGGCGATCCTTCCCAACGTCCTGTTCACCGAGAATCCAGGTCAGTGTTTACTTTTTCCCTTGCTGTGATTCTGGGGTTGATCGGAGAATGCAGTGACTCTTTCAGGAAGTCGCAACACCTACCGATGTTTTCCCTCTTTCCTTCAAAAGACGTTTACAGGTATCTTAAGAGTCGGCAACGCATCAGCACCTCCTCTAGTGTTGGGGATGTCCATGGGCGTCAGTGACCACTTTCCATCAGGTGGCTCCGTCTGCTCGCTTGCCGTCGAACAAGTAAAAGTACTTACGAAAGTCTCATTATCATCCAGCTCTATAATGCACCTGATTTCGAAACCCTGGTTGTACACAGTCTTGTTAGACTCCATGTTGTACCCTGATTTCTTAGAGATCCTGGTTCCATCCATGTGGTTGTTCCTCATCTAGTCCACGTAGATCAATCGACTATTTGGGCAATTCTCTGACGTTTCCCGTGAACATTGTTGGAGGCTAAAATTAGTAATCAGTAGGTATACAGGGTGTAAATTGACCCTCGATATTCCCTTAAAGGGGCCACTCAGCCCACCAATATGAATTATGAACAACTTTTCCTACGATGGGAACGCAAAAAATATCGACATTTACATACAAACTGGCCGGGCGGCTGAATTCTTTTGTACGGAAATGCCGAATTTTTTTCCAGTTCCCAGCGTTGGTCCACTTGTTTATATTGACGGGCTGAGTCACCCCTTTAAGGGAATGTCGAGGGTACATTTTTACACACTGTATAAGTCACGCGAGATGACATAATACAGATTAATTAGATACATACGTAGATATACGAATTTCCAAAAACTAGCCGCTGGTTTCCATAAGACCACGAAAAATCCAATATACAGAGTCTTCCTGGTATTCATCACTTGAGTTTACACCAGATGTGATGCGATGTTCTGATGCTGCTTGCTGGTTTGCTGGACGAGACGTAAAACTATGAGATATTTGTCTAAATAATCGATCAAATTGAAAATGTCCGGCTAATTTCTCTCTTCCCAATTATAATTTATGCGATGAGGATCCAGTATTATGTTTACTTCTATGAATGTCTAGAATGTATGTCATGAAATAGGATCAACGAGAAACAAAGTATTCGTTGCTAAAGAACTGGATCTTCCAAGTCGTAGAGGTTAGTCCAATCTTTTTAAATGCTCAGGACTGTTGGATTAAAGTAGATAGGTTCTCCGTCTACTACTTCTACTATTGGACGAAAGTATACAGGTCTTTAAAAGACCTATCGGTGCAATCTTGTAGGGTTGATCAGATCCTACAAATAAGTAAATTATTCGTAGGTCAGATCGCTTAGGATACTCTTGGAAGAAAGGCAGGCTGCTTCCAGGAGGTCTCTTTTAAAGCAGTCAAGTTTTAGATCTGCTTCCAGGAGTCCTCTCTTGAGGAAGTCAAGAAGGCAGGTTCTTTGCTTCCAGGAGTCTTCTCTCGAGGAAGTTAAGAAGGCAGGTACTTTGCTTCCAGGAGTTCTCTTATGAAGCAGTCAAGTTTTAGTACTGCTTCCAGGAGTCCTCTCTTGAGGAAGTTAAGTTTCAGGATCAAACTTTCTGGAATTCTCTTCAGAGTCGAACCTTGATTAAATGTTACAGAAATTTCACGATTGAAATGTTATAAACGGTTAATTTTGTGGATTTTTGAGTAAAATTCTGTGTGACACGGTGAATTTTGAAATCATTAGCTTGATTTGATTGATTTTGTCAAAATTTTCTTCTGTGTCGTCATAGATTTTTTTTAATGTCTGTGCAAATAGCAATTGGATATTTGTCGTTAACAAAGAGCATTTTAGCCTGGATACGAGATCCTTTTTATAAAATATTAAATAATTTATTATTCCTTTTTTTAAATCTTTTTATCCTTTTTATCCTTTTCATAATTGACTGCATACTGCATCAGATTTTTGACGTAATAACGTCTTATAAATCGATGAACACCGGCTGGTAGCACGAAAAATGTCACGTTCTGGAGTAGCAGCAGCAGCAGCAGCAGTAGTAGTAGTAGTAGATACTACTACTACTACTGCTGCTGCTGCTGCTGCTTATTACGATAATTTTACGTGACAACGGGGAGAGATAGATGCGTGATAGATATCACGCATCTATCTCTCCCCGTTGTCACGTAAAATTATCGTCCATAAACCGACTTTACAGACAATTATTAAATTAAATTTCGAGTAGGTGTCACGGTCAATCGACCATGCACACCCTGGTGTCAGAGTTTTTCGGAACCGCCTCTCGGCCTCTGACGTGGTTCCTTTAACGACTGCCAGATGGCAGCCGACACCACCGGCTTAACGTGCCTTCCGAAGCACGGAATCATCTTTATTATCAGACAATAAGGTGATTCAAACCTGCAATGTCCTAACCAAACTGGAAACAGCTAAACAAAGTATGCTTCCCGTGGGAATCGAACCCACGACCCCCGGGTCTACAGGCAAACGCCTTAACCTCTGGACCACGGAGGCAGTTAAGAACTACAAAGCCATAGATAAGATAATCTGATAATCTCTTAGATCATTTAAGATAATCTTGATATCAGAACAAGATTCTGATGTACAAAGCTCTTAAATAACTAGAAGTAACCTTTTTGCACAGAATCTGAAATAAACAATCTTCAACTTGACATTTACGCTGATAGAAATCATTTGCCAAATTCCTGACATCATCTAAATTTTGGTAAATTCTAAATCTTTCCAGCTTATAATAAATTTATATAAATTTATCGTTATTTTGGTAATTCCAAAGCTTATTTCTATAAATTATTTCGAGAAATGTAAGTATATTTCAGATAATTTGTGCCTTCTATCCCTCTTTTGTATATCTATCTAATCTAGGTGTGTATCCCTTATGATAAAAGGGATGTTATTTAAACGGTAAGCAGAATATTGGTATTTTTGTTAGCAAAATTTTAATCGGTCAGCTAAAATCTATAAAATAGCTAGTTGGTCAGCAAGTTATGGTCAGCAAAACTTCTTTCTTGCCCTCAGTCGTTCCAGGTGGAAAGCCAAAGCTAATCCAAACGTTTTCTCAGCTGCCCCAATTGTAAAATCTTGCTGCCCAAATAGTTATTTAGCGGCCCGTCTAATTTATTAATTACTTTCCTTTATAAAAAGCCTAAAGCCCCGGAATTCTAAGGTCCTATCTGCAGGCTACAGAATCAAATCTCATAGACACTATAGTGGCTATGATATACTCTTATTAAATAAAGATAAAATATGGTGAAAAAGATCTTAAGTATATATACCGCCTGTTCTAACCTCGGCGCTGAAATTCTCCACCATATCCCATTCTCCTTCGTATTAAGGCTTACTTCACCTACACAACTACCCGACTTTTACAAGTGAGGTATTTGATTCAACTCATTTTACAATGAATTTAAAATCAACTAATTTGTAGGAAGAAAGTCATGCAATATTTTTTAGTGTTATATTTGCATTCACAATGCTATTTTTGATATACTTTAAATAAGTTTATAGTAAAATAGGGTGAAAAATAGCATTGTGAATGCAAAATTTAACACTTAAAAATATCATAGACACTAGCCCAATGACTCGGAGTATCTTTTAAATTCTATTTCTGGCTTCATTTTTGACACGGCTTTCTTTCCCATACCTAGTCTTAAAGAACGAGCTTTTTTGGCGAGCTCCGTGGCGCAGTGGTTAACACGCCAGCCTGCAACACGAGGGCTCCGGGTTCGATCCCCGGTCAGGTCAAGATGGAAAATGATCTTTTTCAGATTGGCCTGGGTCTTGGATGTGTATCTATATATGTATTTGTATCATTGAGTTAGTATCCCTTATTAAAAGTCTTGAACTTACTTTGGGGCTAGCTCAATCTGTGTGATTTGTCCGTATTTATTTATAAAGAAGGTCATGCTCCTGCCCCAGTGGAGACTAAAAAGACCTGATGATGATGATGACTCTTAAACATTTTCAGGCCCGCACCGCACTGTGACGACTGGCAGGGCTGTTACAGGCCCGACTTATGCTACTCGCTGCTTAGGGTTTTGAAGATGTCCGTAAGTCGTCTCCTTTAGATTTCATCATCATCTTCATCATTTCAACCATCAAAAGTCCACTGCTGGACAACGGCCTCTCCCAAGGATTCTTTGTTGCATATACAGTCGGGAGCAAATAAAATTGACCCCTCTAAAAATAGATTTTAAATTGTGGGGGGGGGGGGGGGGGGTCAGATTAGAATATATAGCTGGTATATTCTACGTTTTTTCTTTTCTCCCAGACCAGCATGGAATCTTATACTATTAATAATTAATTCTTACAGCATATCCCCATGGACAGAAGCTAGATCAACATGTCTGGCGAGGGTATGGTGGCCGTGGTGCAGAGCCTGCGTGATGCAGGTCTGGCTGTCACCCTGCTGGACGGTAGCCAGAATAGATATACCCTAGTACCCAATCACGGTAAGCCAGTGACGTCATCTCCATTGAGGACCTACGAAATTTGAGAATCATTATAGCAGCCTGCGGCAGTTCACTTTAACTATCTCCGTGGTTCAGTGGTTAAGGCGTTTGCCTGTAGACCCGGGGGTTGTGGGTTCGATTCCCACGGGAAGCATACTTTGTTTAGTTGTTTACAGTTTGGTTACGACATTGCAGGCTTGAATAACCTGATTATCTGAGAAAGAGATGATGCTTCGGAAGGCTAACGTGCCTTCCGAAGCACGGAATCATCTCTCTTAGCTGTGGGTCTCGGCTGCCATCTGGTAGTCGTTAAAGGAAGCACGTCAGGGGCCGAGGGGCGGTCCCGATGAACTCTGACACCAGGGTGTGCATGGTCGACTGACCGTGTTACCTATTCGAAATGATGGTGGCAGTCCACTGCTGGACGCAGGCCTTTTCCAAGATGCGCCACTTTGCTCGATCACCAGCTATGCTCATCCAATTGCTGCTCAATCAGTTGGGCTGGGCGGCATTCCAGGAACTGCGTTATATCTTTTCGTCACCCATATCACAAAGCCTAAAGACAAAATTCTTCAACCAGTGCGTCTTGCCTGTGATGACCTATGCTAAGACCGTTTTTTCTTTTCTCACAGACCGGCATGGAAAAATAATAAGTAGTATGATATCCAGATCAATTAATTTCCTTAGACTAGCTCCGTGGCGCAGCGGTCAACACGCCAGCCTGCGACACGAGAGTGCCCGGGTTCGATCCCCGGCCAGGTCAAGATGGAAAATGATCTTTTTCGGATTGACCTAGGTCTTGGATGTGTATCTATATATGTACCTATTTGTAATAAAATATAGTATCGTTGAGTTAGTATCCCATAACACAAGTCTCGAACTTACTTTGGGGGGGAACTTACTAGCTGTCTGATTTGTCCGTATATATTTATTTATTTATTTCCAGCACAAACTGAATCTCAACCTCAATACCAGACGATCCGGCTGAAAAGACAGAAGTCTGTAGCCGAGACGGACTCGAACCTCCGCTGTGACTCCAGCGCCCAAGCCACCGACGGAAGATACGCCAGCGTATACCAGGTACCTCTATTTTCTACCATTCTTTTTCTTCTTTTTAGGGTTCCGTACCCAAAGGGTAAAAACGGGACCCTATTTATTTCGCTCCGCTGTCCGTCTGTTTGTCTGTCTGTCTGTCCGTCTGTCACCAGGCTCTATCTCATGAACCGTGATAGCTAGACAATTGAAATTTTCACAGATGATGTATTTCTGTTGCCGCTATAACAACAAATACTAAAAAACAGAAAAAATATTAAAGGGGGCGCCCATACAACAAACGTGATTTTTTTGCTTGTTTTTCCTCGATATTACTTAGTAGACGCTTGAAATATTCACAGAATATTTAGTTATATATTCAATTTAAAAATAAATAAAAATTAAATTAATATTAAAGGGGGCCTCCCATACAACAGACAATTTTTTGACGTTTTTATAGAAGAAGAAGCGAATCGGACACGCGCACGAAGGGTTCCGTGCCGTTAGTACGGAACCCTTCGTGTGCGAGTCCGACTCGCACTTGGCCGGTTTTTTTTCTTTTCTTCTATTTGGACCTCAAAATTCATTCAGAAGCATATTTTAGCCAGTGTCTAGTTATTCCTCGAGTTTTACTTGCTTGTGTATCAACGAAATGATGGTGTAATTCATTTCGCTGATGCGACGGAGGCGACAATTCCCACGAATCCACTGGCTTGATCATAACTACCGCAATGAGGCGAGCAAATACCAGCCCGCTAAGTAAATCTCACTACAGCCGCATCATGACACTTTATTTTAGTTATTCTACACTTTTTTCATAAACATGGGTATTTATAACACCAAATTAAACCGATTTCGTGCAGCAGAAAAGCCGTGCAGTCCGCCGAAATTCCCGCCGAGAAGCTTTCTTCTTCATCTTAAGTCAAAATGGCTATTTTTTTACTAGCTCCGTCCAAAGCTAGAAGAGCTAGCCAATTTGAATGACCCTCTGGTTTTTATCTCATCTCTTTACTTCCAGACAACTCACGGTAATCTGTCGCCCACATCGCCTCCAGTCCAGGTGACGGAGTTTCCACCACAACGGGCAGAACTATGTCCAGGTCAGAGATTAATATATTCAGTCAAAAAGTATCGGAAATGGATTTTTTTTACTAATTATTGGATTAGGCATTTGTCTCCCATCTCACCTGATGGTAAGTGACGATGAAGACGAGGATGTTACATGCCTATCCAAGAGATACTCATTTATTCTACTTTTGAATGTCCCTGGACTGTACTTGTCTAGGAATATAGACGCAGGCAGTTCATTCCACACCTTAGCTACTCGAACCAAAAAGGAACTGTCAAAGCGTTTAGTTCGACTCTTTGGTATTCCAACGATAAAAGGGTGAAATTTCTGTCTGCGCCGCGTAGTCCGATGATGATTTGTTTAGGTATTGTAAGCACCTCTTTGGCTGGTGCAGACCTCTTTGCTGTAGCGGTCAAGTTTATGAAGAAGAGAGATGACGTAAGAGTGACGGTTGGCCTGCCTCGCTCTTCTCGGGTGGACTTCGGAGACGACGAACGTGCCTGTGCTTTGTGCTGTGAATCGTACTTCACAATACAAATTCTGTTACCACCACAAGTCTTGAGTAAATAAGAGTATATTATGGTTCCAAATTGTTGTTAGATTGGCACTAGGTACTTTTTCCTTTTTGGCGCGGAGTTTGAGTTGCATCTATTATTTATATGTAATACCGTGCTGTTTTTAGTTATATAATTTTCATAATGGACAAAAACATCGGACAAAGAGTTTCTCTTAAATTTTGATTCGCCAATGGAATTTCATGTTCGGAGTGGAATGGAATGGAATTTCATGGCTCAGTGGTCGTGAGCATTAATACCGCTTACGTAAATATGTTAAGAAATCCTGGGCTCAGTCTCCACAGGGATGGGTGATTGCAAGTGGCATAAAAATATCTCGAGCTCCTATAAATGAGCTGCAGGAAGGCACATTAAGCCCGGCTGTCATCACTGATGGCAGTTGTGAAGCTTCGTCTTTAGGCCGCTTGTAAAATCTAATGCCAGTGTTGGCCACTTACACACACGACAATAAAAAGTAACTAAAAGGGGGTAACAATGCTTATGTGTGCTCAGCGATACGCGCTCGGCAACAGTCGCGTACCGCCGCATTGCACTGTCACGAATATTAATTCGCGAATTGCGCGGCTCAGCCGCTGCCTGATATCACTATGAGTTCCGAAACACTCATAGCGAACGAACTGTTGGCGTTCATCCAACACGCCATCGACACCATGGACGAGATCAGCATCTTGCAGATCTGCAAGTCTAACTTCAAGGAAGAGGAGATTTGCAGCGGCAAGGAGTTGCTGTACAGGAGTCTCGGCATGGCTGATCGAATGCCGTCCCGCATAAGGGATGAAAGGGGTGAGAGGAGTCTGCAGGATGTCATCAACCTGCTGAAGGTGACTGACCCGGACGACGTGCCCACATTCGTGGCGAAGCGGCTGGACAAGCTGCCTCCCGTCACATTTGACCACGTCGACGTCACCAGGTTGCTGAAGGACATCACCGCCCTGAAAGCAAGCCTGGCCGAAGTTCAGTTTAGGTTAGGGGTCTCTGAATCCACCATCGGTGAGTTACGTACCGAATTATTAACTTTGAAAAGTGGTGATTCGGTAAGTAGGTCGCCTGAGACCGCTAACGTAAACACGCGACGAGGTGGCGCGCAAAATGTCTCCATCAGCAGTTTGCCGTCACCGCCTGTTGTTGTGCGCGCTACACAGCCCGCCGCCCGCTCCCCCGCACCCGCCCCGGTGACGTCGAGCCCGAGTGCGCCGCCGCCACGTGCCTATGCCGCGGCAGCCGCTGCGCCCGCGCCCGCCGCCACCCCCGCCGAGACCACGAAGCGGCCTTCGGCACAGGGGAAAACAGGGAGACGGCGTAAGCCAGCTCCCACCAAGTCGTTGCCACCACCGGGTCCCGAGAGGAACCAGCGCGACGAAGAGGGCTTCATTAAGGTGGAAAGGAAGAAGAGGAAGCCCGCGAGCCGCAACCACTGCGGAACCGCGCCGACCGGACCGAATTCTCCGCTGCGTCCTGCCGTACCATCGACGCAGCTGTACGTGTCCCGCCTGCACTGGTCCACGAGGGTAGAGGAGGTCGTGGACTACGTCCGAAAGAAGTCCACCTTCACCTTGAGGGTTGAACGTCTGCAGTCTCGCCACAAAGCGAACTTCAATTCTTATGTCGTGAGAGTGCCGACGCATCATCTGCCAACCTTCATGAAGGAGGACTTTTGGCCGCAGGGAGTCGTGTTTCGGAGGTTCCGAGGTCGGCTGCCTGACGTCACCGCGCTTCACACGTCGCCGGCACTACGTGTGATATAGGATAGGATATGTATTATTTATGTTAGTTATAAGGTATTTATTTTATGAACTTTATGTATGTTAGTCTGTAAGGTATTTATAATATGGGCCTCTGGTATTGTACATAATTGTAAGTACAATACGATTGCCTGAAATAAATGAGTTATTATTATTAAGGGGCATGATCATCTCATGATATTGAACAACTATCCCCAGGGGTATTATTTCCCACATTTTCTTACACGTTGTAAGCGCAAATATATAAGAGTACCACCCATAAGAAAAAAAAAACAAAGAAGCGGGAAACAACTAGTTTATTATACTAAGAAAAAAACACATCCTGCCGTGTGGTTACCGGCAGAGTAGAATAGGACCACTCCAAGTCTTTCCATGGATGTCGTAAGAGACGACTTAGGAAATACGAGCTAAACAAAGCTCATAAACATCAATGAGACCTCATCAACCCGTCTGGCCAGCGAGGAGAGTGTAGGCCAAGTCCTCTGTCTGCTCTGGCCAAGTATGGCTCCGGTAGTACAGAGATGGTCATGCATGCTCCTGCAGTGGAGACTAAAAAGATCTGATGATGATGATATCCAACCTCCCCCAACTCCTTGAAAGGCCGGCAACGCTCCTGTCATACCCTGGTGTTGCAGTTGTCCATGGGCAGCGGTGATCCCTTACCGTCAGGTGATTTGCTTGCTCGTTTCCTGTCCTATATCATAAAAAATAAGAACTTGCCCGAACTATAGTCGGCAATCCCGACGAAATAGCACGTGAGTGATCCGTTTTTAGTCATAATGTTTCAATGATATAACTTGCCCGAAATAAATGATGAACAAATAACAATTTTCCAGGCCATGGCAACTTCGAGGTCGGTGGTCTAGGCAGCGGGGAGACTGTTCGTCCGATCAGACAGCAACCCCCAGGGCACTACCGCGGTGGCTTGAACTGGGTAGACAGAGGTAACGTTGGAATTTCATCCAATAAGGTATATTTATCTGTCCCAATCTGCTGGGCGGACGAGAAAACATCACTTTTACATATTACGTCTTTTTACACATGCAGCAATGGTCAGAGGTATCATCCTCTGCCCGGTGGTTGCGTATGGCTGCTACTTGCTTTTTCCCCATTTATCCGAGAGAGTAGAAAATGAAAATGAAAATGAAAATGAATAATTTTTATTCAAAGTAGGATACATGTATCGCTTTTTGAACGTCATATGTTTCTGTTGTTTATTTTTCTTTCTTTTGTTTGTAAAATCGAAAAACTACTAGCGTTTCGGAATGACCACTGCTGAGAAGAATACGCCGAAAGAAACTCAGTCCAGTCTTGGTCTCTATGTGCCTGAAGGGCTCGAATATAACAATATATTTTACAAAAATTAAATTTAACTACATTAAAATATACATTTAAATTATTACCAAGCATTTTTATCGAATAAATAATCTTTTATACAATAATAAGCCCTTTTAAGTAAATGATTTTTTACAGCCGTTTTAAATTGAATTAATGGCAGACCTAATATTTCTGCGGGAATTCTATTATAGAAGCGTACTCCAAGACCCAAAAAAGAATCCATAGTTTTCTGCAATCGCAATGCTGGTGTAAATAATTTATTTTTATTTCTAGTGTTTCTGCTATGTATATCACAGTTTTTTTTATATAAATGAATGTTATGGCGCACAAACATAATATTAGAAAAGATATACTGTGAAGGGAGTGTCAGAATATTAATATTTTTGAATAACTCTCTAAGAGATTCTCTGGCGCCTAATTTATATATTGATCTAATAGCGCGTTTCTGTAGAACAAATATGGTATTTACATCTACAGCGTTTCCCCATAGTAATATTCCATACGACATAAGACTATGAAAGTAACTAAAATATACCAAACGCGCAGTATCAACATCAGTTAGTTGTCTTATCCTCCTAACCGCGTAAGCCGCAGAGCTAAGTTTCTCTGCCAATTTTTCAATATGGGCACCCCATTGAAGCCCAGCATCAACAGTTATTCCAAGAAAAGTTGCTTTGTCTACCAATCCTACTGTTTCATTATTGACGACTATACTTGTTGAAACTTTTGCAACATTTGGTAAGCAAAATTTAATACATTTAGTTTTACTAGCGTTCAACAAAAGATTGTTCGCAGTAAA
Source organism: Elegia similella (assembly GCA_947532085.1). Classification (NCBI taxonomy): domain Eukaryota; kingdom Metazoa; phylum Arthropoda; class Insecta; order Lepidoptera; family Pyralidae; genus Elegia; species Elegia similella. The sequence continues at coordinate 1,134,018 of OX383953.1, forward strand.
CCAGTCCAACACTTGAGCTAATGTACTATTAACCTCGTCAGAAGAGTCAGTATTCCTATCTACTCGGAAGATGAGAGATGTATCATCGGCAAATAGTACAGCCTTGCATGTGTTAATATAGTACGGTAAATCATTAATGTATATAAGGAACAGAAGAGGCCCTAGGATAGAGCCCTGAGGTACACCCATCCTAATACATGATCCGGAAGATTGAACCCCATCTAAACTAACTTTTTGAGTAGTATCCTAATACCTTCATTCTCTTCCCAAATCTAACAATAGGAATTTGTTGGATTTGGGAAGGTTAAATGCTTCCGATGGGTAGCAGCGTCGGAAGCACAAGAAGCCAAAAAACTGTGCTCGCCAACCCGCCTGTCAAGCGTGGTGACCTAGTGAGTATGGCAATATCCTCCCATCGAACGAAGAATCCGTGGGAGAGGCCTTTGTCCAATAGTGGACTTCACATGGCTGTAAGAATGATGATGATAATAATAATAAAAAGTTACTCTGATATGAGAGTGACACGGTCAAAGTATGCAATAGATGTAAGAAGATTGTAAAAGGAATAATGAGAATATTGGAATTATATGAGCTAGCAGACCACGACACGACAATCCCTGTAAACGGCTGGGCGATTTTGATAAAACATGTCCAAGACCAGATGGACAGATAGACAGAAAACAAATAGACGGACAGCGGAGCCATATTAATAAGGTCCCATTTCTACCCTTTGGGTGCGAAACCCTAAAAACATCGTCCAAATAAAATTTTGATATCCAGGAGCAGTATGTTCGCCACGACCCTCGCAGCACATCGACGCTTTCGCCAGCTCGCTCAGGAAGTACCCAACATTGAGCCCCGGGTCCTCGGAGTTGGTCGAGAGGCTTATAACCTACAGTCCCGCTAAGAACTGTTAGTATTGTACAAGGTTACATAGGGACATCTTTCTTTCTAGATTCTTTGGCGAGCTCCGTGGCGTGGTTAACACCCCGGGCCACGGGGAAGGAGCCCGGGTGGCGGGGGAGTAACTGCCTCTGTGGTCCAGTGGTTAAGGCATTTGCCTGTTGACCCGGGGATCGTGGGTTCGATTCCCACCGGAAGCATACTTTGTTTAGTTGTTTCCAGTTTTTTTAGGACATTGCAGGCGAGAATCACTTGATTGTCTGATAATAAAGATGATTCCGTGCTTCGAAAGGCATGTTAAGCCGGTGGTCCCGGCTGCCATCTGGTAGTCGTTAAGGGAACCACGTCAGAGGCCGAGAGGCGGTTCCGAAGAACTCTGACACCAGGGTGTGCATGGTCGGTTGACCGTGACACCTACTCGAAATGATGATGGGCGAGTAGTGAGGCGCTATGTCACATCCGTAAGAAATAAAGATATGATTAGTCCGTATTTTCTTGCAGTATCCAGAAACCAGTCGAAAGGAACGTCACCAGTTCGCAGTCCCGTGGAGTCTGATGTGTCCCACCATACTTATACGGAGAGGAGTCCGCGTCGAGGTAATGTAGGCGGGCATGGCGACTTGAGATCCAGGTCTAGGGTGGACGAGTACCCGACCAGGGATAGCAGACCTAGGTAAGAATATAGAACATGATGGTATATTTTTTGAAGTTACCCCCATCTCCCCAGATTTCGAAAATGACCGGTTGGTAACGGCCTGCATCCAGCGTTTCCCTGCGACCTTGGTCAGGTCGTCCGACTACCTGGTCGGTGGGTAAAGTAGCTATAGAAAAGTTGACGTGAAAAAAAACTTATTCTGATCATATTGGTTCCGCATTTTGAAAAAGCATGTAAGCGCTAACGTGATGGGGAGCAGTTTTTAGAGTTCCGTACCCAAAGGGTAAAAACGGGACCATATTAATATCCCTCCGCTGTTCGTCTGTCTGTCTGTCTGTCTGTCACCAGGCTGTATCTTATGAACCGTGATAGTTAGACAGTTGAAATTTTCACAAATGATGTATTTATGTTGCCGCTGTACAACAAATACAAAAAAAAAATACACTAAAAAAATAACAGGGTTCCATACAACAAACGTGATTTTTTTGCTTGTTTTGGCTCAATATTGATAACGGCGACAGGTAGACGCTTGAAATATTCACAGAATATGTAGTTATATATTCACTTTAAAAATAAATAAATAAAAATAAAATGAATATTAAAGGCTCCTATACAACAGACATGATTCTTTGCCGTTTTTATAGATGGTACGGAACCCTTAGTGCGCGAGTCCGACTCGCACTTAGCCAGTTTTTTATTATAACTGTAGTATAATATCATCATGTTTGTCGTGTCCACGACGTTTCATACAAACTAGGTTGCGCTGCAACTATACATAGTGGGTACATTTAACAGATACACATACTACAACTCCTTTTTGGTTGGAGTAGCTCATCATCATCATCATTTCGTGTAGGTGACACGGTCAATCGACCATTCTATTTTCTGAATAAACGTTTTGATTTTGATTATAGTATATCAAGTAGAGGCCAGGTCCACCGAGAACTATTTCAGTAACAGTACAGGGCGAAATTTAATTCATTAGCATACGTTTAAGGAGTGACTCAGACCACGAATCTGAACAACTACGACATCGTAAAAACATTATCTGCTTTTTCATACAAAAGTGGAATATCAACTTGGCCAAAATCTATGGAACAGCTGATTTTATTTGCAATTTCGGTGTTGGTCCCATAGTGAAAGTTGTTCAGATTCGTGGTCCGAGTCACTCTTTAAACGTATGCTAATGAATTAAATTTCATCTGTATAAAGAAAATACCTATGTGATTTTAATAACAATTTTAGGAGAGAAGAACTGGAAAGGAGACCGTACAACAGAAACTATGACGTCAGATTCGTAAGGGATGTCAGCAAAGCCAAGGACTCTGGGAGAACTTGCGTGAGTAGTTTTCTCTCGCTCTCTCATTCGAACGTGTTCCCAGTAGACCTGTGGTCGTTGGGAGCCAGGGTTCATTTACAATATCATCATCATCAGGTCTTTTTAGTCTCCACTGCAGGAGCATGACCCTCTCTGTACTACCGGAGCCATACTTGGCCAGAGCAGACAGAGGATTTGGCCTACTCTCTCCTCGCTGGCCAGACGGGTTGGAGAGGTCTCATTGATGTATAAGAGTATTGTTTAGCTTAGAGTAGTACTATTCTACACTGCCGGAAACCACACGGCTTTATTATGCATTGATTTCCGCAATGGTCCCAAAATATCCATCAATACCAGGTGTAAATGCACCTACCCATTATTGATTGACACTAACACTCCTTGAATATTTCCCTTTCATCATCATCAGGTCCTTTTTAGTCTCCACTGCAGGAGCATGACCCTCTCTGTACTACTAAAGCCATACTTGGCTAGAGCAGCCAGAGGACTTGGCCTACACTCTCCTCGCTGGCCAGACGGGTTGGAGAGGTCTCTTAGATGTTTATAAGCTTTGTTTAGCTTGTATTTCCTAAGTCGCCTTCTACGACATCCACGGGAAGACTTGGAGTGGTCCTATTCTACTCTGCCGGATACCACACGTCTAATATTTCCCTTTATCGAAACATAAATGCATACTCTATACTTTTCAGAATTATAACTATCAATATGAAATGACAGGACTGGACTCGCCCCCGTACCTACAAAGAAAGTTCCCTGAAAACACAGTAAGTACGTAACACCAGATTCCTTCCTATTATAAAATAAAAAAAATTGGTTGTCTGTAATTTTACGTGAGTGATAACGGTGGAAGAGAGATAGATGCGTCACAAGCCAAACGCTTAGGCTGATCATGCCTCTCTTTCGCTTATACCGCACTCTCGCGTGCACACGGAACATGATTTCACATCGATTTCACGTCAAAAGTTAGGGATCCGTAAGAAAACTTCGATAATGTAACCCAAGGTGTACAAAATACTAAAAAGGCAAAGGGGCGGGCCGATTCCTCACTTTAAAAAAGAAATCGTCATTTCCATACAAAAGAGTTCCGCCGCCCGGCCTGTTTGTATGTGAATGTCGATATTTTTTTTGAGTTCCCAGCATTGTTCCCATAGGAAAAGTTGTTCATATTGATGGTCTGAGTCACCCTTTAAGGGTGTAATTACAGTGTAATTACAGACACCCTTTAAGGGTCCAAAACGATAAAAATTTCAACATGTATAGAATAAGGTACCTAGGCAAAAGAAAAATGGATGGTAAGTGTGAAGGAGAGTATAGAAAAGAAGGTATGGGGAAAAAGGTAACGAAAGACATGGCTGGAGAACAGAATACATGGACTATCCCGATCGCACATAAAGTGGTATTAGGAAAAGAAGTATGAAAAAAGTTTCTTAAAAAAAGTTTTTTGCAAAAATTTAATTTTTTGACAAGCTTTTATTATAAACGAATCCACACTGTAAAGTGCTTTTCAAGACAAATCAAATGAGCCCAAACACGATTGGTGTACCTTGTTTAGTTTAAGAGTTCCTATGGCCTTCCGACTCCATCATCAGACCAGCGCAACGACGCCATAATATTGTATTGTCATCCGATTTACACATGCATGCAATTCAGGTCAATCGGTAACCGGCAAGTGGATCTTTAAGGCGATACCACTGTAAATAAGGTCGTTCTGAACCTTATTTATCTCGTAAAATACTTAAATTAGGAGTTTCAAATCTAAGTAATATGATTTTTGACTATTTCATCTCCAAAAATTGAAGATGAAAACACGTTTTGATAAAATTTTCTCGACAGAAATATTTTTTGAAAAATGGTCTTCGTTCGCAAGGTTTTTGTTATTGTAGCTCAAATGCGACGAATGAAATAATGATTTTTAGACTAAAAGATAGGTTATTAGTAATTCATCAAAATGTAAATATGAAAATACAATTAACCGGTCTGATTTTATATAAAATAGAAATAACGAATTTGGCGCTTACGTTTTTTTCTTTGAGCGACTCGAGACTATCTCCTATCTCATCATTCACGGGCTAAACCGCCAAGCGCTGTCCCTTGCGCGCACTTGATCAGTCCTTTGCCGAGCGATGGTACCAAACATTAGAGGCCTCGTCTTAACTTGCAAGATCTGATTACAATGGGACAGGTGAAAATAAATAAAAAGAAAAAAAAACTTAAAAAAAGCTTTTATTTAATGCTCTTTAAACGCTAAAAAGAAGAAAATATTTTTTTCATCAACTTATTACCTCATTATATACAATTTATGATCATAAAAGCTTGTCGCGAGGTTTAATTACCTATCAGTATTTAATTCAATTGGTACTAGTTTATTTACAAATCACGCGACTAGCTTTTACGTATATGATCATATAAAGGTTATTAAGTTGAAAGTTAAAAATTTTAAGAAAAAAAATATTGTTTAAATAAGTTTTTTTTTGAAAAAGTTTTTTTTGATTTTTATTTATTTTTTAGATATCAGTGTTCGCCCAGGTGCCCTAAGGTGGTACATTCATTACGTGATATTACACCCCGCCCCGATGCCACTCAGTCGTCGGCACGGCCTCACCTTGACTTGGGTGTTTGGGAGAATGTGCCACTTATTTCAGCTTGGAGCTTACTTTCGCCTAACGAAACACATTTCTGAGTTGTCCTTCTCCTAGACAGGTTGCAGACCAATGCTAATGACGCCCATCTCGCCAAATTACACAAGTCAAACTTATTTCAGGGTGGAGCTTACTTTTCAATTTACTATCAATGAGCATGAGCCCTTTCATTTGATACCCATATTGCAGAATTGCATTAAAATAACTACTTCGTCATCTTGGATGGTCCGCCATATTGGATTTAGAATGATGTCACATCATATTAGTCCCACCATATCGTGCATTGTCAGCCAAACTTAACGTGTATACAAAATTTCAGCTTAATCGGTTGAAGATATCTACTTCAAAATTGAGTTCAAAGATTCTACCCGAACAAGCATACTTACATTCATACATTGCAAGTTAAATATAAGCTTTTAAAAGCTAGTAAAAGCTTATTAATTTTCAAGCTATTGCATAGCTTCTATCGCGGGCCTTGAGCGTGGAGACCGAATCCAGAAATTCCGTAACGAAAAAAACCTAACACCCCTACTCCGACCGGCACAGCGGTGATACTTTGACTTGGGTGTCGCGACAGGCTCGACGGAGTTACTGTTAGAGTGTAACGGAGTTACTGTTAACTTAACTTAAGTTACAGTTACTGTTACAGTAAGTTAACAGTGAGTTACAGTAACGGAGTTACTGCATAAATAAAATAAATAAATAATTATAATTGCATAAGTTGATAAAAAAATACTATGCAAGCTTTACCGCGGGAGTCCCCGAGTGCCACACGTCTTTTTTTATTTGTCACTGTGTCATTATTTTCTTTAATCCAGCGTATTAATCATATTTTTTTTCCAGAGCAGCAATTCAGTAAACACCGAGACACAAGGTAAATAAATATAAATTACTAGTTTTGAGTTCGGCACCCGTCCTCCCGAGCTGCTACTTGCTTTTCCCCCATTTATCCAAGTGAGTAGTATCCCAACACCTCCATTCCCTTCCTTAATCCCAACAAATTCCTATCCTTCCCCAGCTTAAAAATGCTTCCGATGGGCAGCAGCGTCGGAAGCACAAGAAGCTAAAGAAACTGCGCTCGCCAACCCGCCTGCCAAGCGTGGTGAGTATGGCAATATCCTCCCATGGAACGAAGAATCCTTGGGAGAGGCCTTTGTCCAGCAGTGGACTTCTTACGGGAGGAATGATGGTGTATTTAGGGGTTACTTGACGGTTGATAAATTGATTCTAGGTATTACTTTTTTATTTATTTATTTTTTCGTATTTTGCGATATCTCTCAAAGGGGAAATTTTCCAGTATTATCATATCAGCAGATCCATCACTCCGAATAGGTATATAAATAAATTAATACGTATGTTATTAAAACTAACGCGAGATATCATTCTAATATATTACAAAACGGTTTAACTCACGTATTTTTAGTCGGCAAAATGCCGACAGTTTCAGCCTAGGCAGCAGGCCATCCTCAGGGCGAGTGTCAAGAACGTCCCGGCGCGGCCGTCAGCTAATCACCGGGACGTCCTTGACACTCGCCCTGAGGATGGCCTACTGACTAGGCTGAAAGTGCTGAAACTGTCGGCATTTTTCCGACTAAAACTACGTGAGTTAAACCGTTTTGTAATATATTAATACGAATGTTTTCTTGCAGCCGTCGTTAAAATGGTGTCGAAAGAAGTGGCGACGGTGCCAAAAATTGAACCGGTGAAAAAAAATGTGAGTACTTAGCTGTAAAAAGAAAAAGAGTAGTTAAAGAGTTCTAGCCGAAGATATGCAGGATATATCTATGGCCTCCGGATGAGGTTGAAACATGTCGGCCAGTAGCTGACTTCGTACGTGAGTAACCCGTTGTTACATATTTTAATAAGGGTACATCTAAGTGTAACCACTGAGACCGGTTAACGCTAGGTGTACCCGCGTTTTGGCTTTTAGCCGTAACATATAGATACATTTATTTCAGTTCAATCAATCAAATCAAATGTATCTAATAATAAATAATAATAAATATATACGGACAAATCACACAGATTGAGCTAGCCCCAAAGTAAGTTCGAGACTTGTGTTATGGGATACTAACTCAACGATACTATATTTTATAACAAATACATTATATAGATACACATCCAAGACCCAGGCCAATCTGAAAAAGATCATTTTCCATCTTGACCTGGCCGGGGATCGAACCCGGTCACTCCGTGTCGCAGGCTAGTGTGTTGACCGCTGCGCCACGGAGCTAGTCTGTGGTAGGCCTTACATAATTTATATGTTATTGCTAAAAGCCGAAATGCGTGTACGCCTAGATTTAGCCGGCTAGAACTAAGTGCAGCCGGATTGCGGACGGACTGATAACGGATAGCGGCAGATGGCTGTCCAATGTATAATTATTTCATGTCGAGTCTCTTGAACGTGGTGTTCTGTTGTTATTTTTGTTCAGTCATATCGCAGATGTGTAAGCTGCACTTGTACGAGGAAAGAGTTTTTAAAGACAGAAAGCAGCGCCCTCACATCCCAAGATTATTCTTTTTCCGCATAGTTTGAGCGTTTTAACTATTCTTTATCAGAATATTTGAACGGATTCTTAAGATGAGTTACTTAAAAGTGATATAAATGTCTTTTCCCATATCCAAGGATCCTGAAAATGAAGTTTAGAAATACTGATCCCATACTTGTTCCAGGTAGCAGTCCCGCTCGCATCGACGACCTCCATCAGCCATGCCGAAGGTGCAGTATCAGACCTTCCCAACCCGTCCCAAATGGACCAAAATCCCTCCAAAATAGTTAGCTTTAAGTCCGTTCAGACCACGTCCAGTTCCGTTGATCTTATCAGTAATCAAAAGCAAAGAGAAGTAAGGAAAAGCAAATCTGAAGATGACTTAAGAAGAAAATACTTCCAGGAAGGAATCATGGAGCTTCTAGGTAATAAAGCTGTTATTTCTAAAACTAAAGATGAAGAACTTAAATATAAGATTTTGAAAGATATGTGGTTAAAGCTTCAAAGAGTTTTAGAGAATGTTGAACAGCAAAATGATAGAGAAAAGGCACTGATTGATATTGGTAAAAAGATAAGAAAAGGACCGATTTTGATACCTGTGAGATATGAAAAAGAGTCTAAAAAGAAAATTAGAAAATGGGCTGAGCTTGATGTGTACCGGGCATCTTTACCTCCATTTAGAACATCTAATGCAGATAGACTTGAAGATATTATCAAAGATTGGGTCAATTGCTTGCCGATTAAATCTCACGATTTTATTGGAAGACCTATAAATAAAATACAAATATGTGATACCATAGTTAGGAAATTTCTTAAATTATTTTCTAGTAATAATAAATTTGATTCTAAAACGTTAAAGTTGGAAATATTGAATATAATTGGTCTAGCTCCGTTAGAAATAATTGGAAAACGTAAAAGAGGTATTATTGATTCATCGGTAGACACACTTGTGTTTAAACTTAAGGAAGTGGCGCCATATATGTTCAAAGCAGTAACTACTAGTAGTCAGTCAAGAAACAAATATGATCAATTTAATAAACGCATAAACAGCATGGAGAGTAATATGAAAGAATGTGTCATAGACGAAGTGGTAGATTTTTTTGAAAAATATAACTTCGATTTTAATGATATCGATGGAAATGACATTATCACGGAACTTACAGAAATATCATTAGATTTTATTTATGAAGGTGGTGCTGCTAATGAAAACATGTTTAAAGAGTATGTTGTATCGTTTTTAAAAGAGTACAATATAGAAATCGATAAAGGTATGCAATTGGCAAAATCACTTTTAAAACACATCAAGGAAAGTATATCTACATCACAGAGATATGGAATTCGAAACTTTATAGTTTGTTTAAATACTTCAACAAGAAAACAAAGACTTTCAGCAGATTTTTTTAATAATTCTGTAAATATTGAAGCCTATAAAAATGATCTGTCCCAGCACATAGATGAATGGCTGACGGACTTGTCCATCGAAACAAACAAATTAAATGATAAAAATACGCGAGACGTTATAATAAACGATTTGGCTGCAGAAATAGTGGATAGAAAGAAATACCTTGCATTTAATTCTTCTAAAACAACTGACGAAAAAGAACTTGAGTATCTTAAATACCAGATCTATAAATGGATAGAAAAAGTAGTGAAAGGTGAAAATATCGATATTATGGAATATGCCTCGGATTTAATGGACCGAATTCGGGATATACCAGTGCCAAAATTAACATCTTTTAATCCCCATATTTATAACGTTGAAGTTCAAAACACAGCTCAACCAGCAGAATCTTATATTGATAATGATAAAGATAATATTGAAATGAATAAATCTAATAATTCAAAACGTAGACCATCTATATTAAAAACTAAAAATCGGGACGAAAATGAAATCAATTCCCCAATGCTCTTTTGTGGGGGATCAAAATCCGAGCCGCATTCAGTTGAACAGTTGAACGGTGATTATGATGAATACATCAAAGAGTGGATCAAACAAATACCAATTCCTTCCGCGAGCCCTGAAGAACAAGAATTAGCTGAGAAACTGAGGATTGGTATTTACAATGGTGTTTGGAAAGCTCTTACAAAGCTTAAATTAGATCCAGGCACTTTTCATAACTCCTTTTATTACCAAGACATGTTGGATAATGAGATAGAAGAATTATTCGACTGTTTGCCAAAGTCAGCCGAGTTGGACGCTAAAAAGCATTTACTAAAGGTCCAGTTGTTAGAGAAGACTACAAATACACATGAAAAAATAAAGAAATTAGCAAAACCCGCGACTTTTAAACATGCTTTGCTAGAAAACGTAGCTAATAGTATTCCTAAAATACCAAATGAAGACCAAGATGATCCAATAAAAAAGTTTGAAGACTTGCAAATTTTAGGAATAGTTGAAGATTTCATCGTTATAGCAAATTACGAAGAAGATAACGAAGTAATAGCTAATACGTTTAAAAAGAAATTGATAAAAAAAGCAGAAGCATTTGTGGAAGAATTGAAAAAATCACACGGCAAAGAACTAAAAGATATTGATATGAACACGTATACTCAGGATATAATTGATGCTTTGTGCAGTGTACCCACACCAAGCGACAACTCTTTAAAAGAAGAAGCTGAAGAAATCATGTTAGGAATCGAAATAGATCATTGGTTTAATGACCTTCCTATAGTTTCAAATGATAATTATGATGAGCAACTAGAAAGGAGAAGACTAAGAGATAAATTAACAAAAAAAATAGCCGATGTACAAAAAAGCGGTATAAAAGAAACTGCAGCAGAAACTGCTATGAAGACAGAAATAACAAAATTTTTAGAAAAGATTCCATTACAGCCGGGAGAAAGCGAAAATATAAGTTTCATGGTCGAAGAACTTTTGAATCGGATAATAAATAAGAAGAGAGAAAGAGGTAACACAAGGAGAAGGTCGGTAGTGTTCCAGGAAGATATTAAGTACCCTTCATACCATGAATTCAGTCAAGAACTGCCACAATGTTCTAGTTTTTCTTGTAATCAATCAAATCAATCTAATGTGTCCAGTATCCATCCTATTGCACCAGGTGAAGCAGACTTTCATCAAACTTATAATCAAAACTTGAACGATTCTACTTTAATAGGTGGTGGTATGTCAAATAATGTAGTACCTACAAACGCTTCCATTTACGGTGGTCGTGGTTACACTACTTTTGAAGAATACCGCCCTCTTAGTTCTTCTATGAATCCCTCTCAAATGCCACCAGATATGAATGAAAATGTTCCATTATCACAGCTCTTGAAATCCAAATGGTCAGCTTACGAAGGTACAAATCCATCTCAAAGTCCTAACAATATACCTGTAACTTCGTATTCTCAACGACTAGCAGGACCAGATTCCACCTGGTATTCGCTAGAAGAAGTTGCAGTTCCACCAGAAATGAGATCTCAGCTTCATTCTTCAGCCCCTAATCTTCAATCATTGAAATCAATGACATACGTTGACAGTCAATGTCAATCTAACCATTCAGGACAACAGCCTACACAAACATCTTGTTGCGCTGAAAATATAGATACATCACAAAACGCACAAGTCATTCAGGATCAAATATCAAGGATTAATCAAATTGCGACTGGCTATACAGATGCTAATCAAGTTCGTAATTTATATGAATTTACTAATGTTAATCAGATTTCAGAAGCACCTAGAATGAATAATGATTTACAAAATCAAACAAATGCCAATATAGATCAAGCTTTACAAACTGACGACGTTTTTAATCAGAATATGAATAGGTTTTGTGAGATCCCACCTATGATACAGACGAATAGACTTTTGAACCAAAGTGATATACCAAGGACTAACGTAGGAATTACTCCGACAAATACGGGTAATAGAAGCTTAGGAGCAATCCCAACACAAGTGCCTTTATTACCAACTCAGCAGAATATTTTTGATCGTGCGATTGAAATATCTCGCTCTCCAAGATCTTCCCAATATATACCACAACAAATACCAATTCAAAATGTGCAAAGCTCTCCTATTCCAGTTATCCAATATTCGCCCCAGCAAATTCAAATTCAGAACGTACCTAATATAGGTTCAGAAGTTATACAAACACAGAGAAATGTGAGTATTGGTTCAGATATACCACCTATTCCAAGAGCTTCGCTATCTCCACAAGTCATTCCATCTCCACAACAATATCTTTCTCCGCAACAATATCTATCTCCGCAAATAATTCCAGCTCCACAACAGGTCCATGGGCAAAATGTTACAGAAATTTTAGAGCCTCAGCAATTATCTCAAGAAATCCAAACTCAACCCAGTGGTTCTAGCTATGGACAACCTCAAGGCTTTTCGACACCTCATCAGGAGCCTAACCAAAGATCTCCTCCAAGAATTGTGCGGAAACCTCGCAATCCTTTGAGAGTCAGATCAGGGCCTGCTAGACGGAGGTTAGACTTAGAGGATGATGAGGAAGGATCTGAAGAAGACTGTCCCTGCATAGCTCGTTTGAAGAGAAGATTCAACGAGGACATGGATTATCCCTGTTTTTATCCATTCGGCTATCCCTATCCATATTTTTTTTAGCCATTTTCATTCACGTAATTTAAGGTTGTTATTTGTTTTTTAATGTTAAATGTTCGTGATTTGTTATTTTATTATGTTTTCTATTTAACGCAATAAATGTATTTTATTAAGTGTTGTTATCGCCAGTTTAATTTCTCTTTCCTGTTTAATTTCGTTTTTTGCATATATATTTTCCTTATTAATATTCCCCAAGTGTGTTAACAACTACACCACCGTGACTTCGAATCACCGCGTCGAATTCTCTCATCACATATTACGCCGTATTACGTATACCAAGCAAGCGCATTTCTTCACTACCCACTATTAATTAGTGTGGTATTCTACTTTTCTCATCTTTTTTCATTGTTTAATTATTTGCTATTCTTAATAATATATTTTTTCTATTACAATTACTTTTGAATGTGACGAAGTAATTAAGTAATTTATTATTGGGTAAGTTTTGATAATGTAATAAGTAGCATTACATTTTAATTTTGTTTTACAGAACTGTCACCTTTAGTTGATGAAGCAACCACATGTTTTCGAACTGTAAGTATCTAGATACTCGTAGATAGCGGATATTAATGACGGACGAAATACTCTTATTAAAGAAATAAGACATTGCAAAAAAAATACACGCGGGCAGTGTTTGAGCCAACGACCTTAGGGCTACGTTCAACCAACGCTCTGCCCGTCAAAATCCCATTCCCCTTCTAAGACTTTCTTCTAAGACTCCCTGTTAAGACTTACATAACACGTTATTAGATAGGTGACCTATATTTTTTGCTAAAAATTTTGACATAATTTAACATAAGTATGACTATGGCAATACTTATGTAAAATAGTAACGGAGGCCCATTCTTCTATCCCCCACCCTCCCTTATGTTCTCCCCCAATGTCCTTCTCCAACTCCATGATATTGCAACAGCGCAAATCAGATATAAAAGCTAGTAAGTTGCAAGCTTTATTATTTTTTTTTTGACTACAGTTTTCTGAGATACAGCAATGCTTGAATGAAAAAAAATCATACATTGAAATTGAGATCGTCCTCCTTTTTGTGAAGTCTTTTAGAAAAGTGTAAAATCAATACTTTTAAAATTTCGCGCTGTATATTTAATATCTATTAATGGTATATTAGCCGTGTGGTTTCCGGCAGAGTAGAATAGGACCACTCCTAGTCTTCTCATGGAGGTCGTAAGAGGCGACTTAGGAAATACAAGCTAAACAAAGCTCATAAACATCAATGAGATTTCTCCAACCCGTCTGGCCAGCGAGGAGAGTGTAGACTAAATCCTCTGTCTGCTCCGGCCAAGTATGGCTCCGGTAGTACAGAGAGGGTCATGCTCCTGCAGTGGTGACTAAAAAGATGATGAATGGTATATTCATTAATGGGAATTAGCGCGAACATACCGGTTTTCCCCAGACGTTTCGACCAGGTTGCACGCGCCGTGGTCACTGGATAACTGAAAAGTTTAAAATCAGCCTGAATTAATGAAAGCAGTTTGCTTTGTTTCAGGCTCAACATTCATTGGATCCTATTGAAGATTTTAGCAGCAAAGAGGAAGCAGTGACTACATTGCAGAAATATGCCCAAACTTCATTCAGCGCCACAAACTTCACATCTACAAGACATCGTAACGTACGAATCACTAAATCAGATGTAGATTGTTCAAGCGAAAAGATACTAAATGAAGTAACATACAGTTGCCGGGATGTATGCGAAGCTGATGTGTGTAGCAAAAAACTTGAGAAATTATCGAAGAAACGTACACACGATGAGGAAATAATGAAAAAAAGACTGAAAAAATGCCTGCGATTAGTTTCCAGTCAAATATCTGAGTTTGAAGATGATGCAAGACAATTGACATCGGATTTGACTCAAATCATTGTTAAGAAATTAACTAAAATGTGTTTTAAAACGGAAAGAGAAAGACCTTTCTCTCCTATAAAAATATACCGAGTAGAGGTTCCAAAGTATGTTGCTCATGAAAATATTGAAGCATTGAAAAATGTAATAGAAAATTGGTTAAATGTCTTGCCTATGAAGAAAAAAAATACGCAAGGACATTATATTGAAAAGAAAGAAGTTGTTCAGATTCTCATCAAAAGTTTAATACCAATAATTTCAAATAGATATAAAGACAAAAAGTCATACTGGTATACTCTTAGAAAGAGTATCCTCAAAGTTTTGGAAGATCTTCCAGTTATGACTGAAAAAAATAATAAAAAGTGCTGTCTGAATAGATATGCAAATATGTTAGTTCAAGAAATACTTATATTGACTAATATGCCAAGAGATAAAACTGAGGAAACTGAAGACGAGGATATTCCTCAAAGTACGGCTTCACCGAACAAACCTGAGCCAACAAAATATGATAAAGTACAATTATTTGTTAGAGAAGAAATGTTTAAATTTCTTAGAAAAGTAAATTTAAATTACAGTGACGAAGTGAAAAATGCGGAAATGTATTTAGTAAATTTTTTGAATGCAGCATCTTCAGATGTAAGCGAATTAAACAACGTAGAGGCAGATCTCAGTAATGTGCTTCAAAATGTTGGAAAGTGGCCTACGAATCAAGCCAATTATTTTGTCAATATGCTCGTGAGGCATTTTAATATATTCCTTAAAACAAATCTTGCAGATAAACTAGAAACTAAAAATGAGCAAACTGTTTTATGTGTTCCATGTGGACATAATTCGATGACTTTTACTAAACATCATAATATTTGGCCAAGTTTTGTGAGTTTAGATAATTATTATCACTTTATAGATACTAACAATGTTTACCATAAACGACTTAAAAAAGTAGTAAATGATTGGTTAACAAGCGTAGATTTTGATACGCCAATGATATATAAAAACAGGTTTGTTAATGGAGCAGTTTCCGATCTCATTGAAGATATAATTCGCAAGCGACAAGATTTAGAAACTGGGGATTACATACAATATGTTAAATTTAAGATTTTGAAATGGGTGAGCGATAATTTAGGCGAAAACAGTAAAATTGTGACAAGAGCATCCGAATTAGTATCAAATATTCTTAATGTTGCAATCCCTAAATTTGCCAATAATCTCATAATATACCAGTCGAGTACACAGCTAAAAGGAGCAACATCAAATCAAAACCCATCTAAAGCCTACGAAGAACACTTGGTTGAAATAATATTTGACTGGATGCATGATCTGCCTGCCTATATGCATTCTTCACAAAATCCATATTTAGAAAATCAACTTGTTAAAGACTTGGCTCGCAACATAGCATCGGGACAGTTAAATACAGACCGCAGCTGTGTAATAGATAGTGAAGTTGATAGTTGGATTAAAAAAGCTCTTAACACAAAGCCTAAAGATTCTATTGTGAGTATTTTAAAGAAAAAGATAAAAGAATTTCCTTACTTTAACGAAAATGTTTCGAGAGATTATAAGGTAGTAAAAAATATTATGAGAGCTTATGAAGATATTATTGATGATTGGTTAAATACTATTCCTATAGAACCCCGAAGAGAGTTAGACTTTGCAGAAATGAGGACAGATGTCGTACATGAACTGGCTATGAAAATTTATAAAGTGAAAAATAAAAATTTGAATGACTTTCCCGATGTAGTAAGAAGAAATTTGGAGAGTAATATTTCAGACTGGCTGACAAAAATTCCGATTCATCCGCGTGCTGACAGAAAATCATTAAGAGATCAATTTGCAGGGAAATTGGTTAAAAGTATACAAGAATGTAATCTTGATGAGTCTATAGCTATACCAGAATTGGAGAAGCAAAATGATTTTGAATGGAATTTAAACTCGGTGAAAAGTGCACTTTTAGACTGGCTAACTCTATCGGCTCTTCATAAGAATAGTGATCTAGTAACTAAGAAGAAACAAGAAAATATTATGAATAAATTTGCCAACGAATACACTACTGCTTCACTCGCTGGAGAAGATGTGAATGCAGTAATTAAGAAATATGTACACATGCTATGCGAAGGTACGAATAAAGATGATGTGTTTATAGAAAACACTTATAAGCAACTGCAGTCTCACCTTAATACTCATTTAGCTCATGATTTATCTGAGAAGTGTGAACCGTCAAATGAAATAAACAGGAATATTTTAGGGAATGCTGATAGGAAAGGACCGCCACTTAGTAGAGATATAATTTTCAGTGCTATTATTGATTGGAGTTCTACATTACCTTTGAAACCTGATCACTGCCCTAGCTCCTTCAAATCACTCATAGGTGAAATGGCAAAAGAAATAACCAAATTAATTGTTCATCCGGAACATAGCGTCATTGAGGACAATAATGAACAGATGAAACAAAAAATTTTTGAATATCTTTCAAAATTTCCTTTAAGACCTGACATTAAATTGGAGCAAATATGTGATATGATTGCAGATCTGTGGTCAATTCTTCAAGATATTCATTTATATAGAGATGATAATGTTCCTGCTAATATAACCCGAGATGATTCTATGTTTAACAATAGTGCTGTAAGTGAGTCTGATAACCCGCCAAATAATTATACTATGTTTGGTCATCCTGGCCTAGGCGGAAGTTTTAAAGAAACTACACGAAAAAAACAAGACAAAAGATTGAGTGCTCCTGCTAGTTTAGCTGGAAAAAATATAAATAATAATTTACAACAAAATCCGCCTGTTACTGAATGTGTAGGTCCGGAAAATAATCCAGAGCTAATAAACGTTAACGTGAAACTTGGGCCGCCAGGACCTGGTGGAAGTTTCAGAGAAACTGCTCCCAGAAAGAAAGAAAGAAGACTAAGCGCCCCTGCTGCTACAACGAATGAAAAAGTAAAGCTCGTTAGAGCTGTTGATCCCGACATAGTTGATTTACAAGGTATGAGCAGACAACAAGCAATGGAACATTTTCATAAAATTTTCACTGAATACTGTCAAGATATTCCCCTAAATACGACTACGCTAGAAAATAAAGTTCTAGAAGACATGGCTCGGCAAACAATCCTTAATGGCATTTGGAAAGCATTTTCTGCACTTTTGTCGGATGCGGAAGTTGCAGATGATTATAGGTATTTTAGCGATCTTATGGAAGACAGACTCAATCGTATGTTAGATATTGTTTTACCTCAATCTGTAGATTCAAATAGATTCAGAGCCAATTTTATACAAAAAGTTCTTAGAGATATAATTAGAATGTTGAAGTATTCGCATTACTTAACTGATCCTCAATATATGAAGAATGTTTTAGCCCGCAGAATGAATAGACAGGTAGCGCGGCAACTTTTGAACAGACATGAAGATTCTTGTCAGCAAAAATTTATTCATGATATTATAAATGAGCATCTTCTTTATATTAATTATAAAGAAACAGATCCTATTAAAGCAGATATGTATAGAAAAAGGCTAGAGAAAATTATTACTGAATTAATTAATTATATCAGATATCTCAATCGACAACAACCTCAGATTATTAATGAGAATGCGATGCGTATTTACATTCACGAAACTTTGAGAAGCATGCCTCCGATGGATGGTGAGATTTTAAAAGACGAAGTCCTAAAAATACTTATTGCTCAAGAAATTGAGCAATGGTTTAACGATTTGCACATAGTTCCTAAATATACCACCCGCGAAAATGAGTATAGTCGTAAACGATGTGAAGTTTTGGCTCATAAGATTCATGAAATTGAAAAAAGAAGATTACAACCTGATGATTCTAACATCGATAGAGAAGTGAAACATGAAATATCGAAATTTCTAGACAGTAGTGCGACCCAATTGAATCCAGGTGAAGATGTTAATATTAATCAAATGGTCGGCGAACTTACGGACAGACTAAAAAATCAAAGAGATAATAAAGTAATTGAATACGACTCGTTTGTTAAAGAAAATCCCGTATGCTCTTCTATGGCTAAATTAGATCCTAAAGATGTTTTTGTTGCTAATGGTAATGACAACCAAGATCCAATCGAACCAGTCATGCAACGAGAAATTAATAATACTGTTAATGAAAATATGAATGAAAGTGTACCTAGACTAGGAATTTTAGGCACAAGCCAAGTCGCCGGTCCAAGTAGACAAATAGTACCCGTAAGACCTCCCTCTCCGCTTTCCAAATCTTACGAAGACCTAAATAGACTTATTAGAATCCAAACTCAGCTACAAAATGCACCTCAAATAGACGAATCTTTGGGTCAGGGGTATGACATTATTCAACAGTCTAATCAATCTCAAATTAACCAAAATTTTGGTCAAGTTAATACCCAGTATTCACACCAATCTAATATACTTCAAACTATGTGCACACAAGCAAATTTACCTCAAACTATAAACCAGTCTATGCCTCATACCCAAAGCCCTCAATCACCCCGAATTTCTAACCAATTTGTACCTCAAACTAATATATTTCCCAATCTGAACTCACAACCAAACATACCCCAAATGAATCAATCAACAGGCCAGTCTATAGCGCATAGTGTTGCGGCAAACGCAATGCCACAAACAAGTCAATATCTTCGTCCACCCGAAGGCTCTTCAGCTCAAAGGTCTCAGCCAGGTCAAGGGTCTCGACGCACGGTATCGACCGCAAGAGTGACAGCAGACCAGGGCATCGACGCTCAACTTCAAGAAGAGCTGGATACGGAAGAAAGAAGATATAGATGTAGATGCCTAGAAAGAATGTGGAGGTGCAGACAACGTAGACCTCGCTGCTATCCTATGCCTATGCCGTTTCCTTATAGTTGTTTTTACTAAATTAAGAATTTTGGTAAAGAAATCCACGCGGGCAATATTAGAACCGGTGACTTGGTCTTTGTCTGCCGAGAGCTTACCATTTCAGCTTCCAAAATTCGATCTTCGATATGCTCGTCCAAGATCTCCACTATATCATTTTCCTCTTGCGGCTTGCGTCACCTAACACAACGACCCACTATTACAAATAGGGTATCTATTTTAACACAGTACGATGAAGCAAAAAATCTTAAAAAATATATTTACTTATTCATTCGGTAGCTTGATACCAATCCGGTAAAAGTTATACCCTTCTTGTAATAGTGGTTCTTTTCTCTTTGTTAATTTAGTTTAATTTTATATTATTTTGCTCAGTCTTTTTAATAAAGTTATTATTTACCACTTCATTTTTTTTTGCCCAATTTTTTTTTTTCACTTAATATTGGTTTAGGCATTTGTCTCCCATCTCACCTGATGGTAAGTGACGATGAAGACGAGGATGTTACATGCCTATCCAAGAGATACCCATTTTTTTCTGCTTTTGAATGTCCTGGGACTGTACTTGTCTGGGAATATAGCCAAATCCTCTGTCTGCTCTGGCCAATTATGGCTCCGGTAGTACAGAGAGGGTCATGCTCCTGCAGTGGAGACTAAAAAGATATGATAATGATTTTATTTTCTTATTGATAGTATCTGCCGAGATATGGTCAGGGTGTCATACACAACTGCCTGTCTGGTGGTATGCGCGCCCGGCCTCCCGAACTTCTACTTGGTTTTTCCCATTTCGAGTAAGTAGTAACCCAATATTCCCTTCCAGATCCAACAAATTCCTATCCTTCCCCAACCCAGGCGAGCTCCGTGGCGCAGTGTTAACACGTCAGCCGGCGACACGAGGTGCCCGGGTTCGAACCCCGGTCAGGTCAAGATGGAAAATGATCTTTTTCAGATTGGCCTGAGTCTTGGATGTTTATCTACTTCAAAATTGAGTTCAAAGATTCCACCCTAACAAACATACTTACATACATGCATTGCAAGCTAAATAAAAGCTTTTAAAAATGTATGCTTTTCGCAATTTTTCCTTTATCTGTACTATAAGCTTCATACGAAATACTCTTATTAAATTAAGATATAAAATATGGTGAAAAAATTCCAAGCGGGCGGGATTTGAACCTGCGACCTTTAGCCTATGTACGACTTACGCTCTTCCAACTGAGCCACCGCCTGTTCTAACCTCGGCGCCGAAATTCTCCACCATATCCCATTTGTAAAATGAGTTGAATCAAATACCTCACTTGTAAAAGTCGGGTAGTTGTGTTAGGTGACGTAAGCCTTAATACGTAAAGGGGAATGGGATATGGAGGAGAATTTCGGCGCCGAGGTTAGAACAGGAGGCGGTGGCTCAGTTGGAAGAGCGTAAGTCGTACATAGACTAAAGGTCGCAGGTTGAAATCCTGCCCGTTTGGAATTTTTTCACAATATTTTATTTATTAATTTAATAAGAGTATATCAAAATAGCATTGTGAATGCTAAATTTGTATAATCACTTAAAAATACTTCGAATACTAATGTCGAAAAAACATGAAAATTTGCGGCATAAATGGCTGTATCATTTGATTGCGTTGGCTTAGAGGTTTTATTTTTTCACAGCACCAAGCATAGAAGTATGAAGTCTCACGAATTTTTTTTTTTAAATCTGTGGCACCAAGGGACAGTAGACGTCAGGTCTACTGTCCCTTGGTGCTGAAACAAAAAAACTAAAATTCATATCAAATACTCAGTATTTGAAATGAATTTTAGCTTGCTCGCAGTGCTTACAATATATTCTTGCGCCTATATATGACGACAGTGCGCTTTGTAAAAATTACCAAACAGATCTAGTTAAATAAAATTTGTAACTTTAAAGTTGCATATCGTAACGGGGACGATACAGAAATGTTTTCACTACGATACGAATGCTTATGCTAATCGAAATGCATGTTTATCATGACTATAGATTCTAGTTACAAGTACCGCTTACGCTTTAGTGGTAACAAGATATTTAGTGAGCTTAACTATTTAGTCTGTTTCTGTGTGACTAGTATTGTGCACAGAACAATACATCTACCTGGCTATTTTTTGTGAATACATTACTTTCGTTTTTATGACAACCGCCATATCACGGTAAAGATATCTAACAGTATTCCGTCTTCATACAAACGGTCGAAACTCGCGCTTCGAGGTCATTACACATTCTAGTACATTATTGGTACGCAAACAGCGATTCGCAGTCAAGGATGCGCTGTAGTCGGTGACGGACGAACGAGTATGTGATTGTTTCAAAGTTTATTAGTAGATATTGTTATATAAAAGCACATCCATTTTGGTGTAAGAATAAAATGGTTAAATACAGATTATATTGAGCTGTTTTTGGTTGCGTAAATTCATCATTAATCCACCCATTATAAAAAATCCTCAAATTACCTGCAATCACCGAAAAGTAAAATTATAAAATGTTTTTTTTTTTACCTACTCTTATCAATTTATTTCTTTTTAGTACCTAGGTAAGTATTTTAAGAATTCCACGTACAAAGTAGTACATATAATCTCCTTTTTGTATCAACAAACTTATCAATTTCTATTCGCGTGTCCTACTGAAACTCGGGAACGGCTTGACCGATTTAGCTAAGTTTGGTTTCTATTTGGGGAAGTCTAGGGTAGGTTTATATGGTAAGAAAACATGGAAAATTTAACGGTTATACGAAGTACACCGAGTCGGCTAGTCATAAATAAATAAGTGGAGGAGATAAAAACAAGTGACACGATAAAAAAAAAAACTGGAAGTTTCGTAGGCTATATAGATACCAACTAACTGCCTCCTCGTGTAGTGGTTAGAGCGTTTGGCTTACACTACGGAGGTCACGGGTTCGATTCCCGGCGGGGGCAACGACTTTGCGCGTTGTTGTTGTTCCAGTTTTGTTAAATCATTGCACCTGTTTGTCTATTAAAAAAGAGGAGGATTGTTTCGGAGGGCACGTTAAGCCGTCGGTCCCGGTCGCTGCCTTTGACAGCCGTTGTTACACAAAACCAATTCAGAGGTTTATAATGCGGTTCAAAAACTCTGACGCCAGTGTTAGTCATTAACACACACGATAAGAAAGATAGATACTTAATAATTTACTGCTACTTACATATAATATTGAAATACGCGAAATATCATTATGAAGTGGTTATACTAGTAATTATTGTTAGTTAACTACCTAGAAGATACTTACATTAAATGTGATGACTTCCATGCTAGTCTGGAATAAAAGGAAAAACACTGTAGACGTGGGTAGCCCTAGCGCGTGTTTATGTACCGCGCGGCGGTAGGCATTTATTTCAAGAACAGGCCCGAGTTACAATACTGTTAGATATCTTTACCGTGGCCATATTGACTTTCGCTGTATGATAATCTTCAAAATAAATTTACTTATTATAAATTGAATGAATCTGTTTGGACAAAACATTAGTTCTATCACTGAGTGTAAGTTGTAGGGGTATACAAATTGTCATCTAAGCATTTCTGCATCGCGCTCGCTAGTCCAGCCAGTCGCCCCCGATAACCGCGCCGGTTAAGACGCTAGTTAGTAGGTACCTTTGTCGGTTTCACATGTAGTGCAGTGTTATAAGTAACTTTTGTACGTTTTTCCCTGTGACTGTAATTGTACATAACTTTTGGTTCTGAATAAACTGTCGTGAACTCAGTGTTGGTGTATCCATTTGTGCAACCTTCATCGTAGCTACCACGACCACACACTATACACGGATAGCGAACAGTCACAGAAACTCTATACAAATTAGCACAGGAGCCAGGAGCATAGTGTGTGCGGCCGTTGTAGTATACCGCCTCCTACAAAGTATTTCCGAAAACCCTCTCCGAAATAAAAATCAAATTTGAAAATTAATTACACAATTTATTAAAACAAAATTTCACAATTACAAATGACAACACTAATAAAATCATCTAAATACAATCATATAGTGTGGCGACATGGCATGCAACAAAATGTGCATGCAACACACAAATACGACACAAACATATCATCTAAAAAACAGTCCCATCGGGTGGGGACATGGCAAGCCACAACATTTGGAGCAATGCCTTATATTCTCAGTCGACGGGCAATGGGGACTTCTGTGCCTCTGACACACGTTTCGGATCCGATTATTGCATCTACAACACCTCATTCTATCATCTCTATGTGTTTGTGTGTAATCTCTGCTAGGTGGTACTCTATAAATTTTCGGCCGATAACTATCCTGGTATTCTGAAATCCTTTCGTCTTCATCTCTTCTTCGACCATGATTTAGAGAGTCTTCATCTCCGACATTAATAACTCGTGGTCTCAAAACCCTACCTGGTCCGCCATATTCTCTATCTCGGCTATGTGCTCTAGAATTAGATTGGAAGTTTGGTTGTCTGAAGGGAATGTTTGGATCTCTAGTTATAGTACGTCTTGGAGTACTGCGGCAAGGTATTTCTGGATAAGGAATCGTGTTCACAATGTGATTGGCGCACGGAGACGGTTGTGAAGATATGACGGGTCTTGGCAAAGTGATACATGGCTTCGGAGTAGAAATTTGCTGAGGCGATGGGCAAGGTGATCTACCCAAGCAAGGTCTTGTTAAACATGGTGATCTTTGTATTTCAGATCTTGGAGGAGGCATTTGGAATGGCGAGGAGCAAGGCGAGGTTCCCAAATTAATACACGGTCTTAAAGGTGGCGGACACGGTGTTGGTATTATATGTGGTGATTGACATGGTGATGTTCCTAAGTTGATACAAGGTCTTAGGGGGCAGGGAGAGGTGATTTCATCAGAACAAGGCACTCTGTTTAAATTGATACATGTTCTTGGAGGCGTATGACGTGAGGTTGAACAAGGAGGTCTTTCAGGAAATGAGCAAGGATTGAATTGAATGCTTACAGACTTGTGCAATGGTTGCAGCGATGGGACAGAAGGATTTGAAGTGTCAACCTCTACGCAGGGAAGTCTGTATACTGGGCCTAGCAATTTAGAAGTACACGAGTCCCAAAGATATTCTTTGATAACGATTTGTGGGGATACTTCTTGATCACTGCCTGGGCATGGAGGCACTGATACACAAGGTGGCGATGTTATACATGGAGATAATCTAGGAGATACAGGTATTCTTGTGCATACACTTGGGACGGTTGGAGTTATATCAGTTTGGCTTGCAACGTCTAATGGTAGAGGACTAACTGAAGCATCTCTGCAGTTACATATTTTAAGGACTTTACATGGCTGACTTCTTAATCTGATCCTTTCCAAATGTGCTCGGTCTTCTGTGCTTAATGTACTCGTGGGAATTGTCGGTTTATAATTACATATGTTTTTACAAATTCTTCTTTGTTTAAATTTTCGACGGCAAGTACAAGGTAGGTCTTCGGAAGATGGTTGAGTGCTAGATTCCCCATATAGTTCAGGGCTCAAGTCTATTGATTGTCTTGTTGTTGATGCACTTATTCTTCTAGATTGTTCCGAATCCTGGATTTTATGTATTAAATTTTGAATCATAGCATCAATTTCTTCTTCATGTCCAGGTTCTATCGGTAGTTTCTTTAAGAGTTTAGTTATTTCTTTCTGTGCTTTCTCGGCATAGTCCATGTCTGGGTTCACTTTTTTCTCTTTTTCAATTTCAACCAATTTTTTTGCTAATACGGAAGCCATTTTATTAATCTGCCGAGCTTCTGGTCTGGAATCTGACGTCAATGGTATTTCTTTCATCCAGTCATTTATCTCATCTTTCATTCTGACTTGCTCTGCTTCAGATCTCATAATTTCTTCTTTAGGAGTAGGTATACTCTTTAGAGCGTTAAATAAATCTTGATTTAATTTTACGGTATCAAGGGGAGTTTCAGGATGGCGTTTCAAATAATCATTACAATACCTTGTGATTTCATCAGTTATTTTCTTTTTGTATGCTGCCTTTTGTTCAGCACTATTGGTAATGAAATTTAAATCAATGTATGCGTCAGCCAAATTGTCTACTAATACCTCAAAAGGCTCGGGTCCTTCACCAGGTAGGTCCGCAAAAGGCAGTGTTTTTGATATTGTATCTCGTAACTGTTGCTTGTATGTTTGTCCTGCAAACTCATCTTGAGTTTTTTGCTTAATTTCTTTGATTTTTGACATAAGATTTTCTTTTATAGATTCTATATTAGCTTCCATTTCTGAGCTATGGGGTAAATCACTTAACAAATCGTTTATTTCCTCTTGAATTATATGTTCATAAAGAGCATCATCGTTTAATATCTCAGGGTCCATGTTTAGCTCGCCGATTTTATTCATAAGTTTACTAGCAAGATTTTGTTTTATTGCATTAACTCTTTCCTTTTCTTCTGGTGTGCTCCCTTCTTGTAACGGTAGATCCTCGCACCATGTTGTAATATTGTCATATAAAACATCAGCAGCATTTTTATTGGGAATTGGTTTTGGAGAGAAATCAGCAGCTTTGTCTTTGATTATTGTAACTAAATCCTCAGCTAGGCCATGCAGTTTTTCTGGAACAAGACTGTCTGATCTGAGCGGCATTTTTTTCAAGAAGCGCTTAGTCTTGTCAAGTAAAGTATTTTTGTAATTATCTACAGCACTTACATTTGTGTCTTCTAGGACGCTAGAGATTTCTGAGGTGAACTGTTGTATTTTATCTGATACTTGTTGAGGCGTCTTCCCTGGTGCTAAAGGTAATTTTTCCGACCAGTTTTGCACAGAAGACTCCACTAAATCCCTGCTTATCGTTGGTCTTCTAGTGGGAGCCAAAAAAGGTGTGGCCAAAATATTTTTAAACAATTGATCTACCTTTTGTTGAATAAATTTTTGATCGGTTGCCTTCTTGGTATCAATAGGCAGTTTTTGAAGAAATTGTTGTATATGATTTCTTATAGCTTGATCGTCTTGTTGATTTGGATCTTTGAGTTCTTCACTTAGGCTAGTAATAAAGTCCATCTTTAAATCATCAATTTCCCTCGTTCCTAAATTTATAGTATTCATTGGTAGAGATTTCATCCATTCATTCACTGTTGAAACTAAATATTCAACAGGACGAATAGATTGCCTTCCAGAAACATTCACAAACATCTGCATATTTTTCAAATAATCTACAAGTTTCGCTGAAGTTTTGTCAATGAAAGCTTTATCTGACTTCAGCTCTGGTTCCATTGGAAGTCTCTCAATATGCTTTCTAACTTCTTTCAATATTTCTATATCTAAATCGGTGTCACTTTTAGCTCTCTGAATAACTTCTTTCACATCTTTGGCAAGATCTTGAATTATATTTTCCTGGATTTGTTTTTCATTCGTATTCCTTCTTTGATACAAAGGGGAGCTTTTTAACCAATCCCTGAGGCCAGTATACAAATTTTCTTCAATAAATTCACTTGTGTCTTGCTGAAGCTGGTAACCGCTTACTTCTAGTTCATCAATAATACCTTTAAGTTTGAGCCTATTTTTCAAACTCTTTGCCAAGCTTTGCACATTTGTGTGATTAATGTCTTTTATGAAAGGTTTTAACCATGCAGAGATCTCATTATCTATTTTTTCTGAATTAATGTCCTTATTTTGTGCAATCTTGCGAAGTTTTTCAGCCAACTCTTTAACCTTTTCTTGCCTTTTGTCGTCACTTATATCTTCTTCGTTTAACTCTGATGATATTTCTTCAACCCACATAGATATTTCGTTAAGTAATTTGTTCATAACTTCACCCTCGTTGACAATAAATGGAGGTTTGGATAGTATAGGTGTCGTAACATCTTTGATAACAGCTAGTAAGGCAGGCGTTTGATTCATTATGGTCGTTAAGTCTTCGGATTCAACTGATTTCCCCATAGCTCGAAATACTTGATATTTCAAAAACTCCAATTCTTCTTCTTCGGTAAGTTTTACTTCTGGATGGTTTTGTAAGTAAATTTGTCTGTCCGCTATGTCACTTGCCAGGTTTCGAGCTATATTATTAACAAGGGCTTTATCGTCGATCTTTACAGGCAAATCAAGAATCCAATCTTCAATAGCTGCTTCCAAGTCAGACACAAAATTTTGTTCTATCTTTTTCTTTAGTTCATCTGGTATGTAAATAGTGCCAATAGAAAATCCCGTTCTTCTGGGATAAAACGAATACCCTTGCATCGATGGTCGCGGTGTAGAAGTGGCTGCTATAGTTCGCAATCGATTTGCAAGATCATATCCATGTTCTTGAACGGAAACGTCAAATCTTTTTAGGAATTTAAAAACTTCATAGTTAATTGTGTCTTCTTTGTCAGCTATTGATTGATTTGGATCTGAAATTGTATCACATAATCTCTCGGCAACTTTTTGTGCTGCTGTTTTCATTTTTCGTTTAGTTTGAGCATCCATTTGATCACCCTTTACTTCGTCCATGAAATCAGTTATTTCTCTTATTGCACTTGTTTGAAAGGTTTCTTTTTCGTTAAGAGTAAACTCGGTCGGTAGAGATAAGGCTGAATCTCTTCGAACAGATGAGAAATCTCGCGCTTGTAATGCTAATCTCATAGTAAGGTCTGACGCATCTTCTTTAGAAATGTTGGTCGATTGGAGTACTTCCATGATTCTTTCCGAAGTAAAGTCAGCGTCTTCACCATTTAAAACTTGGTCTACTAGTAAATCCGTTAGTTGTTCTTCAATTTCTTCAAGATTGTTAATATTTAACGTGCCAACAGTTTTTTTCACTTTGTCGCTAATAAATGCCCTAACTTCTTCGGGAGAATCAGATTTCAGTAATGATCTATGTTCTACAGCCGAAATTCTTTTTGCACTACCAATAAATAATTCTGCTAACTCTGTCGCCTCTTTTTTAGGCAAATCGATCTCTTGGTCTATAATTCTGACTATATTCGATTTAATTTCCTCCTGGTCTTGTTTATCGTCACCTACGCTGATAATATTTCTAGCTAAAAGTGCGGATACTCTTCTTCCTACGTTTTTCTTAGCCTGTGCACTGAATTTATGTGAATTACTATCAATGATACTTGACACTTCGGTATTAATAGTCTGCTTTAGTTCATTGTGTTTCTCATTCGGATTTAAAATAGACTTCAATTTGGATGTCAAATCTTTCGCAAGAGTCCTTTTATGTTTAGGATTAATGCCAGAGTATTCCATAAAATCACTTAACCAACTATTCACTTCTTCACGTATATAGTCATCTGAAACTTTTTCACCATGCTTTTTTCGCATGATATTAATTGTTTTCGCTAGTTTATCGACCATTTTTATATTTTCATCTGAATCTATCATTTCTGGTATATCTCTCAGCAAATTCCAAATGGCCGTTACTATTTCATCTTCAATTTCACCACTAGACCTTCGTGGAGGCTGAAATTTGCCTAATTTTTTTGCAAGCTGTGTAACCAAGTCGTTTTTAGTTTTGGCGTCCATTTTTATTCCCTTTTTGTTTGATTCAGTAACTAACCAATCTGTGATTTCATCTTGAATTTCATCTTTATCTAGTATTCCTTCAGACCTTAGATCTTGTAACTTTTTAGAAAGACTGTCAATCATTTTGGTCTTCTCTTCTTTAGTTCCAGAAAATTGTGGTATATCGTCCAACCAACTTTCAATTTCCTTTGAGCAATTTTCCTTGTATTCTTGAATGGCTTTAATTTTTGGGCTTTCTCTTCCCTTGATGGTGTCCTGCGTAGACTTTCTTTTCTGTAGAACTGTATCAAATATGTTCCCAGCAAGTTTATTTGCCAAATTTGTTGAAGTTCTGTAATCCAATCGAATACCTCTTTTCTGTGTTTCATCTGCTAACCATTTAACTATTTCATCTTCGAATCCTTCAATGTCTTTAGTGTTTTTGGATTTATATGCTTTTAGCGTTTTTCCGAGACTTTCAACCATTTTATTCTTTTCTGATTGATTTATTGACGATAGTTCAGGTATATCTTTTAACCAATCCCGTATGTCTTCAATGTACGGCTCTACATCTCTACTCTTTCTTCTCGCAGCTTCGGATTGCACAGTATAATGCTTAATTTCACTTGCAGGTATAGATTTAAGTGTGTGAGCTAACTTGTCAGCTAATCTCTCGATAGACTTTTCTCTGTTTGCACCAGTCTCTATGGGCATTTCTCTTAGAATATCTGTTATTTCACTTTTTATTATCTCATAAAATTCGTCATCATCTTCCGGTCTTTCTTTAGCCAGGGATTTTAGTCGTTTTGTTAATGTATTCACCACTTCTTTTTTCACAACTTTTTCTCCTTGATCATCTGTTTTCTTTAATTTCACTTCTTTTATCCACTGCGAAATATTTCGATCAAATTTATCGATTTTGGGCTTTATTTCACTAACAGGTACGTTTTTGAGAGAATCCGCAAATTTTATGGAAATTTTTCTTGCAAATTTAGATTTGTCACCTTCAACTTCTACGGGTAAATCTTCAATAATATTCAAAACCTCATTCATCAACGCCTCATGATATTCATCATCATCTTTCGGCCTATCTACAGCTATTGCTTTCAGCCTTTCTGCTATCATTTCTTCAACTTTTTCTTTATCAACGATTTGACCTTGACTATCTTTTTTCTTCAGTTTGATATCTTTCATCAACCTAGAAATCTTTCGATCGAATTTATCGGGTTTAGGCTTTATTTCACTAAGAGGTACCTTTTTGAGCGAGTCCGCAAATTTTATGGAAAATTTTCTAGCAAATTTAGATTTGTCACCTTCAACTTCTATTGGTAAATCCTCTATAATATCTAAAACCTCATTCATCAACGCCTCATGATATTCATCATCATCTTCCGGCCTATCTACAGCTATTGCTCTCAGCCTTTCTCCTATCATTTCTTCAACTTTTTCTTTATCAACGATTTGACCTTGACTATCTTTTTTCTTCAGTTTGATATCTTTCATCAGCTTAGAAATATTTCGATCAAATTTATCGGGCTTAGGCTTTATTTCACTACGAGGTACCTTTTTCAGAGAATCCGCAAATTTAATGGAAATTTTTCTAGCAAATTTAGATTTGTCACCTGCAACTTCTATGGGTAAATCCTCCATAATATCTAAGACTTCATTCATCAACGCCTCATGATATTCATCATCATCTTCCGGTCTATCTATAGCTATTGCTTTCAATCTTTCTCCTATCATTTCTTCAACTTTTTCTTTATCAACGATTTGACCTTGACTATCTTTTTTCTTCAGTTTGATATCTTTCATTAATTGAGAAATCTTTTGGTCAAATTTATCGGGTTTTGGCTTAATTTCACTTGTTGGTATGTTTTTTAATGATTTTGCTAGTTTTGTAGTTAAATTATCAATGACTTTGGCTTTATTTCCCTTAACTATAATTGGTAAGTCTTCAAGAATATCAAGTGCTTCTAATTTTAATAACTCGTGGAATTCTTCATCATCCTCCGGTCTTTCGATTGCTATAGATTTAAGCCTTTCCTTAAAAGTTTCAGCTATCTTTTCTGTATCAACAATTTCTCCTTGACTATCCTTGCTCTTGAATTTAATATCTTTTAACCACTGCGATATTGTTTCGTCGAATTGATCACCTTTGAGTTTAATTTCACTCGCGGGTATACCTTTCAGAGTTTTTACTAATTTGGTCGCTAGTTTATCAAGAAATTTATCTTTATTTCCATCAATTTCTATTGGCAAGTCTTCGAGAATATCCAATGCTTCATTTTTTAACGCTTCATGATATTCGTCATCATCCTCTGGCCTTTCAATTGCTACAGATTTCAATCGATCACTTAAAGTATTCAAAATCTTTTCTTTGTCAATTTTATCACCCTGGCTATCTTTTCTTTTGAATTTTATATCATTTATCCATTGTGATAATTTAGCGTCAAATTTGTCAATATCTATTTTTTCTTTTATTTCATGTGCAGGTATCTTCTTTATTATGTTTGTTATTGTTTCAGCTAACTTGTCAATGTATTTGTTTTTATTACCCTCGACTTCTATAGGCAATCCTTCCAAAATATCAAGAACTTCATTTTTCAATGCCTCGTGATGTTCGTCATCGTCATCCGGTCTATCAATTACTAAAGGTTTCAATCTTTCTGCAAAAATATCAGCAAACTTTTGTGTATCAATCAATTGACCTTCACTGTCTCTTTTCTTAAATTTGATATCTTTTAGCAATTGTGATATTTTTTCATCAAACTTATCACCTTTTGGCCTGATTTCGCTTTCAGGGATATCTTTGAGTGTATTCGCCAATTTAGATGCTAATTTTTCGATGCCTCTGCTTTTATTCCCTTGGATTTCTATAGGTAATTCTTCAAGAATATCTACTATTTCATTTCGTAAGGTTTCATGGTAGTGTTCATCATCCAAAGATCTGTTCAAAGCTATAGATTTTAACCTATCTACAACATTGCTTCTAATCTCTTCTTTATTGACGATGTTTCCTTGACTATCCTTTCTCTTAAATTCGATAGCGTCAATCCATTTTAATATCTCCTTACCAAATTTATCCACTTCTCCACTATATTTTATTTCAGTTACAGGAATGCTCTTAATATTATTGACTAATTTATTAGCTAATGTTTCCAGTTCCTTGTTTTTGTCTCCATCAGTTTCTATGGGTAATTCTTGAAGAATTTCAAAGATCTCGTTTTTTAAAACCTCATGGTAATCATCATCATTATCTGGTCTACTGATAGCTAATGCTTTTATCCTATCAGCAAATGTATCTGCAATCTTATCCTTATCAATAATTTCTCCAAAATTATCTCTGCTCTTAAATCTTATCTCATCAATCCATTTGGTGATTTCTTCATCAAATTTATCAGTTCCCACGAAAACTCTAGTCAGTCTATTCATTAAATTATCTGCTAACAATGATTTGAAATCTTCTCTTTCTGCTTTGTTACTAGGAAGCCACATCGGAAGCTTATCTAAACACTTTTCAACTTCCTTCCTAGCTTTCGCTTCGATATCTTCGTCGTCTTTTAAATCAGTGAGTCTATTAGCCAGTTCTTCGATCATATCTATTCTTTTTTGTTTATCTTCTGCGCTCATCTTGGCATAGGTTGGTACATCAAGGAGCCAATTTCCGATTCTTTCGGTCACTTTGCGACTGAACTCTTCTTTTGAGTCTCTTTTCGCAAACGACCGTCCTTTCTTGCAGTAGCAGCATGGTGGGGTTTTAAAGGGACATGTGGGTAAACACGTCTGTAAAAAAGAAGTTAGTAAGTGAATAAACTCATACGTAATACCTATATATTAGCCGTGTGGTATCCGGCAGAGTAGAATAGGACTACTCCAAGACTTCCCGTGGATGTCGTAGAAGGCGACTCGGGAAATACAAGCTAAACAAAGCTTATACACATCCAAGAGACCTCTCCAACCCGTCTGGCCAGCGTGGAGAGTGTAAGCCAAGTCCACTGGCTGCTCCGACCAAGTATGGCTGTAGTAGTACAGAGAGGGTCGTGCTTCTGTAGTGGAGACTAAATAGGACCTGATGATAATACCTATATAGACATGTAATATATTTTGCCTGGAAGTCAATCAATATTTATAAAAAAAAACGTGTAATTAAAGGAAATTTAGAGTGAATAAAAAATCTTAGAATTACCAGTTGCTTCTTTTCACGTAAAATACTATCAAAGGGATGTAGGAAAGCCTAATTTTTCTGGCGCAGGTGAAAGTGAAGTTAGGACTGAATGAATGAATGAATGAAATATTCTTTATTGCACCATGATAAGGATAAATTATTTAAAACTATTCTATATAAAGTAGTACAAGCGGCGGTCTTTTGACGAGGCCTCAAAGGTTTGGTACCATCGCTCGGCAAAGGCGTACGCAGACTGATCTAGTGCGCGCAAGGGATAGCGCTTGGCGGTTTAGCCCGTGAATGATGAGATAGGTGTAGTCTCGAGTCGCTCAAAGAAAAAAACGTAAGCGCCAAATTCGTTGTTTCTATTTTATACAAAATCAGACCGGTTAATTGTATTTTCATATTTAAATTTTGATGAATGACTAATAACCTATCTTTTAGTCTAAAAATCATTATTTCATTCGTCGCATTTGAGCTACAATAACAAAAACTCTGCGAACGAAGACCATTTTTCAAAAAATATTTCTATCGAGAAAATTTTATCAAAACGTGTTTTCATCTTACATTTTTGGAGATGAAATAGTCAAAAATCATATTACTTAGATTTGAAACTCCTAATTTAAGTATTTTGCGAGATAAATAAGGTTTAGAACGACCTTATTTACAGTGGTATCGCCTTAAGCAATCTCTTCCAGGCAACCCTTGAAGACATGGAGACACTTTTATAGAC
The DNA here is from genome assembly GCA_947532085.1 of Elegia similella. Lineage (NCBI taxonomy): Eukaryota > Metazoa > Arthropoda > Insecta > Lepidoptera > Pyralidae > Elegia > Elegia similella. The sequence continues at coordinate 1,167,595 of OX383953.1, forward strand.
ATAAATACAGGTGGCGCAGAAAGTAACAGATAATTAATAAAAGAAGAAATTTATGACTTTTATAATAATTAGTATTTAAAATATATAAACAGTATAAAATATATAATACTAGCTTTCGCCCGCGGCTCCGCTCGCGTCAATGTCGATCCCTCGGGAATAGTACTTTTTTCCGGGATAAAAGGTAGCCTATGTCCTTCTCCGTACTCCAGAGAACTTGTATGCAAAATTTCATGATGATCGGTTCAGTAGTTACGCCGTGAAAGCGTAACAAACAAACAAACAAACAAACAAACAAACAAACAAACAAACAAACTCACTTTCGCATTTATAATATTAGTAAGGATTAGTGATGTAACTAATATTCGCATTCGCATTCGCATTCGCGAATATTCGCATATTTTTGCATATTCGCATTCGCATTCGCGAATTTACTGCGAATGTTTTTGCGAATATTTTTTTTTTTTTTTTTTGTTGGTTGATATAATAAAACAAAATCTATACATTAACTATGTTTTAATTCAAAAAAAATTATTTAACCTCGTCATCACATAATCAGTCTTCTCTTTATCATTTGGTTGGTAATATTTATTTATTAACTTTGAGAAATTAACTTTAAATCTAAAATTATGATGTCTACAAACATTGTACACAAACAAAAACAATTCTTCTATGAATTTTTACCTTTTCTACTTCTTAACAAAACTAAAAATAACAATCAACAAACATAATTTGTCAACAACTGAATATTCGCATTCGCATTCGCATTCGCGAATATCGGTAGCAAATATTCGCATTCGCATTCGCATTCGCGAATGTCCAAAATATGACATTCGTTACATCACTAGTAAGGATAAACATATATATTCTAGGCTAGCAATTACTTGGCTCAAAGGATAAGCATTGCCAACCAACGTGGCAATGCTGCCAGCCTTTTGGGCACGTTGCCACAGAATGACGGTTTGCAGGGACTATATAATTTGTAAATATTTATATTTTTTTTTAAGTAGTTGTAATTATTATTAGTTAGTATATTTATATTGTACCATATAAAAAGTAAATAATTATTCTGTATTTTAAAAAAAAACAATTTATATTTAAACATATACATACATATAATATGGGCCTCTGGTATTGTACATAATTGTAAGTACAATACTATTGCCTGAAATAAATGAGTTATTATTATTATTATTATTATTATATTATTTCACGGGTGTTACCCCGGTTCTTTGAGAGGCTTGCGTGGGGATATAGATCCAACACGTAGAGGCCCTTTGGAGAAGTTGATGTAATGTTGGTCTCTAGCCAGAACCCGTTCCTAGAAATACCAATGTGTGATATGCCCTTGAACAGGTCTTGGCCGGAGGAGGAACTATTGCATTTTAAAAAGGAAATTAATGGGTTTATTGGAATGAGATTTGGGTGGACTTATGCTGGGTTATTGCAAAGGGACGTGCACCTGCCATAATCATGATAACTGACTACAATTGGCAGGTGGTGGCTTGCCGCCCACTAGATGGGCCCCTCAAAATAGCCAACGATTAATGCCGGCAAAAGGGGCAACACCGGTGCGGGCGACTCAGGGGTGTCGAGAGGTGTGCTGCGCTTTCTCCGAAGTTACTCGCGGCGTTATGCCCTTTAACACTTCCACCCCTGGAGCAACAGCTCTCACGACTCCTCTCTGGACGGCCAACTAAGGCAAGCCAGAGTCGAGAGCCCTGCGAGCCCTCTTGGGTTTCCACCCCGACCGATGAAGACACGTCGGGGGCGAGGGCTCTGACCGACTCTCTGGAGCACTCGGGTCCGTGGTGTCGTTACTCACCAACAGCTCGCCACAAGCTGCCCTGCGGCCTTATTATTATTATTATTATATACACATACATACAAGTCCAATACGGAAATAAAATAGTACCATACATATCGGAGCAGAGGACTTGAGAAATCAGGCAGCGTTATTGAAGAGAAAGGAGATAAGATTTGGTTAAAGATTTGAAGTATGCAAAGTTTGAGCACGTCGAATAGCAGGTGGGAGTTTCAGAGTCTGATAGCCTGTACTGTAAAGGACTTAGAATAGAATTTGGGTGCGCGTAGAGACCCTCCCCGAGTGACGACTGACGATCAGTCGACTTCCGGCGCACCTGGATAGCGACTCGGTACCGCAGAGTCTAGTGAACCAATCTCTACACCACGATGGCTACAATGAATAAAATCTAATTCCTTAAGCCATCGACACGAAAAGAAGAAGAATAGAATTCAGAAGTGGACTAATAATAATAATAATATGTTTATTTTCTCTTTAACAAAGATAAGCCTTAAAAGTATGGGTCCTAAGAACTATGGTTGTACAATTTGTGTTGCGACTTGTTCTCTTTGTTTGGAGACTAGTCCTTGAAATAGGTTCCTATTGGAACCTGTGCCACAAGTGACTAGGCCCCTCCCTCGGATCACTGAGTCTTACATACACTGTAAAATAGGTATAAAAAGTTACATATTGTTTAATCTAAATTGGGGAGCACAGGTAGGTGTTAGTGTAAGATTTGTGTCTGTATATGTGTGTGTGGGTGGAAGTGTGAGGGTCAGACAGGTGTTAGTGTTGTGTTTGAGTGTATAATAATATACGGACAAATCACACAGATTGAGCTAGCCCCAAGGTAAGTTCGAGACTTGTGTTATGGGATACTAACTCAACGATACTATATTTTATAACAAATACATATATAGATAAACATCCAAGACCCAGGCCAATTTGAAAAAGATCATTTTCCATCTTGACCTGGCCGGGGATCGAACCCGGTCGCGTATTGCCAAACTGTATACTGACCCAGACACCCATAGTCTGTACTGAACTACGTCGTGCTCATTAGAATCACAAATAAATTGGAGCAAAGTACATACCAGCCCAGAGCAGTCTGAGTCGGTATGCACTTTGCTCGCTTGTATGTAGAGCAAACAATATCTCAAACACGCAAATATCTTTAACTAACTATACAACGTGTTTCGTAATTTCCCGTAACTTTTTTATGCTTAGCGATTTTTAGGTATCCTATCCGTGTAACTGAACAACTTTCCCTAAAAAACATACCCTATGTGAAGTAATTTAAGTATAGCCGTTGTAAGTATGACTAAAAATTTATTTGAACTGGAACAACTATAAAGAGTGTTAAAAAAAACTATAAATGTTTCCACTTCAGTATTTATTAATTTTTCAAAGAAAGATGCACTGACACAACAAATTGTACCTATTTTTAATTTCAGTGTAGGTAATAATAACTCAATTAAGTCGATATTATAAGTGATCGATAACAAAGTAAATTAATGAATCAAGAACAGAAAATGCAAAAATTTTCATTAAATGCCAAAACAAAAACTCAAATAACAAGAGATGGCGTCACACCATGCCTTATGTGCTTTATTTAGCGATTTTTCTTTGTCAATAATCGAAAAGTGCGAAATAAAAATTATATGTTAAAAATATTAGTAAATATGCCAACTGTTTTTCTACCAGCATACTCGTACCGCAAACTAGCAAAGTGTTAATTTTGTTCAAATTATTAAGGCTTACACCGATCTTTAAAAAATCAGTTTTAAAGTCGATTTATTTTTTAAAAGTAACTCTATTTGACTTTATTTAATAAACACGTGCGTAATTGCTAATAAAGTCACGACCACTGTCCAAAAGCGGCGCAAGTTTTAGAAGGCGAGGCAGGAAAATAAAACATATCTGCATTCGCATGCATTTTGTTCTAAATTATCATGCCATTACATACTACACCAGACGCTGGAAAGTATGGATGTCTGGAATCGTATGTATTTTGCTCAAGTATTTTAAAGCAAAATGTATTTTGATTCAGACACTTTCTGAATAGGTATACAGTTTGCTCTTCAACTACAAAGGCAAACTGCGATCGAACTCAGAGCAACCCTGGTCTGGGTCAGTATACAGTTTGGCAATACGCAACCCGGTCACTCCGTGTCGCAGGCTGGCGTGTTGACCGCTGCGCCACGGTGTAGTGTGTGACGACACGCAACTATCACAGCTACGATAACTTCGATCCTCCTACATAGTGTAGAGAATGAAAGTCAGTTTTAGTTTCGTTAGCGTCAAGTTAGTTGTGGGAAGAGTGAGTGTCAGTGAGTAGGTGATTGTAGTATCAGTCAGTAAGAGCGTGAACGAGATCAGAAACGGCGGTCAGGGACAACGGTAGGTAATGATGAGTCGTTTAGAATTTTGCTGGTGATATTTTATTATGTTTATAAGTGTTTCTAGAGGAAGTATTTTTGATAGGTAAGTGTGTGAAGGTAATTAATTCATGAAAGTGGTGAATGATAGAGTATACGATAGTTAGAAGAGAACGGCAGGGAGTGATTTAAGTGATTTTATATGTTAGGTGTAAGTAAGGCTTCCGTGTTAGTGTAGTTTAAGGTTTTGAGGTATTTGGTGACTGTGGCTTTGCATGAATACTTATGAAGCGGGAATATATTGAGTAGTGTGTTTAGCTTATTATAAAGGTACGGGCCGAGATAGCAGAAAAAGTGACTAGAGGTTGCCGTTGTTAGCTTATTGTACGCACAGATAGGTTTCCTTCTACGTACGTTCGTAGTTGCCATTGGGGTAAATTGTGTCTGGGAGTGTTGCTTCAGAGTGGTATAGAGCACGAAAGACTGCCTAACGGTGAGTACGTCCCAGAGCTTATATAGCTCGTGTGTTGGATGGTGGAACGGTAGTCCTGCCGCAACTTTTAGTATTGCGCGTTGAGCTCTTTCCACTTCGATGAGGGAGGTTTTGGCTGTGCCTCCCCAAGATGTAATGCAGTAGATCACTAGCGACTGACATAAGGCGTTATATACCATCTTGATCACTTGCCGGCTGGCCGAGTGTCTTAAGGTTTTAAATATATAAATGAGTTTCCTTAGCCTTGCCGCTAGTGATTCAGCATGGGGTGCGAATGTGAGCGTGTGTCTACTATGACGCCCAAGTATTTGATGGTGTCAGTTCTTTGAAGGGGAGGGCAGGAACAGCTTAACTGGTTTTGGGAACAATTATGTGCGATTATGTTTAAGTTCATAGATGGTAAGTAATTTCTTCTGGTTCTAATGGTTCTAATGTATTGTTGACCAATTTCCAACCCCAGTCTGTAGGGTCTAACTGATCATCATCATTTCGTGTAGATGCCACGGTCAATCGACCACGCACACCTTGGTGTCAGAGTTCTTCGGAACCGCCTCTCGGCCTCTGACGTGGTTAATAAATAATAAATAAATATACACGGACAAATCACACAGATTGAGCTAGCCCCAAAGTAAGTTCGAGACTTTTGTTATGGGATACTAACTCAACGATACTATATTTTATAACAAATACATATATAGATAGGTACACATCCAAGACCCAGGCCAATCTGAAAAAGATCATTTTCCATCTTGACCTGGCCGGGGATCGAACCCGGTCACTCCGTGTCGCAGGCTGGCGTGTTGACCGCTGCGCCACGGAGCTGTCATCAAAAGAAAAATAAAATAATTATCAAAGGGGGGCAAATCCCATGCAACAGACATGATTTTTTTGAGCTTTTATAGATAACGGTACGGAACCCTTCGACCGCGAGTCCGACTCGCACACGGCCGTTTTTTTTTTTTGTTTTATGAAATACTTACATTGGTGGTGAAGTCAGATGATTGCCCCGCATCTGGTTAAAGAAAAAAAAAATTATTTTATTTGACACTAACTTTGGCCCGCGGCTCTGCCTGCGTCAATGTCGATCCCACGGAAACAGTACTTTTCCCGGGATAAAATGTACCCTATGTCCTTCTTTGTACCCCAGATAACGTGTATGCATTTCATGATGATCGGTTCAGTAGTAAAGGCGTGAAAGCGTAACAAACAAACATACTCGCTTTAGCATTTAAACCTAATATGGAAAGTAATTAGTCGGGCCGCTAAATAATTATTTGGGCAGCAGATTTTGCAATTGGGGCAGCAGAGAAAACGTTTGGATAAGCTTTGGCTTTCCACCTGGAACGACTGAGGGCAGAAAATAAATTAGGTTCAGGTTATTTTTTTATGACCACCCGGAACGACTGAGGGCAGAAAAGAAGTTTTGCTGACCATAAGTTGCTGCCCAAGCTATTTTAGCTGACCGATCACATTTTTTTGCTAACAAAAATACGAATATTCCATATATGCCAATGCCATTAAGCATTTGTACACTTTTATTTAAATTTGTGCAATAAAGAATAAATAAATATTCTGCTAACCGTTTTAATAACACAACATATAGTATTAGTAAGATTATGTAAGTTAATAAGTAAGAATAAGTTTTAGGTTAGGTTAGGTAGAGCCACGCTACCGGCAATATTAATTTTTGCTAGTAGCATGAATGGGTCGGCTCGTCCGGGGAAGTACCACACTCTCACAGAAAATCTACGTCTGAGTAGGAGCTTCACCGCTTCTATGCTTCATTCGGTGAGTGGGAGAGCCAGAAGCCCATATTTCTCCCATTTCGTCCCCCCATGACGTTTCCCCAACTCCTTGAAAGGCCGGCAACGCTCCTGCTACACCCTGGTGTTACAGTTGTCCATGGGCAGCGGTGATCGCATACCATCAGGTGACACGCTTGCTTGTTTGCCGTCCTATAACATAAAAAAAAATATATATTTTTGTGGGGACTCAACGATACTATATTTTATGACAAATACATATATAGATACACATCCAAGACCCAGGCCAATCTGAAAAAGATCATTTTCCATCTTGACCTGGCCGGGGATCGAACCCGGTCACTCCGTGTCGCAGGCTGGCGTGTTGACCGCTGCGCCACGGAGCTAGTCAAAATAAAGCTAATGAATTCAATTTCACCCTGTAAAGTAAGAGATTAATCTGAAACCAATTTGCAGCTTACCGAGACTGCTTTCTCCATTCTGGAAACAAATAAAGTTTATAGTTTTTAGTCTAGTCAACATCTTCATCATTTCGAGTAGGTGTCACTAGCAATCGACCATGCACACCCTGGTGTCAGAGTTCTTCGGAACCGCCTCTCGGCGTCTGACGTGGTTCCTTTAACGACTACCAGATGGCAGCCGGGACCACAGGCTTAACGTGCCTTCCAAAGCACGGAATCATCTTTATTATCAGACAATCAGGTGATTCACGCCTGCAATGTCCTAACCAAACTGGAAACAACTAAACAAAGTATGCTTCCGGTGGGAATCGAACCCACGACCCCCGGGTCAACAGGCAAACGCCTTAACCACTGGACCACGGAGGCTGTTTAGTCTAGTCAACAAGTGCTTACTAGGTCATAACTTTTTCGTATTCTCCGAAAATTATTATTAAGGTGTCATTCGATTTTAAATGACATGTAGATATTTTTTGAGAAACTTCAAGGGCCGCTCGCAAAAATAGGGTATTTTCCAAGTTTTTGAAAAATATGTCATATTGTTCATAATAGCTTTAATACATTTGCAATCTGGACTGTCTGGTGATTTTTTTCTGTCTTAACAATTCAACATTAAAGTTTGAATAAATCAAATAAATAATAAAGTCGCCAAAACGCTACAGAACGTCACGTGTTGCCATGACGTCACCTGCTTGTAAATACATTTTTTTTCTTCTATTTGGCTCTTAAACTTCATTCAGAAGCTTATTTTAGCCAGTGTCTAGTTATTTTTTGAATTATTCTTGCTTGTGTATCAACGAAATGATGGTGTAATTCATTTCGCTGATTTCGACGGAGCCCCGACGGCGTCAATTCCCACGAATCCACTGGCTTGATCATATACGACGCAACGAGGCGAGCAAACATCAGCCCGCTAAGTAAATCTCACGACAGCCGCACCATGACACTTTATTTTAGTTATTCAACACTTTGTTCATAAACATGGGTATTTATAACACCAAATACACCGATTTCACATTATAAAGTCCACTAGAAACAATTTGCAAAACAATCCAAAACACAAGCCGTGCAGTCCGCCGAAATTCCCGCCAAGAACCCCGTCAAATTAAACGTCGACTGACATTACTGTTTACAAACAGGTGACGTCACTTTTTCTTCACCCAATCCCGTGCGTTTCAATCACATGGTCAAACGTAAAAATATAATTATTTTATTTATGAATTTTTGCAACTGCCTCTGTGGTCCAGTGGTTAAGGCGTTTGCCTGCAGACCCGGGGGTCGTGGGTTCGATTCCCACGGGAAAGCATACTTTGTTAAGTTGTTTCCAGTTTGGTTAGGACATTGCAGGCTTGAATCACCTGATTGTCTGATAATAAAGATGATTCCGTGCTTCGGAAGGCACGTTAAGCCGTTGGTCCCGGCTGCCATCTGGTAGTCGTTAAAGGAACCACGTCAGAGGCCAAGAGGCGGTTCTGAAGAACTCTGACACCAGGGTGTGCATGGTCGATTGACCGTGTCACGTACACGAAATGATGATGATATGATTTTTTACAAAAATAAAATATATTTTAAAATAAAGTGTTGGTTAAAAAATGTTTAATGATAAGCTAACAGCAGTCTGATGTATATTTTCATCGTAGGATAATTGCTTGCAAAAGTTATAAACAACTAGCTTTCGCCCGCGGCTCCGCCCGCGTCAATGCCGATCCCTCGGGAATAGTACTTTTTCCCGGGATAAAAGGTAGCCTATGTCCTTCTCCGAACTCCAGAGAACTTGTATGCAAAATTTCATGATGATCGGTTCAGTAGTTACAGGGTGAAAGCGTAACAAACAAACAAACTCACTTTCGCATTTATAATATTAGTAAGGATAAGGATTAAGTGAAAAAATGGGGGTTTGGTTTTTCACAAATATCTCAAAAACTATTTAAGATGTTTCAAATTTCAAGACAGATTAAAAAAGAGGAGGAAATTTCCTAAATAAAAGGCTAACTCCCGGTAATGTTGGACCAATAATTAAAAATTTTCCCGATAGTTGAAATACGCCCGAAAACGGGTACTCTGGCTTACGCAAACCACGCCCACTTCGGACCTTTAACAAAGAATATATACGCTCCTTTAATGAATAAATTATTTAAACTAATTAAATATGAAAAATAAGAACTGAAAAACTTCAGGTGCCTACAGGATAGATCAATGAACAATAATCCGCGGTCCAAACATTTTTATCGTGATTTTTCATTTAGTTATCCATTAGATAATATAATATAATATATAATAGGCTTATTGAGGTATCTCGTGACCAAAGGGCTGGAAATTACCTAGCTCAGCGTATCAGCATTGCCATTCAATTAGGCAATGCTGCCAGCCTTTTGGGCACGATGCCCAGAGGTGAGCATCTGGAGGGACTGTACGATTTGTAAATATATATTTTTAAGTAGCTTATTTTTTTTTTATTATTATTTTAGTTCAAGATAATGGATATTATAAATACTCATTTTATTTCTTAATATAATAAAATATTTATATATTTTAAAAACATATTAGATAATTAACATTTTTTTGTAGCACGAACATTAACATTGCAAGAACGATAATTGTTGAACAACGAATCTAAGATAACTCCTAAAGCAATTTTACAAAGGTCTTAACAGATCTCAATAGATCGCCATAGAAAAAAAAATAGTTATAAACATTGAAAAAAAAAACATATTTTTAATAAAACCAGCGGTTTGCGTACGGGGTTTTATAAAAAATAATATTTAAAAAAACGTATTGAAACTACTGTGTCTTTATCTCCACGGATTATTTGAGCAACGCACTATACAAGCCTTGGGCGTAATCAGGCATTGATGGACTGGATGCCTCATTTGCCGCCCTCTGCAGTAAGTATTTTACCTATAGAGATAAGATAATCCATTTCATCATACCTGTCTATGAGAAGACCTGGACTGACATCGCTTCCTGTGCTCCAAATAGCGGCTGTTCATCTGCGTACACACCTGAAAAATACATCATAATTTGGACAAAGACCTCTCCCGAAGATTCTTCGTCGTTCCATGGGAGGATATTGCCATACTCCCCACGCTTGGCAGGCGGGTTGGCGAGCGCAGCTTTTGGCTTCCTGTGCTTCCGACGCTGTTGCCCATCGGAAGCATTTTTTAAGCTACTAGGGTGGTCCCAGAAGTAGCCGACCTGGCATAAATATAGCAATACTAGCTGAAAATTTAAAAAACAAATCAAAACTTTGGATCTTATGGCGTGTTAATTTGAAAAAAGAATAAGCTATTTACTTTTATTTATATTCCACACCAATAAATATGAATTGCTCTGAGTGATTTTGCAAACATGGACAAAATTGGTCTCCGATATGTGATGCAATACTTTCATTTCAAAGGTGTAAATCCAACCGATATTAAAATCGAGCTGGATTCTACTCTAGGAGAGTCTGCTCCTTCATTTACAATAGTAAAATATTGGATTGCTGAGTTTTAAAGAGGTCGCACCAGCTGCGAAGATGAACATCGCAACGGTCGGCCAAATGAAGTGACTATACCAGAAATGGTGACAAAAATTCACTAAATAGTATTAAAAGACCGTAGACTAAAAGTGCGTGAGTTAGCAGATATGGTAGGCATTTCAAAAAGTGCTATACGTCGCAATTTGACTGAAAAATTAGGCATGACGCAAGACGGGTGCCGCGATTGCTCACCATTCAACAAAAGCAGCGTCGTGAGGATGTTTCAATCCAGTGTTTGGAGAAATTTCAACGGAATAAAGCCGAATTTTTACGACGATTCATAACGATGGACGAAACATGGGTCCACAAATACACCCCTAGGATGAAAGAACAATCTAAATAATGGACTGAAAAGGGAGAACCGGCTCCAAAGAAGGCGAAGTCAGTTCCATGTGCTGACAAGGTCATAGCGTCAGTATTCTGGGATACGCATGGTATAATTTTTATTGATTATCTTCAAAAAGGCAATACCATCAACGGGAAGTATTACGCGAAACTTTTGCAGCGTTTGAGTGATGAAATTAAGATAAAACGACCGCATTTAGTGAAAACGAAAGTGTTGTTTCATCAGGACAATGCACCAACTCACACGTCCACTATTGCAATGGCTAAAATTAATGACTTGAAGTTCGAATTGCTTCCTCATGCACCTTATTCGCCAGACCTAGCTCCCTCTGACTATTTTCTGTTTTCAAACTTGAAAAAGTGGCTCGCCGGTAAAAGATTTGCTAATAATGAAGAGGTAGAGTGTGCTGTCGATGGCTATTTTGAGGAACTTGATACAGACCACTATAAACAGGGTATAGAAGCTATTGAACATCGCTGGGAAAAGTGTATTGCGTTAAAAGAAGACTATATTGAGAAATAAATATTGATTTTTCTAATTATTTTGTGTTATCTGTGTTAGGCCGGCTACTTCTGGGACCGCCCTCGTACTATCGTTCTAACAGCTTTTTTAGACAGCTCCGTGGCGCAGTGGTTACCACGCCAGCCTGCGACACGGAGTGCCCGGGTTCGATCCCCGGCCAGGTCAAGATGGAAAATGATCTTTTTCAGATTGGCCTGGGTCTTGGATGTTTATCTATATATATATTTTTAATAAAATATAGTATCGTGGAGTTAGTATCCCATAACACAAGTCTCGAACTTACCTTGGGGCTAGCTCAATCTGTGTGATTTGTCCGTATTTATTTATTATTTTTTTATTAACTAACGCTCTTCCCGGCTGGCCTGAGAGCTAAACCAGAATGTACCAGCTACTTAAATATTATTAATAAGATTCTTCCATGCTGGTCTGGGAGAAAAGAAAAGAATATAAAATATAAAAAAGCTGTTTCTCCCGCGCCGACCTTATAAAAAAATCTAAGAATACATACATACATAGTTTCACGTCTTTTTCCCTTGCGGGGTAGACAGAGCCTAGGTCTATAAGACCTGAAGGCTACATTTATCATGATGGTTAGCATTCGGTGGAAAGCGAAATCCAAATAGTGATGGGGTGCTAGCCGCATCGCCTATTAACATGATTCCTCAGTTTTTTGCCCATTCCCTCGATCGGTTTTTACGATCTGCGCGGGAAGAGAAGCAGCTGGTACATTCTACGTTTTTTCTTTTCTCCCAGACCAGCATGATTTCTAAGATAAAAATGTTAGAAATCATGTCAATAGGCGATACGGCTAGCAACCCATCACTATTTTGATTCCTTTTCCACTTAAACAGCCACTTACATAAGTATATAGGAGTCTACCCCGTAAGGGACAGAGACTTTAACTCGCTGCTTTACTTCATTTGCAAGAAGTAACCTTTACTTTATGGGTGCCTACATCTCCAATAAGTTAATTATGATATATCCTCTCTCCAGTGATAAGTGTAAAAAGACCCTCAAGGAATGTATATTAAACCAAGACTATGTTTCAACTGAAAATATTTTAGTAATACCAGTTTAAAAAAGCCCTAATAGGCTAGTTTCCTAAAAAAATATAATTAGTCCGTCAGTTAGATATTCAAAAAATATTGGACACGTAGTTTTTCTTTTGTCGATTAATCAAAAAATTATAAAGATATAGCCCTTTGAAGTTCCGTGTGACTTCATAGTTTGCTAAAATTTTTAGCAAACTTTGACGTCACGAGCCCCCACTCCTGAACTTTGACGCGCTTTATCTTCATTATTTTTTGTTTATTTGAAAAAAGAAAAAATACGTGTCCAATATTTTTTGGTTATCTAACTGACGGAATAATTGTTACGTTATTATTACGTCCCAGGTAACTAGCCTATTGATTGTTCTAATGTTATTAAATTTTATTAAATATCGAATGTAATTTGATTTAATTTATATGTGTAAATATGTTACAATAATTAATTTAATTTATAAATAATGCAAATACTATTAGAATTTAAGCATACCTGTTATAAATTAATATAATAAAGTACATGCTTATGAATTTGTTTTGCGGCGGAGGGCCTTGGTACACCATAACACAGGTTCATCCTAGCTTGGATGCCATGGTCTTCTCATTTTTTTGTGACTTTGATGTTCGAATAAATAAATTATTATTATCTCTTTATTTAATTTCTTTCTTAGATTTAGGCTTTTACAATATTTATATAAAAGTAAAATATAAAAATAAATTACAAAACATAAAAACATTATAAAAACCTAAACCTAGAGTGCCGTCAGCAGCGGGGCAGGGCTCAAGCTACCGGCGGTTAAGGCTGCAGAGAAAGAAACCTCCTGACTATGCGTGACGTGTCCAGGAGTGCTGCCTTCTGTATCTGGCCCTTGATCCAGCCATCCAGCGAGAGTCTCCTAAGGTGTTGGTCGAGACTCTTCGCTATAAGGCCGTTTGCAGATACAACTATCGGGACAATGATCGTCGAATCCACATCCCACATAGCAGTCACCTCGTGGGCCAAGTCAAGGTACTTGCTGAGCTTGTCCTTCTCGGCTTTCACGAGGTTCTCGTCATGCGGGATGGTGATATCGATGAGCATTGCCTGGCGCGTCGATCGATCTGTCAACACGATATCAGGCTTATTGGCAACAATAGTCCTGTCCGTGATAACAGATCGATCCCAGTAGAGCGTGGCATGACCATTTTCGAGAACTGGCGCCGGCGTGTACTTATAGTACGGTACCTCGGATTCCACAAGACCATATCGAAGAGCGAGTTGCTGATGGATAATTCTGGCTACAAGGTTATGTCTGTGCAAGTACTCACCGTTGGCCAGATGAGAACAACCGGAAATAATATGCCTGAGTGACTCACCGGGACGGCGGCATGCCCGACATATGTCGACCGTACCGTCCTTCAGGATATATCTCCTATAATTGTTCGTCATCATGACTTCGTCTGCAATTGCACAAACAAAACCCTCGGTTTTCCCGAAGAGGTCGCCGAACCGTAGCCAGTTTACCGACGCGAGCAGATCTACATCAGGCCCTGTTAAGGCCCGGTAGAACCGCCCGTGGAGCTCCTTACTCTTCCATATGTTCTTGCGGTCTTCGGTGCTCAGCACGGATGGTCTACGCCAGTTCTCGTTTGCCAAGGAGAGCGGCGTGAGACTCCTATCTACAACTACAATGTCGCGGTGCAACCCACACTCATTGTTATTATTATTAAAAAAAGAGACGTGATATATGTATGTACAAACTTCCAAATCGGATTACTTTGAAACAATCATAGTATTTGTTTCGTTAAACGTGACGCCCCCTGGCTATAGTTGCAGCAGCGCAACTCGTTTGTACTTTTTTTTGTGATATAGGCCGGCTAACGAGCAAGCGGGTCACCTGATGGTAAGTGATCACCGCTGCCCATGGACAACTGCAACACCAGGGTGTGACAGCGTTGCAGGCCTTTCAAGGACTAGAGGGAAAGATGGGCCTCCGGCTCTCACTCACCGTACGAAGCATAGAAGCGGTAAAGCTTCTACTCACACGTCGATTTTCTGTGAGAATGTGGTACTTCCTCAGAGGAGCCAGCCCATTCATGCTAGCAATTCATTTTGCCGGTAGCGTGACTCTACCACGATAGAAGATAAAAATTATTATTAAAGGTACCTCTGGTCTATCTTCAACAATCTGTTTGATAGTCTCCTTGATACATTTTGACATGTCGCTCAGGTATCTCACTTCAGCTGTTCTGGAGTAGTGGCGAGGTGACGTGGATTTCAAGTAGTCATAGCTCTCATTTAGCTGACCGTCTTTGTATCTGAAATTTTGTCAGAGCATCATCATTTCAGCTGATTGTCTGTGTAGAGGACACCGAGCCCGCTTGATGCCAGCGACATACTAAAAACAAGTGACCAATCAGAAAACATACATTTTCTGTAATAGGCTAGTTTCCTGGGTCGTAATAATAACATAACAATTAGTCCGTCAGTTAGATAATCAAAAAATATTGGACACGTATTTTTCTTTTGTCAAATAAACAATAAATAATAAAGATAAAGCGCGTCAAAGTTCAGGAGTGGGGGCTCGTGACGTCAAAGTTTGCTAAAAATTGTAGCAAACTATGACGTCACACGGAACTTCAAAGGGCTATATCTTTATCATTTTTTGTTTAATCGAGGAAAGAAAAAATACGTGTCCAATATTTTTTGATTATCTAACTGACGGACTGATTATATTTTTTTAGGAAACTAGCCTATTCTCACATTCCTGATTGGTTGCTTGCTCACGCAAAATAATTTTAAGACACAAATGTAACAGCGATTCAGAAAGCTTTTATTTATTTAATTATCCAGATTCTGATTCGCCAGAAAGCGCCGACCACTCTTCTTGACAGACCCACAGAAAGACAGCCAGACGGCCAACCGAGTGATCGTATAAGGGTTCTTTTTTACCTTTTGAGGTATTTTATGTATCATCATCAGGTCCTTTTTAGTCTCCACTACAGGAGCACGACCCTCTCTGTACTACTAGGGCCATACTTGGCCAGAGCAGCCAGAAGACTTGGCCTACACTCTCCATGCTGGCCAGACGGGTTGGAGAGGTCTCTTAGATGTTTATAAGTTTTGTTTAGCTTGTATTTCCTAAGTCGCCTTCTACGACATCCACGGGAAGACTTGGAGTGGTCCTATTCTACTCTGCCGGATACCACACGGCACCGCACGCATATTTTATGTATATTTGACAGCAAACGAGCAGACGAGCCACCTGATGGAAAGTGGTCACCGTCGCCTCTGGACACCAGAGGAGGTGCTGATGCGTTGACTCTTAAGAAACACGGCTTTCAAAGGACCCCAAGTCATAGCACACAGGAAAACCTGTCTGCTCTTAACGCGGTCCTTGATTACAAGATCTTACCTTTTTTCCTTGCTATCTTTAGCTGGAGAATGCAACCTCATTCTCTTGAAGGATTTGCTCATCTCCTCAACCATCCCTTCGATTTTCGGCCGCGCACGCGTGTATGTCTGGATATCTTTGTCTTTATATCTTCGTTTCTCTCTCTCTGGTTTGTCTTTGGTCAAGGAACGACTGGTTTTCGTGGTTGTTGCCACTGAAATTATGTATTTAATGATTATGACCGTACATGGGGCAGATAAGACTACAAGTCCATGCATGTGATGAATGGTGCCAACTCATCTTGAGTACAATTTGTTTCCACAATATCATCATAGATGGCGCCATAGGTTTCGTCACAACTAGGTCACAACCATGTGCAACATATTATGAGAAATTAAAAGCAAAATTCACAAAACCGCCAGCGAATAAGCGAGGCGGGAGAGGCGAGCGAGGCGAACGAAAAGCTATGAGCTAAGCGATGTAGCTTTTCTATTTACATACACTTACAATTAGTACCTATCTACCACTTGTACTACTCGTTCGACCCCTCTGAAGTCAACTTTCGGTTTGAACAGAGATAGTTCCGTCGCCCGCCAACTCGCTCGCTATCTCTCTCGGATATCTTCAACTGTATCATATCGTGAATCAAAGTGTGAAAAGAGATGAAACGACGTTCGCTTGCCTTTAGCCCGACTCGACCCCTCTCCGGCCCCGAATAGCCAGAGGAATCCCATTACTCAAACCCCTCGCACTCGCTACCGGAATAGAGTGCGTAGAGTAGAATTAGCTCCGATTACTGGTGACCTCCAGGCGGCCCCGGGTGACTTGCACCCAGGATCGGCCCTTCTGGCAACGTAGGTTTCGGGCCATAAAGCAAAAGATGAGAGTTGCTGCTCTCCAAAGGCTTTTGCCATTGTTTCTCAGATTGGCCCTTCAGGCTTGCATGCACGTATACGCGGCCCATCAGGCATTATGAGATTTTGCTATCTCTCCAAGCCTTGCGCACACAGGCAACGCCCAAAGCCGAGGTCCGTCCCTCCTGGGGGCCCTTTGGTGATGTTGTCTAAAAGGTTGAGGGCACTCTGCCCTCGCCTCAAACGCCCGGTGAAGTAGCAAAAGCTCACTTGAAGCTAGCTACAAGTCCTTCAAAAAAAGTTTGCTCGCCTCGCTCGCCTCGCTCGCTCGCTGGCAGTGAACCGTCCTTAAACGAACGAATGCGTTTAGTTATTATCATCATCATCATCATATCAGCCGCCAAGAAGTCCACTGCTGGACAAAGGCCTGCATCCAGCGTCTTCCTGCGACCTTAGTCAGGTCATCCGACCATCTGGTTGGTGGATGTCCGACGCTGCGCTTGCCGATACGTGGTCGCCATTCGAGAACCCTTCTGCCCCATCGGCCATCGGTTCTACGAGCTATGTGCACCGCCCACTGCCACTTCAAAGAGTTAGTTATTAAGAAAGATGCTTAATGATTGTGATTACGAAACAAACCGTTTTTATTTAGCGTGTGTGAGATCAGTTTGCTGATCAGCTCAGCAGACGGGGACCTGTCCCCGAGAGGGTACTTGCGGAGGGAGTCTGCGAAGGCTTCTGATGCCCTGACGTCAAATGCGGGCGTACCTGGAATAAGCGGTAGTTAATTACTTTTAACCGACTTCACAAAAAAGGAGGCGGTTATAAATTTGGTTGCTTTTTTATGAATCCTCAGAACTCCGTCATTTATAGACCGATTTTAAAAATTCTTTTTTTGTTTGAAAGGGTATGCTTTCAAGTTGGTCCCGTTTAAATTTCATCACAATTGGTTCAGTAAGATTGAAGTCAGTTTTTTATATGAAAGATACCCATAGTGGCAGCCATGATTGTTAGTGATACTCACTTTGCGGAACCCTTATACGTGCTTATAGCAGGCCTTAAGTTGTGCCCATTGAATTAGAAAAACTATGGAAGCGTAACTCTCATACAACTAACGATTCAATATCAGTCCCATTTACGCAAACAAACTTAACTCAAATCACAACGAAAAACTTACGCACTCATAGACGAAGCTAGTTTGCGATTGGCCGGGGTCACGGGCGGTGTCAACATATCTAATGAACGCTATGGTGTCAACATAGCGGAGAAAGGTAGGCAATTTGCCTTGCTCGCTATGATAAGTTACTCCAGTGTCACTTTCCGTCTTTACTTGCGTTTCCTGCACCACTTTACTCTTAATTCGTTAATATTTCGCCGATGTGCACAAAAATATGTCGTTACATGCTTTTATCGACGCGTCCTTCCGTCACGGAGCGCGGGGCAAACTAGTTCGCAAAAAGATATACTTTTTAAGCCCCGCCCTCTTTGATCTACTTTGCATGGTATCGGTTTATGAGCGCAATGCTGCTTCCATAGTTTTTTCTAATTCAATGGTTGGGCCAATATTTTTGTATTAAGCTGTCAGTCCTTTATTTATGACATAGGACGGCAAACGAGCAAGCGAGTCACCTGATGGTATGCCACCACAGCTGCCTATGGACAACTGCAAAATCAGGGTGACAGGAGCGGAGGTGTTGGGGGAGAACATGGGAGCAGGAAATGGGGAAGTAAGGAAGGGCCTCCAGCTCTCTCACTCACCGAACGAAGCATAGAAGCGGTAAAGCTTCTACTCGAACGTCGATTTTCTGTGAGAGTGTGGTACTTCCTCGGACGAGCCGGCCCGTTTATGCTACTAGCAAAAGAAAAGAATTTTGCTAGTAGCGTGGCTCTACCAAAAGTGAAGTGTTCCAGAAGGATCGATATTAAATCGAGCGGAGCCGCGGGCGAAAGCTAGTGTGACGTCCACTTGTCACGTATGGGTAAGCAATAGGTGTTTTAGTAAAACAATCATTATGTACTTGGTTACAGCCGTGGTCTCACGTCCGGCCGCTAGGTCTGACAATCGCCAACTGCAGTGACGTGCACAGACATTTGTCATAGAGTAGAGCATAGGTAGACATAATTATAAAATTTACTTACAAACATACCACCTATATACCTTACCTCACTATACGGCTAGTTATCTACAACTCGTTTAATATTATGATAGTCTTTCGATCTTCGACCGCAAAAGTATTCAAAACAAGCGAAAGATAAGAGATATGATTACAACCTGCGAGCCACGTACCACGTATCATACAGTTTAAGATTATACTTTAGAATAACTAACCATAACTAACCGGTTACTTGAATTGTTCAAAAGCAAGCAAGTTCACAAAACACTTTATATTTCGGTTTCGGCATGTAAACACTAAGCGACACAACTTGCACATGAAAATATTTTTGTCACAAATGAAATTTAACTGATAAAGCAATTAATTTTAAAATAAAACTTTCCTCTTGGATTGTTTGTAAACACGCAAATCAATAACATTGACATAAGTATGATTAATATCTATAATGACATTGACAAGTGACGATGACATTTACATCGCGCGCGGCAGCCAATAGAAACCTCGGAGACAGTGTCTTCAATTCACACACACAGCGCAAATTTGATTTGCATGTGTGAGTCGATGAAAGATGTTTACTTGTACTACTACAAAAGCGATTTCCTATAGGTGTATAATAATTTTCTATGTGTGCGTGAAAAGTCAGACCTTTGAATTTTTGTCTTACGCGGCTTACGCGTATAGATACTGCTTAGCGTGGGCACGCCCGGGCCGCGGCCGCAGCGCCGTACTTGAACAAAATCGACTATAAAGTATTTGCTAGCAGAATTTTGCAGGCGCACCGAATATAATTATTTTTTTGTAAGAAAAATAATGTAGGTATTTATTTAGCGACTGCAGGGTAGACAGTGTCTAACAGTCTATATGGACTGCACGTCACTGGCCAACTGTCACCTCCACTCTTTCGGGGGTGCGCCCACGTCTATACATTTACTGCAATACGTCACAGCTAGTTTCTCAAAAGTATAAAGCAAAAAGAACCGAACCTCTGTCAGGAAATGAAAAGCTGCTTCTGTAAGGAGTACCAACACCAGCTGAACGCAGGCTGCTGACTGGTCTCTCCCCAATGCTGTACCTCTCTAAGCTTACTTCGAAGTTACCTTGATCTGGAGGAGAGAAACAAGAACAATAACTAGAAAATTAATCCATACTATACAAATGTAACTGCAGGAGCATGACCCTCTCTGTACTACCGGAGCCATACTTGGCCAGAGCAGACAGAGGATTTGGCCTACACTTTCCTTGCTGGCCAGTATCCTAATAATAATAATAATATCTTTATTGTGGTACACAGGTTAAAAAAAGAATATAGATACAGATAATGTGTGTGTCACTGTGACCTGTCTACATAAGACGTACAATTATAAAAAGGAAATACAAACTAAAACTTCAAAACAATGTCAAAATCAATAAAATGAAAAAATACTCTACTATCCTAATAAAATATTCGTCCAAATCTATATAATTCTATTCAATTAAATTGTCATTTAAGTAATCATTAATATTATAGTAGCATTTATTTGTCAAAATTGATTTTAATTTATTTTTAAATGTCACAAAATCTAAAATTTTTATACTATCTGGCAATTTATTAAAAATAATTGGAGCCATACCAATTACATTTTTGTCCATCATTG
The DNA here is from genome assembly GCA_947532085.1 of Elegia similella. Lineage (NCBI taxonomy): Eukaryota > Metazoa > Arthropoda > Insecta > Lepidoptera > Pyralidae > Elegia > Elegia similella. The sequence goes on from OX383953.1 coordinate 1,187,895, forward strand.
CTGTTTTAAAACCACCAGTTACCAACTTATGTTTATATTGCTGTCTGATATGATCTACTATTTTCCTTGCGTCAATCAATTTTACAAATAAATTTGAATTTAATTTTACATATATACATATTTCAAGAATATAAATACATACTAATGTCAATAATTTTAGGGACTTGAACACCGGAACACAACTATCAGTACTTTTCAAATTGCACATTGACCTTAGACACCTTTTTTGAGCCTTAAAAACTCTGTCACTGTCTTTCGAGTTACCCCAAAATATAACACCGTAACGTAGATGTGGTGTGACTAAACCGTGGTATGCCGTTAAAACTACTTCTAATTTTACTTTTTTTGATATTTTGAACAAGGCATAGGCGGCTTTACTAAGTTTTTTACATACTTGTTCAGCGTGAGGTATCCATTTTAATTTACTGTCAAGTAATAGTCCTAAAAACCTAGTTGTCTGTACTTCTTCTATTTTATGACCATTTGAAGTTATATTTAAGTTAGGAGGTAATTTTCTTTGATAAAATTGCATTATTTTAGTTTTGTGTAAATTAATTTTTAAATTATTTATGTCTAACCATTGTATTATATCATTTAAAACATTATTTATGTCACATTCGTATTCATTCGTATCGTCACAATTTATTATAGCTGTGCTATCGTCAGCAAATAATACCATTTTATGTTTTATATGTTTTGGCAAGTCATTTATATAAATTAAAAATAATAGTGGCCCCAAGACACTTCCTTGAGGTACACCGAACCTGTTAATTAACCTAAGTCGTGTGGTTTCCGGCAGAGTAGAATAGGACCATTCCTAGTCTTCCCAGGGAGGTCGTAGGAGGCGACTTAGGAAAGCGAAAAGGAAAAACAAGCTAAACAAAGCTCATAAACATCAATGAGACCTCTCCAACCCGTCTGGCCAGCGAGGAGAGTGTAGGGCAAATACTCTGTCTGCTCTGGCCAAGTATGGCTCCGGTTGTACAGAGAGGGTCATGCTCTTGCAGTGGAGACTAAAAAGACCTGATGATGATGATGATCCTAAGTCGCCTCTTACGACATCCACGGGAAGACTTGGAGTATTTTCTTACCCTGCGGTATTAATACATTATCTTTGGTACGCTATTTAGTATAAATGTCACTTTTACGATACCACTTGCGGTAATAATATCAAATTAATATCTTTTTTACTTTTAACTACTTCTCCTGTCGGATCAGAGCTGGTGTTCCGGCCTACACGCCCTCCAACAGTTTAAGAAAAGAGTAGACAAAAAATATAATTGCGCTTTAACATTTCACTACAAAGAATTCATTCGTCTCTCATCTGTTGTCACGACTTCAGTACTCCATTATATTTTATTTAATTCACCAAAAGCAGTTAAATTTCGCCCCACTGTATACCTAAATATACAGTTGGGAACTCAAAAAAATGAACATTTCTAAACAAAAATGGTGGGCCGCCCGGTCAAATTGTATAGGACGTCAAAAAAATTTTGAGTTCCCAGCATTGGTCCCTTAGGAAAAGTTGTTCATATCGACGGGCTGAATCACCCCTTCAAGGATCTGGCAAAGTTTTCTCTACATAGGTATATTCTAATGGGTAGTCCGTCTGTTCAGGTGTATCTATTGGATTGTAATAGGTATAGACTTGCAAATTTCACATAATCTTTTGCCGTTGTGACGTCAAATAATAAAAAAAACCACATTGAAATCCTTATCCTTACTAATATTATAAATGCGAAAGTGAGTTTGTTTGTTTGTTTGTTTGTTTGTTTGTTTGTTTGTTTGTTTGTTACGCTTTCACGCCGTAACTACTGAACCGATCATCATGAAATTTTGCAGACAAGTTCCCTGGAGTACGGAGAAGGACATAGGCTACCTTTTATCCCGGGAAAAAGTACTGTTCCCGAGGGATCGACATTGACGCGGGAGGAGCCGCGGGCGAAAGCTAGTAAGAAATAAAATATGATGAAAAAATTCCAAGCGGGCGGGATTTGAACCTGCGACCTTAAGAGCGCACCAATGCGACCCGGCTGAAGCCATTTCGCACCCCGCGCCCCGCGCGAAAGCAGGATAGATCTAATGACCGTAACGCGTAAAAAATGAGAAGAAGATAGTGGGTAGGCACAAGCGGGTGTCCTAGAATTAGCGGGCGTAAGCGCCAAATCACTTAATTGTTATTTAAAATAAAAGTACGAGGTTAATGAGTAAAAAAACTTTGGCCAGATTTTAGAACTAGTTATTGCTAAGCTAGGAAACTAAAACTCATTTCTAAAGACCTTAGGGTTTCGCCGTTCTGACCACAAACATCAAATAAAGGGGCTATGTTTGCAAAATAAAAGTATCGAGGCTTTTGTTATTAATCGTGTTTTCAGGTTGGACAGTTTTAAGAAAATATGTTGAAGTTTTATATATAATAAATAACAGGCATGTAGTCGTTATAGATATAGAAATCTAGACGAATGTTCATTGACAAGTTTCGCATTCGTGCCCTCTTAAGTCTATGTACGACTTACGCTCTTCCAACTGAGCCACCGCCTGTTCTAACCTCGGCGCCGTTGGAAGAGCGTAAGTCGTACATAGACTTACAGTCGCAGGTTCAAATCCCGCCCGCTTGGAATTTTTTCACCATATTTTATTTCTTAATTTAATAAGAGAAAATCAAAATAGCATTGTGAATGCTCAATATGCATAAACACTTAGACTTAAATATTTAGACGACCACTATATTGTTACTTTAATAATTTGTGTATTTAAATTTTCCTATATATATAAATAATATACCTATTGGCTCAAGTATTGCTTGCTTACAAAATATGTATTTAATTTAAATTTAGTTTACGAATGCTGTGTATACCTGTAATTGGCATGCATATCAGCCTATATATAGTATTAAAATTAGACTAAGCAAATGTTTTATATGTATGCTGTTGGTGTACCTATTTGAATAAATAAATAAATAAATAAACACTTAAATTTAAAACTAAAGGGGGTACCCCCTTTAGTTTTAAATTTAATGTTGTTTTTAAGTGTTTAGAACCTTTTTATTAAAGTTATTTTGGTGTTGAATTTTGGTCATCATCATCATTTCGAGTAGGTGTCACGGTCAATCGACCATGCACACCCTGGTGTCAGAGTTCTTCGGAACCGCCTCTCGGCCTCTGACGTGGTTCCTTTAACGACTACCAGATGGCAGCCGGGACCACCGGCTTAACGTGCCTTCCGAAGCACGGAATCATCTTTATTATCATGATTGTTATCTTTATTATCATGTTTATTAACATGTATTGTATGATTGTTATATTGTTAAACTATACATAAGATTATAACTAGGATGTTAACCACAATGTATACAATACAACAATAGTCTAAAATATGGTAATTTAACTAATGTAAATAAAGAATTATTATATATCAGACAATCAGGTGATTCACGCCTGCAATGTCCTAACTAAACTGGAAACAACTAAACAAAGTATGCTTCCGGTGGGAATCGAACCCACGACCCCCGGATCAACAGGCAAACGCCTTAACCATTGGACCACGGAGGCTGTTGAATTTTGGTAATAAATACATACGTATTTTTATACTTCGGGGTCCATCCAGCTTCCTCAGCGGGAATTCAGGGAGGCGGACTGGTGGAGACGAGGGTCTCTGATTGCAGTGCGCCAGCTGAAAGAATTGGTCACATGTTGTTAAAAAAACTGTGAAATGTGAATTGATCCTTATTAACTTCCACCCATTTCCTGCCACCATGTTTTCCCCCAACTCCTTGAAAGGCCGGCAATGCTCCTGTCAACCCAGGTTGCAGTTGTCCATGGGATGACAACTACAACACCTCGATGTAACAGGGCGTTACCGGCTTTTTGAGGAGTTGGGGAGGATATGGGGGTAAGGTGGAAGGACGGGCCTCTGGCTCTCTCACCGAACGAAATATAAAACCGTTAAAGCTTCTACTCAAACGTTTGATTCCCAAGAAAAGCATACTTGTTGTTTTCAGTTTGGTTAGGCCATTGCGGGCTCGAATCACCTGATTGTCTGATAATAAAGATGATTCCGTGCTTCGGAAGGCACGTTAAGCCGGTGGCCCCGGCTGCCATCTGGTAGTCGTTAAAGGAACCACGTCAAAGGCCGAGAGACGGTTCCGAAGAACTCTGACACGAAACGTGATGATGATGTGAGAGTGTGGTACTTCCCCGGACGAGCCGGCCCATTCATGCTACTAGCAGAAATGAATTTTGCTGGAGAGTGGCTCTACCTACCACAACAAAAAATACTGCTTTACTAACCTGATAACTACTGGTGTATCTGTCGTCATGGACCTGAGCGCCAATGTTGTTGGTGATTGGGATTCTTGTGTTGGTGGCTTCCGTGTGGGTCAGGATATATTGAGGAGGTGAAGGAAAACGCGATCTAGGAGCTGAAAATAAAAAACCGGCTAAATGCGAGTCAGACTCGCGCATTAAGGGTTCCGTACCAATAACTATTAAAACAGCAAAATATCACGTTTGTTACGGAAATTAAATATATATTTTATTATGATTCAATTATTTATTTGCAAATTAAATAATATAAATAAATATTCTGTGAATATTTCAAGCGTCTGTCTGTTGCCGTTATCAATATCGAGCAAAAAAGTCACGTTTGTTGTATCGGAGCCCCCTTAAATATTTATTTTATTCTGTCTTTCAGTATTTGTTGTTATAGGGGCAACAAAAATACATCATCTGTGAAAGTTTCAACTATCTAACTATTAAGATTCATGAGATACAGCCGATTTTTTTCTTAAGGGGTACCGAAACGAAACTTATTACTAAGCGTCCAATGTCCATCTGTCACAAGCCGTACTACGGCCAAATACTTTTGTATAAATCGACAATTTCATGTTGTTTTTGTTTTGTTTGTGTGTGTAAGGGGCTAACACTGGTGTCAGTTCAAACCGCTTCAAGGCATCTAACATAGCTAAAGGACTGCCGTCAATGATGACAGCCAAGGCCGAGACCAACGGCTTAACATGCCTTCCGAAGCATGGAGGAGCTCGAGATATATATATATTTTTTTTAACTATATACGGACAAAACACACAGATTGAGCTAGCCCCAAAGGAAGTTCGAGACTTATAGGATACTAACTCAACGATACTATATTTTATAACAAATACATATATAAACACACATCCAAGACCCAGGCCAATCTGAAAAAGATCATTTTCCATCTTGACCTGGCCGGGGATCGAACCCGGTCACTCCGTGTCGCAGACTGGCGTGTTGACCGCTGCGCCACGGACCTAGTCATTTATTCATCAATTATGCCACTTGCGTAGGACCCTCGGTCTCCTCAATTTCAATTTCACACAAAAGTGTTTGGCCGCGACCCGACAATTAGTATGAAAATGCGAACAAATTTTTTAGTTCCCAACATTGGTTCGATTGGAAAAGTTGTTCATTTCTCGGGCTGATTTAACTCTTCAAGCGCGAGAAACACAGACACAATGGATGGTACTTTGTGAAAGTAAATTGTCTCAAAGTAAATGGATTTTCTATTGTTATGCGTCCTCCTTCGGAAGGCACGTTAAGCCGGTGGTCCCGGCTGCCATCTGGTAGTCGTTAAAGGAACCACGTCAGAGGCCGAGAGGCGGATTCAAAGAACTCTGACACCAGGGTGTGCATGGTCGATTGACCGTGACACCTACTCGAAATGATGATGATTGGACCGCTTGGTGGTTGACAGGTCAATAGTATGAGGGACAACGGTGTTAACCCTCATCATGACTATGACTAGCTCCGTGGCGCAGCGGTCTACACGCCTGCCTGCGACACGGAGTGACCGGGTTCGATCCCCGGCCAGGTCAAGATGGAAAATGATCTTTTTCAGATTTGCCTGGGTCTTGGATGTGTATCTATATATGTATTTGTTATAAAATATACTATCGTTGAGTTAGTATCCCATAACACAAGTCTCGAACTCACTTTGGGGCTAGCTCAATCTGTGTGATTTGTCCGTATATATTTATATCATTACAGCCGCAAGAAGTCCACTGCTGGACTAAGGCCAAAGGATTCTTCGTTCCATGGGAGGATATTGCCATACTCACCACGCTTGGCAGGCGGGTTGGCGAGCGCAGTTTCTTTAGATACTTGTGCTTCCGACGCTGCTGCCTTTGCATCAAAAGCATTTTTGAGCTCGGTAAGGATAGGAATATCTTGGATCTGGGAATGGAATGAAGGTATTGGGATACTATTCACTCGGATACATACATACATATTATCACGCCTCTTTCCCATGGGGGTAGGCAGAGACTAAAGATCTCCACTTGCTACGATCCTTACAAACCTCTTTTGCTTCATCTACATCCATCACTCTTTTCATGCATGCTCGCCGGTTTCGGGTACTCCTTATTTCTCCTTTTGCAAGAACCTTTGCAATTTGGTTACGATACGTTCGTCGAGGCCGGCCCTGGCCGACTGTCCCAACCACATGTGCCGTATATATACCTTTTATAAGTCTCTTTTCATCCATCCTCTCTACATGTCCAATATTCCTTTCTCAATTTTTGTCACTATATCGTCTTCCACTTACTCGGATGAATGGGGAAAAGCAAGTAGCAGTTTGAGAGGCTGGGCGCGCGTACATGACGCCATACCTGCTACCACCGGACAGGCAGTTCATTGTTGGGTCACACCCCTGATCAAGTAATATTTACAGGGTGTGAACCCTAAAACCCTTTTTTTTATTAAGTGTTGGATTAAAACGAAACGCCAAAGACTTGAAAGAGTTGGAACTATACGACTGGTCGGAGGTGGCACAGAATAGGGGAGAATGGCGCACTTTAATGTCGGAGGCCAAGATCCACTTCGGGTCGCTGAGCCAGCGAAGTAAGTAGTAAGTAAGTGTTGGATTAGGCATTTGTCTCCCATCTCACCTGATGGTAAGTGACGATGAAGACGAGGATGTTACATGCCTATCCAAGAGATACCCATTTATTCTACTTTTGAATGTCCCGGGACTGTACTTGTCTGGAAATATAGACACAGGCAGTTCATTCCACACCTTAGCTACTCGAACCAAAAAGGAACTGTCAAAGCATTTAGTTCGACTCTTTGGTATTCCAACGATAAAAGGGTGAAATTTCTGTTTGCGCCTCGTAGTCCTATAGAGGAATGGTGAGGGTTCAACTAACTCAAAGAGCGCTTTCGCGCACTCTCCAAAATGGATCCTATAAAATATCGATAGGCAAGCGACTTTACGGCGATGCTCCAGGGATTGCAATTTCCTATTTGAGACCACGTCGTTGTTTATGAGCCTGCGGGCTCTTCGGTCAACAGAGTCTAATATTTGCAATACCCTGCAAATATTACTTAATTAGCCAAGCCATAATCTCCGGATGAGTTCAAGGTTCAAGTCTTAGTAATTCTTCTCTTACCATAAACACTACCCCTTGGACTTCCCAGGTCATTCATCAAAGTCACTGCCAACCCAGCATCTTGAAGGCCTCTAATGATAGCCACCATGCCTTCTCCGCCCCTTTCCATCCCCTCTCCGCTGCCCTCCATTATTGCTTAGTTATGAGGCAGAGGGATATGCTGAAAAGAAGTGGTAAAAAGAGCAATCATCATTTCAGTTGTCTGATCACTGCTGGAGAAAGACCTCTCCCAAGTATGCTACGTGCTATGGGAGGATGTAGAACTGCCTTCGTGGTCCAGTGGTTAAAACGTTTGCCTGTAGACCCGGGGGTCGTGGGTTCGATTCCCACAGGAAGCATACTTTGTTTAGTTGTTTCCAGTTTGGTTAGGACATTGCAGGCTTGAATCACCTGATTGTCTGATAATAAGATGTTTCCTTACTTCGGAAGGCACGTTGGTTCTGGATGCCATTCGGTAGTCATTGAAGGAACTACGGAGGCCGAGAGGCGGTTCCGAAGAACTTTGATACCAGGGTGTGCATGGTCGATTGACCGTGACACCTACTCGAAATGTTGATGATGATGGGAGGATATTGCCATAAACTCCGCTAGCCAGGCGGGTTTGCAGTTTCTTAGGCTTCTTCTTCCGACGCTGCTATCCATAGGAAGCATTGTTAAGCTGAGGAAGGATAGGAATTTGTTGGACTTGGGAAGGGAATGAAGATATTGGGATACTACTCACTCAGATGAATGAGGGGAAGCAAGTAGCAGCTCGGGAGACCGGGAGACCTGCAACCACCGGACAGGCAGTTGAGCATGACACCCCTGACCACTCATCATCATCATCAGGTCTTTTTTAGTCTCCACTGCAGGAGCATGACCCTCTCTGTACTACCGGAGCCATACTTGGCCAGAGCAGACAGAGGATTTGGCCTACACTCTCCTCGCTGGCCAGACGGGCTGGGGTCCCATTGATGTTTATGAGCTTTGATTAGCTTGTATTTCCTAACTCATTCCCTCTTACGACCTTAATAGGAAGACTAGGTGTGGTCCTATTCTACTCCGCCGGATACCACATGGCTAACCTGACCACTGTATAAATGTAACTACTAACGCTCATCTTGATCAGCCTAAGACCGGAATAACAGATGTCGGGCCTATAACAGCCCCGCCAACATTCTCCGTGAGGCACTGGCCTGAAATCATGAAGACAAGTATTGATAAATAATAATAAATATATATACGGACAAATCACACAGATTGAGCTAGCCCCAAGGTAAGTTCGAGACTTGTGTTATGGGATACTAACTCAGCGATACTATATTTTATAACAAATACATATATAGATAAACATTCAAGACCCGGGCCAATCTGGAAAAGATCATTTTCATCTTGACCTGACCGGGGACCGAACCCGGCACCCTCGTGTCGCAGGCTGGCGTGTTAACCACTGCGCCACGGAGCTGTCATTCTCATTGATGGTATGACATACGGGACTTATAATCTACTAGCTTTCGCCCGCGGCTCCGCCCGCGTCAATGTCGATCCCTCGGGAATAGACCTTTTTTCCGAAATAAAAGTACTCCTGTGAACTTGTATGCAAAATTGCATGATGATCGGTTCAGTAGTTACGGCGTGAAAGCGTAACAAACAAACAAACAAACTCACTTTCGCATTTATAATATTAGTAAGGATAAGGATACTTATATTATAAAGCTAAAGGGTTTGTTTGTTTGAACGCGCTAATCTCAGGAACTACTGGTTCAAATTGGAAAATCCTTTTTGTGTTACATAGTCCATTTAGGTATAGAGGAAGGCTTTAGGCTATAAAACATCACGCTGCGACCAATAGGAGCGAAGCATCGATAAAAAATGTTTTGAAAACAGGGGGAAATTGGTCATCTATACTAATAAAAAACTAATTAATCATAATAACAGAAATTGCCGGACGAAGTTTCGAGCAACAGCTAGTTATGTATATAAACGGGACTCAGCACGAACCTTGTTATTATTCGTTTCCGTTAACGTTGAAATAAATAATAAAAAGGTTCGTGCTAAGTTCCGTTTATATAGCTACATAATTATGTGTTGAAAGCGCGAAAGTTTAAAAAAGAATACGAGACTTAGCCATATTCTTTCTTTTCTTTAGGGTTCCATAACTCAAAAGGAAAATACGGAACCCTTATAGGATCAGTTTGGAGTCCGTGTGTCTGTCAATCCTTTTTCTCAGAAACGCATGGAGGTATCAAGCTGAAATTCTTAACAAATACTCAGGTCTCTGTCCCTTGGAGCTGTGTAAAAATCAATCTTCTAAGTCAACGTAATCAAAAGATCCAGTTTATGCCGCAAATTTTCGATAATCGCAAGGGCATCAAAACCTACAGGGTACTTCCCGTGATATAAAAATCTTAAAATTTGGTCATCATCATCATTTCGAGTAGGTGTCACAGTCAATCGACCATGCACACCCTGGTGTCAGAGTTCTTCGGAACCGCCTCTCGGCCTCTGACGTGGTTCCTTTAACGACTACCGGATGGCAGCCGGGACCACCGGCTTAACGTGCCTTCCGAAGCACGGAATCATCTTTATTATCAGACAATCAGGTGATAAGCCTGCAATGTCCTAACCAAACTGGAAACAACTAAACAAAGTATGCTTCCGGTGGGAATCGAACCCACGACCCCCGGGTCAACAGGCAAACGCCTTTACCACTGGACCACGGAGGCTGTTAAAATTTGGTACGAACGAAGCAATGAACTTATTATAGACAATGGTACTGTATCTTTTGATTGCGTTGGCTAAGTAGTTTGATTTTTTCACAGCTCCAAGAGACAGAAGACCTGAGTATTTGATACGAATTTCAGCTTGATACATCCACGCGTTCTTGAGAAAAAGGGTCTTGACAAAAGGACAGACAGACGGACAACAAGGGTTCATTTTTTTTGGCTTCAAGCAGAGGCGAAAACGCAGCGCCGAGCGTTTGCCCGCTCCAAGATGGAAGGGCGCAGTCGCATGCCGCGGCGCAACGAATTTCACCGTTATCATATCAGCCGCAAGAAGTCCACTGCTGGACATAGGCCTCCCCCAAGGATTTCTAATACGACCGGTTGGAAGCGGCCTTCATCCAGCGTCTTCCTGCGACCTTAGGTCGTCCGACCATTCACCGACTGGTCGGTGGGTGTCCTACGCTGCGCTTGCCGGTACGTGGTCGCCATTCGAGAACCTTTCTGCCCCATCGGCCATCGGTTCTGTGCGTTCACCGTTATATTATTGCAATATTATTTAAGTAATTACATCTTTTTGAATATTCAAAACAAGCCATAAATCGATTGTTTTTCATTTTATCATCACGATAATACTTGACGATAAAAAGAAACAGAATCAACCTGAAACACTAAAGATCGTTTGGAGAGCGGAGGCGTCCGAGTCGCTTCTTATGAATCGAAAAGCCACGCAGCCGCGTTTGCTGAAAACTTCGGCCAGGGGTACTATTTTTAATAGGGTGTCACTCGTCTTCGATATTTGTATGGAAAAATCGCTCGCTTACTTCGATCAAATATAATGGTAGATATGTTACGGTTAGAGTGATTAATCAAAAATTATTAATAATTTTCTATCATTATTAATAATTACCGAATGTAGAGGTAAAAGTGAGAAATTAATCACATATGTCGGTGATTATTAATAATGTGACCTTAGTACCGATAAATGTAATAACTACCGATAAAAATAAACTTACACTGGCGAATTTTTTCTCGATTGGGCAACAGAGGTGCGGGCAGGGGTGGCGGGGCGGCGTGTGAGATGTGCAAGAGGCCACGCAAAGATTTGCCTTCTTGGATTCTAAAACTGATGTAATTTTCCAGATCTATACCGAAATAAAACGTAGGAATTGACACTCATGTCGATTTATAATGAAAAGTCGCATCTGCCATCTTAGGTTACATAACTGACGTCATTTTCGAGATCTACGCCTCAAAAATCGCCATGGAACGACTCCCTTTGCTGCATTTTTATGAAAAGTCGCGTCTGACATCATCATCAGGTCCTTTTTAGTCTCCACTACAGGAGCACGATCCTCTCTGTACTACTAGGGCCATACTTGGCCAGAGCAGTCAGAGGACTTGGCCTACACTCTCTACGCTGAACAGACGGGTTGGAGAGGTCTCTTAGATGTTTATAAGCTTTGTTTAGCTGGTATTTCCTAAGTCGTTCTAGTCGTCCTAAGTCCTTCTACGACATCCACGGGAAGACTTGGAGTGGCCGGATACCACGCGTCAGACATCTTGGATTCTAAAACTGACATCATTTACGAGATCTACACCCTCTTGAACCTAGAAAATGGCACTCATGTTGGTTTATCACGAAAAGTCGCGCCCTCCATCTTGGATTACATAACTGAGGTAATTATCGTGATCTAGACGCCAAACCCAAAAAATGATGCCCTTGCTGATTTTTCATGAAAAGTCACGTCCGCCATCTTGGACTCCAAAAATAACATCAATTTCCATTCCCATGTTGGTAGGGCAAAATAATTTATAACTATAAATCATCCCGAGGCCTTTTTAAAACTTTGATCAAATGAGGCCTTCTTGATGGTGATGACGAGTCTATAATTCTGCCATTTTATAATAATAGCAGGTGTCCGATCCTTGGCAATAACCTCGCGCAAGTCCAGCCACATTTTAATCCCATAACCCACAAATTTCTCTTTCATATTGCAATAGTTTCTGCTCCAGCCTAGACCGGTTCAAAGACATATCATACATTGGTATTTCCAGCTGGAGTGGTGACTCTTTATCGCTGCCAAGAGGCTGTTCTCTCACTCTTTTAACTTTGTTTATTTAGAGGTCATTTTTGTTGTCAGTTTCTTTAAAACAGGTACAAGACCTACCCTTGTTTGTGTGATCTGAGACAAGCACTGTGTGTCATATCATATTATAAATAAATACCTGCTGGACTAAAAACTTTGATTTTTTTATTTATTTTATAACTTTTACCAATGAGTGTAGTGAATTATTAATAATAACTACCAAAAGTAATTAATTTCAATTGTTTATTCACATTTAACAAAACACGAGGTTATTATTAATAATGTTATAAAATTATTAATAATTTTCAATTAATCAAATTTACCGTAACAGATACACAGTCTCATACAAAATGAATAACAGCCTCCGTGGTCCAGTGGTTAAGGCGTTTGCCTGTTTACCCGGGTTGTGGGTTCGATTCCCACCGAAAGCATACTTTGTTTAGTTGTTTCCAGTTTGGTTAGGACATTGCAGGCTTGAATCACCTGATTGTCTGATAATAAAGATGATTCCGTGCTTCGGAAGGCACGTTAAGACGGTGGTCCCGGCTGCCATCTGGTAGTCGTTTAAGGAACCACGTCAGAGGCCGAGAGGCGGTTTCGAAGAACTCTGACACCTGGATGTGCATGGTCGATTGACCGTGACACCTACTCGAAATGATGGTATACAAAATGAAGCCTAAATAATGTCCCCAAGCCAAAACATCATGCATACTTACAAACAACAACAAAAACGGTACATACTGAAAGTATGACACTCCATCTTTCTTTTTCACTTTTGACGCGTACTTTTTGCATCTTTTCACTGTACCTTCGTCATCGCGAGACGTGTGAGTGCTAGCGCGGTTTATTGAAACTGTGGACCAAAACACCTCCGAAACTCGTGGAGGGCGCTGTTTTGCCGGTGCCACTTTTCGAGCGCGACACGATTCGCGCTCGAAAAGTGGCACCGGCAAAATCTACCATTATATTTCATCGAAGCTCGTTTACGATCGGCATAATTTCAAAAATAGCACTCCAGTTCGCTCGGACGCGTGGACGTATATAATTCAAGCCTAAAATGGAATATGTACACTGTTCAGGGTCTGGTCAACCCAGGAACTTTTGCTTATCAATTCTTTACGCTATCCAGTAGCGGCGTTAGGGTAAGGCGCGCTTAGGCGAGCGTCCAGGGCGCTGGTTACGGAAGGGGCACCCCCACCAAGCAAAGAAGGTACCTTAAGTTGTTAGGCTGATGCGGCAGAAAGGTCCCGGTTGTCATCATTGATGGCAGTCGTTAAGCTATGTCAGATGACTTTAGGCAGCTTTAAAAGTCTGACCAGTGTTGGCCACTTACACACACGAAAAACAAACAACCAAGTTAGGGCAGAGGACGCAGGGCAGTGTGATTCGCTTGCACACCCCTTTTCCCAATAAGAGGGGGCGCTCGTAAAAATCTCGCCCAGGGGGCGGCAGTAATGCTGACGCCGGCACTGAGGTTATCATGAGGATCGATTACTTACATCATATATATATAATTTTATTTAAAATTAATATTATTTGTTCAATTTAGAATTTTGTGATTACTCTTATGTATGACATTAGTGACAGAATGTACTTTTGTCAATTGTGACAATTTGTTACAGATATCCCTCTACTTTTCTAGCTGCTAGGTGCTTTAGTTATTGCTCTGAGGCTAGGTCTAAACTAGATCAAGCTGTTTTTTACCAACTTAAAAAAAAATATTTATGTAATGAATCTTGTCGGTGGACAAGACAAGAGAGTTGCTCTTAAATTTTGATGATGATGATGATTTAATGAATGAATGAAATTATTTATTTCAGACTGTACATATACGACAATATAAGCCCATAGTGTGTTATATACTAGAAGCAACTAAACAAAGTATGCTTCCCACGAATCGAACCCACGACCTCCGGGTCTACAGGCAAACGCCTTAACTACTGGACCACGGAACTACTTACCCTTGCCCATAATGTAGAAACTCTTGAAGCACTGCCTGACAGCTGCCAGTGCTGTCTAATACTCTGTGCCCTGTGCAGATGATAGACAAAAACTTGGCTTACTATAGAGATGGTCAGGGCTGTCATCCTAAACTGTCTGTCCGGTAGTTGCAGGTATGGCATCGAGTATGCCCGCCCGACCTTCCGAGCTGCTACTTGCTTTTCCCTCATTCATCTGAGTGAGTATCCCAATACCTTATTCCCTTCCCAGATCACACTACAGGCAACAGCGTCGGAAGCACGAAGCCAAAGAAACTGCGCTCGCCAACCCACCTGCCAAGCGTGGTGAGTATGGCAATGTCCTCCCATAGAACGAAGTATCTTTGGGACAGGCCTTTGTCCAGTAGTGGACTTCTTACTGCTGAATGAATGGTGAATGAAATGAAATTATTTATTTTCGACTAGCTCCGTGGCGCAGCGGTCAACACGCCCTGCACACTACACAGCCTGCGACACGGAGTGACCTGTTTCGATCCCCGGCCAGGTCAAGATGGAAAATGATCTTTTCCAGATTGGCCTGGGTCTTGGATGTGTGATATGTTAAAACATAAATATTTACATGCCGTCTTGATGGCGAGTCATGCTGGACCCTGTTTTTGTTCCATATTTCATGTAAATTAATAAATGAATAAATAAATATATACGGACAAATCACACAGATTGAGCTAGCCCCAAAGTAAGTTCGAGACTTGTGTTATGGGATACTAACTCAACGATACTATATTTTATAACAAATACATGTATAGATAAACATCCAAGACCCAGGCCAATCTGAAAAAGATCATTTTCCATCTTCACCTGGCCGGGGATCGAACCCGGGCACTCTCGTGTCGCATGCAGGCGTGTTGACCTCTGCGCCACGGAGCTAGCCTATAAGATCATAACTATTCAATGTTTCATCCATGGACGTATAAAAATATTTTTACGTCCTCTTTTTTACGTCCATGGTTTCATCATGTTTTCACACTCACAGCAACTTTCTACAACTGTTGAAACTGTTTTAATAAATATTACCATGACTACTGGGCCGAGGAATTGCAACATGGCGGCATGAGCCAAGCCTATTATACCATCCTGAATTTAGGACCCGGAATTCAGCATCCGATAAGGACAAGAAATTCAGTCGTCAGAGCTCCTGATTACACCGTCCGGAACGTGTCCTGAACGGAGACTGCGCGTCCTGAGAGAGCCATCCGTTGGCCATCCTGAATGCGTGACAGGGACGCCGCTATACGTGCGATGCGATTGGAGATATTATCGTATCGTTTCTAACGTGTAGCGGCGTCCCTCTCATGCGGCGATCCTGAATTCCGGATGGTTTCACTTTACGCTTCCGTTCTGCTTCCAATAAGGACGTCGGAAGCCATTCTGTCCTGACAACGGATCGGCGATTAAACTGTCCGTTGACTATCCGTTGACTGAATTCCGGATCCTGAATTCTGGATGGTCTAATTGGCGCTTTAGATATCTTTACCGTGGTCACGCTATCGGCAAAATTCATTTTTGCTAGTAGCCTGAATCGGCAGGCTAGCCCGGGGAAGTACTACACTCACACAGAAAATCGAAGAACCCGATGGCCCTATGGGCGTGAACATCAGCGGTAACGCATGTTAAGCAACCCCAGGTACGGTCCCCATTTGGATGGGTGACCGCAAGTGGCATAAAATTATAAAGACTACAATGTACTTCCAATTTAATTAATGATATATGCATGTACTTAATAATTGAGAGTTTAAATTATAATAATCTCCGAGCTCCGTGGCGCAGTGGTTAACACGCCAGCCTGCGACACGAGGGCCCCGGGTTCGATCCCCGGTCTGGTCAAGATGGAAAATGATCTTTTTCAGATTGGCCTGGGTCTGGGATGTTTATTTATATATGTATTTATTTGTTATAAAATATAGGATCGTTCAATATGTGTGATTTGTCCGTATATTTAATTACTAGCTGGTGTCCGCGACTTCGTCCGCGGCAATTTCTGTTATTATGATTAATTAGCATAGATGAATAATTTTCACCCGTTTTCAAAACATGTTTTATTGATGCTTCGCTCCTATTGGTCGCAACGTGATGTTTTATAGCCTAAAGCCTTCCTCAATAAATGGACTATCCAACACAAAAAGAATTTTTCAATTTGAACCAGTAGTTCCTGAGATTAGCGCGTTCAAACAAACAAACTCTTCGCTTTATAATATTAGTAGATATAGATTTATTTACAAGCTGAATATTTTATAAACTTGGTAGTTCGTAGATAAACATTTCGACGTACATGACACAGGATATGCTACTTAAATTTGTTTTGTTTAGAACTCGTAATATACGCGAACGAAGTCGCGAGCTCAGCTAGTACATAATAAGTATTAATGTACATCCGACAGCTATTTCTGTGTCAGTTATTCCCCTAAATTGAAATTCGTCAGTTATCCATTATCTCCAGGAATTGTTGTCGTTCGTTGATAGCCTACGATTGGGGTCAGGTCAGCGGCTGTAACGGTCGTTAGTAGGGGAGCCGATGATCAGATGTAGATTTACTCTTTGGACATTATGATTTGGTGATATAAAGAAAAAAAGCGGCTAAGTGCGAGTCGGACTCGCCCATGAAGGGTTCCGTAGCATTGAATATATGTTACTGTAATGTACCGTATGAAAGTACAATTCGCGGTGGACAGATATTTTTCAATAGGCTAGTTTCCTAAAAAAATATAATTACGTCAGTTAGATATTCAAAAAATATTGTACACGTATTTTTTCTTTTGTCGATTAAACAAAAAATGATAAAGATATAGCCCTTTGAAGTTCCGTGTGACGTCATAGTTTGCTACAATTTTTAGCAAACTTTGACGTCACGAGCCCCCACTCCTGAACTTTGACGCGCTTTATCTTTATCATTTATTTGACAAAAGAAAAAATACATGTCCAATATTTTTAGATCATCTAACTGACGGACTAATTGATATGTTATTATCGACCCAGGAAACTAAAAGTTAGCCTATTTTAGCCTATTGACAATCTACCTTACCGGCAAATTCGTTAAGTAATATTATACAGCCGATTAAGAAAGAGATTGGATTTTTACGTGCATTTCACTCTTACACAGTAAAATCTGTATTGCGAGAAAGAGAAGCGATGCGTTAGTTTTTAAAACGGCGTTTATCCTGTTAAATTAGTATCGTAACGATCGTTATAAGTAATATATATGCATGGTGAAATTACATGCTGTAAAAATGGCTTAGTAGGCTTAGCTACACTTCTATATGTAACATCTTTCTGTACCCTGTTTAATGCAAATAAATGTTTAATGCAAAATGAACAACTTTTCCTATGGGAACAATTCTGGGAACTCAAAAAAAATTCGTCTTTCCCATACAAACTGGCCGGGCAGCGAAACTCTTTTGTATGGAAATGACGATATTTTTTTTTGAGTTTGCAGCATTGGTCCCATAGCAAAAGTTGTTCATATTGATGGTCTGAGTCACCCCTTTTATAATATATTATGAATTTGTTCGTTACGCTTTCACGTTGAAACTACTGAACCGATCATCATGAAATTTGCATACAAGTTCTGTGGAGTACGGAGAAGGACATAGGCTACCTTTTATCCCGGGAAAAAGTACTATTCCCGAGGGATCGACATTGACGCGGGCGGAGCCACGGGCGAAAGCTAGTAAGTAATATTACAGACTGTAGCTGCTGCTCGGAATGCGGCGCCGCAATTGTAGAAACCAAGGCTTTAGCGGGTTCTTAACGCAACCATATTACACAGAATTATTAATTCATTAAAATTTGTTACCTCGGCTAGCTGGTAATTGAGATTACTGACGTTAAGTAATTACATGCAGTTACAAAAAACGTGAGAACGCCTTAACCTTGGACGATACGAGCTGCCGTATGCGGTAACTTGTGAATGAATACGCACAGAGATCTTACCTTAAGGTAAGCTCGGTCGCACAGTGGTTACACGCCAGCCAGCGACACGACGCTTCCCGGGTTCAATCCCCAGTCAGATCAAGATGTAAAACGATCTTTTTCGGATTCATCATCATTTCGAGTAGGTGTCACGGTCAATCGACCATGCACACCCTGGTGTCAGAGTTCTTCGGAACCGCCTCTCGGCCTCTGACGTGGTTCCTTTAACGACTACCAGATGGCAGCCGGGACCACCGGCTTAACATGCCTTCCGAAGCACGGAATCTTTATTATCAGACAACCAGGTGATTCAAGCCTGCAATGTCCTAACCAAACTGGAAACAACTAAATAAACAAAGTATGCTTCCGGTGGGAATCGAACCCACAACCCCCGGGTCAACAGGCAAACGCCTTAACCACTGGACCACGGATCAAATTGACTTGGGTCTTGGATGTTTATCTATAGTATAATTATCTAATATAAAATATAATATCGTTGAGTTAGTATCTTACGACACAAGTTCACAACTTACTGTGGGGCTAACTCCATTTGTGTTGCGGGAATTGAACCCGGGAACCCTCGTGTCGCAAGCTGGCGTGACCAACTATGTCAAAAAGTGCGACTTACGGTCACCCATCCAAGCGGTACCCACGTCCGTGGTTACTTACAGGCGTAAGCGCTAATAATGCGTACGCGGGCGGGACCAACGATCTCCTATAGAAAATCAAATAAAAACCTAGAAAAGTATTCTTGGCCATAAATAAGTTGGCAAACCCCAATCTATGTGCCATTGTTCTAACGCCATTGTTTGGTCAACTATATGACAATAAAACGCTGGTGAATGCTAATTGACAATGAGTAAGTCGTGTGAATTTTACAACTTGATAACAAGAATGACAATAATAGCAATTTTGGCAGCAAGGATTCATTTTTAGGGTTCTGTACCTTAAAAGGAAAAATGGGAACCCATATAGGATCACTCGGATGTCCGTCTGTCTGTCTGTCCGTCTGGCACCAGGCTGTATCTCATGAACCGTGATCGACAGTTGAAAATTTCACAGATGATGTATTTCTGTAGCCGCTATAACAACAAATACAAAAAAATAGAATAAAATAAAAATTAAAGGGGGCTCCCATATCATCATCATCATCATCATCATCAGGTCCTTTTTAGTCTCCACTACAGGAGCACGACCTCCGTGAGCACGACCCTCTCTGTACTACTAGGACCATACTTCCATATAACAAACGTGATTTTATGCTCGATATTGATATCGGCAACAAGACGCTTGAAATATTCACAGAATATTGAGTTATATATTCACTTTAAAAATAAATAATTAAATAAAAATAAAATTAATATTAAAGGGGGCTCCCATACAACAGACATGATTTTTTGCCGTTTTTATAGATAACCTTACGGAACCCTTCGTGCGCGAGTCCGACTCGCACTTGACCGGTTTTTTTTAATGATATTGGAATGCAAACGAGCAAGCGGGTCACCTGATGGTAAGTGATCACCGCCACCGCAAGAAAATGGTATCCCCATTTTCTTCCCCCAACTCCTTAAAAGGCCGGCAACGCTGTCACACCCTGGTGTTGCAGTTGTCCATGGGTGGCGGTGATCACTTACCATCAGGTGACCCGCTTGCTCGTTTGCATTCCAATATCAGGAGGGGGAAGAATGGGCCATCGGCTCTCTCACTCACCGAACGAAGCATAGAAGCGGTAAAGCTTCTACTCAGACGTCGATTCTCTGTGAGAGTGGTACTTCCCCGACGAGCCGGCCCATTCATGCTACTAGCAATTCATTTTGCCGGTACGGCTCTACCATCATCATCAGGTCTTTTTAGTCTCCACTGCAGGAGCATGACCCTCTATGTACTACCGGAGCCATACTTAGCCAGAGCAGACAGAGGATCTGGCCTACACTCTCCTCGCTGGCCAGACGGGTTGGAGAGGTCTCATTAATGTTTATGAGCTATGTTTAGCTTGTATTTCCTAAGTCGCCTCTTACGACGTCCATGGGAAGACTTGGAGTGGTCCTATTCTACTCTGCCGGACTAAAAATTCATACTTCAATTACTTCAATGGCGAGATAAAAACTTACAACGTGTAACTTTGGTCAGGGGTGTCATCGAAAAGCAGCCGTGTGGTTTCCGGCAGAGTAGAATAGCCGTGTGGTTTCCGGCAGAGTAGAATAGCCGTGTGGTTTCCGGCAGAGTAGAATAGCCGTGTGGTTTCCGGCAGAGTAGAATAGGACCACTCCAAGTCTTCCCGTGGATGTCGTAGAAGGCGACTTAGGAAATACAAGCTAAACAAAGCTCATAAACATCTGTGAGATCTCTCCGATCTGTCTGGCCAGCGTGGAGAGTGTAGCCCAAGTCCTCTGGCTGCTCTGGCCAAGTATGGCTCTAGTAGTTCAGAGAGGGTCATGCTCCTGTAGTGGAGACTAAAAAGACCTGATGATGATGATGATGATGTCATCGGAAATTGCCTGTCCGGTGGATGCCGGTATGGCATCGACAGCGGCGCCCAACCTTCCGAGCTGCTACTTGCTTTTCCCAATTCATCCCAGTGAGTAGTGTGATAGTATCCCTATAAGTCTGTATGGAAATATTCTTATTTCTGGACTCAGCAGTATGATAATTGGTATATAGGGTCCAGATTACAATAAAAAAAAAATATTCGTAGTATTATGGTACTAGCTGCTGCCCGCGACTTCGTCCGCGGCAATTTTTGTTATTATGATTAACTAGCTGATGCCCGCGACTTCGTCCGCGGCAATTTTTGTTATTATGATTAAGGGCCCGTACTACCTCACACTGCTTTGCATGATTGACTGTTATATCAATAATAACAGCCTCCGTGGTCCAGTGGTTAAGGCGTTTGCCTGTTGACCCGGGGGTCGTGGGTTCGATTCCCACCGGAAGCATACTTTGTTTAGTTGTTTCCAGTTTGGTTAGGACATTGCAGGCTTGAATCACCTGATTGTCTGATAATAAAGATGATTCCGTGCTTCGGAAGGCACGTTAAGCCGGTGGTCCCGGCTGCCATCTGGTAGTCGTTAAAGGAACCACGTCAGAGGCCGAGAGGCGGTTCCGAAGAACTCTGACACCAGGGTGTGCATCGTCGATTGACCGTGACACCTACTCGAAATGATGATCAATAATAATTAAATACTCAAGTTGAAATAAAAATGCAGCAAAGTTCAGGACTAACTCTGGTAACTATATGACTCAAAAACACGACTGCGTTAAATTTTCTCGATAGAAAGAAATTGCAAAGTTGCCTCCAAATCACGTCTAATTTACTCGGTATATAGCATTATTCACCAAATACATTAAAATTAACCTTGAAACTTTTGATTATTATTGCATTACAGATAAGGCAGCCATCATATGTTTTTCTTTTTCGAATAACCCTTGAATATTCCTAAAAAACGAAAATATCCAAAGTAGCCAACGCGTTTAGACCATCCGCGTTTGTATCGCCACGCCGCCTGGCATATGGCGGGCTCTTAATTAGTATATTTCCCCCGTTTTCTAAACATTTTTTATTGATGCTTCGCTCCTATTGGTCGCAGCGTGATGTTTTATAGCCTAAAGCCTTCCTCAATAAATGGACTATCCAACACAAAAATTATTTTCCAGTTTGAACTAGTAGTTCCTGAGATTAGCGCGTTCAAACAAACTCTTCAGCTTAATAATATTATTATTATAATAAATTAAATATGTAATATATATGATAGCCGTGTGGTATCCGGCAGAGTAGAATAGGACCACTCCAAGTCTTCCCGTGGATGTCGTAGAAGGCGACTTAGGAAATACAAGCTAAACAAAGCTTATAAACATCTAAGACACCTCTCTAACCCGCCTGGCCAGCGTGGAGAGTGTAGGCCAAGTCCTCTGGCTGCTCTGGCCAAGTATGGCCCTAGTAGTACAGAGAGGGTCGTGCTCCTGTAGTGGAGACTAAAAAGGACCTGATAATGATGAATATATATGATATATCGGTGGTTAATTAAAACATATGCCCTGGTAACTAAAGTACACGCGGACGAAGTTGTGGTCAAAGGCTAGTATATAAATAAATATCCACGGCCCAGGTGAATCTAAAAAGATCATTTTCCATCTTTACTTGGCCGGGGCTCGAATCCGACTCTGGCACGGTCCACTAGGCCACAGGTCGCCAAATTTTATGAATGAATTTCAAACATAACCGATTTTAATGAAGTTAAAACGAGGGTTTTAGCTATATTTAATCAAAATCGGTTCAACAAGATAGAGAGCAGGGCATCTGCCAAATGGCAAACTGAAACCCTTATGGATTCGTCATGTCATGTCTGTCTGTCTGTCAGTCCGTATGTCACAGCCACTTTTCGCCGAAAATATAAGAACTATACTGTTAAAACTTGGTAAGTAGATGTATTCCACACAAAAATTAAAAAAAACAATAGATTTTGGGGGCTCCCCATTAGGGCTTAGAACTGAAACTAAAAAAAATTTTTTTTACGTGTATCTATGGATAGGTCTTTTAAAATGATATTGAGGTTTCTAATATCATTTTGTTCTAAACTGAATAGTTTGCGCGAGAGACACTTCAAAGTGGTAAAATGAGGGTCCCCCCTGTAACTTCTAAAATAAGAGAATGAAAAAATAAAAAAATATATATATGATGTAATGTATGTATTACCACGGAAAATTGGTTTGAACGAGATCTAGAAAGAAGTTTTTTTTTTTATACAAGAACAAGAACATTATGTTAAGGGACCTATCATGGGCAAATCCGACTAGCACTTGGCATCTTTTTTTAATTTCATATCTTTCCATAACCTGTTTAGAATAAGTGAATAGGTACCTACTGTTATTGATTTTGATAATACTTTCATTTTACTTCTTTTTCCAAGTTATTTGTCAGAATCTACATAAAAAATTAAACAAGATACATACTTAAAAATCAACTATACATATAACTAGAAAAAAATGGTATGATCTCATCACTACAAATTCGTGAATCTACAAACCTTCGAGTGCATATCTAAGCATAAACCGTTATAAAACCAATAATACAAAGTTTGCAGGTCACCGCAACCGAGGTATTATTAAAAACTTGCATTGCACCAAAAACTATGTAATAAAAAGACCTGTATGCCTATAAAAATAAGGCTCACATTATCACCGAAAAGTTTACAATGAAGTTAGCTGCATACCAGTAACCAACGAGCGACGAGATAGCAAAGTCAACAACTTCAATCAGTTTGATTCGTCACTCGCGCGAGAAACCCGTGTCTGCGCGCGCAATAATAATAGTAACTTCAAAAATAACGTTACTACTTAACAGTGATAAAAAAAAAACAATAATGTGATGAAAATAACAGTTTTAAGCTTCGAATAAGTTGTTCAAAGACGATACATCCGTTACTAAAAGCCCTTTTTGTGTTCGTCATAAACAATGGAAGACGTGTATACAATTAAAGTGAAAACTAAGCCAGATACAAGGAACTTGTATCCTTCTGAGAGGCGGTATTCCGCGTCCACAGTCTCTGGATTGGCCTGGGTGCACATCGCATTAGCAGCTACGTCATTCCTGCTCGCATGCCTCGCATTAGTGAATCCTGTTTCGGTCACAAAACACAACGCTACAGATGTAGATTTATCTTTAAACAACACAGTTTTTAACGACAATTCAACTGTTATTGTTGACGATAAGACGAAATATAACTATATTTTAGTGCTTGCACCTACTTTGATAACAATTTTTGGATTATTCGCCGGCGTTACTGCTATTTTGGCGTCTGTGCGATGGTATATAGACAGAAATATAATGTGGTTGTTTATTATGTCCATTATATCAACTCTAGTATCGTTCTCCTCGTTTGTAATGATTGTAATTTGGTTTATAACGAGCACTGAGGGAGATATAACAGAGTTTTACAAAGATAAAGTGCCGTTCAACGATTTTGTTGTTGTTAAACACAGTGATGTTATTGAAAGGAACAGTTCTCATATGATTGTGGCGTTGAATTCTACCAACCAAGAAGAATCTTCGCAGTTATTCACTAAACATGTGTTGTCCATAAATATATTGATCGCAGCATTTTTAGAACTACTTTGGTCTATATTAAGCATGAAAATTTCATACAAAGGCATGAGAAATAATTACAAAGATGAAAACAACACACGAAGAGGCAATTGCATATCAGTTGTAACAACCATAAAAGGTAATGATCCAAAAAACATGCCAAGAAATCCGAAAATAAACACGAAACCAGATTTAATAGAACATTATCCAAGCAAAAAGATAAAAAGGATATTCCTAGCGCAAAACGACGATGGTTTTTATCTAAAAAATCAGAATAACAAAAAGCAGAATACAGAAACGAGCTCAGAATTCTATAAAGAAAGAATGATGAACTTCCTTAATAGATGTGCGTCTATGGAGTTGTCAAACACTGAAATGCGGACTCCTAGTATCCAGTCCGAAGCTGTACTGAACCCAATACCGGAAATCACCATAGATCGACCAGACAATGAAGTTGCAGCAGGTATAACGACCATAAGTTGGGGCGACACGCCTGACCACACGATTTACAATCAAAACAATATAAGCTTCGAGAAAATATTCAAATTCGCGAAGAATGAAAAATGTGAAGACACGAGTGAAAATCGAGTGATTTATTTATAAGAATTGTTCAGTGACTATGGAAAGTGCGCACGCGACGGGTTTAACCCTCGACGTTAAAAGGAAAGTGTTATTAAAGCGTGTATTATACTATGAGACATGAGACACGAATGTAAATATCTCCAATCGTATCTCACGTATTGCGGCGTCCCTCTCTCTCATCAGCGACTCAATTCAGGAGAGTTTAATAGGCGCTTAAGACTGTGAGTTTAATGTATGTGACTGAGATTATAAGACTCATGGTAACAGGAATATATGATCGAAGGATGGTAAAATTACTGTTAAGGCTGATTTCAAAATGACGCCGGCGAAACGCGCCGTCGACCAGCCGGCCTATTTGCTTACTTAGTATACAACATTTTTATTTTTGATATTAACTGCCTCCGTGGTCCAGTGGTTAAGGCGTTCGTCTGTTGTTCTGGGGGTCGTGGTTCAATTCCCACGGGAAGCACACTTTGTTTAGTTGTTTCCAGTTTGGTTAGGACATTGCGGGCTTGAATCACCTGATTGTCTGATAATTAAGATGATGTGCTTCGAAAGGCACGTTAATTGGTCTCGGCTGCCATCTGGTAGTCGTTAAAAGAACCACGTCAGAGGCCGTGAGGCGGTTCGGAATTACTCTGACACCAGGGTGTGCATGGTCGTATGACCGTGTCACCCACACGAAATGATGATGATGATGATTTAAGATATATAAAAGGCAATGCATTTTGAAGTGACTATCAAAACGTTGTACACTGAGTTAGCAAATAGGCCGGCATCAGAGCGTTTCAACAGTGCGCTGTGAAACGAGTTTTAATATCGAGCTTTTCGTTGCAATGTACAGTTGTGTATAGTCGTCGTCATTTAGACACATATAATGACAGGATTAGCTGTTTATTTCCTATGAAAAAGTGCAACAGCGACGTCATAAACCATTGGAAATTGATTATTGAGCGCGCGCTTCGGCAGCGCTGGTCAGTGGCAGTTTTAAAAGACTACTGCATCTAGTGTATTTGCATTGCAAGCGTGCGCGTCACATAGATTAACTCATAAATCGCGAGAAAATGTTGCCCGATCGGGGCGCTTGGTGGATGAAAGTAAAAAAAATGGCGTTCATACTTCTATGGCGCGTCAGGACGGCGCTGTTCAAACGCGTCACTGTGAAATCAGCCTTAAGTAATAACCAGTGAAACCTTTATGGACATTAAGTGATATCAAAAATGCTATGAATTTTAAGTGAATTATTGTCATTTTTTAAACGTAAATGTTTATTATTAAAAATATAAGGTAACCTCTCGCTCAGTATTTCAATTTTGACGAATAATGACTTTTGATTATGGCTAACTTTCAAAAGTCAAAAAAATTACGTAGGTACCTATTTAAAACAAATATTTTAAAGAAAACGACACGTTAATTTTGGTTTTAGTTCTACAAAGCATTATTTTTTTTTATCTAAATCGATAAAACAGCCGGTATGATTGTCGACGTCAGTAAATATTGTTGCAAGCGTGCGCGTCACATAGATAAAAAAAAGTGGCGTCCATACTTCTATGGCGCGTCTGGACAGCGCTGTTCAAACGCGTCACTGTGAAATCAGCCTTAAGTAATAACCAGTGAAACCTTTATAGACATTAAGTGATATCAAAAAATGCTATGAAATTCAAGTGAACTATTGTAATTTTTCTATCGTAAATGTTATTAAAAATATAAGGTAACCTTTCAGTATTTAAATTTTGAATAATATCACTTTTAGCATTTTTAATTATGGCTAGAGGGCTAACTTTCAAAAGTCAAAGAAATTATGTAGGTTTAGTATTTAGAACAAGTCATCATCATCAGGTCCTTTTTAGTCTCCACTACAGGAGCACGACCCTCTCTGTACTACTAGGGCCATACTTGGCCAGAGTCTAGCGTGTCGATATATTATACTAGCTATTATTTATTAGCTATATAGTCGATATAAGACTAGCTCCGTGGCGCAGCGGTTAACACGCCAGCCTGCGACACGGAGTGACCGGGTTCGATCCCCGGCCAGGTCAAGATGGAAAATGATCTTTTTCAGATTGGCCTGGGTCTTGGATGTGTATCTATATATGTATTTGTTCTAAAATATAGTATCGTTGAGTCAGTATCCCATAACACAAGTCTCGAACTTACTTTGGGACTAGCTCAATCTGTGTGATTTGTCCGTATATATTTATATTTATTTATTTATACTACGAGTAGCTTCTAAAGCATTTTTCTAGCATTAGGGGTCCCAGTCTTTAAAATATTTGGCATTATTTAATTGTTCATGATTTTGACTTCCATGCTGGTCTAGGAGAAAATAATTTATTTTATTTTTTATTTATTTATACTTGATATTTAACAAAACATAAAATACAGTATATGACAGTACAAAATAAACTTAGCTTAAGTTTTTCTATGCACTGAACATTCATCGCAGGGATTTAATACTTATTCTTACATTAAAGTTTACAACAGATACACTAAATAAAAAATATACACAATAAAATTGGTAAGTACTTATCTACGCTACGAACGAATGCTGCTCGTATTAAAACCGGTTAGTAGTTCATAAACAAGCGAGTGACAAAGCAAGCGAATGCTGATATGATATACAGGCTGATTCAAAACGAGAATCTAATAAACATAGAATGCTTCTCTTCCCGCGTAAATCGTAAAAGTCGATCGAGGGAATTGGCGAATATCTGGGGAATGTTAGTAGGCGATGCGGCTAGCAACCCATCACTATTTTGATTCCGTTTTCCATCTAACGCTTACAAATATACTAAACGTGGCTTAGGTCTTCAAGATCTGAGGCTCTGTCTACCCCGCAAGGGACAAAGACGTGATAGTATACATGGTAAATTTTTTATCGTTTTTTTGGACCCTGAAAGGGGTGACTCAGACCATCAATATGAACAACTTTTTCTATGGGACCAATGCTGGGAACTCAAAAAAAATTCGTCATTTCCATACAAAAGAGTTCGGCCGCCCGGCCAGTTTGTATAGGAATGTCGAAATTTTTTTTGAGTTCCCAGCATTGGTCCCATAGAAAAAGTTGTTCATATTGATGTCACCCCTTTAAGCGTCCAAAACGATAAAAAATTCACCATGTACATATATGTATGTATGTTTTTGACATTCTGGAACTTGTAGATCATTTATTCTCAAGTCACATGAAATATGTTTGATCTCGTAATACCATTACCACGATTACAATGCCCAAGGACTTAGAAAGTGGACGCCAAGACATTTGAGCGACAACGGGACTATTGTTAGTCTGTCTTTTCGTTCGTTGTACACTAAATCATTTTAAAAAGTATAAAAGTAGGTAGGTATAATAATTTATATAATATTTTAGACGAGAATTTGCGGAATCATGTCAATAGGCGGATTAGGCGGTGCTAGTACTAACTCATCACTATTTTGATTCTGTTTTCCATCTACACCCCCTTTAACATGCTAAATGTGGCCATAAGGTCTTATAGACCTAGGCTCTGTCTACCCCACAAAGGAAAAAGACGTGATACTATGAAGGCATGTTTGTAAATTAAAAAAAATCCCTCGGGAAGCATACTTTGTTTAGTTGCTTTCAGTTTGGTTAGAACATTGCAGGCTTGAAACACCTGATTGTCTGATAATAAAGATGATTCCGTGCTTCGGAAGGCACGATAAGCCGTTGGTCCGTACTGCCATCTGTTAGTCGTTAAAGGAACCACGTCAGAGGCCGAGAGGCGGTCCCGAAGATCTCGGACACCAGGGTGTGCATGGTCGATTGACCGTGACACCTACTCGAAATGATGATGATTAAAATTGGTTGTCTGTATAGTCGGTTTACGAAGATAATTTTACGTGATAACGGTGGAAGAGAGATAGATGCGTCACAAGCCGAACGCTTAGGCCGATCGTACATCTCTATAGCTTGTTCCGCGCTCTCGCTTGCACGCAGAACGTGACACTTTTTCGTGCGTTTAGTGTTCATCGATTTATAAGACGTTATCACATAAAACCCTTCATCATCATCATCAGGTCTTTTTAGTCTCCACTGCAGGAGCATGACCCTCTCTGTACTACCGGAGCCATACTTGGCCAGAGCAGACAGAGGATTTGGCCTTGACCTTGACCCTTGCTTAAATGAATATAAATATGTATATGAAAATATTTCAAGTTTCTACCTGCTGTCGTTAGTAAGATCGAGAAAAAAACGCCGTAAAACCAGCGAGCCCTCTTATCACCGGCAACCTTGAATAAATAACACCATCTGCATACAACGTGATTTTGAACCCCCTAGCTATATTGAAATCTGGGAATCAGAATACCCTAATGGAATACAGAATTGCAAGAAAAAAAGGTAAAAAACGAAAAATAAAATTAGGTTTCCCATACAAAGTCGCCGATCAGCTGGACGAATTTCTATGAAAGATCAAATATTTTTTTGTTTTTTACCTTTTTTTCTTACAATTCTGTATTTTATTAGGGATTCTGATCTCCAGATTTCAATATAGCTAGGGGGTTCAAAATCATGCTGTATAGCACGCTAACATGAATCGCGAAGTCGTTTTAAAAATTAAACTGAGCATATGACTCGCCCACGAAGGGTCCTGTACCATTATCTATAAAAAACGGCAAAAAAATCATGTCTGTCAGTGGAGCTCCCTCTAGTAAATACTTGTTTTATTTTATATAACTTAATATTCTGTGAATATTTCCAGCGTCTACCTGTTGCCTTTATCAATATTGAGCAAAAACGAGCAAAAAAATCACGTTTGTTGTATGGGAGCCCCCTTAAATATTTATTTTATTCTGTTTTTTAGTACTTGTTGTTATAGCGGCAACAGAAATACATCATCTGTGAAAATTTCAACTGTCTAACTATCACATATTTATAAGATACATACGGACAGCGGAGCCATATTAATAGGATTCCGTTTTTATCCTTTGGGTACGGAACTCTACAAATATATACGGACAAATCACACAGATTGAGCTAGCCCCAAAGTAAGTTCGAGACTTGTGTTATGGGATACTAACTCAACGATACTATATATTATAACAAATACATATATAGATACACATCCAAGACCCAGAACAATCTGAAAACGATCATTTTCCATCTTGAACTGGCCGGGGATCGAACCCGGGCACTCTCATGTCGCAGGCTGGCGTGTTGACCGCTGCGCCACGGAGCTAGCCAAATCAAACTTATTATTTTTAATCTAGGCTGATTATTGTATAATCGGCCATAAGGCCAATTTAATATAAACCCATTTAATGGTGTCCTCACTAAACATTACGCTCTGTGGATAATCTGTCCAAATTACTGTTTAATTAACTGCCTCCGTGGTCCAGTGGTTATGGCGTTTGCCTGTAGTGCCGAGGGTCGTGGGTACGATTCGAAATGAAATGAAATATTTTTTTAATTCAAATAACTATCGTTATTTATTTTTAAAATAACAGTGATTAAACCTACATACAATACAAGCTGTTGCCCACGACTACGTCTGCGGCAATTTCTGTTATTGTAATTAATTCGTTTTGTTTCTTAGTACCTATAGATGAACAATTTTCCCCCGTTTTCAAAACATTTTTTATTGATGCTTCGCTGCTATTGGTTGCAGCGTGATGTTTTATAGCCTAAAGCCTTCCTCAATAAATGGACTATCCTACACAAAAAGAATTTTCCAATTTGAACCAGTAGTTCCTGAGATTAGCGCGTTCAAACAAACAAACAAACTCTTCAGCTTTATAATATTAGTATAGATAAACTTGAAGTGAAATAAAAAAAGCCCTAGAAACAATTTTCAAATTTGGATATCATGTTATTTTTTTTGTCTTTTTGAACTTTGCAATTTGCAATTTTTTTGAATATTTGCAAAATCGATCTAGTAGCGTTTCGGAACGACCACTGCTGAGAAGAATACTCCGAAAGAAACTCAGTCCAGTCACACGGGAAGCATACTTTGTTTAGTTGTTTCCAGTTTGGTTAAAACATTGCAGGCTTGACTCACCTGATTGTCTGATAATAAAGATGGTTCCGTGCTTCGGTATTCAAGTATTAAAAATTATAAACAAAGACACCTGAAGTGAATTCACACCACGGATTCACACAGTGATAAATAAAATATATACGGACAAATCACACATATTGAGCTAGCCCCCAAGGTAAGTTCGAGACTTGTGTTATGGGATACTAACTCAACGATACTATATATTATAACAAATACATATATAGATAAACATCCAAGACCCAGGCCAATCTGAAAAAGATCATTTTCCATCTTGACCTGGCCGGGGATCGAACCCGGGCACTCCGTGTCGCAGGCTGGCGTGTTAACCACTGCGCCACGGAGCTGTCTAATATCCACCCTTTCGGCAATGTGGTTGATGAATGGATCAACACGGAGCAATTTAAATACATATGTAAGACATACATTAGAGTCACGTCGGCTCTGTCTACCCCGCAAGGGATAAAGACGTGATAATATGTATGCAAAATCGCATGTCTTCCCAACATTCAATTGTTTAAAACGTGGCCTGTCGATCTTATGAATTTAGGCTCTGTCTAGCCCGAAAGGGTTAAAGACGTGATAATATGTATGTATGCAAAATTGCATGTCTCCCCAACATTCAATTGTTTAAAACGTGGCCTGTCGATCTTATGAATTTAGGCTCTGTCTAGCCCGAAAGGGTTAAAGACGTGATAATATGTATGTATGCAAAATCGCATGTCTCCCCAACATTCAATTGTTTAAAACGTGGCCTGTCGATCTTATGAATTTAGGCTCTGTCTAGCCCGAAAGGGTTAAAGACGTGATCATCATCATTTCGAGTAGGTGTCACGGTCAATCGACCATGCACACCCTGGTGTCAGAGTTCTTCGGAACCGCCTCTCGGCCTCTGACGTGGTTCCCTTAACGACTACCAGATGGCAGCCGGGACCACCAGCTTAACGTGCCTTCCGAAGCACGGAATCATCTTTTTTATCAGACAATCAGGTGATTCAAGCCTGCAATGTCCTAACTTAACTGGAAACAACTAAACAAAGTATGCTTCCGGTGGGAGTCGAACGACCCCCGGGTCAACAGGCAAACGCCTTAACCACTGGACCACGGAGGTTGTTGAAAGATATGATAATATGTATGTATGCAAAATCGCATGTCTCCCCAACATTCAATTATTCATACCTCTTTCCTCTGTGGTTTAAGATACTGTAATAAACTTGACCAATATGAACTTTGTTAATTGACTCAGAACGAACCGATTTTTCGCAACGAAATCAATTTAGTGGCACACGGCCGTTGACCATAAAAAGGTTACAAAAAGGTTACAAGCGTAGTTTTATTAAAACTGCGTGCACTTTCTAAGTCATTGAATGTACAGTTATTACGAGATTATAAGTTAAAAGTATTTATACGAGTTTATGTATATACTAGCTTTCGCCCGCGGCTCCACCCGCGTCAATGTCGATCCCTCGGGAATAGTACTTTTTCCCGGAATAAAAGGTAGCCTATGTCCTTCTCCGTACTCCAGAGTACTTGTATGCAAAATTTCATGATGATCAATTCAGTAGTTACGGCGTGAAAGCGTAACAAACAAACAAATTCACTTTCGCATTTATAATATTAGAAAGGATGACTTCCATCCTTACTAAATTTGTACTTTATTATATCTTTTTTTTATCACACTTTACCTACTTTTTTTATCTGTTTTTCTTCTCGAGGTTGACTGGGAGAGAATACTTTTAGCATTAAGTCCACCTACTGTAGCTCCATAGGTTCAAAAAGTTTAAAAAAAAATAAATAAATGTTTCAATATTTCACTAGCCTTCATGCGCTCCGCCCGCGGCAATGTCGTTCCTCCGTGGTCGTTCCTTTGGGAACAGTACTATTCCCCGGGATAAAATGTACCCTATACAACGTGATTTTGAACCCGCTAGCTATATTGAAATCTGGGAATCAGAATCCCTAATGGAATACAGAATTGCAAGAAAAAAAGGTAAAAAACGAAAAATAAAATTAGGTTTCCCATACAAAGTCGCCGAACAGCTGGACGAATTTCTATGATAGATCAAATATTTTTTTTGTTTTTTACCTTTTTTTCTTACAATTCTGTATTCTATTAGGGATTCTGATTCCCAGATTTCAATATAGCTAGGGGGGTTTAAAATCATGCTGTATACTTCTCAGTATCCCAGACAACGGGTATGCAAAATTTCATGACGATCAGTTCCATAGATAGGGCGTGAAGGCGTTACAAACACACTCACTTTCGCGATTAAATACCTACAGCTTTCGCCCGCGGCTCCGTCCGCGTCAATGTCGATCCCTCGGGAACAGTACTTTTTCCCGGGATAAAATGTACCCTATGTCCTTCTCCGTACCCCAGATAAAGTGTATGCAATGCAAAATTCCATAACGATCAGTTCGATAGATAGAACGTGAAGTCGTAACAATAACAAACCAACTCAATTTCGCGTTTATAAGATTATCATCATCATCATCAGGTGTTTTTAGTCTCCACTGCAGAAGCATGAGTCTCTCTGTACTACCGGAGCCATACTTGGCCAGAGCAGACAGAGGATTGGGCCTACACTCTCCTCGCTGGCCAGACGGGTTGGAGAGGTCTCATTGATGTTTATGAGCTTTGTTTAGCTTGTATTTCCTAAGTCGCCTCTTACGACATCCATGGCAAGACTAGGAGTGGTCCTATTCTACTCTGCCGGAAACCACACGGCTAATTAATATTAGTTAGGATACTTTTGATGCCTGCAACCACCGGACAGGCAGATGAGGATGGGTCCTTTTTTTTTTTTAACGTCTGGAAAGACTCATTTCTCGTCTATCCGGCCACGGCCGGACAGGTATGTGGGACTCGAACCCACTAAAACCACACGGTGTCATAATCCAGTCCGCATAATGCCGGGGCCGTGTGCTTCCATATGCTCCACAGCCCCGGCGCGGCGGCTGCTATTAAGCAGCCCCACCTAGCTCCAGTACCCTCTCCAATGTGAGGGTTCGGAGCGGCCCTCGGCCAGCCATTCTGGCCGAAACGGGTAGACGTCTTGACACCAGCGACGTCGCAATTCGGAGGACTGTCTGCCGAGCGAGACGGAATCCCGTTTCCGCCGCTCAACCAGCCCTCAGTATGGCCTGGTTGACCAAAAAGGTGACAGAGGATGGGTCCTGACCCAACCGACTTTACAGACAACCATATTTTTTCCATGTTTTGAAAGTAGCCTTGAAAGAAATTCTTTATTATATTCTTGATTAATTTATCGTTGTTGCATCAACGAATGCATACTCGTAAAGAATTCAGTGAGCGCCAAATAATTGGCGCCAATTGTACCGGAACAAACCAATCATTCCGGATCAAAACTGACCGTGGACAAAGAATATATACGCTACACGGTGGATGATATCGGCCAGGCTACTAGCATACTTCTGACAACGGTGTACCTACGCGAAAGTTTGTGAGTATGTATAAATAAATAAATATATGTATAGGGACATATCACACAAAAGCTATAGCCCCACAGTAAGTTGTGAACTTGTGTCGTGGGATACCAAAAACGATACTATATTTTATACTAGCTGTTGCCCGCGACTTCGTCCGCGGCAATTTCTGTATGATTAATTAGTATAGATGAATAATTTTTCCCCGATTTCAAAACATTTTTTATTGATGCTTCGCTTCTATTGGTCGGAGCGTGATGTTTTACAGCCTAAAGCCTTCCTCAATAAATGGACTATCCAACACAAAAATAATTTTTCAATTCGAACCAGTAGTTCCTGAGATCAGCGCGTTCAAACAAACAAACAAACTCTTCAGCTTTATAATATTAGTATAGATTAGATACTTATATCGATAAACATCCAAGGCCCAGGTCAACCTGAAAAAGATCGTTTTCCATCTTGACCTGGCCGGGGATCGTACCCGGGCACCCTCGTGTCGCAGGCTGGCGTGTTGACCACTGCGCCACGGAGCTGTATGGATGTATACACAGAACAACAAAGACATTAGAAATGGCAAGGGGGCGTGGCACGCGCGACAATGCGCTCGATCAGCTCACTTGAATCACCTAAGTGGTTTATCCCGCGATCGGTAAAGGAACAAAAGTGAGATTAACGTGAAAAGAAATCGAAAAATGCCGACGTGTGCTATTCTAACGTGGAAAGTGAGAAGTCCTAGTGAAACTAACTTCTCACCGGTAAATCAAAAGACGTATTAAAGTACTTATTGTGTTGTGTTGCGTTAGTAGTATGCTTGAAATGCGACACTGGTTTTGATAGAAATCACACGTGATAACACTTCTAATGTGTTTGTTGTTCTGTGAATGTTTGTTACTCTTTCACGCTAAAACGGCTGAACGGATTTTGACGAAATTTTGCATACAGATAGGTTATTACCTGGATTAACACTTAGGCTACCTTTCATCCAGGAAAAAAGTATTGTTACCGCGGAATCGACATTAACGTGAGCGGAGCCGCGGGCGTCAGCTAGTTGGTTTATAAAAAAAAATATTGATAATCTGCTTCTTTTTTACAGTCGGTTAAAAATGTGGGGCTATGTTAGAAGTAGGTTTAGAGGTAAAGATTATGACCATAACGAATTGACAATACCAGCCGAGAAATACGTCAGAGTTCTTGGCGGGAATTTCGGTGCACGGCTTTTGTTTTGGATTGTTACGCAAATTGTTTCTAGTGGACTTGAAAACGGTGGAATTTGGTGTTATAATGTTTGTGAACACAGAACAACAAACATAAGTGTTATGACGAGTGATTTCTATGAAACTAGCGTCGCCTCATTTCAAGCATACTACTAACGCAACACAATTGATGAGAACCTCCTCCTTTGGTCAAAGTTTCACTAGGACTTCTCACTTTACGTTGCAATAGTACACGTCGGCATATTTCGATTTTTTAGGGTTCCGTACCCAAAGGGTAAAAACGGGACCCTATTAATTTCGCTTCGCTGTCCGTCTGTCTGTCTGTCTATCTGTCCGTCTGTCACCAGGCTGTATCTCATGAACGGTGATAGTAAGACAGCTGAAATTTTCACAGATGATGTATTTCTAATAAATAAATAAATAAATAAACTATATGACTGTTGCCGCTATAACAACAAATACTAAAAAAATAAATATTTAAGGGGGCTCCCATACAACAAACGTGATTTTTTTGCTTGTGTTTGCTCGTTATTGAAAACGGCAATAGGTAGACGCTTGAAATATTTACAGAATATTTAGTTATATATTCACTTTAAAAATAAATAATTAAATAAAATGAATATTAAAGGGGGCTTCCATACAAAAGACATGATTTTTTTGCCGTTTACATAGATATGTATGTACCCTTCGTGCGCGAGTCCGACTCGCACTTGG
Organism: Elegia similella; assembly: GCA_947532085.1. Lineage (NCBI taxonomy): Eukaryota > Metazoa > Arthropoda > Insecta > Lepidoptera > Pyralidae > Elegia > Elegia similella. The sequence continues at coordinate 1,224,066 of OX383953.1, forward strand.
CCGGTTTTTTTCATGTAATCTCACTTTCGTTCCTTTGACGATCGCGGGACAAACTACTTAGGTGATTCAAGAGAGCTGATCGAGCGCATTGTCGGCGCGCGTGCCACGCGTCTTTGCCATTTCTAATGTCTTTGTTGCTCTGTGTTTATGAATAAGCTGTCGCCCGCGGCTGCCCTCACGTCGATCCTGCAGGAATAGTTATTTCCCGGATCAAAGGAAGCCTATGTGCTAATCCAGGTAATAACTTCTTCTTCTTCAGCCCATTGTCACCCTGCTGAGTGTAATTGTGACTGTAAAATATGTATATAATAGTTTAATTGTAAAATAAAAATAAGTTTTTGGTAACTAAATGTAAGAATAGACTGTTGATATACATGGTGAATTTTTTATCGTTTTGGACCCTAAAGGGGTGACTCAGACCATCAATTTGAACAACTCTTTCTATGGAACAAATGCTGGAAACTCAAAAAAAAATTCGTCATTTCCATACAAAAGAGTTCCGCCGCCCGGCCAGTTTGTATGGGAATGTCGAATTTTTTTTGAGTTCTTAGCATTGTTCCCATAGGAAACGATGTTCATTTTGATGGTCTGAGTCACCCCTTCAAGGGTCCAAAACGATAAAAATTTCACAATGTATATGAATTAATTGTATTTGTCTCCGATAAATTGTAAACTCAAGATGAGTTTGATGAGACCATGCTGGTCTGGAAGAAAAGAAAAAAACGTAGAATGTGCCAGCTGCTTCTCTTCCCGCGCTGACCGTTAAGGTGATACCACTGTAAATAAGGTCGTTCTGAACCTTATTTATCTCGCAAAATACTTAAATTAGGAGTTTCAAATCTAAGTAATATGATTTTTGACTATTTCATCTCCAAAAATTGAAGATGAAAACACGTTTTGATAAAATTTTCTCGATAGAAATATTTTTTGAAAAATGGTCTTCGTTCGCAGAGTTTTTGTTATTGTAGCTCAAATGCGACGAATGAAATAATGATTTTTAGACTAAAAGATACGTTATTAGTAATTCATCAAAATGTAAATATGAAAATACAATTAACCGGTCTGATTTTATATAAAATAGAAATAACGAATTTGGCGCTTACGTTTTTTTCTTTGAGCGACTCGAGACTATCTCCTATCTCATCATTCACGGGCTAAACCGCCAAGCGCTATCCCTTGCGCGCACTTGATCAGTCCTTTGCCGAGCGAAGGTACCAAACATTTGAGGCCTCGAGGGTGCGGGCAAAATTCCGTGGAATCATATAAGTAGGCGATGCTAGCAACCCATTACTATTTTGATTCCGTTTTCCACCTTTAAGCTCATCACGCTAAACGTGGCTTATAGGTCTTAAAGACCTGGGCTCTGTCTACCCCGCAAGGGAAAAAGACGTGATAGTATGTATGTATGAAAATTGTAAACTCAGTTTCAAACATAACGCGTGAGATTACAAAAAAAACTGTAGGTTACGTTAGATTGCAATCTAACGACGTTAGACTTTTTAACAGACTGAGTTTGCAATTTAACAGTGTTTCATTAGGTCCTATTTTTTTTTATTTATCACACTAGGATATATAATAACTAAAGGCGGCCTTATCGCACAGCAATCTCTTCCAGGCTACCTTTGGGTAATTTGGAAATTGAGAGAAAGATATTAGGTACGGTGCAATTAGAAATAGAAACGTGTGTGGTATCCGGCAGAGTAGAATAGGACCACTCCAAGTCTTCCCGTGCATGTCGTAGAAGGCGACTTAGGAAATACAAGCTAAACAAAGCTTATAAACATCTAAGACACCTCTCCAACCCGTCTGGCCAGCGTGGAGAGTGTAGGCCAAGTCCTGTGGCTGCTCTGGCCAAGTATGGCCCTAGTAGTACAGAGAGGGTCGTGCTCCTGTAGTGGAGACTAAAAAGGACCTGATGATGATGATGATACATATATACCTACTCCTCATGAGCTGGATGGAGGTCAGGAGTGTAATCTTGAAGTACTTGTCCGGTATTTGCAGGTATGGCATCGTGTACGCGTCTCTGGCCCCCCGAACTGCTACTTGCTTATACCCCATTCATCTGCGTGGCTAGCTCCGTGGCGCAGCGGTCAACACGCCAGCCTGCGACACGAGAGTGCCCAGGTTCGATCCCCGGCCACGTCAAGATGGAAAATGATCTTTTCCAGATTGGCCTGGGTCTTGGATGTTTATCTATATATGTATTTGTTTATAACAAATACATATAATATCGTTGAGTTAGTATCCCATAACACAAGTCTCGAACTTACTTTGGGGCTAGCTCAATCTGTGTGATTTGTTCGTGTATATTTATATTTATAGTAGTATCCAAAACCGTTCATTCTCCTCCCAGATCCAATTCCGATCCTCTTCCAGCTTTAAAATACATCCGATGGACAGCTGGGGCGGAAGCACAAGAAGCCAAAAAAAGTGGGGGAAAGGAAGTAGCAGTTTATAGAGGCCGGGCGCGTGTACGCGATGTTATACCTGCAATTACCGTCATCATCAGCAATAAGAGTCATCATCATCACTAGCAGCCTGCGGCAGTCCACTGCTGGACGCAGGCCTCTCCTAAGACTTTGCTCGATCACCAGCCGGCCTCGGTCGTCGCTTCATAGCCAAGAGTGTCTAGTGGAAAACCCCGACTAGATTTTTTTTTAATTGACTATGTATTTGGCTCCAAGTGAGCTTTCGCTACTTCACCGGGCGTTTGAGGCGAGGGCAGAGTGCCCTCAACCTCTAGACAACATCACCAAAGGGTCCCCAGGAGGGACGGACCTCGGCTTTGGGCGTTGCCTGTGTGCGCAAGGCTTGGAGAGACAGCAACTCATATTGCCTGATGGGCCGCGTATTCTGCGCGTAATCTGAGAAACAATGGCAAAAGCCTTTGGAGAGCAGCAACTCTCGTCTTTTGCCTTATGGGCCGAAATTTACGTTGCTAGAAGGGCCTATCCTGGGTGCAAGTCACCCGGGACCGCCGGGCGTTCACCAGTAATCGGAGGTAGCTAGTTATTATACAATGTGTCATGCCCACTCTGCTTACTTCCTCCTTCGATTAATTGTCTAATACTAGACCACGCTACGAGCCCGCTTTCTTGTAATTGGTAAGCACTTCGATTGGACAACATTCGTTTTCTATTATTAGGGATCCGCACCTGATTGATGTAATAGTGGCGGAAGAGAGATAGATGCGTCACAAGCCGAACGCTTAGCCGATCGTGATAAACTATGGGATGTGTAGGGGATTGTTTACGTGAGCTGGCACCAATTTTTGGGTTAGTATTTGAGGCAAGCTGAAGACTTGTCACATACCTACCTCTCCTATTATACCTCAACACGGAACTGCAGAACTGACTGGTGAATAGCGGGGCTACATTAACCCCTAAATTATTAGCGGCCTGGCATGAAGATAGTCCTTCAAAAATGATGTATTTTGAGAATCTTATTTTTATTTATCAATTACCCTATTAAAATTTCAAGTTGCCTCAAATACATTTTGTTATTTTTTTTGCAAAATATTTTTGCACGTGTCTGGCAATGTTATGTATATCTTTTTTTTTATTAACCTATATTGTCCCACAGCTGGGCAAAGGTCAGAATAACAAACAGTGGGACAATATGTTATATATTACCCCGCCTAAATCGTCTAGCTTATATTTTTTGTATTTTTTAAAAACATTATACTACAATGTATAAAAAATGCATATTGCCTCAAATATTATATTTTTGGAAATAAATAATACTTAAAACAAATAAGGGTTGATATACCCCGCTACTCATCAGCCAGGTCTGCAGTTTTGTGTTGGGGTATCATAGGAGAGGTATGTGAGTGAACAGTTTCCAACTTGCCTTAAATACCTACTAAAAATTGGATTGGTACCAGCTCTCCTACTATAAGTACCTAGTTATAGATGTTCGTTCATACAAACTGTTTTTTTTATCCTTATCCTTATTCTTACTTCCTTACTAATATTATAAATGCGAAAGTGAGTTTGTTTGTTTGTTTGTTACGCTTTCACGCCCTAACTACTGAACCGATCATCATGAAATTTTGCATACAAGTTCTCGGAAGGACATAGGCTACCTATTATCCCGGGAAAAAGTACTGTTCCCGAGGGATCGACATTGACGCGGGCGGAGCCGCGGGCGAAAGCTAGTTTAATGTACTTTATTGTTCCAGAAAATTTAGTTGAAGTTTCTTTTATTTCAACAGGCACAGGGCAAAGCATTCCAAAGACTGAAGCTTGAAGAGTGAGTGAATTTGACATAATTTGAAATTTTAATTTGACATTTTTTTTTTTTTTAATGAAAATTTGTTCGCAAGAGAAAAATCAAGAGGAGACGAGTATTCGTAGAATGAATGTGCCGATCATGAGTCTCAGAAAGGAGGTTCTTAACCTACGCTCACAAATGGCGAAGTAGCATATACAATTTGAAGACGACTCTAAGTACACGTTGGCAGTACTAATTACAAACAGGTTTTGTTACATAACAAGCTAAACACTAGTCGTCTAACTTTTTCCAGGGTTGTCAACTCGTTCCATATTTTTACCTATCAAAACGGACGAGTTCTCAATAGACAATTTGTTAAAGTATATACACCTATTTTGTCACTAAGTGAAAGAAAAAATAACTAGTGAGTCAGTGTCAGTTACAAAAATATGTGAAATCAATATGATTAAGTTTTGAGAAAAATATAGTTTCTTTGGTAGAAGCCTTAGTAGAAAAATATATACAATCCGCAGGAGGAAATTAAACACAATTGTTCCCTCATCATCATTTCGTGTAGGTGACACGGTCAATCGACCATGCACACCCTGGTGTCAGAGTTCTTCGGAACCGCCTCTCGGCCTCTGACGTGGTTGCTTTAACGACTACCGGATGGCAGCCGGGACCAACGGCTTAACGTGCCTTCCGAATCACGGAATCATCTTTATTATCAGACAATCAGGTGATTCAAGCCTGCAATGTCCTAACCAAACTGGAAACAACTAAACAAAGTATGCTTCCGGTGGGAATCGAACCCACGACCGGGTCAACAGGCAAACGCCTTAACCACTGGACCACGGAGGCTGTCCGGCAATTGTTCCCTAAAAATACCATTTAAAATAATAAGTCTTATAGCTTATCAAAAAATATTAGATACGTTTTTTTTTCTTTATTCTATCATACAAAAGATGATAAAGAACATCAATGTTCAAAAGAGTAATAGAAAGGATGGTTGACAGTTACCACCAGCTTGGGATCCTGTCATCAATTTAATAAAATCTCAAGCTCATCACAAGACTGACCTTTTGTCACCGTGAGCCAATACTGCGTACATCCGGAACGTTATCAATAAATATTGTAGGCGGTAGTTTTGGTCTACCTGCTACCATGAAAACTGTAAAGTTTTCGAAACGTTAGGTGTAAAAATAATGTAATATATACGCGATCGTATTAAAGTGATTTTATTTAAATGGGCAACCCTATACCTAGTAAATAACTGTATTCGCATTCTACTGCTAGCTGCTAGGTCTGAGATTTTCTGTCTAGTCTAGACCGGTTTGCCTGCGCCTAAATTATAGTAGGTAGGTTCCACCGAGTATATATAGTGTTTGTGTTGCGTTTATTCGACACTATCAAGGGAATCAAAACCTACAGGGTACATCCCGTAAACTAAAAATCTTGAAATTTGGTAAGAAGCAACGTCTTTTAATACAGTTAAGGGAAAAATTGCGAAAAGCATAAATTTTTAGTTACATCATATAACAAAAAATAAAAATATTTTAAATAATTTCTAACTTATCCTTACTAATATTATAAATGCGAAAGTGAGTTTGTTTGTTTGTTTATTTATTTGTTTGTTTGTTTGTTACGCTTTCACGTCGTAACTACTGAACCGATCATCATGAAATTTTGCATACAAGTTCTCTGGAGTGCGGAGAAGGACATAGGCTACCTTTTATCCCGGGAAAAAGTACTATTCCCGAGGGATCGACGCGGGCGGAGCCGCAGGCGAAAGCTAGTTATATATAATGCACGGAACTCTTCGTGCGCGAATCCTACTCGCACTTGACCGGTTTTTTTATGATATAGGGCGGCAAACGAGCAAGCGGGTCACCTGATGGTAAGTGATCACCGCTGCCCATGGACAACTGCAACACCAGGGTGTGACAGGAGCGGTTTTTATAAACTTTTATTCCTGCGACCTTAGTCAGGTCATCTGACCATCTGGTCTATGTCAGATGCTGCGCTTGCCGATACGTGGTCGCCAGAAGACGCTGGATGCAGGACGCTTCCAACCGGTCGTATTGGAAATCCTTGGGGAGGCCTATGTCCAGCAGTGGACTCCTTGCGGCTGATATGATGATGAAACTTTTACTTATTTGGTGTACAGTAAGGAGTTTGTCTACTCATCAATTATTTTTGAAGTTCAAATTGATGATCTCTATTAAGAGATTATTTCTTAATTTATTAAAATAAAGAAATAAAATATGGTAAAAAACTTCATGCGGGCGGGACTTGAACCGGCGACCTAGGTCTATGTACGATCATTGCTCTGCCTTCTGAGCTACCGCATTATTATAGGTACATACAGAAAAAAAATCGAAAAATCCTTAACTTAGTTTTAGTATCAAGTACATAGATTGTAAACACGATATCTCTGAAAACAACGTAACTTACTCCATGACCGACTCTTACAGATTTATTATTAGTATTGATGCGAAAGTGAGTTTGTTTGTTACGCTTTCACACCGTCACTACTGAACCGATCATTATGAAATTTTGCATACAAGTTCTCTGGAGTACGGAGAAGGACAAAGGCCACCTATCGTCCCAGAAAAAGTTCCCTGCTTCCTGAGGGAACAACGTTGACGCGAGCGAAGCTGCGGGCGAAAGCTAGTTTCTTAAAACGTCTAAGTAATGAGAGAAAGTAAACAATGATAATAAATACGACACGCAACGTCACGCTGGCTCGATCTCAGACATTCATGCTAATAAACCATAGATTTATACCTACAGATCACGTCTTACGGGGTTGACTGTAGTCCCTCTACAGGATTTGTTGTAGCCGTGTTGTAGACGACGCGAAGCACCGCTGCATCCCTCGGCTGCACCTGTGAACATACTAAATAAATAAATAAAAGTGTTTTAAGTTTAGTTATAATTAATAAATAAATAAATAAGATAGGTACTTATCGTTGTATGTGGCAATATTTGTGTTGAATAAACGCACGCCGTAAGGTGTAAGCATGTGTGTGTTTGTGTCACACTAAGATCACTTAGATCTGTATGCAAAAAGGCAGTTGGCCGCTACAAACGGACGCAACCACACGCATGCGTACAGCCCGAAAGCGCTTCAAATTTTTCGTCTGTCGTTCTTATTTCTCAAATCCTGGACGCACCTACACCCGTCACCTACACGTGTGGTACCCGGCAGAGTAGAATAGGACCACTCCAAGTCTTCCCATGGATGTCGTAGAAGGCGAATTAGGAAATACAAGCTAACCAAAGCTTATAAACATCTAAGAGAACTCTCCAACCCGTCTGGCCAGCGAGGAGAATGTGGGCCGAGTCCTCTGGCTGCTCTGGCCAAGTATGGCCCTAGTAGTACAGAGAAGATCGTGCTCCCGTAGTGGAGACTAAAAAGGACCTGATGATGATGATGATGACAGGATTTGTGACATATGAGTTTGCACCGTAAAGGTAGCCACAGAGATATAAAACAGACTCCAGCGCCCGTTGCATGGCACCCGCGATGCCGTTTATATACCGCGCGATAAACTATCTACATCTCGCTCTTTGATATTACACAGAACAAGATCGAGATATTCGATAAACGTTGTCGCGCATGCCATGTTACGGGAGCTGGCATATCTAAGGCCCTCAACACAAGGCGTATTTATAACGCGCCGACGACGCGCGTTTTCCTTGTGGACCAACTGATATGCACAACTAGTTGTGTCATTAGGAATATTTGTTCCAAATTATTCCCATAGGCACAATTGATCGCGCGCTTCGGCAGTCTGGCCGGCGGCGCACGTTTCAACTGCGTAACTATAAACATAAAACATACGGACAAATCACACAGATTGAGCTAGCCCCAAAGTAAGTTCGAAACTTGTTATGGGATACTAACTCAACGATACTATATTTTATAACAAATACATATATAATACACATCCAAGACCCAAGCCAATGTGAAAAAGATCATTTTCCATCTTGACCTGACCGGGGATCGAACCCGGGGCCGTCGTGTCGCAGGCTGGCGTGTTAATCACTGCGCCACGGAGCTCGCCAAACTATGAAAGGAGACTACTATATGTAATTGCAAGCGCGCGTCTGTACGGCGCTGTTCTAACACGCACTTCGAGTAGATCAGACCTTTTACCATTGAATTAGAAAAACTATGGAAGCAGCATTGCGCTCAAAAACTGACACCACGCAAAGTATATCATAGCGGGCGGGGCTTAAAAAGTATATCTGTTTGCGAACTAGTCTGCCACGCGCTCCGTGACGGAAGGACGCGTCGGTAAAAGCATTTAACGACATATTTGTTGTGAATATCGGCGAAATCTTAACAAATTAAGATAAAATGACTTCTTGTGTAGTAAAGTGGTGCAGCAAACGCAAGGAAAGACGGAAAAGTGACACTGGAGTAACTTATCATATAGCGAGCGAGGCGAGCCGCTGTCGCAAGCGATGTTTACCTACCTCCGCTATGTTGACACCATAGCGTAGGTACATTAGAAATGTTGCTACCGCCCCGTGACCTTGACGCGGACAATCGCAAATTATCTTCGTCTATGAGAGCGTAAGTTTTTCGTTGTGATTTAAGTTTGTTTGCGTAAATGGGACTGTTAATGAATCGTTAGTTGTATGAGAGTTACGCTTCCATAGTTTTTCTAATTCAATGCTTATTACATATACGTAAAAGAGAACGTAAGAGGTTGTCTTTTACGTATATTTTACAAGATTGAGGAGCTATTCATAGCATCACGTCTTTTCCCCTCGCGGTGTAGGCAGAGCCTTAATTTCCTTATAAGACCTTATGGCCACATTTAGCATGGAGGGCGGGTAGATGGAAAACGGTATCTAAATAATGATGAGTTGCTAACCGCATCGCCTATTGACATGATTCCGCTGATTTTAGCCCATTCCCTCTATCGGATTTTACGATCTGCGCGGGAAGATAAGCAGCTGGCACATTCTACGTTTTCTCTTTTCTCCCAGACCAGTATGGTAAGTAGTATAAGTAAGAGATGTTCTAGTGAGTGCAGTAAACAAAAAAAAACAATAATTTATCAAAAAAATTGTATTTCCATCATACAAAAATATCTTAATCCTTATACAATAACATCGCAATACTAATACAGTATGAACATACAAAATACAGGGTGTTACAGAAAGGAACATAATTTTTGAAGAGTATTCTCAACTTTCAACTTTTTATAAGACTAGCTGTTGCCCGCGACTTCGCCCGCGGCAATTTCTGTTATTATAATTAATTAGTAGATGAATAATTTTTCCCCGTTTTCAAAAAATTTTTTATTGATGCTTCGCTCCTATTGGGCGCATCGTGATGTTTTATAGCCTAAAGCCTTCCTCAATAAATGGACTATCCAATCCAAAAAGAATTTTCCAATTTGAACCAGTAGTTTCTGAAATTAGCGCATTCAAACAAACAAACAAACTCTTCAGCTTTATAATATTAGTATAGATTTGCACAACAATAAACGAAAACATGTTGCGCATATATATTTATCCGTGCACCTTTTGACGAAGCGTTCCGTGGATACTTTTCTTATAATTTTGGCGAAGCATGTTGCTGATGACTCTCTGTAACCATTTGACGAAGCCTGATGCGGAAAACTTACGTATATATTTTTATTTTATGGTACATAAACGAAAATAATAACTTTATTCAGAGGTGTTCCATTATGACAAAAAACTTGCTAAACAGGCTCTATAGATCCGGGAACGCCTTGATCTTGCCCCGTTTTTTCGCACAAATAGTTGCAATTTGTTTGCAAGTTTAAAACTTTCTATTTACGACCCTGAGAAAGTTGTTTAAAAAAGATTTACAATGACATCTATCATTTTCTTATTATTTAAAGATATAAGACATGGTGAAAAAATCCCGCCCTCGTGGATGTTTTTCACTATGTCTTATTTCTTTATTTAGATATATAAAGAAATTGTACTGCAAAAAAAAACAACATTATTTCGCTATTCAGTTACATCCTGTATGTAGTAAGTATAACAATCAAAAGTTAGATATTTTAGATATCTCCTTAATAAGCAAATTGTTTTGAAAAAAAATTCAACTTATTTCGTTTTTCAGTTAAATCATGTATGTACTAAGTGTAACAATTAGAACTTAGGTACCTATTTTTATTATTTATAAAGAAAATATTTCTGAATATAAATGCACACATTTCACTGTTCACTTCCATCCCGGTATATACCAAGTATAACATCAAAAGTTCACACTAAAATTGTATTTATATTGACAGCCTCCGTAGTCCAGTGGTTAAGGCGTTTGCCTGTTGACCCGGGGGTCGTGTGTTCGATTCCCACGGGAAGCATACTTGGTTTAGTTGCTTCCAGTTTGGTTAGGACATTGCAGGCTTGAATCACCTGATTGACTGATAATAAAGATGATTCCGTGCTTCGGAAGGCACGTTAAGCCGTTGGTCCCGGCTACCATCTGGTAGTCGTTAAAGGAACCACGTCAGAGGCCGAGAGGCGGTTCCGAAGAACTCTGACACCAGGGTGTGCATGGTCGATTGACCGTGACACCTACACGAAATGATGATGACTAAAATTGTATAAAAATGTTACTTAGCTAGGTTTAAGACACTAATGAAGGCACTTACATTATTGTCTATGTTAAAGGATCTTTAAAACTAATTTTCGGCAGTAACAGTACTTTTTAACGTGATAATACATAGTATCACGTCTTTGTCCCTTGCGGGGTAGACAGAGCCAAGGTCCATAAGACCTTATGGCCACATTTAGCATGTAGGAGGGCGTGTAGATGGAAAACGGAATTAAAATAGTGATGGGTTGCTAGCCGCATCGCCTATTGACATAATTCCGCAGATTAACGTGATAGCGTTTTTTAAATCGATAAACGGCTGCTCGCACGAAAGTGTCACGTTCTGAGTGCGAAAGCGCGGAACAAGCGATAGAGAAGCTTGTGACGCATTAGTGAATGATGTAACGAATTTTCGCATTCAGATTAGCGAATATTTGCGCATTTTTGTATATTCGCATTTGATTTTTTTTATTATTTGCGAATGTTATTTAATTGCAAATACGAATTATTATGAATATCAGAAAACAAAAATAAATAGGCTAGTTTCCTAAAAAATATAATTAGTCCGTCAGTTAGATATTCAAAAAATATTGGACACGTATTTTTTCTTTTGTCGATTAAACAAAATATGATAAAGATATAGCCCTTTGAAGTTCCATGTGACGTCATAGTTTCCTACAATTTTTAGCAAACTTTGACGTCACGAGCCCCCACTCCTGAACTTTGACGCGCTTTATCTTTTTTATTTATTGTTTATTTGACAAAAGAAAAAATACGTGTCCAATATTTTTTGATTATCTAACTGACGGACTAATTGTTATGTTATTATTACGACCCAGGAAACTAGCCTATTGAAGGTAACATAAGGTTAATACAAATAAGGTTAAAACATAAGGTTAATAAAATCAGAATCCATTCATTTAAATTTATTTATTAGATACGAACGTAACGAACCTTATTCGAACGCGACTGCCGCCAAGCCATAGACAAATTGGCGCCAAATATAAACAAAGATTGAATATTCAAATTCGCATTTGCATTCGCGAATGTCGGTAACATTTTTTTTTAAATATATACGTACAAATCACACAGATTGAGCTAGCCCCAAAGTAAGTTCGAGACTTGTGTTATGGGATACTAACTCAACGATACTATATTTTATAACAAATACATATATAGATACACATCCAAGACCCAGAACAATCTGAAAAAGATCATTTTCCATCTTGACCTGGCTGGGGATCAAACCCGGTCACTCCGCAGGCTGGCGTGTTGACCGCTGCGCCACGGAGCTAGACAAAAACATATATTCGCATTCGCATTCGCGAATGCTAAAAATGACATTCGTTACATCATCTATGACGTCTATAACGCATCTATCTCTCTTCCACCGTTATCACGTAAAATTATCGTCCGTAAACCAACTTTACAGACAACCAATTTTTTCAGAATGAAGGTTGCTCTTTCTCTTTATACTTCTTTGTAACCCAGACAATGTCTTATAATTGAACTTATAACGACATCTTATATAAAATTAAACATATAAATCTTATACATAGTGAAATTTTGATTGTTCTGGACCCTCAAAAGGATGATTCAGTCCGTCGATATGAACAACTTTTCCTATGGGACCAATGCTGAGAGCTCAAATTTTTTTTGACGTTCCCATACTAATTGACCGGGCGGCCGAAATTTTTTGTATGGAACTGTTTTTTTTTGAGTTCCCAGCATTGGACCCATAGGGAAAGTTGTTCATATAAACGGGCTGAATCACCCCTTTAAGGGTCCAGAACGATCAAAATTAGGCAAACCCCTGACACGAAAAATACCTTCTAAAAATGGCTGAACCGATTTTGATAGAACATGTCTAGGAACTATCGTTAGAAAACCTGCTAACTAAAAATAAGATTGCATCCAAATCGGTTCATCCGTTACAGCTACGGTGACAGACACACATAGTAGTTGAGAAGGAGTTTATTTTTGGATTAACTCGAGCGAGCAGAAAGAAAGATGTACTCTCCTTACACTTAAAATATAAAATAAGATATTTTCAAAAAAATACTTTTTAAAATAATAAGTCCGTCTGGTAGATTATTGAAAAATATTGGTCACGTATTTTTTCTTTTGTCAATCAAACGAAAATTGATAAAGATATAGCCTGTTAAAGTTCCGCGTGACGTCACTGACCGGTACACTGTTTACCGGCCTGTTGCGTCATGAGCCCCACTCCTGAACTAACTACCTCCGTGGTCCAGTGGTTAAGGCGTTTGCTTGTTGACCCGGGGGTCGTGGGTTCGATTCCCACGGGAAGCATACTTTGTTTAGTTGTTTCCAGTTTGGTTAGGACATTGCAGGCCTGAATCATCTGATTGTCTGATAATAAAGATGATTCCGTGCTTCGGAAGGCACGTTAAGCCGTTGGTCCCAGCTGCAATCTGGTAGTCGTTAAAGGAACCACGTCAGAGGCCGAGAGGCGGTCTGAAGAACTCTGACACCAGGGTGTGCATGGTCTATTGACCGTGACACCTACACGAAATGAATGAATGACCCCTGAACTTTGATGCGCTTTATCTTTATCGTCTTTTGTTTGATTGAAAAAAGAAAAAATACGTATCTAATATTTTTCGATAATCTATGAGACAGACTAATTATTTAAAAATATTTTTTTAGGAAACAATCCTATTGTAACTTCTTAACTTTAGGTAAATATGCACTGGAATAAGATCTCTGCTTATAACACACAACTTTTTGCGTCGGGGCTCAATAATACTTGTTCTCTACAGTGTTACGTCAGCGGTTCCTCTGTGAAGTACGGGTGTTCTAGGCAATCTAAAGCTGTGAGACGCTTCGCTGGGTCGAATATGAGCATACCCTGGAAAGAAAACCAAGTCTGGATCAGATATTTTTTATGTTATAGGACGGCAAACGAGCAAGCGAGTCACCTGATGGTAACCGACCATCGCTGCCCATGGACAACCGCAACACCAGGGAGTGACAGCGTTGCCGGCCTTTCAAGGAGTTGGGGGAAGGAAACGGTGAGGGGAGGGGGAAGGATGGGCGGCTCTCTCACTCACCGAACGAAGCATAGAAGCGGTAAAGCTTCTACTCAAACGTCGATTTTATGTGAGTGTGGTCGGACCCCGGACGAGCCGGCCCATTCATGCTACTAGCAAAAATGAATTTTGGTTGAACAAAACTTAAACTAAAACAGTAAGTTATAAACAGTACTGTAGTAACAAAACAGTAAGATAAACATCCAAGACCCAGGTCAATTTGAAATATATCGTTTTCCATCATGACCTGGCCGGGGATCGAACCCGGGCACTCTCGTGTCGCAGGCTGGCGTGTTAACCACTGCGCCACCGAGCTCGCCTCCGTACGAACGAGTATATCATCATCATCATCAGGTCTTTTTAGTCTCCACTGCAGGAGCATGACCCTCTCTGTACTACCGGAGCCATACTTGGCCAGAGCAGACAGAGGATTTGGCCTACACTCTCCTCGCTGGCCAGACGGGTTGGAGAGGTCTCATTGATGTTTATAAGCTTTGTTTAGCTTGTATTTCCTAAGTCGCTTCTTATGACATCCACGGGAAGATTGGAGTGGTCCTATTCTTCTCTGCCGGAAACCACACGGCTTTTAAATTTATACATACTAATAAAGAAACGAACAGAAATTGCCGCGGACGAAGTCGCGGGCAACAGTTATTTGATATAACAATGCGTACCCACTGAGTCCTCGAGCTCTTTCTCTAATCGCTAAACGAGCGAACGAGTAGGTATATAACTTACCCTTATCATGTCAAGGGCGTGAGGGTGTATGTTAGGCAGAATATCAGCTAGATCCCGAGGCGGGTAGTCTGGGAAACTGTCCGGCATTACAGACGCCGCGTCAGGCCACTCGCGACGAGGTGGCCGACCTATCAACCTGGAAATAATAATAAAAAAATATATAATTGATCTACTTGAGTCAGTTTCTGATGTTTTCGTGATTGTTACACATTTAAATAAAACCACTTTAATACGGTATTATCGCGTATATTACATTATTTTAACACCTAACGTTTCGAAAACTTTACAGTTTTCATGGTCGCAGGTAGATTAAGTTGACATTTATCTTTGTGTTATAAGAACTATACAAAACTACCGCCTACAATATTTATTGATAGGATGATTAGGATGTTTTTTAATTTCAATAGCCTCACGAAGCATTCTTGGAATAAAACAGACACATTCCTAGAATGCTTCGTGAGGCTATTGAAATTAAAAAACATCCTAATTTCAATAGAGAGGATGGTTGGCAGTTACCACCAGCTTGGGGTCCGGTCATCAATTTAATAAAATCTCAAGCTCATCACAAGACTGCAAGACCTTCAGACACTGTGAGCCAATACTGCGTACATCCGGAATGTTATCAATACTTGAGTCAGTTTGATCCAGGTTGGAATTCCAGCTTTGAAGACGAGGTCTTTTGACGAATCTGACTCGGCTGGGCAGCGTTCGGGAAGCACCGCAGTGTCTTCTCGTCCAAAATACCTCAGTGCCTCAAGACAAAAGTCTATAATCAATGTGTGTTACCAGTGATGACTTACGGGTCCGAAACGTGGTCCCTTACTATGGGCCTCATAAGAAAGCTCAAAGAGATATGGAGAGGGCTATGCTCGTTGTTTCTCTGCGAGATCGAATCAGAAACGAGGAGTTTCGTTAGAGAACAAAGGCCACCGACATAGCTCAGTGGATTAGCTCTTTGAAGTGGCAGTGGGCTGGACACATAGCGTGTAGAACCGATGGCCGTGGCAAAGGGTTCTCGAATGGCGATTACGTACCGGCAAGCGCAGCGTCGGACATCCACCGACCATGGTCGGATGACCTGACTAAGGTCGCAGGAAGACGCTGGATACAGGCCGCTTCCAACCGTATTGGAAATCCTTGGGGGAGGCATATGTCCAGCAGTGGACTTCTTGCGGCTGATATGATGATGATGATACATTTGATTAGGTAAAGTGTGTCATCCTCGAATTTCCTGACTGGTGGTCGCAGCTATGGCATCGGGTATGGCGTCTGGCCTCCCGAGCTATATTAGCTATATCACTAACTTTGTCTAACAAACCAGTACGTCCAATATACTTATCGAAGTCTCAGATCTATTTTGTATTTTGGTTGTGGTCGTTGCTTAAGTAAAAAAACACTTCCGCTTAATCAAAATTATGATATTATCAAGTTTGTCAAAGAAACCAGTAGCACAAACCTGAATATGCAGTAAAGTTGGTATGAATCCGATTTACCTGGTAGTATAGGGCTATAGAACGTAACTGCGGAAGTACCTAAACAGGTCCAGGACCACATATCCACAGCTGATTTTATGACACCTTACAGATCGAAAGAGGCAGTTCCTACTTCGTTTGTGGTCGTTGCCAGCCCAATAAAATACATCTACACTACTCAAATAGCTATATCACTAACTTTGTCTAACAAACCAGTATGTCCAAAATACTTATGGAAGTGTCAGATCTATTTTATTTTTGGGTTGCGGTCGTTGCTTACGTAAAAAAACACTTCTGCTTAATCAAAATTATGATATTACTAACTTCGTCTAAGAAACCAGTAGCACAAACCTGAATATGCAGTGAAGTTGATCCGAATCTGAGGTTCCTGGTAATAAAGGTGCTCTAGTATGGAGTTGTGCGAGGACGCAGCCGCAGGACCAAACATCTACAGCTGTGTTGTATGACACGCCGAGGAGGACCTCGGGGGGACGGTACCAGAGAGTTACTACCTGGGAATTAAAAAACAAAATAGCTAGATGATTTTAAGAAGGTTAAACTTTATCAATCATCAATACTAAATAATAATCCTTGGGGGAGGCATATGTCCAGCAGTGGACTTCTTGTGGCTGATATGATGATAAATACTAATAATAAATCTGAAAGGAAGGGTTGGTCATGGTCATGGAGTATATTACTTGTTTTCCCGGTCCGCGCTAATACATTCATGACACAGAAATATATTTCTGTGATTGATGATATCGAGTATCAGGGCGGATCGGGACATCGGACGCGCGTCTCGATCTACATTCGCCCTGAGGCAGATCTCCGGATGAGGTCGAAACATGTCGGCCAGGAGCTGACTTCGTAAGTGAGTAACCCGTTGTTACATATTTTAATGTCTTTATCTCGCGTTAGTTTTAATCAAAAAGTTCTTACCACGCTAGTTAATTTCATTTCAGTATCGTATGTCTTCGCCAGTCCGAAGTCAGCCAGTTTAACCCGGCCAGCAGAGGTGACAAGGAGGTTGTGAGGTTTGAGGTCACGGTGCACGATCCTGTGGGAGTGGAGGAAGTCTATACCGGACAGGATATCGTGGGACATGCTCTGGAAAAGGCAAAAAAAGAAATTAAAACCTGCACGACGATATTGTTACGTGGTTAGTGTTCAGGATTTAGAGTAAAACACCAAACTCTTCAGAGGGAATTTATTCACTACGGAATCCCAACACTGACTGGCCTTCCAACACGTCGAATATCCAAAACGCAAAGCACTCGTAGTCCTGGTCCGTTGCTGTGGTCGTAGAAATTGTCACTTATCAGTCGCACACAAATCATTCGTATTAGTATCGCTCACTAAGAACACTCGCGGTCAACTGATTAACGATCGCCACGTCCGCTCCCTTATATAGTGACTTATGGGTCTCTAGAAAGTTCCATATACTTCCGGTACCGACAGCCGACAGCCACAACATTCCAGAATATTCGAGTATATGTGTGAGCGGAATAGAATACATATGTGTGAGCAGGATGGAAGATGTATGAGCGCGACAGACGAGGTTCGGACAATATGATAGTCCATACCTTTCTTTCTCAAATAATTTAACAACAGATTCTTCATACCTCTCAACAGTATTTGTGTACATATCATTTTTTTATCTTATATTCTTATATATTTATATCAGATTATTGAATATAAATTATACCTACATATACATAGACTTGTTAATAGCATATAGATATTATATGTTCATTAATGCTTTAAGACTCCCTAAGATTAAATAATAAATATAAACAAATAAATATATATGGACAAATCACACAGATTGAGCTAGCCCCAAAGTAAGTTCGAGATTTGTGTTATGGGATACTAACTCAACGATACTATATTTTATAACAAATATATATATAGATACACATCCAAGACCCAGGCCAATCTGAAAAAGATCATTTTCCATCTTGAGCTAACCGGGGATCGAACCCGGGGCCCTCGTATCGCAGGCTGGCGTGTTAACCACTGCGAAACGGAGCTCACCGAGTATATAATAACACTTCATCATATCATATCATCATCATAATAACACTCACTCTTATTCTATTCTCTGAGAGGGGTCCCGGCGCCCTCTTTAGAAAGGACTCCAAGTCCTGTTCCACATGCTCGAAGACCAAATACAGCAGCAGTTGTTGATCACGTTCCACAGATGGTGCTCCATGACACACATCCAGCAACCTGGAATGTGCATTATTTTTGAAGAGAAAACTACTTTATCCCTTAAATGCATGTTTAGCCTCCGTGGTCCAGTGGTTAAGGCGTTTGCCTGTTGACCCGGGGGTCGTGGGTTCAATTCCCACCAGGAAGCATACTTTGTTTAGTTGTTTCCAGTTTGGTTAGGACATTGCAGGCTTGAATCACCTGATTGTCTGATAATAAAGATGATTCCGTGATTCGGAAGGCACGTTAAGGTAGTCCCGGCTGCCATCTGGTAGTCGTTAAAGGAACACGTCAGAGGCCGAGAGGCGGTTCCGAAGAACTCTGACACCAGGGTGTGCATGGTCGATTGAATATCATGTGAAATTGCCTCCCGCGTCACTGTTTCCGACACATGCAATTTAGGGATTTTCAAGGCAAAAGTTATTAGGCATTATTTAGTCTGCAAGTACCACCCTAGACCTCACCGTTCCTTCCCATCAGGCAAGATAGAGGTCAAACGCACTCGACTTAGAGGGGTATTATACTATTCTGAATTGCATCCTAAATCGGACGCCACCCACTACCAATGGTACCCATACCATTTGCGCAGGTAAGTTCATGGATCAGTAACCGAGGTAAGGCCGAACATCAAAGAATCTGGTCAACCCTGGACACATGCCGACAAGCTAGGGAAACCTTGCCTGTCCTAAACAGCAAGCTCTCAAAACGCATGCTGGCGTTACCAAGGGTAAAATTACGACTCCTTATAGGAGTAATTACCGGGCACTGCTCGTTAAACAAACACCTATTTGTTATAGGAATCACTAACAGTCCCCTTTGCAGAGGCTGCTTACAAGCTGAAGAAACTGCGAAGCAGCTCCTACTGGAGTGCCCAAGCATAGCATCTACTAGAGAAGAGTTCCTGGGACATCCGGGGACCATGAGCGAGGCCTGCAGCACACCCTCTGCAGTCTTACGTTTCCTCAACGAGCTGAGATGGCTCGAGTAAATCAACAAAAACGAAAATGAGGGAGAGAGCAGTCTCTCCAAGGCTGAAGACCGGTAGGAAGAACGTCTTCAGCTCACACACAATGGGCCCAAACGAGAGGCCTAAGTGTGGACAAATGCCCACGGAACCAGGTGAACCAGGTGAACCACCCTATACCTCACCGTTCCTTCCCATCAGGCAAGATAGAGGTCAAACGCACTCGACTTAGAGGGGTATTATACTATTTTGAGACGCATCCTAAATCGGGTCCGAAAAGAGGGACGCCGCTATACGTGCGATACGATTGGAGATATCTCGTATCGTGTCTAACGTAGGCGTTCCCTCGCATGTTTAATAGGCGTATCCTAATGCCTAATTAATATTAAAAAGAGTTTGTTTGTTACGCTTTCACGTTGTAACTACTGAACCGATCATGATGAAATTTTGCATACACGTTATCTGGGGTACGGAGAAGGACATACATTTTATCCCGGGAAAAAATACTGTTCCCGAGGAATTGACATAGAAAAGAAAAACTTAACTAACCTGACAATGTTAGGATGCCTATATGCCTCTAGTTGCCTCAACAAGGCTATTTCTCGCAGTGTGGATAGCGGGATACCGTCTTCTGTGATAGCCACTTTAACTTTCTTCATAGCAACCACCTGTCCTCCATTGTGGAGGTCTCTGGCTTTGTAGACAGTTCCATAGGCACCTGGAAGTGATGATAATAATAATAATAATAAGGCCGCAGGGCAGCTTGTGGCGAGCTGTTGGTGAGTAACGACACCACGGACCCGAGTGCTCCAGAGAGTCGGTCAGAGCCCTCGCCCCCGACGTGTCTTCATCGGTCGGGGTGGAAACCCAAGAGGGCTCGCAGGGCTCTCGACTCTGGCTTGCCTTGGAAGTGTTAAAGGGCATAACGCCGCGAGTAACTTCGGAGAAAGCGCAGCACACCTCTCGACATCCCTGAGTCGCCCGCACCGGTGTTGCCCCTTTTGCCGGCATTAATCGTCGGCTATTTTGAGGGGCCCATCTAGTGGGCGGCAAGCCACCACCTGCCAATTGTAGTCAGTTATCATGATTATGGCAGGTGCACGTCCCTTTGCAATAACCCAGCATAAGTCCACCCAAATCTCAATCCCATAAACCCATTAATTTCCTTTTTAAAATGCAATAGTTCCTCCTCCGGCCAAGACCTGTTCAAGGGCATATCACACATTGGTATTTCTAGGAACGGGTTCTGGCTAGAGACCAACATTACATCAACTTCTCCAAAGGGCCTCTACGTGTTGGATCTATATCCCCACGCAAGCGTCTCAAAGAACCGGGGTAACACCCGTGAATTAAGAGAGATACTAAAAAGTCAAAAGTCAAAGATTTTTATTCAAAATTGGATACATGTATCTCTTTTTGAACGTCATATTTTTATTTCTTATATATTTTTTTATATATGCAAAATTGAAATACTACTAGCGTTTCGGAACGACCACTGGTGAGAAGAATACGCCGAAAGAAACTCAATCCAGCCTTGGTCCCTACGTGCCTGAAGGGCTCTGAATACATTCATCATCATCATCATCAGGTCCTTTTTAGTCTCCACTACAGGAGCACGACCCTCTCTGTACTACTAGGGCCATACTTGGCCAGAGCAGCCAGAGTACTTGGCCTACACTCTCCACGCTGGCCAGACGGGTTGGAGAGGTCTCTTAGATGTTTATAAGCTTTGTTTAGCTTGTATTTCCTAAGTCTGAATACATTGTTAACATTAAATACAATTTTTCATACTATAGATTAATTTTAACATTTAATAATTGTTAACATTAAATAAATTTATATAAATTTCCACGCATTTTTATCAGTAATATAATCATCAATGCAGTAATAATAAACGTTTATTGCTCACCATAATCAATTACAGATTAGTTAATAAGAACAATATAAAAACTTAATTCGAAAGTAGTTCAATAACAATTTTTATTAATATCTAGGTGTTAAGCGACTATTATACCATCCTAAATCTAGGATCCGGAATTTAGCATCCGATAAGGACAAGAAATTCAGTCGTCAGAGCTCCTGATTAAACCATCCAGAACGTGTCCTGAACGGAGACTGCGCGTCCTGACAGAGCCATCCGTTGGCCATCCTGAATGCGTGAGAGGGACGCCGCTATACGTGCGACGCGATTGGAGATATTATCGTATCGTTTCTAACGTATAGCGGCGTCCCTCTCATGCGGCGATCCTGAATTCCGGATGGTTTCACTTTACGCTTCCGTTATGCTTCCAATAAGGACGTCGGAAGCCATTCTGTCCTGACAACGGATCGGCGATTAAACTGTCCGTTGACTATCCGTTGACTGAATTCCGGATCCTGAATTCTGGATGGTCTAATTGGCGCTTTAGGCTAATAAAACTGTTCTTTTTTTCTGGAGAATTATGGTGGAGGTGATGATCAAATACTTAGGATTTTTTAATGAAATAGATTGGCAAATGAACCACCTGATGGTAAGTGATCATGGCTGCTCAAGGGCATCTCCAACACTGGGGTGTGACAGGAGTGTTGCCAGCCTTTCAAGAAGTTAGGGGGATGAAATGGGAGGGGGAGGGAAGGATGGACTCTCTCACTCACCGCACGAAGCATAGAAGCGGTAAAACTTCTATTTATTCAAACATCACTCATGCTACTTGTACTGCCTCTGTGGTCCAGTGGTTAAGGCGTTTGCCTGTAGACCCGGGGGTTGTGGGTTCAACTCCCACGGGAAGCATACTTTGTTTAGTTTTTTCCAGTTTGTTTAGGACATTGCAGGCTTGAATCAACTGATTGTCTGATAATTAAGATGATTCTGTGCTTCGGAAGGCATGTTAAGCCGTTGGTCCGTTGCCTGCCATCTGGTAAAGGTTAAAGGAACCACGTCAGAGGCCAAAAGGTGGTCCCGAAGAACTCTGACACCATGGTCCATTTGACGTGTCACCTACATGAAATGATAATGATGACTCATGCTAGGGGCAAAAATTAAATTTGCCGGCAGCATGGCTCCACCATGACGCGACGAAATTTACAAACATACATAAACATGATATACACAAAACATAATCCTTCATGGCAGTTGATTAAAGTGAAAGGACAAAATAAATAAATAGGTACCTTTCATTCAAATCAATGGGGGTGGAAATTGGTCAAGAACTACCTCCTCGTGGTTCACCCTGGGCAACGGACTAGCCTACAAGCGACATCCGGCTGAATGCTTTTGACCCAACTCTGGCTCACCGGACTATTCTCAAAGCGATGTGTGAATCTCCCGGTGCTATGTCTGCCTTAAGGCGCTGTATCCCTTAACCGTTTGTAGCGGACTTCGCGAGATATTTTATATACTCGTGTCATACATGTCATCAGTTTCAGTTCAAACCCATGTCTGCCATTTCAGTGTTAATTATCACTTTTAATATAATAGTTCAATAATTTTATAACCAAATGTTGTATTCCTTTTAGGTATCCATCTTGCTCATTTAGTTATACTTTTTATAAACGTATAAAAGTTGGTAGTCGTCGCTGAAAAAATCTAAAAATTCGCGGTGAAACTTTTTTTGGATATAGTTTTTTTGCGATTTTATTTAGCTAGGATTTAAATATTTTTTTTAAAATATTTTGATGTAACCATTTAATTTGATCTTTGAACTGTACTTCATATTTTTTTCATGCTAGTATTCCATGAAAAATAAGGCTAACTGCGCGACGAAAAAATAGTTGTTTTACGGTATTCTTCTGATGCACAACGCCTTAATACCAATCAAATCAATCTTGTAAGGGGTGTAATCCTCAGCCAGTCCAGTGATTGCAGGTATGGCATCGGGTAGCCCGGCCTCTCAAGCTGCTACTTGCTTTCCCCCAGTCATCAGAGAAAGTAGTACCCCAACCCCAATACCTTCATTCCCTTCCCAGATCCAACAAATTCCTATCCTTTTACAGCTTAAACATGCTTGCGATAGGCAGCAGCGTCGGAAGCACAAGAAGCCAAAGAAACTGCGCTCGCCACCCGCCTGCCAAGCGTGGTGAGTATGGCAATATCCTCCCATGGACCGAAGAATCTTTTTTAGAGGTCTTTGTGGATTTTTAGCGGCTGTAATGATGATGATGAATTCAAATCACCCGCGAAAACAGCAAGGTTATAAGACCGGCACATGGCTACAAAACCGACTTACCTGTGCCAATGACGTTCAATTCTTCGTATTTCTTAGGGTTTTGGAACAAGGAACTCACGTCTGAGGCTATGGACGGAGGGCTTTGGGACAAACCCCTGGATCCAGACATTTTTTGCAACCTTATTACCAAGTTTTTGGTCACTTTTCAGCACATTTCTTGCTTTGAACACTTTTAATTTATTTATACAAAGAAAACATACAATGTTGTGTGTTTTTATTGTAAGATTTTTAAGTTAGTAGTTTAAGAAATAAACAAATTAAAAATCACAACACAGATAGGTAAGCGTCATGTTTTTTTAATTGACATAACTAGCGTTGTGCTACTGAAAACTTAATAACGTTATTATAGCGATAACATTATTATAGCTATAATTATTAACGTTAGTTTCGTCAAGTGTACGTAAGTGCAAGTGTAAGTGCACAAAATAACTTTTGTAATTCGTAAATATTTATATATTTTTAAGTAGTTGTAATTATTATTAGTATTTAGACATTTACTTAATAAATATTATTTGTAAGCTTTTGGTTATTTTGTAATGTGTGACTCACGCACTCATTATTTCGTTGATTTATGTACGGAAATGTAAGTAGAAAAAATATTAAATTATTTCTATAGTATTTGATGAACGAAACAATTCGTTTATAAAATAACGTGATGATTCACACAAGCGTAAATATTTAAAAATGGAGACGTAAAGCGCTCATTTCATCTGTCCATCCATTAATATTTATAAAAACAAACCATATGAATATTATAAACGGTACCTAAGTAAAGTCAGGCGTTATTATAACAGGCGGGTACATCACTAGACCGAGTCAATGAACTTGCCGATCGACAGATGTCAAGTAACAGCTGTTCGTGCGGTATATTTAGCGGTAAGCGGTAAGTATAAAACATCGCATTTTTTTTTATGTATGGTATAAAAACTACGATAGAAGAAATATAGAAAGAAAAAAAAATCATTTATTTGGTTCAATAAATTAACAAAAATCTTACAATTAAACTAAAAGATAAAGGAAAGTAAATAGTCGGGCTGCGAAATAATTATTTGGGCAGCAAGATTATACAATTGGGGCACCAGAGAAAACGTTTGGACAAGCTTTGGCTTTCCACCTGGAACGACTAAGACTAGAAAAGAAGCTAGGTTCAAGTTAGTTTTTTTTGGAACGACTGAGGGCAGAAAAGAAGTTAGATGACCATAAGTTGCTGCCCAACTAGCTATTTTAGCTGACCGATTACATTATTTTGCTAACAAAAATACGAATATTCTGATAAACCTACATAATAAACAAAATTAATGGTTTTTAACAAATTCATACAAAAATGTACCTAGTACTTAAAAACATAACAACATACAAACATTTCAAAAATGCTCAGTAAATTATTTCCATTTTTGAAGGAATATTGTGTAGGTACCTATTAATGCGAGTAAAAATATGCGAAAAATTAAAGCATGATAAAACAATCAACGCCATCTATTAGCTATGGTGAGTACTAATAAAACGGTAAAGCAGCGACATCCAACGATGAATTGTAGAAATATTCCTTTGTAAATTGAAATGAAAAAACTTTTGATCGTAGTTGCTTTTATTCAAATAAAAAGTATAAAAAATATTTCGTCAAGAGATTTTGTCGCTTCAAAAAGTAGTGTTGCTACGGGCTCGTCCGGGATTTGAACCCGGGACCTCTCGCACCCGAAGCGAGAATCATACCCCTAGACCAACGAGCCATATTGAGACGCGGCGAATTTGCTGATATAGTTGCGCAGGTTATGACGTCATTAGAACTTTGAAAAAATAAGTTTCTTTTTGTTCTGAAAAGTTATAAAAATCTTTATAGAAACTAGTTAACTACAGTTTTCAGTAATAACCTAGATATTATATTAATCAACCAACTCTGATCTCAAGATATAAATGTTTAAAAACAAGAAAACACCTCAGGCGTTTTAGAAAGTTGACGCGCGAAAGGAGAAAAAATTACCGCTACATGACACCCTATTTCCCTCTCAGTCTTTTTCAGTACACTCGCATCTTCTGTCTCTTTTCCCCATAGCTCCGGTTGTAACATTTTGTGAACGAAACGACAGTCGGTGAAGTAACTATTGGAACGCGCGCGTGCCGGCCATTTTGAAAATCAATTAAATAACTTTTATTTGTTTCAAAACTAAAATAACTCTCTAATTCTTTGATAAATCACAAAAAACTTTAAATTGATTGCTCTTTATCAGTGTATGTGTTTAATTGATGTATGTGTAACAATATATTGTGAGTGTGTGCATGATAGAAATGTGAAAGTTTACACTCTTCTAAAATTGTGACGATTTTTTTTGCATCTTATATCCTACTTTCTGTGTTTGGACAGCTGTTTAAATCATCTAATTGGCATTGTAAGTATATTTTATATAATTCACATATGTATTTGTATTGAGAAAGTGAAATATTGTAAAAAATAGGGTATTTCCTACTTCCGTTTATATTTAATTTGTTTTTTTTTTTATGAATCTAGGACTAGGACCAAATTGTTATGTAAGTAGAAAGGTACTTTTTATTCATATATTTATATTCATATATAGATATTTTTATATGAAATATATTACGTACTGATATGATACGAATACCTAGGTTTATGAGGCTTTTTATGGGCCTGGATTAATCCTACCTAAGCATAGATTTTAAAAAAAGTTGCGTCCTAATCCTTTCTTCATTTATTTTTGCGAATTATTCTAGTTTATCAATAAAAGATGGTGTAATTAATTTCGTTGATTCGACGGAGCCCGTGGCGACAATTCAATGGTTTGATCATAGATGACGCAGCGAGGACAACCACCAGCCCGCTAGGTAAATCTTACTCAGCCGACATACATGTGACAGTTTATTTTATTTATTCCACACATTGTTCAATAACACGGGCTGTCATAACACCAAATAACAGCGATTTTACATAATAAAGTCCACTAGAAACAATTAGTAACAGTTGGCTAAAATTCCCGCCACAACTTCAGGGAAATCAAAATTGGTCGACTTGTATCTGTACTGGGTCTATTACAAGATTTTTCTGTTTATTTTGGAAAAATTGTATCACAAATACATTAAAACAAGCACATGATGAACATTATACTTTTGTTTAGAGCTAAAAAACAATTTGAAATATTTAGTCATATTCATATCCTATTAAGAAGAACATTGGCGATTTATTTTATACCGGAAGTTCCTATAACTTTTTACCTTACACCGGAAGAACACACGAAAGGGGTTGGCTGGCATGCATATAATATTCGAATTCCTATTTTTACAAGTTTTATATAACTTGCAATGTATGTAGGTATGTAACTATGTTTGTTTGGGTGCAATCTTGCAACTCAATTTTGAAGCAGATATCTTCCACCGATTGAAATGAAATATTGTTTAGGTACTTGTTTAGTTTGAATGAGCTGTCCGACGTCTTTCTAAATCCAACATGGCGGACTAGCTATTTTAGATAATACGGATATCAAATTAAATGGCTTCTTCAATCCAAGTCCTCCCAAGGAGGTCGTAAGAGGCGACTTAGGAAATACAAGCTAAACATCAATGAGACCTCTCCAACCCGTCTGGCTAGCGAGGAGAGTGTAGACCAAATCCTCTGTCAGCTCTGGCCAAGTATGGCTCCGGTAGTACAGAGAGGGTCATGCTCCTGCAGCGGGGACTAAAAAGACCTGATGATGACACAAAAGCTTGTTTATAAAAAAAAATTGTGTCACTTACTTGAATCTTCCATGCTGGTCTAGGCAAAATGAAGAATTGTAGAAGTACCACCATCATCATCATCATCAGGTCCTTTTTAGTTCTCACTAGAGGAGCACGACCCTCTCTGTGCTACTAGGGCCATACTTGGCCAGAGTTTATAAGCTTTGTTTAGCTTGTATTTCCTAAGTCGCCTTCTACGACATCCACGGGAAGACTTGGAGTGGTCCTATTCTACTCTGCCGGATACCACACGGCTAGAAGTGCCAGATGCTTCTTTTTCCACGCAGATTGTAAAAGTCGATCAAGGAATGTGTGAAAATTATTAGGATTAAAATACAATTTCACTCCATGCTTATCATTATAACATCCTTGTAACTCATCCATCACGTTCTTGTCCCTTACGGGGTAAACAGAGCCTAAGACTTGGCATTATCATTGGAAAGGATAAAGTTTTTCAAAATAAAAGTTTATGTTAGATCTGTTTTTTGACATAAATCGATGAACGCCAGCTGCACGCACGAATAAGTGTCACGTTCCGTGTCTAAGCGACAGCGCGGAACAAGCAACAGAGGGGCATGATCGGCCTCAACGTTGGGCTTGTAATGTGTGTGACACATCTATCACTCTTCCACCGTTATCACGTAAAATTATCGTCACGGAACTGTCTTTACAGACAAAATTTTTTTACGTCAGTCAGTGGGTATCACATCTTTTTTTCATTGCGGGGTAGACAGAACCCAGGTCTTAAATACCTAACAGAGCTAAGTTTAGCATATTGGTGGGCATTAGATGGAAAACAATTAACATAGAATGGGTTGCTTGCTAGCCACAGGCTAGCTTTAGCGAGCTCCACGCCAGCCTGCGACACGAGGGCCCCGAGTTCAATCCCCGGTCAGGTCAAGATGGAAAATGATCTTGTTCAGATTGGCCTGGGTCTTGGATGTTTATCTATAAATGTATTTGTTATAAAATATAGTATCGTTGAGTTAGTATCCCATAACACAAGTATCGAACTTACTTTGGGGCTAGCTCAATCTGTGTGATTTGTCCGTATATTATTTATATTTTATTTACATCGCCTACTACTATGATGCCTCAGATTTTCGCCTGTTCCCTCGATCGGGGTTTACGACTGCGCGGGAAGAGAAGCAGCTAGTACAATCTACTTCTTTTCTTGTCTCCCAGACCAGCATAAAGAGCTTATTAGGTTCTTATTCAACGTAGCGTAATTTCTTCAAACATTAAGGGCCCGTACTACCTCACACTGCTTGGCATGATTGACTGTTATATCAATAATAATTAAATACTCAAGTTGAAATAAAAATGCAGCAAAGTTCAGGACTAACTCTGGTAACTACATGACTCAAAAACGATAAAACGATTGCGTTAAATTTTCTCGATAGAAAAAAATTGCAAAGCTGCCTCCAAATCACGTCTAATTTACTCGGTATATAGCATTATTCACCAAATACATTAAAATTAACCTTGAAACTTTTGATTATTATTGCATTACAGATAAGGCAGCCATCATATGTTTTTCTTTTTCGAATAACCCTTGAATATTCCTAAAAAACGAAAATATCCAAAGTAGCCAACGCGTTTAGACCATCCGCGTTTGTATCGCCACGCCGCCTGGCATATGGCGGGCTCTTAATAAAAATTACATAAAATATACTCTTAATTGCTAGATTGATTTTGTAGCAGAGAAATCACTACGCGCTTTAATTATTTCGAACAATAAAATTGTTATAATAGATATTCATTTGATATTATTACGGTATGTAAAAGTGATATTTATACATACTATCACGTCTTTTTCCCTTTCGGGGTAGACAGAGCCTAGATCTATAAGATCTTATGGCCATAAACAACTTTTCCTATAGGACCTCAAAAAAAAGGGCAGTTCCATAAAAAAAATTTCGGCCGCTGGCAAAATATTTTTGAGTTCCCAGCATTGGTCCCATGGGAAAAGTTGTTTATATCAATTATCAACGGGCTGAATCATCCCTTTAAGGGGCCAGAACGATCAAAATTTACCGTGTATAGTAGTAGCTTTCGCCCGCGGCTCCGCCCGCGTCAATGTCGATCCCTCGGGAATAGTACTTTTTCCCGGGATAAAAGGTAGCCTATGTCCTTCTCCGTACTAAAATAACATGATGATTGGTTCAGTAATTACGGCGTGAAAGCGTAACAAACAAACAAACTAACTTTCGCATTTATAATATTAGTTAGGAAGTTAGGATAATTGGTATTAGGATGGAAGTATGGCTATGGATAGTATATACATATAGTATTGATTAAGAGGATGTGGTGTAAAAGCTCCTATAAACTTGAGGACGGTTCCCCTTGCCACAATATCTCATGGCAAGCAAGGCCGAGTGCCACTGACCGACTGCGAACCGGTTGTCTAAACGCAGCCCGGCACGATGTACTTGTAGGTATGTATGTACTTGGTCTGTTTGTTTGTTTGTTTTTCGTGAGTGCAAGTAGAACACTGGTGTCAGATTTATTAAGATGCCTTAAGGCATCTGATAAAGCTTGGTCAGTTAAAGATCAAAATATACAATATGTAAAGAAAACTCTGTCCGATCCTTGAAGGGGTGATTCAGCCCGTCGATATGAACAACTTTTCCTATCATCATTTCGAGTTGGGTCACGGTCTATCGACCATGCACACTATATATTATAACAAATACATATATAGATACACATCCAAGACCCAGGCCAATCTGAAAAAGATCATTTTCCATCTTAACCTGGCCGGGGATCGAACCCGGTCACTCCGTGTCGCAGGCTGGCGTGTTGACCGTAACACAAGTCTCGAACTTACTTTGGTGCTAGCTCAATCTGTGTGGTTTTGTCCGTTTATATTTATTATATTTATTTATATGTCGAATAAGACATGTAATACGTGTTCGGCGCATCGTCTCATACTCGCACATCCTTTCGTACCCCCCCCCCACCCCCCCCCCCCCCTTTGAAGATTTTATGAAGAAGTTGCTAAGGATAAAGAAGTGAGTCTGCGAGAAGTTACTAATGTGACTGAAACTACTGATTCAGTCAGATTAGCCATAGTTAGTCCAGAGAAATTGTATGCAAAATTACATGATGATCGGTTCATTAATTACGGCGTGAAAGCGTAACAAACAAACAAACTCACTTTCGCATTTATAATATTAGTTAGGAACGAACACCGGGGTGTTTTTAGTGGCTACACCACATAACCAGTCTACTGTAACCGAAGGCATTTTCAACCCGTCAAAAAAAAAGATAGGATTAGGCAGATATAAGATGTGGTAAAAGGGATTTACTATTTTGAGGGGTGTGGGTATTATAATGTGATTTCCCCCCTGGAGGAGCCGCCGGGCTACCATCGCTTCTCGTTGGCCACTAACACGTAAAGTACCTGTTAATCCCGTGGTTATTCGTGCGTTGGTAATCTTCGCTCCGCTTGTAGACCCATATGTGTATAGCGTGAAGCAACGGTATGAGGTATTAATATCAACAACTGAAGCGTGTAGACAAGTGTAGGGTGTAGGCCAATGATTCCCAAAGTGGTCCAGGACCCCTTGGGGTCCACATGAAACTCGGCGGGGCTCTAGGCCGGCGGGAACAATAATCCTTACTAATACTATAAATGCGAAAGTGAGTTTGTTTGTTTGTTTATTTGTTTGTTTGTTACACTTTCACGCCGTAACTACTGAACCGATCATCATGAAATTTTGCATACAGATTCTCTGGAGTGCGGGAAGGACATAGGCTACCTTTTATCCCGGGTAAAAGTACTATTCCCGAGGGATCGACATTGACGCGGGCGGAGCCGCGGGCAAAAGCTAGTAATAAATAAACCTTTATTACATTTCTTAGCAGTTTCATAGCAGTGTGGTATCCGGCAGAGTAGAATAGGACCACTCCAAGCCTTCCCGTGGATGTCGTAGAAGGCGACTTAGGAAATACAAGCTAAACAAAGCTTATAAACATCTAAGAGACCTCTCCAACCCGTCTGGCCAGCGTGGAGAGTGTAGGCCAAGTCCTCTGGCTGCTCTGGCCAAGTATGGCCCTAGTAGTACAGAGAGGGTCGTGCTCCTGTAGTGGAGACTAAAAAGGACCTGATGATGATGAATAAATTTTTTAGGTGGTAACATATCACAATATAAACATACATTAAAAGGTACAAACAAAGTTTTGCCTAAGCTAAGGTGAAAAACACCCTGTGTTTCAGGCTTTAACTGCTAGACATAAACTAACAAAATAAACAATTACAAAAGAAAAATAACATATACAAAGTTAAAAGAATAAATTAAAAAATAATAAAAGTAGAATGTTCATAATACTTATGATAAAACTGTTAATAAATCCTCTGTTTCTTCATACGACATATTGAGGAGGGCTTCTTGCAGTATTCTTTTCGTCGTACCGAAGAACAAGGATAGAAACTAAGTTTTTTATTAAGCCTATTGTAAAGAAGGAAGGTATAGATAGAATAAGCAAATCGGATCAATATTTTGTCTACATCATTTAGTTGAGTGGTAGCTTTCACATTGTTTCACTCCGTGGTTCAAACGTGATGAAATAATTTCAAAAATTAGATACTTTTTTAACACTGGAAGAAATAAGAAAAATCTAGAAGAGAAGGTATGTTAATTATTAATTTTTGAAATTATTATAGTAATGCAAACAATATCTTTCCATAAATATATAGGGGAGAAATATATATCACAAGCTGTAAGTAAGGTTCACGAAGAATTAGAAATTTTTCGTTTTTCTCGTTATTTCTTGCCGAAAAAAGCATTTGTCATTTGTGCAAACCTAAAAGGAAAAAAATCCGGCTAAGTGCGAGTCGGACTCGCGGACTTAGAGCGCGGAACAAGCGCATATCTCCATTTCACTGTTATCACGTAAAATTATCGCCCGTAAACTTTACGGGCGATAATTTTACGGTTTACGGCGTAAATCGACTTTACGGACAACATTTTTTTCTTATCAAGCGAAGCGCCCAAGGCCCTTTGGTGATGTTGTCTATAAAGTTTGAGGGCACTCTGCCATCACCTCAAACGCCCAGTGAAGTAGCGAAAGCTCTAATGGAGCTAGCTACATAGTCCTTCCAAAAAAAAAGAAAAATTAAAAGTTCGTTCTCCATGACATCATTATCACGCGCCATAACAGCCTCCGTGGTCCAGTGGTTAAGGCGTTTGCCTATTGACTATTGACCCGGGGGTCGTGGGTTCGATTCCCACCGGAAGCATACTTTGTTTAGTTGTTTCCAGTTTGGTTAGAGCAGTGCAGGCTTGAATCACCTGATTGTCTGATAATAAAGATGATTCCGTGCTTCGGAAGGCACGTTAAGTCGGTGGTCCCGGCTGCCATCTGGTAGTCGTTAAAGGAACCACGGTCAGAGGCCGAGAGGCGGTTCCGAAGAACTCTGACACCAGGGTGTGCATGGTCGATGGACTGTGACAGCTACACGAAATGATGATGACGATGATCACGCGCCATCTATGATGAAAACTTGTACCTATTGTGTACTTTTGAAACTTGGGGCTGTTTTATGCAATTAAATTACTTTTGCCGTTCCACAATATATTGAATGCTTTTAAATATTTTATTAGTGTTACTTCATCATCATCATCATCGACTATATCCCACTGCTGGATATAGGCCTCTTTCAATGCTCATCTCGGTCTTATGCCTTACGAGTCCAGTTTCAACCCGCGATTTTTCTAATATCGTCGACCAACCTCGCTCTCGGACTCGGACCTACGCTTCGCTTGCCATTTTATCATCATCATCATCAGGTCCTTTCTAGTCTCCACTACAGGAGCACGACCCTCTCTGCACTACTAGGGCCATACTTGGCCAGAGCAGCCAGAGGTCTTGGCCTACACTCTCCACGCTGGCCAGACGGGTTGGAGAGGTCTCTTAGATGTGTTTATGCTTTGTTTAGCTTGTATTTCCTAAGTCGCCTTCTACGACATCCACGGGAAGACTTGGAGTGGTCCTATTCTACTCTGCGGAAAAACCACACGGCTTGCCATTAATGGGCCACCATTATGTCAAAATCCTACTCCACCTATCATCACCCCGCCTTGCCAGGTGTCCTGCCCAACTCCACTTCAGTTCCATAACACGCTTTCTAGCTTGAACCTTCGATCTTTTTCGGATCTCAATGTTAGTATAATAAGTACCTACAGGTCGCAGCGTGTCCGCCGCAACCGGTTTTCAGTCGGTCAGTGGTACTCGCCCTTGCGTGCGCGATGATAGCCTGATTACACCTACCGAGTGGCGAGAGACCTAAGCCGAGTGCTCGGCCGAGCGCTCGACCTAGCAAGTAGCGAGACAGACTCCAATTCCGTTTTCAGTTCTATTTACTGTACTAATTACTGTCTCGCTCGCTCTCTTAAATAACTTCAAATCCAATTTGTTTAAATCTATGAAATTAATGAATAAATTAATTGTAATAGATAAGTCTATCTATCTATAATTTAAGAAGTGTGTTCTTGTCGGTGGAGTACTCTCCATGTCTCTCGGTTCTCAGCCATTCTCTTCACCTCTCCATATGACACAACTCCAGCCTTTTCCTTTATCTCATCCAAATATGCTAGATAAGTATATGACTAATTATTATTTTATTATATTTTATTAAACTGACTAGTCAGGAGATAATTAAAAGCAGAAATTGTATAAAAAAATATTCCTACACCGAATGTGGCAGAGTTTGTACTACCAAATTGTTAACACCTTGACTTTATGTTATCTCCATGTCCTAAGGAACAAATTACTATTCTATTCTCTCGGCACTGATATGAGCGTCAAGTGACGGTCATATCAATGCCGAAAGATACTACCTATGGTGTACCTACAAGTACAAGTGTACTTGTAGGTACACCATATAAATTGAACTGACTGTCTCGTCTCGCCGCAACTTCAAAAATACGTGTAAACCCTAACTCGGCCGCAGCATTGTCTCGGCCGAGTGGCATTTTACTGTCCACTCTACTCGATATGTGTAATCAGACTACTAATGAGTTGGAGATAGTACAGTCACAAGCACTGATTACACTTCGGTTCTTGAGTCAATGAGATAAGGTCTAAATAATAATCATCATCATCATCATTAGGTCCTTTTTAGTCTCCACTACAGGAGCACGGCCCTAAATAATAATAATAAATAATAATAAGCTTAGTTTATTTCCAAAATCAAATGTTCTCTTTACGTTTCAAAGTTATTAATGAGGTTTTGTTTTTGTATGGTTCCCTATTGGGTAGAAGCCTCCTCTTCCATCTTTTTCCATCTTCCTCTGTCCTTGGCATTTTTCATCCGGTTTTCCTGCAATCTTTATCGACCGCCCAGGGCGCTGGATACGGAAGGGGCGCCCCCACCAAGCAAGGAAGGCACGTTAAGTCGTTAGGCCGATGCGGCAGAAAGGTCCCGGTTGTCATCATTGATGGCAGTCATTAAGCTTTGTCAGAAGACTTTAGGCAGCGTGAAAAATCTGACACCAGTGTTGGCCACTTACACACACGAAAAATAAACAACCAAGCAAGGGCAGAGGACGCAGGGCAGTGTGATTCAATCGCATTGCATCCCCTCTCCCCAATAAGAGGGGGTGCTTGTAGAAATCTCGCCCAGGGCGTCAGTAATGCTGACGGCACTGAGAGTAAAAATATCAAGTTGGAAAATTCTTCTATTTAGTTTTCTGCGTGCGTTTTATATTTTCTACAACAAATATTGCCGCTGTAAATCATTGTCTAATGTCTATGTTTTATATCCAAATCATTAATAATTAAAAAGCAAAACCGTCTACACTGCTTTTCCGTCTTCCGTCCGACTTCCGACACGCTATATGCAAACATTACAACCTGGTATGCTTGTATTTACGCAATTGCCTAAAAAAACCCCGCCAAGTGAGAGCCGGACTAGCGCACAAAGGGTATACCGTACCACTACTAGCTCCGTGGCGCAGCGGTCAACACGCCAGCCTGCGACACGGAGTGACCGGGTTCGATCCCCGGCCAGGTCAAGATGGAAAATGATCTTTTTCAGATTGGCCTGGGTCTTGGATGTTTATCTTTATATGTATTTGTTATAAAATATAGTATCGTTGAGTTAGTATCCCATAACACAAGTCTTGAACTTACTTTGGGGCTAGCTCAATCTGTGTGATTTGTCCGTATATATTTATTTATTTATTTATTTACTGTGGTTCACCGCCATAAGCATAAATCTGAGCTGGCTGCCTTTTCGGCAATTAACTTTTGTAGCTATAGTTCTTAAGTATTTTTCATTTAGATATTGTTGTTATTGCTTTTTGCCGAATAAAGTTTTTCTTTCTTTCTTTCTATATCATAAAGGCTATTGTGGTATACTTTGCTAAGTACCACCCGCATTCGTTTTGAAAAGTGAAATCGCTTTGGAATTTCAAAACGCGAAACTAGGTCGAGTTAGTTATTAAAAGTTAATGGTTTAAAGTAATATGTTGTTTTGTAGTCCGTTTGGGAGGCACGTTAAGCCGTGACGTTTATTTATGGCAGGTTTTTAGGGTTCCGTACCTAAAAAGGAAAAACGGAACCCTAGGATCACTTTGTTGTCTGTCTGTCTAGAACCTTTTTCGAAATAATACGCGGAGGTATAGAGCTGAAATTCATATTAAATAGGTACTTACGTTTACTGTCGCTTGGAGCTGTGAATAAATCAAACTTCTAAGCCAACGCAATCAAAAGATACAGCCGTTTATGCCGCAAATCGACATTAACAAGGGAATCAAAACCTACAGGCTACAGGGTACTTCCCGTGAACTCAGAATCTTGTTTAGTATGAAGCAACGTCATATGGCACAGATAAAGAAAAAAATGCAAAGAGCAAAGTTTTAGTGACATAATAAAAATACAAATACATACATATTATCACGTCTTTTTTCCTTACGGGGTATACAGAGTCTAAAGCCAACAGACCGAAAGGCCACGTTTTGCGTGTTGGTCGCCCACAAAGGGCGAAGGTTGAAAACGGAATCAAAAATACAAAATAGTGATGGGTTGCTAGCCGTATCGCTATTGTCATGATTTTTTAGATTTTCTGCCTATTCTCTTGATCGACTTCTACGGTCTGCGCAGGACGAGAAGCAGCTGGTACATTTTATGTTTTTCTTTTCTCCCAGACCAGCGTGAAAGTTTAAAGTTCAAAAAAGAATAAAGATACAGCCTATTTAAATTCCATGTGACGTCACAGTTCGCCACACTTTTTATTGAACTATGACGTCACGAGCCAGCAGCAGCATACATGAACTTTGACTTTGACGCTTTATCTTTATCATTCATTTTTTAATTGATTAATAAAGGAAAAAAAATCTCCAATATTTTTTTAGCATCATCATCATCAGGTCTTTTTAATCTCCAATGCAGGAGCATGACCCTCTCTGTACTACAGGAGCCATAATTGGCCAGAGCAGACAGAGGATTTGGCCTACACTCTCCATGCTGGCCAGTCGGGTTGGAGAGGTCTCATTGATGTTTATGAGCTTTGTATTTCCTAAGTCGCCTCTTACGACATCCATGGGAGGACTTGGAGTGGTCCTATTTTACTCTGCCGGAAACCACACGGCTTTTTTTTATTATATGACGGATTAATTCTTCTTCTTCCTTAACCTAATCCCACTTTTTCATGTGGGGTCGGCACAGTATGTCAGTTCTCTTCAAGAATCGATAGCTCCCTGTATTTAAAATGATGTTGTATTGGAAAGCACTTTACAATGTGGATTTGTTTATAATAAACTTAGCACAAAATTGTAATTTTTGCAAAATACTTTATCTAATACGATCGTTATCTTTTCAACCCGTTACCAGAAGGTAAAAGTTGTAGAAAAATATTCTACTAAGAATTCCGTTGTGGCTTACGACTGGTTTTTATGGGTTCGTCGACTTGAACGGTAACTCATATAACAGAAACAGATATTTATGATTATTACTAGTTTTCGCCTGCGGCTCTGCCCGCGTCAATGTCCCTCGGGAATAGCAGTTATTCCTATGAGAGGCTGTTTTTTTAAATTTTTTATTAACACTCATAACAGCTACACAAGAAACACAAGAATATACAAAAAAATACACAAGATTGTGAATCTAGTTGCCATCCAAAACATGTGTGGCTAAAAGAAAATCACTTAAGAAGTATCGGACGACATAGGCATAGGTAGACAAAAGTAAAATAAAATAAAATAAATATAAATATAAACCAGCAGCAGACTATTTACAGCTGAAGTGATGATGATGAGGCTGGTGAGACTGTCTGTAAAGTAAAGGGTACTGTAAAGAAATTAACAGTTTGTTTTTTTTTTTTACTAAATATTGAATTAGGCATTTGTCTCCCATCTCACCTGATGGTAAGTGACGATGAAGACGAGGATGTTACATGCCTATCCAAGAGATACCCATTTATTCTACTTTTGAATATCCCGGGACTGTACTTGTTTGGGAATATAGACGCAGGCAGTTCATTCCACATGTTAAGCGAAGATAGTATAGTATTCACTTCACAACCGGCGTGCGTACGGTATGTAGGTCACGCGTTGGCACCTGCGTCTGCGCACACCGTTATAGCGGACTACAACGACGTGTTGATTTCATTAGTACGGGTTGATTTAACAATAATCCCTTAACCGTTTGTAGCGGACATCGCGCGATATTTTATAAATTTGTGTCATACCTGTCGTCAGTCAGTTCAAATCCGTGTCTGCCATTTTCGTGTTAATTTTCACTTTTAATTTAATAATTATAACTAAATATTGTATTTTTTGTAGGTATCCATCTTGCTCATTTAGTTATACTTTTTATAGACGTATAAAAGTTGGTAGTTGTCGCTGAAAATCTTTCTGGCTTCTCTATCGCTTTTTTGCTATTTTAAATATTTTTTTGAACATATTTTGATGTAACCATTTATTTTGATCTATGAACTGTACCTCATATTTTTTTCATGCTAGTATTCTTTGAAAAATAGGGCTAACTGCGCGACGAAAAAATACACGTTTTACGGTATTCTTCTGATGCACAGCGCCTTAAACTATAAGGTTTGATGGTTGGGGCCGTGGGGCCCCTCAGCTCACAAAATGTTTAAATTTATGAGCAAAAGGCTGGTAGAGGCGTCCAATGACCAAAGGACTGGCAATTTCTTTGCACAAAGAATAAGCATTGCCATATAACGTGGCAATGCTGCCAGCCTTTTGGGCATACTTCCGCAGGGTAGTGATTTGCGAAGCATTTTTATCTTAAGTTTTTACTGTTAGGTTTGTTTTTTCTTTATAGTTTTAACTATTTTTTTATATAGTTAGGTTTAGTTTTAGTTTTTAATTTTTAGTAGGTAATTAGGACTGTTGAAGTAGTAACGCATTTATTATTGTGTATCATAAATAAATATAAGACAGTTTTATTATTATTATTATATTTGTCCTCCGTGGTCCAGTGGTTAAGGCGTTTGCCTGTTGACCCGGGGGTCGTGGGTTCGATTCCCACCGGAAGCATACTTTGTTTAGTTGCTTCCAGTTTGGTTAGGACATTGCAGGCTTGAATCGCCTGATTGTCTGATAATAAAGATGATTCCGTGCTTCGGAAGGCACGTTAAGCCGGTGGTCCAGGCTGCCATCTGGTAGTCGTTAAAGGAACCACGTCAGAGGCCGAGAGGCGGTTCCGAAGAACTCTGACACCAGGGTGTGCATGGTCGATTGACCGTGACACCTACTCGAAATGATGATGATGATTATATTTGTATCTCTTCGAATCGCGGGTTACCTTCCTTTGGGAGGTCCTTTGGGAGGCCTGCGTGGGGATATAGATCCAACACGTAGAGGCCCTTTAGAGATTATTATTATTTTATGATATGTGACGGCAAACGAGCAAGCGAGTCACCTGATGGTAAGCGATCACCGCTGCCCATGGACAACTGCAACACCAGGGTGTGACAGGAGCGTTGCTAGCCTTTCAAGGATATGGGGAAGGAAATGGGGAAAGGATGGGCCTCCGGCTCTCTCACCGAACGAAGTATAGAAGCGGTAATGCTTCTACTTAAACGTCGATTTTCTGTGAGAGTGTGGTACTTCCCCGGACGAGCCGGCCCATTCATGCTACTAGCAAAAATGAATTTTGCCGGTAGCGTGGCTCTACAACAACTTAACTGGTTTGTTATATTACCCAGAATCTACGAAGTCATTCAGCAATTCCATTTCACAAAACCTCATTCACCATTACAAAACAACACATTATGACGCACGACAGTTGCGCAACAATCGCATCGCAAACGACACATCCTACTGAGTCACGGCAAATCCGGGGCGGAAAGCTCCGTTTCGCAAGTAGGCTGCGGCGTTCAAGTTGGACAGATTAACCTACAACATTAAATTCAGGGGTCATAATGCTTCCGATTTAATATCATGTCTGTTCTTACAAATTTTGCCGTATAAATTCTTGAGAATATACCACAAATACTTTGTATTCTTATTCTTTACAAGTAAAAATTGCTGTAAAAAAGGTTTCCATATCAATATATATAAATATATACGGACGGACAAATCACACAGATTGAGCTAGCCCCAAGGTAAGTTCGAGACATGTGTTATGGGATACTAACTCAACGATACTATATTTTATAACAAATACATATATACATAAACATCCAAGACCCGGGCCAATCTAAAAAGATCATTTTCCATCTTGACCTGGCCGGGGATCGAACTCGGTCACTCCGTGTCGCATGCAGGCGTGTTGACCGCTGCGCCACGGAGCTAGTCAATCTATGATACTATGATTGGTAACATTGTGTGTAGTGTCAACTCTCTCTCTCTGTGTGTACGGCTGCTGCAATAAACTGATCGTCTGGAATCCAGCATTTTAATTTTACACCACAGCGACGGACACCTGCAACGTAAAACCAGCACCAAACAGTGAACTCCCCAACACTGGTCCTTTTATTAGTACAAAATAACCCAAAGGTTAGACGTGCTTCCGATTCTGAATCGGCCCCATCGAAGATAAGAACACTGGTCCTTCGAGCCGGATTTTTTTAGAGGTACTATCAGTATTTTTACTTTTTACTGACACCACTGATACTTGGATAATTTTTAATAAAATCTCATATAGTTAACCGACGTAATCAGCATATTATTCGGTATAACCAAGCCATAATAACTGTCGTTTGCTGGTGTAAACTCAAAACTAGTTTAAAGTAGGTGATGATCTTCTAAACTTGTAAGGTTGTTGAACCGGAAAGAATTTCAAATGTTGTTTTTCGTGTGTGTTACTGGCCAATACTGGTGACAAACTCAAGCTGCTTAAAGGTATCTGACATAGCTTAACGACTGCCATCAATTAAAGATTTTTTCAAGCTGCCTTTTTTGTGTATAGTATATAAATAAATATAATATGTAAATATATACGGACAAATCATACAGATTGAGCTAGCCCCAAGGTAAGTTCGAGACTTGTGTTATGGGACACTACCTCAACGATACTATATTTTATAACAAATACATATATAAACATCCAAGACCCAGGCAAATCTGAAAAAGATCATTTTCCATCTTGACCTGGCCGGGGATCGAACCCGGGCACTCCGTGTCGCAGGCTGGCGTGTTAACCACTGCGCCACGGACCTGTCAAATAAGTCTATAGTATAGATACGTCTATCTGTGCCAATAAAATTGGCACAAAAACAATCGTGTACCCAATATGTAATTAAATAACTGTTTATATGGCATGCAAACAGCAGGCCTGGGTTGTTTGCGGTGGGAATTCGAATAAGATGTGCGGCGGTCTCAATCACTACTATTGACTTGCTGCGAAACTTGAGTTCAAACTAATCTTATCTATACTACTCGTAATATTATAAAGCTGAAGAGTTTGTTTGAACGCGCTAATCTCAAGAATTACTGGTTCAAATTGGAAAATTCTTTGTGTGTTGGATAGTCCATTTATTGAGGAAGGCTTTGGGCTATAAAACATCACGCTGCGACCAATAGGAGCGAAGCATCAATGAAAAATGTTTTGAAATCGGGGAAAAATTATTCATCTATACTAATTAATCATAATAACAGAAATTGCCGCGGACGAAGTTGCGGGCAACAGCTAGTTTATTTATAAACAAGGTCCATTTAAATTAAGCGTAAATATTATAAGTGGCTCTCATAGGTCAAAGAAATGCTTTTAAAGTAAATTTTAAGAAATAGAAAAGCCTTTTTTATATACAACTCTTTTTATTAAAATCGATCATCATTTTCATGTAGGTGACACGATCATGCGCGCACTGGTGTCAGAGTTCTTGGGAACCGCCTCTCGGCCTCTGACGCGGTTCCTTAACGACTACCAGAAGGCAGCTGGAACCAACGGCTTAACATGCCTTCCGAAGCACGGAAACATCTTTATCAGACAATCAGGTGATTCAAGCCTGCAATGTCCTAACCAAACTGGAAACAACAAAGTATGCTTCCCGTGGGAATCGAACCCACGACCGGGTCTACAGGCAAACGCCTAAACCACTGGACCACAGAGGCAGTTATAGTAATGTATACTCGTACTAGTAATGTTGTTCTACATTTAAAAGGAAGCCAAGAGCGATTTACCAATGATGCCGATGCTCAATAACCGCACATCTCATTCAGATTCTACTCAGACTATCCAGGCTACTTTCGGAATAATCAATCGGCCAGTCAGTGATTGCATGTCAAACACACAGTAATCTTTCTTTCTATATACATGGTGGAATTTTAATCGTTTTGTGCCCTGTAAGTTCGAGACTTCATTTTGCAACTTTGGAAGTTATATTTAAATTATTATCTCTTTATTTAATTTATTTCTTAGATTTAGGTTTTAACAATACCTATTTATGTAAAAGTAAAATAAAAAAATAAATTACAAAACATAAAAACATTATAAAAACCTAAACCTAGAGTGCCGTCAGCAGCGGGGCAGGGCTCAATCTACCGGCAGTCAGGGCCCCAGAGAAAGAAACCTTCTGACTATTCGTGCCGTATCCAGGAGTACTGCCTTCTATATCTGGCCCTTGATCCAACCATCCAGCGAGAGCCTCTTGAGATGTTGCTCGAGACTCTTTGCTATAAGACCGTTTGAAGACACGACTATCGGGACAATGACCGTCGAATCTACATCCCACATGGCAGTCACCTCGTGAGCCAAGTCAAGGTACTTGCTAAGCTTGTCCTTCTCGGCCTTCACGAAGTTTTCTTTATGTGGAAATTATTATTATTATTATTAAATTAATTTTTATTATTATATTCTAATTTAATTGCCAATAAACTAGTAATTCCGATCCGAATAATCAAGAAACTTGTGAACAATTACAGTATTTTAATATTCCTTAAGAACACAGATGGTACAGTTGCACGTGTCCCTGTGGATCTCAGGTGGTAGCTGAAAATCAGTGGTTTGTTCTGCGAGCAAACGTATCGCTGAGCTACAACCTCTCGCTTATTTGATTTTCACAAAATCTGGTTCCAACTTTCACAATTCTTTGGGAATGTTCACCAAATCCTGAGCATGTTTTCAAAGAATCCTGAGAGAGTGGCCCTCAGAGCACACGCACATCCTTTTGGTAGGTATCGTTGCGTTGCGGCACACATGCTTACAAGATTAGGCTATTTTTGTGTTTTTCTTAATGTTTATAACTGTGTTGTTTGTATATATTATGTTGGTATGCGTCTTCTTGATGCTATTAAGTTGATATCTATCTATCTAAGTCTCGCGCAAACTATTCAGTAGTAAAAAAGGTATTAGAAACCTCGATATCATTTTAGAAGACCTATCCATAAAAAAAACTTTTGAGCTTCAGTTCTAAGTATGAGGAACCCCTAAAATAAGGTACTGTACCCAAAGGGTAAAAATGGGACCCTATTAATTTCGCTCCGCTATCCGTCACCAGGCTGTATCTCATGAATCGTCAAGTTAGACAGTTGAAATTTTCACAGATTATGTATTTCTGTTGCCGCTATAACAACAAATAATAAAACATAGAATAAAATAAATATTTAAGGGGGCTCCCATACAACAAACGTGATTTTTTTGATTGTTTTTGCTTGATATTGATAACGGCAACAGGTAGATGCTTGAATTATTCACAGAAATTTAATTAATAAATCCTTACTAATATTATAAATGCGAAAGTGAGTTTGTTTGTTTGTTTGTTACGCTTTCACGCCGTAACTACTGAACCAATCATCATGAAATTTTGCATACAAGTTCTCTGGAGTACGGAGAAGGACATAGGCTACCTTTTATCCCGGGAAAAAGTACTATTGCCGAGGGATCGACATTGACGCGGGCGGAGCGGACCCGGGATAAAGTACATTTTATCCCGGGAAAAGTACTGTTCCCAAGGGATCGACATTGACGCGGGCGGAGCCGCGGGCGAAAGCTAGTTCAAAATAATTCATCAATATTAAGTGCAAACGAGGCAACTTCATTCAATAGGGCCCATGAGTGTGAATTCAGCGAATGGCCCCACAGATATCAAGAAAGAACGGCGATGCCAGGATTATGGTAAGGAAGCGCGCGCGTCAGTTTTTGCATAAGCCGCGCTTTCAATTTATAAATTAATAAATATATACGGACAAATCACACAGATTGAGCTAGCCCCAAAGTAAGTTCGAGACTTGTGTTATGGGATACTAACTCAACGATACTATATTTTATAACAAATACAGTATAGTCTCTTACCGTTGTCCTTGTGGGGATACCATCGATAGCTTTGGTCACCACGGCTTATCTTGGATTAGGAGTGCCGGCCGTTTGGGGCGACATGCCGCCCTAAACAATATTATCCACCGCTCTCTTGCAACCATTAATATACCGGCCGCGTTGGAGGCCACTGGTTTGGTCCGTGATGATGGCAAGAGACCGGATGGAATGACTCTGGTGCCCTGGCGATTGGGGCGGCCTTTGGTATGGGATGCTACATGCGTTGATACCCTAGCGCCGTCACATCTTCAGGTCACCAAGTCAAAGGCCGGTACAGCAGCAGCCACAGCGGAAAACCTCAAAAGGCGCAAGTATGTAGGTATCGGAGACAGCTACATATTTGAGCCTTTTGGGGTAGAAACAATGGGTCCGTGGGGTCCATCAGCCCATCGTCTCTTTGACTTTCTGTCAAAGAGACTGATTGAGGTATCCCGCGACCAAAAGGCTGGCAATTACCTGGCTCAAAGGATAAGCATTGCCATTCAACGTGGCAATGCTGCCAGCCTTTTGGGCACGTTGCCGCAG
This sequence comes from Elegia similella, assembly GCA_947532085.1. Taxonomy (NCBI): domain Eukaryota; kingdom Metazoa; phylum Arthropoda; class Insecta; order Lepidoptera; family Pyralidae; genus Elegia; species Elegia similella. The sequence continues at coordinate 1,268,495 of OX383953.1, forward strand.
AATGACGGTTTGCAGGGACTGTATAATTTGTAAATAATTATATTTTTTAAGTAGTTTTAATTATTATTAGTTAATTAGTATTATTTTATTGACAAATAAAACAGGTTCGTGCTTGAGATAATTAAAAAATACAAATACATATATAGATACTCATCCAAGACCCAGGCCAATCTGAAAAGGATCATTTTCCATCTTGACCTGGCTGGGGATCGAACCCGGTCACTCCGTGTCGCAGGCTGGCGTGTTGACCGCTGCGACACGGAGCTAGTCAAATTTGACGTCATTACTAGCGAAATAATAATGAGATGCACAGAAATAGATCGCGTCATATCGATAAACAGTTTTTACAGTCAAAGACCGCAGAATGAACCATGTGTTCAAGTCGGGACGTGCACGCTGACTGATTGAACGCTTAAGAATCTTGCACGATCGTGCAAGATTGAGACACGCGTGTACCGCCCACTTGGCCGTTCTATAATAAATAAATATATACGGACAAATCACACAGATTGAGCTAGCCCCAAAGTAAGTTCGAGACTTGTGTTATGGGATACTAACTCAACGATACTATATTTTATAACATATACATATATAGACCCCAGATAACGTGTATGCAAATGATGATCGATTCAGTAGGTACAGATGTGTATATACATATATACACATCCATCCATCATATATTTCTGTGAATGGGCCTGTAGTTACACCATTGGGTTTCCGGCGCGCGTCTCGATTTACTTTCGCCCTGAGGAAGGCCTCCGGATGAGGTTGAACATGTCGGCCAGTAGATGAAAACTAAACAAAATGAAATCAAGGCATTATCTTTAGAGATGTTCTGACTAGTCAGTAAAATATCCCACCATTATGGTAGTCATCGGCGACTAGTCGGCGAATATTCGGCAAAGAGCGCCGACTCATCCCATAGTGAAAGTTGTTCAGATTTGTGGTATGAGTCACTCCCTAAAAGTATGCTAATGAATTAAATTTCACCCTGTATATTTCAATAATATGTAGTAGATAAAATTATAATTATAATAAATTAAGCTTTTTATTTTATAATCAGTCTTACACATTTTTAACACTTTGACAGACACAATACAAGTTTTATTGTTATGTATGCTATAGCAGTTCACTGTCCAGGAATGAGTTAAGGTACTTAAATCAAATCAGTCTTTCCTTGTAATCAGTCTCTAAAATTACTTTAAAGAAAACATATTCTGAATTAACAAATTGAAAAACATAATATATATTCTTCTCTTCAATAAACTAAACGTTTAAGTATTTCTATTATTTAAATAATATAGTTCTTTTTTTATTAACTCAGAAAAATTCAAGCATGTACATGATGTACAGGAAAAAAATGACCAATATTTCTAAATATAAACTGTTTCGGCCAATCGGCTAGTCAGCCAAAAGTAGGCGACCAATACTGTTAAAAAGAGTTCCTTTCGGCGTCTTCTTCTCTGCAGTGGTCGGTTCCGAAACGCTAGTAGTTTGTAGCTTTTGAACAATAGTTAATAATTTGAATATAATATAATAATAATTATTTAAAAATGTGAATTGCGGTGAAAAGGCCTATTTTCTGAATAAATCTTTGAATCATATCAGCCGCAGGAAGTCCACTGCTGGACATAGGCCTCTCACAAAGATTTCCAAAATGACCGGTTGGAAGCGGCCTGCATCCAGCGTTTCCCTGCGACCTTGGTCAGATCGTCCGACCACCTGGTAGGTAGTCATGATCGGCGCATCACTAATTATTTTTTTAATTAAATTTACAAGTTATACTTATTTTTCATACATAGTATAACGCTAGCGTTGAAAATTGCGAAATATACCGTTTGTTTCTTTCGAAACTGTATCTTTCCCGTAGGACTAAGTACAACAAACATCTTTATTAGCGGTAGAAAGTAGCATGGAAAGCACCGACATGAACCCAGCTCTTAAATATTACATGAAGATGTACATTTCTTGCTACAATTGCGTTCCCAAGGAAGGTGGACGTCAGGAAACGCCCGGTTGTATAACTTTTCACACAAATGCATTAAAAAAATAATTCTTGTGGTAAATCTTCTTGATATTAGGACTAAGTACAAACGTCCCGTGCTACAATTGCATTCCCAAGGAGGGTGGACGTCAGGAGACGCCCGGTTGTATAACTTTTCATACAAATGCAAACATATTTCTTGTTGTAAATTTTCTTGATATTAGGACTAAGTACAAACGTCCCGTGCTACAATTGCATTCCCAAGGAGGGTGGACGTCCGGTTGTATAACTTTTCGCACAAATACATTAAAAAAGTTTTAACTGTAGGACTAAGTACAACAAACATCTTAATTAGCGGTAGAAAGTGGCATGGAAAGCACCGACATGAACCCAGATCTTAAATATTACATGAAGATGTACATTCCTTGCTACAAATGCATTCCCAAGGAGGGTGGACGTCGGGAGACGCCCGGTTGTATAACTTATCGCACAAATGCATTAAAACATATTTCTTGTTGTAAATCTTCTTAATATTAGGATTAAATACAAACGTCCCATGTTACAATTGCATTCCCAAGGAGGGTGGACGTCGGGAGGCGCCTAGTTGTATAACTTTTCGCACAAATGCATTAAAAAAATAATTCTTGTGGTAGATCTTCTTAATATTAGGACTAAGTCCAAACGTCCCGTGCTACAATTGCATTCCCAAGGAGGGTGGACGTCGGGAGACGCCCGGTTGTATAACTTTTCACACAAATACATTAAAATAATTTTAACTGTTCCGCAGAGTTCTCTACTTCCCACGGTCTTTGGAATTCTTGGGTGACTAAAGTGGCTACCTCCTTCAAAAAACCGTGCGTATTAGGGCCGCGCTACACTGAATTGGCATGGGATCGCATCAGAAGCGACGCGTCATTTCAAAACAAGCTTATAACCTTTATGTCTAGTGGTATAAGGCGACTATACGCCCGCGAGCGCGCGACGGCTCGAGGTGACACGCGACGACTCGAGATGACACGCGACGACTCAAGCTAGCTCGAGGTGACACGCGACGGCTCGAGGTGACACGCGACGACTCGAGATGACACGCGACGACTCAAGCTAGCTCGAGGTGACACGCGACGGCTCGAGGTGACACGCGACGACTCGAGATGACACGCGACGACTCAAGGTAGCTCGAGGTGACACGCGACGGCTCGAGGTGACACGCGGCTCGATGACGACGCTCGCGGGCCTATAGTCATCTTATACCACTAGACATAAAGGTTATCGCTTGTTTTAAAATGACGCGTCACTTCCGATGCCATCCCATGCCAATTCAGTGTAGCGCAACCCTAATACGCGCGGTCTTTGGAAATTCAATCAATGTGTATGGTACTTGGCGAAGCATTCCGTCAAACATAAGGCGACATTACACCCTGGACACCGTATGGAGATCCGCTTCCTGCAGACAGCACATCGCCCACGGTGCTTATACGTAGTGCCCTCTACTAATGGGAATTCCTGCGGCAGGTGTTTTCTTACCACCTCGGAAAGGTATATCCGAGGCCCTTCACCCGATGGTTCTAATATCTGCTGTTTGGAATGCTTCGCCAAAATACCCCTCACCAAGGCCTTCCTAAACTGTCTATGGGTGTATTTTGGACGACCTGTGGAAGGTGTCGAATCTCTGTATACTATGAACGAATTTAAAACGCTTACATTAAGTAAGCGTTTGAATAGTTTTTTGTACCAAATGGGTGTCCTCGCCCGCTCCAGTGGGTAGGTCGCCAGCATCTAGCTCTTTTTGTCGATCCCTCCCATGCGTACTTTATAATCGAGGACCAAGGCTGGCTTGGCCTTTCCGCCTCTCGTGTTAGTGGACGTACCGTGGTACGTCGACAAAAAAGGCAAGAGACTCCGGTCCTTCCAAACCACAATATCGACATCCCCACTAGTACACCCATGGACAGTTCCTATACTCAATGCTGAGTTAACCAAGCATTTAAGTTGCGTAGGGACGTATTGCCTATCTAGGCCAACAGACCCCACGCAATCAAACCCTTGGCTTTTTAAAAGCCTAGCCAACGCCGGTGAATTAAAATAATTATTCATAAAAACGGTGTGACCCTTGTTCTCCAACCCCTGAACGAGTTGAAGAACAAGGGACGTGACGGATCCATATTCTTTGTCGCCCTCCATGCGACCGGCGTGTACCTTAAAACGCCAAAGATACCCCGAATTGGAGTCACACACTTCGTATGTTTTCACGCCAGTGCTGCCAGCAGCCTTACTTTTAATCAATTGGTTGATACTCAACCAACCTTCGTCAAGCGAGACGCATTGCCCCAATCGGTAAACAACTTGAAATTTCCCATTCAAGTGTTTTGCGATTGGGGCAATTTTGAAAATTTTCGACTTGATCTTGGAAAGTTGGTTGGTATCTGCCTCATCGTTGTTAACAAAGTGGAGCATGCTGTTAATTGCGTTAAATCTATTGTAAGAAATGTGTGACCTAAAATACGGGGTATCAAATATATCGTTGTTAACCGACCAGTATTCGGTAACATCAGATTTAATTACTACACCGGTCGCAAGTATGACAGCAAAAAATACATAAAGCTCGTCCACATCGGTGTCTTTCCATGCCAACAATCTACTCTGGCCGTCTAATAACCCTAGGTTCATTTTGCGTAGGAGACATTGCTCTGCATATCTATTGGTCTCTTGAGCAATCGTGGTCATGATTGAACGGTCCCAATAGAAAGTAAAAATGTCGTATGGGTCTTTAAATGACCCGACGGGGCCCGACTGTCCTGTGAATTGCTCACGACGGCTCAAGGGATCAATATCTGGCCGGGGCAATGTCTCCCACACAAAATCAAATAAATTCGGTCCATACTTGGGCCCAGTGGTGCAATGTTTGGGCGTGGTCCCTGGTGCCGAGGTTTCCGGTGCCGAGGTCTCTGGTGCCGAGGTCTCCGGTGCCGAGGTCTCTGGTGCCGAGGTCTCCGGTGCCGAGGTCTCCGGTGCCGAGGTCTCTGGTGCCGAGGTCTCCGGTGCCGAGGTCCATGGTGCTGAGGTCTCCGGTGCCGCACCTTGCGTCACCCGCGATAAGTCCTCCGCCGCGTCTAACATTTCTAATATTTGGCGGCTGGGGACATCAAACAAGTTGTCTTCCACACCTCCATCATCTGAGTCAAGGTCGCTTCCTAAAAATTAAATACGACAGTGAGTGCCAATTCTATTAAGGCGCTGTGCATCATTCATTTCATTCATTTCGAGTAGGTGTCACGGTCAATCGACCATGCACACCCTGGTGTCAGAGTTCTTCGGAACCGCCTCTCGGTCTCTGACCTGGTTCCTTTAACGACTACCAGATGGCAGCCGGGACCACCGGCTTAACGTGCCTTCCGAAGCACGGAATCATCTTTATTATCAGACAATCAGGTGATTCAAGCCTACAATGTCCTAACCAAACTGGAAACAACTAAACAAAGTATGCTTCCGGTGGGAATCGAACCCACGACCTCCGGGTCAACAGGCAAACGCCTTAACAACTGGACCACGGAGGCTGTGCATCAGAAAAATACCGTAAAACGTGTATTTTTTCGTCGTGCAATTAGCCTTATTTTTCATGGAATACTAGCATGTAAAAAAGTACTGTTCAAGGATCAAAACAAATGGTTACATCAAAATATTTTCAAAAATATATTTAAAACCTAGCTAAATAAAATAGCAAAGAAGCTATATCCAGAGGATTTTTCGTCGCGAAATACTTCATATTTTCAGCGACAACTACCACCTTTTATACGTCTATAAAAAGAATAAATAAATGAACAAGATGGATACCTAAAAAATATACAATATATAGTTATAATTTTTGAATTATTAAATTAAAAGTGAAAATTAACACGGAAATGGCAGACACGGATTTGAACTGAGACTGACGACAGGTATGACACAAATATATAAAATATCGCGATGTCCGCTACAAACGGTTAAGGGATACAGCGCCTTAAGGGCCCGCCATAGGCCAGGCGGCGTGTCGGTACAAACGCGGATGGTCTAAACGCGTTGGCTACTTTGATATTTTCGTTTTTAAAAAATATTCAAGTGCTATTCGAAAAAGAAATTGATGCTGGCTGCCTTATCTGTAATGCAATTATAATCAAAAGTTTCAAGGTTAATTTTAATGTATTTGGTGAATAATGCTGTATACCGAATAAATTATTTGGAGGCAACTTTGCAATTTTTTTCTATCGAGAAAATTTAAAGCAATCGTGTTTTTGAGTCAGATAGTTACCAGAGTTAGTCCTGAACTTTGCTGCATTTTTATTTCAACATGAGTATTTCATTATTATTGATATTATAGACAATCACGCAAAGCTGTGTGAGGTAGTACGGGCCCTTAATGGTTTCAGATGTTTTCGCGATTGTTACACATTTAAATAAAATCACTTTAATACGGTATTATTGCGTATATTACATTATTTTTACACCTAACGTTTCGACAACTTTACAGTTTTCATGGTCGCAGGTAGACGTTGACATTTGTCTTTGTGTTATAAGAACTATACAAAACTACCGCCTACAATATTTATTGATAACGTTCCGGATGTACGCAGTATTGGCTCACGGTGTCTGAAGGTTGCATATATTATGTTTTTTCTTTCTTTGTTGTAAGTTTGTGTTTTTTTTTTAAATTCTAAATTTCAAATTCTGAATGATATACGCGATAATACCGTATTAAAGTGATTTAAAAAAAAACATTTATTCAGAATAATTAGTCTGTCTGGTAGATTATTGAAAAATATTGGAAACGTATTTTTTCTTTTGTCAATCAAACAAAAATTGATAAAGATAGAACCCGTTAACGTTCCGCGTGACGTCACTGACCGGTACACTTTTTGCCGGCCTGTTGCGTCATGAGCCCCACTCCTAACCTTTGATTTGTTTGATTGAAAAAAGAAAAAATACGTAAGTATGTAATATTTTTCAATAATCTTTATTTCTTTATTTTTTTTTTAAATTAGCCTGTTCATTTTTAAATGTTTATACATATTTTGCATTCACAATGCTATTTTGATATACTCTTAGTCTCTTATTAAATTAAGAAATAAAATATGGTGAAAAATTCCAAGCGGGCGGGATTTGAACGTGCGACCTTTAGTATTGTATTAAGGTCGCAGGTTCAAATCCCGCCCGCGTTAATTTAATAAAAGCCTATTCATTTCATTCTCACGTAACTAGTCACTGACTTACCATAGTTGGGTAACTCTTTCTGCTTGGATAACTCTTTCTGCTCGGGTAACTTTTTCTGCTTAGGTAACTTTTTCTGCTTGGATAATTCTTTCTGCTTGGGTAACTCTTTCTGCTCGGGTAACTCTTTCTGCTTGGGTAACTCTTTCTGCTTGGGTAACTTTTTCTGCTTGGATAACTCTTTCTGCTCGGGTACCTCTTTCTGCTCGGGTAACTCTTTCTGCTCGGGTAACTCTTTCTGTTTGGGTATCTTTTTCTGCTTGGGTAACTTTTTCTGCTTGGATAACTCTTTCTGCTCGGCTAACTCTTTCTGCTCGGGTAACTCTTTCTGCTTGGGTAACTCTTTCTGCTCGGGTAACTCTTGCTGCTTGGGTTCTTGGACTTTGTAACTCATTGCCCATTTAGATTTAACTTTGCCCCTGGAACTAAAAAAAATGAATGTTACTCATCATCGTCATCATTTCGTGTAGGTGTCACGGTCAATCGGCCATGCACACTAGGGTGGAGCGTCAAAGTATGGAGAAAAAAAAAAAGTCATCGTATCGATTTTGAATAACTGCAGAATGTTGCATTTGGCTTAGTTATATGTAAATATATTTTTGTTAATATTTGTTTATACATCTTTTAGCCCTCTACCTTAGCTCAAAGTTAGGAAAAAATATCAAATTAGGTATATCTTTAAACATGTACAGAATGTTACAAAAACCAATTTTCTATTATACTATAGCATTTAGGTTACAATAAAACCCTCAACTTTTAAATTAATATCTTTATTTAGGAAAAACATGAAAAATGAAACATGAAATGATAAGACAAAAAGTGGCAAAATCGTGAGAAATTCCGTGATACACATTTTTTTTTGTATGCTATAAAATTATTTTTCGCCAGCTACTACCTATAATCGCATCGCTCTACCGCTTGTGTGTGGCAAGGATAATCCGGCAACTCCTAATATGGGAGTCTCGTACAAGTAATATGGGAGTCTGATGCAAGCAGGTCTTCCAATTCATAGTCACTGATATTCCGCTATAGCTTTTCGTGTACCACACAACGTAGTTAGATGGCCTAGATAGAGTAATCCTGGCTCCGTTATTAAAGAAATATGTATGTTCTTTTATAGAAATTGTTTAATGTAATCGTTTACCTCGCTTTTGAAACACGTGTTTTGCCCTTTCTTCCATCGAAATTGATGCCACTAATTTCAGAATAACACTTGACTTTGGATCTCATACGTTATCGTTTTGTAGCTCTTCGAATTTTGCTTCGATCTATGACTTTCTCTGCATCTTCCGAAGTAATCAAACCGACGTCTTGCAATACTGAACTAGCAACGGTTGCAGCCGGCCGATCAGAGGTGCCATAACGGTCACAAACTGTGGCTAAGGTAGGCAGAGATAGCCTGTTTCTCTGATTTCGAAGCGGTAATATCGACGCTTTATAATCAAGAGTCTTCGAAGTACTCGACTGGGTTTGACGAGATCAGGAGTGCAGCATCTTACAGAAAGCGTAGAAATTAAAGTAGTTTTCTCTTCAAACTTTTTCTATTGCCCTGTCATTGCTAGATGAGAATTCAGCGACCATGCAAATTTCTTTTCAAGTTTTTTCGCCTCTGTGAGATCCAGGCTACCAATTGCTAACTTTCTGTCATGTCTCAGATCATATAGAAAAGCCCTTTAATTAACAGGTTCCTTCTTTTCGGACAAATACAGATCAGTGCATTTGCAGCTACAGATATCAAACAATCCTGTGGCACGTTTTTGTTTCCATTTTAGTAACTTCATTGCAAAGTTTTCAGTTTACTTAGATTTTGGATAGCATAAAAATGTAAGTATATGCCATAATTACTTTTAACATTTGTTTTACGCGTTGTGTGGTAACAGTAGGTATGATACCGTAGTCCACACTTCAATAATATAATTTGTTACTACCTATATCGAAAACTTGGGAGAAAGAAGGCTGTTTGCCATATTTTTTTATTTTCTTATTTCTCAAAAGCTATGTCAGATGCCTTTAGGCAGCTTAAAATAATCTGACACCAGTGTTGGCCACTTACACACACGAAAAACAAACAAAACATTTCTCACAAACATAATATGGGCTGTAGTGGGAAGCACTAATGTACTAATCAAAGAAGGTGAAATGGAATAATCTGTTTCGTATTTCAAAATTATGTTGATATAATTTTAAAGTCACAACTCAAAACGAACTGGGTCTTACAAACAACAGTAATCGACTAATATAATAGGAACTGGTTATCGAAAGTAAACAACTCAACTTACAAAGATACGCTATTTTTGTTTATTTTCTTTATTTTGGCGTATTATTAACATTACTTGGTGTTCCGTTAGTCAGTATATGGACCCTTTTTTTTTAAATATGCATTATTAAGGGTATAATGAGCCACAATAGTAATAAAATAATTGTTTATTTCTTTGTTTATGATGTTCGATATATGGCTCGATTTAAAGATGTTTTATAATCTTCAAGTTGCAGTAGAGGGCTAAAATTGGGTTCCAATATTTTTTTCATTATTTTTTATGTGTAATTGGGAGTGCTGTGCAACATTCTAGAGCTATTCGATTTCGAAAATAAAAAAAAATATTTGACGCTCCACCCTAATGCACACCCTGGTGTCAGAGTTCTTTGGAACCGCCTCTCGGCCTCTGACGTGGTTCCTTTAACGTTGTATGCCTGAAGACCCGGGGTCGTGGGTTCGATTCCCACGGGAAACGTTGGTCCCGGCTACCATCTGGTAGTCGTTAAAGGAACCACGTCAGAGGCCGAGAGGCGGTTCCGAAGAACTCTGACACCAGGGTGTGCATGGTCGATTGACCATGACACCTACACGAAATAATGATGATTATTACAGGCAAACGCCTTAACCACTGGACCACGGAGGCAGTTACTGAATAGTTAAAACGAAAGCAATAAACAGCGTGATTTTGAACCCCCTAGCTATATTGAAATCTGGGAATCAGAATCCCAAATGGAATACAGAATTGTAAGAAAAAAAGGTAAAAAACGAAAAATAAATTTAACCTGTCATAGTAATTCGTCCATCAAAGATTCAATATAACTAGGGAACCCCCTAGCTATATTGAATCTTTTAATCTTTGCTTATCCCAAAATCACGTTGTATAACATGTTTCTGGGCATTAAACTTCGTAGAAGGCGTGGTTGATGTGGTTCCCCTCCCGCGCGGAATGGGCGGTGGCTCATAAGATGATAAATAATAAATAAATATATACGGACAAATCACACAGATTGAGCTAGCCCCAAAGTAAGTTCGAGACTTGTGTTATGTGATACTAACTCAACGATACTATATTTTATAACAAATACATATATAGATAAACATCCAAGACCCAGGCCAATCTGAAAAAGATCATTTTCCATCTTGACCTGGCCGGGGATCGAACCCGGACACTCCGTGTCGCAGGCTGGCGTGTTAACCACTGCGCAACTGAGCTGTCATTCTTCTCATCCTTTAAAATTGTTCAAGCCATTGGAGCTACAGGAAGTAACAACTCTTTACAAGTTTTGCCAGTTTACGTTCGCTATATTGATATTTTACTGACGTCACATAGCCTATGACACTCCAGGAAAGAATACAAATCATATGACAAAAAGAATAAACTTACCTAGAAGGCGTGGTTGATGTGGTTCCCCTCCGGCGCGGACTGGGCGGTGTGGAGATGACCACTCCTAAGAAACTGCAACAAAATTTGACACATCTTAAACTAGTCATATCATCATATCAGCCGCAAAAAGTCCACTGCTGGACATAGGCCTCCCCCAAGGATTTCCAATACGACCGGTGGGAAGCGGCCTGCAACCAGCGTCTTCCTGCGACCTTAGTCAGGTCATCCGACCATCTGGTTGGTGGATGTCCGACGCTGCACTTGCCGGGACGTGGTCTACATTCGAGAACCCTTCTGCCCCATCGGCCATCGGTTCTACGCGCTATGTGCCCCGCCCACTGCCACTTCAAAGAGCTAATCTGCTGAGCTATGTCAGTAAACTAGTGAAAGGGACCAGTAAAGATTCAAAGATTTATTCAGAAAATAGGCCTTTTTTTCATAATGTGTTTTATTTTGCATTCACAATGCTATTTTTATGTACTCTTGATAAATAAGAAATGAAATATAGTGAGAAAATCTCATGCGGGCGGGACTTGAACCGGCGACCTAGGTCTATGTACAACCTATGCTCTGCCATCTGAGCTACCGCACAATTTAATTTCTATACGTATAAGGGGAAATGGGATATGGTGGAGAATTTCGGCGCCGAGATTGAATTGTGCGGTAGCTTTCGCGGCCTTTTCAGGCACTTTTTCACGTCAATTCACATTTAAAATCATCATCATCATCATCAACAGGTCTTTTTAGTCTCCACTGCAGGAGCATGACCCTCTCTGTACTACTGGACCTAAACTTGGCCAGAGCAGACCGAGGATTTGGCCTACACTCTCCTCGCTGGCCAGACGGGTTGGAGAGGTCACATTGATGTTTATGAGCTTTATTTTGCTTGTATTTCCTAAGTCGCCTCTTACGACATCCATGGGAAGACCAGGGTGGTCCTATTCTACTCTGCCGGAAACCACACGGCTAACAAGCTAGGATCAAATATAATGGTAGATACTAGTGATGTAACGAATATCCGCATTCGCATTCGCGGATATTCGCATATTTTTGCATATTCGCATTCGCATTTGCGAATTTACTGCGAATGTATTTGCGAATATTTTTTTTTATTGTTGGTTGATATAATAAAACAAAATCTATACATTAACTATGTTTTAATTCTAAAAAAATTATTTAACCTCGTCATCACATAATCAGTCTTCTCTTTATCATTTGGTTGGTAACATTTATTTATTAACTTTGAGAAATTAACCTTAAATCTAAAATTATAATATAAAATCAAAACAAAAATCAAATCGAACGCGCTTCGCCTCGTTCGAACGGAACTGCTATCAAGGTCACCAAGCGATAGTGAATTGGCGCCAAATTTAAACAAAATCTGAATATTCGCATTCGCATTCGCGAATGTCGGTAGCAACTATTCGCATTCGCATTCGCGAATGTCCAATATATGACATTCGTTACATCACTAGTAGATACACCGTCTCATACAAAATTAAGCCTTAATAATGTCTCCAAGTCAAAACATCATGCATACAGCTCCGTGACGCAGTGGTAAACACGCCAGCCTGCGACACGGAGTGCCCGGGTTCGATCCCCGGCCAGGTCAAGATGGAAAATGATCTTTTACAGATTGGCCTGGGTCTTGGATGTTTATCTACATATGTATTTGTTATAAAATATAGTATCGTTGAGTTAGTATCCCATAACACAAGTCTCGAACTTACTTTGGGGCTAGCGCAATCTGTGTGATTTGTCCGTACATATTTATTATGGGTATAAATTTTATATGGGTAGTATTTAATCCTATAACTATAAATCTCCCTTTTTCCAACTAAATACTCAAAAGTCGCACCAAAAATACTGACTTGCACACTAAATGTGCACACAAAATAAAAGTAATTCTTTAACTAAAAATCACCTTTTTGCAAACAAAAAATTAAAATCTCACACCAAAAAACTATATATGCACACAAAATAAATTTAATCCTATAACTAACTAAAATATAAATTCTAACTTAACTTACCGAACCTACTTTTCCGGCAGCAGCTCGTTTCTGATGGCGATTCGTTTACCGATGTGGTTGCAAACCCTAACCTAACCTACTTTTCTGGTCAAAGTCAAAACGTCAATGTCGATCCCTCGGGAATAGTACTTTTTTCCCGGGATAAAAGGTAGCCTATGTCCTTCTCCGCACTCCAGAGAACTTGTATGAAAAATTTCATGATGATCCGTTTAGTAGTTACGGCGTGAAAGCGTAATAAACAAACAGTAAGGAAAGGATGATATTGCATACACAATGGCAGCCAGCGTAATCGTATCCAAAGTGATGTCTCCTATCCCGTCACTCATTCCTCGTCTCGCTTGCGCACAATCGTTTAGAAACATGCATCAATATGTGAATCCTGCCAGTCATCATCATCAGGTCTTCTTAGTCTCCACTGCAGGAGCATAACCCTCTCTGTACTACCGGAGCCATACTTGGCCAGAGCAGACAGAGGATTTGGCCTACACTCTCCTCGCTGGCCAGACGGGTTGGAGAGGTCTCACAGATGTTTATGAGCTTCGTTTAGCTTCTATTTCCTAAGTCGCCTCTTACGACATCCACGGGAAGACTTGGAGTGATCCTATGCTACTCTGTCGGAAACTACACGGCTAAATCCTCAATACTCAATATTTATTGCAAACCATATAGACATAGGATGACAAATTACAAAGTAAGACCATATATGGACCCTGTCGGGCACAGCAATATTAGATTAGAGGAGGACGCACATAGATTAATAGGAGTACCCACTAATTATTACAATTAGTAAAAAGTACTACATCACTAAATTTAAGATGAGATTTTATTTTATTTTATTGTGTAAGTATATAAGGATAAGGACCATATTTTTAAATATATGTATATACCAAAATTTATCTTTTTATTTTATTTTTATGAATTGTGTTTGTTATTATTATTATTAATTTGATTAGTTTTCATTATAGAATTAGTAGAATTTAAAGAATTTAAATTATTATTTGTGCCGTGTGGTATCCGGCAGAGTAGAATAGGACCACTCCAAGTCTTCCCGTGGATGTCGTAGAAGGCGACTTAGGAAATACAAGCTAAACAAAGCTTATAAAAAAAAAAAAACATCTAAGAGGCCTCTCCAACCCGTCTGGCCAGCGTGGAGAGTGTAGGCCAAGTCCTCTGGCTGCTCTGGCCAAGTATGGCCCTAGTAGTACAGAGAGGGTCGTGCTCCTGTAGTGGAGACTAAAAAAGACCTGATGATGATGATGATGATGAAATTATTATTTCATTTAGTTTTTGTATATAAAATGTCAATAGTTTTATTGATTTAAATTCCTGCCAGTGGCTTGATGTAAAAGAAGCACGGAATTATACAAACATCAAGGATTTACCTAAAACAAGGTAACACATGGCCTTAAAGAATATATAGACTTACCAGGCAAGAGGGTCTTCTGGGGGGTCTGGGGCCGGCTCCACCCTCCTCTTCTTATGTGGGGGCTGCTCAAGGGCCTCCCCAGAAGCCATGGCTACCTCATCTTCGGAGAAAACTCTGACAAACCTGTTATAAATAAAATGATGAATTACTTTTTGCGGAGATAATGAAAAAATATCAATATCAAACACATTAAAATAAAAAAAAAGCTACTTAAAGCGCTTATATTATGATAGAATTCTTCGATCAAATATAATGGTTGATACACAGTCTCATACAAAATGAAGCCAATAATGTCCCCGATTCAAAACTTCATGCATAATTACAAACAACGACAAAAATGGTACATGCTTAGAGTATAACTCCATTATTATTTCACTCAAAAAAAAAATCAAAAATCAAAACGTTTATTCAGAAAATAGGCCTTTGCAGGCACTTTTTCACGTCAAATCACATTTTAAAGGATCTTATTTAGTCATATTTATATTATTACCTAATTTGCAAAAGCTACAAACTACTAGCGTTTCGGAACCGACCACTGCAGAGAAGAAACGCCAAAAGAAACTCTTTTCAACAGTATTGGTCGCCTATTCGCCTGAAGGGCTTTTTTATTTTATCATCTATCTTATCATTTATCATCTAATTTCTTCATTTATCATTTTTTTTTCATTTTATGATTATAATTTTTATTATATAGGTACATTATTATTTTTTGGAACATATTATGTTAGCGATCGAGTGTGCAATGATAATATTTTACATTATACACAGTAGTCTCAAAGAGGCCGAGCAGACCTGTCCCCCCTAGCAGCACCCGTTCACGAGCTGAAGCCTCGAAAAAATAATTCGATTAAAAATAAAAAAAAACAAAACCAATTAGGTATTTTGAAACTTCGAATAATGCTTTGTATGTCTGTATTAAAAGGCTATATTATTATTATGTTGTCTTTTACTCATGTAACCACGGGCCGAAGCCCAGTCTTTTGAGGCTTGCATGGAGCTCTCGCGACTCCACTCTGACCGGCCGATTAAGGCAAGCCAGAGGCAGGGGTTCCTGTTACCTCTTCGGTGTCCACTCCGATCGGCCATCTAAGGCAAGTCGGAGGCGAGGAACAAGGGCCTGCCCTGGGAGCACTTAGGTCCGTGGGGTCGCTACTCCCCAACAGCCCGCCACAAGCTGCCCTGCGGGCTTATTATTATTATAATTGACATATAAAAATAGATACCTCACGGGTAGTCCACCTTCGCCACTAGCAGCCCCTCTTCCCCTGGCTGCCCCTCGACTTCTACCCCCCTTGCCAGATGCCCTGCTGCCTGCACTATCGCCAGCGCCCCTACTTCCAGAACCAGAAGCAGGTTTGTATTTCCTTAAAAAAAATTAGATATGTCAAACTTATAAAACCTCTCTTTTACGTTGGGAGTGATTGACGAGATCGAATGTGTGTGATATTTTAATATTATTATTATTAAAGCTTTAATTTTTCCACATAACACTTCACAAATATACATTTAAATATCATTCCTTTCTTCCATTCCATTGTTATGTGGCCCCCTATGGGTAAAAGCCTCCTCCATCCTTGTCCACCTTTCTCTGTCTTTGGCCATATGCATCCAATCTTTTCCAGCTATGCTCATTATATCATCAGCCCATCTTTTCTTTTGTCTTCCCACTTTCCTTTTGCCTTTTGGGCCCTGCCATTTAGTTCTTTGATAGGTCCATCTGTTATCTTTATATCTTGACAGGTGCCCTGCCTATTTCCACTTCTGTTTTAAACTAAAATGAAGTGTATCTGTTAATTTAGTTTTCGCTCGTATGTCTGCGTTTCTTGTTTTCTGTATTTGTCTCAGTTTCAGTATGCTTCGTTCCATTGCATGTTGGCATGATAAAATTTTGTTTTTTACTTTTTCAGTGAAGACCCATGTTTGGCTGGCATAGGTTAAGCTTGGGAGAATGCAAGAGTCCATTATAGTCTTTTTTATATTAAGGCTATAGTTGCCTTTTAGAATTTCTTTTTGGGCCCAGTATTTTTTCCAAGATGAACTTATTCTTCTGTCTGTTTCGTTGCTATTTGCATCAAAGGATACCAATTTACCTAGGTACACATATTCATTCACATAGTCCATCGGTTTTTCCTCTAGTTTAATTGTTTTCTTTTGACTGTTTGACATAATTTTAGTTTTTGATGCGTTCATGTGTAGGCCGACTTTTATGCTGACAGAATTTAGTTTTTGTAGCATTGATTCTAAGCCTGTCGCGGATTCACTTAAAAGAACAATGTCGTCTGCAAACCTTAGGTATGTCAGTTTGTTATTAAGTATCCATATACCATTATTTTCCCAATCAATGTTTTTAAAAATATCCTCAAGTATAGCTATAAATAATTTTGGAGACAGCGGGTCCCCCTGGCGCATTCCTTTTCCTATTGTGAACTCCTCCCCATGACTTTCCAGCTTTACTCTGCTTACACTGTTAGCGTAGATGTTTTTTAAGATGTTTATATATGTTTTGTTTACATTAATATTACACACATTTAATTTACCTAACAAACAAAAAATTGCGTCGAAATCGGTGCATCCGTTTCGCACCTACAGATACGTCAAACTAAAACCTCTGTTTTTCATTGGGGGTGAAAAATATCACATCATAAAAATATTTCTATGAAGGCGGTTACGAAGAACTCTGACACCATAGTGTGCATCGTCGATTGACTGTGTTACCTACACGAAATGATGATGATTGTAACATCAGAAATAACCTAGACTATATTACTTTGAATATTAATTTTTTAAATAATCTTACTTCACTTAGGAAGTACAAGCTAAACAAAGTTCATAAACATCAATGAGACCTCTCCAATCCATCTGGCCAGCGAGGAGAGTGTAGGCCAAATCCTCTGCCTGCTCTGGCCAAGTATGGCTCCGGTAGTACAGAGAGGGTCATGCTCCTGCAGTGGAGACTAAAAAGACCTGATAATGAATGAAAAAATGCAAGCTTCTACAAGTGTGTAACGACAGCGTCAGGCTTAGCTTGCGAGAGCTTGTGAACACTTGTTTTAGATACAGTTGAGTGTCGGTTTCTTGATACAGATTTAAGGGCGTTTGCGCTTAGTTATCATTCTGATCTCATGACAAGTGGATGTTTTGTGATCAAAACAAAAAGAGTGGTTCTGGCTGGTTGAACAAAGATTTTTTTGAGATAGATAAATCATCATCAGGTCCTTTTTAGTCTCCACTACAGGAGCATGACCCTCTCGGACTACTAGAGCCATACTTGGCCAGAGCAGCCACAGGACTTGGCCTAAACTCTCCACACTGGCCAGACGGGTTGGAGAGGTCTCACAGATGCTTATAAGCTTTGTTTAGCTTGTATTTCCTAAGTCGCCTTCTACGACATCCACGGGAAGACTTGGAGTGGTCCTATTCTACTCTGCCGGATACCACACAGCTAAGAAATATAAAGATATATTATTATTATAAATATGACCTATTATATTTTTATCAGTGAATTTCGTAATTAACTTGTACAATTTCTGTGAATCTTTATCATTACCGGGCTTTCTTCAATTTTCTTTAATCCTTATCCTTACTTATAATATTATAAATGTGTAAGTGAGTTTGTTTGTTTGTTACGCTTTCACGCCGTAACTACTGAAATGATCATCATGAAATTTTGCATACAAGTTCTCTGGAGTACGGAGAAGGAAATAGACTACCTTTTATCCTGGGAAAAGTACTATTCCCGCGGAATCAACATTGACGCGGGCGGATGGTAGTCCACTTCTCTTCGGTCGGTATCTTCGTGGTCGTTTTCTTTAATTTCAAATAAATGTAGATTAAACGAAACGCAATAGCCGACACGAGTTGGGTGTCCGACAAGTTTGGATGTCCTACACACTGACGCATTCACAAGCATATATTGTAAAAGACTTCCAAATGCCAAGCGATTTGTGGACGCTTGGGGCTTGTGGTTGCCATGGACCTAGGAATTTCGCTTGCCGAAGTTTGGCAAGCGTGTAAAGGCACTATCAAACACTAACACCAGAGCTTGTTTATATTTCTTCACGCCCGACGCCAGGCTAGTACAAACAACTTAGTTGTCATTGGCGTCTGAGACACGCGACCGTTTTGTAACTGAAGTGGTCAATGGCGCTCAATAGGTATTTGTCACGTAAAGAAACAAGAATATCACAGACAATGATGAATGAGGTATACCTAATATATATTTATAATAACTTCGATCACATATCCCGCCATTTGGTAACGTAAAATCTAAAATAGCACGTAAAAATTAAATAAATTTAAGTTATTAAAATCGACTTACCTGGGCATGATTTTCAAAAGTTTTCGAAGTATAAACACAAAAAATAACACAACAACAACTCGTAGCTCGCGCAGAGTTCGAATCACAAACTACTAAGAGATACTACGTATCAGACTGCCAACTGTGAACAAAAAATTTAAACCATAGCGTTTTTTTTTTTAATTTCCCAATATCTTATCTGACATTTGTTTTTTTTTTATAATTTAAGGTTTGGAGCAAAAGAATAAACGTGCACGTGCATTTACCATTGCTAATATGTTATCTATAGATAACTACACATATAGATATACAACTAATATACTCATATATATATATACTTATTGTGCTTTTTAATGCATACTGTATATCATGCATACATTTATTACATGGGGGGTAAAGGAAAATGAATAATACCATTTATCATTATTATTGTAATTTTTATTAACTCGCAATATTTACAAAACAATTATTTAGTTTATGTTTGGCCGATATTTAGTCTCACTGAAGAAACGCTTCTCAAAATGTTTTTGACAAACCGCTAAGTTTATCTCTTTCTCTAATGGTATAAAATCGTAACGATTTAGGCACTCTAACCTCTTGAGTCTTTTCTCAGAACTTTTAGGTTAACGGTGTAAATAACTAGAGTCCTTTCGCAAACACTTACACACACAACACTTGTAATACGGCATTTTCCAAAACGCAAGGAGCACTAGGGAAATACAAAGGGCTCTATTATTGGTAAAGTGGAGAGGATAAGCACAGGTCTTCACACAATGACAGTAATGCACAAACTACTACGTTTGGGCCAGCGCTCAGAAGAATAATATACATAGAAGCCGCATAAAAATAGAAACTGAAAACAGATAGTTGACACTGTATTTTTCTTATGAGCTTTCGCTTATGACAGAATGAGACAAAAACTTCAGTCAGTTTCTATTATTTTCATGGTTGTCCCGACTTGAAATGTCAATGGACTCCATTGGACTCCAATTAAATCCGACTAAATTCAAAATAACTTATTACAGTTCAACGTCTGTAATATTAGCATCTTGCCGATTTGATCGGGTTATATATCGACAAAAACATTGCGGCGGAATTGTGATGTCTGCAAATTAAATATAGGATTGTGCTAAAATTCTCACGGAAAAAAGTATTAACCGGTGTTGGGTTGGTGCGTTATCAAATGACCATTATACTAAACAATGTCTTGTGCAATGGAGCGATGTAAATCCCATTCAGGACGAACAGAAATAAATTCTGTAAAACATAATTTTCTTCGGTAAGTTTTTCAGTTAAAAGTGCATAATTAAAACTCAAAATACCTCAAAATACAACAATAATATTGTCAATTATATAACGTATTGTATAAATGACAACTTTTATAGGTATTTTGCTTAAAATTATCGTTTTTTCCTTATTTCAAATTAGGTTAGTTTTTTTGCTAGTGATGTGGTTAAAATCACGTATCTACGAGTATATCGATATTTTTTATGACGGTCTTGCTATCAGGGATATTTTTGTTAGTGTTGAGCCATGCAATAGTAATGTAACAAATTGAACCATCATGGTAATTAAACAACCAGCAAAGTGTGAGTCGGACTCGCGCACGAAGGGTTCCGTACCATCCTTACATATAATATTATAAATGTGAAAGTGAGTTTGTTTGTTACGCTTCCACGCTGTAACTTCTGAACCGATCATCATGAAATTTTGCATCATCATCATCACCATTGCACGATCTCTGGAGTACGGAAAAGAACATAGACATAAATTACATCTCAGAATAAGGTACTGTTATCGGGGATAGACATTAACGCGAGCGGAGCCGTGGGCGTAAGCTATAAAAACGCCCGAAATTTTTGTTTGTAATATTTCAACTGTCTCACTATCACGGTTCATGAGATACAGCCTGGTGACAGACAGATGGATATCGGAGTCATATTAGTAGGGTCCTGTTTTTATCCTTTGGGTACGGAACCCTAAAAAGAATCGATTTTTACTAATATGAAGAAAATTATTGTTGAAATTTTATTGCAGCTCCCTGAAGTAAAAGGATAAAAAGGTGTGGATCCGAGGAACTTTCAAGCGACATATTGGACATAAAATGTCATACATACTCGAATTTGTTCAAAATATTTTACTGCCGTGCCGATACATTAATTTCGAATATAAAATTAAATGGAAGCGATTGAAACACGATGCTTTACCTACATTTATATTTGCCGAATTATAAATCAATGGTAATAAGAAAGTTTACGGAAACGGTTTTATTATTTATATTTAAAATTATGAAAAACATTTTATTTTGGACAGTAATGAAAGTGGGTAAAGTAATCTCTTGTTTTTCTTCACCTCTTGTTTTTCTATTACCAACACAGTGAATTTTTCACAAATAACACACTGGCACTTTTTTACCCTAGTGTAAAAGTTTTATAAAATAAAAAATATCACTTGGAATTATGTGTTTCTCTTTACCTACCTGATTATGTTTCCTTTACTGACTGTTCCTCAAAGCTAGCTGGGAAAAGCTTTAGATGGTTTTGGAATATGCTGAATGGCCCATTGATCAAGTGAAAAATATATCTGACCTTATATTACCTTTTGATACATGAGCGCCCCATTGCAATTTAGAGTCTATTGTGATTCCTAAGAAGGTGGTATCATTTACAAAGTCTATTTTACCTTCAACTAGTATGTCAACGTTGGACTGCCTCACATTGGGGACTGTAAATCGAATGCATTGGGTTTTTTGCGCATTCATAGGTAAGGTAGGTAAGTAGGCACTGTTTGAATTTCGAAATAATCGAAAATATGATTGACATCATATTAGGTATTCTGCCGTTCGACCAATACTGGGTAAGGCCTAATGACCAGCAGTAGACAGTAGACGCGCGGTGGGTAATGTATGGATTTTTTTTTTACCTATTTATCAGGCGGCGCCATGCGATTAGGAGTTATTTAGGTGTATCTTGACGTAACTTTTAAAGTAAAAGCCTCTTTAGCGGCTTTGTGCACTTTTTGGGATGGGTAAAATAGAAAACTCGCGTCAGGACACGTGAATTGATCGAAAATTCGTAAGAAGGACACGGACCTGAGTATGCCGCAAAGGCGAGTTTTCACTTCTGCCGGCACTCCTGGAGTGCAACTAGTTGTTTTTTTTTTTATGAATCGTACTCATTTAACGAATCGATACAATCAGAGTAGAGTACATTTATGACTTTCTCAGGACGAAACATTTAGTCGATAAATATATTTCATCGATATAGTACAACCCTGATCACATCAGTACCCCAGGACAACCTGCACATTTACGCAAATGGCATTGTATATGCATCTCTTTCTGATGCTTTAACAATGCCATAAGTAAAAACAGTGTAGAATATTGTATTTTGTTGTTATTTTAACACGGTTTCTATGCTTTAGTTATTGTTCTGAGGGCCAGCGACGAACGTCAGACCATGACGTCAGCAAGGCATCAACCAATCACAGAAAAGAAGTAGGATAGTGGGCAAGATGGCCGCTACGCGTTGCGTTCCGATATTAGCAGATTGTCGGCCGTGGTTCGAATCGAATTAAATTTTTCTGACGCTAGTGACGGTTTGCAGTGTTACCAGATTAAATTTTACAAAAACGTCAGATCCAAAGAGTATATAATCACTGTCAGATCGTCACTTGTTTTTCCCTCGTACTATTTTTGAAAGCGTGACGTGACACTTGTCTTCGTGCGAATTTTGTATGGAAAAATCGCTCGTTTAGGAAGGGCGTCATTTCAAAAATAGCACTCCTGCTTGTTCGCCGTCAAATATTCATAAAAAAAAAAAACAAAAATACCAAAGCACCTCAAAAATGAAATATACCAACTTGCCCAGAGGAAATATATCAATAAAAATACTGAATTTCAAGATAGGCTTTGCTCATTCAATCATCACAGTAAATGTTAGAACTGTACCTATTCTTTTTTAATCATCCAAACAATACATTCAAAGATTAAGTCAAGCCCAGAACAGAAAATCATTTTACTTGAACCGTACTTAATAGAGATTAAAAACTATTTGTTATTCTACTACGGGGCGGCTGCCTTCTGTATTATTTATAACTTGTAGTGATCTTTGCTCCTATATGAAATATAGACTAAACCCGGGTAATTCCCTGGAGTGCTATTTTTGAAATGACTCCGTTTGTAAACGAGCTATTTTTTCATACAAAAAATCGCTTGATAACGAGTGTCACACTTTCAAAAATAGTACCCCTGAACATCAACCTCAGACCAAAGAAAAAAGAGGACTGGAAATACCTACAAAAAAATCGTGTATGCCTATATCAGAGAATCGTTACATAAAATGGCTGCCATTGCCTAGGGTTGTCACTTCCATACTATGTAATGATCTACTTTAAACAGTACTCTTATTTTGTATACAGAGCCGACAGAGCTTATAAAAACATTTTGGGAAAGGATAATAAAATGACAATTTATTTTATAACTTTCTTTACTTAATCATTCCTAAAAAGTATTAATTTGTTTAAAAACCATCTATTTGAAAGATATTTACATTTAATTTCACCGTGACAATATCTTTCAAATTGTAATTTCTTTTGCTGGTTCAAACGTTTATCTTTTACAGCCTTTTTTTTTCATTTCCACGACCTGAAATTTCAATATACTTAGTTAAATCATAATATTTTATTATTAAACTAGCTTTCGCCCGAGGCTCCGCCCGCGTCATATCGATCCCTCGGGAATAGTTCTTTTTTCCGGGATATAAGGTAGCCTATGTCCTTCTCCGTACTCCAGAGAACTTGTATGCCAAATTTCATGATGATCGGTTCAGTAGTTACGGCGTAAAAGCGTGACAAACAAACTCACTTTCGCATTTATAATATTATTAGTAAGGATTATGTACAAGTATAATCTATTATGTGCATTGTTGTATGCATGACATCATATGATCGCATCCATAATTCGATAATACGTTGTCACACATAACTATGCGTACATTTGCATGCATGAGCCGGCTACTCCTGCCAAATCACCCAACGGTTTTTAGTATTGTCTGACAGAAAAAACGAATAAACCGGCCAAGTGCGAGTCGGACTCAGGCACGAAGAAGGGTTCTGTACTATTATCTATAAAAACTGCAAAAAATCATGCTTGTTGTATGGAAGCCCCCTTAATTAATTATTTTATTCTATTGTTTAGTTTTTGTCGTTATAGCGGCAACAGAAATATATCCATCCGTTAAAGTTTCAACTGTCTAACTATCACGGTTCATGAGATACAGCCTGGTGACAGACGGACACCAGAGCCATATCATTAGGATCCCGTTTTTACCCTTTTGGGTACCGAACCCTAAAACATTTATTCATTAACATTAACTGTATACATTAAACTTACCGGAAATGAAAATATTGTTGGCGATGAGTTGTCCCGAAGTCTCATATCATAACTTCAAGCGTTCTATTGAAACAGCTTTCCTCAAAATGCTAAGAGCAGATGTACCAATCCTGTTGCCGAGGATTAATATTTTTCCAAACCGGATAGCCTCTAAGCATTTATTCCTCAAAGCTTCATTCATCGGAAACCTATAAAAAAAATATTATTTTTTATTTAGATAATGCACAACCCTATTTATGTATGTAAACAAATGAGGAATAAAATAAATGAAAATACTGACTGTATTACAAAAATATGACCAGTTAACAACAGTTTATACATAAATTTAACATCATGTTTTATTTTGCTTCTCAATCAGAATCAATAAAGAGCTTTCTTGCTAGAAAACGGGTTACTAACCTATGAAGAGTCAATTATGGTTGATTTATGTTTTTTCTTGCACCACACATCACAATACAACATTTAGTCAACTGTATAAACAGTTTTCTCACACTTCCACGTATTTATTACCTTATTTTCGCGTATTTTTGTCCCAAATTTCAACTTTTCCAAATAGTAAACAACACCCGTTGACAGCACAACTACCACGAAACTCGTTACATAATATGGCGGATTTTGGCACGTACCTAAACTTTGGACAGCGTTTACCATAAATTAGCAAAAACTAAAATACGTATGTCTCTTTTGTCAAAGGCAATTGTACTGAAGAAAGATAGAGACAAAGTTATATTTCACACTTTATACCATAAATGCCTGATATTTGTATAAGTAAAAATTCATATATGTTGACAAGGGCTTCTCCTGCTTTAGTTATTGTTCTGAGGCTTGTCCATAGCTCAGAACAATAACTAAAGCATAGAAACCTCAGATAAAGAATAGACTAGATGGATTACATTTAAGCTGAACAAAGTCACCTATCTTTTACTCTACACAGTATTATGACACTATTTTATGTGATAGAAAGAGATAGCGACAGCCTCTTTTGACCGTCTTTAAACGCTGCGCTCCACCAGCCGAAACTCGCCATCTTGGTTGTTATCCAGCTGGTTAACAGACGCTTCTGCCGATTTTGTCTGAAATATCGTTTCATTGTGAATATTATTGTGATTTGAGTGTAATTTACGACTTTACATAAAAAAATGGCGTGTACTGTGCCTGGTTGTGTTAATAGAGTGGGTGTTTTGACAGAAAATAATGCAAAAGTATCCTTTCACCGGTAAGTTAATTCAATCTGTATTACTTGATAGAAAGTATTATATGCAGCAAGTATTATTAATTACGACCTACACATTAAAGAAAATGATACAATGGCTAATCCCGCTTGTGTCTGTTTCCAATTCTGCAAGTAGAAAGAAAAACGAAGATAATTCATATGTTTTGACATTTTACTTACCTCATAGGGATGTCATCTTATTTTCGAATACTATCGATAATATCAATACAGCAGTAGGTACTGTTTTAACCACACCTATAAATTGAGAACCGATAATAAAACACTTATAAAAATAAAATACTGGGCATTACCTTGTTTCGTGTGGTGGGAGTAAACATGCAGATATTTAAAAAAATATCACGTAGTACATATTAAAATCCTTTTAAAATAAAGAATATTATCTTGAAACTACACTAAAAGTATGTATGAACATACTTACAAATTTCTAGATATTTACATTGATCCAAAAAATATGAGCCTCTGTCACCTGGCATTGGCTTGACAAAAACACTATTATTTGTTAGTACATCAGTCAAACAAGCCAATAAATATTTCACAATTTTTTGTGCCTAGACTTAAAATTAAAATTTTAAATATGTTATGAAACAAAGTTTTTGAATGAACTTTAATTTTTACAGGTTTCCTGCAGACATAGAATTAAGAAACATGTGGATAACCTATGTAAGAAAAGGAGATAATTGGAGACCGACACAATATACAAGAATATGTTCTGCACACTTTGAGGACTCTTGTTTTCGTGAAGGTTATGGTCGCAGAGTGCGGTAATCAACAATTATTCTTATGAGTCTGTCTGGGTCTCTTGGTAAAAAGTGATTCCAAATATACTACAGGTAATTTACACTACTGGGTACTGTTTTAGATTCAAGTTTATTTAGAAAGTAAAAAGAAACCTCCTCTAGTTGCCATAAAAAGATAATGTGCGTATTATTTAAAAGAAGTGGCGTCTTTTTCTTTCACGTGGCCACTGAGGAACCTTATTTTTCTTATAGACAATAACGTAATTATCAAAACTTAATCTATACAAATAATAATAAAACAGTAAAAATATTTTGTCTGTACATTTAGAATTTTTGACTAAAATGGATAGAGGGACAATTAAAAAGAATAATCGAAAGCAAAAAAAAATTTTCGAATTTTTTGTCTGTCTGTCTGTATGTATGATCACGATTATCTCCGAAAATACTGAATCGATTTACTTCAAACTTTCACCAATTGCTTTGTTTTAACTCAGCAAAACATTTAAAGTTTGTTTCATCAAAATCGGTTCATTACCTTTAAGTATGGACATGTAGTCTCACAGGCTCCGCGGCAATATTGGTTTCGTTGCTTCATCCACTTCCCGCGACTGAGCCGCCCAATAGCTTCAGTTTTAGTGCAAAAGCCAAAAACGACTACTGAAGAAGAAGGTAACGTCGTTCGGTGCATGGAACGTGGGTAATACCTTTTGAAAACATTGGCTGGAGCCTGTGAGACTACGTGTCCATAGTTGCCGTATAAAAATATTTACAAAGTTTTTTGTTTATTTTAGTTTTATGTGTGAAAATGGCAGATAATAGTAAAGCTGGTTGTTCTAATTCAAAGGGTAAGCGACAATGTTCACTTCAGAGGCCGGCAAAAAAAAATATTACGAGTTACCGACCGATCAGTGTGCCTACAATGTTCCCGTCCTTTATGTAACGACTGTCAATTACAAAGACAGTTGTGTTTTTTTTTTGTTTTCTAATATTATAAGTTCATTTTATGTTTTTTTGATTCTCCATACATTAGATTCTAAGTAAAAGATGTTATTATTGCCAAATATTTTAGTAAAGTAGTATTTTACCTTTAAAACTAACCTATAGTACAAAATACCAAAAATTGTGCCTACGCGGATAGTTTTAATATTTTCATAGATTTTTAATAAAGAAGTTGATTATGCATTCACGTCAGTTTGTTTTTAGTATCCTTCAATTTCATCTAGTTATAATGTTTCAGCAATTGGAACCATTTTCGTAAAAAAAATCGCATTGTTATATCGGAGTCTGACAGACTACATGTACAACTCAAGGCATGAGATTGCCTGCAAATATGCACTCAAATATTAAGTGATTAAATAATAAGTGACATAAGAAAATTAAAATCAAAAGTCAATTCATCATCATTATACGACAGCATTATACCATCCATACTATTCCAAACTAATATTATAAATGCGAAAGTAACTGTCTGTATGTCTTCTTTTCACGCTTCAACCATTGAACCAATTTGGATGAAGTTTGAGACCCGGGGAAGGACAGAGGGTACCTTTTATTCCGGGAAATTCTACTGTTCCTGCGGGATGGACACTAACGGCGGCGGTGTAGCCACGGGAAAACGGCAAACCCACGGGTATGTACTCCGTGGGCAAACCTGACTTATATATCAACGCAACCGAAACTGCTGCGCCTAGAAACTTGAAATTTGGTACAGGGGAGGGGTTCTTTTAAAGATGTGGTTGAGCGCAAAGAAAGGATCTTTAGAAATTAAACTTCTAAAGGGGTAAAATTTATATGGAATTATCTCATTTCTGGACTTAGAAGTATGAAAGTAGGTATATAAGTTCTCGATTAAAATAAAAATAAATAGATGTGTGTAGATGAAATTTGCAAAATTCCCCCCTTAACAGGTAAAATGGGGGTGGGTGGGTGGTATAAACTTTGTATGGAAATTTTCTCATTTCTGGACTTAGACGTATGTAAATAAGTATATAAGTTCTAGGTTACAATTAAAAATATCTGAGTAGGTAAAATGGACGATATTTTCCCCTGAAGGTTAAATAGCGGGTTAAAGTACGAACTTTAACCCGCTATTTTGAGTAAATTCCTATACGAATAGGAATTTACTCATTTCTTGACTTGAAATGTATGAAATAGGTAAATAAATTCACGATTACAATTGAAAAAGATCTGTGTAGGTCAACTGGAAAAATATCCCCCAGAAGGGGGGTGAAGTTTGTATTGAAATTTTCACATTTCTAGACCTAGAAGTATAAAAATAGGTATATAAGTTCTCGACTACAAAGTACTAACTAGTAAAAGATCTGTGAAGATGAAATGGACAAAATGGTAAAATGGGAGGGGGTAAAGTTTGTATGGAAATTTGAATTTTTCTCATCTGTGGACTATGAAGTATGAAAATAAATAGGTATGTATGTTCTCCATTACAATATTAAAAAAGATTTAAGTGGGTGAAATGGATAAAATTCACTCCTAAAGGGGTAAAATTAGAAATTTTCTCATGTCTGGACTTAGAAGTATAAATAATATCCATACTTCCATACTAATACTAATAAATGCGAAACTAACTCTGTCTGTCGTCTTTTTACGCTTCAACCATTGAACTGATTTGGATGAAATTTGGTATGGAGGTAGTTTGAGACCCGGGGAAGGATATAGGTATGTTTGATTCCGGAAAATTCTACTGTTCCCGAGGGATCGACACTAACGCGGGCAACAGCTAGTCTGATATATATATATATATATATATATATATATATATATATATATATATATATATATATATATATATATACTTCTACACTCAATCCGGACTATTACTAATTAGTGTTAGAAATTGGTAAATATATACAGTGAAGTTTTGACCGTTATGGACGCTTAAAGAGGTGCTTCAGCCCGTCGATTTGAACAATTTCTTATATGGGACCAATGGTGAGTATTAAAAAAAAATTGAACATTCCCATACAACTTGAGTGGGCAGCCGAGCATTTTCTATAGAAATGTCCAATTTTTGGGGTGAATCACCCCTTTATGGGTCCATAACGGTAAAAATTGCACCGAGTATAGGTACATGTATTTTATATTATGATGCATCTTTGTCATATTGGCGGAACTTAAATGAAAACGTACAACAGAATCATTATCTTTTTAATTATAACTTTACCTCTGAAGCCGGTGGAGAACCACCAACTGCACATCTTGTTCGGTGAGTTTATTGGTATTGGCACGGTAAAGATATCTATTGGTGAGTCAACGGTGCAAACGAAGCAAAAACAAAAAAGAAAGGGACCAATAACCGGCAAATAGATGTTTGCCACACTTGCAGCTCGTGCGAGAACTGTGTATTCTTGTCTTGATACACAAGTTGAATTATATTCGAACATTCATGCGAACAAACTAAATATTTCGACATAATATATATACTTCTTTATAACTTTACTATAATTTATATGTATAACTAACTCCATTTTTAGGGGATTCGAATATTTTTACAGGCTTTTGGCCAAGCAAAAATATTTTCCTACCTAATAATTTAAAGCTCAAGCGAGAGGAATTTTCTGAGAATTCTGCATGGATTGCAGCTTTCTGCAGAAGGACGTACGTGAGGGGGTGAATTTGTAAGCTGCTAAGACTGTTATTTTATGTATTTTTTTTTTTTTTTATGTATATCCGACGGCAAACGAGCAGACGAGCCACCTGATGGAAAGTGGTCACCGTCGCCCATGGACATCTGCAACACCAGAGCAGCTGCTGATGCGTTGCCGACTCTTAAGATACCTGTAAACACGCCTTTTGAAGGACCTCAAGTCATAGCACACAGGGAAAACCTCGGGAGGGAGTCCATTCCACAATCCTGCTGTACGAGGAAAAAAACCACGTGACGCTCTGACATTTTTGGAGACCCAAGTGTCAAGGATGTGGGGATGGACTTTACTCCTGTGGCGAGCGGTGCGGTTATGTAAGGTTTTAGGGATAACACCAGTGGTGGAAATAATAAATGGGATAGTTTTTACGGTTTCTACTCGCCATTGAGTTTTAATTTCAATGGCGAGATCGTGTGTATTTGGAATACACACAATATTATTTCCACACACACCGATAAACTCAGCAAGCATATAGATCTCACTTTCCTTTTATAATATTACTGTTACTAATATTATAAAGAGGAAAGATTTGATTGTCTGTTTGCATTTATATTCAAAATTATTATTACCTATAGAAAGCTAATTTATCTGCGGGTGACATAGGCTGTAATTTGCGCGGACGAAGTCGCAGGAAATTGTTAGTATTTAAATATTTTTATTAATTACAAAGAATGTTCAAATTTGCCACGCATATGAATTTTCTTTATCGACAACCGATGAAAACATCACTACGCAGTGATATATCTATAAGTAAGAAGGATATAGTCAAACTGGCGACATTCAATTGTCTTAGACCCACTTGAGACTCTATTTCTTTCTCTTTCAAGCATATTATGTTTTGTTTATGTAAAAATGAGATAGATATACGTTATGAGTTTTCCTTAAATGTAATCTATCTAGTGTTATACTTTATCTTAGATAGAAACCGTGTTAAAATAACAACAAAATACAATATTCTACACTGTTTTTACTTATGGCATTGTTAAAGCATCAGAAAGAGATGCATATACAATGCCATTTGCGTAAATGTGCAGGTTGTCCTGGGGTACTGATGTGATCAGGGTTGTACTATATCGATGAAATATATTTATCGACTAAATGTTTCGTCCTAAGAAAGTCATAAATGTACTCTACTCTGATTGTATCGATTCGTTAAATGAGTACGATTCATAAAAAAAAAACAACTAGTTGCACTCCAGGAGTGCCGGCAGAAGTGAAAACTCGC
This sequence comes from Elegia similella, assembly GCA_947532085.1. NCBI lineage: Eukaryota > Metazoa > Arthropoda > Insecta > Lepidoptera > Pyralidae > Elegia > Elegia similella. The sequence continues at coordinate 1,299,364 of OX383953.1, forward strand.
CTTTGCGGCATACTCAGGTCCGTGTCCTTCTTACGAATTTTCAAGTCAAGTCAAGTCAAGTCAAAGATTTTTATTCAAAATTGGATACATGTATCTCTTTTTGAACGTCATATTTTTATTTCTTATATATTTTTTTATATATGCAAAATTGAAATACTACTAGCGTTTCGGAACGACCACTGGTGAGAAGAATACGCCGAAAGAAACTCAATCCAGCCTTGGTCCCTACGTGCCTGAAGGGCTCTGAATACATTGTTAACATTAAATACAATTTTTCATACTATAGATTAATTTTAACATTTAATAATTGTTAACATTAAATAAATTTATATAAATTTCCACGCATTTTTATCAGTAATATAATCATCAATGCAGTAATAAGCCTTTTTTATTAACTGGTTTTTTACAATCGTTTTGAACTTAAGTAAAGGCAGACCTAATATTTCTGCAGGAATTTTATTATAGAAGCGTACTCCTAGACCCAAAAATGAATTCATAGTTTTCTGCAATCGCAATACTGGTGTAGCTAATTTATTTTTATTTCTCGTGTTTCGGTCATGGATATCACTATTTTTCTTATATAAATCAAGATTATAGCGCACAAACATAATATTCGCAAATATGTACTGAGAAGGTAAAGTTAAAATATTTATATCTTTAAACAATTCTCTAAGAGATTCTCTAGCACCAAGTTTATATATAGATCTAATAGCGCGCTTCTGCAGGACAAATATGGTGTTTACTTCTGCAGCGTTACCCCATAGTAAAATCGCATAAGACATAACACTATGAAAGTAACTGAAATATACCAAACGCGCAGTATCAACATCAGTCAGTTGTCTAATTCTCCTGACAGCATAAGCTGCAGAACTAAGTTTACCCGCTAACGTAGTAATATGGGCACCCCATTGAAGCCCGGCATCAAGAGTTATTCCAAGAAATGTTGTTTTATCAGTTAAATCTAGTGGTTCATTATCCATTACTATTTGTGTTGGAATTTTTGTAACATTTGGTAAGCAAAATTTAATACATTTCGTTTTCTTAGCGTTCAACAATAGATTGTTCGCTGTGAACCAATCCAACACTTGAGCTAAAGTACTATTAACCACGTCAAAAGAATTAGTTTGTCTATCAATTTTGAAGACAAGAGAATCAATTCACGTGTCCTGACGCGAGTTTTCTATTTTACCCATCCCAAAAAGTGCACAAAGCCGCTAAAGAGGCTTTTACTTTAAAAGTAACGTCAAGATACACCTAAATAACTCCTAATCGCATGGCGTCGCTTGGCTTCATCTGATAAATAGGTAAAAAAAAAATCCATACATTACCCACCGCGCGTCTACTGTCTACTGCTGGTCATTAGGCCTTACCCAGTATTGGTCGAACGGCAGAATACCTAATATGATGTCAATCATATTTTCGATTATTTCGAAATTCAAACAGTGCCTACTTACCTACCTTACCTATGAATGCGCAAAAAACCCAATGCATTCGATTTACAGTCCCCAATGTGAGGCAGTCCAACGTTGACATACTAGTTGGAAGGTAAAATAGACTTTGTAAATGATACCACCTTCTTAGGAATCACAATAGACTCTAAATTGCAATGGGGCGCTCATGTATCAAAAGGTAATATAAGGTCAGATATATTTTTCACTTAATCAATGGGCCATTCAGCATATTCCAAAACCATCTAAAGCTTTTCCCAGCTAGCTTTGAGGAACAGTCAGTAAAGGAAACATAATCAGGTAGGTAAAGAGAAACACATAATTCGAAGTGATATTTTTTATTTTATAAAACTTTTACACTAGGGTAAAAAAGTGCCAGTGTGTTATTTGTGAAAAATTCACAGTGTTGGTAATAGAAAAACAAGAGGTGAAGAAAAACAAGAGATTACTTTACCCACTTTCATTACTGTCCAAAATAAAATGTTTTTCATAATTTTAAATATAAATAATAAAACAGTTTCCGTAAACTTTCTTATTACCATTGATTTATAATTCGGCAAATATAAATGTAGGTAAAGCATCGTTTTCAATCGCTTCCATTTAATTTTATATTCGAAATTAATGTATCGGCACGGCAGTAAAATATTTTGAACAAATTCGAGTATGTATGACATTTTATGTCCAATATGTCGCTTGAAAGTTCCTCGGATCCACACCTTTTTATCCTTTTACTTCAGGGAGCTGCAATAAAATTTCAACAATAATTTTCTTCATATTAGTAAAAAGCGATTCTTTTTAGGGTTCCGTACCCAAAGGATAAAAACAGGACCCTACTAATATGACTCCGATATCCATCTGTCTGTCACCAGGCTGTATCTCATGAACCGTGATAGTGAGACAGTTGAAATATTACAAACAAAAATTTCGGGCGTTTTTATAGCTTACGCCCACGGCTCCGCTCGCGTTAATGTCTATCCCCGATAACAGTACCTTATTCTGAGATGTAATTTATGTCTATCTCCAGAGATCGTGCAATGGTGATGATGATGATGCAAAATTTCATGATGATCGGTTCAGAAGTTACGGCGTGGAAGCGTAACAAACAAACTCACTTTCACATTTATAATATTATATGTAAGGATGGTACGGAACCCTTCGTGCGCGAGTCCGACTCACACTTTGCTGGTTGTTTAATTACCATGATGGTTCAAGTTCAATTTGTTACATTACTATTGCATGGCTCAACACTAACAAAAATATCCCTGATAGCAAGACCGTCATAAAAAATATCGATATACTCGTAGATACGTGATTTTACCACATCACTAGCAAAAAAAACTAACCTAATTTGAAATAAGGAAAAAACGATAATTTTAAGCAAAATACCTATAAAAGTTGTCATTTATACAATACGTTATATAATTGACAATATTATTGTTGTATTTTGAGGTATTTTGGGTTTTAATTATGCACTTTTAACTGAAAAACTTACCGAAGAAAATTATGTTTTACAGAATTTATTTCTGTTCGTCTTGAATGGGATTTACATCGCTCCATTGCACAAGACATTGTTTAGTATAATGGTCATTTGATAACGCACCAACCCAACACCGGTTAATACTTTTTTCCGTGAGAATTTTAGCACAATCCTATATTTAATTTGCAGAGATCACAATTCCGCCGCAATGTTTTTGTCGATATATAACCCGATCAAATCGGCAAGATGCTAATATTACAGACGTTGAACTGTAATAAGTTATTTCGAATTTAGTCGGATTTAATTGGAGTCCAATGGAGTCCATTGACATTTCAAGTCGGGACAACCATGAAAATAATAGAAACTGACTGAAGTTTTTGTCTCATTCTGTCATAAGCGAAAGCTCATAAGAAAAATACAGTGTCAACAATCTGTTTTCAGTTTCTATTTTTATGCGGTTTCTATGTATATTATTCTTCTGAGGTCCATAGACTTCACGGCCGACAATCTGCTAATATCGGAACGCAACGCGTAGCGGCCATCTTGCCCACTATCCTACATCTTTTCTGTGATTGGTTGATGCCTTGCTGACGTCATGGTCTGACGTTCGTCGCTGGCGCAAACGTAGGTAGTAGTTTGTGCATTACTGTCATTGTGTGAAGACCTGTGCTTATCCTCTCCACTTTACCAGTAATAGAGCCCTTTGTATTACCTTAGTGCTCCTTGCGTTTTGGAAAATGCCGTATTACAAGTGTTGTGTGTGTAAGTGTTTGCGAAAGGACTCTAGTTATTTACACCGTTAACCTAAAAGTTCTGAGAAAAGACTCAAGAGGTTAGAGTGCCTAAATCGTTACGATTTTATACCATTAGAGAAAGAGATAAACTTAGCGGTTTGTCAAAAACATTTTGAGAAGAGGTTCTTCAGTGAGACTAAACATCGGCCAAACATAAACTAAATAATTGTTTTGTAAAAATTCGAGTTAATAAAAATTACAATAATAATGATAAATGGTATTATTCATTTTCCTTTACCCCCCCATGTAAATAATGTATGCATGATATACAGTATGCATTAAAAAGCACAATAAGTATATATATGAGTATATTAGTTGTATATCTATATGTGTAGTTATCTATAGATAACAGCAATGGAAATGCACGTGCACGTTTATTCTTTCGCTCCAAACCTTAAATTATAAAAAAAAAAATGTCAGTTAAGATATTGGAAAATTAAAAAAAAAAACGCTATGGTTTGAATTTTTTGTTCACAGTTGGCAGTCTGATACGTAGTATCTCTTAGTGTAGTATCTCTTAGTAGTTTGTGATAGACTTCCTTACTCTTAGACATCAACGGACGTTTTAACTCAGAAGAATAAGTTATTGTTCTGAGCGTTTTAATCTCAGAACAATAACTAAAGCATAGAAACCGTGTTAAAATAACAACAAAATACAATATTCTACACTGTTTTTACTTATGGCATTGTTAAAGCATCAGAAAGAGATGCATATACAATGCCATTTGCGTAAATGTGCAGGTTGTCCTGGGGTACTGATGTGATCAGGGTTGTACTATATCGATGAAATATATTTATCGACTAAATGTTTCGTCCTAAGAGAGTCATAAATGTACTCTACTCTGATTGTATCGATTCGTTAAATGAGTACGATTCATAAAAAAAAAACAACTAGTTGCACTCCAGGAGTGCCGGCAGAAGTGAAAACTCGCCTTTGCGGCATACTCAGGTCCGTGTCCTTCTTACGAATTTTCGATCAATTCACGTGTCCTGACGCGAGTTTTCTATTTTACCCATCCCAAAAAGTGCACAAAGCCGCTAAAGAGGCTTTTACTTTAAAAGTTACGTCAAGATACACCTAAATAACTCCTAATCGCATGGCGCCGCTTGGCTTCATCTGATAAATAGGTAAAAAAAAAAATCCATACATTACCCACCGCGCGTCTACTGTCTACTGCTGGTCATTAGGCCTTACCCAGTATTGGTCGAACGGCAGAATACCTAATATGATGTCAATCATATTTTCGATTATTTCGAAATTCAAACAGTGCCTACTTACCTACCTTACCTATGAATGCGCAAAAAACCCAATGCATTCGATTTACAGTCCCCAATGTGAGGCAGTCCAACGTTGACATACTAGTTGAAGGTAAAATAGACTTTGTAAATGATACCACCTTCTTAGGAATCACAATAGACTCTAAATTGCAATGGGGCGCTCATGTATCAAAAGGTAATATAAGGTCAGATATATTTTTCACTTGATCAATGGGCCATTCAGCATATTCCAAAACCATCTAAAGCTTTTCCCAGCTAGCTTTGAGGAACAGTCAGTAAAGGAAACATAATCAGGTAGGTAAAGAGAAACACATAATTCCAAGTGATATTTTTTATTTTATAAAACTTTTACACTAGGGTAAAAAAGTGCCAGTGTGTTATTTGTGAAAAATTCACAGTGTTGGTAATAGAAAAACAAGAGGTGAAGAAAAACAAGAGATTACTTTACCCACTTTCATTACTGTCCAAAATAAAATGTTTTTCATAATTTTAAATATAAATAATAAAACCGTTTCCGTAAACTTTCTTATTACCATTGATTTATAATTCGGCAAATATAAATGTAGGTAAAGCATCGTGTTTCAATCGCTTCCATTTAATTTTATATTCGAAATTAATGTATCGGCACGGCAGTAAAATATTTTGAACAAATTCGAGTATGTATGACATTTTATGTCCAATATGTCGCTTGAAAGTTCCTCGGATCCACACCATTTTAATTTCCTTTTACTTCAGGGAGCTGCAATAAAATTTCAACAATAATTTTCTTCATATTAGTAAAAATCGATTCTTTTTAGGGTTCCGTACCCAAAGGATAAAAACAGGACCCTACTAATATGACTCCGATATCCATCTGTCTGTCACCAGGCTGTATCTCATGAACCGTGATAGTGAGACAGTTGAAATATTACAAACAAAAATTTCGGGCGTTTTTATAGCTTACGCCCACGGCTCCGCTCGCGTTAATGTCTATCCCCGATAACAGTACCTTATTCTGAGATGTAATTTATGTCTATGTTCTTTTCCGTACTCCAGAGATCGTGCAATGGTGATGATGATGATGCAAAATTTCATGATGATCGGTTCAGAAGTTACGGCGTGGAAGCGTAACAAACAAACTCACTTTCACATTTATAATATTATATGTAAGGATGGTACGGAACCCTTCGTGCGCGAGTCCGACTCACACTTTGCTGGTTGTTTAATTACCATGATGGTTCAATTTGTTACATTACTATTGCATGGCTCAACAATAACAAAAATATCCCTGATAGCAAGACCGTCATAAAAAATATCGATATACTCGTAGATACGTGATTTTACCACATCACTAGCAAAAAAAACTAACCTAATTTGAAATAAGGAAAAAACGATAATTTTAAGCAAAATACCTATAAAAGTTGTCATTTATACAATACGTTATATAATTGACAATATTATTGTTGTATTTTGAGGTATTTTGGGTTTTAATTATGCACTTTTAACTGAAAAACTTACCGAAGAAAATTATGTTTTACAGAATTTATTTCTGTTCGTCCTGAATGGGATTTACATCGCTCCATTGCACAAGACATTGTTTAGTATAATGGTCATTTGATAACGCACCAACCCAACACCGGTTAATACTTTTTTCCGTGAGAATTTTAGCACAATCCTATATTTAATTTGCAGACATCACAATTCCGCCGCAATGTTTTTGTCGATATATAACCCGATCAAATCGGCAAGATGCTAATATTACAGACGTTGAACTGTTATAAGTTATTTTGAATTTAGTCGGATTTAATTGGAGTCCAATGGAGTCCATTGACATTTCAAGTCGGGACAACCATGAAAATAATAGAAACTGACTGAAGTTTTTGTCTCATTCTGTCATAAGCGAAAGCTCATAAGAAAAATACAGTGTCAACTATCTGTTTTCAGTTTCTATTTTTATGCGGCTTCTATGTATATTATTCTTCTGAGGTTTTAATAGGACGATCGCTACAGTGTTGCCATTACTTTTTATCCAAAATATACTCAAAAATACTTATTTCCGTCAATATATCTACAAAAATACTGTTGTCAACATATACGCAAAAATACTAACTTCCTTTTTTTAATTTTTTGAATTGGGATAAGCAAACAGGTACACAATACATAATAATAAAATACACTTACAGATAAAATTAGTCAATCATGCACTCAGCTCCGCTTACCACATATTACTAAAAATTATATAAACTACTTCCTGCAATACATACATAGTATCACGTCTATTTCCCTTGCGGAGTAAATAGAGCCTATGTCTAATAAGACCTTATGGCCACATTGAGCATGTTGGAGGACGCGTAGATGGAAAACGGAATTAAATAGTGATGGGTTGCTAGCCGCATCACCTATTGACATGATTCTGCAGATTTTAGCCCAATCTGCGCAGCAAGAGAAATCAGCTGGTGCATTCTACGTTCCTGCAATATACCTACAAAAATACGGACGCTCGGAAATGTTGATAAAATGTACCAAAAAAGTACTAAAATACTAAATCTGGTCACACTGACGGTTAGTGCGGTGACTTTGACATTTTTTTATTTTTTTATGGGGCAGGCACAGGAATTACTTTTATATCAAAGGCAAACGTACAAGCCGCAAAAAGCAACAAGTTTCAGAGAAGTCGTGGCCCCACAATATAAATAAAAAAAAAAAAACAGCCAGCTGCGAGTCGGACTCGCCCATGAAGGGTTTCGTAGCAGCAATTGCTGTTTATGGATTAATGACATATTAAAAAAAAACTATTTACTAGATCTCGTTTAAAATTTGAATCTTATTTTTTTTTGGTTTATCATTCTCTTATTTAAGAAGTTACAGGGAGGCCCTGTAATTTCTAAAATAAGAGAATGATTTAGAAATTCAGTTCTAAGTATGCGGAAACCCCAAAATTTTATGGCTTTTTTTATTTTTGTGTGAAAATCTTAATGCGGTTCACAGAATACACGTACTTACGAGTACCAAGTTTCAACAGTATAGTTCTCATAGTTTCGAAAAAAAGTGGCTGTGACATACAGACGGACATACAGACAGACATGACGAATCCATAAGGGTTCCATTTTTTGCCATTTGGCTACGGAACCCTAAAAAGCGCGCGCGCCGGGTTTGTGACGTCAGGCTGAGAAGTACGGCCATTACAAAGCCGGGTTTGAACATCTATTAGTAAGCGAACCCTCGAACCCTCATGTCGCAGGCTGACGTATTAACCACTGCGCCACGGAGCTCGCCAATCTGAAAAAAGTAGGTATCTTCCGAACTGGTCTAGAAAAGAACGTGGTAGAATGTGCCAGCTGCTTTTCCTTCTGAATGGGTGAAAATCTAAAGAATCATGACAATAGGCGGAATAATATGCGGCTAGCAACCCATCACTATTCTGATTTTGTTTTCCACCTTTACGCCCACCAACACGCTAAACGTGGCCTTTTGGTCTTATGACCTTAGGCTCTGTCTACCCCGTAAGGGATAAAGGCGTGATAATATGTATGTATATTATATTATTTATTTATTTCTAGCTGTTACCCGCGGCTCCGCCCGCGTTAGTGTCGATCCCTCGGGAACAGTAGAATTTCCCGGAATTAAACATATCCTATGTCCTTCCCCGTTCCTCAAACTACCTCCATACCAAATTTCATCCAAATCAGTTCAATGGTTGTTGAAATCATTCATCTTCACAGAGCTTTTTTAATTTTAATCAAGAACTTATATACCTACTTTCATACTTCTAAGTCTAGAAATGAGAAAATAAAATTCCATATAAATTTCACCCCTTCAGAACCCCTGTACCAAATTTCAAGTTTCTAGGCGCCGCAGTTTCGGTTGCGTTGATATGAGTGGTTTTATTTTATTTTCAAAAATCACCATAGTTCAAAACTTTCGTAAAAAATACCTTTTGTTTGTATTCGACCGATTCCTAGTAGGCCCCAAAACAATACACCTTTGCTTTGTCAAAGTAACTTGAAACTGTAGGCAATTTATCTACAAACCCAATGACGCATAACCACAGATTTGAAAGAGTATGTCCTAAACGCATAACTTGTTATGGTTAAGCCCAGGCGGGCTGTAAACAAAGCCATTATTTACGACCACTTATAGCGCGCCGCGCGACAGATAAAGCGAAGGCGCGAAACAAGATGCGTGCATGACGTCACGGCTATAGCGACGGGTGAGGGATTATTATTTGAAGTAATTGCACCATATTTAGCTTCTATATTTAATAAGTGTGTAGATACTGGGACATTTCCTGACTTGATGAAGTTAAGTAAAGTCATTCCTTTGTACAAATCTGGCGATAAAAATGATCCCACTAATTACCGTCCCATTTCTATTCTGCCAGCTCTTAGTAAAATATTTGAAAAAATGATTTTTAATCAGTTATTAGCTTTTTTTAACATAAATAGCCTTTTCCATCGTGAACAGTATGGATTTACAAAGGGTCGGTCAACTACAGACGCGGGTGTAGCTCTGTTGAAATACATATATGATGCTTGGGAGGGAAAACAAAATGCTATTGGTGTTTTTTGTGATCTTTCCAAAGCCTTTGATTGCGTAGACCACAATACCCTTCTCTCCAAGCTGGAACACTATGGAATAAAAGGTAAATCTCGCGATTTACTTGAATCTTATTTAAGTGGCCGAACTCAAAAAGTTAGTTTAGATAGGGTACAATCCTCCGGATCATCGGTTAAGATGGGCGTACCCCAGGGCTCTATCCTAGGGCCTCTGTTATTCCTCATTTACATCAATGACCTACCTTACTGTGTCAATACATGTAAGGCTGTACTATTTGCCGATGACACTTCTCTTGTCTTCAAAATTGATAGACAAACTAATTCTTTTGACGTGGTTAATAGTACTTTAGCTCAAGTGTTGGATTGGTTCACAGCGAACAATCTATTGTTGAACGCTAAGAAAACGAAATGTATTAAATTTTGCTTACCAAATGTTACAAAAATTCCAACACAAATAGTAATGGATAATGAACCACTAGATTTAACTGATAAAACAACATTTCTTGGAATAACTCTTGATGCCGGGCTTCAATGGGGTGCCCATATTACTACGTTAGCGGGTAAACTTAGTTCTGCAGCTTATGCTGTCAGGAGAATTAGACAACTGACTGATGTTGATACTGCGCGTTTGGTATATTTCAGTTACTTTCATAGTGTTATGTCTTATGCGATTTTACTATGGGGTAACGCTGCAGAACTAAACACCATATTTGTCCTGCAGAAGCGCGCTATTAGATCTATATATAAACTTGGTGCTAGAGAATCTCTTAGAGAATTGTTTAAAGATATAAATATTTTAACTTTACCTTCTCAGTACATATTTGCGAATATTATGTTTGTGCGCTATAATCTTGATTTATATAAGAAAAATAGTGATATCCATGACCGAAACACGAGAAATAAAAATAAATTAGCTACACCAGTATTGCGATTGCAGAAAACTATGAATTCATTTTTGTGTTTAGGAGTACGCTTCTATAATAAAATTCCTGCAGAAATATTAGGTCTGCCTTTACTTAAGTTCAAAACGATTGTAAAAAACCAGTTAATAAAAAAGGCTTATTACTGCATTGATGATTATATTACTGATAAAAATGCGTGGAAATTTATATAAATTTATTTAATGTTAACAATTATTAAATGTTAAAATTAATCTATAGTATGAAAAATTGTATTTAATGTTAACAATGTATTCAGAGCCCTTCAGGCACGTAGGGACCAAGGCTGGATTGAGTTTCTTTCGGCGTATTCTTCTCACCAGTGGTCGTTCCGAAACGCTAGTAGTATTTCAATTTTGCATATATAAAAAAATATATAAGAAATAAAAATATGACGTTCAAAAAGAGATACATGTATCCAATTTTGAATAAAAATCTTTGACTTTTGACTTTTGACTTTATTTATTTTGTACATGTTTGCAGGCAAACTCATGCCTTGAGTTCATTCAAATAACGATAACTTTTTTTTAAAGAACCGATCTTGATGAAACATACTCGTACTTTAAATGTTGTGCTGAGTTTAAACAAAGCAAATGGTGAAAGTTTGAAGTAAATCGGTTCAGTATTTTCGAAGATAATCGTAATCATAGGTACATACAGACAGACAAAAAAATCGAAAATTTTTTTTTGCCTTCAATTTTTCTTTTTATGTGTCCCTCTATCCAATTCAGTCAAAAATTCTAAATGTACAGACAAAATATTTTTACAGTTTTATTATACTTATGTATAGACTAGCTGTTGCCCGCGGCTCCGCCCGCGTTAGTGTCGATCCCTCGGGAAGAGTAGAATTTACCGGAATCAAACATACCCTATGCCTTCCTCGGGCCTCACACCTCCATACCGAATTTCATCCAAATCAGTTCAATGGTTGAAGCGTAAAAAAACGACAGACAGAGTTACTTTCGCATTTATAATATTAGTATTAGTATGGAAGTATGGATATTATTTGTACTTCTAAGTCCAGAAATGAGAAAATTTCCATAAAACCTTTACCCTGCCATTTTACCCCTTTAGGAGTGTGAATTTTGTCCATTTCAACCCACATATATCTTTTTTAATTGTAATCGAGAACTTACATACCTATTTATTTTCATACTTCATAGTACAGAAATGAGAAAAATTCCTCTTTCCAAACAAACTTTACCACCCTTCTGGGAGTTTTTTTTCCAGTTGACCTCCACAGATCTTTTTCGATTGTAATCGTGAATTTATTTACCTATTTTCATACTTCTAAGTCTAGAAATGAGTAAATTCCTACACAATCTTTACCCCGCTATTTTACCCCTTCAGGGGAAAATATCGTCCATTTTACCTACGCAGATATTTTTAATTGTAACCTAGAAATTATATACTTATTTTCATAAGTCCAGAAATGAGAAAATTTCCATACAAAGTTTATACCCATTTGGTGGGTTCGATTCCCACCGGAAGCATACTTTGTTTAGTTGCTTCTAGTTTGGTTAGGACATTGCAGGCTTGAATCACCTGATTGTCTGATAATAAAGATGATTCCGTGCTTCGGAAGGCACGTTAAGCCGGTGGTCCAGGCTGCCATCTGGTAGTCGTTAAAGGAACCACGTCAGAGGCCGAGAGGCGGTTCCGAAGAACTCTGACACCAGGGTGTGCATGGTCGATTGACCGTGACACCTACTCGAAATGATGATGACTCCCATTTTACCCCTTAAGGGGGGAATTTTGCAAATTTCATCTACCTACACACATCTTTTTTTAATTTTAATCGAGAACTTATATACCTACTTTCATACTTCTAAGTCCAGAAATGACAAAATTCCATATAAATTTTACCTCTTTTGAAGTTACATTTCTTAAAAATACTTTCTTCATCAATATCGGTTCGTTAAAAAAAAAGTTATCGTCATTTGAATGAACTCAAGGCATTAGTTTGCCTGCAAATATACACGGTGAAATTTTGATCGTTTTGGACCCTTAAAGGGGTAACTCAGGTCATCAATATGAACAACTTTTTCTATGGGACCAATGCCGGGAACTCAAAAAAATTCGTCATTTCCATACAAAAGAGTCCCGCCGGCCAGTTTGTATGGGAATGTCGAATTTTTTTTTCAGTTCCCAGCATTGTTCCCATTGGAAAAGTTGTTCATTTTGATGGTCTGAGTCACCCCTTTATGGGTCCAAAACGATAAAAAATTCACCGTGTATATTTGCAGGCAAACTAATGCCTTGAGTTCATTCAAATGACGATAACTTTTTTTTTAATGAACCGATTTTGATGAAACAAACTTTAGATGTTTTGCTGAGTTAAAACAAAGCAATTAGTGAAAGTTTGAAGTAAATTGGTTCAGTATTTTCGGAGATAATCGTGATCATACATACAGACAGACAGACAAAAAATTCGAAAAAAATTTTTTTGCTTTCTGTTATTCTTTTTAAGTGTCCCTCTATCCATTTCAGTCAAAAATTCTAAATGTACAGACAAAATATTTTTACTGTTTTATTATATGTATATCTTAATATATATAAATCTCGTGTCACAATGTTTGTCCTCAATGGACTCCTAAACCACTTAACCGATTATAATAAAATTCGCTCACCATGTGCAGTTCGATCCAACTTGAGAGATAGGATAGT